>OU342677.1:24913845-26292018 GCA_910589285.2 Mythimna ferrago | reverse complement strand
TCAATCCTCGTTGGACATATCATTTAGAAACTATTCGTAACAATTCACAACTATTCCACAACTATCACACAACGACGTCTAGTCTCAAGCTAAGCAGAGCTTGTGTTATGAGTACTACACAGCTGATAAACATACTTATATATTTCTAAATACATACATTATAGATAAATTACACCCAGACACAGAACAAATGATCATGCTCATCACACAAACATTTGTCCTGGGTGGGAATCGAACCCACGACCTCCGGCATAGCAGTCAGGGCCACTAACCACTACACCAACAGGCCAGCCACTAAACATTTAACTAAAGCTCAGGTAGTTTTTAAAACTCTCAAATAAGGGTGCTCTGGTCCAGATCCTCAGCTTTTGTAATTATTTATTTATTTATTAAATCTTTATGCACATAAAACTGTACAAAGGCGGACTTCATGCCTTAGGCATTATCTGCCAGTCGACCTTAGGGTAGTGCAGAAACATAACATGGTAGGTGCAACTTAATAAATAGACAAAATAGTAAGTGAAAAAACAAATCCAACCATGTGTTGTGATGATTCTACCAACTTCTTGCGAATTGCTCACGTGCTTTCACCTTAAAGGAATATGGGCTGGTTGTCATCCTGATATTCAGAGGGAGCGCATTCCAGAGAAATATCGCGTAGACGAAAGAGGAAAAGTGGATAAGTCCAGAGAGGTGTGAGGGACATCGTAGAAAATGATTATTAGTAGACCGAAGATTTTTATTGAATTATCAACCTCATCTTCGTAATGTGAGCTAAATACAAAAGATATTCAGGTTAATTACCTGTGTAATTAATTGTGTAATTAATGGCTATAAGAAAAATCCATTGTTTGAATATCAATGGGATAGGAAGCATGTGATAAACACAGTGAAGGTCAAAGCGATTTTAAGCGATTAAAGTTTAGGCGCTGTCATTCGCAAAAAATCAAAAAATCTTGTTTTTCGAATGATCAATTATTTTTTTTCCAAATACTCTAAACTACTGGAAAAAATATATTATGTTTATCTTGACTAAACTATAAAGAATAAAGAACTTGTAGCAACCCGTAACTCAAACCGTAACTCGTGGTACCTATAACCACCACGTTCTCTGAATAAACTTTAACATGAATGCATTAAATAACGAAGAGACAAAACTATTTTATAAACACCGACTTCCGAAATTAAAGTTATTTTGTACTTTTCAATCTAGTCGGTTGTAATTTTTTTTTTTTTTTGTAAAAAGTTTTATATTTTAAGTATACTGTTTTATTATTACACCACTTGCGAATGGAATCTCACGTCGCGTCGCCGTCGCCCAAAAGTACCATCGACAAAAATCTCCACGCCGCGACTAGTGTCGTCCCTCAATACTTACTTTTAATTTTGACCTTAAAAGTCAATGTGCCTCAGTAACATTCATTCTTCTTCTCAAATCCCCCAAAGTAGTAGGGTGCCTCCAAAGTACATAATTAATCACAAATAATGAATCGAATCGTAATACAAAACGTGGTTGTTTCACATTTTTAACTAGGTTTTGCCCGCGGCTTCGGCCGCGTACATTAAAAAGCTGATTTATTCCTGAGTGACATAAGCTATGTTTTGCTTATGTCACTCAGGAATAAATCAGCTTTCTATCGGTGACTAATTTTGGCAATCGGACTAGTACTTTCAGAGATTACCTACCTCCTACAAACAAAAAAAAACAAACTGTTGGTACCTCTTTATAATATTATTGTAGATCACTCAAATAATTTTCAGTAAATGAATAAAATGCTTTATATTTTGCAATAAATTGCAAGTATTGTGTCATAAGTGCATTGAAAAAAAAGGTGCACGATTCTTTTCACGTAACCGGATTAGTACTTTCTGGTGTAATAGCCTATTACAAACAGTCGGTCTTTTATTTTTTTGCTAGCCTGTGTTTTTGCAGTTTAGGGCAAAGGCCTCCCTTTACTCAATTCACGAGCCTGCGCAGGAATTCAAGGAATCCAAAGCAGGAGAAATCCTTCCAGCTTTTGCAAAAATCTATTTAATTTGTCCCACTGAAGGAGACACACTTACCCCTTTATAAAATTAGCAGGTTTGAAAGTGTACCGAATGATCTAATGTTATGTTATCTATAATGTGCCTGTTCAAAAATACTCGACATAGAAAAGAAACCTACTTATTACACGACAGATTTAGATAGTAATCCAGACACAAGCCATTGACCCAATATCAAACATAGCAACAGAAAACGTGCGAAAACTTTATTCAATTGCCGTGAATATAAAATGTCCGAAAATAAACTTATAATAACAACAATCTGTAGGTAAATCACGTCCTATAGAATTTATGTAGTGCTATTTCAAAGTTCGGACACATAATAGACGGATAAACTCAAAATCTTCCTAAAGAAATACTTATTCAAAGTAATGATAATGAAGATGTTAATGGAAATAAGGAACACACTACACCTGTGTATAATGAACAAATACAGAGTCATAAAAATAAGGAAAATTATAACAGAAGTGGTAACTATTTACATTAACCAACAGCCATATATGAAGAAGCGAGGAAGCGAGCGGAACTTCAAAGTTGAAGTACGTTGAGGACACTTGGAAGCCCAGCCAGAAAAATACTGAGCAGCAGCCAGCAACGGTCAGGTTATCCAGTCACCCTTTTCCCTCCTCCCTCTGTGTCTTCGCCTTGTGTTAATATCGCCTACCACACATAAAGTTTCAATAAATAAATAAAAGAAAAGATGTACCAGAAAAATATTCGACTATTAACAATACCAATCAAAGCTGCAAAGGGCTACATATGCATTGACGGTTTTGAAAACACCTACGAAACTAAATGTCCATGTTCTTTCAGTCACCTAAGATAAGAGAGCCTATAAGATGAACGATGGTACTCTTAAAGAAATGGTATTAGTAACTGCAAGCAAATATATTAGCCACAAATGAACTCATCACTGCCACGGCCAAGTGGCACGTGGCACGCACCAAATGACATGAACATATGTTACATAATTCAAAATAGAAGTCGTCAAGTATTTGGCAGAAGGTCATGCATACAGAGAAAGGCAGACAGTGAAACTATTAGAACTATTGTTAACGATGAACAAAGTGATATCGCACCAAATAGCATCATAATCATAACGAGAAAGAGGTAATCAAGAGCAAAAGCAAGAAAAAATAGTTCGTAACATACATAAACTAAGAAACACAAAAACTTTCCTCTAACGGCTCGTAAAGCAATGAAACAGCTCCGGAATATTTTGACTATACACAATGCCAGATTACTGGGTAGAAAAAGCTTGTTTATGTTCAGTACAGATTTTCAAATAGTGTGTGACACAAATAATAGTAGCAGAAATAAACAACAGTAAAGCGATTGGTGACCAGAAAGAAAAACGTTGTCGACTTGGCAATGATTTCCCTAAAGCGACCGACACAAGTAAACTGCATAATTTACATTAGTGGGTGTCATTAATAAAGTATAGATGCACCTAGCATCTCATAGTAAACATTGCGATGAGTCGCTTGTAGCAACGTACTATTTTTATAGGTCTTCGCAAGATGAGTGAACTCGCAATGGTTTTCTGCCAAGATTTCAATAACAAACAATGTGTTTTGAAAGTGCACCACGTGTAGATTACGAAGCGTCTGCTTCAACATTGTTGTAATAATATGTCAGTGAAAATGTCTAGGTGTGAACTAGAGCAAGAGACATGTGCCGCTTCCCTAAAAATATCTTCGATTTTATTTGACATAGTCACCGCAATTGGTACGCTGAATCTGCAATATCAGCGAGTTTGGAGAAAATAGATCACTTTAGTTTGTTCTCAAACAATCCAATGGTATCTCTAGCTGATTCATCATCTTAAGAAAGATATAACCTTGCATATAGCTATTAATCTTTTGTGGATAAGTTAATGGTTTCAATGAAGAAAGTGCCTTAAATCCATCATAATCGACTGATTTATTTCGTTTCAACAGAATGAGAATAATCATGGAAGTCGAAAATTATGTCTAGCTGCATGCTTGCCAAGTGGAATAGCTTATTTACTCTAAAGGATTTCGTTGTTTTTGCTAGTTTCTATAGATTCGCCAATTTTATTTTGAGATGTGACTTATGCAGCACTCTAATTATCTAAATATGAAAACTTGCCAAAATCTCAGAAAGTGAGAACAGAAAAGCAATTGGTTTTGCTATGGAACAGTACCTAGGTAATTTTCTATTCTTCTCAACTATTATTTCGTTTAATGTTTTTTTTCGCTTAATTTAAATTGCTTACAAGTATAAGTACAATATGTACGTATGTATATCTTTTTGATGTCGTCTTTTTGTAATGATGTCCAGTTGTTTCAATAAAATTCTAGCTTTAAAGGTTCTTTTTATAATTGGGTTGACCTGGGAATCTTTCGGTAGTTTAATTGAAGTCTTCAAAACATGGATAGCCTTGAAATTGAAGCAAAGTCCACTGACCAAATCGTAGTCAGTAATAATTGACCCTAGTAATATGCAAGTGTCAATTGAAGACAGAACAACGGGTTGATGATCTTCAACTAACTGATTGCTAAAATATGGCTGTAAGGCCACAGTACCTATTTTGTGGTAAGGCTGATCGAAGTAACTGCTCATAATGATAATAAGAGAAAAATGCTGATGAAGCTGATCTTTGATCTAGCTAATAAAACATATGAAACTATTATGGAGGCAGAAATGGCTTCAGGTAATCCTATTGTGATACTCTTATAGCGAACTGTGCAAATGCTATTAGCTGATTTCCACGTAACTGTCCATCAGAAGTTGTTAGAAAATGTCTCCCTGACTCAGAAATTCTATTTTTTTTTTTAAATCTTTTATAAACTAGTATTTGACTGCGATCCCACCTGATGGTATATATTAAATCCCAATTCGTTCAGAGACTACCTAACTACAATGCCTGTCATTATAAAGATGATCTCAAAATGTGACAACGAGTGGTACAAAAATCCACTTCGTTTCATACTTGGACTAAATTTGGTCCGTCCGACCGACCGACGTTAGTCGTCATGCAGATTTGACTTTTTCGTATTTTTAGTCCATTTAATTACTTAATTGGGCAGAGTTGAACTACACAATGGCATGTATCCGTCCCACAAAGTAAAACACAAGAATGAAATATATGTATACTGATACTTGTATGTTGGAATACAAGACTGTATCCGTAACCAAGTGTGCCAAGAAACGGTTGACCTGGCTGCATGGCGCCCCATTACTCCGCCTGAGAATCAACACATGGGAACGTAGCCGTTATACATACCCAGTGGAACTTCAGTAGAACACTATACTGGAATTGGATATGTCGTAATGCAAATACTGTAATCGATTCATTAAGTGTTATTCCGTCGGTTTATTGATAACTTGTTAAACTGTCTCATTAAATTAGAAATTGAAGAGTCCTTAATTTAAAATTTTAATTCAGGAACCGAGGTTTTAGCTTATATTTATTAGGTACTCAATAAAAAAAATATAAAAGAACCAGACACGCTAATGTGGTTCCTTTTATAGTTTTAAAGAATGGCACTGATGACCACTGATCTGATACTACTATTAAATGTGGCCACTTCCTTAATATACTTAAGTATCCAACTGAAAGAGATTTCCAGTTCAGCCACGGCCCAACAGGATCATCAAAAGATAGTAAACAACATATACACATCAGTTCAGTTTAAGTAAATATAAAATTATCATTGTTGAAGTTTGACTAACCAACTCGTGCTCAAACACTTCGTATTTACATGAAGTAGATATAAATGGCAGAGATAACCTCTACATAGCAGGTACATGTGCGGCTTTCACTTCGGTTACTTGCGCAATTAACTCGAAGGATATTAAAAATAACCGACTACACTTGATTTATTGTTACTTTTTCCATTTACGAGGTGAACTAGTGAACAGACTCAGCATTGCCAAAACTGACTGCATCAGCTAGGCTCAAGACAAAATATTAATTAGAGAAATTACATGATCTTAATTATTGAACCATAAGGTAACCAATAATAAATAAGGGTTGATATCGATGGAAAAAACGGCAGGGTAGCCAGCGAAATTAAATTTCCGTTGTTATCTGAGACAATATTTTTCTTGAATAGGTACAAAAAGTGCAAATGCCAAGAAACAGAAACATAATTTCGCATTCTACGAAAGGGCGTACAATCACATAAAAGACAACCATCAAAAATACAGTAAAGAAAGAGTCAATGGCTGCCATTAGTTCTGGTTCACACGTCCCAGTCCCGACCTTGAAGGTTTCACGTCTAACCTTTACGGACCAAAGTCAATGTCGACTTTGTTTTCCCACATTTTTTTAATAATCCACTGACTTCTCTATCTACGTCACTTTGTTATTGACCATCATGTTTCTAATCTATTTTAATCTGTAATGTTTACGAGTATTTTACCCTCGGAAATTTCACCTCCTAACAAAACTAAATATATCGTGGGTTGTTTGCTTCGGAAAATTATGGTGAAGTAATTTATTTTGAGAGACAGAATATTTTTTTAATGGTAATAACATAGAATCTGAGCATGCAACAAGACGGGATAATATTAATGTATTGTTCGCTCATAATAAAGTCAATAACATACTACAATGTGTGTTCTGGGAAGTAGCAGTAGTTAATGATACAACAATCAAGGATGAAGAAGATCACAAGAAGTAACAAAGTGAACGTTGACATTTGTTCACAATGAAGCTCATCTTGACTACAGCATTTACTACAAGACCTTAGCAAGAGTGTTGACCCCTGACCTCAAGGTAATATACGAGCATGAACCCGTACAGTAAACGGCTCATCAATCTATATATCCAGTTGTAGCTGACATCGCAATCTATTAGCTTTTTACTCAGTGAGAGGTCATCTTCTGGAATATATAGCTTGATATTTATAGCCGAGCGTACAACGGCCTATCCTTGCCGTATCTCTATGCAGTCTGGCACAATAGTAAACATTGTCCACAAACAACTTGCCGACTATATATATCTTCATGGTCGAATGGCTATGTTTAACGTTCACTGGTTATGTCATACATGTAGTATGGGCTGTCTTTTTACTGGAATACAATGGGTGGCTGGAATAGTTGGTATTCCATACACAGATTCTTAAGTTGCTTTGAGTTTGCCACCAAACTTATTGACATTTTCCTATCTTTATATTTTAATCTTACATTCTCCTGTCAACAGTCATGCTATCAGTAATTCTCTTTTTTTTTCATATCATTTCTCAAAAGATTCATTCATCTTTTCATTAAATTCTTATCAGTTGTAATTGCCAAATCTTCATTCAGCATTGTAGCTATTGCTTTCTCTAGAAAGTCCATCAGACTTCTATGTTTTTATAACCATGAAACCTAAAAAAAGTTATGTTGTTTCTCGTGAAGCAGATTTCTACAACACTTTGTCTTCAACAATCATCTCGTAAGATGGCAAAACTGTGTTAATAAGATTAACAAAAATTATGACTCATTAAAGATAATCTTTTGTCAAGAAAAACATACAGTTTTCTATACAAAACGGCAACCTCATTCGTAAAACAGTTTTGAAAACTTTTCATAAAATATGCTAATTTACTTGCTTATTGCAGTGATGTTGATTGCATCGCCCGCATCAGCAAAGAAATAAAGGTTAAGTAGGTAATATGATGTCTGACATCCTGTAAACTGCCACATAACTCAATTTACACTAACCATATTTTGTGCAGATATTACTATGAAAATTAACACCACAATCTTAGGACGAATATTTGATATTGTTAAAACAGTCTTGGCTTTATAATCTTTGGCGCTAAGCTGCATCTATAAAACATCTAATTATCTTGACCTTCAATTAGTCTTAATTACTATCGTTATCATCCACATAGACAAGGCTTTTTTTCCGACTGAGCTACGTAAAGGTGCTCAGACTAAACGCATGAGCCGATTTAATGATTCTTACGTCAATAATGCTGTAACTGCCATTAAAATATGATGGTAATGAAAATGTAATTGGCAACGACCAGATGCCATTAATAATAATAATAAACTGACTATATTAAGCTGGCTATCACTGGATATTGTGTTTTGAGGACAATTTTCATTTTGAATGACTATTTAGGATTTAAAGAAACATCTACGGCTCTCCAATATTCGGGGTGCTACGGTTGTATTACCCACCTATTTTGAAGCTAACTCGTCAATTTTTGTTTCAAGTTGTCGATGTCCAATGATAGACTCGTTAGACTGAGGCAATTTATAAATTGCTCCATCAATTCGATTCACGTGTTTCACAATTTTGACTTCATATCCTTTTTCGTCCATTTATTTCTAACTTTAACTGCACTACGAAATCCTTGTGAAGCAACTGAAGGTTTGCTCCGATAACGTTAACTCGGACCGTGAAGGCGCACGTGTGTTGTACGCATTCGTTGCACAAGGCGACTCTGACGTCACAATCTTTATTAGCTACCTACTAATTGCTAATTGCCCTGTCTGATTTAAAGGTCGCTAGTGTCCCTACGTTATTTATTCCTCTGCCGGTTTGTGATAAGGGATTATTTGAAATTTTGAATTAATGATGACTTCTTGACAAACTCGATTAGGGTTTTCTGGTTTTTGAGATGTTGCAAGAGCGTTTACGTGTAGCTTCTGCAACATCTGGCCCTCCATCGTCACTTCATACGTGTAATTTAAAAGGAATATTTTTAGTTTTTCTAGTCTTTAGTGCTTTCTTCTTACCAACATCTTCTAGGCAGTAAAAAAGGCAACGCCCAGCCCAAACCCTTGGACCTAGAACGCTGAAATTTTGCACAGAGGTTCCTTTTATGATGGATACAAAGAATAAGAAAAGGATTTTTCAAAATTCATTCCGTAAGTGGATGAAACGGGAGCCTACTTTTACGTGGACGAAGCCGCTGCGAACTTGAAGATTTCGCAGCGGCTTCCGCTGTGAAATCTTCAAGTTTCTATTTTTAAACATATAGTTTAAATCATCTTCATCTTCCTGATCCATAGTAATAAGATCAGCTTTATTCAAGCAATTATTTTAGGGAATTAATAGTTCTTGTTTATTTTTCAAATCTTGATTTTTTAAGAATCCATTCTTATAAGAGTTCTTGTCATTTTCCATTTGCAACGTCACAGTCAGTCCTCAATTAGTACCGGAAGGAGTTTATGCACATTGCACTAAGATGTCGCATTCAGAATGATGATGTCTTCATATTTTTCTTGTACTTGTTCAATGATTTACGCAGTTAATATTACATGATTCACGACACAGGTACCCTTATTTGCAATATACAATGTACAGGGCTTATTTGCAATGGTGACTGCTTCGAGCCTCGTTTTAAAGACGGTTCAAGGGAGTACATCTTCAAGATAAGTTAGTTTTGTTGAGTAATGTACTGTCGTTATGTAAAGTAGAAATGTTTAGAGGTAATGTCACTTGACATAACAATATGACTTGTATAGAATCTTTAAAGGTAATTTGGTTTCGTCCCATCTAAATTTATTTATTGTGAATTGATGATAATTTTGCTACATTAAATGTTTGATATTTGAGGAAACATTTAAAAACTTAGGAAACATCTGAAAAACAGATCCGCCGATTACGAAATTTGCTAACGTTTTACTTAATTATCACACTTCCTAAATGTTTTAGGATATCGCTTAAAAAACTACAATGCCGTTTATAACCTGCTTCTAAAAGTGTTATATATTGGTATTTTGTAAGTTTATAATTGCCTCAAATTCAATAGCAATAGAAGTTTAGCTGGCTTGACCATCGACGCCGAGTTGCTCGGCTGTCAGTTTTCTATCGGTTGCATTTCGGGGAGTGTGCCTCGCAATTGCATAGCCTAATTCCGCTTAGCCCATTCCATCATCGGTACATGGTGGACATCCCACCTAAACGCACGAAACGTTTTGGAAACACATTCATTGTGCTTACAGCTAAGGAGTGGAATTCCCTGCTTGGTTCTGTGTTTCCTGATGGCTACAACCCGGGAATCTTTAAGTCAAGAGGGATTAGATTGCTTTTAGGCAAGCGTGCTCCATCGTCGACTAAATCATTGAACCATCAGGTAGTGGTCAAACGCAAGTCTATCAATAATTTTGCGTCTAGCTAGACACTGCATGTGCAAAACACCTCACTCTTCTTTTATAGCTTCTATTCCATAGGGTCCATAATCCTTTGAACCTCATAATGCCCGTAACCACAGTGGCTCTGGTTACAGGTTCAGTGAGGTGTGCATAGGTCATTGGCCGATAGAGTTGCGTACACTACACATAACATAATAGAAGTGTATTCACGGAACTTGCTACGTGATTTATAAATACTGGGTTCGATTCTTTGTTATGTCAGTGTTCGTGCATTTGTATGTGGTGTGAATGAACTGGCTAAACGGGCGATTGGGTAATTTGTGGTTTGCTTGCAAATCTTCAAGTCTTCGGGAGTCTGCTGGTTTTCGGCTAATTTCGCTTTGAACATCAACCGCATTTTTGTCATCAAAAGAGTGTGGAAGCCCTTACAAAATTGACTACGCTACGGAACGAGACATAGTGACTACGGCTATGCGCTGAATACCCATTTCTTTTCACATTCTTGATGTGCAGAATTTAAACAGTCCTGCAAACTTATGGCGTGGCCACGTGGCCCAATCTTTTCAGCTATAAATGGCACGATTTCTCTCACACTTTTGACCGGATAACTACATACCAGATTAGGAGAGAAAAGAAAGAAAAGATGTTTATTTGGCACACAATGAACATAACAAGTATTAAAACATACATTTAGGGAACTCTCGGTCCATTTACTTATTTGAAAATTTTACGTTTTTCTTCCAACTGTCAAGTTGGTCTTCGGCTATCTTCGCTGGTCTTCGACAAGTATCGCTTCAATCGTCACCTGCATTTGTTTCTTTTGTGGACAGTTATTGGAACTTTGCCCGATCTTTTGCAATGGTATCGCTATGAGAATGTTAAGTGCATTGGCATCATTCGAAGTCACTTAGCAGAACCTACTTAAATCTACGACAAAGTAAGTAGAACCGGGTCTTTGGGAAATCTTGTAGCGTCTTGACAGCTGTATAGGTTTTGGCTCGGTACACTTATTTCCTGGAATTTAAAGCGACTTACTTTATGCTTGGAGCTTAAGACGGGCACTCCCTGGGTTATTAACCACTCTACCAGTCCTGTTATCATTTGTCTACGTATTAAATTCATCATATTAATAGATTGCGTAGAAAAACGATAAATAAAGGCGAAAGCTTGTGAGTACGAGTGTTTGTTATTTCTTCACACTAAAAGAATGAATTTGGATGAAATTTTGCACACGGGTAGACTATGTCCTGGAATAATACTTTTATTATTATTATATCTAGCCCATACTGTCCCACTGCTGGGCAAAGGCCTCCCTCCATCCCTTCCAATGTTCTCGGTTTTGAGCCACTTCTTTCCAATTCCCAAGGAAGACATCCAAGTCGTCCCGCCATCTCCTTCTTGGTCTGCCGCGGCCCCGTCGTGCGATTTCAGGGTACCAACTTTGTGATTTACTGGCCTATCGCGCGATCGGCATGAGGCAGACATGTCCAGCCCAGTCCCACTTAAGTTGGGCAGCGTTCTAAACCACGTCAATGATTTGCGGTTTTGAAGCGCAGAATAGCACTTAGAATACATTTTATTCCGGGAGTAGTCAGAGTTCCTTTGGGATAATTTGTCTATTTTCACGCAAGCGGAGCCGCTGTCAGAAGCCTTAACCTCAAATTCTCGAACCGAACGAAAGCTAAAACTGATAATTTGTTCGGCCGTCCGGTAACTGGCCGGACCGAGCTCAAATTGTCGATGGCACGTAGTGTCCTAAGCGCGCTTCAAGGAGATGTTAGCAAACCATAGGGTCCCAGTAGGGTCGAAATTTATTGGGGCAATAAGTTCGCTTCTGAAAGAAAAACTCGGGCCCTGGAAGACAAACCAAAAAAGGAATATAGGACTGGGTTTTAGTCAGTAAAAGTCCTTCCGCTCCGCCCAAAAGCGGGAGAAGTCATTGGGAGATTTCTCAACTAAAAACCAAAGCTAAAACTGTTGATTTAGAAAAAAACTTCCAATCAAAACCGATACACCAACTTCTATAAGTGAAAACCAGCTTGCAGTTATCCAGTATCGATTTCTTGCAATGCAGACAGTGTGTCGAAGACGTGTTTGTAGTTAGAAGCGGCTTTCTGAGGTACATACTGGATAGGTACGTCTTACGCAAGGCGAGTGCTGCTCTATAAATAGAGTGGCTAGTGGCTACGACAGCGAATAGGCTTAGCATAATGAGGACTTTAGCGGTAGGCGTATTTATGGTGGCTTCTTTTCCCCAGGTGGGCATTTCAATACCTTTCTTTTTGTAGTGGGAAATTGAACATGATACAGTTCATGTACAAAGGCGGGCTTAACTCAGCAATGAGTTTTCTCCCAGCAAACCTTTGAGTTACAGAGAGGGAACAATATTCGAGGGTAGGATCCAGTGCACAATATAAACCTAGGTACCTACATAACTAAATAAAATCAATTATTCCTCCCATTCTGGATGAAGCAAGAGATTGAGGAATGTCAGGCTTTTTCTGACCTATGTTTCTTCACTTCACGTTCCAAAACCGACTTACTGGAGAGGCCCAGTAGGGCCGATACCCGCTAGAGCTGCGGGAACGTCCAGAAAGTTTATAGGGTTTTAGGCAGTTGAAGTCTGGCTCGCTCTCTCGTTCCACCCTAGAGCGGGAGAAGTTATTAGAAGATGTACCTCATCGATGAACGATGACCTGGTCAGAGTCGCTGGAATCCGATAGTTGTGAGACGGACAGGACCAGTCGTTGTAGCTACGCTTGGGGGAGGCCTATGTCCAACAGTGGACGTTTGTCGGCTGAAATGATGATGATGATTTATAAAAAAAAATGGCCAGTTACTCGAATAAAACAAATTTGTCCCAAGATTTGTACAATTTTCAAGGTTTTATTTAGTTTCAGCTGCCCCGATGTTTCCCATTATATCTGTAATCAAATCTTGCAAATTAAATTTGATCCACTTCCCGGTTACCGATTGGACTGAAATTTTACATGCATGTGACAATGCAAAATTATTATGGCATGGAGCTGATCTGACGATGGAACCGGAAGGTGGCTCTGGCTATAGGAGCTTGGTAGTTAAACGACACAACCCTTTTGAGTTTGGGCTCGGATGATTAACTCATCGAATGCCATAATTAGAGACAATAGAAAGACAATTGCTTATGTCGAACTGTGTAACTTAAGACATTCAAAAGGTTAATTAAAAACTTGTTTGTTTGTTAAAGGAAATACGATTATTTCATTTGATTACGTATCCGTTAGCGTCTGTTCTTTGATAATCTTTCATCCGTGAAACGTCCAAAGTATGTTTTGTAACGACGCCTTGACGTTTCTCTGACGTCTCATTTTTCTGACGCCGAATGAAAATGACGCCCAAAATGTAAAGGATCTTGTTTATTTCTAGAGTTTTCACAACACCTCAAGGTTAGTTTTTTTTTGTATTATTTCAAATTCGTTTGCATCACGCCATGTTTGTGTTTTGGTTGTTAAATGTAGGTACTCACGTACCTAAATATAGATTCTGTAATTTTAGGGTACCGTATCTCAAAAGAAAATATAAAATTACAATAGTAAGTACGGAATATTTCGTGTGCGAGTCCAACACTTGGGCTATTTTTGGTTCGACTTCTTCATTTGTTGATTTGTTTCCAAGGATTTTATAGATTCAATTCTTTTATTATTATTTTATTATTTTATCTAGCACACACTGTCCCACTGCTGAGCAAAGGTCTTCCTCCATTCCTTCCAATGTTCCCAGTTTTGAGCCACGTCTTTCCAATTTCCAAGGAAGACATTTAATTCCTCCCGCCATCTCCTTGGTCTACCGCGACCCCGTCGTGCGATTTAATTACAAAACTAATAAATACACAAATATGTTACATAGTACACAGTAAATAAAAAATAAATAATAAATAAATATTATATAATTAATAAATAATAATAATTAACTTTTTATAATTATTGTATTATTTATTATTCCAAAAGGTCTTTACTTTATGACTTAAACATGTACAAGTCTAGTTATAAATTGTCTAATAGCTCATAAAATCTGAAATGTCCATTGTTCTTATACATTAGGTCTCTTCTGTAAAAACTTGCTAGGCAATAAAAAATCGATCAATCAGCTTTGAAAATTATTTCATCAATGACTTAATTCATCCATCGCCTTGATTAACACTATAATTTTTATTTTTCTTCAAGTTTTTCCAGTTGCGTCACTCTTTTAAATGCTGTTTACTTTAAGACGGTTCTATTTAATTAGGGTCATTATCATCATCATCATTTCGGCCGAAAGACGTCCACTGTTGGACACAGCCCTCCCCAAGTGTCGCCATAATGACAGGTCCTGTGCGTCTCGCATCCATCGGATTCCCATGACTCTCACCAAGTCATGGATCCACCTTGTGGGAGGTGGGAGGCCTGCCAACGCTGCGTCTTCTGGGTAATTAGAGTTACCATCTCTCAAACCTGGTAACCAAAAAAGACAAAAAGGGTAAAAATTTTTGTAGCTCAAAACCCGGACATACCTAGTGATGTGCCGTTGTCGGCATTGCCGTGAAGTGGGAATATTGCCGGGAATATTGGTGGGAATATTGCCCGAAGTATGAATATTGGTGGCAATATTGCCCGAAGTATGAATATTGGTGGCAATATTGCCCGAAGTATGAATGTTGGTGGCAATATTGCCAGCAATATTCCCATATTGCCGGCAACAGCACATCTCTAGACATACTAATACCAATCATTACTATTGTTTTAAACTTACTCAGTATTGTATAAAAAAAGTTTAAATTATTACAAATCAAAGTTTTGTTTATTTGTCATTTTTGTAACATTCTTTTTTGTTACGAGAGAAATCATCAATTAATGACTCCTCCATTTTTGGGTGGAACAAGGACTATCAGACTTTTTACACTCGGACTGCAAATGAAGTGACATCCCAGGACACCAGGACAAATCTCAGGACACCATCTTTTAAACCAGGTCAAATCCGACGAATCAGCCTGCTATTCGTAACATGGAAAATTATTATATTTTTAATTCACAATGTCAAAGCTAAATAAACATGCCATTGCGTCCTCCAAAAATATGTCCTCATTTTCTATTCAAACAAAAACATATTATTTTCAATAATTACAATGTCGATGAGTATTGTTAGAACAGATACACATAACCAAGTTATTTACATGTCTTAATTGCGATCCATTGATAACATAACACCTGTTTAAGGTAAATAATAAATAGTATTATCATTCTTACAACGTTTTCCCACTGGTGGGACACGGCCCTCCTTTCTTTCATGGAGAACAAATGTGCTAATTCCTGGATGTTTTGATTCAAAGTTTTGATTTTAGGTGGTTTCCTCATGATGTTTTCCTTCACCGTTTTTGAGAGCTGTGGTGATGAAATACATTACACAAAGTATTAGCACTTGCCTGGACTTGAAACTACTACGTATAACTCATAAGTGGGAGCCGTTACCACTTGACCACCAGTACACTATAAGGTTACATGACAAGGAAGTCATAAATATGAGAGAAAGGACAAAACTCATTGTGCGTAGGTACAGCGAAGTTGTGGAATTCTCTGCCGGAGTCTGTGTTTCCTGATAGCTATAATCTAGGGTCTTTAAGTCAAGAGTGAGTAAGTTATATATAGGCAAGCGTGCTCCATCATCGACCACATCATCATTTACCGTCAGGTGAGATAGAGGTCAAACGCGAGCATATCAATAATAAAAAGGAGGTGTGCTGTAGAGGTCTGTTTTGTGAGAGTATTGCTTTCAAAATAGACCACTCTTCAAAACAGAAGTGTATCTATAACAACCGTGCTGCCAAAACATGTCCCGTTTCACATTCTCCATGTCTATCTGCAGAACTCATCTGTTCCTGCATGCCTGTGACGTGGTCCAATCAGAATTTAAGAAAGATTCGCTCTACTGACCCCTCAACCGTGTTATCTCTCACACTTTTCTGCTATATTCACATCATACCTGAATAGCGATCGCTTGACCTTCTCGCCTTATCTTTATTTAAGACATATTTGTATTCTGATATATGTAAAACACTGTCTGTCTGTCTCTGAAGCATTAGAAACCAATAGGAATAACATTCCCAGTGTCGCGGAAACTGGTTTTCCCGTCAAAAACAAGCCTACGAAAAGATCCTATTTCAATTTAAACCTAAATATCACTAGAATAAACACGTTCTAGAAAAACCTGTTTGTCTAGGAGATAATGAGCACAACGATTACCAAACGGACGTGTGGAAGGCTATTTTTGGCTCATATTAAGTCCATTAAATAATTTAAAGGTATTTAATTTAATGCTTTGGTAATGACGCTAGGAATAGCTAGGAATTTTAAATAGGTTTTATTTCTGTCTAGCTGCTTGTATGTCCTTTACGCAGTGGCGTAACTCAATTGTGGCAAGGCTGGCAAAATGCCACGGACCCCTGGCCTGGTGGGGCCCCCGATCTGACGGATCGCGATTTTAAAAGAATTGACCTAACATTTTAACAAAAATAAGTAAAAATTATGATAGTAGTTAAAGTCCAAATAAATTATAATAATTTCGAATAATATAAATTTCCCATGGTATTTTGCAAGCTTGGTAAGTTATAGTTACGCTACCGGGAAGCCACGTTCAGAGACAAAATAGAAAAATCTTCGTGTACCTATTAGAGAACTTTAATAAATAATAATTTCACTACTCCAGTGATTTATCCAAAATAAATTACAACGTGATCATTTTTAGGGGCCCTATCGAATTATTGAGCCACGGGCCTCAGATGGTATATTACGCCACTGCCATTACGGTGCATCTGGCTGCATGGTATACGTTAGGCTATGTTACTCTGTTGAGGATTCTGATGGCGTATGGCGGTTTTCTATCGTTAGCGCGTGAGATGGGTTGGCAAAATTTAAAGACGCTTGGCTTGATGAAACTAGGCAGGTCTTCTGTCTAATGACAGACGATTATAGGGCAAAATTGACGATTAAAGGGGAAAATTGACGATTATAGGGCAAAATTGACGTCTGAATGGTTGCAAAATGACAGGTAGTGCCGCTATGACACTCAAACGAGGATAGTAAGAGAAGCGAGACAGCTTGATAAGGGATCTGCCTAAAATAATAAACAGAGAAGTGTAAAGTGTGAAAGAAGAGCATTTTTTTGATAATGCAAAATCAGCAAATATTTAACAACCATTTTTTGCCTGCCAGCCTGGAGAAATGGAAATAGAGCATTTTTTTTAATGCAAATTCAGCAAATATCTCTTGGTGGGTGACGAGATAAAGTGTCAGACTTTCACTTGTCTTTAGCTTTCCAAGGCCGGACTCTTTCGGACAATTCCACAGCCTGTGGAAGAAAACCTTTGCCCAATAATATTTATTGTTATGTGGGAAATGTATCTAAATGCTCTTGCTTTAAGTGGAAATGCCCCCAGGTACTCAAGATTTCTTTGAATTTTTACCTACTTACTTGAATTGTAGATTGTTTGTTTCCTTTTCAAAAAATAAATTGGTCGAAGTAAAAATCCTTAGATCAATTTGTGTCTTGAAAAAGAGACACTCTAAGTACCTGATTGGTTTTCTCCTATATTTTTCTTATAGTTATAGTTTCTTATAGTTTTGCTCAGTAATTAATGACAAAAGAACACATTAAACATACATAAGCCTAAGTAATAACATTATAGAATACGTGTAGAACCAATTGGCGTTGTGGCAACAAAAATACAATAAGGCTGCTGCGTAGGCGACGGTTGGTCGATACCGGTATAAATAACACTATTTGACAAAATCCGGTACATTGTGATCGGTTATGTAATACTTGCTAGGTGTGGCCGCTCCTCTTCGAAGCCTCTTTGTTTGTTTTCATTTATGACGAGTTCAACACTTGATTTGTGGCTTTTCACCATAAATTATATAATTTATTTTTTTGAGATATCCGCATGGAAACCAATGATCAAAATGGCAATGGGCGCGGCACATTGCTCGCAGAACAGGTGGTCAATGGTGACGAAAGGTTCTAGAATAGCGATTACGTACCGGAAGACGCAGTGTTGGAAATCCTCCCACACAGTGGACCGATGACCTGGTGAGGGTTGTGGGATTCTGATGGATGTGAGACGCACAGGACCAGTCGTTGTGGTGACAATTTGGGGAGGCATATGTCCAGACGTGGATGTCTTCCGGTTGAAATGATAATGATTTTTTTTTTGTATGGTGGGAAAATCATCTAATGACAACCCCCGCTATTGGGCGGAGCGGGAGATAGTGTTAGACTCTTACTGACTAAAAACCCATCCTGTTCGTTCGTGCCTTCATACCGGGGCTCGAGCTACTCTTTCGAAACTAACCCTGGCCCCAGTAGGCTTCAACCCAGCTCGGCCCCTGCTGTTGCTGATGATGAATATTACAATCTAGCCTTTGCCCGCGGCTTCGTCTGTTTACATAAAATACAGCCTATGTTATTCAGGAATAAAGCAGCTTTCTTTTGGTAATAAAATTTTAGCAATCGGACCAGTCCTTTCAGCGATTACCAGTAGTTTTGTAGGAACAAACAAAAAAACATAAGTAAAAACAAAAAAAAAACAAACTTTACCTCATCCGAACTGAAAACATAACCATTTAATTCCTATCATACTCGTATTACTACCCTCATTCAATTATTATCATTATTTTTGTTTATACCTGTATTTTTTACCTTAACATTATATTTTGGCATTTATGTGTATTTGTGCATTTTTTATGATTTGACCCGCTCTTAGGAAGTTACTCGTCTTGAAAAATCTATGATACATTGATACTATAAGAAAGAAAGAAAGAAAAG
The DNA here is from genome assembly GCA_910589285.2 of Mythimna ferrago. Classification (NCBI taxonomy): domain Eukaryota; kingdom Metazoa; phylum Arthropoda; class Insecta; order Lepidoptera; family Noctuidae; genus Mythimna; species Mythimna ferrago. Next base: position 26,273,076 of record OU342677.1, on the reverse strand, counting down.
TATTTATTTTGGCGCAAAAAACATTGTAGACAACAAAAACTTAAGACAAACACAAAACAAAACAAGAAAAAAAAAAGTAACATTGTCTGTCACACGTTTTCGCCAAAAAAGGCCATATATATAATACCTTTTTCCTTCTTTCCAGGGTTATGTTCTAGTCTGCTATGCGGGCGCACAGAGAAGCTAGAATTGGGCAGCAACAGTGGCGCGGGGGCTGCGCTTGCGCTCGCGCTAGTGCGGCCCCCGTCCGCCACCCGTACTAGCTGCCAGCTTAGCCTCACCGCCCCTGAGGCCGCCGCCTTCGCTGTCAGGCTTATTGATGTTAAGGTAAGGCTTTTGAACCTTTGAAAGACTTTGTTTTCTCTTTTGTATCACTTTAGGTCTTAAAGATCCTGTATCTTTTTTGTTCATGTGGTGTACAATAAAGAATATAATAAATACATAAATAAATAATAAATTGGAGAGCAGAACTGACTTCGAGACGCCTAGAGGCAGTAACGCAGTCAGTTCTGCTGTCCGATCTCGATGATATGTACGAAATAATAAGTTTGTGACATTCACTCCAAATGTTTAAAAATAAGCTTGATTCAATATTCTATCAGCGTATGATGTATTTTTTACTTTATAAGTAAAATAAATATTAGCAATTAATACAGCATTTTTTTTAAATATATCCTTTAACGCCGAAACAAGAATGACATCAGAACTACCACGACCCTAAGGTCACTATAGAGAACGGCGTTTTTGCGGACAGAGACAGATACAAGATTCAAGATTTGTTTAAAATTGATATATCTCATTTGCTTTTCTACCTTTTTTTTCATTTTATTTTCACTGTAATTATTAAATTTTTGTAATAAATTGGTTCGAAAATAAAAGAAAATGCAACAATTTGAACTTTTAGACAATCGTTATCCTTACTAATATTATAAAAGCGAAAGTAAGTTTGTTTGTTTGTTTGTTACGTTTTCACGCCTAAATGGCAAAACCGATTTTGATGAATTTTGGTACAGAGATAGTTGGGACCCTGGAGACGGACATAGGCTAATTTTTTAACGCGGGCGAAGCCGCGGATAAAAACTAGTCGCTTATATAAATATGTCTCTAAGTCTAGAATCTCCGGATATGTAAATCCTAAAACCAAACATATAACTAGAACTACGAAAAAAAAGTTATGCTCACACTAGTCACGGTTTATATGCTGCTAAATCGTGAACAATAAATCGAACGATCAGACTGAAACCATTTTTTACAAACCTGCTCATAACATATCACGTAATGTCGGCGTCGCTGCCAATCGATTACGCTAGCACTTAGCACTTTTATCGTGTGTTTGTATTAACAATTATATATCAATATTGCGAAGCCGTATACGCTGAACTGGCTTTGTCAAGCTAAAGGACAATAGGAGGATATTGCGAATATTTTAAACGACTGCTTACCTACGTGTGAGACTTTTCAATTGAAAAACATGTTTCGTTAACAAAAAAGGCTCATTTTTTATATGTAATATATTTTTTTTTTTGCCATGTAATGTTTTCAATTTTAGCCATGGCATAAATAACGCCAATATCGTTATTTCTGCCAACGATGAAAATTTTTCCAACGTCGAAAGTTTGGGCATTGTCGCCAATTCTGACAATGTCAAATATTCTGCCATTATCGACAATTCTGCCACTGTTAACAACTTTGCGAATGTCGACAATTCTGCTATTTTCAATAATTCTACTAATGTCAACAATTCTGTCATTGTTAAAAATACTGCCAATGTCGAAAATAAGGAAAAATCGTTTCAGTAATGTTACTTATATGTTACACATAGGCTGTATCAGTCGTCAAAGAAACCCAGGCACTCATGCAACTTGCCTGGGTTTCTTTCTGATTACTTAATTACAGGCCTCTGAGTTCCATGACCCATAACTATAATTACTCATGATCCTAACTACACCTAGTGTAATTGAAGAGTATGACTAGGTATGACTACGCGTTTGTAGACTGCGGTTACAATATACGTCTGTGGTTATCTAGTTGCACGGTATAAAGGTAAATTCTATTGAAAATTGTGGTCTAACACACTTTAAGAAGTGACTATAATGTATGGAATCATTGCTTTAGCCAGGCCACGATATCTATAATGTAGGTTCATCTCCGGGTAGTATCAATTCGGAGAGGTTTACTTGCGTCATCCATGCTTCATTCTTAAAGTAGGTATGAGGCTGTCGCGATGGTTTCTATAATTGTTTTTTTTTATAAATGTAGACTTAATATCTTAGACCTAGCGTGGTGGAGAGATTACATAGAAGATGCATTGTTAGATCTGTTGGAAGCAAAATACCTATATATTGTATAATAAAATTTAAAAACAAGATAGTTACTAAAGTTCTTAAAAATCATACATTTGCCTTACATTCTTAATTATATTATATTAAAGGTAAATAATAATGTTCACCCGTGTTGAAGTAGAATATTATCCCAAGGGAAATTATACTCCCAGGACCAAAGTATCCTATGTGCTATTTCAAGAAATGCCATGCAGCCGTTTCTGCGTGAAAGAATAACAAACATACACACACATATAGGACATACAAAAATTCACGTTTATAATATTAGTGTGATTAATCAACATCTTAGTAGTTGCCTCCTTTATATTTTAAGTCATCTTACTTCTATAGCATAGCACAGTTGGCCTTATAATGTTCCCACTGCTGGGACTCAGGCCTCCTCTCATCTCATCTCATCTCATCTTACTTCTGCTGCCAAACAATTAGTAGTAATTAGTCTCCGGTTTTGCAATTGCTTCTCTAATGGTAAGCAGGTAACTAAAGGTAGAAAGGTAGATACACGCAAGGGTATACCTGATAGGTTTGCCTGCACAGTTATACCTGTCAGGTAAGCATGTATGGAAACCTGCACAGTTGTGCAACATACATGCTCCGGTTTACCTGAACAACTCACCTGTACAGGCAAACCTGTCATCAGATATACCCAAGATGCATAGGACCATAATATAACTGTGTTGTGTTGGCTATGTGGGTAGTCTCAAGCATAGTGATGACATGATGTATTTGACACCTGTCAGTGGCCATCCTCCAGTCGACAGGAGCGGATGTTTAACGCTGCGAATATAAAAGTGTCGCTGTGTTGGTTACCCAAAAATACTCCATTAAGCAGTACAGGTCGCGCGGTGAATCAAGATCGCTCGGCAAAAGTGGAAGGGGCATGCGCAGTATTCAATTCTAAGGTCTATTTGGCGACGTGCGGGCGGGTGTGCGCCGTCGGCGACACGTCATTGGTAGATAGAGTCGCTCTTCAATTCCCGCGTTGCGTTCTCGCGTCTCATTGGATACTGATGTACTTGGGTACTATTGCGTACAGCTTGTGTTATCGTATTAGTAATACGTAGTCGTAAAAAAAATGGTTAAAAAAAAGTTTTAAAACGGCTAGCCAGAAAAATGGTTTACGACGTGAATTGTTACGTTAAGAAAGAAACTAACGAAATTATTTTTTTTTATTTTAATTTTTATTTTAAAAATTTATTTTTTTCTGAATTTACCTACTTATAAGATAAATTAGAAGCAAAAACTAGTGTTATTATAAGTTATGTTACTAAGGTTCAAACATACGAAATTAAAAATAAAATCCTAACATACTATGAATTTCTGTGCGCAATTGTACACATGCGCCGATTGCCCCCACTACTTTCACCGAGCGATCTTGATTCACCGCGCGACCTGTACAATACAATATCTATTATGTCATATTAAACAAACTATTAGTCAGTATTTTCACAGTAGATAAATATGTATTTTTTTCGAAAATCCAGGTAATAATTGTATTAGTTAATTGGCTAATGACATAACCAAGTAATTAAATGTGTGATTTCAGTTCAGTTTTTATTACAAAACAACTGGGTTGCTGCTAATTGTCTGTAATAGTGTTTTATTACTTATTACATTGAATTAAACATATTATTTGAGTTTCGAAGTTTTGCAACCATTTCATAGTAAAGAATACTTTCTTTTAGCTTTTTTTTTTTGAGCAGTGGTGGCTCAGTAATAATGGCCCTTTCCTATGAACTATACATCGTGAGATAAAACCCAGGTAGACGCTTTACCTACTTTGTGTAATTTATTTTGTCACCACTGCTTTCAAAACGGTGAAGGGAAACATCGTGAGGAAACCGGCATGTCCTAGAACCACCAATTCAAAGACAAATGTAACATCCACCAACCCGCAACGGGCCCGCATTGTGGTTTACGACCCATTCCCTCTCCTAGAGAGAGAGGCTTGAGTCCCAGCAGTGGGAACATTGTGAAGTTGGTTATAGTATGATATGCTTTCTTGAATATTTTGCCAATTTATTTGTTTAAACTTCACGTGCTGCAAAAATATCTGGACCAGAGGCGTCTAAGACGTTATTTAACCCATAAACCAAACTGCCTGGACTGGAGGATTATTAGAAAGAGTTACTTTTTTTTTTTTTTTTATCACACAACGCCATCTAGTCTCAAGCTAAGCAGAGTTTGTGTTATAAGTACTAGACACTGATAAACATACTTGTATATTTCTAAATACATACATACTATATATAAATTACACCCAGACACAGAACAAATGATCATGCTCATCACACAAAGATTTGTCCTGGGTGGGAATCGAACCCACGACCTCCGGCATAGCAGTCAGTGTCACTAACCACTAGACCAACAGGCCTGTCCAAGTTACTGAGGAACTTAAACGGTTTTGAAAGGGCAACTGAAGAAATACGGATGGTATTATTTATTTATTTATTATACTCTTTATTGTAGACCATTACACATACAAAAAGGAAACTAAAACTAAAACACATACATACAATGGGCGGCCTTATCGCATTCCGCGATCTCTTCCAGGCAACCTGGTATGGACAGTAATTGCCTGGACAAGAAATGGGGCTGTTGTTGGTGTGACAAACCAGAATTAAACATAATTTATTTATTTATTTATTTATTTAAACTTCATGTACAATAGTGGTACATAGGCGGACTTAATGCCACAAGGCATTCTCTGCCAGTCAACCTTTGGGTTAAAAAAGACAACACTGTGGTAGGTTTGCACAATAAACAAATACATAATAACAAATAGTTCAAATGGAAAAATACAAAATAAGTTATTTATAATAATAAAATACATATACATATATGCTAAAATAATAAACCAATAAATACTATGAAAAATATGAAATCACTATGAGAACTTAATAACAATACTGAACGAAGACCGAACTAAGGTTGAGAGGACTTCAAGTAGTAGTTCCGAATTTTACGTTTGAAGGATAATTTACTTTCAGCTTTTTTGATGTCAAGGGGAAGCACATTCCAGAGTCATAATATGGTGTTTAACCTTTCGAGTAGCGTAATTAGGGACACAATAGAAAGAAAATGAGAGAGCAAACACCGGCGTTCGCTTGGGGTTTAGGATAGAATAGAATAAACTTTATTGTACACCAAACAGTAAAACAGCTTTAAAAAAAAAATGAACTAATTAACTGACACTCCCTAAAATCAGAGTTTATAGAGAGATCACATGGCAGGTAATGGCAACTCGAGCATAAATTTACAAGAAAAGTTATAAGTTCCGCATTGTGTCTGAAAAAAACTACTCATTCTTAGTCAATTAATTGTCAGTACAATAAAGGGCGTGACTTCCCTCATATTTCGTCACTAAACGCTCGTCTAGACATCATGACATCTTAGATCGTTACAGATGTGGTTTTCCTCATTGTGGCATTGACCTCAAGTAAAAACAGCTATTATTACGGTCGCAACCTTTTTTCTTTTAGACTTTTCCTTTACGGAAGGCATTTTCCTCAAAGGATGTCTGGTCTCTGAGAGAAAATGTGGTTTAGCACGTGGTGAGGAAGGAAATGTTTAGGTGGCTTTTAATTCACTATTACTCTATCTAGGTATCATTATCATCATCATTTCAGTCGAAAGACGTCTACTTCGACGCCACAACGAATCGAAAGAAAGAAAAAAAAAAAAAACCGGCCAAGTGCGAGTCGGACTCGCCCATGAAGGGTTCCGTAGCAGCAAGTAACATAATATAAAAGTTCTTGTAATGTGTTGTAACTTTGATCGATGTTTTAATAATACTGTATTTTTTCGATTTATGACGCATTAAAAAAAAACTACTTACTAGATTTCGTTCAAACCAATTTTCGTTGGTAGTTTTTATAGTAATGTACATCATATATTTTTTTTAGTTTTATCATTCTCTTATTTTAGAAGTTAGAGGTGGGGACACACACATTTTACCACTTTGGAAGTGTCTCTCGCGCAAACTATTCAGTTTAGAAAAAAATGATATTAGAAACCTCAATATCATTTTTGAAGACCTATCTATAGATACCCCACACGTATGGGTTTGACGAAAAAAAAATTTTTGAGTTTCAGTTCTAAGTATGGGGACCCCCAAAATTTATTGCTTTTTTCTATTTTTGTGTGAAAATATTAATGCGGTTCACAGAATACATCTACCTACTAAGTTTCAACAGCATAGCTCTTATAGTTTCGGAAAAAAGTGGCTGTGACATACGGACGGACAGACAGACAGACAGACAGACATGACGAATCTATAAGGGTTCCGTTTTTTGCCATTTGGCTACGGAACCCTAAAAAAGAAAGAAAGAAAAAACAGTTTATTCACGCGAAAAAAGACGCAATCTTAAAACTAGTTAATAAACATAATTTAACATCGATCGACAGGGAAGATATGCTTCACTTCCGCGCAAAACGGCCGAACGGTTCTGTGTCTCGCATCTATCGAATTTCCGCAACCTTCACCAAGTCATCAGTCCTCCTGGGCGGTGTACCAACTCTGCGTCTTCCGGTACGCGGTCGCGGCTTCAGAATCTCTCGTCCCCCTCGATCATCTGTTCTGCGAGGAATTTCTCCTCCCACTGCCGCTTCTTCGGGGGTCTTTTTGTTTATGCGAAACTTGAGTTTGTTCAGAATTAGTAACTGAATGGATTCCAATAGTTTTTACATCATGTTATATTTTTCCCAAAATTATTTGAAAGTTGGACACCACCGATACTAAATATAACAAAGGTCATAGCGAGTATTAGGAGCCAGCAAACAGCTGGGTGCAAGTGCAAAACAACCCCTCAGTCGCCGGTGACTATGTATTTTTCCTGATATATAGCAAGCTTTTACCTTTGTGATTTTGCATGATGCAGTTATAAAATTGTATAGGTACATAGATTCTTTACATCAAAATACGTGTTCTAGTTTCGCATTATACTAAAATAGTAGTTATTATACTTTATTATTATACCTGTAGACATTTTAAAACATATTCGAGAGGGTGACAATAAGAGTGTTGTCCTCTATGTAACTTGTGCCGGTTCTCCAGGGTGCTGCTTGAGACTGGATTAATTTATTATGTCTAATATAATATTCACAACTATCACACAACACCGTCTAGTCTCAAGCTAAGCAGAGCTTGTGTTATGGGTACTAGACAACTGATAAACATACTTATGTATTTCTAAATACATACATATTATAGATAAATTACACCCAGATACAGAACAAATGATTATGCTCATCACACAAACATTTGTCCTGGGTGGGAATCGAACCCACGACAAAACAATTGTATGTGCTTATAATAAATAAATAAACAAACAATAATTTGTCCATTGGGCCCGCAATGACGTAAGGATAAGGCAATAATAGATATATAAAGATATGCTATAGTGTGAATATGTTGCTATGATATCCTACAACTTTGTATATCCTCAATGTCTTTTGCTCAAGAATTTACATGATGTAGTAAAATCAATTATTTCACGGTGCAAGTTGCGGTTATGGTTAGTCCTAACACGTGTAGGACCGAATAATCAATTATGCGAGGCGATCGGTTATCGAAGTTTTATCGGCAATGGTCGAGACTTCTGAGCTAAACACAGGTTTTCAACTTTGAACGCAAGACTAGTTTTTTTAAAGTCAGTACCTGATTGTTCTTTTTAGTATTTCTGGAATCTGTGGTTATCACTAGGTAATAAGTCGTCTGATTGTTTAAAGTATAGTGATTTGACCATCATCAGCGAGATGTGAGGTGAAAAAAGTCACATCAACTCACTCAAATGACTGTCAGATAAAAAATGCGCGTCCAAAATGGCTGAAACTTTGGTAACTATCAAAAGATGCACAACTACCTAGACTAATTATTATCGACGAGTGCTGTTAACTTCACGTTGTGGTCGGAAACTTTTCAGACCACCCACGTACTATTCCGGGACATAGTCTATACGTGTGTCAAATTTATCCGAACCTATTCAGACGTTTGAGCTTGAAGGAATAGCAAACAAACACAATCAAATTTCCGCTTTTATAAAATTAGTATAATAACAAGAATTGTGTCACACTCATCAGGCGCCTTAAATAACAGTGTAGCTTAAACTGGCCTTCCTTAAGCCACAATGACTGTAATTGATGTCCATATTGACTTAGATACGCACTCACAGAGTACAATTTGTGACTCATTGCGCAAATCATTGCATTTTGCAGCCTCAAAGGACAAATTTACGCCTAGTCATAGAAGTTTATTGGTGAGGGAGTCTTACGAGTCATATACAGATTACTTTACAGTCAACAAGTGATTAATAGTACATTGTTACACTAGGGGTGAAAGTAACTCATTTTGTCCCGAGAAGGAGTTGGCGGGCGAGCGCAGCGAGGTCGCTAATTCGAGGGGTTAAATGGGTTACTTTCACCCCGAGGTAAACACTGTGCTTTTCATTACGAATACGAGGAAACTAAAAAGTTTGTAAAACCTGAGTCGTCGTACCTATGATTTTAAGTAGGTATCTTTCTTCTGATTTAGGCGGTAATTTTATATCGCGTTGTGATTGACTGGCTGTATGGAAAATTGGAACATGGTTCAATAGAAATGTGAAGATAGAACTAGTTTTTTTTTTAATAATTTGACAGCTGTCAGTTGTAAAGTAAAACTCCCTAGGGATGAAAAGTATCACTTTCAGCCCGCTCCTCAGGCAACTTCAGACCTACTTTCAGAGTATGAGTAATGAAAAAATACATTACATTGTTAAACAATGTCAAATAATAAAGAAAAAACTTAATAACCTTATACAGCTTTTTTAGGCCACAGCCAACAAATCAATGCCATATTACAGTTATAATTTAATTACTTAAATCTAATTAACTAACATAACAAAAAAAAAAAAATAATAAATAATAACCTAGCTGAATATTAAATTATGTCAAACCAATAAAAGAAAATAAAAGTAACAAATAAATAGATGTCAACTATGACATAAAAATAAATAAATCAAAAGAAAAGTCATAATAAATTACAGCAATTAAAAATTAAAGTTTAATTGTTACTTTTTATGTAGACTGTTGTCTGTACAGCAGTTTCTCCAACGGTGTCAGATTGACAATGCTAATCGTACATTGAAATGCTGAAGTGCTTTCGAAAGAGTGGGTCTTAAAATGAAAAAGGGCAAAACAAAGGTCTTCCTTACTACCATGTAACACCCAGTCTTGTCAATATAGAAGACTCTATACTCTATAGACGATTAAATCTAGGTACTTGGGACTAACGGTCCAGTTAGGTAGATCTAACTTCTAACTAGAAAGAGGTCAACCGTCGAATCCATCCAAAAAGATATTCCAAGTAACTTGAGCAAGAAGATGATGATGACATAGGTACGCTGACTCTAAGAAAATGAATTTACATAGATTTGATTGAGCAATCCCAAATTTCCCTGGTCTCTGTGTAAAAGCTTGCAAAACGTAGTTTCCCAATCATGTATTTCAAGCGACATCTGTGTCGCCACATAAGAACTAACACACAAATCCTGAATTACTGTAACAGAGTTCTACACGCAATTAACCTTTCATAAGCCGTAATTAGAGACACAATTAAAAAGCCATTGTGTCCCGCGTATGTCAATCGAACGCTTGCGTTCCGGGCTAAAAGATACGAGTATACAACAGTCCGAAATGAACTATAAGGCAACTTGCCCCAGACACAAAACTCGTCTGGTCGGAGAATCCTCTCTTTTCAATGGAGATGAAGGTATATGTAGGACTTTACTTACACCCTATTCCGCATTCATCTAAATCTTCTTTACCTTAGACAAATACGGACATTTGGCAATAAATCACAAGTTGTCCTACTCCAAATATGGTGTACCACTTTACGACTCAATTTGTGATATACATCTTACAAAATCCCGTTACATTATAGTGTCGTCCCATTGTTTGCAACATCTAGTCATCGTGTAGTAACCAGGAACCCATTAGGACCAGTTATGGTGGCCAAACGAGGCATGGATAATGGTCCTACTATCGATATATGGACATCATGGCGCCTTAGCAGTTAGACATGCATGTCGTGATAGTTCGGTTTGTCTATCGTAAGATTTAGCAATAATGGTGCAATTGCTTGGATCGTTTCTCCTTTATTTAGGTGGTTAGTTTCTTCTTCATATTTTGTAACTAAACCGATATATATACGAGACGCACAGGACCGGTCTTTATGGTGACATGTCCCAGCTTCACACAAGTGTTTGAAATCTTTGAGATTCTCAGATTTTCTCTACTATAGCATGCATTATAACTCCTAAACCTTTATCATGAATCTCTCTGTCTATTGGCGAAAACCGTAAGGAAATTCGATCAGGAGTTTTTGATATAAACGTGAACAAACAGAGAGATATTATGGGGGACTTTCGGAAATATTTCGGGCGAAGTGTTAGTAGTTATAACTACCGGTTTTTTTTTTAATATGTATTATACGCATCGTATCGCGTATCCAATGCTCCAGGATGGGACTGTCCCACCTGTCCGCTATTGCCTTTAGGATGATGTTGGGGCTGACGCGTACCCTGCACATGATGGAGGCGCATCACTTGCGCATAATGGCATGAAAGCCATCAATTTCTGGCCCTGTGAACCCTTGCTTGAAGCTTTTAGGGTGCTGATGACCCTAAAAGCATCAAATATGAAAGGATCCTTTATTAGTTAGTTTGAAATTAAGGTAGATTCCTGTTGCTGTAACTCAGGACAAAGGCAGTGGGTATTGGATTAATAGATGAGGCGATTAAAAAAAACTTGTTTGTGACTTAACTCAACTTAGATCTAGCACTAAAAAAAATCGGAAGAAAACCCCGCTTCCCGGCTTTTCCGCTGAAGGAAAACTACTACAAACAGCTTACTAGAGTTCATTTGCATGTAAATACATCCATTTTTACCAGGAAAACTCTCAACGAGGTCGTGCGGATAAAACTAACAATAGATCAATTGATCTCGCTTTAGGAAGTCATTTTAAAAACAAGGTCGTATCCGAAATCAAAGAAAAGCACAGAAAAGGTTATTGTTTAACGTTTCAAACAAATACTTTGGCAGTGTAACTGCTTCAGTTTGTGGAATTCTTATTCTTATTTATTCTTATTCTTATTTAATATTCCACAACTATCACACAACGTTGTCTAGTCCCAAGCTAAGCAGAGCTTGTGTTATGGGTACTAGACAACTGATAAACATACTTATATATTTTTAAATACATACATATTATAGATAAATTACACCCAGACACAGAACAAATGATCTTGCTCATCACAAAAACATTTAATTACATTTTTATTTTTTTTTATTTTTTTATTTTTTTATTTATTTTTTTTAATTGATGAAACAATGACTTGATTTGACGGTTCTGGGGTCTAACCATGACGTGTTAAAATGTTAGTTGTGCGAGCGAGAAAGAGGTATGGGATTATAGCTCCATCCCTCTATTAGTCCAGTTTAGGTCGTAAAATGGATCGTGTAAGAACTCGTGGTAAGGCCTTCTGTTTAGGGTTCTATTTTGGTGCGTATTCGTACCTAATTGATCTTTTTTTTTTTGCGAGGCTATTATGTCCCTCTGCAAGGCAAAGGCTTCCCTTCCATTCTTCTATTCTTATCTGTCCTTAGCTACTTCTAGCCAATCCTTTAGTTAGCAGTCCAAGTCGTCGTAATTAGTTTTAATCAACTAAATTTTAATATGCAAAATAATAGAAATAATGAGTCGAAGACTATATCTACGGAAGAGCTTTTTTATGGTGGGCAATCATCCAATGTAATGCTAGGGCGTGTCAGCCTTTTAACTGACTAAAACCCGCCAGAAATCCTTCAGTTGCCCTTTGCATTCCAGAACCGGGTTATAGACCTGGCAAGCAAAATTACTTTGAGGCGCGGAAAAGAACAGAATGCACCGTCGAGCTATGCGGTGTCTATGTGTGCATTGCTCGAGCGCGCTTTGTATGTAGGTTGACTTCTGTACCTATTTATTTTGTACCCGGGCCTAAGGTGCTCTGGAATCGTCCTGCAACTTCCGACGCCCGAGAAGCGAGGATTGCCCCTCCCTTACGCTTTTCACCGCCTCCTTCGCTTTTTACTGCTTCAGCCTGCATAGGAGACAGGGAAACAGACGTTGGCAGATAATTCCACACTTTAACTATACGTGTGACTGAGCAGTGGTGTCCAAGTGGTAACGTTATTCCATCACCACTGCTCTCAAAACGGTGAAAGAAAACATCGTGAGGAAACCGGGGCATGTCCTAGAATCAAAAATTCGAAGACATGTGACATTCACCAACCTGCACAGGGCCCGCGTGGTGGTTTAAGACTCATTCCCTCTCCTAAAGAGGAAGCCTGAGTCCCAGCAGTGGGAACATTAAAAGGCTGATTAAGTATAGTGATTATGCTATATGCTAACTGTATGCGTAATAGGTGACTGTAGAATTCGTTAAACCGCCTCAAAGGACCAAAAGGATTACACTATAAAACCAACCTACCAATCTATTTATTACACAAGTCTCTTACGTCAATTGATAGATTACTAATTCATTTAATGCGGTTAGTTTATGAAATACGTTAAGATATTTATAAGATCACCAAACGGGTATTCCAATGAATCACCATTTTGTTTGTAAATGATATTTAATAAGCCATTTATTGTTTTTGCAACGTCTGTTGAAGCGTAAAGAGTAATTCTTACGTTAATATGATCTTTGGTCGTGTTTGTCGTTAACCGGTCTCGTCGTTAAATGAATCAGAACTCATGTAAAATGACGCATGTGTTTACGGAAGGGTTTGACGAATGTGTAGGTACCTATATTTCACCACCGTAGGTACATCGTAGGCAGGTAGGTAAGTATCGTGATGACTCAGCGGTCAACCCACCTCTCATGCATAAGGTTGCGGGTTCGAAGCCGGGCAAATAACAAAGTGAATTCTTATTTGTAATTTTCTAAGTCTATCTAGGACATTACTGGTCTCCTCGAGGCTTGGAAAGCACGTGAAGCTGTTGGTCCCGGTTGTCATTTGTACAAAGAAAGAAAATAAATAAAAGAAAGAAAAGTATTTATTTTGGCGCAAAAAACATTGTAGACAACAAAAACTTAAGACAAACACAAAGTAACTGGGTTATGGAGGTCTGATAGGCAGCCGCTCCATGTAAAACTAATTAATAAATTGTTTTTTTTTTTTATTTTAATTTTTAAATATTCATTTTTGGACCTGCACCTTTACTATAATGATAATATTAATGAGGATGATAATGTTAATGATGATGATAATGATAATGATTATGTGATTTATTATATTCTTATTTTTTTGTTGTATTGTAACTTAATAATGACTCTCTGCACGTATTGGTTTAATAAGTATAATGACTGTTAGTGCAGAGAGTACTTACCTGTAATAGAAAAAAAAAAAAAAAAAAAAAAAAAACAGGTGTTCAGCCGAATCTGGTTAAACTGGAAACCGATCCCAAGGTAGATGGAGAAAAGCTAGGGAGATGATTAGGTATGTAGGTAGGTACAAGCAGCCAATACCGACATAGCACGAAGAATCGCCAAACTTAAGTGGCAATGGCCGTTGGGGCCGAAAGGTTCTGGACTAGCGACCACGTACCGGAAGACGTAGCGTTAGAAGGCCTCCTACAAGGTGGACCGATGACCTGGTAAGGGTTGCGGGAATCCGATGAATGTGAGACGCACAGGACCGCTGATTGTGGCGACACTTGGGGGAGGCCTATGTCCAACAGTGGACGTCTTTCGGCTGAAATGATGATGATGATGATGATGAGGCAAAGCCGCTGAACAAAACTAGTATTCCTTAATGCGGTTACTATCTCAGTCCTTCAACAGTTCAATCGAAGGCTATTCGACGTAAGTATTATGACGACGACGTATTATGTAATCGGTCGCGTCGATTACACAGGCCGATTCACAGTTAAACCTAGTTTTAATTGGCCTGACCTAGATTTGGCTAGCTCTACTTACAATGGGGCTAGCCTAGTTGCCATGCAGCCAGAAGAACTGTATTTACAGATTAAAAAGGAATGAATGAGTTTAAATTCATCATAATTGTAAATTCTCAAGCTTTTTAATTGAAAAACATATTGTATAAAAAATTCAATGTAGTCTTTCAGAAGCTACAATTAGTTAAGGCTTACAGTCCCTTGAACCATCTGACCAAAATAATGTGGACGCACATCTCGCACCCGCCTAGGCGGTAGTACGCAAATCTGTGCATTTATTTGCGGCCAACAGCGTCCGGAAAGCGCGTGGCTGACCTTTAAATCCATTTTCTTTGCTAAATATTGATTGATTCACCTATGCAATGTTCACTTTGAAGAATATTTAACCACCAATTTTTATGTGTAAAAATGTTTCTAAAGATCCACGCCGTTTATGGCACTTTTCGGGCGCTTGGGCCTTAACAAGTCTTTCAGATCAGCGGCTTCAAAGTAGAAACATAATCTTGGAATAAAAAGTAACCTATGTGCTCTTCCAGGACTTCAAATCATTCAAGCCTCATATGATAAAGTTGAGGTTAGAATACTAATTAAAGTAACCTACATTAAAACTATTGTCAAAAGCTTGACGTCTTTGGACTCCAACACGAACTACTAATTATTAGTAATAATACTAATTATTACCAGCTGTGCCCGCGACTTCGTTCGCGTGGACTACAGGATTTTGAATTTATTTTTTCTAAAATAAAAGTAGCCTATGTTACTCCTTATTACATCAGCTACCTGCCAAAAAAGTCCCGTCAAAATCGGTCCAGCCATTTCAGAGATTAGCCCGGACAAACAGACAGACAGACAGACAAAAATTGTAAAAAAATGTTATTTTGGTGTATGTACCGTATACATATTCATATGCATGTAGTAAAAAGCAGTTATTTCAATATTACAAACAGACACTCCAATTTTATTTATATGTATAGATATGTATAGATTACAAATATATACCGCTGCGTCGCTTAATTGACACTTATAATAGACAATTTTCTTCAGTAGATATACCTAATGTTCCTAAGTCATCGTTTGAAAGGGAAATCATTAACATCTTAAAAGTCCAACAGTAGTCAAAGAGGATAAATGCATGTTGACTCTGTGAGTTGCTTAGCTGCTTACGGAGTCCATATGGAGAATGGAGATAGCTTACTTTTTTTTTCTTGTTCTAGATTTGTATCCTTCTATTTTTTCCTAACAATTAAATTTAATCGATATTGTCTTCTAACAGCCAGCTATTTTGCATAATAATAATTATGTGGATAAGGTTGTTAGTAGTGTATTATGTTACTCCTATTTACTAAGTACCGATATTATTGTATAGTATACCTACTGCTGTTTGTTATCCCAATAAAATTAAAAATGATATGAAATAAAATAAAATGAAATGAAATAAAATAAAATAAAATGATATGATATGATATGATATACATAATATGATAGGATATGAAATGAAATGAAATGAAATAATTTTGGTGTCTTCAAAGCTAGAGTAAATAGACTCTTAATAAACTAGTGCGCCTCACCATCAACGACTGCATTACTGCTTACCATCAGGTGGGATCGCGGTCAACTACTAGTTTATATTAATTTAAAAAAATCTATTCAAAAATGCAAAAAGATACTCTCTACTTTATTCCTAAACTAGAACATTAACCGTCTAATCTTTATTGCACGCGCCATTATGTTATCTTACAAATAAATGAGGCAAATAGTTTTGTATATTTGCATTTTGAGTTTAAATCGTCTGTTTGATTGTCAACAGTTACGTCAGTTGACGACTGCGCAAGATTGTCTTTAGGTGTTGATGTAGCAGAATCTTTTATAACTTTAGTTATTGTAGAAAAGATCAAAGGAAACTCGAAGGTTTAACTAAACTAAACACCAACTGAGGGTTGTCCTTGAGTGCTCTATAATAGCGCATATAGGGATAATCGTAGGTTAGTATCACGTTCCATGAAAGTGATTAATAACTTAATTGATGTAATTAATTAAAAATCAGGCACGTTTTATTGATTACAAACTCTACTAGTCAATTTAGAGCACAAAAAAATATGGACTGAAATGGTAAATATTATATTAGTCGACCAAGTCTATTGCCTCACATTGATCATTTAAATAGAACACTAAGTAATATAAATCTATAAACAAATGTTTATTAGAACTCAATGAAACGAAATTTAAATCTTGTATTAAACGCACACTATGCAGGCAAGCATATTACAAGTTGGAGGATTATATTCAAGATAAAAATGCTTGGCTCAATGCTGGTCCAGCTCCACTACCACTAGGGCGTACTAATTAGTTGATTAGTTGGAAACTAATATTATTATTTTTTAATTTGAAAGACAGAATTGCATTGTATAATGTAGAAGCACTTTTTCCAAGTTTGTGAATGTGAAGCACCATGGAGCATTTTTATTAGGTTACAACTTTTTTTTTTTTTTGACATTACGAGCATGGCAGTTGAGAGTTTGTCATGCTCACTCAAATGTCTCGCTGTTGGTGGCACGTGTTATTGGGTCGTTCAGTTCCCTTCAAAATGGTTGAGCTGAGTGGGGCTGATGCACGCGTCATGCTCGTGAACGGGTGCCGTCAGATGGGACTGGTCATCTCTTAGCTGCCAGTGGCTTAATTCAGTTTCTATCTTTTAATTATTTTACATTTTTATTTCATTATCGACATTGTGCTCACATGATAGAAGCAACAAGTAATATGTAACCAAGCATTATATGTAACACATAATATGATTTAAAAGAGTGTCCATGGAGTTTCTTGCACGTTCTTCTCCATAGAGACCTACTCTTTGGAACGTGCAATTTAGCTTCACTTTTCTTGGACTGACCGACATTTGACTATTCAAAAGTGCCTGTAAATGGTCTATTTGAAATAAATGCTTTGATTCTTGATTCTTGATTGAATGACCTGATTATACAAGAGTAATAAATCTGAATGGAAATCACGTCCAAATTGTTTGGATGAGGATGTTGAGTACCAAAACTGCTTCTGACTTCAATTTAAAAATATTTATTTAGCGGACACAGTTTATAGAAACACAGTGGATATATTGATCCGTTTGCTACTGGTCGTTAGGTGTGGAGCGTAGAAGCAGATGATGGCAACTAACGAAAGGGCGCGAATATATCGCCACTAGACATGGGTGATAAATAACGTCACAGTGAAAAAATCACCGTGATCTGCCACCTGAGAGTATCACAGTGACTTTTTGTATAATATCGTTGTTCCAAAATAACGTTGTTCCTTTCCGTCACATTTACTCCGTCTCACTCCCGTCACTGCGATGGTTAATGTTAAATATGGAACGAGAATAAATTGGAACGGAACGTGTCCGCCTGCGCCCCGCCTGCGCCGCGGCCGTTCGGAGGTAGTCGTATACTTTCGTGAAAAACGAGTATCGATGCAATTCTAGCGTGCATTTATGACCTCGAACTTTGACATTCAGTTGACTCAGTTTACTCATTGTAATTTGTCATGTTTGTGCACCTATAAATTTGGCGCCATTTTTTCTTTCATTTTCTTTGCGCGTTTATGCAAAGTAGGTACGACGTGCAAACGTCCATACATCCTCACAAACTTTCGCATTTCTAATACTATTATCAAGTACTAATTATAAGGATATAATAACAACGAGATGCAATTTTTTCTTTATTCTGCATTACAGCTACAGGCGATGGTTTTTATTGATAATAGTGAATAAGCGAATTAATTATCAAATCGTGTAAGTCACATTACAAAACGTTTTAAATATCTATTACCTATCCGACGTGATCGACGTGACAAAGTCACGGTGATTTTTCACAGTGAAATTTTTATAACTGGAACAACAGTCACGGTGAATGAAATATAACGACTTTGCCCATGTCTAATCGCCACGCGTCGAGTTGTAGTGATGTGCGCATGATCGACTCGACTAATAAAATAGTTTTAGTGTTGGGATTCCAACACAAATCATCATTAGGTACTGTCATTTCTTAATACTTATACACCTTTCGTATATTAGGCCAATTCCAGAACTTGAAAACTCAATAACATTTTTCTATCCAGTAATCAGTTGGTCAAATTAAGCTATTTAGTGTCTGCTGGGAGAAGTTCTTTCTCTCCCTTTATCAAGAACTACTAACTTTCTACTAATGTTAAGCACTACTTTCTGTAGAACCTCGTGTTCAGCAGTAGCGTTAGACTAATGAGGCATTTGGTCTAATTATTCCATTTTGGATCTGCTGGGAGAAGTTGTCCTCCCCCTTTTCCATGAACTACTACTTACTATTTTCTACTAATTTTATGCAGTCTTATCAAGTTACCTTTCGAATACCACAATTAAAGACTCAATGAGAGATCGAACAGATCAAAGGCCGGGCTTTAATGAATTAAGATGCGAACACTAATTTCCGTTTTCAAAAACGTTTTTTTTTTCTCATTCTAGAAGCCTCTAACAGTTAATTTATACCTAATCGTATGTTTTTCTCATACAAACAACACGCGTTGGACGGCTAAACCAGTTTCTAGGCAAAAAAATACAAGGACGTCTATATATGGCGTCGCTGGTCGTTTTATTTTCTAGTCTATGAATTTTTTGAGACATGTCCGACATAATACGGCTATATGTGGATACTGGTAAAAAGGTCTCGTGAGATTGAATCATCGTCATTCTCTTTAGGCCTTACCGTGTGATCCATCTTTAGGCTCTACCATAACTTCTTAACGTGTTCCATTTGTCGATCTAAACTGAACTATAAAAGGAATGGAACTATAGCAGATGTCCTCTATTTCTCTTTCTTGCTCGCTCGCCACGTCACGTTAAGGCCGATATCTTCCCAATTCGATCGGTATCAACACAGCTTCTTTCCCTATTCATCTATTTGCCGTGATCAACTCAATATTCACTTCCTATATAACCATATTTATTCATTATTATTTCTCGTTTGTTATGTACTTATTTGCACACCTCACAAAATCAAGCATACAATGGGCGATATTATGGCACACCGCAGTATCTTATAAACCATTAAAATAAACTTATAAACCTTTGGATGGACTTAACGAAAGGATTTTGATTTAGGATAAAATTATGCAAAGTATATACGTACAGTATTAAATCATATATTAATCAATATTAAATATATAATTGAGCAAGAAAAAGAAAAAAACATCGAGAGAAAAATGCTCTTTCACCATTTTTATAAACATTGGTTGGCGTTATCTTTAAACAATACATCCATTGTTTCTTTGGTCCATCCGCATTCATACTCGCAAAACAGAATTACTCCGATAAAACCGCAAACAAAAACTCTAAGACGGAAGGAATAACGAGGAGGAAGTAGATAATAACAATGTTATCCAATCGCCAATTCTGTAAAATTAGCAAAAACCATTATTTAATTTATATTGGGAATATACACAACATTAAAAAAAAAAAAAATCTACTATACATATACTTCAAACAAACGCTCCAAACTGCGAACGCATGGCTGTCAACTGGAAGTGTTCCCAAAAGACTGGCAGTATTGCCACGTTGTATGGCAATGTTTAATCTCTTGCCGAAGCAAAAGCCAGCTCACACAGGCTTTTGGATAAATCTTTAAATAGTGAATGACCTCGTAGGAAATAAATAAGCAAATTCATAAAATAAAATATTAATTTTAATCTTAACAAAGCTGTATTTGCGGACTTAAAGCACTACTCTGTCAACAACGGTTAAATGTCATATGTACGTAAGCGTTTATTTATTAATATGCCTGATCCTTTTAAAATACCAAACTGTTCATCCGGGTGTAATCTCCTTACTAGTCTATAATGACTCATCCCATAGTATTTGCAAAAGACAATCATCATCATGCCGATTTTAAACCAACATTTAAAAAAGCTGTTTCGTTTATTCTCATGGAAACTAATGCTTTAAAACATTGAATCTTACTGTGTAATATCAAAAGTATGAGTATATGAAACTATATCTAAAATTATAAAAGTGAATGGTACAAAACTTACAACTGCGTATAAGACGCAACTCGACTCACTGCGATAAAGCCTGCAGTCCTTACTAGACAGTTTTTTGATACTACTATTGTAACACATTAACAAAAGAATCATGTTTAATACCAAGACCTTGACCCGATCTAAGTAGAGCATTCGAAGACATTGGTCGAGGCGCCTTGACCAACGTCTATTACGTGTAGAACATCATAATTATTTTGCCTTATCCAAAATTATATAAAGTCACCGCTGTATATCAACAGAACTAAGCTGCTTTCACTGGATACAGGGCTGGATATTTTGGTAACCTGGGGTAACCCTCCACGAAATGGTCATATGCTTTGGACGTGGACTTGCGAACAGTAGTCTGACATCGTATATCATTAACACACTACATGTCATCTTTTTTTTCTCTTTTTTTTAGGGACTTTAAACTCAAATAGCATGTCAACCCCACCGTAACCTAACCTCAGTTTACAATAACTACTGAAATTAATAATCAGCTCATTGACTAATTATTTTTTTTACCGAGGTTGAGCTACCGACACATTGTCATGTCAACATGTCATCTTACTAAAAGTAACTCGAATACAAAACCTGCAAAGTCTACAGTCTCTAAGATAATTTCCTTTCATCGTAATGCAAAACTATAACGCCTATTAAAGTAATTATGTGAGGAAGCCCTGCCTCCCCATGGTGATGCACGTGAGATTAATCGCAAGACATGCGACCAATCAATCTGCAGCAGTGCCTCGTGTTCGTGTCTCCTCTGTGTCGTTCGTAAACGCTATCTTGTCATTGTCTTTGTCCGTTAATGACAGCTGGTAGCAATGTCTTTTGTTTATTATTTGTACGTTTAGTTGCGCTTACTTCTTAATTATGTATTTTTGTTCCTATTAAAACACTATTGATTTGATAGTTGTCATAAACTCTGGAATGTGGCTTCTAATTCACAGTAAAGTCCTTTAAGCTTTTGTATTTTATTGTGTTTATATTTGTATTATCATCAAACTTGGCGGATGTTTTTATGTATTTAGTGATAAAATAAGATAGTAAATGTTGTCTTGACATTGAAGTAATGCAAACGTCATGACGTTTCAGCTTATAATTTCATAAAATGATGAGCTTGATTTAGACAAACATGGGTGTTTAAATCTGTAGTTACGTTTTATTTATAAAAAGGTTATGACCGCATATCTTTACAACGAGACAAATAAACTGTACTCAATGAATAAAAGTCACTCTTTACGAGTGATTATATAATATAATATTCCACAACTATCACACAACGCCGTCTAGTCCCAAGCTAAACAGACCTTGTGTTAAAAGTCCTAGAAAACTGATAAACGTATTAATATATTTCTAAATACATACATATTATAGATAAATTACACCCAAACTGTTCGTATAGGTATTATTTCACTTGCTCCTGTTATGTGACCACAAACTACATCTGTATGTTAAACGTTAAGATAGTGATGATGATATACTACAGCTCTGCATTATATCTGCAATTCTTGTAATATCATAAAAAAATATTTCATCTGGACGGTAATCTTTGATTACTGTTATGCCTTGATCACACGTACCGAGTAAAAGGACGAGACAGTGCTCTCGGCCGAGTACTTGCGACGTGTAAACACAGCGCCGAGTGCTTGGCGTACCACTTATCTCTACAACTCGCTTACATCACTGTCTCGGCCGAGCAACATTTTACTGTATCGCCCGTTTACTCGGTACGTGTGATCAAGGCATTACAGTCTCCTACAGGAAAAAAGAAAAAAATAAAATCAAATGGTACTTCCTAAATTTTACGGTATAACTTAGCCAATAGTATCTGGATTTCTTTCGCACAGTTTATAAAAGATAGTGCAAGCGGCTTAAAACTGTGTCTCTTTGTAGACCAGAATCTAGATAGCTTCGGCATACCTTTTTGAATTCAAGCTTGACACGATCCCACATCGCACGCGGACATATCATGATACTTTGTAAGAACTCTGCTCAATTTGCAACGGACAGTGTGATGATTGCAATTGCATGCATTCACGATTGATCAGAGTCAATTGGCTGGGTCTTCAACATTGGCACAGTTACGATTAGAGTCTTGAACTATGATCCTTCGGCATTGCATACATAGTCTGTTTCCTTGCAATTTTTTCTATCATGATGAGCGGGCATGGCTGCTTCGTAAAGGATTTCATCATGGAGTAGCGAATTTGTGTTTAAAGAATTGACGTGATATGCGTCTTTTATATTGTCTTTTCTTTTCTTTTGTCTTTTATATTCGTATGCGTATTATTCTTAAGTTCTTAAATTGTTATTTGAGATTTGGTCGCCGAATCATCTCTTGCAAATTTTTGGATTGGTTACTAATGTAATGTAATGTTGATAACTACTACGTTATCATTAACATTCAATGGTTTCTGTTTCATGTTGCTTCTTTTTGTGTATTCTCGTTGCTTATAAGTTTATTTCTATTACTTTTAGTATTTTTTTTTCTTATTTGATATAAACTAGTGCTTCATTGCGATCATACCTGTATTTTTCATTTTAGTTGTCCTTTAGTAAAGCTTTCCTCGTGTTGTTCCAGGAGATTTTCCATGCTTTGAAGGTCGATATTATTATAGCAAATTAGAAACAATAAGATATTCCTGTTCGATGTAGGAATCAAAACAAGTGGAAGAATTGGATGCAACGTTGATCAAGGTTAAATAAGATCACACGTGAATGTCGTTGCTTCTCTGTGATACTTGATTTCATCCTAATTGATCTATATTAACTGAATTCATAAAGTATATTGCAGAGACTCAAATTTAAATTTTTATATTCATCCTTTGCCTTGTTTTTTTTTGTGTTTACGTCTGTCCCTATGTGCATTATTTACTGTAGTATTGGCCTATTTGGGTTTTTCATCACACTAATATCATAAAAGCGAAAGTTGATTTGTGTAGGTGTGTATGTTTATTACTTTTTACTGGCTTGGTAGATCCTTGGTGGATCCTTGATATCCCAGGAGTATTTGCCAGTTTCACATAAACTGTTGGCAGAAGCTGGTCAATCAGACTAGCCTGTTACTATTAGAAAAACATTCTTCTCGTACAGAGAAGGACAAGAGCATTGATCACAAGGCTTGCTGGAGATTTGTTGTTAAAAAGTTTGGAAAGGTTAGGATATTTGAACTAAAGACATGATAATTATTTCGTGTTCGTGTATCCAAACGCAAAAAAACATAACAATATTATATAAGTAAAAAAAGACAGACAGAAAACAATACAATTCAATCTCACAGTAGGCTTTAAACCTGTTCAGTATAAATCTTTTATTGGTCCTCTTATCCTTACTCCTTCTCACTAAATGAAAAAATGCATGATTTTTTTATGGGACGCGACTTTGCTTAGGTTTCCATAGACACCAGCGTGTAAACAAAGCAAAAATCACTGACATACTTTCTTATAAGTCAATAAAGTCCAAATTGCGTTGCTATCACCAACAAAAATATTTATGTGAAATTGTGTCACAGTAATCACGCATGGCATTCATAAATTGTTATTGAATAACTTAATTGTTTTTCTAATTATGAATTATTTTGGTTTCAGGTACTTACGCCGTCATAGTTATTTAATCATTAAACCAATTAAAACTGAAGTTCTAGACTTTTGTAATAAAGTAAGTACCTATAATGTAATTTTAGACTTCTATAAGTATGGTACGATCAGGGGCATAAAACAGAACGATTGACGGAGCCAAATGATTCTGGAGTGGCGACTGCTTACCAGAAGACGCAGCATTGGTTGGACTCCTACCTCCTACAAGATGGACCGATGACCTAGTGAGGGCTGCCAGAATCCGCTGGATGCGAGACTCGAGATCGGTCATTGAGGTGACGCTTAGAGGAGGCCTCGTTCGCTAATTGATTAAAAGGCGTCGTGTATATTTTGGTTCTTGGAGACCATAATGATTTTTCCTTTATTATTTACTAGCTTTTACCCGCGTCTTCGCCCGCGTACATAAATTAAAGCCTAATAAGTGACTCAGGAATAAAGCAGCTTTCTATCGGTGAAAAATTTTAGCATTAACTCATCGAATGCCGTAATTAGAGACAATAGAAAGACAATTGCTTATGTCGAACTGTGTAACTTAAGACATTCAAAAGGTTAAACAGTACTTTCAGAGATTATCTCCTACAAACAAAAAAACAAAATTACCTCTTTGTAATATGATTGTAGATTCACGATACACGATTGCTGGTCACTGACTGATCTTTATGATATGCACATCTGATCGATCAGGTGCTGTTACTCGAAGATTCTGTATTACTCAATATCTTTCCTTATTTTCATCAGCAAGCAATTTACATTTTCCATTGTTGTGTATGGGCTTTCCCGACATCCAGATGATACATTTTCCTTGACTGATCTTTGATCTATATCACTGTCAGTAGTGCACGGAACACTATGGGCGTCTGGTAGATATGATCTGGCGTTTTTATCTAAAGTATTATTAGTATTCACACATGCGTGTCTCAATAGTTGGCTTTTACCTTGGACAGAGGATAAGCTTTGCTAAGCAGTGTGGTAGTGTCGCCAGTCTTTTGAGCACATTACCAGTTGATAGCGATGCGGAGGACTTTTTTGGTGCCATATTTAAGATGGTTTTTAGTTAGTTTCAATTAGTTAGGTAAAGGTTTTTGTTTTATTGTTAACTAGCTTTTGCCCGCGCGGCTTCGCTCCCGCTCTTCCCTACTCCACCCTACTATACCCTACTCTACCTTACTCTACCTTACTCTACCTTACTCTATCTTACTCTACCCTACAACTACCCTACACTACCCTACAACTAGCCTACACTACTCTACTCTACCCTACACTAACCTAATTTTCATTTTTTTTTCCATAAGAACATTCTCCTGACAATAACAAAAACAAAAAAAAAGAATTAGCGAAATCGGTCCAGCGGTTCACGCGTGATGTCGTGACCAAGGAAATAGTGATTCATTTTTATATATAGTTTTTATTAATCATTAAATAGATAAACTTTGTATGTGTATGATGCCGAAAACAAATTATTAGGTATGTTTTTCTTTTAAGTGTTTTGTAAGCAGAAATATAAGTTTGGCGATTATCCGAATTATGACGGTAACCTTGGTTCTGCGGATATTTTCTTACCTTGGTACCTTTAGGTATTTTTTCAGATTTATGTTATAGTACTTTTAAGAAAAAAAATAAACATTTTTAGGACCACATCTGACATTGTCTAATTTCTTTTAAATACAGCATAGCAACAATCGACTAACAAATTTTAATGCCGTATCACTGTTGCTACCCGGACATTTCTTGGTTTACATAAATTATAGGTTGGGTTTCTATGGTTTATTAGTATACAAGGTGTAAGGGACAGCTCTCCACAAACTTTAAGGGCTTGCTCAGTAGACGAAACTGAACAACCTTCCACAAAATGTTTTTTCAGGAAACGAAAAAGACAATCAGCCTTACCATACAAAATGATAAACTTGATTGGACAATTTGTATGGCGAGGCCGATTTTTTTTTCGTTTCCTGAAAAAAAAATTTGTGGAAGGTTGTTCAGTTTCGTCTAGTGAGCAAGCCCGGAGGGCTGTCCCTTACACCTTGTATAGGTAATCTATTCTATGGCCCATCTATATTTATTCTTGTATTCACTTTTTTCTCACTCTTTTATTGCACTTACCACCCAAAGGTTGATTGAAAGAAAATGCCTAAGTCCTAAGTTCGCCTCTGTACTCCTGTGTGCATTTTTTTTTAATAGCCTGTACTGTCACATTGCTGGGCAAACGCCTCCCCCAACTTCGTCCAGGTATTCTTTTCTTGAGCTACCTCGAACCAGTCCCCGCGGTAGGCATCTAGGTCGTCTCGCCACCTCTTCCTAGGTCGACCTCGGCGGCGTCGTCCACCCTCAGGTACCCACTTTGTGGAAACTTGGAAACCCTTGCCCAACAATCAGAGTGCATGCGACTGATGTGACCCGCGTAATCCCATTTTAGCCTGGCAGCCTTTTTTCCTATGTCTATAATACCTTTCTTTTTAATTTTTGTGTGCAAAAAGTAATAAATAGGTAATTTCAATGACGTATAAAGAGAAAATAATTTCGGCTGCACTTGTGCCAAGTGAAATCAGTAACGAGAAGAGGCGTCGTGTCCGTATGACATGTTATTAGTGAATCAGCAGATAGTGCTCAGTCCGTTTTTAGGTTACTTTCTAATAATATTGTCTGGCAAACTCATTAATTTTCATACAGAATTTATTTGCAATCTCATTCTTCTATATGGTCGCTACTTTGACCTACAAAGTTTTTTTATTAACGAGTCCTGTTTCAATATTCATAGACTGTTTTTTGTTATTGTTAGCCTGTTCTGTTGCTGCTACTGAGGCTGTATCATGACGTGCTAAAATGACAGACTTGCGAACTATATAGCTTTATTCCTTTAACAGTTCAATTTAGGTCGTCAAATGGATCGTTTTAAGAGCTTGTGGTAACACTTCTACTGGGCAAAGGCTTTCCTCCACTCGCGTTTCTGCCTTTTAGGGAACAGTAAAAGGGAAAAGTTCTAGTACATAATTGTATTGAAAAAAGCCTCTTTGATGCTCTTTTGACGGTGGTCAATGAAGCAAGATGGACCTTCACAGACTAAAACCAACCCGTATTTTTTCAGTTGCCAATTGCGTTCCAAGGCCGTGTTTACTCCTTCGATAGATCCTTCAATATCCTTAATATTAATTTTATAATTAAGTATTCTTTTTATTTCACATATAAGCTGAGATAGGGAATAGTGGTTTAAATTCATGTGGATCTGTAGATGGCTACAGAGCTTGTGACTAAGAAATATCAATCGCACTGATTAATCTTTTAAGTGAACTACCTAACACTGACCGAGGACGGTCTATGGATGAGTGACCATCCATTACCGAGACTCCTGCCTCGGAAAGCAGGTCAAGTCTTTGGTCCTTTATCCAACTTTGACAGTCGTTACTGCTTCTCAGATGCCAGAAAATCTGAGCAAGACTTGCCGATTTTGATTACTTTCATTAAACAAAGTTCAGAACAACCCAAGATTGCTTTAATATAACCGCACAAGGATCCTTATAGGTCAGTTACTTCATAAAGCAACAAAAACAAATAACAATTCATTCGCATTCTTAAGTTATGACCAGGAAAGGGCACCGATCAGAACCGTTACAAGAATCTGAAGAATCTGAGCTTCATCCTTATTTATTATACCGTAATGTTGTGATGTCTTTGTTCAAAGGATTTACAGTTTAATGGTTTGGTATCTGTACTAAGAGTTGGCAAAAAGCCTTAGAAACATTTAAGGTCAAAATGTCCCTTAATATGCCGCGCAACGTTCAATCGACGACGCTGCTGCATTGCTCAGTGTCCCGTAACTTACCTCTAAGGGTGTTTTTAATATTGTGCGAATTTGCTCTGCATGCGTTACTGCCGCAAATGTCCTTTTCATACAAATATTTATTGTAGTTAATGCGGGGCGGGGCAACCCCGCATGCGTAATGAAATCCGCATCATATTAAAAACACCCTAACAATTTATAACGTATTAACGTGACTCGGGACATGTTGTTAGATAATTTGACAGCGTTGCGCGTCATGTTGGGGGTCATTCTGTCCCCTAATGTAAAGCATAGCATAGCATAGTCGGCCTTATAATGTTCCCACTGCTGGGACTCAAGCCTCCTCTCTAGGAGAGGGAAGGGGCTGTAATCCACCACGCGAGTCCATATATGCCAGTTTCCTCATGATATTTTCCTTCATCGTTTTGAGAGCAGTGGTAATGGAGTAAATAGGACAAAGTAAAGCGCCTGGTGGATTTGGACCCGCGACGTACGACTCCATAAGCCGGAGCCCTTATTACTGGCCTACCACTGCTCTACGTTTAACACCATGCAAATCACTAAACTTATCACTTTCATGGTCTACCCTGCAAGAATATCTAGTCAATTTCTGAATGACAGTAGCGAATGGTACTCAGAGATAGTGTCATGTTCTTATGAGTAGATTTTCGAAATCTGATCTAATAGGTCTAGAGATGACCTTCTTCAAACAATTTTACCTCTTGGGATTCGTTTAAGAATTTTAGTTTAATTGATCACGACATTAGGAAGTCATTTAAAAACAGATAAAAAAAAAATATTAAAAAAACAGGACCGTTGATCGTGTTCAAAACTCGGAAAGGCCTCAGAAAACTTGTACTTATGCAATTAAATATAGAGATATCAGCGTCTATCTTGAGATCAAATCGAGCTAAAATTGGCTGTATACTCGATAGAACGGCCGAGAAGGCTGCAAAACCAGCCGGAGACCTGTCAAGCAGGTTCTGCAGTCCAGAAATAGCTCGGCCACAAACCATTAACGGTGCGTACGTGGTCCACAACATTTCACCTTTCACTTGCACAGTAATTTGTACCCTAAGAGATGATTGCTACAAATTATATTTGTGTGAAAAAAAATATTTTTTTTTTTATTTCGTGTGTGTGCGAAGTGTTTCTTTTTGTGAGTGCTGTTTGTATTGCGTTGCCATAGCAACCAAATGCAGGCGGTTAGTTGGGCCAGCTATTTGGTTTTGGACTTCCCACCTAATACGGTTTGGGAACATATTCATTGTGCGTACAGCTTTTTTTTTAACTAGGAAATCATATAATGACTTTTCCCTCTTTAGGGCGGAGCGGGAACGTGTCAGACTTTTACTGACCAAAACCACACCTTATGTTCCTTCTGGCAACTGCCTTTCCGTTCTGGGACCACGAGTTTGGCTTTCAGGAGTCAACCCATAGCCTCAGTTGGCTTCGACCCTGCTAGGTCCATACCGGTTTTGCTGACATCTCGGATCACCGGACGGCCGGACGGCGAGCTACCCATATAACATTAGTCATATATAAGTACCAATCGTCCTTGTTATCGTCAGTAAGTTGTTTGAATATTTGTATGCCAGTAAATGGCGAAACATGTAAGATTACAATAAAATTCTAAGATAAGACCTTAAAAGTACCATGTTTTTATGAAAATAAATTTTATTATAATAATTCTTATTCGTTTAAGCGTCAAAGAATATCAAATATTTATTATAAAATAAAGTTTCCCACTGTGTCGGCCTGTGTGTTCGCTCTAAACTTAAAAAATACTGTGCGGATTTTCATGCGGTTTTCACCAATAGATGGGGTGATTCCTGAAGATTATTTAGGTTATAGGTGGGGAAAACCCGAGAATTTCAAAGAATTCTAGCACCCATACAAAGTTGTGTCGGGCGGGTCTGGGGAGTGCAAACCGGTTAACCGGAAAACCGAAAAACCGGTTTCTCGGCATATTTTTAATGATTAAAAACCCCTGGTTTTACTTTCAAGTATCCGGTTTTTTCGAGTTTTTACATCACGTTACGACCAATAGGAGCGAAGCAGTAACCAAAGACGCGGGCGAAGCCACGGGGGACAGCTAGTATGTTACAAACCCATTAATTAATGGGTTTTTGGACCTTCAAAAATGAAAGGAAAGGCAGGAATGATAAATGAGGCAAACACAATAGTGGGGAAACATCTTTTGTTATAATAACAATAGACTATGAAAGCTTTGCCTGGTAGAATTTAAACAAGATACTGTGTGTACAGTTTATATTAAGGCTAGACACTTTGTTATATCTACACTAAGTTTCTTTTTATTTTTTTGTTTGTAGGAGGTAATCTCTGAAAGTACTTATCCGAGTCCGACGGCGTTTATCATCCACAGTGCAGTCGCGCATTTTGACCTTCTTCGGCCATGTATCGCGTCGTAGTAATGACTCCTTAGAGCGTCTCGTAGTGCAGGGCAAAGTTGAGGGCACCAGGCCACGTGGTAGATCACCAATGAGATGGACAGACCAGATCAAGGCCGCAACTAAGTGCTCGGTTTGAAAGAAAGCTGCAGTTCGCGATGAA
Source organism: Mythimna ferrago (assembly GCA_910589285.2). Lineage (NCBI taxonomy): Eukaryota > Metazoa > Arthropoda > Insecta > Lepidoptera > Noctuidae > Mythimna > Mythimna ferrago. Next base: position 26,242,773 of record OU342677.1, on the reverse strand, counting down.
TGGCGCCGCATTACAAGGATGATCACTTATCGTGATTCACAGTGATGATCACGACCATTCGGGCAAGAGTGTCCCGACTCTGAAGAGACTGGTCCGATTGCTAACAATTTTTCACCGATCTTTTATTATTTCACCGAAAAAGTATTAGCAATCGGACCAGTACTTTCAAAGATTATCTCCTACAAACAAAATAAAAACAAACATAAATAATATTAGTGTGGATGTAGATAAAGGCCACCAAAAGGTTTTGTATGTTTTTAGTACTTTCCTGACAGAGCGTATCAAAGGACCAAACATAGCATAGTATAGTCGGCCTTATAATGATCCTTCTGCTGGGAATCAAGCCTCCTCTCTAGGAGAGGGAATGGGCCGTAATCCACCACACGGGCCCAGTGCGAATTGGTGGATGTCACATGTCTTCGAATTTTTGGTACTGGGACATGCCGGATTCCTCACGATGTTTTCCTTCACCATGAAATAAATTACACAAAGTAATGCGTAAGGCTGGATTTGAATTTGAACCCGCGACCTGTAACTCGTAAGTCGGGGCCGTTACCCCTCGGCCAACACTGTTCTTAAAAGAAGATGGAACCAATGAATTCTAAGAATGATTTCCGACCACTCAAGTTTTTATAACTTAGATACCTTACCTAGAAAAGATGACTGACGATGTGATAATCTTCACATTCTATTTTAAGGATAACAACAACAAAAATACCTGTGAATGAAAAGAAACAGGAAAATTATTTGTAAATTGAAAAATTTCGTCGGAATTCATTAAAGAGGGCGGTTACTTCCAAAAAACGGTGATGGATCCACTCTTGCGCAAGATATTCTCAGAACCGATTAGTTCGATTTTTAAACTTGTTCATACTTTGGACTTTGAAGGTGGTAATCAGGATTTAACGGTTTCATGACGTCATGTTTCGTAACACTTCAAAACAAACGTCATCTTTATTAGTGAAGAAGATGTGAAATGTATCTTATTTTGTTACCGTCGGATTCTCAGTATATTGTTTTCGCAGAAAAAAAAACTGAGAATTACCAGGACCCTGAAATGCAATGGGCAACTAAAGGAATAAGATTGGTTTTAGTCAGTAAACGATGATACTGCCTCACGCTCCACCTACAGCGGGAGGAGACATTTAATGATTTCTCATAGAAAAAAGGGGCGTGTTAAATAATATATTTATTTGTTTAACACTGTATAAAATATGTCTGTGTATTTGAATAAAGAAAAAGACAAGTAAAACACTTAAATTAGTACACTTAACAGTAATGCACTTTTTTATGCACCTGCCATATTGTTTCTGTACTACCCTAGGTTGACTAAAAGAGAATGCCTAAGGCATTAAGTCCGCCTTTTGTATGTTTTATTTCATGAAGATTAAATATTGACCACTTTGTCAGTTTTTCAAAAATACACACGCATTTCTTTACTATAAGTACTTCCCGGCACGAATATTGAGTGCTCGGCGTCAGAGTGGGGATCGCTTTGCGCATTCCATACATTGGCGAGCCAATCGTCGTCGTTGTTAGATACATGCAGCAAGATAGGGAACGAATCACGAGTGACGTCTATGATACGATGGCGCGGCGAGCCAATCACTGACATTCCCCGCCCCCGCGTCTCACTTCGCACCCGATATCCGTGGGTGTAATAGATCCTTTCTGGCCACCTTTAAGGTGGTGATGTATGTGCACTAGGGGCACCGCACTCTGGAAGGGCCATCGCACTCGCATTAGGTATCAGACGGGTCACGTAGAAGTAGTGAGAAGGTATGAACATACCTACATACCAACACACAACCACATTTTAGTGGTAAGTACATAAGGAGACAAGCTGCCGGCGCCAGTCCGTCGGTTTACCTTTTTTAATAACTTGACTGCATCAAAGTTATCGATAATAGGTAAAACTTTAATTTAGAAATTAGGCATGCCTACTTTGAACTTTATTTCTTTTATGATTTTGAGTAGCATTTTGGGGCCAAAAATAAAATAAATACAGTTTTTTTGTTACGTTGAACTTTTTCGCACTGTTTGTGCATTTATCCACTGTAAAGCTTGGTATTTAGTTTTTTATACAGACTACAGTACTTACACGTTCTAGTGTTTTTTGCAGTATTTAGCAGGAAATGTTGTTTTCGGGAAGCTTCGCTGAGATAGTTAGAACTACAATAAAATTCTCAGCGCCATTTTACCGAGATAGCGGCCTGTTTTAATGATTCCACATATTGTCCAGTAGTATAGGACACAAAACTACATCAATGTTACATCACAATATCCAGTACAAGTCATTGCACATGCACAACATGAGTGGGTTTTAGTCAGTGAAAGTCTGACACCTTTCATTCCGCTAAGTTTACGAGTAGTTATTTGATGATTGCTCAAACACAAAAAGGGGAGAATGTACGTACAGATCAGTGGCGTAACTGGTGGCAAGGCTGGCATATTGCCACGGGCCTCAGACCCGACGGGGCCCCCGGTCTCAGAGGCCGCGAGCTCAGAAGAAGTAACCCAAAATATAAAAAAAAAAAATAAAATGAAATCACAACGTAACGTGATTTATCGGGGGCCCCATCTAATGAATTTGCCACGGGCCTCAGATGATATAGTTACGCCACTAGTACAGATACCAATTACATTACCTTTGATTTTCACAGTATTCACGGCCCTCCTCGAAGGTCCTGTGTGACATAATTACTGGTACTCTTAGCTACTCTTATGTAAGACAAGTAACTAGGCGAGACGCAGCCTGAATATGTACTGACTGCTGACCAGGGCTGCCCCTTGAGCGGCAATGGTGACGGTCTATCGGACATTTTGATTTTTCAACTGCTTTTGTTAGATTTCCTTGCAGAACTGTCTGTTTGTAGCATTTTTCTAAATTTGTAATTTATGATCCTTTGTGTAGGTTTTAATTTTATATATCCAGACGGCTCAAAATATATAACCTAATGTTTAAAGTTAAGCATTCAACAACGATTTCTTATAAGAAGCCATAGAAACACATACAAGTTGATTCTTGTTAGCGAGTATACGATGTGGTTATGGCTAGAGATAAGATTTTTTTAAAACTTTAATATTGCAGTTTTATTTATCATCAAAATAGAACAGTTTCTTATAAAAGATGGATTGAGTCATAGTCGAAATATGTGCACTGATGGACTTGCATCCCTCAACTGCTACCACACCGACTGGTCTTAAGCGTCTCATCCATCGGATTCTCGCGACTATCACCATCACCAGGTCCTCAGTCCACCTTGTGGCAGGCCTTCCAACGGTGCATTGTCCGTTACGTGGTCGCCACTCCAGAACCTTTCGGCCCCAACGACCATCTGCCCTTCAATATCAGCCTTTTAATCGGTCAGTTTGTAATACCACCTAGTAGACACCCAAAGATAGCTCGACAGCCCTGACTAGCACCTGTGTGTCGATGCATAGGTGGCATGACAAGAATCGTAAGAATATTTAAAAAGTTTCATAATCTTTATGTAACAGAACAAGTATGGCTCTAATAGTTTCAGAGAATATTAATGAAGTTTACGCAGTTTTGGACTGATGCTAATTTTTATAAGTTCGTAGTTGGTTGATTTCCGTATCTAAATGCCTAAGAAGGATACATAGGCAGTGCTTGCTTTTGAGGTAATCATCACTAATTCCTAACGCTCTGGGTGGAATGAGAGGAAGGAATACTTTTACTTAATAAAACTCGCTTTTCACACACACCCTAAGCGTTGCAGGGCCGTGGTTCTTTGAACCCCAGAAGTTTCATTTATTTGTAAGAAATAATTTTGAGTTAAAAAACATAATAAACTAAAGTAGTAAAGGTTGACAATAGACACCGGCCTACCTATAAATTATTACAAGTAGACCAGCATTCATAGATTTAGAAAAAAGTACTTTTCTCAGAAATCTACGATTTATCAATAACTGCATGCACATTGCACAATGACATCATGGCAAGAGTCTCACGCAGTGGGTAGCTTTTTTTAAGGGGGCAAATCGAGAAAGAGAGGGCGTGTCAGACTTTAACTGACTAAACCGACCTGCGTTCCTTCATTTGACTTTAAAAGAAAAGATTCTGACCGAAAAATGGGTGGCGATGATTTAGACAAATACTACTTGGACTGGATCGTCGATATGACGCGGGAGAAGAATGTCGGGAAGGACTTGGGTGGGGAGGCCGTTGTCCAACAATGGGACAGTAATTGAAAAGACTATTGTAATACGGAACTATTCAGGTTTAGTTAGTTATCTACTAGAGTTAACAGACAGACACGGAAGTTTGATGTAGCTCATGCGTCCTTTGAAACTAGTCAGCTCTTATCTAAATCCGGCTTTGCGATTTTGTTACAAAAAGTGCAAAACTGTGCTAAATAACAAACTGTAAACTTCCTAATAACACATACACGTATTTCTTGACTTATTACCACAAAATAGATAGGTACAGAAGTCAATCTACATACAAAGCGCGCTCGAACAACGCACACATAGACACCGCTCACGGTCACGATATCTCGGAGCGCCTCGGCCCGCTCGTCGAACAGTTCCAGCTCAAACGCTCATTAATGTGCGTCCACTGAGCGTATAAAAAGTGAAGTACATGCATGAGATTGTCTTCTGTTGTACCTACCTATCTATTTTGTGTTAGTACGTTATCAGAATAATACGACAGACACGCTTCAGCATCTGTTGCTTGTTTTGTTCACAACATGTCAATCAAAGTAGTTTGTAATCCATCATTGTATGCAAATATGTGCGAGTTGGCTTAATGTATACTGAGGCTATAAGTTGTAATAATATTATTTGCAAAACATGCACACAATCCATTCAACAGGATAATTATCTAAGTTTGTAATGTTGTCTTTAAGATGTTCTCTATTCTGAGAATGACTAAAACTCGGAGATTATAAACAAAACAGCGAATTTGCGAGCACTTTTGTAAGAAGTTGCCACATGTATATTTCTTCATAACTCTTTAAGTTCATGGCTGAAAAGGGAGGTCAAAGAGAAGTTGAATGGATTCTGTAAACTGTCAGTGATAGTGTGACGGTTGACAGGATCATTAACCGTGGCCCCAGAAGGCTTCGACCCAGCGAAGCCCCTGGCCCCAGTAGGCTTCGCTGGGTTGATGCCTACTGGGGCCAGGGTTAATTCAAAAGATAGCTCAAGCACAGTTGGGAATATTGTCATAGTGCTAATTTATTTTCCTATTATCTGTTGGTGTGTTTAATTCCAGCCAGATGTTCAAAGAACACACCTTAATGTTTCAATAACGTCGCGATGCGACAATGCGACATCCAATACCGATCTGACGGCCATTACATTTATCTGTGAGAATCTTTAAACTACTCCTCAATTCTTATTCAGGTCATCGCATTGTGCCACCAAAATTAAGCACGATATTCTTATTTTCTTCTCCTAGAAACGATATTTCTCAGACATCACATAGCTATGCATATATTCGTAACCCCAATCATCAGTTTGACAATGTCATTCTACCTCACAAGTGACGAACTAACGTCCAAGCCATCAAACACATTACCTTCACCTTTTGTTAGTGAGAGTTAATTGAGTGAACCGTTTGCCCAACCGCGCCGACACGGACGAACAAACAACCTAACTGCCTGACCCAACATGTGTGGTATATTACCCTGTTACGACACGACACGCACTTTGTACTACATGCTGGCCAATTGGTCCTTTGGGGCTTTTGGGAGTGGCAGACTGACTTAAACCCACCATCATCATCATCATCATTTCAGCCGATACACGTCCACTGTTGGACATAGGCCGCAAGCGTCGCCACATCGAACGTTCCTGTGCGTCCCGCATCGATCGGTTTCCTGGTACCTTCACCAGGTCATCGGTCCACCTTGTAGGAGGCCTTCCAACACTGCGTCTTCCGGTACGCGGTCGCCACTCCAAAACCTTTCGGCCCCAACGGCCATCTGTTCTGCGAGCAATGTGCCCTGCCCATTGCCACTTAAGTTTGGCAATTCTTTGTGCTATGTCGGTAACCTTAGTTTTCCTGCGGATATCTTCATTTTTTATTCGATCACGCAAGGAAACCCCGAGCGTAGCCCTTTCCATTGCTCTTTGGGTGACTCTTTGGGTAAACCCACCAGTAGTGCTTAAAACTCTCTCGCCAGTCTTTTGGATCTTGATAGATCGATTTGTTGGCAATGTTAAAGTTAAAGTGTAGAAATGGATGTTACTACTTATACTAAATAGATTAAAACAAGCGTTTACCACAAAATAGATAGGTACCGAAGACAATCTACATACAAAGCGCGCTCGAGCAACGCACACATAGACACCGCTCACGGACACGATGTCTCGACTCAATCGCCCGGTCGCACTCGTGCAGTTCGGCGCAACGCGCTGACCCTAGCGCGATCGATTAGTTTAGGTATAAAAAGTGAAGTACATACATGAGATTGACTTCTGTACCTATTTTGTGCCTTTACGCATGTCTTCAGGGAGAATAGTTGTGAAGTTATGTAATGTAGGTATATAAGGTAGATAAAATCGTGTTATTTTGCTTGCACGAATCTCTCGCCTCGGAACTGTAATTATATGCTGATACCAATCTTACAGCCTTAGGTTATGTAATAAAGTTATTATTTATTAATCATATCAGGCTATCAGGCTAATATTACCTATTTCCCCATCGCTGTGGGAGTTCCCACGCATTGTTAAGTGATAGACAAAATACATTACTTAATTCAATTTCTCTTCGAAGTCAAAGTAGCTAGTTACAGGGTGTAAGGAGTAATAATGAATAAAATAGAATAAACTTTATTGTAAACCAAAAAGTAACATAGCTTGTACATAAATTTAAATCTATGGGTACAAGGCGGTCTTATCGCTGACAGCGAAATCTGCCACTACAATCTTAGGATGGATTGAAACGACTAAAATAATACAGAGAGTAGTTTGCGGTGTACTGCTAACAATTAAAGACAAGGACTGTGTGTATGTCCGCCTTTCTAATTGTTCTTCTGATATCTTATCATCTTCAATCAACTCGTAAACTGGTCCTTACTCCTGTACGCTCGAGGATCACGGGACTGCGCCAGCGAACTGATTTGCAATGTTTGAGTTTCGAGGCAAAAGTATTTCAATTTAACAACTTTTAAAGTTACAATAGGAACTCTAGCAAAAGAAATACTTTTACTAATACTGTTTCTTGCCGTGATCCGAATATAGGAATTAAAGGATTGTGCACAGGCATCACCAAAATTGATGAACGAATGTTACGCGCTTGCCGCGATCTAATCCTACATGGGGCGGTGTAGGATTATTTAGTATTATTACCATCGCGGTTAGAATCTGTATGAAACTGATACAGAAACGTGGGAAATAACACGAGAAAAGAAAGACCTATGCTCAGCAGTATAGGCGAAGTCAGGCAGCTGATGATCTCACTGCCACGCATCACGCTGCATGTTGCGTGTCAACGCATCTACGCGCGTACTTGCGGGAGTGCAGATCTGTATCATCGTGCGGGTTTTTTACGCACTCACGCGCGTTGTTGCGTTTTGTAGATTCACGCAGGCTCTGAATCATTTCATACAAAATCACGCACGGCGTTGCGAGACCCAGTGTGCCATACTTTTCGTCTCGCCCCGCACCCACGCGCGTGTGATGTTTCTCCGCTTGTAGACGCGTGATCTGCATGAACGCGCGTGGATGCATTTTCGGTGTGTTGGACTGTGCGGGTTTTCTATACAAACAGAGATACTTACAAGCTACGTTAGAACACGCATTCACGCGCTACACTGCGTGGTGCGTGACAGTGTGATAATCTCGTAAACCTACACGGAACTTAAAAAATCCAGACTCCATGATCCACATTCATTATCCTCCAATCAAATTGTCGACCAGCCTAATTAGCTCGTTTCACATGACTATGACATAATAACAAGCGTGTCTGTTGCAATGACTCTGTCGAGTGCATTATGTCGCTATGTCGCATGCTCTAATGACATGCCACTAAATCATACGGTCGTGACATATTTCCCTCAACGTAGTCGTTTATGTCCGTTCGGCCGCCATTTTATGCAATTATATGCAATTTTATTCGATTGTAAAAGATAGAGGAAAATTACTTTCTGTGCAGTCTGAAGAGATATTTGATATCGTTTAGATTAGACAGTAATCCACACGCATGAATTTCTTTTTAGTATAGTTGGTCTTCTGGTAGGTTGTTTGTAGTTCCTCAGCTTTCCTGTGTCACGTAAGTTTATTTGTATTGATATGGTCAAGGAATTAAGTAGTCTTAGGGCTTTGCCCTCCTCATTAGCGAAGTGTTCTGGATTTATGTAGGACCCATCGATTGAAACATGTACATATAGTTTCATATTGTTGCCATCCGTTAGAGAAATACACTTTTTTTAACTGATATAAACTAGTGCTTGACTGCGGTCCCACCTGATGGTAAGCAGTGATGCAATCGTTGATGGTGAATCGCACTAGTTTGTTAAGAGTCTATTCACTGTAGTCTTGAAGACACCTAAATTATAATCAGACGGGATGAGCGCTGCAGGCAAACTTAATTCATTTTAAGATTAAATGATTTTAATACCCACTCTGATACATTAAACACAAATACAAGTGTTAACCACACACCTTGGCAAAACATAATTAATACCCGTATACGAGAACACGACCTTACAGCCATTGTTCCACATTTACTTTATCGGCACAAACACATTAGCACAATCTACTATGAATAAAATTAAACAATCAGCCTATATCTTATTCCCAATTAAGTTTAAAAAAGCGTCACCCTATACTAGGTACTCCTGTATCATGGGAAGTTCATACACATGTAAATTTCCATATACATAACACCCTGCAGGCCATCTAGGTACAAGTGTTTTTCGAGTGGGAATCAGACCCTTGACACACAGCGTAGCAGCCAATCTGCTCAACTACTGCGCTGAGTCAACCGTACGATGACCAGTGCCGGATTAGCCAAGTAGTAAGAGTTACCTTGGCTTCTCGCGCTTCAGGGGCCCCGGTTGGACTTACAAAAACAGGCCAGGAAACCACCTAAATCATACCGACATATCCAATTCCGGAATATCTATAAAGACAATGCAAGCAAATGCGATGCCCTGTAGCCCTGCGGGTCTTGGCCCCCTGAATGGCGCAAATGAGCGTGGGCCGCTTGGAAGAATTTGCTACAGGCCCCACGCTGGCATAATTCGGTACTGACGGTGACGATCATGTTAGGGTTGATCTTCGGATGAAGCTGAATGTTTTACATGAAGCGACTCCAAAACTCTGTAACGATATCCCTTCGTGATAGGTTTTGTGGCTTCTAACTGCCAGTAATGACCAGTAAGACCAACGCCTTAGCGTGCTATCCAAAATACAGATAAATTTCGTTATGTAGAGGATACAAACAATGCTTATCCTTCGAGCCGTGCAGTTTGTTATGACCAAAGTCATAGCCACGAGCTACTCCATGAAAACTTAAACAAGCTGATTAATATGCACAGTTGCACACAACTTGGGTTGTTGTTCGATCGCTAGGCGAACAACCTGTGCATTGTAATGGCTTTTTAATGGCATTAACGTTGTCATTATACCTACTAATTATCTTGCTTAAGACAGACTCATCCATACCACAAAGTAGTTAGGTACAGAAGTCAATCTCATGTATGTACTTCACTTTTCATACACCTACGTTCAGCAATCGCACTAGGGTCGGCATAAGGCACGGCGATAAATACCTAATATAAATTGTAAAAATGGTAGCTTAAAACGATAGTTCAGCAATTAATGTTAAATTTTAAAAAAACATCCACTAAACAGTATAACTTGTTTTTTTGCTACATTATTTCACAAAAAAGTTCACAGACGCGCTCGCAATGACCTGAGTTGAGCCGAGATATCGTGTCCGTGAGCGGTGTCTATGTTTGCGTTGCTCGAGCGCGTTTTGTATGTAGATTGCCTTCTGTACTTATCTATTTTGTGTCCATATACTCAGACAGTCGATTAACGTTAATGAGACATTATCTCATGATTAATTAAGGGTGCATTGGTCATTGGAATAAGAGCAGATGTCAAAGTGACTGTTTAATATCAAATAGTACAGGAAAGATTGATGTAATGTCCGCCCTAGTAGGATATATAAAATCTTTGTGCCTGCCATACACGCTAGGGTACTTATACCTGACAGTTTTACCTGTACAGTTGAGTTGTGCAGGTAAACCGGAGGGTGTATGATTTTTTTTACACCACCTGCTCGATAATGTCGTTTTACACGTCATACAAACCTCACTTAAAGCAAGTCATTATATGCCTAGGGAGATAATGCAGTATGGCCGATCCCTAGGGAATAATGAGATTTGAATTTGGAGCATCAAGAATCGTCAACATTGTGAATTAAAATGTAGGCGCATCGAACAAGTTGACTCGAAATTCAAACCAAAGAGTATGTAATCACTATGATTCAAACTGGCCACTAACAAAAAAAAAAGAAAATAGAATAAAACGTGCGTACTGACGACACGGGAGCATTATAGAAAATTGAAACTATAGAATCTTGGAGTAGTGAATTTTGTTTGTTTGATGAACTTGTAAATATAATACTTATATTTCTCTAATATATGATTTGGTCGACGAAATTGTCTTTTAATTATCTCACAGATGGTGTAAAAAATAGAGTATGCAACACGGGAATAAAGCTGTCTTTGTCTTGGGCGGCTTAAATTCCTCACTTCACTCAGGTTTCTTTGTTAACTCCCTCGCAATGCTCGGGAGTTAATTTTATAAATCCCTCACTATCGTTCGGGATTTAAATCAGCAACCTTCGTTTCGTTCGGAATTCAACATGCCGCCCGCGACTTAAAGACACTGCTTTATCCCCTAGTCACATAAACTACTATTTTTATTATTTATTGGCTCGCGTTTGACCACCATTCTCACTGTGTAAGCGATGATGTGGCTGACGATGAAGCACGCGTGCCTAGAAGTAACCTATTCATTCTGGACGAGAGCAACGTACCAGTTACACCAAACACAGCATTGTGTACAAACACACTTGACTCATAAAATATTAACCTTATTTCTAAAAGACCGTGAAAAATAACCAGCCCGTTGGCATACATCTGTGTAAAATACGTCACGTAGCAGAGATAAAAATAAAATACAGCCTAGAAGGCTAGAAATATGTGGCATATTGAATTGTGCTTAGATAATTCCGACATAATAAGGTGAGTCTGATGAGTATGCTGAGGTTTTGAGCTGGCGTCGGGTATGATTCAGCCATTGTGTATCTTAACGTATCCACAATAAATTACAGAGTTATTTAGTTACCACGACCTGCTGCGGTCTTCCCGTCCGATTATAATTTAGGTGTCTTCAAGGCTAGAGTGAATAGGCTCTTAATAAACTATTGCGCCTCACCATCAACGATTGCATCACTGCTTACCATCAGGTGGGATCGCAGTCAAGCACTGGTTTATATCATTTAAAAAAAACTGAAGGAACACAGATGAGTTTTAGTCAATAAAATTTTAACACCTCACGTCCCTTTCACTTCACTTAGGGGAGAGAACGTATTTAATGATATTTCCCCAAAAAAAAGATCCATTAAGGACGCAGGATAAAGTCTGACCCAAAAGACCAAATCCATCACCCAGCAACCTTTGGTCCTTTGAGTCACCACACTTGAGCTATGATGACATATTGCAACCTACTCAGGTACCTACGTTGATTGTATGAATGACCTTGCGTATAATCGACACTTGTAATAACAAGCCTGGATTATGCTCGTTAATGTACCGATAATGCGTATATATTCAGTCAATGAGATGCTTGCCGAGTGATGCCGGCTCATTACTCATTACGTGTCATTGCAAACAAACATCTACTGTCAATGTATCATTACTAGACTAGCTCTTAACCCTTCAACCGCTTGCACCGGATTGGTTTGGAGTATTTCCGTGTCCTATTTGCCAGAGTCGTGTATTTGAGACTGGATCATATCCGGACTGGATGTTCCATCTCGTTCAGTTCTTCAGTCCCAAAGGTGTCTGAAGAGCTGATGAGATATGGGGTGTTTGATCGTCGATGAGCGACCTTAGTGGAATGTACACGTGAGACTGTTTACGAAGTTTAGGCGAGAGGGACAAGTAGATATATATTTGTTTGAAATTGTTTTATAATAATTTGCTTTTCTAGTGATTTTGATATTATTTTCACAGTTTATATTTTTGTATATTTAATAAAAATTATTTATTGATAAACTGTTTAGATAACTAAAATTTTTTCGATGAACGTTCCTATTCAGTTTTTACAATTGCCTGGTTGGTTGATTCAGTATTAATTCCTAGTGTGAGCGAGACAACACTTCTATTAAATAAAGAAAGGCAGTCATTAATTTAATGTAGAAGCGTGATTCTTTGCGTGAGGAAAGGTCGTCTTTCAATAGGATAATACTTCAGACATAGATTATTTACGTCAATGTGACGTCACAGTGAGGCCTATTGTGTGAATTGTCCAAAAATAGGTTTTATTTTGTAGCTACCCATACAAAAGGGGTCCAAATTATGGTGTGTGAAACAAACACATAGATTTATACTGATACTATCATAATACTGTACCTCTACCATGAGTTTAAAGCAATAGTATTGTCTATACTCGATACCGACTACGTAAATATTTTGTATGGCAAATTTTACAGCGCCTCTAGCGGTCAGTTACGGAACCAAAATTAGCCAAAATTATCGACAAATACTATCTATACTAACGGAAAGATTTGTCTTTTGTTAGTAAGTAATTAATAAACTTAAAAATTATTGGACGTCATAATATCCTAATCCTAATGAAAGTTTTCTGTTAAACTGATAAACGTTATACTTTACTTCCAAAACCGAATAACCGAATTTAAAATCATGTACTTAACTATAGCGATGTTGCCAGATTTCAAGCAAAGGCCAAAAAAAATACACCTATTTGCTTAACATCTGACAACGTTGTTAAATACGTTATTTTAATTTTATGTTATTTGTAAAGGTGGTCTGTCCACAAAACTTAACTGTTGACCTATGTCACAGTCACACCGTTAACAAATATATATAATGTGTTTTAATTTGTACTAACGCAACTCTGGCCCCACGTAAGCGCGAGCTTGCTGACGGCGAGCTGTGGGTAGCTTGCCGTACGACCGTCCTGTAACCGCCCGGACCGAGCCCAAGTCGTCGACGGAACGGAGTGTTCCACGCGCGCCTAAGATTTTAGCCAACCGTAGGGACCCAGCAGGGTCTAAGCCTACTGGGGCCATGGCTTCGTTTCTGAAAGGAAATCCCGGCCCAAGAGTGAAAAGCAACGAAGGAACTAGGAGTGGGTTTTAGTCAGTAAAAGTCTAACACACTCTCCCGCTCTGCCAAGTGCAGGAGATGTCACTAGATAATTTCCTACCTATAGTCTGACAATCTCTGTCACTCCACCCAGAGCAGATAAAGTAATTTAATGATTTCCCTTTACCAACAATTCAAATAGTTAAATACTAGTAAAGAACTACATCAAATTACACGTTTAATGGTCAGAACAACGTTTACTGAGGTACAAAGCCTGTTGCTAAAACCGTTTTAAAAACGTATTTTTTACCGTTATCCACGCATGACCATCACACCTGTTCAAATGGCCTTTGTAGGATACAAAGGTATACAGTAACAGACAGTAATAAAAAGAATATCGTTTCATACTACAAAAAATAATACACATACACAATCATATGAAGTATTACGAAGAACTACTTATTAAATACAAACGAGAAATAAAAGGCAGGAAACTTTGATTGAAGCAAGAACTTTGCGATTGGTTCTGGAAAGGATATGACAGAAAAAAGAAAAACAATTATGTGCCCGAAAAGGCTCAAACTTAAGACTCACGGGCCTCAAAAAAGCTAGGCAAAAAACATCTGAAGCGCGCGACATCTCTTGTGTCCGGTGAAGCTTGAAGCCGCTTCAAGCGTTTTTTTGTGGCGGCACCGCCGTACACGAGCCACAAAAAAAGGCCGCTCAAAATGAAGCTTAAAGCAGCGTTTTTTTTGAAGCCCGTGTGTGGGGACAGTTACATAACAGATTACGTCGGTCGTCGTCCTAGTAGAAAGCAAAAGACAATATGGAGTTAGTCAGTAAAAGTCTGATACGCCCTATGCTCCACCCCAGAGCTGGGCCCCAAGTCTGCTATTTTTATAAATTCGTCATTCTAACACGATCCCATTGTCATTTTGCTAAAAGTTTGTAATCTGCTAATTCATAATGATCGATCATTGATCGGTCAATGGTCTTGTAATAGAATTGTGGTAGAATGATAATTTCGAGCATATTAAAACCAATAACTGCACAATAACGTTCTAATGGTAAAACACTGATCAAATAAACTGTCAAAGTTTTAGCAGATTACCGCAAACGTCAAATATTCATTTGTCAATATGTACGAGATTACCATTCTATGCCACTTCTTTCAATGGAGTGTCAGTGGTTGACCATTGGAAAGTCATAATGACGCCATTATATTAGTAGATTACCAAACTTGTCAAAATCGACAATTATGACATCTATGATAGACCATTCTGACACTATTGTAATAGCAGACTTGAGGCCCAGGAGAAGTGACAAGATGATTTCCTGCCTCAAAAATAAAACATTGACAAAGTAAGGGCCAAAATTCCGGTTAATAGTAGACAGTGTCATAAAATCAAAATAAAATAATAACAACAATATAATTTGAACGTAATTCGTAAGTCAAATGAGAAAGTGATGAGAGGATAAGAAAAGACATTTAATTAAAAGAGTTATTAATATAATTGGTGACAGATGGGGAAGGAAAAAGAGACCAAAGAAAAAAGAGGTTGCGTGAAGAACGATATAAATGAAAAGGCAGACAATGATAGTTTGACGGAAGACATGAGAATGGTAGATGCAAACGTGTTGCAGTAATTTTTTTTTTTTTTGGGAGGTGGAATTTAAAGAATACCTCGAAGAAGTTGGGGGAGGGCTTTCCCCAGCTGTGGGACAGTATAGCCTATTCAAGGATGGAGCGGCAGGGCTTCTCAGACGTTAATTAGAAAATCCCCATAACCTTAGCAGGCATCAGCCCTGCTGTGGCACTACGCTTTGGCTGACATATCTTTGAGGCGCGTGTGGAACAATACGCACTCTCGACGACTGGGTGCGATCTTTATCGAACGGCACTACGGCGAGCTAGCCATTGCTCGTTGTCCTGATGTCCGCGCCTACGGTGGCCGGAGATCGAACTACGAATACCCTGGGAAGTAACATGGATTAAAATCAGAAAGATTATAACAAATTGCAATATATCCAGTAGCTAGAATTTATCTACAAGCGTCTACGGACTTTCCTATATCTCTGATGGCGCGAATAGAATGACACCATAAATTAGATAATAATCTCTACGCTACATGTTTGTAGTGCGAGAAAGTGGCGCCTACGCAGCCTACGGCGTTTTGACGGTGAAATCTGATGACGTAGGTATGGTACCTTTATGATGGTCATATACATTATACAGGGTTGTTTCATTCGATAAAGGGAATTTTTACTTTTAAAAATCGGTGTACCAATAATTCTCCTCGGAAATGTATATCCTCCCAAACTTTGTAACGGCACTCGGCTCAAAATCATGAATCTGCAGCAAATATAATCGAAGCTGAAATATGAACTGGTTGCGGTGCCGATGATATTATTTTTATTCCAAGAATAAAAACAAACAACCCTAACAACTATCTAATAAACAACCAATAAAATCTAATAATTCCTAACAAGTTTCCTTTCTCTTTCAAACGAGTGTAATTCTCAGTCAGTCTCTGTTATGCCATGACGATTAATATTACCCAGGGCCAGACATTATCCGTTGCGGGGGTGGATCATGCTTTTCCCATGGTCAACTATACGTAGTTCTTTCACGTGTAAACAACCCCAATAATCTTTTTGTTTACGCTCCAGATGGTTCCACAGCTAATGTTGTTATAAAGAAGCACTAGAATAAATAAATTCAACGGCGCTTCGCACTAAAAAATACATTGTTAAGTTCCGACATCTACGCGAACGAAGTCGCGGGCACAGCTAGTATGAAATAATTTTGTTGTATTATAGCAAAAAAACTCGTATTTCAACAACTTTAATACTTGTAAGCTGTAACACCAGTTTTTCGCTTCCCCTATTGATTTTATAGCTTACATATTACAATTGCCGTCATGGATCTTGAGCGCTCGGCGTCAGAGTGGGAATCGCTTTGCGCATTCCATACATTGGCGAGCCAATCGTCTTCGTTGTTAGATACATGCAGCAACGCAGGGAACGAATCAGGAGTTACGTCTATGACGCGATGGCGCGGCGAGCCAATCACTGACACTCCCCGCCCCCGCGTCTCACTTCGCATCACTAAAGATACCGAATATTTGACTTCTACGCAACCGCTCAAAATCCGTGACGGTAATTGTAAACATCCTTATATGGCTTTTTTTTATCAGTTGGGTAATCATCCAATGACATCTTCCGTCCTTTGGCGGGGCGGAAGCCCGTGTCAGACTTTTACTGACTAAAATCCACTCCTATTTCCTTCGTTGCCTTTCATTTCAAGGTTGGGTTTTCCTTTCAGAAGCGAACACATGGCCCCAGTAGTCTTCGACCCTGCTGGGCCCTACGTCTTGCTGACATCTCCTCGAGGCGCACGCAGAACACTACGCGCCGTTGACGACTTGGGCTCGGTCGGACGGTTACCGGACAGTTGGACGGCGAGCTATATACCCATTGTCCGTCCGCAAGCCCGCGCCTAGGGTGGCCGGAAATCGGGATCGGGTCCCGGTGGCTGGCGTGAGGGCTGCTCCTTTGCGAGTGTGCGTGCGACCGCCCTCTTCGCTAGCATTACTGCTTCGCAGAAGGAGGCGTCCGCTTGTCAGTCCTAATCTTTTAGAGCTGTAAAAACGTTAAAAAGATTGACCGCGGCTCTAAAACGCAATAAGCAACTGAAGGACACAGGTGGGCTATTGTCCGTAAAAATCTGACATGCCCTCTTCACCCTAAAGCGGGAGAAGTCATTTGATGATTGTCTACGCCAATCAAAAATAATTAAACGTAATCATTACAAATACATAAATACAAATCTTTAAGTTACGAATTTATTGACTTAACGATTTTTACTTACGGCCCTATAGTGGAACAGCTGCTATTTTTTCCCATCAGTTGATTGAATGGCAAAAAAGTTACCGAGCAGGTTTTTATAGTTGCTAGGTAGATAAAGGTACTTACGTGAGTTTGATAGTCCAATGGTCCAATCGTAGGCCAACGACTCTGTTACGCAAGCAAGCGAAAATTGATAAAACTGAGTGTTAATTCCGCCTCCTCCTTGAGTCGTCTTCCTCATTACTGAGGGTCGTGAAGTTCCCGCTGGATTAACTTCTTATTGATGGTCTCGCCATCTGTGACGGTTCTTAGCGTCATGAAGTGCGACGTGCAATTGGGTGTCCAGTGTGGACCTGATCTGCCCATCTTATTGGGCTGCGGCCTCTTGGTCGTTTGCCATCAACCATGCCAGTTACGACGAGCTGTTCAAGATTGTGGTTAGTTCACCTGATGGAAAGTAAAGATGTGGTCGACTATGGAGCATTAGGCGATCATTACACGGTCAAGCAAGCGTCAATCAATTCTATCAATCATGAATGATAGTGAATTATGGTTTTCGTCAATCAGTACTAAAAACCGTCATGTAACGCATTAGATGGTAGGTTTTTCGTCAATCAAGGTTTTGACTGTGGCAAAACTGACAGCAACAGGAAGCAAAGCAAAAGTAATAGATTTAAACGAAAAACTTTATCTGAGACAACCCAAAATGTATGATATTTAAAATTTAAATTAAATACTAATAATCTGTACTTCTATATCTATACATCTATACATATAAATAAAATTGGAGTGTCAGTTTGTAATATTGAAATAACTGCTTTTTACTACATGCATATGAATATATATATATATGATACATACACCAAAATAACATTTTTTACAATTTTTGTCTGTCTGTCTGTCTGTCCGGGCTAATCTCTGAAATGGCTTTTTTTTTTGACGGGACATTTTTGGCAGGTAGCTGTAATAAGGAGTAACATAGGCTACTTTTATTTTAGAAAAAATAAATTCAAAATCCTGTAGTCCACGCGAACGAAGTCGCGGGCACAGCTAATAATAATATATATTGGAAAGAGTGACCGTAGTAGAACCAGGTCGATTTTAGTCAGTAAAACCCTGACACACCTCGCACCACCCTGAGCGGGAGGATGATGATTCCCCACGTTCAAAAAAGACAGTGAAACTCACGTCCCGAAGAAAATATTCAAATGCCTTGAATCTTGATCCAAAAACGAAGCAAAAACTACCAATATTAAACTAAAATATAGACTTAATTTGATGATACTTCATTCTATTTGAAATATCTATTATTTACTAGCTTTTTCCCGCGGCTTCGCTAGCCTTAAATTCGGGGTAACACGGTTCCCCTTTCTGTGGGGGGTTAGAAAGAGATAAAAAGTAGCCTAAGTCACTCTCGAGCCCTTCAACTATCTCCACTTAAAAAATCACGTCAATTCATCGCTCCGTTTTGCCGTGAAAGACGGACAAACAGACACACACACACTTTCCCATTTATAATATTAGCATATGGATCTTAGCCGTATGCAGCGACCCTTAGTGAACTCCACTGCGGGTGACGTAACCTACGACAAACTTATTATTTGCGGTTGGTACAGTAATCGGGTCTAGGGATCGAACCGCAAAATTAATTTTTTTATTGTTTTTTATTGTATATACTTTTCCGGGATAAAAAAGTACCCAGTGTGGTGCCCAGGATATTAAAGAATAATTATACCAAGTTTCATCGTAATCGAACCGATAGTTTTTGCGTGATGCCTGAACAAACAGACGGACAGACAAGAATTTTTTTAATCACATTTTTGGGTACGGTGTCGGTCTAGTAACACCCCCTGCCATTTATTTTTTTGATAATTTCAATGTACAGAATTTTCACTTCTACAGATTTATTATAAGTATAGATATAGATTTACTGTGCACGCACGTATGGTCGTGTGTGGTAGGTACCACAGTGTAGTCTTTTTTAACCCAAATGTTGATTGGTAGAGAATGCCCTGTTGCTTAAGCGGACCTGCCGCCTATACATGCCACTACCGTACAGAAGTATAAATAAATGTAGGAAAATCGGAAGGTCTTATAAGGAAAGTACCTTAAGGCGTATAGCCCCTTGAACCATCTGGCCGAAATTATGTGAACGCAACTCTCGCACTCGCATAGGCGGCAGTACGCAAATCTGTGCATTTATTTGCGGCCAGCAGCGCCCGGAAAGCGCTTTAAATCCATTTTCTCTGCGAGATATTGATTGATTTACATATGCAATGTTCACTTTGAAGAATATTTAACCACCAATTTTTATGTGTAAAAATGTTTCTAAAGGTCCAAGCCGTTTCGAAGGAGTAGGGAAAAGTTGCGAAAAGTTGCGAAATTGCTAAATATTTTTTTTTGACAAAAGTATTAATTGCACGAAAAAATCAAATGTTGATATTATTGTTCATGAATCTATAATAAACATATATTTTTTTCAAACCAATTGACCTAGTCGTTACGGAGGAGTAGGCCTCAGAAAATCACTGTTTTATGGCACTTTTCGGGCGCTTGGCCCTTAAGTACCACGTTAAAAATCAAACGCATTAGACGTTAATGTCCCAAGCACGAGTTTGTTATCAATTCTACGACGTCGTGACTCAACAATTTGTTAGTAAGTGGAAAAATATTGGCAATGTCGACGTCAAATATTTATATATCAACAATATTTATTACATTGCTATTTTCAGCTGCTATGTCATGAATTTACTTTTTGTTAAACTTCCTATACTTGTGTTATATATTATACGTAAATAATATATGCCATAGACATAAAGTCTTGCGTAACTATGGTAACAAAATTATAAATATCACCGGGCTTATTTCAAACGCAAACAAAATTAGTATATAATAAATCTAACGAGATTATCAATCCAATAATATAATACTACAACCCCAGGTTATAACTATCAGGAAACTTTTATTCCGGTACGGAATTCTACCCCGTAACTGTACGCACAATAAATTGAATGTTCTCCCAAACCGTTTTGTGTATATTTTATTGTTCTGTCTCGTTCCACTACATGGCTAAGTCCTTCCTCTTCCTTTTCCATACAATCCTGTTTTCGATAATATACCCAAGCTAAAGGACCAATCTTTTTAGGATTAAACTCAAAGCCCCAGCCACTAGTACAACTTCACTCTCTTCTAAAACGTACATGTAATATAAAAATCAACATTAATTAGCATCCATTGAATAATGCATCAATAAAAAATTCCGCTTATATTGCAAACGCGGCAAACATCACGCATACTCTGAACTTGACCGACTTATTGACTGTTGAGGCAATTCCGTTTCTGATTAAAAACCTTTAAAGCCATAAATAAGGCAACAATCATGTATGACTTATTCTGAATGGATATTAATCCAGTTTAATTTTATAAGGACGTCATTTATCCTTAGCTTGTTACCCTCGTATTTATATGTCTAGTTTTAATAAACTTTCCACAATTAATCTAGTCTAGATAGCCTTTACTGTCCCACTGCATTGCGCTAAGGTCTCCTTCTTTATTTTCCACAAAATTCTGTTTTTTCCTTTTTGCCAGGACTTGGACTAACATCGCCATCTTCATCATCATTTTCGTTGCGAATTCGTCTGATGTTCAATGGGGTCCATCCTATTAGTCCAATACCACTAACATTGTTCATAGCAGATCATATTTACATCTATTATTATTTATCTTTAATTGTGATATATACATGCATTCTAATACAAATGACGATACAATTTGCTCTTTGACCTAAAAACTTCTGCCGAAGGAGGTATCTTTGCACCACTAAGCACATTAAAAGGACCTTGACAGGCCAGCCTGCAACGACCCACAGAACCGCAATTCACATGATATGTCGCAAGATTCGCAAGCAATGTTACTGCAACTTGTGCAAGAGCGTGCAAATTGTTTCGACAGTGCAGCTTCTGCATACAATGATGGGTGCTGTTATACTTTTAACGGGTTCATTAAAGTTGCTCGCACTTTAAGTAAGGTCAACGTTGAGAAATAGTTGGATCCGAGATCATTATTTGATGCCTTGACATTTATTTATTTGAGGTTGACACGTTGGGGTTGTTTTAGAAGTCATCGTCTTCCTAGCATTGATAACCATATATCACAAATTCCATGCATCTTTCGATTAGTCTCCCTCCTACTTATAGTTATTCAAGTGGTCGCGTGATTTTGTATATTGATGTTAATAATATCATTCAACCACAGAAAGATAAGTTTCCAAATGTTGATATTCTATATCAAGCAGACACAACAATAATATTCCTAAATTATTAAATTGCAATTGACCAGTTTAATTCTTCGTTACGGTTGGTAACTGTCGAACAAAATGTAATGATTAAAATTATGATTTTTTTCTTTCAAACTTAGGTACTGTAGGACTAACCTCTCTTCTTTTTCTACAGTTAAACCTTCTTTAATTTGGTTTTCCCCAGTCACTATTCTCATTTTTATTTTATTATTTGTTCAGTAATCTTGGTTTTCCTGTCAGATACATAGTTCACAGCCTACACCTCATTGTTGTCATACATTAAACATGGCATCAGGTTTTTCGTCAAAATCTTGTATTTCAATGACAGTCCTCACTTCTCTTGGTTCAATTTTCTCAAGGCTTTTCTTACTGTAGGACAATAAGGCAGACAGGCATAGTATATTTTTCCTTAATAAACCTATGACAGTCAGAGATATGGACTATGTTTTGACATTAGCCTCAATATGTTTGTCAACAGCTAAGTTTTGTTTCGTTAAAGTAACCTCCTGAACCTGAACATGTTCTCTCGGAGGAGAACCTGTTCAGGTTCCACTGTTTCTTTATTATTTTCTACCTTCTCAATCTGTATTGTCGCTATCTCTTATAGGATTATAAACTAACCGTGTGTCTATCCGTCTTTCTTATGTCACGAGACGGACTCATTTAGATAAGATGGGCCACTGACCGCGAAACATAATGGCATAGCTCTAGATCAGGGGTCAGAGAATTATTTTTATCTTGTTTTAAGTACTTAAAAAAGATATAGGTATAAATAATTTTTATTGCAAGAGTTAGGTAACAAATTAGTTTTCTGATTCCGATAAACACTTGGATGTAGAATTTTGTTGGTATGATATTTTTTTGCATTTAATTGATTACAATGTAGCCTAGAATTCTAATAAGCAATTCAACTGTATCTTTAATTAGTTACAGTTTGCATATTAGTATTTTATACCTAATACTTGTAGTCCTTGTAGATTATGTGAAAGCTAAGAATTACTCTCTGCTCTTTTACACTCCGAACAGTTTCTTAATGTGAGTAATAAGCTACAAGAGTAGAGGTAGGTTAAATGATATACCCTCAGAACTTCAGTAGCCTAATTCTCTCAATGTGCCTATGTCAGATAAAGTAGCATTCTACTAGTGAAAGATTTTTAAAATCTGTCTAGTAATTTTTAAATTTACATATAAAAATACAACATATATGTATTTCCTCTTAGTCTACACTAATATTATAAAGTGGTAAAGTTTGTTTTTTTATTTTTTTTATTGTTTGTAGGAGGTATCTCTGAAAGTACTGGTCTTATTGCTAAAAATTTTTCACCGATAAAAAGTTGCTTTATTCCAGGCAGAGTGACATAGGCTATATTTTATGTACGCGGGCGAAGCCGCAGGCAAAAGCTAGCAACATATAAAAATCTCGTGTCACAGTATTTGTATCGTCCTCCTCCGAAATGAGTGACTGATATTTATAAAATTTTTGGTAGATCTGAGAGTAAGTCGTGAGCTATATATATTACCCACACCCCCAGTTTTCTTTGATATAATTTATAAGGCAGAATAACGTTTGCCGGGTCAGCTAGTGTTGTTACTTATAGATTGTAACACAATGAGAGTGATTCAGCTGTTGCAGCCCTCTATTTGAAGTTGTGAGCAGTCAATTGAAGGAAATGGCTAAATTGGTCTTGCATGCGATGAACTCGTCTGTGTCATTTGTTGCTTTCTATACACAATCCGAGATATAGTTATAGTCTTTACTGTATATTCTGTAGTAATAGAGGGTTTTTAGGGTTCCGTAGCCAAATGGCAAAAAACGGAACCCTTATAGATTCGTCATGTCTGTCTGTCTGTCTGTCTGTCTGTCTGTCTGTCTGTCTGTCTGTCTGTCTGTCTGTCTGTCTGTCTGTCTGTCCGTCTGTCCGTCCGTATGTCACAGCCACTTTTTTCCGAAACTATAAGAGCTATACTGTTGAAACTTTGTAAGTAGATGTATTCTGTGAACCGCATTAAGATTTTCACACAAAAATAGAAAAAAAGCAATAAATTTTGGGGGTCTCCATACTTAGAACTGAAACTCAAAAATTTTTTTTTCATCAAACCCATGCGTGTGGGGGTATCTATGGATAGGTCTTCAAAAATGATACTGAGGTTTCTAATATCATTTTTTTCTAAACTGAATAGTTTGCGCGAGAGACACTTCCAAAGTGGTAAAATGTGTGTCCCCCCCCCTCTAACTTCTAAAATAAGAGAATGATAAAACTAAAAAAAATATATGATGTACATTACTATAAAAACTGCTAACGAAAATTGGTTTGAACGAAATCTAGTAAGTAGTTTTTTTTTAATGCGTCATAAATCGAAAAAAATACACTATTATTAAAACATCGATCAGAGTTACAACACATTACAAGAACTTTTATATTGTGTTACTTGCTGCTACGGAACCCTTCATGGGCGAGTCCGACTCGCACTTGGCCGGTTTTTTTTTATATATCTATACTAATATTATAAAGAGAGATGAAGTTTTTTTTTTGTTTTCATGTTTTTTTGTTTGTAGGAGGTAATCTCTGGAAGTACTGGGCCGATTGGTAATTTTTTTTTCACCGATAGGAAGCTGCTTCATATTTTATGTACGCAGACGAAGCCGTGGGCAACAGCTAGTTCTTAATAGTTACCTCCAACAGCAGCCTTGTAATGATCCGCTGGGACTCAAGCTTCCTTTCCAAGGGAGGGGGATATCTTTATTTTATTATGGATTGGCTCGCGTTTGACGACTATCTCAACATAATAGGATCTTTTTATAAGTCGGGCCCCTTTATAGAATTGGCAACAGGCCCCACGCTAGCTTAATCCGGCAAGGTAAACAAAGTATTTAGCAACCATACTCGACCCTACGATTCCTACGCCGCTTTGGTCACGTACCAATTTATGAGTGAGTATAACCGTGCGAACGAACTCACAATTAGCCTTATTCAATAATGACTGGTTTCGCTAACAGCATTCACAAAAACATGTTATTCTTGTCTTTTGTCATATGTCATATGTATTTTTGTAATATTTAGTGTTAATTCACACTATACTGTCGTTTTCCCTATGGATCTTTTAACATGACTGCCTAAAAAGGGGGTGTTAGCGAAATGATGGACGTTGAGCAGTTTTCAATAATGTTTTTATAAATTACTGGCTTCTACCAGCGGCTTCGCCTGCTTAAAAGTAAAAAATTATCCTAAGGGATCACTCTCGAGATAAAAAGCCCCCCCTATTCGCCCCCCCCCCTATTCCCTTCCCCTATTTCCCTATTTTTTAGGTAAGTACCTTATTCTATGACACGGTGGTACCCGTGTGCCATATTTCATTCAAATCCATTCGACCGTGAAAGAGTAACAAACTTACATACATATACCTACGTACACACAAACTTTTGCCTTTATTATAATACATACTGTGAAAATAATTATATGTTTCATTGTTTAAATTTAAAAATATGAACACAAATTAATAAACTTTCCTTTATTTGTTTCAGGTATGTAACTTGGATTACCGGCGTGACCAATAAAAGACGATGTAGGTACGTATTTCTTAAAGAAAAGGTAATTGCCATAATTGGTAGCATAATAAGACTTATAGTGATGTAACTGTTGGGGCTCAAGCCTCCTCTGTATGAGAGGGAACAGAGCCCTCTTAGGGAAGAACTCTTTATAAGGAGAGGAATGATGGTTATGGTAGATAGGTACTGGTTTATTCATGATGTTTTCCTTCACAGTTATGAGAGGTTTCAATCAATCAACACCTAAATCAGCCTGACATTCCTTGCGAGAAGTGTAGTTTGATGATATCCTACCACAAATAGATAGGTACAGAAGACAATCTCATGTATGTACTTCACTTTTTATACCTACGCTCGGTGGACGCACACTAATGAGCGTTTGAGCCGGAACTGTTCGACGAGCGGGCCGAGGCGCTCCGAGATATCGTGTCCGTAAGCTGTGTCTATGTGTGCGTTGTTCGAGCGCGCTTTGTATGTAGATTGACTTCTGTACCTATATATTTTGTGTTCCTACCCAGTAAAATTATGAATCACCACTGATGGCTCAAGTTCTTCTTTAAATTAGGATCGGTCTTCCCACAGCCGAAAAATTAAACGAAGAATTAACAACGAAGAATTAAATTAAATGAATCCGTCATTCAACTAAGCGATTAACCTTTTTGCTTAAACTTTAACTTGGAATTCTGCTATTGTTTAGTCTCATTCAGAAAAAGATGAGATAAGTGGCATTATTACCTGTATCTTTGAGCTAATTCATTTATAAGCTGTAGTTTTTGATAGATGTTTTGCGTAAAACGTAAATTGGGAACTATACTAACAATAAAAAACTCAGTTTATATTTCGTCTTTATTATGTTTGACGCAAATAAACTCTTTTTCTTTCTATTCTTTAATTATTTTCTCGTTCTCTTAATTGTATTGTAATGTTAGATATTTATCATAATAGTTTTTTTTATCATATTAGTATATGAATGTTAACATGTTCTTAATTTAATATCTATAGGAGTAGGTAGGGAGTTACTGATATGTTTTTAATTTGAATTTAATGTCATTTATTTATTGTTATATCTACCACAGTATAATTTTTCAACCCAAAGGTTGATTGGATAATGTCTTGTTGCATTAACTTCGTCTATACATGTACCAATAGACCGTACTGTATATAAAGTTCAAATTAATAAACGTATTGAGACTTTGTTAGAATTCAGTTCTCTTTTGACGGTACCTAATTCTTTATGGATGCTGCTTGCTGCTGATGCTGCAAGCAATTCATGAAATAAATGGGTAATTCGCGATTCGTTACTAATTTCTTACGTACCTATCTACATTCTATAACCATACAACAGTTAATATTAATGAATTACTAGCTTCAGCCGGCAGCTTTGCCCGTATAGCTCAAAATTATCCCAAGGGAACATACTCTCTAAGAAATACACAAGCTTACCAAAATGCCAACAGTAAAGGAAGAAATAAGACTATGTTCAGGAAAATACAAAACTAGACTGGAGAAACATCCAAACCAGCTAGCTGTCCAGCTTACATTACCAGTAGCCCGATTCACGTAATGAAAACCGTAACGATATCGTAGCGATTTAGTCGTTTAGACCATTTCCGTATTCACATCCATCAATCGAGTTTGAACGACAACGATTTTAAAATCGTTCGAATTCGTCGATTTAAAAAAAAATCTGTAAGTATTACATTATCCTGGTAGAATACTTATTAATGTAACTGGAAATAAGTCGATAGATCGTGAATACCGCTTTTGGATAGGACTTCGATCGAACGACTATAAAACTTCAACGATATTTGGCTTGTTTGATTTTACGTGAATCAGGCTACAGATATTAGAAATCGGCAATATACAGGGTGTAAGGGATAGCCCTCCACAAACTTTAAGGGCTTGCTCAGTAGACGAAACTGACTTTTTCAACCATCCACAAGACTTTTTCAGGAAACGAAAAAAAAAATCAGCCTTACCATACAAAATTAAAAACTTGATTCGATAGTTGTTCAGGACATGTTCTACCCGTTTGCCAAGCAGTTCAAGCGTAAAGCAGTAGCAAACATACACACATAGACACAAACAATAGACAATACGATAAGAAGACTATAAAAAATAAAAGTAGGTGAAACGTTTGTTTCTTATCGTTTGCTTTCTCTATTGTTTCTTAAACGTCATTTGTTGTTTGTTATGTTAATTAGTTTTAACTGGTTATTTTATTTCAGGGTACAGCTTAGGTTGCATGCTTTTTGTCTAACTTTTAATATGGGTATTGACTCTTAGGGTCAACTCACACCGAAAGAGCGGCGAAGGGCAGCGAAGCGCAGCGTTAACGTTTATAGAATTAGCCAGAATTCCCGCGGCGCCGCGGGCATCCGCGCGACTCGTTTGAGTTTCTCATGCGATAATAAGTATTATAGAAACGAAAATAAAGTTAAAATTCATATGACACTGAAACTGCGCTCTGCTTCGCTGCGCTTCGACGCTCTTTTGGTGTGAGTTGAGCCTTACGGCCTGGTCACGACTTCGGACGCGGGGCGCTAAAAGCAGCGTTTCGTGGCGTGCTTCAAACATTTCATTTGATCTTTTACTTTTTACTAAAGTTCTATGTTTTATGTTTTACTAAAGTTCTAATTCAAAACTGTTGCTTTTAAAAATGATTTCTAATAGAATCAGGAAAACCAAGGTAAAGCGCGACTCTTGTCTATAGGTACTAATATTTTAGAAAGAAAAGTCTAAAGGCTAGGTGGTTTAGGCACTAGCGCCATCTCTAATATCTTTTGAAAACTAATTTAAATACAAAAGCGCCGTCAACTTTTATGTTTTTGTTTGTAAATAAATAAACTTAAAAATTGCTAGACGGATTTTGAAAATTATTCCACCAATAGAATACTACTTTACTACTACTTTTCACTGAGTGACATAGGCTAAAAAGGGATCTCGTATGTGTTATCAATCATAATTACTAATGTAATATTAATAACTCACTCAACCTTAATGACGTGTAATTATAGGACCCGTTATCACACTAATATTGTAAAAGCTAAAGTTTGTATGTGTGTAAGTTTATTTGATTGCTCAAACGGTTGAACGAATTTTTAAACGAACAGAAAATTGAAAAGTCGACTTATAATATAATATCTTATATCCAAATTAATTTTGAGTTCCTGTTTGTAGATATACACTACAGCGACCATTCATTTTTTTTAATATCTTTGAGGTAGACACAATTTATGGAAACAAAGAATCTTAATAAAGAAAAAGATACCATAAGTAGCATTTTACTAAACTTATGTTTTTAATTGCCATTTTTTGGTATACCAACCTTTTCAATCTGATTACCATTTAACAACCCATTATCTGATTGTCAAAGTTTTTGTTCCAATTTTTAATGTTCCTCGGTAATTGGTTCACAACCTCTTATCGAGTAAATAACTAGATGCACTGAAAACTTTATTATGACTGCTGAAAAATTACCTTTTTGGTATAGAGCCACTTTTGTTTTATATATTCTATCAGATAGTCTTGTTTTGTACGCAAAACTCTTCAAAACATAGGAAACAAATGAGATTATCGAATAGTGATAAAAAATCAGGCGGCCAAATGAATTATTATAGGTCGGACCCGTTATCTATAATTTTATGTAATATATGCATGGCTTCTTAAAACTCAATGGGCTGTGGACGTCATCACATGACATGACTCTCATAAGTGGCCTGTTGTACGAAGCTTGATAAGACTGATACCTACATATTGCAATTTATCTAGTTGACCATAGCTTTGCATGTGAAAATCACGCTCTGGGTTCCTGATTTGTCCAATAAGGCACGATCGATGACTTCAAACAAGACCGCACGGTTGGCACAGTGGTTAAGCGATTGACTGCTGAGATGCGTGTTACGAGTTCGATTTTCGTACGGAATAAAACTTTATATGGTCTACATATATATAGTTGTTCCGGGTCTGGGTGTCTTGTATTATGTTAGTTTACATGTTTGTGAACGCACCTACGATACAGGTGTAAGTCTTAATGCGGGCATAGTGTTAAAAAAAGAAAGAGAGAAAGAAACAAAGAAAGATGATCTGCGTAATTATTCTAAAAAAATGGGACGCGTGATTGAACAAAAAAGTTAAGAGAAAACGAATAACATGTTGCATACAAACGTGCGGAACCCCTTTGAATTTCCAAAAATTCCTCCTTAATGAAGTATTTAGAGAAATTTTACGTTCTTAGTCCAAGTATTTTCCGCTCTGCGTTGATATTTCAGTCAGCTTCTTGTTTTATATGATGTTTTACCACAAAAAAAAAAATGTTACCAAGATCACGATTTTTTTTTCCGATGGGAAAAATCATCTTATGACAACCCCCGCTCTTGGGCGGAGCGGAAGATAGTGTCAGACTCTTACTGACTAAAAAACCCATCCCGTTCCTTCAAGCCTTTATACCGGGGCTCGAGCGCCCATTCGGATAACCCTGGCCCCAGTAGGCTTCGACCCGGCTGGGCCCCTGCTGTTGCTGACAACTCCTTGAGGCGCGAGATCACGATCAATTTTCGTCTTTATCGTTCAAAAATCAAATGCTTCTTAACTTCCACAATTGTTACTATTCAACATCTTCCTGCCCTTGTTTCATTTTATTTGGAGTCGGTGCAATACGTTTTTTTCTTCCATTCTCTCCTGTCATTCGTCACGCTATCACTAATTCCCTTTGCTTTCATATCTATTCTCACACAATCCATCCATCTTTTCTTTGGCCTCACTCTCGCTCTCTATCCATCCACATGTATACTCATAACTCTTTTAACCCGTTGTATGTCCGGAACGCGGATCCACGCGGGACACATTAACTTTTTAATTGTGTCTCTAATTACGGCATACGAAAGGTTAATAACAGCGATTCATCCCAACTCTTTACATGACCATACCAAGATAAACGATTCCCTTTCAATTTTGCAGTCACTGGCAGTACTTTCAAACTTCTTCTAATATACTCCTTCTCAGTTTATCCATTCTCGTCACACCACACATCCATCTTAACATTCTCATCTCCGCTACATGCAATTTTCTTTCATCACCGTTGTAACTATTTATCAATGAATATTCATTGTATATTTTCTAAAGCCTTACTATAACGTTTTCCTTTTCAACGATAACATAATTTATGCATAATTTGCTCCTTTAAGGTTCATTGATTTTATTGAAATGTATTTCCTTTGTTAGTTTCAGACGTAAAATGGTTTTTGTACAGTTTTTGCAAAGATTGTGTAGTACCTACGAATTATTGATTAATTTACTTATTCAACGACTATTTCTAAATCGTCGTCATCGAAAAAATATTCTCATTGTTATTTCATATCCTTTAGATAAACATATCAAAAACGTGACTTACGTATAAAAATCCACTATACTTTTAATATTCTATACAAATATCAATCTCAATACCTGCGTAAATATCATGACATTCTTTGCTAGGCGTAACACACGACCGATTTTAAAAGTCTTCTGCTTCTGTCGTTATTTCAGAAACTTCAGTAGTTTTGTATTTGGTCGGTTATTCGTTGTTGACCGTCTACCATTCTTGCCTCCTACGATCGAAACCAGTTTTGTTCTGAGTCAACACAACACAAAAGGATTGACGCCATGTTGTGCCATGGAAACGTAAATTTAACTGTCAAGCTTGTGTCAGTTTGCCGTTCTAGATTGGTTTTACGATTTGTAGTGTAGGCTTTTGTACTTACAAATAATATATCATTCGCCTTCGACAATTTTAAATTTCATTCAAAAGAAAAAACATATTTTTCATTCTCTGCTTTAATGGTAAAAGAATGGATATTCCCGCCAAAATCGCACCGAATACGCCATCTTGTTTTTTCAGTTACCTAAACAATTTCACAAATGTTTTCTAACATTGCTCCTCTATCAATATGTACTACTACTTTCCAGTTACTTACAAACGGACTACTACAAACGGAATTTTAATCCTTTGTGTCCAATTGTCAGAGTTCCTGCCTTTTATATTTCTCGGTTGTATTTAATAGTCCTTGTTATTAATACTTCATATGATTATGTATGGCCACTTGTCCTATTGTGAGCCAGACAGATTCATTGAACCACCGCCATATTTAAAAAACGAGACGTTTCTATTTAACACTAATTCTACCAAAAGAGACTCATATGTACCCCTCCCCCGCGATACAGTTCATTCCTACTTTTTTTTTTAGGTGGTAAATCATCCAATGACTTCTTGTGCTCTAGAGCGGAGGGCATGACAGACTTTTACTGACTAAACCCACTTTTATGTCTGATTCTCTGACTAGCGATCCAGGATTTCCCTTTCGTAAGCTAACCCATGACCCCAGTAGGCTTTGGCCCTGCTGATTATGTCATCTTCATAATCATCATTTCAGCCGATAGACGTCCACTGTTGGACATAGGCCTCCCCAGGTGTCGCCACAATGAACGATCCTGTGCATCCCGCTGATTATGTAGCTCCCCTGAATATCACTTACCGCCAAATGATTTTTGAGGACCTAGTTAGAGGAAAACTTATCTTCAAATTCACGAACTCACACAGATTATTTGTTTTACGTATATTTGAGAAGTCAATAGTGCTAAGTTAATTTGTTTAAATTTTAGGTGACCTATGGATGTTGACTTCACTACTTGATGAGTTCACTACTTAATATTAGACGTCGAAAAAAATTATCGAAAACGTGGATTGTTTTGCATGATTGTGTTAATTATGTCATTGCCTTTTTAAGATTTAAATACATATTATAGTTAGATTATAATTTAGGTGTCTTCAAGGCTAGAGTGAGTAGGCTTTTAATAAACTAGTGCGCTTCACCATCAACGATTGCATCACTGCTTACCATCAGGTGGGATCGCAGTCAAGCACTAGTGTATATCATAAAAAGAGGATAAAAAATAATAATAAATTGTCGCAAGTGTCTATATTATCTTCTTTTAAGCGGTTTAATGGCATAAAAGAAACCGTCTATTTGTGCAAACCTCATGGAAATACGTTTAGTAGCTTTTGGGAAAGACAGACGCGGTGGGCAACGATGTTTTATAATATGCATTGTACATTAAGTTTAAATATTATAAATAATTTAGCCACACGAACTCCGCTCACTAACGCATTTGATCAGTCATACAGTCAGTCACACGGCGCAAGATATCAAGATACAATAAATAAAAAAAAACCAAGCAAAAAGTGCCGAGCACAGTCACAACGGAGGTAGTACGCTGTCTTAAAAAAACTGATTTCCTCATAGAAAACGGTGAAGTCAACAGAAAAGATTTTCTGAGATAGGGAGATCCGTGACTGCCTACTCTAGCACTACAAGTATTTTATTTAAATGTTTTAGTATATAATGCGAAACCCGAAAAATGTGTCTAATATTTTTATGTAAAGAATCTATGTATAAAATTTCATAACTATATCATGAAAAATCACAAATTTACAAGCTTACTTGGGTAACTGACTGTCAACACAAATACATCCGGGCCATCCACGTGACTGCACCCAGCTATGAGCTGCCGTCACCTGTGCTGTACTTAGTGTCGGTGGTATCCATCTTGTGACTTTTGTTGATGTTTTTATACACAGTTAAATTTTGATCGTTTTAATCCCGTGGAGGGTCGATCCGGTACATGAAACTATCGATTTGTAGGTAAAGATAAAATTGAAAAATAAAGTACCTTTTTTTTCAAAACTCGTATTAATTTACGCATGTACGAAATTAATTTCTATAAGAAAACATCAGCTGAGCGAGTCCCATGATCTGTAGGTAGTAGTCGGCGTTGCGTACAAACTACCTACAGGTCATTGAACTCGCTCAGCTGACGTTTTCTTATAGAAATTAATTTCGTACATGTGTACCGGATTGACCCTCCACGGGATTAAAACAATCAAAATTTAGCGGTGTATATTTTTAGGAAAAAATATAACGTGGTGTAAAAATGATTGGAATCAATTTAGTTACTGATTCTGAACAGCCTATATCCTGGTTTCGCATACACTAAAAATAATGTAAGTACAGGATACAATAACGTAATCAGCCTTAAATAGCTTGAACTCAGGTCACCTCTCTAGGAGAGGGAAAGAGCCATAATCCTCCACGCGGACCCAGCGGGTGTTGCTACAATGGCTCAATACGGGTTGATTACGTATATATTATCGTGAAAAATAACAATAACATACATATGATAATCCCTAGCAAGTCTAAGTTCTTGTGGTTTTATTGCATTAAACGCATTCTTCAAACAATTAACGTTTTTCTACAATAATCGCATAAAGTTATGATTTCTCATAAGTCTGTATTTTTTATTTAATATCTACATACACGTCAATATGCTTCTGAGAAGTGTTGATCGCTTTATGATTGGCTCATGTGTTATCTTGTTACTAATTATGTTAACACCGCTTGGAGTACTTCCCCTTTTAATCTAAAATAACGTAGTGGCTAAAAATAAAGTTTTTCGAAGGATAAGTAGGTTTTTATAGTACAGGCTATCTAATTAGTGTCCCGGATTTACCTCTGCTGCAAGCAAAAAATCTTTTTCTGAGTTAACTTTTATATAACAGAAGGATCCCGTACCGTCCGCAAAAAATTACGTTTAATGTATGGGAGCCCCTTAAATATTAATTTTATTCTGTTTTTTAATATTATATATCAGTGAAAATTTCAACTGTCCATCACAGTTTATAAGATACAGCCTGGTGACAGACGGACAGACAGACGGACGGACAGCGGAGTCTTAGTAATAGGATCCCGTTTCGTCTTTTGGGTACGGAACCCTGAGAAAGTAGCATTTCCCGCAACTTCGCCCCCGTGCTCTATTCCAGGTCATAAAAAGTATCCGAAAAAGTCGTTGATAGTAAGCAGGGGAGAAAAAGTATAATCGGATCAGTAGGTAGGTCCTCCTCCTTTTCCATCTACTTTACCAGTCACGTTAAGACTTTCGAGGTTTACATCGTTTTTCCTTGCAATGTGACCGAAGTATTGCAGAATTTTGCGAAGACACTCGGATGACAACCGCGAGGAGATTTTTAGTTCACGCAGAATGGATACGTTGGTCCGAAATGCTGTCCAAGGGATACGAAGCATTTTTCTCCAGCACCACATCTTAAAGGCGTCAATGCGTTCGAGCAGAGTGGTAGCAGTAGGTAGGTACTTCCAGAGATAGAAACTAACAAAACATACCTACGTGGTTATGATTTTTATTCGACAGCGGCAAAGTTCAAAAATTTAAATATTATATGATATAGCATAGCATAGCATAGTCGGCCTTACAATGCTCCCACTATTGGAACTCAGGCCTCCTCTCTAGGAGAGGGAATGGGCCGTAATCCACCACGCGGACCCAGTGCGGGTCGGTGGATGTCACATGTCTTCGAATTTTTGGTTCTAGGACATGCCGGTTTCCTCACGGTGTTCTCCTTCACCGTTTTGAGAGCAGCGGTAATGAAATAAATTACACAAAGTAATATGCCTGGCAGGGTTTGACTTTGAACGCGCGACCTACAACTCGTAAGTCGGAGCCATTACCACTCGGCAACCACTGCTCTCTAGGTAGTAATAGTAGGTAGGTATTTCCAGAGATATAACCGAATAAAAAATACAGGGTTATCATTTTTAATCGACTACGGCAAACTCTGAAAATTAAAACACTTCAACCGCTTGAACATGAACATGAACAAAACTAAAGTCATGATAAACAACCATGTAGCACCCACTCCTATCAAGATCGGAGACTCTATACTCAAAGTTGTGGACGATTACGTCTACCTCGGGCAGACAGTCCAGTTGGGTAGATCTAATTTCGAGAAAGAGGTCAACCGTCGAATCCGACTCGGCTGGGCAGCGTTCCATGTCCAACAGTGGACGTCTATCGGCTGAAATGATGATGATGATGAACCGCTTGATAGTAATTATAGTAAGCTACATTACAAAAACTTGAATAAATTAGAAGTTAAATTTTATTGTCTCCTGCTTCAATTTCCTTATAGACTCTACTAATAGAATATGGAAATTAAAGTTTCTCTCCAATTGCTAATTATGCGATTTGCAATAGGTAATTTCTCAACAATGTAATCAATTATTGCTAAATAATAACTTTAACTAAACTAACAGGTTTGTTGAGCAAATTATAAAACTGTTGACACACGAATTTATTGTACTTATACAACATTATTTTTAATTGACTTCGAAAAGGAGGAGGTTCTATGTTCGGCTGAATGTATGTTTTTTTTTTTTATGTAGATGAACTATGTCTCGGTCAATTGTAGACCGATTTTGAAAATTCTTTTTTTGATTGAATGGTTATGCTTCCAAGTTGGTCCAATTGAAATATTGCTATGATCTGATCGATCATGAACTTCGAAGATATGGCACAGAACTCCTCATAGGATCACAGCAGAACTGTCGTAACAAGTAAAATTGCTTTGTTTATAGGTGTAGTCGATGACTGGCTCAAGGAAAAGGGGGAGGGAATGTATCGAACTGATCTGATGATGAAGCCAGAAGGTAAATTAATGTAATCTAACCGTGTTTGGGATTATTAGAATGGTTAAGAGATGCTCTCTGGCTATAATGTATTTAAGTTTGGCTGGGAGGTACTTTTTAGTGGTGGTACCATAACTAAAAAGTGTAAAAAAAAAACTTTTTACAAAAAAAATACAACCGACTTCAATGTTAAAAAACAGCGAAAAGTACAAAATAACTTTAATTTCGGAAGTCGGTGAATAAAGAAGGTACAAAACTATTATAAAAACAAAACTATTATAGAACTTCCGAAATTAAAGTTATTTTGTACTTCTCAGTGTTTTTTTAAAATTGAAGTCGGTTTTTTTTTTTAAGTTTTTTATTAGTTTATGCGAAACCTGAATATATGTATTTTGTTCAGAATCACTAGCTGAATCGATTCCAATAATTTTTACACCAAGTTATAATTTTCCTAAAAATATTTTTATAAACGTCACAAGTTGGACACCACCAACACTAAGTACAACACAGGTCACGGCAGGTCATAGCGGGCAAGAGGCACCAGCAAACAGCTGCGTGCGAAAGCAAAACAACCCCTCAATCGCCCTGGTGGCCCGGTGACCATGTATTTATGTCGCCATCCAGGTACCATAATTGGCTTATAACTTTGTGATTTTTCATGATACAGTTTTGAAATTTGGTACATACATTCTTTACGTAAAAATACTAGACAGATGTTTCAGGTTTCGTACATAATAAATCTAAGGTTGCGTATATCTACCTACATATAAAATTAATTAGTGGTTTTAAAGATAAGCAAAAGATACACTAAGTAACTATACAATAAAAACAAATTAGTTTTATCTAAATACAATGGCCTTATCTTTTTAGTTGTAGTCTTTTAAAAACTTTTTAATTTAACTTTAATATTTATATGTATATTTTTGTGAAGAACTTGGGTAAGTACTACCATCATACAACATTTTAATTTTTATTTATTATTGTTACCAGCATGAAAAATTCATTTGGTATAGCAACACGCGTTTGTTACCATCAGAAAAATCATTTGGTATAGCAACACGCGTTTGTTACCATCAGGAGGACATCCTACTTATTTGCACTCGATAAAAAAAAAAAACTTTTTACAAAAAAAAAATACCGACTTCCAAAAAAAAACAAAAAACATTTCGGAAGTCGACATTTTTATTTTTGTTTCGTCGTTATCAAACATCCTCTTCTAAAATTAAAGTTACTCTCCCATAGACCTCCTTTTTAAAATCAGTTAAAAATTAAAGACCCCAGGGAAAAAATACCCGCCAATTCAATTAAAATCGTACGAGTGACGTCAGAACAGCAAAGGTTTGAGCACAAGATTGTCGGCGCGTTATGTCACCTTCAAGGTTGTGTGGGTGTGTCTTTACCGTCACAGATACATAATTATTAAATGCGTAGTAGAATAGTAGAATCTTGTGGTTGAAGATACGGTTAGTAATGGTTTGTCTGAAGGTTTTTGAACTAATCTGGGTGGGATAGTTATACTCTAAAATTTGTTGAGGAATAACGACTTCTTAGGGCCATTATTTTATCAGCCTGTGAAGCATCTTCAGGGCTTCTTTTCTAACCGTATGCAGCTAAATACCAATATTTTTTGAATATGGAGCGACTGCCAATCTAACCTATAACACAAAGTTCAACAGACTATGACTGAATCACTTTACAGTCACTTGACATAATTACACACCACCACCAAAGCTAAACACCACCACCATCTACCCCAAAAACATCCCAACAGATACTTCATTCTATTTTTATATACATTTTTTTTACTAGTCTTTGCTGTCCCACAGCTGGGCAAAGGCTTCTTCCTGTCCTTCCAAATGTTCTTCTCCTGCGCTGTCTCTAACCAGGCCTGGCGTTAAGCGTCCAAATCATCCCACCATCACTTACACACACACATACATACATAGACATAGTTACATATCTAGCATTTATTTATTATGCACAGCTACCACAGTGTTATCTTTTTTAATCCAAAGATTGACAACTACAACTACCGTATATAAAGTTTAAATAAATAAAAAATTTTAATAAAAAAAAATCACAATCATCAAATACGATCTTGCAATAGCAATCTTTTTATAAAAGCCTTGGGACCGCAATGTTACAATCAATCATCGAAATCAGTTCCCTGCAACTTGCACAAGTCATCATTATTTTCATATTTCAAACTAAATGTCATCATTAAAGGCCGTGTCTTGCATTAAGTTTAAAAGCTTTTAAAAAATCGTTTAACGATGTAATTTGTGTCTAACTTGTAGGTTTTATTTAATATACCTAGAAAAACAAATTGTTTAATATGCACGGAAAATCACACATTATGGAAAGTCAAAAATAATTAATTCAAAATAAAGAAACAATTAAACAGGTAAAAATAACACAACAGCACGTCGATGTTATCCGACATAAAAACTGTCGATCCATAAAATGAAATAAATTTCCTTGTATCCGGCTCGAAGGACCAGCTTATCTATTTGTTTCATCTATCTGAAATATGATTGCATATATCAATAAGACAAATAAATGAATTAAAACATCAAAATCAAACTAATGACTACTAATGCAATAATTATATCTATTAGTCATAACTTACAACCGTTTACAGTCAGGTCATCCATCACTCGTTCATTAGGTTTTCTTGACATCTTCCCATTAAAAGACGTGCGTGTAGGAATTTTAGTGAATATTTCTATTCAAGGCGGTATGAATCTACTCATAGTAGGTATACTACTTTAGGTACCTACCGTATAAACACGAACAGCTAATGCTACTGGATTTTATGTTTATTATATAGGAGGATACTTGTTTGTTTCTACGGCTTGGCACCTTTGACCAATTCCGGTGGACCGGTGATCTGGTGAAGGTTGTGGGAATCCGATGGATGCGAGACGCACAGGATCGTGCATTATGGCGACACTTGGAGTAGGCCTATGTCCAACAGTGGACATCTATCGGCTGAAATGATGATGATGATGACCACACAGATAATTTTACCTCCGTATTTTTTTTCTGACAAAGGTTTTGGGACGTACCTAATTCATGATTTTTAGGAGTGAGAAAGATGGCAAATATCGTTTCACATCATGATCAAGTCAAGAGAAATGAGGAAGAACTTAGTTATTTCCAGTTGATTAACATACAAAGGCATTGTTATAAAATTTTCCTTCACTTGAAGCATTTAAATAATTATAATCAACCGGCAATTAATCTTGCAAACAATTAAGTAGCTAATCATAGAATAATCACATCTACAAGCACAACAACATACGGTCAATTTTTACAGCGTGCGTTCATACCTATATTCTCAAACATTGTTTGGCAACCCCACATTGATTTATTAACTTCGATGCGACTTTTCCAAAACAGTTACTATCTAAATTATACTTCAAACTATTTATCTTAATTAAAAAGATTTACTCCGACCCTGAAACGCAAAAGGAAACTGAAGAAACACCGGTGAGCTTTAGCTAGTAAAAATCTGACATTTCCGTTCTCCATTTTGAAGAAGTTATTTAATACTGTCCCACTTCAAAAACAATAACTCCTTTTTATTGTTACTGTTACTTATAAATCCATGCTTCCTTGAGAAACCCCTTTTGAACAGTATATGCGTGGCTGTTATTAAATATTAGTAACTGAAGTAGATCAATCTTAATCAACGGTCGCAGTACTTCATATTATGTGAGAAACGTAAAGAAGAGATATTTTAAATGTTTTGTCTGTAAGCGAGATTCCAGATCATTCTGCGAAAGGGTATTGTGTGCTTAGGTTTACAGTTTTCCTTATTATTAATATATAAGATATTTATCCTGTAGCCAAGATCTAGTTTACTTAAAGTCGTTTGTTAATTAACGCATTTAATTGATATTTATCGTCGATCGTTATTACAGAAGCCAGATTAGATAAAGCAAATCATTTTCAAACTTATGGATTTGGCTCTAGCGTTTGATTGCGTAACTCACCTAATGTTTAACTCTACCACTGAGAGTTTTTTTTTATGAGTACGTTATTATACGTTCTGCTGTTTACGTGTCATCAATCAATTAAAAAATACCCTAGCCAAACAACATTGATTTTTTACATAATTATAAGGGAACAATATAAAGAAATTGTACTACTGACTAATACTACAGCCTCCTCTCTAGAGAGAATGGGCCGTAATCCACCACGCGGGTCCAGTGCGGTTTGGTGAATGTCACATGTCTTCGAATTTTTGGTTCTAGGACTTGCCGGTTTTCTCACGATGTTTTCCTTCTCCGTTTCGAGGGCAGCGGTGATGAAATAAATTACACAAAGTAATAAATAGTAAACTTAATACTACAGTTAGTATTACAATATCTCAGTAGTATTCCCTATTATTTCCCTTTTCTTCATTTCTGAGTCTTTTGAGCTTATTAGTACTGTCAGTATATATTATGCCAACATGTTCTAGATTGTAATATTACCACAAGACCACAGAAACCGTATAACTGATCGTGCAACCCTACTAGTTGTCACATTGCCCATGTCACGTTGTAGTTTTTTCTAACGTAGCTGGAGGTCGCCTGATTGCAGGTAGTTCATATATAACACTAGTATCTCAGCTAACTGTAGGGTTAACGGCCTTGGTTAGTGCGACTCTAGATTCTAGATAGTACGAGCTAATAACTCTGTAACGAGTAACATAAATTGTTATCTTGGTAGTTATTTTGTTAACGTTAAGGACTGAAATAACTTCAAGCAACTTTAAAAAAAAACGACATATTTAAAAATCCGATTATTTTTATTTTTATTTTACACTATTTACTACTACTTTTGCCAACAGGTTTGCCCGCGTTCATAAAATATAGTTTGTCACTCAGGATTAAAGCAGCTTTCTATCGGTGAAAAAATTTTTGCAATCTGACTGGAACTTCCACAGATTACCTCCTACAAACAGAAAAACAAACTGTACCTCTATATTATATTAAGTAGTATATATATATATATATATTAGATTTTGTCAAATTAGCGACTTTTTAATCACTTTGAGGGCCACTTGAGGTTTTTAAGAAAACACCTACGTTTCTGAAAATCGTTCATAGTTATACGGAAATCCAATTACGTTAAAGTTAATAAACCCAATATCAATTAACTAAAAGCACGAAG
Organism: Mythimna ferrago; assembly: GCA_910589285.2. Classification (NCBI taxonomy): domain Eukaryota; kingdom Metazoa; phylum Arthropoda; class Insecta; order Lepidoptera; family Noctuidae; genus Mythimna; species Mythimna ferrago. The sequence continues at coordinate 26,202,081 of OU342677.1, read as the reverse complement.
GCTTCCATAATAAATCGCCAATCTAAAAAGCCTGCAGACATGACCCTACCATGCCACACCTGCACTCATTCATAAAAACCAATACATACATTATTGCTACATGCTACATTACACATATGGCATACATTATTCAAAGCTTACTCAGTCCTCAGAAGCAATAAACTGTGAACGTACCTAAATGAAGAATTATAAGTAATGCATACATGATACGATTTTCGAGAAATCCTTGATTATGTAGAAAAAAATATCCATACTATATGCTAAAAAGCTGTCCATGTCTTCTTCCTGCCCTTCTCCCATATTACTTGAGATCGGCGCAAAACGTTTTTCTTCCACCCGTCAAACTATCACCAACTCCCTTTTCTGTCATATCACTCAAAAACTGTCCATATAAATGCGAAAGTAACTCAGTATGTCTTTTTGCTACTTTTTCACTACTAATTCGCTGAATAAAGATTCTGTAGTGAGTACCGTGTACCAGAAGACGCAGCGTTAGACGGCATACCACAAAGGATCCGATGACCTGGTGAGGGTTTTTGTTTTTTTTTTTCGATGGGAAAAATTATCCTATGACAACCCCCGCTCTTGGGCGGAGCGGGAGATAGTGTCAGACTCTTACTGACTAAAAAACCCATCCCGTTCCTTCAAGCCTTCATACCGGGGCTCGAGCGCCCTTTCGGATAACCCTGGCCCCAGTAGGCTTCGACCCGGCTGGGCCCCTGCTGTTGCTGACAACTCCTTGAGGCGCGCCGTCGACGACTTAGGCTTGGTCCGGACAGTTACCGGACGGCCGGACAGCGAGCTACCCATTGCTCACTGTCTGCAAGCCCGCGCCTACGGTGGCTGGAAATCGGGATCAGAATCCCGGCGGCAGCGAGAGCGCCGTTGCCTGATGCAGTCGGCCTCCTCCTTACCGAGCATTACTGCTTCGCAGAAGTCGGCGACCGCCTGCCACTCCTTCTCGCTCCGGACCATGGCCTCGACCAAGGCCCGGCGCGAGAGGTCTCCGCCGCCGATCACCTTCACGAGGGCACGGCGATGCTCCGCCCAAGCAGACCTGGTGAGGGTCGCGGAAATCTGATGAATACACCACGCACAGGAGGAGGCCCATGTCCAAAGCAGGGGCCCAGCTGAGTCGAAGCCTACTGGGGCCAGGGTTAGCTCCGAAAGTTAGCTCAGCCTCGGTATGAAAGGCAAGAAGGAACGGGGTGGGTTTTTTAGTCAGTAAGAGTCTGACACTATCTCCCGCTCCGCCCAAGGGCGGGGGATGTCATTTGGATGATTTTCACCCACCAAAAAGAAAAAAAAAAAGGCCCATATCCAAGAATGGAGCGTCTTTCGTCTGAAACGCTAATGATGGAAAAGTAAACGAATCTTCAGGAAAGGCTACTGAAAAACAAACTCATATAACACGGTTTATATGAGAAATCAGAGATTTATATGGAAATGCACCGTCAAGTCGTGTATTTGAGCTCAAGGTCCATCAGATCACGTCCGCTTAGACCTTGCAGTCGCCTTGGCGTAGGCTTGTTAGGCTTTTGGATCAATATCTAGATTCTACTTGTACCTGGGACAATATGTTATGGCAGATTATGGAGAAATGAACACACCTGTGTTCCTTTAGTTTAAGAGCAACTAAAGGAACACAGGTAAGTTCATCGTAGGTACTAGAGCCTCGTTAACTCTTTTAAACAATCCCGAAGCTCTGGTAGGCTGTTAACACTACGAGTATAGTAAGTCAGATTTGAAACGGGTCTACATGACCAATTCCCTGGTCATTATAAATATTGAAGCTAAAGTCTACTTAATATTACAAAGGGTTTTTTATCCTTTGTAATATTAATTAGATTTTTATCTTATTTATTTTTTCTTATTTCTTTAGATTCTTATTCTTATTCTTCTTGTGGAATTAATATCTGGTGATCCGTTAACTATAACCACGGCCCATATGGTAAAGAATGCGGAAATTAAAACCAGTCAAGTGCGTTATCTTAACATTAGACACTATGTTAAAACATTTTGTTTTAGTTTTTAGTATTTGTTGTTTTAGCGACAACAGAAATACATCATGTGAAAATTTCAACTGTGTAGTTATAACGGTTCATAAGATACAGCCTGGTGACAGACGGACGGACAACTTGAGTCTTGGTAAGAGTCCAGCAGCCTGATTCACGTAAAATCAAACAAGCCAAATATCGTTGAAGTTTTATAGTCGTTCGATCGAAGTCCTATCCAAAAGCGGTATTCACGATCTATCGACTCATTTCCAGTTACATTAATAAGTAGATATTCTACCAGGATAACTTAATACAGTTTTTTTTTTTTAATCGATGAATTTCAAACGACTTTAAAATCGGTGTCGTTCAAACTCGATTGAAGGATGTGAATACGGAAATGGTCTAACTAAACGACTAAATCGCTACGGATTTCATTACGTGAATCAGGGTACTGTTATGATTTTTTTCCGCCAAAAACTGTTTGAAAACTTTTATTTTCTACACCTTCTCCATTGTTCTCTCTCTTCCGATTATTGTGTCATATTTCACAATAATAAAAAAGTAACACATTTATTATAATGTGTTTCAACACTCAATTAGTGATCAATTAGTTAAATCGTTACTGACGGTTATAAATCTTCTGACGCGCCGGTAATTACGAACCATGCATGATTCACTACATAGATTTTCTAATAAATAAACAATTAATTGTGAAGACGTGTTTATTTCCGACCAGGAAAAGGCTGGATTATTATGTAACATAATAGTGTTACCTACTGTGCAGACAAAGCGCGAGCAAAGTATCAATTATTATGCAATTTATTGCACTAGATCAGTGGTTCCTAAAGTTAATTGGACCCCGACTCCATCATCATCATTTCGGCCGAAAGATGTTCACTGGTGGACATAGGCCTCCCCCAAGCGTCGCCACAACAACCGATCCTGTACGTCTCGCATCCACCGTATTCCCGCGACTCTAACCAGGTCGTCATTTGACACTCATCATCATTTTAAATGATGTATATTTGACGCCTGTCACTCAATAGACATCCGATGGATGGTCTAAGCCATAGTTTCCCAACCTTTTATGCACTACTACCCCATTTACAAGTAAACAAAATACTAACGCCCCCTTTACATAGTTAATTATACCAATTATATATGTCTGTCTGTTATCTATTTATAATCACAAATTATTTAATTCTCTCTCTCTCTCTCTGTGCGATCATAATTATTGATTATTTAAAAATACTAAATATGTTGACATAATGCCCCTCTTTTTTGCCCCCACGAAAAGCTCCTGCGGTCACTAGGGGGCAGTACCGCCCCCGTTGGGTATCTAGCAGTTGTGTGGTGCATGCGTAATTGCGTATCATGCCATCGGTGAGCCGTAAAATACTCCAAAGCAGAATAATACACTTAGCCTTACATAAGTATGAGATTCTGAAGGGAAGAAGGACTTCATAGCCTCACGCTTCGGCGCGATTGCCGCTGTTCACCGTCAGTGGTCGCCCGACCGTTGGGTTGTCAGTCAATCTGTCATCTTATTTTTCAGGGTCCACCACATACCTATTTGCTATTACTTCACAGCTTGTGGCCGCTCCCTCAAGAGACTTATGTCCTTTTCCGGAATAAAGTAGTTGGTCCTCAGTCCAACTTGTGGGAGGCCTTCTAACGCTGCTTCTTCTAGCACGTGGTCGCCACTCCAGAACCTTTCGTCCCCAACAGCCATCTGTTCTGCGAGCAATATGCCCTGCCCACTGCCACTTAAGTACTTGACTTCTTAGTACTTTTATATTAATCATACATAATAACTAGATCAGCTTTGATCGATGGAGTAGAAACTGTGTCTAGGTGAAGGGCTGAAGGTCACGCGGAAGGCGTGACGATACGATTAACTTTTATGATAATAGATACCGCCATGACACCCAATTAGTGTGAACATAGGTGATTAGGTGGTGTAATGGGTTACAAAAGGTGTTTTCCGTAGTTCCGCTTGATTTCTTGGTATGACTGATGAGGAAATTATAACGGCCCGTTTATGACCTTGCCGCTGTAAGCGGTAGCTAAGCGCGGGGCGGCGAGCGGTAGCCGATGCCGCCCCGCTCGCCATGCTGTGCGCCACTAAGACGAAAGTTGTGAACGGGCCGTAAGGGCTTTGTAACTGTCTTGCCCTTATACCTAATTTTTATTTTATTTTTGTTGATAAGCTGGCGCTTGACCATATCTCACATGTAAGCGATGATGTGGTCGACGATGGAGCAGGCTCGCCCAGAAGTAACCTGTTTACTGTTGACTTAAAGATCCCCCGGGCTATATTATATTGTAGCTATTAGGAAACACTGACTCCGGCGAGGAATTCCACTCCTTGGCTGTACGCACAACGAATGCGTTCCCAAAACGTTTTGTGCGTATGGGTGCTTGGTGGTGTCACGTTGCTATAAAAAAGCAGCTTATGAACAAGTATGGTACATTCACATTCGTGCTACAAAGTCTTATGCATTCTAAACCGTACCAGTCAACAAAAAATCTTGGCGCCGACCTGCTCATTTGGAATTCCACAACACATTCTGATTGGCTGTCTGGTTTATAAATTTCCTAGCAATACCACCACCAAGGCATGGTAAATCGTCTTGTATCATTTTTTCGTGTATAATCTCAGATTTTCAACGAAAAACATGCCTAATTCAGAATTTCGCCCCAAAACAAAAAGCTATAAAATTCAAATCCTGAGACGGAATCGCGACAGACCACGAAGATCAGAAATTAGAATTAGATGTCTATCTACCAAAGAAATTGTCAACAAGTGGTCCAAAACCTCGAACAATGAAAGGAGTGGCGGGGCCTTTGCCCGGTATCAGGAGAATACAGGCTAGATATAATAATAGTAAGAAATATCTAAACCAAAAGAGACTACGTTTCCACGAAAAACATTATTAAAGTATTTAAAACTAATTTCAGATCTATTGATCACGAAACCTAAGAATCTAACTTTCAAAAGACCATAATCAATAACAATAAAATTACAATACCCTATAAACTTACTACCAATGGACGTTACATAAACTTCCCACTTCCTATATTTTCACTTTTAGACATAGACAATTTATCAATTGTCTATGGTCAGGAAGTGTCTTGTCTAGCTCCTGCCCAACCGGAACAAACAACTGGCCATTTAATCTTTATGATAGTTGTAATAACTTTAATAATTAATCAAGTTGCTCTGTGGACTAAAATTTTAATAATTATTGAAAACCTTGGGGAAGGTAAAGGCGAGACTTCAATCTAGAAGGTTCTGGAGTACTTATTTTTGTCCTTAGAGAAGCCTCTATTTTTCTTTAACAAGTTCTTATTAAAATAATAAAACCTAACTAGATTGTAATTATAGATAGCATAACAAACAAAGACTTCATAGTGACGTAAATGAGCGTTGAAAACAACATGATTTTTCACGACTTAATTTTGTGTACCTATTCATTATTAGGTTCTTATCACCAATACCAAACGTTAAATTTGACAATGCGCACCGACAATGTGTTTAATATGTGTCTTACTGGATCCTTTTTTTGGTTTGTCGGGATGAACATCCTTATTAATATCCTTCGTCCTGGGATTACCCCAAAGTTCTCTCGCACAATTGTGAGAGGGGCTGCCAATGTGGTTTGACTTCCTCTGACATCCTTATTGATGTCTTCCGCCCTGGCTTCACCCTGGTGTTCCCTCGCACACTTGCGGTGCGGGTACGGTGTAACTTCACTGCACAGCCATCCTCGATCCTCGTTCCGCATGTAATCTAAACTAACCAAACTTATATTATAATCTTCTGAGTAGCTTTAAATGTTCCCACTGCTGGGTGATAGACCAACTGAAAATAATTATCTTAATCGAACGGATTCACTATTTATTAGAGCTATTTTTTACTCCGAAAAATGCACGAACCCTGGTGTTGGAGATGCCACGATGGCCAGTGCAAAAAGCTAGTCTTATTCAATATGCTGAAAGTAATGGAGATGTTTTAATTCAGCATGCGCAGCCAGTAATTTCGCCAGTTAAGCAAGAATTAATTGCTTACATCGTAATACCGTCAAATACTTCCTACACGTAACTTGTCATGAAACACTGATGCAACTGCACTTACGATATTAACTGTTCCTTTGTCGCACACGCCATGTTCGTGTTATAACTGATAAGCAGTAATTCTGTTTCTCGCAATACTTGGGACAGTTGAGGACGTTGAGGAGTTACTGGACAGTAGGTAGGGACTAGATATTGCGCCTTTTTTTTGTAAATTAATTTCAGACAATTTAAAAGCATTTATTCAGAATAGAACATAGAAGATTATCTTAATTGTCACCAATTATCATGATTAACAATATCCTTGTCAACCTTATTTACTTCTCTTTACTAATTCTCGTGTCGTTTTGCGATCTTCACCGTCTTTCTAATTCAGTCTAGCCTTTTTCGTTTATAATATCTCTAATAATATCTTAGTTGCATTTCTCTTGATAACCTATACGCGCTATCCGAAATTTCGTCTTCACTACTTTCCTAACATTCTAAGATTTTCAGTTCAGTAACTAAAGACAATGGTTTAATTGTCGGTTTACTGCCTCATATGCAACACATTTGTTACCCGACCAGTTGGGTAAGAAATCCCATTGTTAGGACTTTCATAACACCTATTGTTTAGTGTTTCAAATTTTTTATCATACCGTGTTCGACGGTTTGACTAGCTGTGTAATATTTGCCGAGTTATGGCGAAAATTCATGCTACGTGGATGTGCATAGATAACATATAAGTGCCTTTGTCAATTGCATTTCTTTGGAGGACGTATTTTAACTCTTCCTTGTTTCTCCTTTCTTGTAACTACGACTGCTTCTTCAAGTCCATCATCAGTTTTAAGACATTTAGGTTTCTTCTGCAGCTGTATCTTTAGACGTAGGTTTACAAGTAGGTTTTCCAGGATCATACCATGTCTTGCTTTTGTCTGAGCAAATAAACCTACGTGATCATGATTTGAAGAAGAATATGATTACAACTTTAAGCGGATTTCCTACCTTAGCATATTCTCATCATTTTTAAACAAAGCTTACATAAAAACAGTATTTTTTATACATTATTTAAAGGAAACAGATTCATCGTTCGTGATCGCAGTACTAATTCTGAAATTTGTACAGAAAATATTTGCAATTTTAATCGTAAATTCTTGCATTATACGACCTTGCTTGCACATGGAATACCAAGCAGGTCATCGGTACTGTTCGAACTTGTGTTACATTACAACGGATTCTTTATCGATTGTCTAATATGAAATACATAGATCAGTTGAATTACCACAATATTTCATCATTATTAAAATAATTATATAACCATTGTGCCAATAGATTCAAGTTCATATGTACAAGAGTCGTCAAAGTTTCTACTATTCTATCATCGGTCATTAAATGTATGTTTAGATCAGAAATAACTGTCTCAAAATAATGTTTTCTATAATCGCATAGATGATTAGATGTTTGACTGACAGAGCCACATACGAACACACACACACGAACACGAACACACACACGACCACTACACGAACTGCTATAAATCCTAAACTGGAAAATTGTATAAAATTAAAAAGAGTACCAGAAACATTTGGTTTAACATCACAAGCAGTAGCTAAAGTTAACGATTCAATAACACATGGTCTTGTTGGCAGATTAAAAGTAAGACCTTTTTAGTAAAGTATCAACGTTTTAGCGTTTTGAAACAATGGATTTTTACAATTCAATATACGTACACTTGCTATAAATATTTAGATCCTGACCAAATTGGGCAAAGTTTCGGAATATGTTAGCTCACAATCAAGAAGATCTTCAACATGCTGTTTATAATCCTATTTTGTATTCTGATATTATTCATCCCATTTTCATTGTCTCCATATTTAGACTTGGAATTGTTTTAGGAATGCTCGCAATACCATGAATAAGTTTATAGATCGCGTTTTAATTTTGTACTTTGGTACCTTCACCTTTTTTGGCATCACTAGAATTCTTCTTTTCTATATTTCACACAACATTGGAGAATGGCCATCAACTCCGGATTTCTCAGTAGGTAAACCTAACTGACGCTCCGAATATAGAATCTTCCTAAAAGTCAGTATATTTTGAATTCTTTATTTAGATTTTTAACGTAGGTAAGTGTCATTAGTACGAAGCTAATTTTAATGATTGTCTTGTCTCATCATTACCAGAATGACATGCGTTAAGCACCAACAAACTAATAAAAGACACAATAGTCATCTTCGTAATCATTTTGACCATTGTGTTGGCTAATCGCTTGCTCGAGTCTGATATTATTTTAATAGGAATAATAATCATGCCTTTTGTAACAATCGTTTTATTTTATTACTTAATTTTCTGAGCTAAAGCGTTCTAATTCGCTTCTTGTCCTCTAAATTTTATGAGTTAACTTCACGATCACTAACTCCAGTCTCTATAACGCTCAGTTCATATCGAAACTGGTCTTGATTAAGATTCTGTTCTTCAAATTCTTTGAATTCTTCCCTATTAGCAAACTAAATAATCTCTTTGAGGCGTGGCCTCTTTGAGGCGTGGCTGGAAAGACCTCACGGCGTCCTTACCTTCCGCATGACGCAGGTCCTTACCGGACATGGTTCGTTCGGGAGTTTCCTGCACCGGATTCGTGCGGAAGTGACGCCCGGGTGTCGCCACTGTGCGGAATGCCCGGAGGACACGGTGGAGCACACAGTCGAGGTGTGCCCTGCTTGGGCGGAGCATCGCCGTGCCCTCGTGGGGGCGATCGGCGGCGGAGACCTCTCGCGCCGGGCCTTGGTTGAGGCCATGGTCCGGAGCGAGGAGGAGTGGCAGGCGGTCGCCGACTTCTGCGAAGCAGTAATGCTCGCAAAGGAGGAGGCCGAACGCATCAGGCAACGGCGTTATCGCCGCCGCCGCCGCCGCCGGAATTCAGATCCCGATTTCCGGCCACCGTAGGCGCGGGCTTGCGGACAGTGAGCAATGGGTAGCTCGCTGTCCGGCCGTCCGGTAACTGTCCGGACCAAGCCCAAGGCGTCGACGGCGCGCACTGTTCCCGCGCGCCTCAAGGAGTTGTCAGCAACAGCAGGGACCCAGCCGGGTCGAAGCCTACTGGGGCCAGGGTTATCCGAAAGGGCGCTCGAGCCCCGGTATGAAGGCTAGAAGGAACGGGGTGGGTCTTTTAGTCAGTAAGAGTCTGACACTATCTCCCGCTCCACCCAAGGGCAGGGGATGTCAATGCATGATTTTTTCCCACCATAAAAAAAAAAAAAAAAAAAAAACAATGTAGATACCTTAAGTAACGCTTCTTCTTCCCTAATCAAATGTAGCGGTCTCAATTGGCTATTTATATGAGATTTATTAGATCGTGATTACGAAACCTTACCATTTAACTTTTTTTTTAATGTATGTGTAATAGGCTCGCGTTTGACCACTATCTCACCTGATGGTAAGCGATAATGTGGCCGACGATGGAGCACGCTTGCCTAGAAATAACCTATTTACACTTGACTTAAAGACCCCCTAGGTTGTAGCTATCAGGAAACACAAGACTCCGGTACGGAATTCCACACACCATTGTACCTACTGATTTAAGTTTCTATAAAATTGTTACTATTTTGGTGTACAATAAAGTTAATTCTATTGTATTCTATTCCTTCATCGTGTAGTTTCAAATCTGTCGAAGTTAAGACTGTTCATTATTCAAAAATAGTCTTAATAAATTAAACCGCGTTGGTTCTATTGTTTCAAAAATTATGAAACGTTTTATTTGGTTACATAAGTTCATGTACCTTAGAATCACTACAAAAAAATCATTTTTAAATGCTCACAAAAAATAAATATACCAACCTAACAGGTTTTGAAGTAAATGTTACTAATTTTTTAAGTAGTCGTAACTGGTCAAAGGTACTTCTTGCGATTAAAAGTGGTTTTGACCAATTTACAATTTGGACTTTGACAGATAGACGTCCTTCAAACGCCATAGGCAAACAGCTAACCAAAACACACCAGTCGTTACTAGTGTTTGTCAGAATGTGGCCATTATGTTTCTCCATGGACTTGATCGATGACAATACGATTCGGTCAGAAAATGAACAACGCGAGAACAACGTCATATGCATGAGTTGTTCATCTATTTACGTAATCATTCCACTTTTGGCAACTATTGTACTCCGCTCAATATTTTTGACACTTTGACGTAAGACGATCGTAAGAATTTTTTCTCGACATGGCTTTTTTTTCCGATGGGAAAAATCATCCTATGACAACCCCCGCTCTTGGGCGGAGCGGGAGATAGTGTCAGATTCTTACTGACTAAAAAACCCATCCCGTTCCTTCAAGCCTTCATACCGGGGCTCGAGCGCCCTTTCGGATAACCCTGGCCCCAGTTCTTGACATGGCTGGCGCAGTGGTCGAACGATTACTTGCTGCGGTGCGTCTCGCGCAACATATTTGTATGTCCTACAGATAGTTGTGAACGTTAGTAAATGCACCCACGATTTAGGAACAATTCCTAGTGTCACTTAACCTTACGTCAGATGTATCTGACAATCACTCTCGGATTTATTTCGCCAGGGTCGCACATCTACGACCAAATACACTATCTCGTCAGCTCTTCTGTCATCTGTGGGGATTGAAGAACTAAACGAGATGGAGTGCCCAGTTGCGAATGGGATACACGACCCTAGCAAATAGGATACTAAAACACTTGTCGGACTAATCCGACGCCGACGCAAACGGTTAAAGGGTTAAAAAATAACCAAAAAATAAACGTCACCATGACTTATTCAGCTATTTACGTACTCATTCGACTTTTGGCTACTATTGTGTTCCTGTCAAATTTTTTGACACTTCTGGCGTAAGATGATCAGTAGTTTTTCTCGACATGATTGGCGCAGTGGTCGAGCGATTAGCTGCTGGGCTGCGTCTCGAAAGTTATCTGAGCCTTCGACGACTCGTAGTGATCCAAACGCACTTCAAAGATATGTCAGCAAAACCAGCAGCCCAGCAGGACCGAAGTCTACAGGGGCCATAGGTTGTCTTCCGAAAGGGGTCCTGGAACGCTAGCATAAGCATAGCATAATTAGCCTTTCTAATTTTCCTACTGCTGGGACTCAGGCCTCCTTTCTAGGAGAAGGAATGGGCCGTAATCCACCACACGGGCCCAGTGCGGGTTGGTGAATTTCACAAATCTTCGAATTTTTGGTTCTAGAACATGCCGGTTTCCTCACGATGTTTTCCTTCACCGTTTTGAGAGCAATGGTGATAAAATAAATAACACAAAGTAATGCGCTTGGCTGGGTTTGATCCCGCGACCTACAACTCGTAGTCAGGGTAGTTACTACTTGGCCATCACTGCTCTCTAGAAACACTAGGCAAAGAAGGAACATAGATAGGTGTAGTTTCAGTTAGTAAGAGCTTGACACGCTCTTTCGCTCCGCCCTAGAGCGGAAGAAGTCGTTGGATGATTTCCCACCTCAAAAAAACCCCAGTATCTCAGCATCGCTTAAAAATAAAAATAAACAACGTCACCATGACTTATTCAGCTATTTACGCTCTCATTCAGATTTTGGCAGCTCTATTGTGTTCCTGTCAAATTTTTCGCCACTTCTGATGTAAGACCGGATCGGAAGATTTTTTCTTGCTTCCAGCTAATACTTTTTGTGTTTATTTTTAAATTCAATTGTCTTGAACATTGTACCAATGTTAAGGTCGGTCACTGCAGTTAATTATGAGAACTGTGAAGCCATGATGAGTAGAAATTCCCATGGCAATTAATTTGATATGGATCATGGTTTATTAAAGAAATGAAAACGACCCACGAAATTAATTATTCGTGTTGATATTCAAAAGTCGTACCAATGAAACGATGTAATGGCTGTTGTGTGAGAGATAAGTTGGCTATAAAGGAGGTACTGTTTATGGCAAATAGAGATGAATTAACGTATGAACGTTTACGCTTACGTGTGGTCGCGGGAATCCGATGGATACGTGACGCACGGGACCGATCGTTGTGGCGACGCTTGGGGGATGTCCAGCAGGGAACATCTTTCGGCTGATATGATGATGAACGTATGAAGAAGATATGCAGCTTGACTTATTTGATTTAAGTTGCTGTGTCCCCTAAACGGGGCAGAGGGCGTCCACAGTGTGGTAAAAACCCGGGTTTTACTACAAAATAAAGATTTAACATAAAGTAATATTAAATAAACATTTGTAGTAATATTAAAGTAATATCACATTGACGAAACAAACAAAAAAATAAAACAGCTTTTTTTCTTTTTTAATTTCAGGAGTCCCTAGCAGAATGGGAGCGAGGCATCACAGGCATGACTGACGTGCAGGTGCCTCCAGTGGCAGGCGCGCTCAGCCGCAAGTGGAGCGCGCGAACAGCTGCGCACGCGCAAGATACCGCCACCGACCAGGCGGCGCCTGTAAATAATAGTACTGATGCTTGCAAGCTGCTTATTGTGAGTACCAGGTTTTGTAACTGGGTTTTGAAATGTAGCTGGGGCCGTATGAACTAGGTTCGCTTCTGATCCACATCAGTCTATCTATAAAGCAGTCTAGCGATCTTAATTATTATTAAAGTCCGTGTATAGTGTTAACACACGTCCGAATTTGATACGACGAACCCGGTCCGTCCCGCATCCGTACCAAAATGGATGTCACTTATGCCTTGATCACACGTACTGAGTCAACGGGCGAGACAATGCTCTGGGCCGAATACCCGGTACGTATAAACAAAGCGCCGAGTGCTCGGCCGAGCGCTTATATCTACAACTCGCTTACATCACTGTCTCAGCCGAAGCATTTATAAATAAAATATGTCATCACTAAGTTCTAGAATTTCAGTTTATCGCCCTTTTACTCGGTACGTGTGATCAAGGCATTATCGTAAGTTTGGTCCGTAGTACCAGGATGATGTCGTGCGTTATCAGAAGCGAACTATTGAAATGGAACTTATTACAATAGTCCTCAAACCCCCCGAATGAAAGCAGACAATAATCCTCAACCATCATCAACATCATTTCAGCCGAAAGACGTCCATATTTGGACATAGGCCTCCCCCAAGTGTCGCCACAACGACCGATCCAGTGCGTCTCGCTTCCACCGCATTCCCGTGACTCTCACCAGGTCATCGGTCCACCTTGTGGGAGGCTTCCCAACGCCTCCAATCCTCAAACATACCTATCTCAGGAATAAAAACTATCGTTAAATAGGACATAAGTCCTATTTGAGTACATAGGTAGTCTACCCGTGTACCAAATTACATTCAACTCCATTCCACCATTTGAGTGTGAAGTAGTAACAAACATACACATACAAACTATTAGTTTCTCCTTTATAATATTAGTATGATTTCATAAGTCATTATTCTGACCTTCACAACATCATTAAAATCACTCACTTCTGCAAAAATGAGGTCCAAACAATCTCTTTCCGTTATTTTTTCCAACATAACTTTCGAAACATTACTTGGGATCTAAATCTCATTGTTTCAAGTAAATATAACACCAGACTTATTTTTAATTAAGTGTTTGAGTGTGCAATGTTCTTCTCATAACTGTGCTTGGCAACTGTGTCAACAGATGAAAGGTATTTGCACACGGTCCATGGACCTCTCAAGGCAGTCGCCAGTAAGGATGTTCCGATACCCTCAAAGTATCGTTACCCATACATATCAGTACTGCACGCTTAGCCAAGTTGTTATTCTGCAATCGTTAACGCTGTCGAAAAGTGATGAAACGTATGGGAATGACGTCATCTTAACGTAAAGTGGCGTGGTCGGAACAAACGAATAGACAATTCGTAGCCAAGTTCACATCGTTCAAAATCGTTTCTAAAATATTTAACGCTACATCCTTTGTTATACAAACGCTACATTGTAGAACGAGCGGCCGACTCAGGCGCGTCAACATGGCTACCAACTTATTATACAATTTGACAGCAATTGTAGAAAACGATAAGTTGGTAGCCATGTTGAAGCGCCTGAGTCGGCCGCTCGTTCTACAATGTAGCGTTTGTATAACAAAGGATGTAGCGTTATCGATTAGAGAACGGAATTCGATTGTAACTTGGCTAGGGGGGCTGCTCCAATCATTTTAGATACCACTCATTCTACTACTAGTTACTAACTACTCCTAAAGCATCGATACTTACTGATATCGATTAATTTAAATGTAACTAATATAATGAATACTCAAGGATAATAAAATTCGTTTTGCCCAAAAACTGATCTTAGTATTTTGGGAACAATCTGTTCCTTACATGCAACATTGTTGCTCCAGCTTTAGAAAATAAGCTCTCTTTTAGAACCGATGTTGCAATTACAATACTAACGTCGGATTGGTCCGACGATTGTTTTCGCGCCTGGGTACTCCACGTCATTTTTAGTTCTTCAATCGCCATAGGTGATAGAAGAGCTGACGAGATAGAATATTAGGTCGTGGATGTTTGACCCCGTCGGAATAAAAGCAGGAGTAGATATTTGTCGGATATATCCGACATGACAGTTAAAGAAAGGGCTTTTGTTCAGATGCATTCGAAAATTTTAATACATTCATGCGACCTGATTCAATTTGATACCAAGTATTTTTGTTTTGATACCAATTATCACAAGATTCATTCGATTCTATTAGTACTTGGTATCGAAACACTCACTAGTATTTACTAGTATCGGAGTATCCCTAGTAGAGAATGTTCCGTGTACTGGTAACCTTATGCATGGTGGTACATTATCGTATTACAAAGAATATTCGGGTTAATTGGAGTCAAATGTGCTCAATTATATCTGCAAGGACTGTTGTTGTTTTCCGGTGGAGTTAGGTACCTGATATGGATGGATTCCATACACACTGTTTTGAAAAGACCCAGGCTTACTGCTTCTTCTATATTTACTTAGATACTAGCTTCTGCCAGCGGATTCGCCCGCGAAAGTTACGGATGTGTGAGAGTAGCCACACACATCTGTAATTTTGTTTATGTGGTGTACAATAAAGAAAATAATAAATAAATAATAATCTACACTAATATTATAAAGGTAAAGTTTGTTTTTTTTTGATGTAGGAGATAATCTCCGAAAGCTCTGATTGCTAAAATATTTTCAACGATTGAAAGCTGCTTTTTCCTGAGTGACATAGGCTATATTTTATGTAAGCGAACAAAGCCGCGGGCAAAAGCAAGTAAGGTCAACTAGTCGAAGACCGGCATACTTTATTAAAAAAATATTTCATTGGGCATTTTTTGCTATTTCTATAATATATTAGAAAAGTTTTATTAAAGTAGGTGATTAAATATTTAGTTGACTATTAAAAAAAACTATCAGAATTGCTTTAAGGTCGTCAATTTTTTACATAAATACAAATTTTGAAAAAATGGCTGAGTAGACGGAATTTCCTGCCACGTCGGATAAGACCGTCTAATGAAAAAAAAACCTATAAATTGCTGGTTTACTCAAATAGAGACAATGTGTACGCGTATGTGTTTCAAAAGCATTTCAATGTGTGCTGTCGTTTTTCATATTAAAGGCTTCAATCGGTAGAAATTGCAATAAGAAGTGTTTGTCGGGTAAGACCGGTATAAATCGCCAGTCAGGGGTTAAAAACAGTTTCATAAATTAAAAAAATCTTTTTTTTTTTTTTGTTTTAAAATCAGCTTCTATTTTAACGAATTTCTTTAAAGAACAAATTTATAGAAAGGGATTGAATAGAAGGTACTAAAATATTCTCTCTCTCTGTATATTTTTTTTTATTGATATAAACTATGACCGCGATCCCACCTGATGGCAAGCAGTGATGCAATTTCTAATGGTGAGGCGCACTAGTTTATTAAAATCCTATTCACTCTAGCTTTGAAGACACTCAAATTATAATCGGACGGGAAGACCGCAGCAGGCAAATTATAATTATGGCAAATTTTCGCCACTAGTGCTGATAAATTCACCAAAACATTATATATTACCTGAAAAAACGTTAAGAACTATACAAATACAGTCTTAAAAAAAAATATTACGTATATAATGTAGGAACTAACAAAAGTTGACAAGTGTAGAGTTGTCGACAAATTGGAATATTCGTCAGATATTTGCTTCCACACAAAACTGCGAATTAGTATCGCACGTTTCTGCGATATTACGTTTCAGTCGAAAGTAAGTAGGAAGGGACTTTAGTACCTATCTTTCATTCAATCGTCTTTACTACTGTGTTATTAAAAGTAGTATACAATACGACAGATGACACGAATATCGATTTATCGATTTTAAGAGTATAACCTCATGGTTACTCAATACGCTGGAAATCGAACTTATGAATCAGTTATCAATTACTTTATAAAATTTGTTCAAGTGTAAAAGGTTTAAGGCATCTGGAATCGGCGAAGATCGGCATATGCCGATCTTGCTCTCCAAGTACTAGACGGTCTTCTCCACTATTGCACTTTGAGGTTAAATTTTTGTCACCAGATTTAACTTCTTCAAAAACATGTTTAACTGTATTCTAATATAATAATCGGGTCAAGATACTAGTCATTATTGCACTCACCTACACAAACCCTGGTTTATATAAAGAAAAAGCACGTAAAAATTTTTTTTTGCCGGAATGGTGTTGGTCGTGTTGCAAGTTGATAACCCGACAAAATTTTGGACGTCATTTTTTCTCTTTGTATTGTAAATAGCGCCATCTATGCCATTTTATTTAAATCAAAATAGTTTAAAGTTTTAATATCTCGGGTTGTCGTTGTTGTAGCTATTCAGAATTCATAGTTTTGCTTACTATACGGTCCTACCCGCCATACGGTCTTCGCCGAATCGACCTTACTTAATAAATATTTGTAAACATTTACCTAGTTTACATTTTTCCTTGTTTCTTTTTCCAGTACATCGCAGACGCAAAAACCCCAATGTGGCGGCTAAACCTCTGCGGAGGAAACGCGGCAGCTGTAGCAGCAAGGGCTGGCACCAAGCTGCTTCCCTCCAAGCTGAGGATCGTCTGGAACCCCCCCACCTCCCCCTACCAGCATACTGAAAAGTTGCGGCTGGTCGTCACCGCGATTAATAGTGGTAAGTGACACACATACGTTTAATAGAATGTTTTGTTTTACTTTTCTGAATTAGCTCGGCTCGTATTGGTAATGGTGAAATGTTAGCTTCCTCAAGAATTGGGCTCTCTGACTTGCGTAGCTACCGAAGGGCTAAGCGGGCCAATGCCCCGAGGCCCTTAAGCTCGGGGGACCCCAAAACTGGTTAACAAAGCTCAATTAATGATCTTGAACTAATCAAAAAATAATATAACGAAATACTCTCCCACATCCAAAATCTAATAAAATAGGTTGCAACACTTTTACTTGCAATTAACTTTAATGGGGAAGTAACTAATCAACGCTCTACTTGGAGACGGTGAACTTGGCCCTAAATATGGTAACTCGTTTCAATCAGTAAAAGTATGACACTCCCTTCCACCCCTTCCGCGTAAAAAAAAGAAGTCCACTGACAATTTATTTATTTTTGGCCTCAGGCCCTTTGGTCATCTAGCTACCTCACTGTTTGACTCATTCTACCAGAATATTGCTCAGTCGATTCTCATGGCTACCGTTTGCCCAATGGTTTCGACAGCGCGGTGTGTCAAACGAATGCGTGACATGTTTTAATGATTGAGTGTCCTAATGCGTTGCGAATATAAGTAGGACTACTTATCTAATGCTGGTAATCTTCTAGCTTAACATGTTAGAATAATTGCTCCACATTTATGCTGGTATTGAGAAATTTGGCAATGAATTCGAATTATTTAAAGCTTAAGGCTGCCCGCCCACGTCCGATAATCGGTGACCGATTTTTTGTAGGAGAAAAATAGAACACACTGATAGCAATAGTGCAACGCACACGTCCTACAAAAAGTCGGTCAGAAAACAGAACAATGTTACAAGTACACAAAATCGGTCCGATTATCTGTCCTACAAAAAGTCTGACGTGGGTGAGCAGCGTTATCTGTATCTACTTGAGATTCTAAACTGTAAAGCTAGAACTACATTAGGCTGACGCACACGTGTAACACGCCTGATTCGTACCGAGAACGACGTCGCTTGGCGTGGGTCTCATGTCTGCCATACAAAATGTATGGAGACAAACGTGCTCAAATCGGCGTACGTGGCACACGTGTGCGCAGTGTAGTTCTAACATTGGTAGAACTACATTGCACAGATCGCACGCTTAATCAAAAAGAGACGTAACTCAATAAAGAGGGTATTTAAAAATTATACCTTATTATTGAAACACGTTTTCAGATTCAACTACCCCCCTTTTGAGTTAGATCTCTTGATTAAACATGCGACATGTGGACTACATGCCATGCAACGCGCAACGCCGCGCAACGCGACAAATTAGGCTCAAAGTTTTACTACCTTTTTTTATATGTTATAAAATTGCAAAAAACCATTCGATGCCAATATTTTGCTATAGTTAAAGTAGGCCTTAAGTTCAAAATTGATGCAGTCAGGTAAAACATAATTCTCCTTTCTCAATTCCAGGTTCAATCTGCAACAACGATTCCCAGTTCATATGCGGAGTGACCAGCCTCTGCATATCCTCATACCTCGTCTGCGACGGAGTTCGCCACTGCCCTGGAGGTGAGGACGAGGATCCTGGAGCGTGCTCCCATCGCCACGACCCGCCACTCTTGGAGTTGCTGAGGAGGTTCGCAGCACGGAACCAGGAGTTACTGGGCTTGGAACAGCCTGATGGCATGACGAAGCCTTCTGTTATAAGTGAGTGTTCAATTTTGTTGGTATTTTACGTGTGATCTAGAGAAATAGAAGCCACCTTCAAAGTCCTTCTTCTACAAAGGATTTCAACAAGATTATTAAAGCTTTTCATCAGTCCTTTTTGGGTGGGCTACCATCAAATAACTTCTATGGCTTTGAGCTGAGAGAGAGGGAGTACCAAACTTACTCCCTAATACCCACCCGAACTCCTTCAGTCCTTTGTGTCCCAGGGCCCGCGCGACTCCTTCTAACTACCTACCAACTACCTTAATTACAGCACAGGTACCATACCTGGCTTTGTTACTGTGATTTTTCATATTACAATTTTGAAATTTTGTAAGTAGATTCTTTACACAAAAATACAAGACTGGTGCTTCAGGTTTCGCCAAACCTTTTTACAGTTCAATTTAGGTCATAAAATAGATCGCATTAAGAGCTTGCGGTAGGTCCTCTGCTTTAACAAATCCGTCCATTAACATGAGGTCCCACGTCTAACTCGTCCAAGGCCTCAAACCTAATTTGGCAAGCAAGGAGTTCCGACGTGTCATAGACAACGGGACATCCATCTGATTCTATGTCACGGGATTGTCCCCATAATTATCAATGAGTGTTCACGAAACGAATCAGACTATAATAATATTGTAATAGACATTTGTTATTTATTTCCTCATTAGTTGCAATACATAACAAAAAGTACATTAGTATGTATTCAACATATTTCCCCGCTGTTGTTGAATAGGGGGAATATTTATTTGTCATCATTCATAATGTGCCTTACCTACGTATTAGTCTTTATGTACTTTAATATTAATATTTTAAAAGGAAAGTACATTGAAGGACTGGAACAATTTGCCTACTGCGGTCTTCCCGTACGATTATAATTCAAGACATAGGCTCTTCAAAAACTAGTGCCACTCGGTTTCACCATCAACGATTACATCCCAGCTTACCATCAGGTGCGATCGCAGTCAAGCACTAGTTATTATTAAAAAACAAACTTGTTTTTGTTTGTGATGAACAAGATCAAAAAGTGCTCGATTCGGTCATTTTAAAAATTCTTTTACTAGTAGAATGCTACTTTATTACTGCATGACATGGGCTTATAATTTCTAATTTCACGTGGGCGAAGCCGCTGGCAGAAGGTAGTTTTGAATAAAAGGGATCCCTACGGGAATATCGGTCATTACACCAATGCGATTAAAACCTTACATCAGTACAGTACTGCTTTTTTTCACAACGACCGGTCCTGTGCTTGTCGCATCCATCGGATTTCCTCACCCTCATCAGACATCAGGTCATCGGTCCACCTTGTGGGAGGTCTTCCTACACTGCCTCCCGCAGTTGCCACTCCAGAACCTTTCGTCCCTATCGACCATTGTGTCTCTACGGTATTCGAAAGGTTTCAAAGTCAAAGTCAAAGCATTTATTTCAAATCGACCATTTGCAGGCACTTTTGAATAGTCAAATGTCGGTCAGTCCAAGAAAAGTGAAGCTAAATTGCACGTTCCAAAGCGTACTTTGACGATTCTTCGGGTTAAATCTAAAACGGCAGACCATTTTTATTTTTCTTACCAATGCTTCGGCTCTAGCAGCAGATGTACCTAACTGACAACAGGCGACTTGACTCTTTCAGTGAAGATCAGCGAGCCAGAGAAGTCTACCAACGCGTTCATGGAGTTCGCAGCCGCCCTGAAGCCGTATGGACCCTGGAGCTACCTGGTTGTGGGCATGCTCGTCTGTGCTACTATACTCATGTTCTGTTTGGCTTGGGGTAAGTTGAGAAGTTTTTGTATCTACGAGTAGGTATAAAAAAAACCGGGAAGTACCTACTAAGGGGAGTTGGGCTGACGAAGTCATAAAAGTTATGCGGAAAAAGCCTGGATAGGAGATTTGAGGAATTATGGAAAGTGGCAAAGATAAGAAGGTCTTTCTACAGTAATAATATAATAATTTAAAAAGGATAAAGGGATCTCTATGAAAAAAAAGGATAAAGGGATATCTATCAATGTCTATGGTGAATAACGTGCAAGAAGTTTCATGGACACTCTCTTTACCCAATGATTGATTGCCACTCTTTTCGGCCAATGGGTGATTGGCTAAAAAGTGAAATGATATGATGATTTTGATCACACAGATGTAAAAAAGGTTACTAGACTAAAATGAGTAATAATACCCATCACAGAAAGGGTGGTGGGTGTGTAGTTTTGACAAAACAAATGACCGCTAGTTACTATACCCAACATTTCTCCTTACAGAATGCTGCTGCAAACGCTCAAAGCCATCAGACACGCCGATCAACATCCCGCCATCTTGCATAGACCTGTCACCCACAGTGACAGTGACAGCGGCATCCCAACAGCTGTTCACGCAGCCCCTCCCGCCCTCCCCGCCAGAATACGAACCACCCCCTTCATACTCCTCGCTGTTCCCGAGAGCCTTCAAGTCTTCACCGACTCCTGTACCACACTGCTCTCACCAAGAACCACCGGACTGAAGATTCTGACTTGTTCTTAGTTCATACGTTTAGGTAGATTGTTACAATTTTAGGGTTAAGTGTAGTGGTGATGATGATAAGACAGTGTTTGACACAGGACAATATTTTTAGTTAAGACAAATTTTATGGCAGACTATTCGATACAGCAATGACTTTGTATTGGGAAAGAAAATAATCCTTCGTTTTGAATTGTTTTAGAGGGCCTGATAAAATTTCTCAAAATTAATAAAAAAAAAAGCTGAGAATTACAAATTTTTTGACATCTACGACACGTCAAACTCAAAACCATGATGGCGTCTATTTCAAACAAAGACATTAAATATAATACTCTAAATCTCTTTGATTTCAAACAATTCGTTTACTCTCAAAGTATTATTTCCTTTTCCTATTGATTTTAGTGTACCTTTGACGTGATATATGACGTAATTTCTGTTAAAAATATATCGACACAGACGATTTGTAGAGTAAATTATCAGCTGTTGACATAACCACTATATTAGACGACCAATGAATCCTTGCATTTGGAATTTACGGGGCAATTGACGCATTTTCTAACTAATGACTGGACAGAACCTTTGTTTGGACTTCGTAATTCCAAATGTAATGTAGCTCTTCGCATTCCATTAATAAAGCTCATTTAACTGTGAAATATTGAATCTAATTTGCCCACGTAACATTTTATACAGTTGTTTTTCTCACAAATAAGGAAATTCGTTACACATAGGCTGTAAGACAGCCATGAACGGAATTACGAATTTATTACCTGCTTAGAACTGAAATGAAATATACTGAATAACGTAACTCAAGTAAATTGACCTCCTAAGTAAATAACACTGGTTCCTGGAATGCAAGATTTCATAATATTTTAAATAGATATGGGTTATAGACCAATGAACAGACACCATAATAATATTAATTAGAAGATATTTTGATATTTCAATTTTGTTATAAAAAGTACAGATGGTAGCTAATAAAAAAAGCCATGTAGTTACAAGTACAATAGGATAATGTTAATTTTTAATCACTTTTCACGTTATTTCACGTAAGTTTGGCATTATAAAATAATACTAGTGCGTTCTGTGGTCGCTAAAGTAAAACTTTTAATGTTTTTGGGACCAAATATAGTCGTTTTGAGATTTAAGTAGGTACTCATTTTCAATTCAAGCTTTATAAAAAATGCCGAATGTGTGTCTGGTAAAAAGTGCCTTAGTATTTTTAGTCCCTGATTAAAAATTATAATAAATGAAATATAAGTAAATTTAATTAGAATAAAAGTAAGTCACATGATGTTTGAATAACTGGCGGGAAAATGTATGATGAATCGATGACAGATTAAATACAATAAACAATTTTATGGGCCATCTTTCTATAGAGTGGGTATCAATGGTCCATCAAATCAAATAAAAATATCCAAGAAAGTCTAAGCAAAACACAGAAGGCCGACAGTGCAGCTGGGGATGCATGAAATATTTATACTCTATCCGCGTTAACATTACACATTTAAAAAAAGCTTTTTAGTGCCTGTTCAACTGATTTTAACTTCTATTTCGTAGGCATAAGGATGGCATTAAAAAAGCAAAAAGTGATTAAAATATCAACTATTTACCGCAGATGCCATTTGTCATGCAAGCAACGTAATAAAAGTCAAAATCGGTTGGACGGACAGTAATAAAAGGATTTCATAAATGTCTAATGTTATTTTGAACAGAGTATAAGAATTGAGCAATGTTGAAAAGTTCTCAATTAATGCCGCATGCAAAGATATACTGGGCACACTGTGTATAAGCAAATGTCTTTCTATTGTGTCTCTAATTACGGTATTCGATGAGATAAATAACTTTTTCAACATATTTTATTACAAACAAACATTCAAAGTACACAGTGTAGTTATGTATGTCTGTAAATCGTACGTGCTTTATTATAAGTAAGTTAACAAAGTAAAATTGTATAATTCAAACATTTATGTAATTTCCTTTTGTTACTGTTGTGAAATATTGCATTCAATAAATAATATATCATTACTATCATTTGATATTATAATTAATATAATTATTTTCAATTTTGTCTGTGAATGTTTTCAGTTAAAAAATAAGGAAAGCGTGTCTGTGCTCCATAAAGTTTTGCTAGTCTTCTTAGTTTCTTTGTAACTTTCAACATTTTATTAGTATTTTACTTTAATACTTATATTAAGTTGTGTTAAATATTAGATAAAATGAATTCCATTGTAAGAAAAGAGAGTGATATGTATTATAGTAAAATATTAATACACAAAAAGGTAAAACATATTTATTTTACAAATTGCGTTTTATTTCTCGATTGTAAAAGATATCCTACCCTAGGGATGAACTTTTATCCTGTTACTCCCTTACCCTATCCTACTTATCAAGAGAAATGAAAAAAAAAAAAACAATGCTGTGTCGTGTTTGTCATTCACTACAAGATCTTAGACATTAACAATTATGTGGATTGTGGAATCATTGAAACAAGCGCGACCTCGGTAAATTTTGACACCATTGGACATTTTGCCCCTGAACGAAATGGATGGATGGATTACTGCCAAACACTATAAAAACATTAGAAAATATTATTTGTGAAAGACATTTTCGTTAAAAACTTAATACGTTATAAAATATCGACGTAAGTAAGAGTAGGCAATATAGACGAAATTCTTCCTTTATGAGGGATAAAAGATGAAACTGACTGACTGACATATCAATGCACAGCCGAAGCCACTTGGACTAGGAGCGTGAAATTTTGCACCCAGCTTTCTTTAGCGATTTACTCAAGCATTGTGAAAGGATTTTCCAAGATTCCTTATGGGAATGTACCGCGTGTCCCATTTTATTTGGAGAGAGACCAATTTTCACGTGGGCGAAGCCACTGGCAGAAGTTAGTAAAATATATGAATAAACGCAGCCAGTGTTATTATTAATACGGCAACTGTCGTATATTAAGACAATTGCCGTACACATATATATATATATATATATATATTATATATATAGTATTACGGTAATTAGTTTTATTTAAAAGAAATCACATTTTTAACAAACATCATTAAACTACCGGCAGTCGAAACCACGTTATCGAAACCTAGCCGTATCGATATACGGCAGGGTTTCGATTACCGAACATTTAATATGGCCTTTCAAGTTTCGATTTGAGCGTGTCAAAATGAAAAGGAAAGAAAAATATTCATTGCATTGTATTGGATTGACGTTGTTGAATATATTCAAATACTTTAGGGTCAAAAAAATATTAGAAACTTAATAGTTAATATACTAGCTTTTGCCCGCGCGGCTTCGCTCCCGCTCTACCCTACTTCACCTTACTATAACCATACCCTACTCTACCCTACCAAACTTCACATAAACCATCTACTAAATAGTCCGAACAAAGCCTTAATATTTGGTTTGGATAGGTGAGCCCGTTCTTGAGTTATAAAATTACTACGAAAAGTGGCATTGATTTTGATATGATTATATAGATTACGGCAAATCTGTGTTTTTTATTCGCAAATACGGCAATTTAAAGTTTTAGTTACGGTAACCCAGATTTTGAGGAATAAATAACATGAACGCAGCCCTAACTTGATAGATGACAGCCCAGCTAACTGACAGCGTCATCATGTTGTCATTGTCACGTCAAAATATATTTCTGACGAGTTCTGCTTTTATTTACATTTTTACTAAAACAAAAAGAAAAACAATATTTCCAGCGTTTTATCACGTTAAAAGTTGGTTTAGTAATAACTACAAGAACAAATTACCCATACTGTTCAATGGCTGAAAGAAAATAACCAATAATTCATCAATTTATTCTGTTTCCCTAACATGACGTTGAACAACAAACCCTTGGAAATTTGAGGTGGTCGTGTAATATTGATGTAAATTAGAGTGAAATCATGAGCGAGCAAAAGAAGAATATAAACTGTCGAGTTTGTATACGGTATGATTTAGAGAAATCTCAGAAATGTTTGTCCTTGTTTGAGGAATACAACAACTCTCTGATAGCAGAAAAAATTAAGTATGTAGCAAACATTGAGATTAAAGAAAGCGATGGACTGCCCAGTAGAATATGTCCAGATTGTTTATTGCAACTTGAAACAGCTGTAGTTTTCAAACAGAAATGTGAAACATCTAACAAGATACTACGAAGCATAGTTGAGCAGGCATCTGAAATATGTAAATTAGCCTTTAAGGTACCAGTAAAGAAAGAGGTAGATGTAGTGTTTGAAAATAGAACGGGAACAGGAAAAACAAATCCTGATATATCTAGAAAGGGAACAGTACAAATTGAAGTGCCTAGCGTTGACAAATCAGCCGACGAAACAACTCTTATCAAAAAAGATGTGAATAAAAAGTCTGAAATTAAGAAACCAGTAAATGTCGTACCTGTTACCTTAATACCAAAAGATGAAGAACCTGACTATGACATATCTGATGATGAACTTTTTATTGACACTGTAGCAAAAGAAGAAATAGGAATTGAAAAACTTGAGAGTGAAGATGTAAATCAGGAATCTAAAACTGTAGGAAACATTACTGGATCGGGGAAACCGAGCAGAGCGATAGACTTAAAACTGATATGTGATGACTGTGGCGGTTCCTTTAAAAGTAAGTGTAAACTTGCTGTCCACTGGAAGAATGTCCACCTACTCACCAAGCTAGTTTGCCCTAGCTGCAAACGACAGTTCAAATCTTTTAAAGCTTTCAATATACATAAGAAAAAACAATCAATAAGCTGTCGAGCTGCTGCCAAAGTTCGCATTGAAGGTTTGGGCAAAAAAAGAGTATTTTACTGTAAGGATTGTGTCTACAGCACTAAACGCATCAAGGATATGGATGCTCATTTGGTGATACACAGCGGACTCAGGCCGTATCAATGTAAAGATTGTTTGAAATGTTTTACACAGCACGCTTCACTGCAGGGACATAGAGAGTCTAGTCACAAAGAATATCGGGTGGTGTCAACGTGCCAGTACTGCGGTAAAATCATTAAAGGCCGAAATCAATTCTACAAACATTTGCGACAACATAAACCGAAGTCTGTACAATGTGAGGTCTGTAAGAAAACGTTGAAAAGTCGTGACAATTTAGCTAATCATATGAAAAGGCACACTGGAGTTAGAAGTTACACTTGTGAAATGTGTTCCGCTAACTTTTATACAATGGGTGAACTTTGCAACCACCGAAAGAGAGTGCATGATAAATCTAAATCTTTTAAATGTGATATGTGTGAATATTCAGCGTTTACAGCAGGATTATTGAAAACTCATAAATCTAGGCATACAGCCAATAACGTTGTATGTTTGGAGTGTGGCTTTTTCTTTGAAAATGCTGAGAAGCTGGCCATACATCAAAGAAGGCATGATGAGAAACATTTTCACTGTCCTCAATGTGATAAGAGTTTCTTCCGTAGAGATTCACTTCGTAGACATGGTTTAAAAAAGCATGGTGAACCGAAAAAGTTAGCTAATTTTGTCATAACCTTAAATCCTGTTTTGTCATAATCTCAATTCGAAATGTAAGGGCAAAACAATAATGCATTTTTGAAATTAAAAAGTGAATAACTTATTAAGGCGACGAAGCTTTACAATTAATAAAATATAATTTTCAAGTTATTTTTACACATACAATATAGCAAACTTTATAACTGTTATACTATTATTGACTTCAAAATAAAAAGAGTAATTTTGAAAACACAAGTGGCACAACCATATTTAAGTTGATCCTATGATGAATTTTAAGATGATAAAGTTTTACTAGAACTTATTTTTTATTTATTTACTTTTTTGGAAACAACAGACTATTAAAAATACAGCCTTCAAATTAATGTTAATCCATTTTCCATAGTTTGAACGACTTTAGTCCTGAAAAGAATGCCTGGGTATTTATTGCTTTGGCTTTTGTTTTCAACAAAAGTACATGACTAATATTAAACATGAACAGAACACCCGTCATCTTTATACAATATATAATTCTTCTTCTTCAGTACATGTGTTTGTCACCTAACTCCTAAATGTCTTAATCGATTCGGATGAAACTTTATATGTTTTGAGTGGGTCCCTTGATGGTCAGAAAATACAATTGAACCCGGTAGGTGGCGCTGCAATCGGGTTCTCGATTTTCTTTTCTCACGAATAGCCATTTTTCGGGCAGGACAACATCTGACGGGACTACTAGTCTATATGTATATAAAAAAAACAAAAACATAAATATTAAAATATATTGAATTTTAAAGAGGTCTCCTTAATAATTTTATTCACTTTAATCGAATACACTATTAATATAATTATAATATTTATAGGTAGACAAAAAATAATTGTATGAATTTGTATGGGGTCAGAGAAAAAATGTGCAATGAATGTACAAATATTACTTATATTTAATTTGTAAAAAGCGATATTATACGATTTTATTGATTTATTAGAATTAGGTGGCTGGCTGATAGTACTAAGATGTAATGCAAATTATTTATAGCTAGTTAACCTAAGTTATTTCTGCAAGATTTATTATTTTGGTATTTTTTTTAATGTGTTCTTCTGGATCTTGTATATGTACACAGAGGAATATAGTTTTTTTTTATTATTAGAGCGATAGTTACGGTCGAATACTTACGATTTTAAGTATATTTTTAGCAATAAGGTCAAAAAGCGATCGAGCGGGACAAAAACGTATCAGATGTTTGTTATTATAAAACCTAGTTTTTGTTGTAAATATGTATAAACATCGATGGTTGAAAGGCAAAATGATCCAAGCGATATTGAGTAAACTTTACAAAAGAGTGATTTACTTAAAATTCTTAGAGTTTACTTTTGTAAAGTTAACTCAATGTCGCTTAGATCATTTTGCCTTTCAACCGTCGTATGTTGGTTCACTAGTACGTTTACAAAGCGACGACGCGACGCATGGATTTAGTTTGGTCAGTCGGCTTTATACTTTGTGAGAAACTACGTATACAATGTACTATATAGTAACTAATAAGTACAAAATAGTCAGTGGGTACTGACTGACATAAAACAGGAGAAAGATATGAGATGGGTATCTCATATCTTTCTCCTGTTTTATGTTATTCGACTAGGCTTTCTATCAAAGCCCTTTTGTCAACCGATTTACCTACTAGCAACCTAATAATGTGAAAAAGGGCAAACTTTTCGGAATATATTGAGCTCATATATGAAAATGCACACGCTAACAAATGCATGGAATATTAAATTACTTACTACATATTTTTTTTATTCGAATTGATTTTAAGATATCGTTTTAGTATTTTCTGTCAAGTCCCTTTGTCACACGCTTAGGCTGCCAAATACGGATTTAGAGACAAGAAAAAAGTGGCGCAGCTACCGAAAAGCTAGGCTGGCCAGTGCCCTGGATTCCTCAAGTTTGGAAGGGCCTAAAACCTGACTAGCAAACCTATTGAACTACCGAAAAATTCTTCGGCCTTTGAAATCTAAATAAAATAGGTTGTATTGTACCACTACTTTAGTCATGGCAATCCGTCTGTCTCTACCTAGAAGAGGAAGTTATTTGATGATTTTTCATATAAAAAAGGGACCCAAGTTTTTTTCAGCCCCCTGGGCCATTGGTATCGTAGCTACGCCCCTGCTAGCAAGGACTTATAGTTTACTTACTTTCTCAAGTCACAACTAAGGCCATTTTTTACCCAGTTCTCCTGGCAGCCTGGGTATGTGAAAAAGGGCAAAGTTGGGCAATGTTTTCAGTACATACCTACCTATATGAAAATGCAATAAAAGGTAATAAAATACATGGGATATTAAATTACATAAGCATGTTTTATTTTTTACTTCCCAAGGTTTTTCGATACTTACCTATTTCTGTATTTTTTGTCAATACCGCTTTCTTACCTGATATGCTGCTAAAAACGGGTTGAGGAACTAGCGGGCAGACGGGTACTGTTTTGGTGGTACCTATACTCTGTTCAAAATAACATTAGAAAATGAAAACCTTTTGTTACTGTCCGTCCAACCGATTTTGACTTTTATTTCGTTGGACGCATGACAAATTTCGGCTGCAATAAATAGTTCGTATTGTAAACACTTTTTGCTTTTAATGGCATCCTTATGCTTATGCCTAAGTTAAAATCGGTTGAACAGACAGTAAAAAAGGTTTCTTTAAATTTCTATTTTTAACTAATTCTTGTTACTTAGAACAAAAATTTACGCTTGAATTGTGACCTAAGTCCTAAATAAAACCACTTTAGCCTGTTCATCTACTGGCAAGTCTCGTGTCTCGAAGTCCCGGGAATTTTCGTAATTTTAGTTGTCTCGAGTCCCGGGACTTTCTTGTCGAGACTCGAGACGAGACAAGATTGTCGAAATTTCAAATAAGAAGAAGCCTAGCGCCATTTCATTATGAAAAAAATCTGTAATTAGGAGAATTAACAATGTTGTGATTATGAACTAGTTGAATTACCAATAATAGCAAAGTTATTAAGAATTGGTATGATTTTTAACTAGGTTCGTTTTATAAACTATAAGATTTAACTGCGTTTGTGATTGTAAGAAATAAACAAAGCAGTTATCAAGACTGAAACTAACGTTATAGTTATAAGGATATAATATAAGGATATGTCATTTTACTTTTGGTGTTCAATTTAAGTTAATTCTATTTTATAAAATAATACAAACATACAATCTCAAAAGTGTCGAAGTCCCGGGAATTCCCGGGACTTTGATTGTAGGCTGTCTCGTATCCCGGGACTTTGAAATGATCGGGAATTCCCAAACCCTAATGGGATTTCATTAAAATCCAAGCGAACGCCGGCGTTCGCGCACCCATTGTCTTTCTATTGTGTCTGTAATTCTCACGATTGAAAGGTCAAATTACTCAAGTATATATTTTTATAGTTTTGATTTTTATTTAATGGCATGCCATGCCATGGCCATCAATAAAAATCAAAATAAAAAGTTTATGGTACCGAAAGACAGGCCGGCCATGGTGGAGGCACACATTTGAAGAAAAGGGAGATGAAGGTCTTTGCCGAGCCTTGGGACCTAAAAGGCTGATTATACACCGCTAAATTTTAATCGTTTTAATCCCGTGAAGGGTCGATCCAGTACATGAAACACTATCGATTTGTAAAGATAAAATTAAAAAATAAAGTACCTCTTTTTCAAAACTCGTATTAATTTACGCATGTACGAAATTAATTTCTTTAAGAAACAGTCAGCTGAGCGAGTTCAATGACCTGTAGTTGATAGTCGGCGTTGCGTACAAAGTACCTACAGGTCATTGACTTGACAAATCGATAGTGTTTCATATATCAGATCGACCCTCCACGGGATTAAAACGATTAAAATTTAACGGTGTATAGATGACATAGTAAGTGTCCAATTAGGTATAGGTATCCCGGTTCCCATCTTATGCAAATAGGGGATAAAGTTTCACAATAACGAGCAATGGGCAGCTGGCGTCGAGCCGTCCGGTAAGAATCTAACCCGAGTCGACGGCACGCAGTTTTCCATGCGTGTCTCACTCAAGATATAAAAAAAAACCGGCCAAGTGCGAGTCGGACTCGCCCATGAAGGGTTCCATAGCAGCAAGTAACATAATATAAAAGTTCTTGTAGTTCGTTGTAACTTTGATCGATGTTTTAATAATTGTGTATTTTTTTTGGATTTTTGACGTATTAAAAAATACTACTTACTATATCTCGTTCAAACCAATTTTTGTTGGCGGTTTGCATGGTAATGTACATCGTACATTTTTTTTAGTTTTATCATTCTCTTGTTTTAGAAGTTACAGACACATTTTACCACTTTGGAAGTGTCTCTTGCGCAAACCATTTAGTTTAGAAAAAAATTATTTTAGAAACCTAAACATCATTTTTGAAGACCTATCCATAGATACACTACGCATATGGGTTTGATGAAAAAAAATTTTGAGTTTCAGTTCTATGTATGGGGACCCCCAAAATTTATTGTTTTTTTTTCTATTTTAGTGTGAAAATCTTAATGCGGTTTACAGAATACATCTACTCACGAAGTTTCATCAGTATAGCTCTTATACATCGGTGACATCAAAATTGACATTAACATTTTGCGAGGAAATTGTATATTATATTAATTTTATTAGATTGGTTAATTTATTAATTACTATTATGGTTTTTTGGTAAATGTTATGAATTTAATCAAATTCACATGAAATTCTTATTGTTTATTTATTATTATTATTATTTTTGACAACTTTGTCGCACTGGGTTGATTTGTTTCCTATCTGTTATTTATTTATTTGAAAGTGTCATTTATTTCTTTGAAGTGGAATTGGATTTACCTAATAACTATGAAATTAAAATTGTAATTAATAATTTTGACTACACTATCGCATTGGATTCGTCTGTAATGATAGGTGTATGTAAGTCTAATAAATAAATAAATAAAATAAAAAATATACTTAGTTTCGGAAAAAAGTGGCTGTGATACACGGACGGACAGACAAACAGACATGCCGAATCTATGGGTTCCGTTTTTTGCCATTTGGCTACGGAACCCTAAAAACTGGGCTTCTTACCCAGTAGGGCTGATTCCTGCTATGGCTGTAGAATCGTTTGAAAAAGTTTAGTGATCGTGACTCTAGAACGCAAAGAGCAACTGAAGGACACAGTTGGGTTTTAGTCAATAAAAGTCTGACTGACACAAGTAACACACGTCTGACAAAAAATCACGCTGAAAAAGTATGAAACAAGATTTTCAGGATGCTGAAATAAACAAGGTAAATGGAAAAACAAGAACAGAACAAAAAGAAAAGCCGTAGTTACACGTTATTAAAGTGTTTCGGCGGTTGGTACCTACCAACGTGTGACTGCAGCTTTTCTTTTTTTGTTCTGTTCTTGTTTTTCCAATTATGTGCCTACCTTGTTTATTTTAGCGTCCTGAAAATCTTGTTTCATACTTTTTCAGCGTCGTTTTTTTGTCGTAGTCGGGTTTTAGTTTTTTACTTTTTTTTTCCCCTTCACTAAATCAGTCGATTGTCTCTAGACCTTTTCGAAGTAAATTATTATTATATTAGATAATCTCAATCGACAATCATGATAATTATGTATTTTTGTTTAATATAAGACCCGCGGCTTCGCCCGCGTGGCATTATGTACTTAAGGATTCGGGATAAAAGGTAGCCTATGTTCTTTTCCATGTCAAAGGCTATATGCATGGCAAATTTCATCCAAATCCGTTCAGCCGTTTTTGCGTGATTAAGTAACAAACATCCAAACATCCACACTTTCACATTCATAATAACCTAGGTACCTAACACTAAATCTGTCGATTGTCTCTAGACCTTTTCGAAGTAAATTATATTAGATATCTATTGGTAATCGTAACAGAGCTTCCTCCAATTAATTGTGTAAAATAGGTAATCAATTGGGTGCCAATTCCTGATTTAGGTACTTAATCCCAGACGGAAATCTGTCTCTTGGAATGAATTAAGTTCAATAAAAAATATATGCCTATGTCGTGGCCATGATCTTAGAAATTGTTCACTTCATGATATGGCCAAGTGAAGCTGGCCCATTGATATACAAAAAACCCAGCTGGCCAGATCCTTTTATACATTAGAGTTTGATGATCTTTCAATATTTTCTTTAGACCTTTTATTATAATTGAAATCCTATATAAATTCCTTGCCGGAATCTGTGTTTCCTGATGGCTACAACTCGGAAATCTTTAAGTCAAGACTGAATAGGTTACTTCTAGGTAAGCGCGCTCCATCGTCGATCGCATCGTGGCTTATACCTAGTCGCTTTCCATCAGGTGAGATAGCGGTCAAGCGCGAACCTATCAATAATAAAAAAAATCAATGATATGGCCAAACGAGGATTGCCATATCCAGGGACTTAAAAACACCTTCATAAAGGTTACAGAATTATAAGTGTTACATGTTGAATGTGTAACAGAATCAAAAATGTAACACTTATAGGTATATGTGTTTTCAATGTGTTAACCCAAAACACTTAAAAAAGTGTAACCGTAACATATCTGTAACAGACATAAAAGTGTTAACAGTGCTAATAAGTGTAACAGGTAAACGCAGCGTTGCCAAAGTTACAATTTACTTATTTATGGTACTGTGCAATTATTTCAGTTACACATATTAACACTTATTAACACATATAACAGGTTACAGTTTGATTCGGTAGCACTTCTTAACACATATAAAAGGTTACAGTTTCATTCGGTAACATTATTGTATCTGTTACATTTAAAAGTGTTTTTCTGTTATAACTGTTTTAAAAAACAGTGTTAAAACACATTATTACGGTTACAGTTTGAGTCCCTGGCCATATCATCAAATGTTAACGTTTAAACGATCTGGCCAGTTTTAGTCGGGCATATCATGAAGTGAACAATTCTAAGATCTGGCCACGACATAATTATACATAATAAAAAATGTGCATGCCGTCGTTTTGGAAAAAAACTCTAATTCTGCTGGAGTAATGGTGTTCCAACAGGAAAATTCTACACCAATAACCGGAAAGCTAAATGTGTATGGGTAAATAACTACAGGATTTGTGAGTAAATGTGCGCCGAAAATGGAATTTGTGCGTCTGCTGGGGTAACGTTTTGTAAAAATTTGTTTCTTTCGGAAATCATTGCATAGATTAAACATACGTACTTATATGAGTTGCTCTAGATTCTCAAAAATATTTACATTTTGTTCATCATCATCATCATTTCACCGTTGGACATAGGCCTCCCGGCCTATGTCCAACGGTGGACGTCTTTAACGCTTGGGGGACCAAGCGTCGCCACAACGACCGGTCCTGTGCATCACGCATCCATCGGACATTTTATTCATTGTTAAAATATTGAAAAAAAAATGAAATCATCTAATGATACCTTTGTACTCTTTTATCTGTCCATTTCATTTTTCAGTGTGTGTGATATCAACCTTTGTACTCTTTTATCTGTATTTATCCATTTCATTTTTAAGTGTTTGTATGTGTACATAAATGAATAAATTATTTCTCCCGCTCCTGGGTGGACCTGTGAGGGCGTGTCAGACTTTTACAGACTTAAACCCACTCTTATGTTCCTTCATTGGCTTCATTCCAGCGCCTCTGGGTTCTCTTTCACATAACCCATTGCCCCAGTAGGCTTCCAATCCTAGCGCTTAAGTACATGAGAAATTATTGTAAAAGCTCACTGAAAACGGTACAGTAGGCACAACGGATCTTGAGCGCTCGGCGTCAGAGTGGGGATCGCTTTGCGCATTCCATACATTGGCGAGCCAATCGTCTTCGTTTTTAGACATGCAGCAACGCAGGGAACGAATGAGGAGTGACGTCTATGACGCGATGGCGCGGCGAGCCAATCACTGACACTCCCGCCCCCGCGTCTCACTTCGCACCTCTAAAGAGACCGAATATTTGACTTCTGTGCAACCGCTCAAGATCCGTTGTGCCTACTGTACTAGTTCTTGTTTATTTAAACAAACGGATAAAAATTCAAGAATGTGCGTAGGTATACGTGTTTCTGGATAATAACACTTCCACGTCTTCAACGCAAATCTGATGCCCATTAACCCAACCTATAACTGACGCCCATACTTAAGCAAGAAACCGCTTTAACGTTAGTTATATGTAGGGCTGCCATCTCTAAAACCTGTCCCCCAGGACCGGAAGCGTAGGTTCCCCGGATTTTGGAGCTTTTACCCTGGACATTTCAATACTTTTTTCATTTACTTACATCTTGATTAAAATATATTTCACTCCGTACTTGATAGAAGTGAACTTTAATTGTAAGCCTCTTTTGTTGCATGAAATAGTGTGTTTAATCGTTTTTGTGACTACAAGTGAGTAATTTTGCTTTATTTTTTAACCTTCTTAGGTATTCAATAAAAGATAAACAAATCCAATATTAGTTACTCAGTTAATAAAATTAAATGAAAAACTTGTTTAATTTCTTATTTTTCCATACAATTAACAATATTTACTTTAGTTTTAAAAGAACTGAAATCTTAAATCAAATTCAGAAAGTTATAATAATTTATACTAAAGCCATACCATTACCATGCGTCGGTCGAACGCGCCCCATACCCGCTCGCCGCTTGCCTCTTGCGTAGTAAAATAGCGTCGGCAGTGCGTGCGGTGAAATACCTAACCCATAGCTTTTACTTACGTAAATTATGGGAACGGGATCTAATCAAAATCCCGGACTACAATTGAAACCCCGCCCGGACGCTCCCCGGACGTCTTCCAAACTAGGACAAATCCGGGGAAACCCGGACGGATGGCAGCCCTAGTTATATGGGACACATTATACCACAAAATAGAGTTTGTTTCGTTCGAAATAATGTTCCGATAATGATAATGATTTTTATTTTATTTATTCATTATTTTTATGAATAGTCCGTCTGGTGTTTGCAGGACATTTCAACCGCATACCTCCATAGCCATAGCCACAGAACACAGCACGGAACAGTAAAAACTGTTTTTACTGTTCCGTGGAACACAGGAATCGTATTCTTCTGTTCTGTGGCCATAGTCATTCATTTAACTCAATTAATTCTGGGCTTTTTATTCTGGTTACCTGATGAATTCTGCCGCCAAAATTAATATTTTCATAAAACTGAAACAAAAGCATGGCAGCAACAACTGATCAAGCCTCTTTGTTCTGATTAAAATCAATATTGTCTGTGGCTTACGTTATTAAAATTTGAAACTATCGGTTTGTTCCGCTTTTTTATTAGCTGGCTCCGGTCGTGAAACCCTCGACACAAAATAGATAGGTACAGAAGACAATCTCATGTACCTATGTACTTCACTTTTTATACCTACGCTCGGTGGACGCACACTAATGAGCGTTTGAGCCGGAACTGTTCGATGAGTGGTCCGAGACGCGACTGAGACATCGTGTCTGTGAGCAGTAGTGTTGCCAGGCGTCCCGATTTGCGCGGGACGTCCCGATTTTTAGGGGTCTGGGGACGCGTCCCGATTTGCACCTGATCGGGACGCTAAATGTCCCGATAAATCAAAAAGTTCAAATAGGGTACTTTCCAGGGTCAAAATAATTACATTTTTTCGGCAACTAGCCTCTCAATCCACACAATTATAAGTAATCTGTGACTCAATAATCCATTCTCGTTTATCCATTCCATTCCTAAGCAGTGAAATGTAACCAACATTAAAATTTGAATATAATATTAAAACTTTTAAAACAGCGGGAATAATTCATAACTTCAATATTTTTTTAGTTTTTGTCTTTATTCCTGCATCTGAATTGTGTGAAAGAAATGCCCGGGTGTCAGCATTGTGTGGACCGCCCGGGTGACACCAATGAGCTTACGATGGAAGTGTGCACTGCTCAAAAAAAAATTACTGAAAAAAAAAATTGTCCCGATCTAAAACCCTAAATCCCGATTTGTTTTTTCGTCGGTCCCGATTTTCATCCAATCGTACCTGGCAACACTAGTGAGCAGTGTCTATTACTATGTGTGCGTTGCTCGAGCGCGCTTTGTATGTAGATTGCCTTCTGTACCTATCTATTTTGTGCCCTCGATATTTTTACGCCGCCCTTGGTACTTAAGAACCTGTTGCAAGTTTATGAACAAAGACTGGAATTAAGTTTTCCTGGAAAAGCGATCTGGCTGATTATAATATAATTTTGGTGTTTTCAAGCTTCAAGGCTAGAGTGAATAGGCTCTTAATAAACTAGTGCGTCTCACCATTAACGATTGCATCACTGCTTACCACCAGGTGGGATCGCAGTCAAGTACTAGTTTATAATCAATAAAAAAGTGGAATTAAATTAACGATGTTGATAAAGACTTTTGCTCGGAGTTCATTTCTGCAGGAGGACCAAGGTTGCCGACGTAGCCCGAAGAATCGCGAACTTACGTAGCAGTGGGCAGAGTAGACTGCTCACAGAACAGACGGTTGATGAGGCCGAAAGGTTCTGGAGTGGTGACCGCATACCGGAATATGCAGCTTAGGTCTCCCAAATTGTAAACTACTGACCAGGGGCCCAAGTTTGCTATTTTTATAAATTCGCCATTCCAACACGATCACATTGTCATTTTGATAAAAGTTCGTAATCTACTAATTCATAATGATCGATCATTGATCGGTGAGTGGTATCATGATAGAGTTGTGGTAGAATAATAATATCGAGCATATTAAAACCAATAACTGCACAATTAAACGTTGCGTTCTAATGGTAAAATACTGATCAAATAAACTGTCAAAGTTTTAGCAGATTACCGCATACGTCAAATATTCATTTGTCAATATGTACGAGATTACTATTCTATGCCACTTCTTTCAATGGAGTATCAGTGGTTGACCATTGGAAAGTCATAATGACGCCATTATATTAGTAGATTACCAAACTGGTCAAAATCGACAATTATGACATCAATGATAGACCATTCTGACACTATTGTAATAGCAGACTTGAGGAGGCCCTGCTGAGGTCGCTCAGGAATCCGACGGATGCGAGACGCACAGGACCGTTCGTTGTAGAAATGTTTGGGGGAGGCCTATGTCCAACCGTGGACGTCTTAATGATAAAAAGAAGAAGCTCATAGGTAGGAAGGAAGGATGACTAAAAGGAATAATGACTATACACATACATTTTGATGCATGACATGTGGAGAATGTTTGTCATTGCTACCGAGGCGGAATTCGCCAGAGCCGTAAGCGAGGCGAGGGTGTCCGTCCACGTGTACAAAAAATAGTGCATTTTGATACAAGTGGGGAAAGTTTGTTATTGCAACCGAGGCGAAATTCACCCGAGCCGCATAGGCGAGGGTGTTATGGAGCCGAGTGCTGCAGTGACAAATCTCCACGTGTATCAAACGACGTTTTTCAATACACTGACGAAGAAATACTTAGGTACTTTCTCTGAAAATTACGACGCATTTTTGTTCATTTTGTACTGAAGAAAATTTTCCAAAGTTGCCATACATTTTAGTTTTGATTTAGATGGCAGCAAGCTATCGCGAGTATTTTTTAACTTAATCACAATATTTGACGTCGCCGGCACCATCTAAAGAATTCTCTTCAAATCTTAATTTTTTTCACAAAATTTAAGTATGTAACACAAATAAAAAATAATAATTATTAGACTTTTTTCCCGCGCTTTACCTTTGCAGGTTGAAGAAGAAGCAAAGGTATCAAACCGTATACATCCTACATAGATTAATATTAAAAATAGAAATTCAAATATTTCTGAATTTAAAACACAGATAATGTTAATTTTTTTTAAATAGATTATTGTGCAAATTAATAATCTTATTTATTTATGATGTTCTGTTCATGAAACATAATTTTAATTTTCATTATATTAAAACCTTAAAGTATCCACCTCTTTGCTTAAAAAAAAAAATAATCACGGTTGACCGTGAATAAATAGGAATGAAAAAAGCCCTTGTTATGTTAAATTTAAAAAAAACACGAGGGTGATAAACATGGCATGTCGAACCTATTCGTAGTGCGATAAGAGCCTGTTTTCGAGTGTATTGAAAAAGCGTTTTTTTTTTAATACACTTGCGAAGAAACCAATAAAAGAGGGTTGACGCGCTACACGTATGCGTCGCTTAGCGACCGGCACTTTTCTACACTAGTGCGAAAAACAGTAAATTTGTGCCTAAAAGCGGTAGCGGAGAGCAATACTTCGAGTAAGTGTATTGTAAAAATATAAATGTCCACATAGAATTTAAAAAAATTAAAACAGTCAATAGGATTTAAAAAAAAAAAAAAGTGTTACAAGGTGTCAACGAATGGCCGATATTGTGAAATTAAATCGATCACATTGTACGCACCTGAAGAAATAACAGGAAAAAGACAAGAAAAATATTTTCAAAGAATCTGATGAATTGTCTTATAACCAATCCAATCCGTTTCGTTCCGGTTCCGACCTACATTTGAACTGTGAATGCCTATCTCGGCTTCGTGGAATAAAATTCGAAAATAGATTTCGATTCTCATCTGGCAGTTAGGTCTGGTACCTACCTACCTTGTTAGCTACTCTGCACCTGTTTAGGTAGGTAACTAAACGTAGACAATGATAATTATGTCTTTTTATTTAATATAAGAAAGACACACAAATATTATTTGTGTTAATTACCTACAAACCTAACCTAAACATCGATTTAGTTATGTAAATACCTACTTAATTGTAAACATTTTTACTCAGATAAAATTTTTAGACAATTTTTTAGTTAAAAGACATTTAGTTAACCACCTAAACCGTTTACATTTTAGTTAACTACCTAAACCGATAGCACATCCTTCGCCTGACCATAGAGCTCACACAAAAATATTTATTTATTTAGTTAGTAGTCGTAAACTATATAGGTGGGCATAATGCAACAAGACATTCTCTATCAAAGACTACCTAAACCGAGGTAGGTGTGCACAATAAATAAATACATAATAGATATTTCAAAATCGAATGATCATTAAAATAAGATGCAGTTCTGTAGAATTTTAGAAAAAAAAGAATACACTTTGTCGTATTCGTATCGTTGTCGCGTCGCAACTGACTGCAGGAGCCTTAATACCTGTTATTTATGTGTCTAGTTATTCATTTTAGCCTGCCTAAGTGTTGTACTTGTGAGTTTTTAGGTCAGTTCCGCAAAACTAGGGAGTTGATCAATTGCTACAATATTTTAAAAAGTTAGTCGGTTCGCGCTCGTTAAAAGTTGGTAAAAGTAATACCTATCGTTTCGAAAGCATAAGTCAATTAAGTTTAGCTCCGGCTTTTATGTTTACATAACAGATAATATGTTATCTTTAAATTAAATACCTAAGTATTTACATGCATTTTGTGGCCATATAAGAACTTCTTGTTTTAAAAAAACCGGTTTTTGCAGCGCGGTAGCTCTGCACTGTTGCTTGCATCATAGACTAAAGCTAGGAAATACAGAGATGCGTCAAAGACGAATTCTATCTGTTGGTAATAATAGGTACCTAATCTACTATTCTAGTGTTTGACTCAAACTAAGTGTTCGTAATTTAAAATAAGTCTTTCGAGATACTTATAAATTAATATGTTTTGTGCTCTACTAACGATATTGATGTAGTATTACTTACATAACTAAATACAAGCGAACTTACATAGGTACTTTTACAGTCATAAAAATAGCTACTGTAGAACGGTAGGTACGAGCAAACAAAATATTTCAAGGCTGAGTTTGGTAGCAGGTCACTCACTCATGAATTACAGCACTAACTTTGTTTCCAACAACGATACTTAAATAAAGAAAATTGTCTGGAAATAAATGTTTCTATTTTTTTGTAATACCTATGTACCTACCTACCTACCTATCTATACTGTTTCATTTCGTTTCTCCTTCTTGAAACAAATAGCCTATCCCTTATGCAATTTCTTTTTTAAGCCAATAACGCAAACGATTGCATCTGTTCTAAGCTACTAATTAAATTTACCCGTATCATAAATCTACCTGTACATAAATTCTCTCACCTGTGCACTGCACGCATGATCTTTGACTGCGCGGCGCCGTTCGTCGCCAGTCGACCGGCCAGCCAGCCAGCCACCGCCATTTTTGCTTCAGTCCAGTTATACCCGCGCCGCGAGTACACGTGTCAGTGCCGAATTTACCGCCTAAAACGATCGTCAACAAAGATGAATCAGTTGAAAAGTGTAAATATTTAAATATTCCCACGTCTGAAATTGTGTAATATTGTTGAAAATAAACTTTATGTGTGTTTAAAGTAGTTGAATGTTTAGATCGTAAGCTAAAAAGTAGTGTTGCAATTTCTTTTTCATCTAAAACTTTTCGATTGAAAGATTGTTAGAATTGCTGTTGTGATTCGATAAGTGTTGTAAACAGTGATTTTATCGTATAATTAGTGTTGAGTTGGATTCTAATTGGAGCTGTACCGGTCCGGAGCTAATATTTCGCCGATCCCAGGCGTTCTTTGGCAACAGGTTAGTGAGCGTTCAACCCGTATGATTTCGGTTGCATGTAAACTGTTTATAAATAACGGTGATTATTGTACCTACGATTGTTTCTACGATATTTCACGTGTCTTTGCGGATTTAATACCTACTTTGATATGTACCTACTTACTTACAGTCTCTATTGGCTGGTCAGGTACTTATTGTCGTCTGATGTTACGTCCGTAATGCTTGGCAACAATAAAGTCTAGCATTACTTACATAGTTAATGGGTATCAAACCACCGTACCTGTACTTATAAATGGTATGATTCTACCACTGCAGTTTCACTGCATATTAGGTACCTACCTACTTACATACATTTTCATTGAGAAGGTAGGTACCTAGTGTAAATACTAGCCAATATTGTTCTTTGTAAATAACTAAATAGTAAACATTTCCGTATACCTACCTAGAACCTAAAAATAATATCTTGGGTTTGATTTTCAATCAGTCAAAGGCTGCTAGAAACACAAACAGTCTTGAATCACATTGCAGGTTGCTGGACAATGGACATAGGCCTCTCCCATTGCCCACCCATCCCCCTTTTACCGCATCCAGTTTACCTCGCTTACCTTGTGTAGGTAAATATACAAATTCTTATCATTCCTCATTTTCGGGTAGGTATACTCGTAGGTACCTTTGTTTTTGTGCCTCGAAGTGTAGTTAGTAGGTATACAATGTGTCTACTTAATATTGCAAGTGTACACGGTAGATAACTGGATGGTAGTCACCTACCTATCTCCCCTACACATACATTATACCTACTTAGGTTGTTACTTTAGTTTTAAGTTAATTTCAAATAGATAGTAAATGTAAATACATGTAGGTATCTAGTACATATATGTTGGATATTAAATAATAATTCATTTATTTTGTATCATTATCAAACATAGGACCAGTACCTAGTAATTAGATAAGCGAAATTAACGAAATAAAAATTATAGAAAAAGAAAATAGCAAATCTTCCGTAATTGCTGCAATCATAACATAACTTCACGTCGCCGGTACGCTCAGAAGGGGTACAAAAGAATAGGATCGATTGCAATGTTGAACATCACGCCATCTGTCAAATCGAAGAATTAGGTATTATGGTGAGGAAAACAAGAATTTTTTTAAATTTACGAACTGTTAACGAAAAAAGTTTAACCAGAATCCAGTTTTTCAATTTTGCTCTTAACTGAATCACATCCGAGTTCTTCAATTTTGCCTAATATCTCGCGATTTGACAAGATGACGTGACGTCATAACATGGCAATCGATTCTATTCATATTTGGAACGTATTGTAATAAAATCATTTTTATTTCACATGTTTAGTTTTGTGACATAATGACAATATCTTTCTACGACACAGATGCGTACGAGATGAGATTATGAAGAATAGAAATTCCCATTCAACGAAAACGGATTTGATAAGCCTGTGTTGTACATACTACACTACTACAAAACATCGATACGACATAGTTCCCCTTGAGTTAGCCTGATCCCAAATCTGATCTGATCATCAAATAACTGGCATCATCATCATAGCAAGTAGAATTATCTTAGCCACAAGCTTTAAACTGCTTAATATACAAAAAAAAGGCATTGCGAGGCATTAAACTCCGTCCTAATAAAATAGTACATCATCATCATTTCAGCCGAAAAAGACCCAATTGTCGCCACAACGACCGGTCCTGAACGTCTCGCATCCATTAGATTGATGCGCTCTTCACCAGATCAGTACTAGACACGCGGTAGCGTGTCAAGCCAAGTTAAAGTAACAGAACTGGGTAGCACCGTGTGTAATAATTCACGAACCATTTGGAGGCCACTTTTGACCCCCTCATAACTCAAAAACTATTTCACATAAACTTGTCAAATTTGGCTCATATACATATTTCAGACTTGCGAGATACCTTCATATGTGCACCAAATTTCATAAATACATTTCAAACTGTTATTTAGATATTAACGTCCAAAAATCGTATTTTTTATCACTGACCTATAGATCAAAACTCTAACCAAGTCCCAGATGACCTAGAAAGTTCCAATTTGGCACTTAGGATAATATATCATAGCCTGAGGTCTGACTTGGCTAGTTTTCATATACGAATTATATTATAGCCTTCGCAAGTTCTAAACCTGTTAAGTACTTGTCGGTTCTTATTTTATTATTTGGAAAATTTTGCTTGCTGTTATAAAGTAGCCATCGAACATAATAATTTGTATATGAGAACTAGCCAAGTCAGACCTTAGGCTACGATATATTATCCTGAGTTATAACAAGAAATTATATTTTATGTTGTTATAAATAAATTTCAGGACTGACCATCGAACTTGGCACCCATTTAGATGTCACTTCTTTTGTCATTGAAGTCAGCAACCATGGCATGTATCATAATATTGAACTTGGCTCTCATTTCACATTTATGTTTTTGATGGGATAACCTTATTTACTTTAATATTTAATAGTGACGGCGCTAGCAGCAAGAATGATTATAATGCAAGAGTTCCCACAAACGAGCGCTTTACTATACCATTTCCAGGAACACTAGGCACCGTAAACTCAAACATAACGTGTATCTGTTATAAACAAGAACTTGTCTAGCTTAAACACAAACTTGTTACGAACTTAGGAACTCAACGTCCTGCCTTGTGAGTTTCAAGTTAGAATGAGCAATTGTTATGAAAAGTAATCTTAACATTTTTAATTAAACTTAGTGCAATTCTTGTGATTTCTTTTGTAGATAGTATTCTCTATTCTTTTCAGGGTTTTTGTAGCCTTTTTACAGGGCTTAAGTTGATTATTAGGACTTACAGTAAACTACTTAATAATAATAATAATCATTGTGCCGATAGTCGTGTCGGGCAATGGCTTAATAGCCAAGAACCTCGACCCACACCTTAGGAGGCTCGCGTTAGGCGGCTGGATCAAGGGCTTGATTCAGAAAGCGGCACTTCTGGACACGGCTCGTATAGTTAGGAGGTTCCTCTTTCTGGAGTCCTGACCAACGGTAGCTTGGTCCCTGTTCCCGATACCGATGGGTTACTATTTCTATATTTTTTAATTTTTTTTTTTATATTGAAATATTTAAAAATAATACTTAACAAAAACTTTTTTTCAAACCTTTTTGATCTCAAAGATCCATTAGTAAGTACTTAAGTAATTACTAACAGTAAACCACAAAAAAAAACCAACAATCAATCATTTTGACGCGTGGAGCGCATCCAGTGTCTCAAAAACAGACCGTCTAGTTTGTCCACTATTTCGGCGATGAGCCTAATTATTATATGAACAAGAGTG
This sequence comes from Mythimna ferrago, assembly GCA_910589285.2. Lineage (NCBI taxonomy): Eukaryota > Metazoa > Arthropoda > Insecta > Lepidoptera > Noctuidae > Mythimna > Mythimna ferrago. The sequence continues at coordinate 26,157,585 of OU342677.1, read as the reverse complement.
TCCAAAAAGTGTAGAGTCATCGAATCAAGTTCTGTTGCAGGTAAAATGGTTTTGACCTGTATAAACCTTGTAGTATAATTTATAAGATTACAGATGCAAACTGTAAGCTGTAGCAGGCGAGCTTGCACTCATTTTGAACTTTTTTGAGTCTCTGGAAATCAACAATTTATGCATATAAAACAGAACATCGTGAAAAAATATTTTATTAAAATTGACCATAATTATGACCAACCGGTGGATAAAAATTAAAACATGATATAAATTAGTTAGTCAAACGTGTATATTTACGAGATTACGTCACGGAAATATTTGAAAGTTAAAATAATATTAAGGCTTGTTTTTTAAAAGGGTCTGGCAAAAACAAATATATTGAATAGTTACTGAGTTTTTTTTTATAAAATAAAATGTTACGGGGCTGCGAAGCCGATATACACCTGGGCCAGTACGCGCAAAATGCTCCGTGACTGCAACCGACTCGCGAAAAACTATTCTATTTAAAACCTCATTAGTATTTTGTACCAGCAATGAGTACATAATTTTGAACACTATTTTAAAAGCAAGCGTTGCCTTCTTGGTATCAATTTACGTCGCAAAGAACAGGATTATTGAGCAGTCACCTGGCGGCCCGTTACATCGGAATCACGTGTGTTGGTACGTGGAGCAGTTGCCTGGCCGATATTACCGAGACCGAGACTGATATTACGGATACCGATATTATCGACTGTCGAGATACCGATAGGATCGCAGCACTATGCTAATTGGCTCAGTGGGCTTTTAAAATGGTTGGGTCTATGATCCTAAATCGAAACTAATATTGAAGATTTAAAATTAATTGTCTGTTCAAAACCGGTGAAAGAAAACATCGTTAGAAAGCCGGCATTTCATAGAACCAAAAGTCCGCATCCACTAACCTGCGGTCTGCGTGTGGTAGACCATGACCCGTTCCTTTTTTCTAGAGTGGAGGCTTGATTCTCAGCAGTGGTAGACATAGGCCTCCTCCAAATGTCACCACAATGACCAGACTTGTGCATCTCGCATCCATTGGATTCACGTAACCTTCACCAAGTCGTCTGGCCACTTTGTAGAAGGCTTTCCAACGCTCGGTCGTCACTCCAGAACCTTTTGGCTTCATCAACCATCAGGGCCCCAAGTCTGCTATTTTTATAAATTCGTCATTCCAACACGATCACATTGTCATTTTAGTAAAAGTTTGTAATCTGCTAATTCATAATGATCGATCATTGATCGGTCAATGGTCTTGTAATAGAACTGTCGTAGAATGATAATTTCGAGCATATTAAAACCAATAACTGCACAATAACGTTCTAATGGTAAAACACTGATCAAATAAACTGTCAAAGTTTTAGCAGATTACCGCAAACGTCAAATATTTATTTGTCAATATGTACGAGATTACCATTCTATGCCACTTCTTTCAATGGAGTGTCAGTGGTTGACCATTGGAAAGTCATAATGACGCCATTATATTAGTAGATTACCAAACTTGTCAAAATCGACAATTATGACATCAATGATAGACCATTCTGACACTATTGTAATAGCAGACTTGAGGCCCTGTTCTGCGAGCAATATGCCTTGCCCACTGCCACTTAAGTTAGGCGATTCTTCGGGCTATGTCCGTGATCTTGGTTCTCCTGTATGTAACATTTATATGACTATCAACATTATAACCAATTATGTTATGCTATCATGTTGGAGATAATATCGGGAAGTGACTAATACAATTACGAAAGTGTTAAGCTAGAACTAAACTGCTCACACGTGTGCCACACACGCCGATCTGGGCGCGTCGATCTCAATACATTTTATATGGAAACTTGTAGAGCTACACTTGATCCACGCCACGCGACGTCGTTCTACGTACAAATCAGGCATGTTAAACGTATAATGCGTCGTTCTAATGTAGTTCTTGCTTTAGTGTTACTGATACAATTACGAAAATTTCATTTAGGTTTACAAATAGACAGCTGTACCGCTGTGTACCATAGGCTGCTGTATAATTTGATATAAAGTTAACTAGTGCGCCTCACCATCAACGATTGCATCACTGCTTACCATCAGGTGGGATCGCAGTAAAGCACTAGTTCATATCATTAAAAAAAGTATACACATTTCCAGTCAATACGGTACCGAAATAGCGGGAAAAATCTAGTTCGGTATTTTTGTAAGTCAGGGTACTACATCCTATATTCACATGTGAAGCGATAGTTTATGGCAAAGCTTGTAGGCAATACCACACAGTGGGCTCTGTAAATCGGTATTAATTATATAGGTTAATTAAATGTCAGAAACAGTTCCAGAATAATTATTGCCCGGGAGATAATAGTTTCAACGATTGGAATTATAGTATCGTAACGTTTCGATATGTTTATTCGGGTGAAATATGATTTATAATATACGATACGTCCTTGGAAGTCATCCCCAATCATGCTGAAATCTTTCCAGCTTCGCATAGGTTATGCATTTATTAAATACTCCATCTGTTTCGGTAGTTAACTAAATGTAAACAATCTTAACATGTCTTTTATCTACAAAATTGTCTAAAAATTTTTGTGATTAGGTATTTACCTAAACCGATGTTAGGTTATTTTAAGCTATTGCATAGCTTCTATTGCGGGCCTTGAGCGTGGAGACCGAATCCAGAAATTCCGTAACGAAAATAACCTAACACCCCCCCCCCCACTCATTTGTTTTTTGAGCGTCGTGACCGATAAGAAAACAAATGAGTGAACAATCAATCAAAATTCAATTCAATGTGTGAAAGTGTAACTTCAATTAATATCAAAGAAAAGAAAACAAAGGAAAAAAAAGTGCATAAATAAAATAAATAAATAATTATAATTGCATAAATTGATAAAAATGCTATGCAATAGCTTTACCGCGGCAGTCGCCGAGTGCTACACGTCTTTTTTTCATTATTTTTTTATCTCTTTTATACGATTTATTATTTTAAAATTAAATTTTAAAAAGACATATTAAGATTGTTTACGTTTAGCCTAAATAGATGGAGTATAGCCAGTTTCAAAATCAGAAGTATTTAGTTTTCAGTCACTTTAAGTTCCATTAGAATGAGGATGTACCACATTGTAATGATTTTGCAGTATTTGGCAACTTTATCCAGTCGACCTTCTCTTCAAGCTTCGCTGAGGTAGTCAATACTACAATAAAATTCTCAGTTGCATTGGGCCAAAATCGTGCCTGTTTCAATTATTCCACATATTGTGGAGATACAAAACTAATTAAACATTTTAACATCACAATATCCTGTAGGAATTAAATTGCGAATAATTAAAACAATCACTGAACTTCTCTTGGAAAAATCTCGAAAAACTCTACTCTCGGTACAGGTAAAGGTTGTTTTTTGTTAATCTCTAAAAGTACTGGTCGGATTGCTAAAATTTTTTCACTGATAGACAGCTGCTTTATTCCTGAGCGCCATAAGCTTTATTTTATGTAGGTACGCGGGTGAAGCTGCGGGCAAAAGCTAGTTATAAACAAGCTCTAAAGATATGGAGGAAGCCTTTGCCTAAGCTGAGGGACAACGTAGACTATGTCAAATACAACGTTAAATTTTAATCGTTTTAATCCCGTGGAGGGTTTTTTTTTTTTTTTTTTTTTTCGATGGGAAAAATCATCTTATGACAACCCCCGCTCTTGGGCGGAGCGGGAGATAGTGTCAGACTCTTACTGACTAAAAAACCCATCCCGTTCCTTCAAGCCTTCAATACCGGGGCTCGAGCGCCCTTTCGGATTACCCTGGCCCCGGTAGGCTTCGACCCGGCTGGTCCCCTGCTGTTGCTGACAACTCCTTGAGGCGCGCGGGAACAGCGCGCGCCGTCGACGACTTGGGCTTGGTCCGGACGGTTACCGGACGGCCGGACAGTGAGCTACCCATTGCTCACTGTCCGCAAGCCCGCGCCTACGGTGGCTGGAAATCGGGATCGGAATCCCGGCGGCGGCGGCGAGAGCGCCGTTGCCTGATGCGGTCGGCCTCCTCCTTAGCGAGCATTACTGCTTCGCAGAAGTCGGCGACCGCCTGCCACTCCTCCTCGCTCCGGACCATGGCCTCGACCAAGGCCCGGCGCGAGAGGTCTCCGCCGCCGATCACCCCCACGAGGGCACGGCGATGCTCCGCCCAAGCAGGGCACACCGCGATTGTGTGCTCCACCGTGTCCTCCGGGCGTTCCGCACAGTGGCGACACCCGGGCGTCACTTCCGCTTTGATTCGGAACAGGAACCTCCCGAACTTGCCATTTCCGGAGAGGACCTGTGTCATGCGGAAGGTAAGGACGCCGTGAGGTCTTTCCAGCCACGCCTCAAAGAGGGGACTTATCGCCATAATTGTGGCGTGCCCATGACGGGGTTGCGACAGTCGCTGACGCCATTCCACCATGAGATCCCGCCGGAGCTCTGTCCGCCATGCCGTGACCTGTCGCGGCAGAGGACTTTCACCCCGGCGTTGCATCTCCACGCGCATGTCGTGCATGTGTGCAAGGACTGTTGCCTCCAGATCCCACGGTGGTAGGCCAGCCAGAAGGCTCGCCGCTTCGCGGGAAATCGTGCGGTATCCCCGCACCATCCGAATTGCCATGGCCCCCCGGCAGGCGTTCAGAATGGACGCCGGTCGCTTTTGCAGCGACAGCGCCCACACCGGCGCCCCGTAGAGGGCCATGGACCGAACGATCCCCGCGTAGAGCCTCCGGCAGGAGGCGTCTGGACCCCCAAGGTTGGGCAGGAGCCGCCCGAGAGCGGCCCCAGTCCGGTTGAGTTTGGGAGCCAGACGTCGGAAATGCTCCTCGAAATTCCATCGGCTGTCGAGGATGAGTCCCAGATACCTCATCGATGTCCCGACGCCGATGCGAACTCCTCCTACCGTTAGTTGGGAACCCGGCGGTGGCGCGTTCCGACGGCCGCGACCGTGAAAACACATGGCCTCGGATTTGCGCAGCGCCACCTCGAGTCCCAACTCCTGGATCCTACCAACGACTATCGCAACCCCGCGTGTCGCTAAAGCGGCCGCCGCCCGGTACGACTCTCCCTGCGCTAGAACCAGCGTGTCGTCTGCGTAGCAGACCACGCTGACCCCGTCAGGGAGGTCGCCCCGCAGCACGTAATCGTACCCGATGTTCCACAAGGGTGGCCCTAGTACCGACCCCTGCGGAACACCGCACGACATCTCCCGACGTTTCCAGTCTCCCTGGTGACCGGGGTAGACAATATACCTGTCCGACAGGTAGGCCTCGACTACTCGACAGAGGTATTCGGGCACCCGGTGGTACCGGAGTGCCCTCCGGATCGTACTCCAGGGCAGGGAATTAAAAGCGTTGGCAATGTCCAAGGACACTGCCACGACACGCCTACCCTGGGACACCGCATCCCCCGTCGTGAGGGCTCGCACGCGCATGATGGCGTCCACCGTCGAGCGCATCCTGCGAAAGCCGAACTGTCCGTCCGAAAGGTCCGGCCCCACCCGTGAAAGGCGCGCGACGAGGCGGCTCGCAATCACTCTTTCAAAGAGCTTGCCCACCTCGTCGAGCAGCACAATGGGCCGGTACGCGGACGGAGAGTCCGCAGGGCGCCCTGGCTTCGCGATGAGGACCAGTTTCCCCGTCTTCCAGCGAAGTGGGAACTGGCCCCTCTCCAAGCATGCGCTGAAGAGCCCTCTCAGTCGAGGCCCGAGAGCCTCCATGGCCAGGACCCAGGCTTTCCCAGGCAAGCCATCGGGTCCTGGGGCGGCGTTCTTGGCACTCAGCCTTTGCACCGCCACTCTCATCTCTGCCTCGGTCACCTCTGGAGCATTATCGTCGTCGTCGCTATTGCGGTCCGCGTCAGACACCGCTGGCGGAGGCGGAGCCATAGGCGGGGGGGAGTGTTCCCCTCGCGCAGGGAACAGAGCGCTCACCACACCCTCCACGAGTTGGGGCCGGAGACTCTGAGTCAGCGGGGGAGCCCAGGGGCGCAGTTTCTCCCGTATCAATTTGTACGGGCGCCCCCACGGGTCCGCGTTCAGAGACCCCAGCCACACGTCGCGGGCCTCGAGTTTGGCCCGCTTAATCTCCGCTCGGAGGGTGTGTTTTGCCTCTCTGTAACCTTCGTACAGCTCCGCCTCTCTGGCCTCCGCATCCGGCGCGCGGATGCGGCGCCTGCAGTATCTGGCGTACCGGCGTCGCGCGTGATTGCACGTGTTGCGCAATGCAGCGATTTCCGGCGACCACCAGTACACCTGGCGCTTAGCACGTCCTGGACGGACTCGGGGCATTGCCGCATCGCAAATTTGCGACATGGCCTCCCGGAACCACTCCGCCTCGACGTCGATGTCGACAGGCCTGTCCGGTGCTTGCACCCAGGCCTGTACCGTCGCGGCTTCCAGGAGGAGCTCCCGGTCCATCTGCTTAAGCGCCCACCGCGGACCGCAAGGGCTCTGTCGGACCGGCGCGGCCGAGGTTTCGGCGGAGACGTCCAACCGGATATACCGGTGGTCGGAGTACGTCTCCACCTCCTCCATAACGCGCCAGTCGATGACACGTGGCGACAGAGCGGGGCTGGCGAACGAAAGGTCCACCACTGATTCACCCCGCCTCCGCACCAACGTGGGGACAGAACCCCGGTTCAGGACGACCAGGCCCAGCTCCAAGGCCCAGTCCTCCACCAACCGACCCCGTGTGTTCGTGCGCCGGGAACCCCAAGCCGTATTCCAGGCGTTGAAGTCCCCACAAACGACCACGGGGAGGGTACCAAACCCAGCGACGACGGCACTTAGCTCCATAAGGGAGACATGGAGTTCGTCGGGAGTTCTAGTCGGGGACAGGTAGACGCCTACCACTGCAATGTCCCCGACCCGTGCTGCAACGCAACCCCGTCCTCTCGCAACAGCCTCGAGGGGCGGGGTACCGGCGGCGGCCGACGAAATTAGCGTCACCGAGCCGTCTAGGTCCTGAACCCAGCGGGGATGGACGTAGTACGGCTCGGAAACGATGGCGACATTAATCGACCACTGCGCCATGCTCTGGAGCAACAGATCCTGAGCGGGGGCGCAGTGGTTGATGTTCGCCTGGAGGAGACGTAATGGTGTCCTTATTGACATTCCATTACAGTCTCCTCCCGAGCCCCCTGTGAGGGCACCGCCGCGGCGGGAGCGGCGGCGACAGCAGCGGCAGCCAATGCGGTGGCTGCGGCGGTGAGGGTGTCAGGGTGGATGGGCCTGACTTTGCCCTTGGCCTTGGCAGGGGGGTCGCAGGACCTGCCCCCAGCCCGGTGGTCGGCCGACTTGCCGGCAGCCGCACATGCGTAGCAGTGCGGCTTTGCACGGCATTCAACGGCCTTGTGCCCGGGCTGTCCGCACTGGTGGCAGCGGTCACTGCGGTCCTCTGCGGCGCAATAGGCCCCCACGTGGTGCCCCACGTGGCAGCGGTAGCACCGCAGAGGTCTGGGCTCCAGCAGCTTTACCTGGGCCGAAACCCAGCCCACCAACAGCCTTCGGCCCTCGGCCGTGATGGCCTTGGCCGCCGACACGGGGCAGCTTACCGTGACGGCTCGCATGCCCGTGCCGTCAGCGCGGATGGTGCCCGCCCGGACCTGATCGGTCGTGCACCCTCCCGCCCTGACGATGGCGGCCACCACCTCTTCCACCCTGACAGAGTCGTCCAGACCCATTATGCGCATGTCCATGCTTTTGGTGGGTCTGGACACTCGGGCCTCCTCGACGTCCAGGGACGCCCTGATCCTTTCGGCCAGGGCGTCGGCGAGCTCTCCGCTGTCTGTCCCAGGGACCTCCAACATTCGGGCCCCGGTCGCGGTACGCCTCATTCGGAAGCCCCCGGAGGCTCCGAACTCGTCGAGGTGGCCCACCACCGCCTGTTTCGCCTTCGCCATGACTACATCGTAGTTCACGCCCTTCTTTTCCGCAGCTGGCTGTAGTGTGATCACTACAGCTGCGGAAGTCGGGGCGCGAAGACGAGCAGCCATGGCCCGCTTCTTGCGCTCCTGTCGCCGCCTGCGCTTTTTGGCCGCCCTTGCCGCCTTGCTCGCCTTCTTCTTGGCGCCGACGACCGTCCACTCGGCGCCAGCCGAGGGGTCTTCGGGTGGAGAAGGCGGCAGGCGCGACCTAGTCGCCGCCGCGGCGGGAGGACCCGCCGGTTTGGTGACAGCCGCCACCCTGCTCTTTGAGGGAGGAGCAGACTTCCCCTGCCGCTGCTGCTGCTTGGCATCCCGTGGAGGGTCGATCATCACATGAACACTATCGATTTGTAAAGATAAAATTAAAAAATAAAGTACCTTTTTTTCAAAACTCGTAGTAATTTACGCATGTACGAAATTTGAACGCAACGCCGACTACTACTTATAGGTCATTGAACTCTCTCAGCTGATGTTTTCTAAAAGAAATTAATTTCGTTCATGCGTAAATTAATACGAGTTTTGAAAAAAAGGTACTTTATTTTTTAATTTTATCTTTACAAATCGATAGTGTTTCATGTACCGGATCGACTTTCCACGGGATTAAAACGACTAAAATTTAACGGTGTATATATTAGACCATATTTAGGCGACCATTACACGTTCATGCAAGCGTCAATCAATTCCATCAATCATGAATGATGGTTTTTGTCAATCAGTAAGTACTAAAAACAGTCAATCACCGCATAAAACTATAGGTTTTTCGTCAATCAAAGCTTTGACTGTGGCAAAACTGACAGCAAAACCGACCGTGTAATTTTCGCTATACATCACAGAAACTAAGAAAACACCTAGTGTTATTTTTGTTTAACAAATTGTATTGATTTTTACACTTCCTTGATTATGTAACACACAATGCTTGACGAAATATTACAACTGTAACAGAGAGAGGTGACAACGACCTAACGGTAAAAACAAGACCCACACTTTACAACGCAAAGAACAAATGTTATACTGATTATTTGCTATTTTTTTCTTAAATCATTATAAAAATGTCCGAAAAACTTAATCCTTTAAAAAAATCACCAGTTTTTTTAGGGTTCTGTACCCAAATTTTAATAATAATAATCCTTTGTTATTAATCCTTTACCCTTTATTATGGGTAAAAACGAAACCCAATTGCTAGCAACCTGTAGGTATCTCATGAACTGTGATAGCTAGACAGTTGAAATTTTATTTGTTTGATTTGTTTTTATTATTTTTTTTTGCTGTTATAACAACAAATTAAAAAAAAACTGAATAAAAATGTGGGGCCTGAATACAACAAACGTGATATTTTACCGCTTTTTTGCTACAGACTTTGTTTTTTTGTTTTCTGTTTTTTTTTTCCTAAAGCGTAAATTGAATCACATGAGGTCTGAGTTCCAGTAGTGGGGACTAGGAGGTGGTCATGCAGGCACCAGAGATATTTGCACTAGAGTAATTGACCCTTTTACGTCTATTGACATTCTTAATTTCTAAAATGGAACTGTGTAGTGAGTGCTAACCATTCAAAATGAGTTGATTCGTTTTCCCAAACACCACATTGGACCCTAAACACAAAACTTAAGTCTTACCTCGCAAACAGGTAACATAAATCAGACATAATTTATCTGACTTTTATCTGCTACACGCTGAGTTTTTGAATGTATGCGATTCCAGTTTTGTAGTTTCTGCAAGAATACCGTGTTTAATGCTCTTTGCCAACTTCATTTACAAGTAAGATGGCTGTTTCTTCAACAATGATGAAAGTCTCCATTTGCAAATTACAAAGATCTTAGTTTATAAGGCTAGGCAGATGGTTACATCAGTAATTGCTCGAGTGTGACATGGTTGAACGGTTGACTTTTGGTCTTGAAATAGGTACTTTACTAACCTTTCATTGACGAACGACGACGAGATTTTTTTGCGGCACGGTTGGTGCAGTGGTTGGCCGATTGGCTGCTGTGCTGCGTGTCGCGGGTTTGATTCCCGCACGGAACAAATATTTGATATTGTGATGTATGTAGTTAATAATTAGGTTAAGTGGACAGCAGGTAAATTAGAATATAATAATCGAGATTGTGAAGGTGCGCCAGTCTGTGAATATACACTGCTATCCAGACGTTTGATTTCGCTTCTTGCTATCAAGTACCCCGGGCCGTATATTTCTCAGATATATAGATATACCTATATCAAATATTTGTTCTATAGGATAGGTGTTCCGGGTCTGGGTGTATTATGTATGTGAGTTAATATGTTTGTAAACGCACCCACGATACAGGAGTCATTCCTGGTGTGGGTAGAGATGTGCCGTTGCCGGCAATATGGGAATATTGCCACCAATATTCATACTTCGGGCAATATTCCCGGCGATATTCCCACCAATACTCCCTTATCACGGCAATATTGCCGATAACGGCTCATCACTAAGTGTGGGGGCAATGTTTTTTTTTTTTAATATCATAAAGTTTTGTGAAAAACGTAAATAAAATTAACTTCTAATACAGTCATTCATTTTATGACTTAATTTTGTAAACCGTATGCTAATTATGCCTAGATTTTGATGTAAGACTAACATGGTAACTTGTTCTGAATGAGGACAATGCCCGGAGATGCAAATTGAATTGATTTCGAAATATAAAATCTAGTTTTAATATTTAGATCCGATTTTTTGTCGATAGTGTGTTAATTAAATGCATTGCGATTTTGGTAATGGTATTATGATGCAATGATTAGAATCAATCAAATGAAAAAAGTCCGGCTAAGTGTGTGTCGGCCTTGCATACGGTGGGTTCCGGACCATCGTAATTTTATTTATTTAAATGATATACAGCTAAAAAAACTTGATTAAGAACAGTAAGTAATGTATGTGTGGTTTTATGATGAAAAGATATAATAGTTATATAGTAGTTAATAAGATATATTAGGATTGGATGAAAAACCCAATTGAAGTTGAATAAATATTCTCCCTTACATCAATGTACTTGGTAAATTCTCCTACAGGAATTATGTAAGTTAGTAACAGTAAAGAAAAACTTTATAGGTTTTGATTCTCTTTGGAGTTGAATAGTGATAAATATTTATGAAAAACAAACAATGAAGATGGTATATGTTTAATTTTCTGACTCATTTGTATACACTGTGTCATCTACATCACATCATGCATCAGATTCAACTCTCCTGTTGCAGGTCTGCTGGAAGAAATTTCAATTGAAATAAGCAGTACCTTTGTACTCTTATCTGTATTTTTCCATTTCATTTTCACACACAAAGTGTGTACATAAATGGATAAATAAATAAATGAAGAAGTGATCCTAAAGTAAGGGTTTTTGAGGTACAGAACCCTGAAAAACATAACTCCGTAATGGCGGTCGCGATAGATACAAGAAACAGACATACGTAATTACATTTCCAAACTAGGGAATGCAGAAAATTAATCACAAAATTAATTACAGTGGCTCTAACCACCTCATCTTCTTTACAATAGGCCTCCAATACATTACTACCGGTACCGATATCCCTAAGCCATCATCTACCGCTCAACAGGTACGAGAATCGCACAAAGGGACACATAATCAAGTACGATGAATAGATGGCAGATTGGCATTGGCGAATCATAAAGGGGCTAATTTAGCACGTATGTAATGTGGCCAGGCTTCCGGATAAGGTTGGACATGGTCAGGTTGTGTGTCCGGCGATCCGGAAATTAGACGGAGACAGCCCTGTCCGGCTTTGGTTAGGATTTTTAAATTTGCTTTTTTTTTTAGATTTGTCATTGTGTTTTGCCTTACCTTGTATTGCTGGCGCAAGCAGAGCGGACTAGCAATTATATCAGACAATCACAGAACAGATGAAAGAGGTTAGAAAGAATTGCCTTGGGGCAGACGTGCCACAAAATAGGGCAATGCTCATAGTTAAACTACCAATAGCAAACTTGCGATCTAAGTGTGCGTGGTCTGTTAGTTGCGTAATGCGCGTTCGTATTGGTTTATTGCCTGTAGTGGAGTTAAAGGGTGTGAGACAAGCGGCGACACTCGTAGTACAAATCGGAAAGTATTTCCTTTCTGACCTCTTTCATCATTTCTGTGCAGACATTATTATTTTTACTTCGTCGAATTTAAAAAGATTTTATGATATAAAAAAGGCGTTCTTTAATTAAAAAAAAGTCGGTCTTTTTATCCAAAAGTCCGGCCAAACTGACGGGTCTGTCCGGCATTTCTGTTTTGAGACCTGGCAACCCTACACGTCTCTCAAGGCACAATGAGACTGAATGGGGGGATTTCAACCTAGCCTATTGTCTATTACCTGGTAACATTAATACATGGCACGGTTAATCAACGTGTGTGGGCCTTCTCATGTCATAGCATGATTTGATCGATATGTTTTATGTCACGGTATTGAATGAGAGTAGACTAAATCCTTCTGGCCTGGTAATCTGGGTGACAAGATCTCCTAGTGCAGATACTAATCTCAACAAAGGAATCCTAACTAATATTATAAATATGAAAGTGTGGATGTTTGTTACTTAATCACGCAAAAACGGCAGAACGGATTTGGATGAAATTTGGCATGCATATAGCCTTTGACATGGAAAAGAACATAGGCTACCTTTTATCCCGATTCCTTAAGTACCTAATGCAACGCGGGCGAAGCTGCGGGCTAAAGCTAGTAATATAATATATTTTTTATTGATATAAACTAGTGCTTGACTGCGATCCCACCTGTAAGCAGTGATGCAATCGTTAATGGTGGGGTGCACTAGTTTATTAAAAGACTATTCCCTCTCCTAGAAAGGAGGTCTGAGTCCCAACAGTGGGAACATTAACCCCGCGAGCGCCAGGGGTTCATTGACCCGGAAATTTGCACTGATTACGTAAATCACCAAAAAAATAAATTACTTAAAAAAAAACTTTTTTTTGGATTTTTCTAGTAATAACAAATAATATAATATATTTATAAGAATATGCATAGAAACCAAAATTTTTGGCCAAATAAATTTATACAAACTTGGGGAAAACACAAAAAATAAGCATTTTTCAAGGACATCCAAGTTGTACAGACGTATACATGTACAATCGGCGCTCGAGGGGTTAAAAGACTGATTATGCTATTATTATATCCTATTCACTTCCTTGAATAAACCTAAATTACTATTGAACGGGAAGACCGCAGCAGGCAAATTGTTCCAGTCCTTCAAAGTACGCTGTATAAAGGACGCTGAAACGCTTAGTCCGGACCGAAGAGGTTTCAACAACGTTAGTTTGTAAGACACCTTTGTAAAAGAAAAATATTTTTTTATGTTACGGTTCTGTTTAGTTGTCTTAATTAAAGAAAATTACGTATTAAAACGACGTATTAACGTGGGTCGCGGTCATCCGATGGATGCGAGCCGCACAGGACCGGTCATTATGTCGACACTTGGAGGAGGCATATGTCTAACCGTGGACGTGACGATAATGATGAAGTATTAAAATGGTTAACGAATTCATACTTTTTTATATTGGCCAACTGACGTTCTTCGGTGCTATCATTTTGACCTTTTTTTTTTTTATGGTGGGAAAAAAATCATGCATGACATCCCCCGCTCTTGGGCGGAGCGGGAGATAGTGTCAGACTCTTACTGACTAAAAGACTCACCCCGTTCCTTCTAGCCTTCATACCGGGGCTCGAGCGCCCTTTCGGATAACCCTGGCCCCAGTAGGCTTCGACCCGGCTGGGTCTCTGCTGTTGCTGACAACTCCTTGAGGCGCGCGGGAATAGCGCCGTATCATTTTGACCTTGACCTGGCCTAACGTAGTACGGAGTTAAAAGGAAGACGAGGTCAACTTGGTTTTGACAGCAAGAGGTTGATGTAATACCATTTACGGTCGGTCGACTTGTCATCGAAAAACTTCTGATTTCCATACCATATTTAAAAAAAAATCTCGGAGCTCGATCTAAAAGGTTGTTTTATTCCACGGGTCAATCTTCAAGGTTAAGTAACGCTAGCTGAGGTCGGCTTGCAGATGGGAAACCCTCTTAACATAACGAGTTTCCTCCGTAAAAGCACCTTAAGCCATTGGTCCTTTTTTTAAGTAAGAAAATCATCCAATGACATCTCCCGCTCTTAGGCGGTGCGGGATGGTGTGTCAGACTTTTACTGACTAAAAACCCACTCCGATCCCTTCGTTGCCTTTCATACAAGAGACGAGGTTTCCTTTCAGAAGCAAACCCTTTGCCCCAGTAGGCTTCAACCCTATTGGGCCTCTACGGTTTGCTGATATCTCCTTGAGGCGTGCGTAGAACAGTACGCGCCATCGACGACTTGAGCTCGGTCGGGACGGTCGGATGGTGAGCTACCTATTGCTCGCCGTCCGCGAACCCGACACTACGGTGGCCGGAAATCGGGATCGGTTTCAATTCCAACATACTTGGTAAACGGTTAAGTAGATTGATATTGTTTGTTTACCGAATAAGACTTGAGGAAATATACACTGACAATTACGGATGGCTGATTACGTCCCGTCCGATACGAAGTTTCGCTTCATTGACGAAGAAATGAAGATAGCTTTGTCAATCGGAACAGTACACATTCAGTTTGGTTGTAGAAATGTACGGATATTATCGTCTATTGTGATCTCTCCGTCACTCAAAGGTTTGCTTGGAGGAAACTTTCAGTTAAGCCGTCCTTTGTACAAACCACAAAAAAGTTGAAAGAGGTTAGAAGGGAAATACTTTCCGATTTGTACTACAACGAGTGTCGCCGCTTGTCTCACACCCTTTAACTCCACTACAGGCAATAAACCAATACGAACGCGCATTACGCAACTAACAGACCACGCACACTTAGATCGCAAGTTGGTTGGTTGGTTGGTTGGTTGGTTGGTTGGTTGGTTGTGTCAATTATGAGCATGATCATATTTTGAGTCACGTCCGCCCCACCTACAAGGCTGTTCCTCTATAGCTCTTTCCTCTTTCATTTTCTGTGGTACAAACCAATAGCTATCCTTATCACTGAAGTGTACCTACACAGATGTCTAGCCTTTCAAAGTAGATCTTTTTTTTTAATTGATATAAACTAGTGCTTCCCATGATCTCACCTGATGGTACGCACCTCTCGCCGCCGCCGGGTTTCCGATCCCGATTTCCAGCCACCGTAGGCGCAGGCTTGCGGACAGTGAGCAATGGTTAGCTCGCTGTCCGGCCGTCCGGTAACTGTCCGGACCAAGCCCAAGTCGTCGACGGCGCACGCTGTTCCCGCGCGCCTCAAGGAGTTGTCAGCAACAGCAGGGGCCCAGCCGGGTCGAAGCCTACTGGGGCCAGGGTTATCGGAAAGGGCGCTCGAGCCCCGGTATGAAGGCTTGAAGGAACGGGATGGGTTTTTTAGTCAGTAAGAGTCTGACACTATCTCCCGCTCCGCCCTGAGCGGGGGTTGTCATTGGAGGATTTTTCCCATCGAAAAAAAAACCTGATGGTACGCAATGATGCAATCGTTGATGGCGAAGCGCACTAGTTTATTAAGAGCCTATTCAATCTAGCCTTGAAGACAACTAAATTATATATTCTTCCTGGTGAGGCTCGATTTATGTACAATAAAGTTATGTTTGATGTACAATAAAGAATTAAAAATATACTCGTAGTCTCATACCAAGTAGAATTTAAAATTCTGTTATTAATGGTAATGAAGTTACTATTTGATAAAATAAATATAAGTTAGAAAAAAAACGCGTTTGCGATACGTACTCGGCACTAAACCTATTAATTTTAAAACATACTAGGCCTAGGTACGTAGGTAACTACTACTTACATTATATAATAATGAGAAAAAGTTTTCAGACTTAAAATGAGATTTATGAGATAGACGATAATGTCTGATGTTAGGATGAGACATAATCCTTAGTATCTTGAGATTACTTAAGATAAAGCTCTCCCTCTCCCTACCTTAAAATTCATAAAAGATAGATTATACTGTATCATATTTTTTACATTCTGCAGAACCAACCACTTTAATTTATTTTTGACAGTTTTCTAGACTCAAATAAAATATAATACCTAAATTGTTACTATTCTTTCTTTCTTATTTTTCTTTTTTTAAGCAACGTTACCACACTAGGAATAATTCCTGTATCGTAGGTGCGTTTACAAACATGTAAACTCATATGTACAGAAGACACCCACGATACAGGAGTTCATCATCATCATCATCATCATCATTTCAGCCGATACACGTCCACTGTTGGACATGGGCCTCCACCAAGCGTCGCCACATCGAACGTTCCTGTGCGTCCCGCATCCATCGGTTTCCCGCTACCTTCACCAGGTCATCGGTCCACCTTGGAGGAGGCCTTCCAACGCTGCGTCTTCCGGTACGCGGTCACACCAGAACCTTTCGGCCCCAACGGCCATCTGTTCTGCGAGCAATGTGCGCTGCCCATTGCCACTTAAGGCTGTACACTACCTCAAAACTGCTTTACCGTTCGCGTTAGAACCTGCATATCATAAATAATATTGAATCAATCGTGTTGAAAAAAATATATAGTATAGTTGAGCATATACTCTGAGTCCCATATGTTGTGAAAACACGATTACTAAAAAAAATCTCGATACAAAAAAATCACAAACTTCCCTCTTAATTTTGTTAATAAACCGCAGTATTCGGTTAATACTTAACGTATTGTAATGAATTTTTTTATACAAATCTAAACTAATATAATACGTGTACTATATGTTTTCAATTTAAAATAATGTTACTTTTTATTTTGTTAGAAATTTAATACCGAAATATTGCGTGGAAAACTATGCGTCCGCGACGGCCGCTGCACTGATGCAGTCGCGCTCCGGCGCTCAGACGGGGAGCCTGTGTCGCGTCGCGTCGTCACGCGCTCTTACGTATTATTAGTATATTGTTTTATTTCTGAAATGGGAAATGACCGGAATACAAAAAAAAAAAGAAGTTGGAGAAAAGAAAATGCTAAAAACATGAATAAAATATGGAAGTAAGTGCCTATCTTTCAGATCCTAATAAGTCATAAATATTACCTTATCAACTACATAATATTTAGTCTAATTATGTTTTTTCGACACGAAAATTCTTAGTTTGTATCTAAATTGGTAGGAAATTAGCTAACTATTTACCTTCTTTATAATAAAAATTAAATCAGATCTAAGGTAAACCGTAATATAATCTTATAATACTTACCTAAATACGTTTTGCATTTTCAGAGATAAGAAAATATTACCCAATAGTGACTGCAATATCTTTATTACGGAAGAACTTTATTAGGAGAACGTATCGGAGACGGAGCCGTGCCCGTGATTATCACTTAGTATATTTTTTCACAAATTAGATCATTTATATTTTTGTTCTTTGGTACCTCGTAGGTCGGTACTGGGTACGTCTATATTGAATTGCTAGAATAAATATTGTATTGTAATTTTTTATTACTATTTATTTATTATCATCTTGTCGATTGCATAGAATTACGTAGGTGCAACTACACAGCTACCGTATCTACATATTAGGGTAGCAGTCCCAGTTGTTTCCACGATCACAATTATTTTTGTAGTACCTACCTACTGAACAAGGTAAGTAAACCTATATTTTGTTACAGAATACAAATACCAACGGAGCATACGGAACCTAGTAGTTGTAGAAATGCAAACGAATATCGTTTTATGACGTTACAAACTGTAGAAATGTAAGTTTATCTCTCTCTAAAATATTTTTGAATTACATTTATTTGAATGTCCTAATTATGCCAGGAACGAGCTATGTTTACATATTATTGCAAACGTATTGTTACAGGATACCAATGGAACACATGTGTGTAGTACTCCTAAAAATGAAAACAATCTTGATGGTACAAAAGCTGTAGAATTGTGAGTTACTCACCCACATTTTTATAAGATTTGTTTTCACACTAATCACACTATATATATCTATCTTACATTCAGTCAAAAAAGTACCGGGAATGGATGATTTGTTTATGGTTCCAAATGCAAATTTTAGATTTTTTTGTTGTTGCTAGATTGGCACAACTGTTTTCCATTTTGGCGCGGAGTTTGAGTTGCATCTATTATATAAATTAAATAATAGAAGCAACTCAAACAGTGCTGTTTTTAGTTATATCATGTCTAGTGTGTATTGTGAATTTAATTTAATTAATTCATTTTGCATCGCCAATGGAATTTCGTGTTCGGAGTCACTGAAAATGTTACAGAAGGCTTACTTACGGTGAATCGACTTTATCAAACACACGTGCTTATGAGTGGTATAAAGCATTCAAAAGCGGTCGAGATGTGATGGAAGATTTGCCTTGCTCTGGTAGGCCATCAACCTCTGCAACTGAAGTTAACATCGCAAAAGTGAAGGAAATAGTGACTGAAAATCCTCATTCAAGTTTGAGAGAGATAGCCGCCGAACTTTCTGTATCTCACGAGTCGATCCGTACCATTTTAACTAATCATTTGGGTATTAAAAAAAGTTGCCGCTCGGCTCGTCCCAAAAGACCTGAATTTTCTCTAAAAACTCAATCGCATGAGAGTCGCTGAGGACATGCTAGAACGAGTCAATTCCGACCTAACACTCATGAAACGCATTGTTACTGGCGACGAGACGTGGGTTTACGAGTTTGACATGCAAACAAGTCAACAAGCGAGAGTGGCGCCTTCCAACTGAATCAAAACCGAAAAAACCACGCCATAGTCAATCAAAAGTCAAAGTCATGTTAACTGTTTTCTTTGACTATCGCGATGTTGTGCACTCGGAATTCTTACCAAAAGGTCAAACGGTAAATAAAGAATATTATTTGAGCGTTATGCGGCATTTAAGAGAGCAAATTCGACGAAAATGGTCAGATTTGTGGAAAGAAAATTCTTGGATTTTGCACTACGATAATGCGCCTTCGCACAAGGCCTTCATTGTGAACGAATTTTTGACCAAACACTCAACAAATACTATCGAGCAGCCACAATATTCGCCAGATATGGCTCCAGCCGACTTCTATCTTTTTCCTAAACTCAAATTACCACTTCGTGGCACCCATTTTCAATCTGTAGAAGACATAAAGGAGAATTCGCGGCGAGAACTGAACTCAATTTCGGAAACAGCGTTTAAAAATGTTTTGATGATTGGATTATTCGTTGGCGTAAGTGTATCGTTTCATACTTCGAAGGTGTTAAAATAAATTTGGATGAATAACAAAAATTGTGTGTATTATTGATCTTTTTCCGGTATTTTTTTGACAGAGTAGTAAAACCACTATTGTATTGTGTCCAACCTGTAAAGATGGTGTGTGTTTTTTAAGAAAATAAAATAAAAAAACATACATACATACATACATACATAAAAATAAAATTGGAGTGTCTGTTTGTAATATTGAAATAACCGCTTTTGACTACATGCATATGAATATATATACGGTACATACACCAAAATAACATTTTTAGGGTTCCGTAGTCAACTAGGAACCCTTATAGTTTCGCCATGTCTGTCTGTCCGTCTGTCCGTCCTCGCTTAATCTCTGTAACCGTTAGCACTAGAAGGCTGAAATTTGGTACCAATATGTATATCAATCACGCCGACAAAGTGGTAAAATAAAAATTGGAAAAAAAATTTTTATTAGGGTAGCCCCCCTATATGTAAAGTGAGAAGTGATTTTTTTTTTAATTTCAACCCTAACGTGTGATATATTGTTGGATAGGTATTTAAAAATGAATAGGGGTTTACTAAAATCATTGTCAATAATTTCGGAAATAATCGCTCCAAAAGTAAAAAACAATGTGTGTCCCCCCCCTCTAACTTTTGAACCATAAGTTTAGAAAATATGAAAAAAATCTGAAAAGTAGAACTTTATAAGGACTTTCTTGGAAAATTATTTTGAACTTGATGGAAAGAACAGTTTTTGTACAAAAAAGACAAAAAGGTTGTACAAAATAATTTCTGGACTAAGTTTGTAGTATAATCGTATATGCAAGCATTTTTTTAAACTCGTTAGTGGGTACACTTATTGTGACGGACGGGAAACTACGGAACCCTACATTGAGCGTGGCCCGACACGCTCTTGGCCGGTTTTTTACAACTTTTGTCTGTCGGTTTGTTCCGGCTAATTTTTGAAATGACTGGACTGATTTTGACGGGACTTTTTTGGCAGGTAGCTGATGTAATAAGGAGTAACTTAGGCTAATTTTATTTTAGAAAACATAAATTTAAAATCCTGTAGTCCACGCGAACGAAGTCGCGGGCATAGCTAGTAATATTATAAAGGCTAAAGTTTGTGAGTGTGTGTGTGGGTCTGTGTGTGTATATTTGTTACTTTTTCACGCTCGAACGGCTGAACGAATTTTAATGAAACTTGGAGTACGGGTAGACTATGTCCTGGAATAGCACATAGGGTACTTTATCCCAAAGGTATTTTTCCTTAGGGTAATTTTCTATTTTCACGCGAAACCACTGATACAAGTTAGCTTTGTATATTTACTTATTTTTTCCTTTTCAGATTTCCAGAAACATTACCTAGTGACCCTGAGATTATGTCCTTGATAAAAATGCTTGGCTAAATGCCGGTCCTGCTCCACAGCCACAGCCACTTTTGCTTACAAATTAGTTTTATTTTTTATTTTTATTTGTTTGTATTTATAAATATTGGAAGAGATACTATTCCCCTTTTTGTATTTTTGTTTTCGAAGTGTTTCTTTTTTAAATATTTTTTTTTAATTACTTTTATTTCTTAAATTATATATTATTATTACTTATCTACATTGTGTTCACATATTAGAAGCAACAAGAAATATGGAACTCATGATATGATTAAAAAAAAAAAGATTGTCCATTGAGTTTCTTGCACGTTCTTCTCCATAGAGATCTACGCTTTGGAACGTGCAATTTAGCTTCACTTTTTTTTGTTTTTGAAAATTCAAAAGTGCCTGTACGAGTAATTGGTCTATTTGAAATAAACGTTTTTTGATTTTTGATTATAATTATTATATCAATAATCTCTAATTTTATTTCCATACCCATGCCTATATGGATAGTAAATGTGTGTTTTACCCTACCGTACGCTCGAAAAGACGCGCGACGCGACACCGCGCCGATGTGACTCGGCCGCGCTATGTAAGTACCTACTTCGTGCGAGCGAGATAGTTGCTACTGTAGCTACGGGCCGGTTGAACGAAATTTTTGATTTGAGCTGGAGTAGTGTGGGCTCTTAAGTTTGGCAATTCTTTGTGCTATGTCGGCAACCTTACACATACAGGAGTTATTCCGTTATTATTCAGGAGTTATTGTCGAAGACAACCAGACCCGGAACACAATATTCGTATGGCCTACCGATAATGAGGCCATACGAATATTCGTTCCGTGCGGGAATTGAGCCCGCGATACGCAGTGCATGAGTGAATCGCTCAACCGTGCCATTAGTCCATCACTCGCTTTGGGGTGGAACGAGCTGATAGCAGACTTACCGACTAAACCTCACCTGTGTCCTTCAGCTACCATTGCGTTCCAAGGCCACGGTAACTTACAAACGTTCCCTCATTATGCATTTAACACTGCGAGCATAATTTTAACTTTAACGACATCAACGCGACGAGGCCTAGAGCTCTTAAATAATATAAATAGGAGTGTTAAAAGCAGTTCATTGTACCAAAATAAAGGTCACTATTGTCACAGACGATTAAAGAAACAATAACCCTGAATAATTTTAATCCATATTTGACAACAGCCTCTATGCATTACAATTGTGGGTACTTATAAAACCATTTGTTGAGTTCTACTTGGGTTTAACTGCTTCGTTGGAACAAAGGTGTTGTCTACAGAATCTTTGACCTCTTTCCTCAGATAATGACTAGTTATAAGATCTAACGCTTTGGTATTCATACATAATCAACTTAATAATGTTTGGACTGCTGGGTCTCAGACATCTTTTCTAGGTGCGGTTGGTGGATGTCACATGTTTTCGATTCTTTTTTTTTTGTTTTAGGACATGTCGGTTCTACATGTAAATGGATGGAGCGGGAGAGGAAGGCCGAAAAAAAGATGGATGGATTGTGTGAGAAGTGATATGAAAGAAAAGGGAGTTAGTGATAGTTTGACGGGTGACAGGACAGAATGGAAGAAGAAAACGTGTTGCGCCGACCCCAAGTAATATGGGATAAGGGCAGGAAGAAGAAGAGGAGGACATGTCGGTTCTCGTCTTTACGATGTTTTCCTTCGTCCTCTGTTCGGAGAACAGTGATGATGAAATAAATTTCACTTTCCAACTGGGCCACCGAGTGGAGGGAGGCCTTTGCCCAGGAGTGGGACAGAAAAGGCTAACAAAAAAAAAAAAAAACTGGGCCACCTTGGTTTGAATGCATTTTAAGTAAAAGTCTAACACTATCTCCCGCTCCGCCCAAGGGCGCGGAAATGTCATTGTCATTTTTCCACCTACAAAAAAAAAAGCCCTATATTTTAAATATTTTAAGTCGTCCCAACGACTTCCTTCGGCCTTACTCTAAAACTACTTATTGGAGCGATTCTGAAAATTCTGTAATCCCTGAGTGATATATTATACGAGTATTTTCTGCTTTCATGCGGCCGAAGATACTGGCAGAAGCTGGGAATATTAAATAGGTAGAAATTACTGTTCGCTCTGGTATAGTTTTTATAATGGCTTAGTCGCATAACGTCTCTTTTGCAAAATGTCTTCTGGTCGAAATATGTCTCTTTCTCATAACGTTGTTTTGCGGAATGACTCCGGAAGGAGTCATTCCGCAAAACAAAACAAGATTCACGGTATTGTCTTTTTTCTCCGATCTGTTTAATTTTATATGATTTATACTAGTTCTTGACTGTGATCCCACCTGATGGTAAGCAAGCAATCGTTGATAGTGAGTATTCATTTTAGCGTTGAAGACACCTATATCGGACGGGAAGATCGCAACAGCCAAATGTGCAGGTATAGAATAGAATAGAATGGAAATACTTTTATTACACATTATTTAGGTACACATTTAAGACCTTGGTTAGATAGAACAAGCACAATTTAATTTCTAACTACTAACAGAGCTGGACATAGAACCTCTAAGCTAAGCAAATTACGTAACAGTTCTCAGGATTCTGTGATACAGTTAGCAAATTTGTCGTAACCATAATTAGTTGCATAAAGGGAGGATGAAACTATAAATTGATTTCAAACTTCCTGGTTGAAAGTCAGGAGTTTCAGGTAGGCTTTAGTCACGGCGCGA
The DNA here is from genome assembly GCA_910589285.2 of Mythimna ferrago. Lineage (NCBI taxonomy): Eukaryota > Metazoa > Arthropoda > Insecta > Lepidoptera > Noctuidae > Mythimna > Mythimna ferrago. The sequence continues at coordinate 26,134,446 of OU342677.1, read as the reverse complement.
TTAGATTTCATAACTATTTCGCAATAAAGTTATGGTAGCGCACTGCTGTTTAATTTATGTATTCCGGAAGATTTTTGCGTTAAATTTGTAATTAAGTGTTACCAGCTTGGGCCTTATGCACAAAATAGATAGGTAGAGAAGACAATCTTATGTTCAAATTCACTTCACTTTTTATACCTACGCTCGGTGGACGCACACTAATGAGCATTTGAGCCGGAGCTGTTCGACGAGCGGGCCGAGACGCTCCGAGATATCACGTCCGTGAGCGGTGTCTATGTGTGCGTTGTTCGAGCGCTCGCGCTCTTTATAATTATGTAGATTGACTTCTGTACCTATATATTTTGTGCTTATGCACAAGCGGTTTAGGGATTATTTTAATGGAACTTATCATCACTATAACTTCAGTTGCAAGATGTCCGCTAAAAGTTACATACTCTAGTTTTTTTTTTTTGTTTTTGAGGTGGGAAATCAAACATCATCAAACATTTTCTTCCGCTCTAAGTGGAGCGAGGAGTGTCTAGTTTTTACTGACCAAAACTTCTTCCTTAGTTTCTTTCCATTTGCGTTTTGGAGCCCCGGTAACTCTTATTGAACTTTCCCGCCCTAGCAGGCATCGGCTCTATTGGGGCTCGTTCTTTTTGCTGACGACTCTGACACGCGCCTGGAACACAATGTGCACTCGACAGCCGGATGGCGAGCTACCCATTGCTTACCGTCTGCAAGTCCGCGTCTCCTATAGCCGGGAATCGCTCTAAAGCTCTAGACGTGAGGATATCGTCTCCCTCACGGTTTCAGCCACCTTCGCAGAAGACGGTGCTACACTCCGTACCATGGTCTGAAGCCAGGGCCGGACGCGAGAGGTTGTTGCTGACGATCGCTTCCACGAGGACACGGCGGGGAGGTTTGCTCAAGCTGTGCAGATTACCATATACTACACCGTGTCCTCCGGGATATCTCCTACCATAAATAAGTTTTTAGAAGACGTATTTTATACAGATCTCGTGTTTATGGTGTCGTAATATAAAATCTTTCCGAATGCGTATTATGTGAATGTTTTCCCTTCGCTCAATTACGTTGCAAGCGAGTTTTTTTTTACATTTATGTGTTGGAATAAATCGCATTCGCATGTACCTTGTCAGATTATGTATTAAGCTGCCTGGATACATGTAAATGTGATCTGTCAAACAAGTATGTCACGTATAAGGCTCGAGGTTTTAACTCTTAAATTGCCCGTATTGACTCGATTTATCGTGAACCGAAAATAAATATCGAAAGTGGGTCATTGTAAATCGTTACAAAATTGACAAATAATAATACAGTTATGTATCGATACAATAATTGGCAATAAATTATGAAGTGCTGCAATAAATTGCCGTTTATTTTATTTGTATTACCGCAATAGGTTTTTCCGTATTAATATTAATATTGGTGAGGTAAACGGACTTTGTGTCTGGGGATTAGAAAAGTAAAAAAAATCTTCCACAAGCATCGCCATTCAGAAACGAAGAGATCTTACATATAAAATAATATAAATATTAATTGAAGTGTCTGTCTGATTGTTCCGGCTAATTTCGGACTAATTTTTCGGATAATAAGGGACGTTTAGCCCAGTGGCTAATGTATGAGTAACATCCCGCCAGAACGGGACTTAACATTTGGGTTCTTAAACCCCACACGAATGAAGTCGCGGGTAACAGCTAGTCTTGTAGGGAAGTAATGCTTATATGTCATAAGTATTATTTCTCCGAATTACTAATCGTCTTCAACCAACAGTTCTTTTATCCTTCAAATCATTTATCCTCTAACCCCGGAAAATAAAACTTCAGAAAGTCAGCAGTTATGTCCATACGTATGTCTCAGTATAGGCTCGCCCACCCGCTGCGCTCACCATTATGGCTGTTTATGTAACGCCATTATCTTCACCGTAACATAAACTGAGATGAGAGGAATATTAGATTTCCTGGACATGCTGCCATGTTTTGCCGTGATTGTGTTACTTGTCTTACAAGCAAGAAAGGGTTTATAAGTTTATTTATGGGATAAGTTACTGTCAAAATGCAAATGTGGAAGAGGAACGAGAGAGTTTCCTTTTTTGAGTTGGGATATCACACCTCTACCGTGCCTTGAGCGGTCCGCACAATGGTGACAGCTGGGCGTTTCTTCCGCCTGTATCCGGAATAGAAACTTGGAAGTTTCTATTCCGGATACAGGCGGAAGAAACGCCCACGTCCGATGAGGACCTGTGTCATGCGGTAGGTGAGGACGCCGTGACGCCTCCAGCCACTCTTAAGGGCCTGTGTCGACGCACGTTTCAAAAACGCGAGTCAACGTGTTACAAAACGTAGTGTGCACAGGCTCTTAGACGGCACTTACAGCCATGATTTTAGCGAGCCCAGAATAGGGGGATAGAAAAGAGGCTTTCTGAACTCGGGCTGTAGATGATGAAATGATGGTTTGAATGCAGAACTCCCAAATGCCAGTATAATAATAACCTATCTAAGTAACCCATTATATCCCACTACTGGGCAATCGCCTCCCTCTCCCTTCTCCACATAAGTCTGTCTTCTATAATTGCAGGCCAATTCCTTCGGTAAGAATCCAGTTCATCTCTTCACCTTCGCTTTGGTCAGCCGCTATGTCGCCGGGGTTCTTTCGGACGAAAAATTTTATCCGAAAAACTGCTACTCTTAAATGGGATTGGGCCGGACATGTCTGAAGCACATCAGATGAGCTGTGACCTTATTGGGTCCCCTTATGATAATAATCACTTAATAAATTCAAAAGTCAAAAGCATCCAAGTTAAACGAACGTATTGACGTCAAAAGCCAGATTAGTGAGTCCATTAATCCTTATTGAACCTGTCGATGCTCGTACGAAGTAAGCTTTATTACAGGTTTTAAGTCGACCTTTAAGTACCTATTGTTCACACCTTCTTCGGGAGGAAAACCTCTTAATCCTGGGGTTTAAGTCAGAAGCTAAACAAGACAGTGTAGTGCGCTAGACTAACAGCTGCTAGGCGATGCGAGGTGTTTTTATGGAAATGGTTCTGTAGATTCTTAAATCTTTAACGCCTATCATTTTTTTCTGTGGTGACAAATCATCAAATGACTTCTCCTGCTCTTGTTTGGAGCTAGAGGGCGTGTCAGACTTTTGCTGACTAAAACCCACTTGTGTCCTTCTATTGCACTTAACGTAACTTTTACTTAAATGTTCTCGCATCACGTCCTTGGGTCGCCCGCAAAGGAATCCCAGGCTCCTGAAACGCAAGGCAAAGAAGGAACATAGGAGTGAGTTTTAGTTAGTTAAAATCTGACACGCCCTCTCGCTCCGCCCTAGATCGGAAGAAGTTATTAGATGATTTCCCACCTGAAAAAAGCCCATCACGTAATATAAATGATGGTTTTGTCTTTATCAATTAACCTTGTCTGATACCGTATTGTTTGGAGTATGCCCATTATTGTTTTCGTTAATTGATAGTCTATCAAGGCTTTCATGAATTAAGAGACTTACCTTTTGAATAGGGTTCGTCTATGCCAGATTGAGTAACGACAAACGAACTCATGCAAACAGTTCAGTAAAAACACGAAACGACTATTCGCCTCAGAGTGCTGCAGATATTGTTGTCGTAGCAGGAATATGATTTTGAACTAGAACTAACAATGCACCTTTAGGGTAGAGCTACATCTATCAGCACCTAATATCACTTTCCCATGCATCTATCCTTTTCTGTCATTTAGTACCGTCATATATACTAGAGCGAGAAAGAGAGGGTTTGCAAGCGTACGCGGCGGAATCGATGAGGCTGTCAGCAACAGTGCTAAACTGCTAACAGATGTATCTAGCTTAACTTATAGGACTATAATTTCACCGAGACACCATGGCACCGCGACCAACAAAATGTACAGCTCTATAGAGAGTTACTCACCTGGTGTCCGTTTGGTCGCGTAACCAATTTGGTGGCGCGACCAGCTCGGACGTGTAATGACTCTGGTGTCTGTATGGTGTCTAGTTTGGTAGCTTAGGACTATATTTAACCGGGACACCAACTGGTCGCGCCACCATGGTGTCCCGGTGAAATATAGCCCTTAAACCAACTTTTGATACAGTCTGCACACAACTTAAAATCAAAGCAAATATTTGATGTAGCAAGCTAGTAGCATATATAGGGTTGCCATAAATCCTTAAGACCCCGTAGGGATAATTACAATTTGGGGGTCCTTATTTTTAATATTTCCCGTGTTCGTCGGTAAACAAGTCACATCAGATTATAGAGGATAACATAACAATTAATTAACATCAGTCCTTTTTATATTTATCGGATGATTTTATTTGGGACAGTAATTATCGGTTACCTTTTATGAATTTATAAAATTCTTTACAATTCATGTAAAAATTAATTTTACATTGAAGAATAGCTTCCATGGTGTCGATTTCACGGTGGCAATTTTTAAAAACTTGTAGCACTGCGCTTGACTGTGTTTGTCGGGACATTTTATAGCATGTCGGGACGTCGGGACACCACTGTTGATAACGGTGGCATGTCCCGACGTATCGGGACGAATGGCAACCCTAAGCATATAGTATGTAGCAAGGTAGCAAAAAGAAAGTCATTTGGCTGGAACGGATCTGACTGGAGTTATTACCCGCATTTACTGAACTGATCGTAGCTAATTTATTGGAATATGTAACCTGACATTAACTGGGGTTTTTCTAATTCGTTTAATGAGTAAAATAATTTTAGTGGATCGGATTTACTGCTATAGAGTATTTTGATAGTTTTTTTTTATGATTTCGTACCTCAAAAGGAAAAAGTGGAAGCCTTATGGGATCACTTTGTGGTCCGTCCGTCTGTCTGTCAATGTATATCTCGGGAACGCATGGAGGTATCGAGTTGAAATTAAAACCATATGAGTACTCATGTCTACGGTCCCTTGAAGCTGAGAAAAAATTAAACTTCTAAGTTAACGAAAAGAAAAGATATGGCCGTTTATGTTGCAAAAAACGTATATTTCGACACTTAAAAGAATTAAAATTCATAGGATTGTCCTAGAATCCTGAAATTTGGCATGAATTCAGCAAGATCTCATATCATAAGTACAGGAAAAAATCTGAAAACTGTAAATTTGTAGTTACGTCACAGTAAAAACTTCGTTCGATTCGGAATAATCTTCGAGACTCGATTCGGGAATTGAACTATTTACATAAATTAGTTTGTACGGAACCCTCAGTGTGCGAGCCCGACTCGCCCTTGCCCAGTTTTTCGAGATCTTTATAGCTTTGGCGTTAGGGACGGATTAATCAATCTCAATTGAACAACATCCGAGAGATTCATATTTCAAGTTTTGTGAGAACCTTCACATGTTTACTTGCGGATATCAATCTATTTTCCGTGTCCATCAATTTTCAATCTGCCGGTTAATATTGACATTTACAGTAACTTATTTAATAGCGATATATTGCGAAACTTCTACAATAGGACGGTTAAGTAAAACATCCTTGATGATTGCCAACGATTACATATCCACGAGTAAATACGAGCTTACAAAGCGACCGCAAATATCACTACTTAGTATAATGAGTAAAGCAATATCAAATATAATAAATCGCATCCAGAAAGTAGCATTATTTATTCAACTACCCCTCCATTGTATAGACACAAACTAGATAGGTACAGAAGACAATCTACATACAAAGCGCGCTTGAGCAACGCACACATAGACACGATATCTCGGCTCAATTCAGCTCATTGCGAGCGCGTATGCATCCGCTTTTTGCATTGATATACAAAAAACCCAAGATACACACTCAGCGTCTCAAAAACGTCCGCGAAAAAAGAGCGCAACATTCGATAAAGTGCGCTCTTTTCAAATAGTCTCGTATCGCCCGCGTCACTGCACGCTCGTTAAAAATGTCGGAGTGTTCGTTAAGAAATTGTAAAAATATTACGTCAAAAACGTTAAAAAAGGATGGGATATCGTATTTTCGGTAAGTAAAAGTGTTTATTGAATTGTTTTTGTTGTTTTTATGACTTAATATACACTGTAATATGTGATTTTGATTTAATTTGTCCCAAAATTTCACTCATCGGTCCAAGTATAATACGGCAAATTTCAATGACCGCATTGTCAGTGTAAGATCAATGCTTACCAGCCTACTATTATTTTGTTCGTATAATACAAATAACTCCTGTTCTTAGTTGTGGAGTCGATTTTTTTTTATTGTTTAATTTTTTTTATTAATAAAGTTGAACTTATTTCTAATAAAGTTTTAAACAAATATTTATGGGTTATATGTTTATACTATATTATAATATAGTTTTTAATCCTATGAGTAGAAAAAAAAAACTGGAAGTCGATGTTTCTAATTTAGTTTAATCTCTTTTTTATCATTTTTAACCCTGACTTCCATGTGACTTCCAGCGACAAACTATGGATTATTTAATGAAATTTAAATTGGGATAATGTTATTTTAGATTTTTGTAGATTTAACTTTTTTTTTTGTTTAATTATGGGTTAGTGTTTTACTTTGTTGTTGATGTTGTAGAGTTGTTTTATTTAGGTTCATATTTTATATTTTAGTTTTCCTCGTGACCCAATACGATGTGGAGAATGGACGTCAATCGTCAGCCGACAAAGACGTGAAGATTTTTTTAAACCGAATAAATCATACCCTGACAATTTTGCTACCTAATCACCTTCTAATAAATACCTACTCAGTTTCACCTTTGAACTAAATAATAATAGGGAATTAATGTTACCAGTAAATATTTGTTTCATTGATTTATACACATATCCTACCCAAAACATATTTACGCTCAGATAAATGTGTTTAGAACACAATTTAACAATCTAATTCAATATCATATAAAAATAAAAACTATATAAATATTCGTCTCCACTCCGTGATTTGTTCTGCCGGCTAACTTCGGTCGTAAAATTTTATTGCTTTCTATAAACTGCATTGTAAAAACAACTTTAAACAATTCGAGTAAGATTGAATTTGCAAAAAATATGTTTATGTTATGATTATAACTACCTATCTAGAATTTTTGAATGTTTAGGGACAGTTTCGAGTGTCACTTTTGTTAGAGACTGTGCTTCTTGGGTTTTTATAATTCAATGGCTTTTTGTGAAATAATGGAGCAAAGCAAGTTTATTAAACGGTTTTTTTAATTCAACATTAAATGCTGAATTATCGTTTTTGAAGCTACCAGTTTTAAGACGTAATTATTAAAGTAGAGAAACAAACTATTAAAGTAGTAGCCAATACCTACCTAAGGTATTGGCTACTACTTTAATAGTTTGTTTTTACGTAACGTAGGACAGTTTGGTAGGTAGAAAAGTACATGACTTTGTGTTCATGTAATATTTTTACAATTTCTGTTATGTATCGCCGCGGCCGAGAGCACTTGGACAGAGCGGCGCCGACCCTAGCGCAATTGCTGAGCGTAGGTATAAAAAGTGAAGCACATGTGTACATGAGGTAAGTTGTATGTAATAATTTAAATATTAATCGAATCTATGAAAATTGTAAATAATGGTAATAATTTAATTGCATGAAGTAATAATATTTTAATGACAAATATAAATAATTTGCAGGCTTGCTTGCAGGCAGAATACAGTGACTTTCAGGTTATAAAATCTTTCCTTGTAAACAATGTATTTCTTGCAAATAAAAATTTTGAATTGATTTGAGATTGACTTCTGTACCGATCTATTTAGTGGTATAGATTTTATTTCAGCTACCTGTGGCGTGCCTTCGCTAAACATTAACCTGACCTCAGCCAGGTAAATGAGAATCATTTGGAGACAATTTGTGTCCGGCGGCCATTTCGCTCAGTGTGCAGAATGGCGCGAAAGGACGACGTAATGGTCAGAAGTGGTCGTAACATTAATAACGCTTTGTTTTACTGATCACGAGTTCTTGTTTTATTGTTTGTGAATTAGCTGTTTATTTTGTTTTGTGTTTCGAGTTGCGTTGGAAGGGTCCTGTCCAATTGGGGATGTATTTTGTCTTTGGTGCTTTTGTTAATATTATGACGGACTTATGAGAGATACGAATTTATAAAGTTTCTGGGCGTTACACTATTCTGGACTGTTTTTCATCTGATTATATGTGCAGCGCTGCATATCGCAGCGTTGTGCCTTACCGGAACATTAGGGAAACTGTTGCGTCGACTTTTGTCATACTTAAGGAAGAACACATATTGCGTCAGCCTTAAAAACATTTAGTAGGAAGAATGACAATGAAAAATATTTAAGTACCTACATACTTGCATGGAATATTTAATTTTTGGAAATAAACAAAGAGTAACTTAAAAATTAAATATCTATTAACCGCACATTGTTACATCCCATTAAGAGGCCGGCGAATGTCACTCGCAACTGCAAGTTGACGCGTATTCAAAATTCGTTCGTGGAATATAGCTATCTCTGTTTGACAAAAACAAGTGACGGAGTGCAGCTGTGTGTGTGTATGTGAGCGTCTTACAATTTATTGTTAGTAAAATGAGGTATTCATTATTTGCTTTATTTTTGCCGAATACTTCGGGAATTGTTTGTGAATGTACGAACTAGTAATGCGTTTTTTGGAAATTTTATTACCGCGCCAATATCTCAACATATTATGATAACAATAGCAGATATGTCATACAAAGATGGTCTTTTTTTACGGTGGGAAAATCATCTAATGATATTCCCCGCCCTTGGGTGGAGCGGGAGATAGTGTCAGACTTTTACTGACTAAAAACCCACTCCTGTTCCTTCGTTGTCTTTCGTACCGGGGCTGAGCTACCTTTCGGAGCTAACCCTGGCCCCAGTAGGCTTCGACCCGGTTGGACCCCTTCTGTTGCTGACAACTCCTTGAGGCGCACGGGAACAGTTCGCGCAGTCGATGACTTGGGCTCGATCCGGACAGTTACCGGACGGTCGGACAGCGAGCTACCGATTGCTCGCCGTCCGCAAGCCCGCGCCTACGGTGGCCGGAAATTGGGATCGGAATCCCGGCAGCGGCTGTGAGCGCCGTTGCCTGATACGGTCGGCCTCCTCCTTTGCTAGCATTACTGCTTTGCAGAAGGAGGCGACTGCCTGCCACTGATCCTCTTCGCTCCGAACCATGGCCTGTACCAGTCTGGCACGAGAGATCGCCGCCGCCGATCACCTCCACGAGGGCAAGGCGATGCTCTGCCTAAGCGGCACACTTCCACTGCGTGCTCCACCGTGTCCTCCGGGCGTTCCGCACAGTGGCGACACTCGGGCGTCACTTCCGTACGAATCCGGTACAACCCGAACCTACCGAACTTACGTGTCCGGTGAGAACCTGCGTCCACCTCCAACCATCATGCGGAAGGTGAGGACGCCCGCGCCGTGAGGTCTTTCCAGCCATGCCTCCAAGAGGGGACTTACTGCCATAATTGTGGCGTGCCCAAGGTGGTCTTCTTGTGGTCAAATCAGAAAATGTTATGGAGGCGAGAGCTTTTTTCATTCATAGGTGGGAAATTATTCAATGACTTCTGCCGCTCTTTTAGTGTCAGACTTTTAGGGAAATGAAAACTGTTCTTTCGTTTCAAGGCCCCGATGTTCTCTTTCGCTCAACCCTTGGCCTCAGTAGACTTCGAACCTGCTGGGCCCCTACGGTTTTGCTGACATGTCCTCGAGATGCGAGTGGAACACTATGCAACATCGACGTCTCGAGCTCGGTACGGACGCTTACCGGACGGCCGGACGGAGAGATACAAATTGCTCGCCGTCCGCAACCCTGCGCCTACGGTGACTGGAAAAAGGGATCAGGATCCCGGTGGCTGGGTTGTGAGGAATGATGTTCCCTCACGTGTACGACTGTCTCCTTTGCTAGCATAACTGCTTCGTAGAAGGAGCCGACCACCTGCCATTCCTACACATTCCGGTCCATGGCTTGTACCAGGGTCACTCCCACGAGTACACAGCGCGGCGGCAGTGCTCCGCCTGAGTGGAGCATACCATCGCCGTATGCTCCACCCTGTCCTCCGGGCGGTCTACACAATGATGACAGCCAGGCGTTTCTTCCGAACTTACCACGAGGTGAGGTGTCGTCATGCGGAAGGTGAGGATGTTTCCACGTCTATTCACCCACTCCTCAAAGATTGGATTTATCGCCATAATTATGGCTTGCCCCGAGATCCCGCCGGTACTCTGACCGCCTTCGTCAGTGGTTTTTTACCCCGGCGTTGCAACTCCATGCGCAAATTGTGCATGCGTGCAAGGACTGTTGCCTCTAGATCCCATGGTGGCAGACCAGCAAGGAGGCTCGTCGCTTCGCTGGAGAACGTGCGGTATCCCCGCACCATTTGGATGGCCATGATCCTCTGGGATGCGTTCAATATTGCCCCCGGTCGCTTTCACAGCAATGGGGCCAACACCGGCGCTCCGTAATAAGCCATGGACCAAACAATGCTGCGTGGAGCCTCCAGCAAAGGGCTAAGGACCTCTATGTTGGGTAGGAGCCGCTTCAGGGCAGCCCCAGTCCGGTCCAGTTTGGGAGCCAGACGTCCGAAGTGTTCTTCGAAATTCCAACGGCTGTCGAGGACAAGTACCAAAAACAGTCCGACCCATATCTTGGTACCGATCCTTGGGGAACACCGCACGACATCTCTCAGCGTTTCCATTCTCCACGGTGAGCGGGGCAGATAATGAACCTGTCCTTCAGGTAGGCCTCGATCACACGAATGAGGTACCTGGTGATACCAGGGTCCAAATAGAGCGCTCCCTGCAAAAGCCAAACTGGCCATCCGCAAGATCCGGCTCCACCCATACCAGGTGCGTACGAGGAATAAAGAACAGCGAAGCGCACCCTCAGAGCGGAGATATGGCTGGCCAAACTGGAGGCCCGCGACGTGTAGCTGGGGACTCTGGACAGAGACCCGTGGGGACGACCCTACGAAATGGTGCGTAACAAGCTCCATACCTGGGCTCCCCCGCTGACACAGAGTACCGGCCCCTGTTTATGAAGGGTGTGATGAACGCTCTATTCCCGTCAAAAGGGGAGCATTCTCATCCGCTCATGGCTCCGCCACTAGTTGTAGTGTAGTTTATATTTTTATGTCACCGTTTTTTGTAGCCATATTTGCATACTATGTGCTATGTGACCTCCCCAACGGGGTCAGCGTGGTCTATTATACAGACGACACGCTGATCCTAACGAAGGGAGAGTCGTAACAGGCGGCGGTCGAACTAGCGGAACGCAGGGTTGCAACAACCTCCAACCAGCCTTGGCCCCACCGACATCATGTCATATGGGCCGAATCGAAATGAGACGGCTGCGGACACAGCCCACCCATATAAATATGAGCGCGCTATCACCGCAGCCGCTTCTTGACTCCTTTACAAATTTCTTCGTCTTGTCCCCATGTTGCCTTTCTCCCCATCCTGGGGCGGCGTACTAACGGTCCCCCCTCACGTGGGTAAGACAAACACACAGTACGGGTTCGCTGCTTGCTTACTCCTTAGTCTGTGCCATTCGTGTTCGAACTCTTTTGAGGCCATGAGATTGCAGTAGTAAGCCGGTCTCTCATCCAAGCGAGTGATCCCGTCCATCACATTTCGTCGCTGTTCGTCATAAGGGGGGCATCGCCACAGAACTTGATCAAAATTTTCGTCCTCATCACCGCAATAGCACACGCTAACCTCACATAACCGCATATCATACAGTTTCTTCCAGAAATATCCATTCAGTCAGGATCTGCAAGACTTTGTAGTCCGGCTCGACCCAAGTTGCCTTGAGCCTAACCGCCACGTCAGGGAGGAATCGATGAAGTTCCATCGCCTTCTCTTCCTGCTCCCATCTCCGCTGCCAATTAGCCACAGGCTCACTTGCAAGAACCCTGCTCCCTGTCCTGAACCGCAACGCAGAGTTGCAACAGTCGTGAAGAGGATCCAGCAGTTGGGACTCGAGGTGGCACTGCACAAGTCCGAGAGCATGTGTTTTCATGGCCCTCGGAACGAGCCACCGCCGGTTTCCCAAATTACAATAAAAGTTTACAAGTATCTGGGACTCGTCCTCGACAGTCGATGGTATTTTGAGGAGCACTTCCGACGTCTGGTTCCCAAACGTGTTACTTATTGTTTATTTTGTGTTGCGCCTTGTGCTGTACCAAATAAATTATTTTTCTTTCTTTCTTTCTTTCAAACTGGATTAGACTGAAGCACTCAAGCGGCTCCTGTCCAACCTGGGGTGTCCAGACGCCTCCTGCTGGAGGCTCTACGCAGGCATCGTTCGGTTCATGGCCCTTTATGGAGCGCCGTCGCTGCGAAAGTAATCAGTTGCCAAGATGAACGCATGCCAGGGAGTTATAGCCATCCTAATGGTACAAAGACAAAGCACGGTTTCCTGCAATATACCTGCATGGTTTCCTGCAGGCTTGCTACCATGGAATGTGGAGGCAACAGTCCTTTGCACGCATAAGCATGATTTACACGTGGAGATGCAACCCTGGGGCGAAATTCCGCTGCCACGACAAGTCGCTGTAAGGCAGACAGTTCCGGCAGGATCTCAGCGACTGTCGTAACGCAAATACTCACCGGACATGGCAAGTACGGGAGGCTCCTGCGTCGGATTTAGGCGGAAGAAACGCCTGGTTATCACCATTGTGTGGACGGTCTGAAGGATACGGTGGAGCATACGGTGGAGATGTACATATGTGCCCCGTTTAGGCGGAACACCGCCGCGTTCTCGTGGGGGCCATCGGTGGCAACGACCTCTCGCGCCGAGCCCTCTTTTGCGAAACAGTAATGCTAGCGAAGAAGGCGGCCGCATGGACGAGGGAATACCCTGACGCCCCAGCAGCCAGGATCTCGACCCAGATTTCTAGCCACCCTGGGCTTGGAATCGCCGTCCAGCCATCCGGTAACCATCTGGACCGAACCCAAATCGTCAACGGCGCTTTTTTTTTACTCTTTTTTTTAAGGGGTTTTTGACGGCGCTTTTAGTCGGCTAAAGTCTGACATGTCCTCAAGAGTTCTGTATTCCTTTTATTAAACTTTAAATGCTTACGTACTATTTTATTTAAGTCAATAGTGTCAAAAATATTACAATAAAATTTATAACTCGACCTATGAACGTAACTGAAGTAATGACAGCACGCACACAATGACACTGACATCCCGCTTGCCGCGATAGCACTAGTAACTCTTGGAAATTTGCGATAAATTGGACGTATTTCGTAATACCAAAAAAGATTAATGAAAACTTAATGTTTTTCCAATTTGTTTTCTATCATTTGTAAATTGATAATATAATCTGTGTTCCTACATTGAGAATATTGGACATTTTGTTATTTTTAATACAGGAAAAGCCAAATGAAAACATGCCATTTACGTTGTAAAAAAGTGCGAATTATAATTCGCTTTAATTTCGTTTTAGGCAAGTTTTTTTAAAAAAGAAAGATGTAGGAACCTAGATAAGTATCGTCTATAACCGAATAACATCATAATATGTTGGAAATATACTCCAATTGCAAATGAGCGTGGTATTACGTTTGTATGAAAAATTCAACTGTCGCCGTGCTCTTAATTTTAAGCTCCTTTTGTATTTTTTATGGTGAACAATAATAGTACATTATGATATAAGTGTGTAATGTTAGTGAGAGTCGAGGCGGTATTTAGACCCGAGCCGTGGCGAGGGTCTTAAGAGAGCCGAGAAAGGTAATTATTAATTACTCACGTGTATCATACGACGTTTTTCAATACACTTGTGAAGAAAATAACTAAAACTAGTAAACTTTTGTGGCGGTAAATATCTGTTTTCATATGCGCGCCCATATTTTTTTCAATACACTCATTGAAATGAAAGAACGGGGGTTGACCGGCGACTCGCGGGGTACGACCTGCGCCCAGCCTGATGCGGTCAATGTGACATATTTATGGCGGGGAAGAGGTTGAACAATAAGGTTTTAACTACATTATAGCACTAGTGTGTAATGGTAATCAAAATGTCACAGTTTGATAACAAGGGCCTTTATGTACCGTGTGCAGTGCAATAAGAGTCACTTTCTGAGCAAGTGTATTGAAAATAATATTCTATCTAACTACGAATAATTATAACCTATACGCAACTAGGTGTCGAAATAATCCTTCCTCCACATCGCTTTCATCTCGGTACGCCGTAAACGCTCAGAAGACTGGCAACATTGTCACTTGGCTGGCAATACTAATTCTTTAGGTAAACAAAAAGCTAGCCCTCTGGTCACGTGAACCTACTTATTTTATCAGCTCTTAAAGATTTTGCTTATTCCTGCATATCCTATTCAGGATTTGGGAAGAAAAACGCCAATAAAAACTTTGTGACAATAATTTATAACCTAAGTAAATACGCAACTAGGTATCGAAATACTCCTCCACATTGCTGTCACATCGCCATGCCGGAAATATACTCGGAAGACTGTTTATGTAACGTGACAGCATTGTCACGATGCTGTCACGTTACTTAAATAGCAATGGAAATCATCTGGTGGGATCGCAGTCAAGCACTGGTACAATTACCAGCACGGATTTTGGGCGCTGGCTTCAAGTTGCGCAGAAGTCAAATATTCGGTCTCATTAGTGGTGCGAAGTGAGGCGGGGGCGGGGAGTGTCAGTGATTGACTCGCGGCGCCATCGTGTCATAGACGTCACTTGTGATTCCTGCGCTTGCTGTACTTTTTATTTTTTTTATTATTGATAGGCTCGCGTTTGACCACTATCTCACCTGATGGTAAGTGATGATGTGGCCGACGATAGAGCACGCTTGCCTAGAAGTAACCTATTCACTCTCGATGTATATATATACACTCTGTATGGAATGCGCAAAGCGATCCCCACTTTGACGCCGAGCGCTCAAGATCCGTGCCGGTAATTGTATATAGCATTAAAAAAAAAACTTTGGGTAAAGAATTAGTCAGCCTCTGGTCACGAAAACCTATTTATTTTCTCTTAAAATATACTACTTACTCTTGTATATCCTATTCATGTTTTTGTGAATAAAAAACACTAATAAAAACTTAGACACAATTTATAGCCTATGTATCTCCATTATAAACACGTTTTGCTTCAAGCAAACATTTAAAATATATTAAAGCATTTACGTTGTTAATTAAAAACTATTACAGGATCGTAATTATGTAACTAATTCTCTCAACGATTAAGTCTAGGTTGTTCTCGTTATGACTAAACAATTAGTATTATGCCTGCTTGCGGCTAGATATTGTACTATTAGAATTATTTTATTAATGATATTTATATAAACTTAAATAAAGAGTTCTTTGCCCTCCCTCTCCCCCTCCATCCATCCTCATATGGATGGAGGGGGACAGGGAGGCCAAAGAAAAGATGGATGGATTGTGTGAGAAGAAAGAAAGAAAGAAAAATAATTTATTTATAGAAGCGATATGAAAGAAAAGGGAGTTAGTGATAGCGTAACGAGTGACAGGATAGAATGGAAGAAAAAAACGTGTTGCGCCGTCCCCAAATAAAACGTGACAAGGGCTGGAAGATGATGGTGACTCGGGATGATAGTCACTCGTCATGCTATCACTACCTTCCTTTTCTTTCATATCATTCTTCACGCAATCCATCCATCTTTTCTTTGGCCTCCCTCTCCCTCTCCACCCATCCACATGTATACTCATAACTCTTTTGGTAACATGCATTTCATCCCTCCTCTTTACATGACCATACCAAGACAAACGATTCCCCTTCAGCTTGTCAGTCACTGGCGTCACTTTCAAACTTCCTCTAATATACTCATTTCTCACTTTATCCAATCTCGTCACACCACACATCCATCTCAACATTCTCATCTCCGCTACATGCAATCTTTTTTCATCCGTCTTTTTCACAGCCCAACATTCTGATCCATACAGTATGACAGATCTTATCACGGACTTGTAGATTTTACCCTTCAACTTGAGGGGCATCCGTGGGTCACAAGTTGTTCTAGTGACCTGTCGCTGGAACAACTTGTGACCCATGGATGGATGATGATGATTTATATAAACTTAAATTTAATTTTACATAAAAGGTAGCTTTTGTCCTGTTTTTTGAGAGGGGAAATCATCTACTAACTTCTTCTGGTCTAGTTGGGTGGAAAGAGCGTGCTAAAACTGACTAGAACCCACTATATATTTCACCCTTTGCGGTCTAGGGTAACTTTTCGAACATATCCGCAGCGCTAGCCCTATAATTTAAAGTTTAGTAGATACGAGTATTTGTCAAGCTCTTCATTACATACTTTAGCATTAAAGTAGGGTTTTTTTTTTCGTGATTCGAAAATCATCTAATGACATCCCCCGCTCTTGGGCGGAGCGGGAGATAGTGTCAGACTCTTACTGACTAAAAACCCGCTCCTGTTCCTTCTTTGCCTTCGTTCCGGGGCTTGAGCTATCTTTCGAATTAACTCGTTTCTCTGACTCAAACGCATCAAGCTGATACTTAGCATAACAGCCCCCAAACGTTGCTAAATCTGGCCATCCTGTTATACTAACCACTAGCCTCTACTATTTTTAGTTGTCCCTCACAAATGCGCATATTTTCATTACTGTCCCTACGCCACAACAATGGGATGGGATTCCATTTTACCGCTGCATATCTCATCCTCTTTGTTCCATCTATTCATGCAGGAATTCCTTTCATTCAGCTCTGTATGAAGTAGAAGGCCGGTGCAATTATTGTCAATGGAGCTAATAAATCGATGAACAGTAGGAAGCGGAAAAATTGGAAAGGTGATTTCTTTAACACAGCTGCATTGTAACTACCTAGTAACCGTAAAAGAGTTCTTAGAAAATAATTGAAGGTTCTCGACGAAAAGTCTCTGATGATATTGGCATTATAATGTTGGCATTGAATAAGTCAGTTTATTTTGCAGTAAGTACTAATCTTTCAGAAATCAGAAACGTGTATTTATTATAAACCAATTGCAGGCACTTTTGAATTGTCAAAACGTCGGTCAATCAAACAAAAAGTGAAACTAAATTGCAAGTTCCACAGTGTAAATTTCTATGGAGAAGAACGTGCAAGAAACTCCATGGACACTTTTAAATCATATTAAAAGTAATACTCATAATACATAATACTTTTCAGGACCGTTACAAGGAAATGTTAGAAGTCATGGGTGGACGAAGGTGAGGTTAAACTTTCAAAAAGCGAAGATGACGTGATGCGGCCATGACAATTAGAATCATGACATAATACAGAGGTCCCCCGGCCTATTAGAAGGCATATTGGCGTACTCATTAATCAGACGTCTTCGTTAGATCAAGCTCTCTCATTTGACAAACGAGATGCGGCTGAAAGTAATAATTTATCAGTTTCATTAAGTTTTTTCGGTAAAGACGATTACGTAACTACAGCCGGTACATCACCTGCTCTCCTTCACGGTGAATGAATTTTCTTAGCTGGAACTTTGGCAAGCGTCAGTTCGTCTTCCCTGCTCGATTTGGCAGGCCCAAGTTGCCCCATATTAACCTGTGCCATAAATTTTTCTGCTTAAATGACGCTCGTACTTATTTAGTCCGCTTAAACTACGCTTCTGTTTTGACATTATTGAAGAACCATGTTCTACGAAATTATATGATAAGTATCAGATAGAATTGCAATAAAATACATTGACTTTATCTAATATCTCTGCGAGGGGTACCCGAAAAACAAACAACAAACTGAAAAACTAAATAACACTACTAGAAAAAGTTTCTGTTTTTGAAATGTGTTAGATAAAATCGCAAAAGCGCCCCAATGACCGCTATTATATCTGGCGCCTACCTTGGACTACGAACAATTTAACTTTGTTTTACACTCAAATTTAGTTTCAAGCGTGTTTAATGACTACAAAACCTGAGCGTTCAATAAACACTACAAGTTTTGACATGTAATTTAACGGAACAAAGTCCAAACACAATTTAATCATGAACTGGAACCAAACACTCGAGGTCAAATACACAATGGAACTGGAATAGATTGAAAAGTAAATCAAAGAACCCTCGTAAAATTAAGGTTGGGACTATAAACAAACAAATCGCATAGAAACATAAAAAATCAATCATTTATTAAAACTCTTCACTTGCGGGTACTTATAAACTGTACCATTACTTTGTAAAATCACTATCTACCCTCACTGCTAAAGGTATTCGCTGCTCAATCGTTTACTAAAGGGCAATTTGCATGAAATTAGTGCTTGCGGTTCTGATCAACGTGAATGAGCCTGGCTTAGCCTTTTATCCGTAAATTAACTAGAGGAACATACCGATTTATTTAAAAGTATGTTGTTACTAACTGTTTTCGCCAAGATAACTAGCTGCGGCTTGTTGAGTATACAGTTTAAAGCTGTTTTGCTTTAGAAGTTAAGCGGTAAAACCACGATGTCTTTACTTGTTGAAGCTTGAACGAGGTAGTTAATTGAGAAGCTTGTGCTTTAGATATTGCCTTGAAGGTCTGATGGTAAACATCTTAAGATTGTAGCAATAAATGATCGTAATGTTTGAAATAATCTGGCCGTAAAAGTATCAAGATTCTGTTTTATTTTAAATGTTATAAGTGATGCAATCGTTGATGATAAAGCGCACTAGTTTATTAAGAGCCTATTCACTCTAGCTTTAAATACACCTAAATTATACCTGATTGCTTCATAGTGGCAATATTTACATATCTATGTTGTTTTTAGCACACTGGAGGTTGAGGATATCCATGTTCAGTATTTCTTTCATAGTTCCCTTCTTCTTCTTATCGTATCGATGGCAAAATTAGTTAAATTCCTTGCCTGGCCCAGAATTCGGCCACGGCAAATAAATAAAATAAATAGTTCCCTGATAACTCCAGAAAAACTAACAGACATAGTTGGCTAGGAGCAAAAACTGTATCATTTTAGAAGAAAGACGTCCACTGTTGCCTTCCCCAAGCGTCGTCCCCAAAACGACCGATCCTGTGCGTCTCGCATCCACCGTATTCTCTCACCAGGTCGTCGGCCCACCTTGTGGGAGGCATTCAAAAGGCCAAGATTTCCTCGCGCGATGCGCGGTCGCCACTCTAGAACCTTTCGGCCACATCGGCCACCTGATCTACGAGAAATGTGCCCTGCCCAGTGCCACTTTAGTTTAGCGATTCTTGTAAACTGTATAAATAAGCCATATTGCATTCTTATTCACAGAAATGTGGAGCGTTTCAACTTCTAGGAACCACGGATATTACCAGGCTTTTAGAAATGCTTTGAAAGCAAGAAATTCTTATAGTGACAATAATTGTAAACATGGCTTGTAGATTCTTGCTAACTTCAAGCGTCACTTTCTTCGAATAAGACAATACAGGCTGTTTCCTTGATGTTGATCTTGTGTTTAATTCTTCTTATTCCACACAATTCTGTAGTAGATCGGTTACTTTTCGTAAAACTGCCATGTTTCTCTTGAAGGCACGCGTGACCTTACAGTGATCTACTGAGAAAAGTATTTTATGTGTAGTTTACGTACTAAGCTCTATAGAAATACTAGCTTCTGTCAGTGGATTCGTTCACGTGAAAGTAGAAAATTATCGCAAAGGGAATATACTGTCTTGTGATAAAAAGTATCCATGTGCTATTCCACGACATGGTCTACCCGTCTGCCGAATTCCATCCAAATCCGATTCGAAGGATTGGAATACGTAACCTTACCGTAACCTAACCTAACCTACATAGTAAATACAAAATATCTAATAGATTTATACGCAACTATATATGTACCTAAAAAGCTTAAATAGTAACTAAACTATTTATACTGAAACCTAACTATGTACAATCATAAATATAATACAAAAACACAAAGTAGAAACACTCGGGCATCGAAGTATTTCTCCACATCGCTGTCATCCGCAAATGTGTCCAGAAGACTGGCAGCATTGCCACGTTGAATGGCAATGCTAATTCTTTAATAAGCTCAAATACGTATACATTATTTAGCAGAAAAGAATAAGGAACCATCTATAAATCTCTGGTCTATGGTCATCTCACATGTCATGTGCTAGCTAGATACAAAGTGTGACTTCACTAGCCCATAAGCCGTGTGAACGCGTTCAGTATGGCTTTCTCAGCTTAAATTAAGCTCTCTGTCCTGACAATATTTCGTTAGCTAGCTAAATCTATTATGCCTAGAACGTTAGTGAAGATACTAACTCTATGCCACTTGTAGCTATAACCACAAAATAGATAGGTACAGAAGACAATCTACACACAAAGCGCCCTCGAGCAACGCACACCTAAACACCGATCACGGACACGATATCTCGGCTCAATCGTCCGGTTACATTCGTACAGTTCGGCGCTATGCGTTGACTTTGACGGGCCCGCGATAGATGCAAGGAGTGGTATGAGTTTGCCCAGGAGTGGGACAGGACCGGCTAACAAAAACGTTCTTTGTTCTAAAGGATCTTTTAAGTAATTTAATTTCATTCAATGGCACAATACAACATATTTCTTGGACGGAAGCCTTTGCCCAGGAGTGAGACAGAACGGTTTTTATTAACCAGTACTTCGATTTCAGCACAATAATTATATTCAATGGCACAATACACAACATATTTCTGGATCCCTGTTGACATGTTTTTCATTACTTCAAGTACCATTTGTTCGTTTGTCTATGGTATTGACAAATGATGTATGTAGGAGCTTTAGGCGTCGGTCTATGATTTACTAATTATTCTTATATGCACTATATTTATAAAATACACACATAAATATAAATTCACGAATTTTATATATACTATATATATTCTATCTCTTCTTTGTTCATTCTTTTTTGATAGACTATTATTATATAACATCCGGAAATATGTTCGTGACATCACAGCAGGCCCTAACAGAATATCAGCGCTGCGTTATTTATCGTTTTAAATAACGTAGCATATGCTGTGTTAGGTGCCTTTTTGACCTCGCACTGATTATATCTTTTTTTTTTCTTTTCATTGTGTATTTTTAGGTTATATGATTGTGTGAGGCACGAATAAACGTTTTTTTTTTCTTTATACCAAACTCCTTTTCTGTAATAACCACCTATTACGTGACAAAACTGTTTTCTGCCTCTTGTACAGGTTTATTCTGAAATAAACTATTGTTCAAGTACACTACAATTTAGGCCTAAAACTTGTTAGATAACTTGTTTCATTATTCCATACCATCTAGATCAACTTTGTGCGGTTCAAGAGTTTTATTACGAGATAATACCTAACCTATATTATTTAAAAAGTTGTGAGATCTACTATCGTTAAGAGCAAAGGCAAAGCGAATGTATAATCGAAAGGATCTATATCTTACTAAAACAGAAGAACCCTATACCCTATTCGCGTTACGATTAGGCATTTATAGAAATCTTTTTACTGTCTGTTCAACCGATTTTAACTTCTATTTCGTTGGTATAAGGATGGCATTAAAAGCAAAATAATGGTTACAATACCAACTATTTACTGCAGCCGCCATTTGTCATGCCACCAACGTAACAAAAGTCAAAATCGGTTGAACGGACAGTAATAAAAGGTTTTCATAAATGTCTAATGTTATTTTGAACAGAGTATAGCACTAATATTACTGTACTTTATATTTTTTGTTTTGTGTTTGTCTTAAGTTTTTGTTGTCTACAATGTTTTTTGCGCCAAAATAAATACTTTCTTACTATCTTTTACTTTACTATACTTTCTAATAAGAGGATTAAGTGTGTGATTTTCAAAGGTAGTCTCAGACTTTTACGGGCTTAAACCCACACGTGATCCTTCATTTGCCCTTTGTGTTCCTCGGACGCGGTGACTTTCGACCAATACCGCTGAATAATATTTACCTAAGTAACTATTCCAAAGTGTTGTAGAAGACAAAAAAATAGTAAAATATTCAGCTAAGCTAATGGATAGTAAAAATATTCTCCAGACCTTGTCTTATAAAACATAATCTCCAGATGCGACCGAATACATTAGGATCTTACATGGATTGTCTGAAGTACTCGAGGACTATTACTAGGGTTATCTGTAAAACTAACGTCTTCAACAATTGGCCCTACTTCGTAGGGTAGAGTAGAGTAAGGTAGAATAGGGTATAGTAGGGAAGAGTGGGAGTGAAGCAGCGCAGGCAAAAACTAGTTTATTTATAAAAGCCAATCATTCCAAAGATTTGTAACTCCCGAACCAAGCTGGGACGGTTTACTAGTATTATCTAACTACATCTGACTAAATCCAGCTACAGAGTTACCTAACGTAAATAAATCATGCTGACCGCAGCCAGCGCAGCGAAGCTTCTCCGATCCGCCGATCCTTATGGTTGTTAAAACCACAAATGCCTCGACTTCCGGCAATTCTCTGTCTACCCTAATAACTTTGATAATATTAGCATATTCTTCTGAATATATCACCTGCGTTATCATCTTACTAAATTGGATTTAAAAAAATGTATTGCTGGATCGGGATCCTCCTTGTGTCGTATTCCTCAATATTGTGGAATCACTTTCTCTAGTACAATATTTCTCCGTTTGTTTCTGTCTCTGGTCGTGTGCTGGGCGTTTTGTACTGTAGCGTCAAGAGCGGTGTGAATCTGGTCCGTACAACATATTGCGCTGCGCCCACGAGGCCTTTTCCATCTAATCGGCGGCGGAGACCTCTCGCGCCGGGCTTTGGTTGAGGCCATGGTCCGGAGCGAGGAGGAGTGGCAGGCGGTCGCCGACTTCTGCGAAGCAGTAATGCTCGCAGAGGAGGAGGCTGACCGCATCAGGCAACGGCGTTCTCGTTGCCGCCGCCAGGATTCTGATCCCGATTTTTGGCCACCGTAGGCGCGGGCTTGCGGACAGTGAGCAATGGGTAGCTCGCTGTCCGGCCGTCCGGTAACTGTCCGGACCAAGCCCAAGTCGTCGACGGCGCGTACTGTTCCCGCGCGCCTCAAGGAGTTGTCAGCAACAGTAGGGACCCAGCCGGGTTGAAGCCTACTGGGGCCAAGGTTAGTTTCGAAAGACAGCTCGAGCCCCGCTATGAAGGCTAGAAGGAACGGGGTGGGTCTTTTAGTCAGTAAGAGTCTGACACTATCTCCCGCTCCGCCCAAGAGCGGGGGTTGTCATTGGATGATTTTTCCCACCATAAAAAAAGGCCTTTTTCCATCTACTTTACTGGTCACGATGAGCCTTTCGAGGTTGCCACCGCTTTTTTTTGCAATATAACCAAAATATTCCAGGATAAGCGAAGACACTCGGAAGGACTCGGATGGCTTGTGATATGGATGTAAAATCATTTAAAGTTGGCACGGTAGGTCTGACCACACGTCGTTAATTGACATCATCTCAAAAAGATTTTTCTAGCCATAGAAATATAAGATTTCTATGTTTCTAGCCGTATCATCGTTTACACAATCAATGGTTTGAAAGAGATACCGCGATCC
This sequence comes from Mythimna ferrago, assembly GCA_910589285.2. Classification (NCBI taxonomy): domain Eukaryota; kingdom Metazoa; phylum Arthropoda; class Insecta; order Lepidoptera; family Noctuidae; genus Mythimna; species Mythimna ferrago. The sequence continues at coordinate 26,111,073 of OU342677.1, read as the reverse complement.
TGGAAAGCAAAGCGCACCAGGAGTGTTTAGTCAGTAAAAGACACCCTTAAGCACCCTGAGTGGGAGGAGATCGTGAAAATCGATTTTTTGATATTCACACTAAGACTTTTCTCACGGCACCATATGTTCCTCATTCATGGAAACAATCTGTTCATATATGTTTATACCTACAGCTGAGATTAAAAACATCTCAAAACTGGATTGACTTGCCGAGATTCCGGACTAAGCAGTAGGCTTATAAAATAATTCTCGGCCATCAACCTGCTTATGCAAAGTGCGGTAATAAGCGAAATCGATACAAGTTATGTCTCTACTAGTGCTTGACTCTGACTTGTACTTGAATATTGTGTTTCCTGGCTGGAAATTTGATATTTTATCTCGTCATAAAGATGTTAGGATAGGCAAGAAAAGGTTGGTGTGATCATATAAATGCCCATGACTGGTTACTAGTTCTGATGGCTTTATTTAAGATGAATTTTAATAGGAACCAATAACAGAGCCGTAGCGGCTGCCAAATACTGGGCAGAAAAAATTTGCAAGAGTACATTGACATAAAAAGAAGAAGAAGAATAGGAACTGGCTTCTCCCAATAGCCTTGCCCAAACGAAAGTCGTAAATCATTGCAAGGAAACATAATCCCAGGACAAAAGAATCCTCTGTCTTATTCCAAGACATTTTAGCGGCTGTTTTAATTGCAAACACGTTCTGATGACTTTATTAAAGATTAATTACTTTAGGAACTGGCTTCTGCCACCAGCCTCGCTCATGTTTTAGTAGGAAATCATTCCAAAAAATTTTCCTGGGATAAAAAGTATCCTGCCTGGAATAACCAGGACATTTTAGCAGCCGTCTAAGCATGAAGGTATTACTACACTCTTTGCATGACGGTGTAACAAACGTACAAACTTTCCTTTGCCTTTATAATACATATTAGTGTGATTTCGTTATCTAAGTTTTCAAGATGAATTGTACAAGGTGCAGTTTTAAAACTGCACAATATTTCAGGAGGTTGTAGTAAAACTCATAAATAGTCATATAAAAAAACGATACCTGATCAATAATCAGTAATACTTGTTATTTAATTTTTTAATTACTCTAAACTAAATCGATTGATCGATGGCCGCGGGGGCGTGGCTAGGGTGTGGCGTGCGGGATGATGATTGGATGATACATTATTTATGAAACTATCGTTGCGAGTTAGTGTGTGTGAAAACGACCTTTATTGTTCCGTGTTTGTGTGTGTGAAAAAAAGCGCAGTTATAAAAAAAAAAAAAAATTACCTACTTATTTTATTATTGATTCGGGTCGAGAATCACTAACATAATTACCTCCTGAAATATTTTGCAGCTTCAAAACGACACCTTGTATAGCTTCTTTAGCTGATACAGCTTCAGCATTTAGTTTGGCAGCTATTGGTTTAGCTACTGCTTCTGGTGGATGACGATTGGGCGCTGCGATGCTTGTGATTCGCATGGAACAAGTATTTGTGTAGTCAGTGACTCTGTGTACATAGTAGTTTTTTTTTTTTTTAATTGAGATAATCTAGTGCTTGAGTGCGATCCCACCTGATGGTAAGTAGCGATGCAATCTTTGATGGTGAGGCGCACTAGTTTATTAAGAGCCTATTCACTCTGCCCTTGAAAACACCCGAATTACAATCGGACGGGAAGACCGCAGCAGGCAAACTGTTCCAGTCCTTCGACGTACGCGGTATAAACGACGAGGCGAAACGCTTAGTCCGGACCGTAGAGGTTTCAACAGCGTAAGGGTGAATATTCGCCGTATGTCGGGTTGTCCGATGGTAGAATGGTAGTTCCGGGTCTGTGAGTCCTGTGCATGTGAGTTAATAATAATAATAAATATTTATTTCGACCAAAACTCATAAATTTGATATAGTGTTAGTAACAATAATCTTAACCTAACTATTAGGAAATGAAATTTTGACACGGCACGTGTAAATTACGGCAGTGAACCAAATATGGACAGTCCACTCTGTCAGCTATCATCTGCAGCACCCTGTTGTTTGTGAACGTGTTTATGAACGCATTCGAAATATAGCAGTAATTCGTAGTAGTTTTTAAAAGAAAGGGCGACGACCTATATTTTGTGATATGATCATGAAAAAAAGGCTATGGCTGTACAAATCTTAATTAAATCGCTTAGATTACTATTTGCATTGTCCTTAAATTATTTTACTAAAAGACGCGAAGGTTAAAATAGATCCCTCGCCATTTTATCATCGTAAATTAAGTGAGCTATATTTAGAAATCTTTTGTCTCTAGAGACTTTCATAATATCACTTTGTCCGTTGCTTGGTAACAAACAATTTCGTCCATTACTCCACGCGACTCACGGTTTGCAATCATAGGAATCTCTAACAAATCTGTAATCGCAACACAACCGGACATTCCGGTCGGAAGCCGGTTGTGAACATAACATGTTCGTCTTCTTTATATAGTTATCTGTTTATCCGTTATTTTATACTAGCTTTTACATGCAGTTTCGCCCGCGTACATAAAATATAGCCTATGTCACTCAGGAATAAAGCAGCTTTCTATCGGTGAAATTTTAGAAAATGGACCAGTGCTTCTAGAGATTACCTCCTATAAACAAAAAAACAAACTTTACTATATCTTTGTTACATTAGTGTAGATATTGTAGACTAGCTACAACCAGCGGCTTCACCCGCGTCATAATAGAAAATTCTACCAACGGAACATACTTCCGGGATAAAAGTATCCTATGTGCTATTCTAGGATGTCGTAGATATGTATATGGATTTAAGAATATGTGGTATACCCGTGTGCTAAATTTCATTTCAATTCGCTCACCCATTCGCGTGTGAAATAGTAACAAACACACATACGCACCATCTCATATATTTTTGCCTTTATAAATAGTCAAGACGTTAACCGATTACTTTCTTCGTTATCTGCAGAGTAAGGGAGTTCTTATGGTTTCGAAGTCAATGTCATGATCAGCAGGCTTGGCTTAATGAGACTGGTAAATTTAGAGCTAAGTACAGTAGGCGCAACGGATCTTGAGCGCTCGGCGTCAGAGTGGGGATCGCTTTGCGCATTCCATACATTGGCGAGCCAATCATCTTCGTTGTTAGATACATGCAGCAACGCTGGGAACGAATGAGGACTGACGTCTATGACGCGATGGCGCGGCGAGCCAATCACTGGCACTCCTCGCCCCGAGTCTCACTTCGCACTACTAAAGAGACCGAATATTTGACTTTTGCGCAACCACTCAAGATCCGTTGTGCCATTGTTCATCGTCAGCAAGCCCGCACCTAATTGCGTGATGGTCGATGGGGTTGATAAGTTCTGTAGTAGCAACCGCGTACTGGAAGGCGTTTCAAGGTCTCCCACAAGGTGGACCGATGACCTTGTGAGAGTCACTGGAATCCGATGGGTGCGAGACGCACAGGTCCGGTCGTTGTGGAAGCCTGTGTCCAGCAGAGGACGTCTTTCGGCTGAAATAATGATGATAATGACTGTATTCAGTAGGTATATACTTGTAATGTATATATTTTCTTTGTATTTGCATATATTTTGGCAATTCCTACAACTTCTACTATTTTTTCTCTGCCTAGCCTAAGGCTGACTGTTTGGAATTGCCTAAGGCATTAAATGGAGCCATAGTTTCTTGCCGGTTCTTCTCCATAGAAAACGATTAATTTGGAATAGTGCACGAGCTACTGACGTTTTATAAAAAAAAAAAATATTTGAATTTTGAAATCCACCTCTGTACTTTTAGTGCGTATAAAGTTGTCAATAAATAAATACTTTGGGTTCGTTACTCAGGTTTTTATGTATTATGTTCGATTATATTAACCCCTCGAGCGCCAGGGGTTCATTGACCCGGAAAATTGCACTGTTTGCGTAAATCACCAAAAAAAACAAAAAAAAAAAAAATTCGGATCTTTCTAGGAAAAACAAATAATATAATTTAAAGAAGAATATGTAAAGAAACCAAAATTTTCGACCAAATAACTTTCGTACAAACTTGGGGAAAACAAGAAAATTAAGCATTTTTCAAGGACATCCAAGTTGTACAACGGCGCTCGAGGGGTTAAAAGCTGACACAAAACTACGACATTTTTGTAGTCTTAAAAACACTTAGGTATAAAACAAAACTATACAGTACATTGTAGTCAAAAATTTATTATGTGTGAATTTAAAATTCCCACAATTTAGCCATATATTTTTTTCCGCTGGTAATTTCTGAGAACAAAGGACCGTTTCGTAAAACGACTTCATTTGAGACGTTAATTAAAAACTACATGAATGAAAATAGAAACAGATCACAAAAAAAAGTTATAAACTCGAGAAATTTTAAATTTATCACGAGAAACATACTTTCCGAAGCGTTTTTTTGTTAATTGTTCGTCAAAACTTGGTGTAAGACGGCATTCTTGTCAATTAAGTTCATAATTGCGTGACACATCGATTTGTTTTATCGTCGCGTGGCATAGTAATAACTTAGCAGTAGGTTCACTCGATTTAGCCTCTGAATTGCTTGAGGAGCTCAATATTCTGAAAATCCTTAAAAATCTTAGACCAGCAAATCTAGGGTAGTAGGAAATTCCTGTACTCCTTTTTCCACCTTCCTTCTTTTTTGATCGGGACCTCGGGATTTTATTAAAAACTTCTCCGTTCTGGGTGGAGCAACAGGGAGTATCAGACTTTTACTGACTAAACCACCCGTGTTTTTTCAGTTGCCATTTACGCTTCAGGGTCACGGTGAGTCCGTGACTACATGCTTGTTTATTTTTTATAACGTTTTGGTTATGTAATATACTATTTACATGAATTACGCTCACATACGCCTGTTGTGACATTAGGAGTGACGACGAAGGTCTATTCCGAAGACTAAAAAGAAATACGGAACAGGGTGTGAAGTCCCGCAAACTTGCATTAAAAAGGAAGAATTTTCGGACCAGACCGGTGTTATGTTTGGTTCGGGCAACTGCCCGATACCTACTTGATTTAGAAAGCCCGAAAAGGCGCGAACTAAAGACCTAACATATTACATAAATAGGTATATCATTAGATTTCTGGCTGTTATAATCGTTCGGAGAACTCTAATGCCCACGTTTACATGTGGGCCCAGCCTCGGCCAACCGCTTTTGTGTAGCCATTGTATAAACGGGTACATCCCGTTAATACAATGGCGATTGGAAACACATGTAAACGTAGCATAATAGGATTTTTAATTTTAGTTTATTTGTGGTATCTACTAAAACTTCATGATTATTTTAATTAACGTGAATTTTAAATGAACGCTCAAATATTAGTATCTATTTCTTCGAACCTTCTGTTTTATCTCCTTAGTCATAACCAGTCCCCAACCTTTTTTGCCGTCAGTACGCGTGACGCAGCTCAATTGATTTTGCATGCAGTACACCTGCTGTGTTGACAAACGGCCCAGCGTATTGTTTTCGCTTCATTACGTGATACATATGTATGATTTTGATTTCCCGTCGCGTAAGTACATGTCCGAACGAAAGTGATTTATCGTATCCGCTTATAGATCATAGTTGTTTTACATAGTTTATTTGTTATGAGAGTTTTTGATTTGTTTATAAAACACTAGCTTTTGTCTGCAGCTTCGCCCGTGTACATGAAATATAGCTTATGTCACTCAGGAACAAAGCAGCTTTCTATCGGTGAAAAAATTATAGCAATGGGATCAGTACTTCCGGAGATTACCTCCTACAAACAAAAAAAAAACAGACTACCTCTGTAATAGGTATATTAGTGCAGATTATTTTTAGTTTATGTAAAACCTGAATATACTTAGTTCAGAATCAATAACTATTCACCCTGTTATATTTTTTCCCAAAAATATTTAAAAAAGTCACAAGTTGGCCACCAGCGACACTAAGGAAGACAGGTCACGGCAGGTCATAGCGGGCGCAAGTGCAAAACTACCTCAGTCGCCTTAATGGCGCGGTGACTATGTATTTTTGCTGATATAACAAGCTGTTATAAGCTTGTTATATCAGCTTTGAGATTTTTCATGATACGGTTTTGAAATTTTGTACATAGATTCTTAATAAAAATCATACATAATATACCAAAACTAAGGTTGTGGGAAACTGACTGACTGACATAATCAACGCACATCCGAAATTACAGGGACAGGAACTTGAAATTTTGCACAAGGGTTCTTTTTATTACGAAGCCGAGCATTAAGAGAGGATTTTTCAAAATTTACCCTTAAAAGGATGACACGGACGTCAAAGTTTGAAAGAAGAAACCTACTTTCACGCGGGCGAAGCCGCTGGCAGAAACTAGTCTACACTAATATAATAAAGAGGTAGGTAGTTTGTTTTTTTGTTTGTAGGAAGTAATCTCCGAAAGTACTGGTCCGATTGCTAAAATGTTTATACCGATAGAAAGCTGCTTTATTTCTGAGTGACATAGGCTATTTTTTGTACGCGGGCGAAGCAGTGGGCAAAATCTAGTTATACCTATATATTATTAAAGTCTCAGTTTTAGATTAAAATCAGTACCTTCTCAATCTAACAGCATTGTAACTATTTCTACAAAGGTTTTAACAGCAGTAAAGCAATCAGTTTTATTGTAACCGAAGTCGGGGTCAAGTGCTGTAAAGTTGTTTTGTCATAAAAGATTCGTTTACCATCGGAACTATAGTTCGAATCAGAACGTGTGATCGGAAGTTTCGACCTTTGTGAGTTTGTGTATAGTCTGTATAAAAAATCAAACGACTTGAGAATTTTGTATAATATTTAATAATTTAAAAAATACTTAATACGATATTTTTTATGGTTCTTCTATTAGTAAACAATGATCAAGATCTCTTAGTCAACTTACATTATTGATCCAGTGTTGACTTTATCAGATTTCATTTTATTCTAATAATTACTCAAGTCGTTTGACTTTTAGATAGACTATATTATGCCTAGTAACATAGAAAGATAATAATAGAAAAAAAAATGAAAGAAAATGAACTTATTTGTCACAAAGCGAGGCACACAAACAATTTAAAAAAAAACTCAAATCATTTCATTAACATTTTTACAAACGTTCACAATCCCGCTGCACGCGACGTAATGCTTCAGTTTATTTTTCCGTATAGCATAGACGCGAATTGAAAAAAAAAAGCCACCAAAAAAAAAAATTACAAAAAATACGGAGAAACTTCTCTGTTTAGGCAATAATTGCATTAATTGCTATAATTTACTAAGAACATTATTTATCACGTATACCTAAATGTCATTGAATAAAAAATAATTATTTTAAAAGTACAGTAGTTAGTAGTCTGTCTAATAAGTGAACCGACTTGGGAATTTTGTATAATATTTAATCATTTAAAAAATACAAATATTCGGTACTTTTTTATGGTTCTTCTGTTAGTAAACAATGATCTCTATCTCTTAATCAACCTTGATTATTGAACCCGTGTTGACTACATCAGATTTCATTAAATCCTAATAATTACCCAAGTCGTTTAACTTATTAGAGAGACTCTAGGTCTACTAACTACTGTACTTTTATGTTTTGAGTGTGTAATGGGCGAAAAATGTCTCTTATCAGCCCTGCTCTTTTCTATATTATGACATAAATTAATTAATCAACCGACTTAACAAAGAACAATTTTAATTAAATTAGCAACACGTCCTTGAAGTTGTGTCAAAACAAAGAAACAAACGAAAGCGTCTATCAATTATTTGTAAACAAATATTAATTGCTATATTTACAAACATAAATAAACATGTGTATTTTATTAATATTGAACTTTCAACCGTTGTTACGGCAAGGTGACGCAAACTTTTGTTTTGCGCAAGTCCCTTCACAATTTGTGTGTCAAATTGTTTATTTTAATTAAGTAATTATTAATTGCTAGTGATTGTACATTATTTTGTTGATTCTGTAATCAATTTTGATTTTAAAGAATTGGTTAATATACTGCCTGATGGGTGACGGAATTTATTTGAAGGGTTACCGTGGCCCTTCGCGCAAAGGGCAACTAAAGGACACAGGAGACTTTTAGCCAGTAAAAGTCTGACGATTATGATCACCTCAAAAAAAAAACTGCTGAATATTTACCTGGGGTTAATGGATTTTTTTTTTTCGTGGTGGGAAAATCATCTAATGACAACCCCCGCTCTTGGGCGGAGCGGGAGATAGTGTCAGACTTTTACTGACTAAAAACCCACTCTTGTTCCTTCGTTGCCTTTCGTACCGGGGCTTCAGCTATCTTTCGAATGAACCCTGGCCTCAGTAGGCTTCGACCCAGCTGGATGCTGTTGGTGACAGCTCCTTGAGGCGCGCGGGAACAGTGCGCGCCGTCGACGACTTAGGCTCGGTCCGTACAGTTACCAGACGGTAGGACAGCGAGCTACCCATTGCTCGCCGTCCGCAAGCCCGCTTGGGTTAATGACTTGACCCAGGATTTGTGATATGACAATGTTATTATGGCATGACAGAGACTAGGCATCTTGTTATTATTTTTATGTGGGCATACATCTACTAACTTCTCCCGATCTGGGTGGAACGACAGGGAGTGTCAGACTTTCACTGACTGCAACCCACCCGCTGCCGTCGCATCTGGGGCTGAATGGTCCATGTTGACTAGATGTCCACACTACACCCGTTTGTGCTGCGGGAATGTTGGAAAGAGTTACCGGGGGTTAGAAGGAACACAGGGGGTTTTAGCTATGATGATGCAGTGATGCAATCATAGATGTTGAGGCGCACCAGTTTATTAGGAGCCTATTCGTTCCTTGAAGTGATGTAAATTATAGTGTAAGAGAAGACCGTAGAAGGCAAATTGCTTCAGTCCTTTGCGCGGTATAAATGACGAGGCGAAACGCTTAGTCCGTTCCGTAGAAGTGTTAACAATGTAAGGGTGGATACTCTCTACAATGTAAGGTTGTTGTTGTGAGAAGTTATTGGATAATTTCCCACCTCAAACAAAAAAAAACCAGAAAGGTATATGTATAATCAAGAAGAAAGATCAAAGTAAAAAAACCTAGGCATCTACTACTTGACAATTAGCTTTTAACTCATTGAATAATCCAAAGAAAATTATTATCATCAACTTCCTGCCCTTGTCCCGTTTTATTTGGGGTCGGCGCAGCACGTTTTTTTCTTCCATTCTGTCTTGTCACTCGTCACGCTATAACTAACTCCATCCATCTTTTCTTTGGCCTCCCTCTCCCTCTCCATCCATCCACATGTAAACTCATAACTCTTTTAGCAACATGCGTCGCATCCCAAAGAAAATAAAAACTAACTAATTAAATCATATTTCTCGCGTGCAACAGACACCCGCACAAAGTGTCACATGCCACTTGCCGATAATCTATTAGTGTCAGTTTTTAGTACCCAACTTACAGACTTAGTGCATGTGAATGCTAATATCTAGTGTTTCTCACGATCGAACTTTGTAGCTCGACACTTGATGGTATAGATAAGGTTGCGGAATCTAGGCTGTAGGCTGTGCAGGCCTTTGGGGATGAGCCTGGGATTGCTGGGAAGGTCAAGGATGAGATAGAAGTGATCGTGAAATAGTAGCATCTATTTGTGAACCGATGTTTAAGAGTTAAGGGGATGCATCTCGACATCAAATACCACTGTTTTTCATACAACCGCTCTTACGCGATTATGACGCTATTACACATTTTCAACCTTGGGGGTCCAGACGCCTCCTGCCGGAGGCTCTACGCGGGGATCGTTCGGTCCATGGCCCTCTACGGGGCGCCGGTGTGGGCGCCGTCGCTGCAAAAGCGACCGGCGGCCATTCTGAACGCCTGCCAGTGGGTCATGGCAATTCGGATGGTGCGAGGATACCGCACGATTTCCCGCGAAGCGGCGAGCCTTCTGGCTGGCCTATCACCGTGGGATCTGGAGGCAACAGTCCTTGCACACATGCACGACATGCGCGTGGAGATGCAACGCCGGGGTGAAAGTCTGCCGCGACAGGTCACGGCATGGCGGACAGAGCTCCGGCGGGATCTCATGGTGGAATGGCGTCAGCGACTATCGCAACCCCGTCATGGGCACGCCACAATTATGGCGATAAGTCCCCTCTTTGAGGCGTGGCTGGAAAGACCTCACGGCGTCCTTACCTTCCGCATGACACAGGTCCTCACCAGAAATGGCAAGTTCGGGAGGTTCCTGTTCCGAATTAAAGCGGAAGTGACGCCCGGGTGTCGCCACTGTGCGGAACGCCCGGAGGACACGGTGGAGCACATAATCGCGGTGTGCCCTGCTTGGGCGAAGCATCGCCGTGCCCTCGTGGGGGTGATCGGCGGCGGAGACCTCTCGCGCCGGGCCTTGGTCGTGGTCATGGTCCGGAGCGAGGAGGAGTGGCAGGCGGTCGCCGACTTCTGCGAAGCAGTAATGCTCGCTAAGGAGGAGGCCGACCGCAACAGGCAACGGCGCTCTCGCCGCCGCCGGGATTCCGATCCCGATTTCCAGCCACCGTAGGCGCGGGCTTGCGGACAGAGAGCAATGGGTAGCTCGCTGTCCGGCCGTCCGGTAACCGTCCGTAAACCATCTGAAAATCCGCTATTTTGCATAAACTATGACATTTAATAATTTACTTGAAAATTAAAAAAGTCAAAAAGTGCAACTATACAAGCCTAGCAAATTTTATCAAGTTTCTAAATAATGACAATGTTTTTCAAAAACTTTTAAGTGTTTAAAAAAAACTCGTATTTCCTGGAGCAAGTTTTGTAATTAATATATTCGATTAAATCACGGAATTACTGAATGCCAACAGAGTTTTCAGGTATTATCTCTCTTTTTTCGTGTTGCTTTTTCGTCAAACATCACGTTGGATTGCGTTAGATGAAGTAACAAGCTTTTAAACCATGCTCGATGTTTACGATAGGCAAGTGGAAAAGCAGCCTCTTAAACGTCACGATTGAAACACAAACAATAATTTAGTTCAAATTCTTAAGGTTAGCCCGCGATCACATTTTCAGAGGTCTTTACAGGATTAGTCTTACACAAATTTTAGTTTTAATTGCAATAGAAACCTAGATAATATCCACGAGATATGTAGGTACCTATATGTGTTTCCAAAATATTTAGCCTTTCAGATAACGTCAATTTGAGACACAATAGTAAGACAATAGATGCGCGAACGCCGCACACTGGGACCCGTCCATACAACGCAATGCTCAAAACTCGATTTTCAAAATGAAGGTATTTCAAAAAATAAACTATGTAAGGGTACACTTAAGAATGTGTTTCATCATTTCTATAAATACTAAAGCAGTAACTGCTATCTGCTGTCCGGTGCATCAGCTCAAAGTTTACTTTATACCCATGTCATTAATTATCCGATAGCGTTCGTGAGTTTGTAGAGAATTTTAAAACATTTATTTCTGCAAGTAATCGTCATATTTAATTGAAGTACATCATGACTGCAACTAAGCAAGGTATGGTTATTCTACTATTGTTTTTTTGAACTTTGCCAATTAGTATTTTTGGTTTAATGACTAATTTTATGTGATAGTTTGATTTTTTATGTACCGAATCAAACATTTTTAATTTTTTTCTTTTTGAGCAAAGTTCTATTTTTGAAATATTTTTTACAATATCTACGAGGTGTTGATAAGTAACGAACGGAAGAGATTAACAATAGAACTTTGCGCATTTTCCAGATAAAAAAAGTTTTCTTGCGCACAAATTTTTGTTAGGCGTTATGATGTTATTATAGCAACCGAACAAGAATCCGGACAGTTGGTATAATGTCTAAACGTTGTTGGTATAATGGACAGGACGTTGTTGACCGGACAGTTGGTATAATGTGTTACGTTGTATGGGTTTAATGAATTAAAGAAATATGTGTTTTAATGTCATAATCACGTAAGAGTGGTTGTATGAAAATGTACCTCGGGTAAGGACGCTCTATAAACTATACCTATTGGTATATTCGGTTATAACCTACGGGCTAAGGAGTATGCTGTAACATAATAACCTGTATACGCGTTATGGAGCATGGTGTAACAGGAAAACAGTGTCATTTAGCCGTGGGCTTATGTCAGATAAGGGTGTAAATGATATTTACAGATGGCATAATGTAATCTTATTTATAATAAACTGGCTTCTGCCAGCGGCCCGAATCAAAGTAATAATAATAATCTTTAGTTTTGCTAAAAAAAAATATACTTACACAAACACAACATTTTTAGGAACATGGCTAAGTGTGCCAGAGCAAAAAGACCCTAACTTCTAAACTAGGAATAACCTGTTTCTTAGAAGTCAGTATGCCTTCGACATTATGTGCGCATATGCCAATACAATACAAAGCTTAGAAAAAAACAAAAAAAAAAGTAATTATTACAAAAGTATGTATGCTGTTTCAGGGCAAAATATATTTGATAGAGAAAACATAATAAAGAGCCAAAATAATACGATAATAGTATAAAAAAAAAACTGTTAATTTGTAATGTGAGATAGGTGTATATTTGTGTTTTCTCCATACAAAGTTTGGACCACCGTCTCATCCGCTTATGGGGTGAACTTTGAAAAATCCTCTCTTAATGCTCGCCTGTATACATAAAAAGAAACCTTGAGCAAAATTTTACTTTACAAGGCCCTGTAGTTTCGGCTGTGCTTTGTCAGTCAGTCAGTTTTTCCTTTTATAGCTTTGAACCCTCGTCTCATATTAAGAGGTGAATTTTGGAAAATTCTTAGTGCTCGCCTACATCCTAAAAAAAAAACCTTTTGCAAAATTACACGCTCCAAGGTCTTGTAGTTTTGGCTGTACATTGATATGTGAGTCAGTTTCTCCTATGTCATATGATGGAAGTGGAGAGGAAGTTTAAATAAAGGTGGATAGTTTGTTTGATTCTTTTGGTTTGATCAAACCGATTGGATCATACAGATTGGACCGTGTATGGGGCTGTCCAATCGGTATGATTAAACCAAAAGAATTGAAATTCGATTGTGCCGTCAAACATGTTGTCACTCCCATACACGGTCAAATCTGTTTGATCAAACATGTAGCTTCATACCGATTGGACGGCATGTTTGACCGTGTATGGTGTATAGAGACGAGGTACAGGATTGATCTAACATGTAGCGTCATACCGATTGGACGACAGGTTTGACCATGTATGGCTGGCATGAGGAGTGATATGAAAGAAAAAGGAGTCAGTGATAGCGTGACGATTGAAAGAACAGAATGGAAGAAAAAAACTGGGCAAGTGCGAGTCGGACTCGCGCACTGTGCGTGGGTGCTTTAACTAACAAATAAAACTTATACACACAAGTCACCTAGACCCGGAACAACTATCTATAAGTCATACAAATATGTTTTGTATTTGTTTCGTACGGTAATCGAACTCGCGGCACGCAGCGCAGCAGCCAATCGCTTAACCACTGTGCCAACAGTGCCTTTATTCGTTATCTAGCTAGATTCTTCTATATAAACTAGGAACAAGCTTGACAAGGGTTTAATATTGAATTATTATAGGTAGTTGAACTTTGGAACGAATATCTCTTTGATAATAAACTTCGTCTTTGTCATGATTCAGAAGGAACTTGGCAGGTTTTCAGTGAAATATTACAGTAATTTTATATCTATCTTTCTTGAACATCAGCTTCAATATTATGATATTGTACAACATGTAACGTTAAATGCGCAAAACCTTAGACACCCCAAATGATTTTTAATTTAATCACCAAATTTGGAGAGAGAAAAAATCTTTAAATCACATGCACAGTTGCCATCACGGATCTTGAGCGCTCGGCGTCAGAGTGGGGATCGCTTTGCGCATTCCATACATTGGCGAACCAATCGTCTTCGTTGTTAGATACATACAGCAACGCAGTGAACGATTCAGGGGTGACGTCTATGACGCGATGGCGCGGCGAGCCAATCACTGACACTCCCCGCCTCCGCGTCTCACTTCGCACCACTAAAGAGACCGAATATTTGACTTCTACGCAACCGCTCAAGCTCCGTGATGGCAACTGTAAAGGTTTTATGTGCTGTTGTGCTCGTACGATTCGTATCTACGTTGAAATAAGAATTATTATTATCCCGCGTGTTTTTTTTTTTTTTCTCTCGATGGGAAAAATCATCTTATGACAACCCCCGCTCTTGGGCGGAGCGGGAGATAGTGTCAGACTCTTACTGACTAAAAAACCCATCCCGTTCCTTCAAGCCTTCATACCGGGGCTCGAGCGCCCTTTCGGATAACCCTGACCCCAGTAGGCTTCGACCCGGCTGGGCCCCTGCTGTTGCTGACAACTCCTTGAGGAGCGCGGGAACAGCGCGCGCCGTCGACGACTTGGGCTTGGTCCGGACAGTTACCGGACGGCCGGACAGCGAGCTACCCATTGCTTACTGTCCGCAAGCCCGCGCCTACGGTGGCTGGAAATCGGGATCGGAATCCCGGCGGCGGCGAGAGCGCCGTTGCCTGATGCGGTCGGCCTCCTCCTTAGCGAGCATTACTGCTTCGCAGAAGTCGGCGACCGCCTGCCACTCCTCCTCGCTCCGGACCATGGCCTCGACCAAGGCCCGGCGCGAGAGGTCTCCGCCGCCGATTAACCCCACGAGGGCACGGCGATGCTCCGCCCATTATCCCGCGTGTGAGAAAATATAAATGGACGACAACCATTTGTGGTTGTTTACCTATTTGTGCAGGTTTGCGCACGTGATGGCTTGAACTATTAATAAATAGACAGGGCAACATTTTTAATGAAGATTTTTTTTTAAATATGACCAATATTAAAAAGTGGTTCAATTGATTCTGCTCGTAATTCTGATCAAACTATTTTAAGGTTTTGCGCCTTTAACGTTACACGTTGAATGTGCCATTCCAAGACATCGTCTACTTGTGTGCAAAAGATATGGCTGGATCCTGCCCTCAGAATCAACTCACATGTAGGTACATTTTTTTTGTTATATGACAATACTTTTAAAATAAATAATAATAAATCGCAACAATCACATTTCTTTAAAACCGGCGAGAAAAAATCACAAAAAATATGTGCGTTAATTGTTTTTGTGTCGTTTTGTTTTTGATTTTTTCCAGGCGTTTGTTAGTAAGTATAGTCAACTTTAATAAAATAATTTTTCATGGTGTTCTCTTTTATTGTGTATTTCCAGAAGTTAAAAAAAAGTTCAAAATGAGTAAGTAACCTGGCCTTAAAATCGGTCTTAGAGATGTTTTTTAGTTTATTCTTTAGAAACAAAAATCCTTTTTTTTTTCTCTTAATAATATAATGTAGATTAAATAGGCCATAATTTATAAAGGAAATGAACGTTTTCCAGTGGTGATTTCACGCGGGCCGAACAGCGGGCGGCTAAGTAACTAGTAAATCATGCACACTAAACATATAATTGTACACGACACGCTCTTACATCAAATACATAACATTATGTTTCCACTTTTAAACTTTCCACATACACATGACATGGCCATATTATGTGTTCATACAGCAGTGTCCAACAGACAATGGCAAAGAAGGAACAGGAGTGGGTTTTTAGTCAGTAAAAGTCTAGTACTTCCCCCGCTCCGCCTAAGAGCGGTGGAAGTCATCTTTTGGCTAAAATGATGATGATGATGAATAAATAAAATAAAAAGTATTTATTCACGGCCTTACCACACAAAGCGACCCAAATCCCGAGCCTAACACGTTAGGAAACATCTTTTCATGACCGATTCATTTGCCAATAGGCCAGCCATTGCACCATCTTACAAAATTAATTGCTTAGCTATAGTTTAGAAATTAATTGTTATCTCATTGTTTTAGCTCGTTTTGTCCGCCCCCTCGTCTAAATAAATGACTATCGTAATATAGATTGTTCAATGATATGCCGCAAAATAGATAGGTACAGAAGACCATCTACATACAAAGCGCGCTCGAGCAACGCACACATAGACACCGCTCACGGACACGATATCTCGGCTCAATCACAAAATAGATTGGTACAGAAGTCAATCTCATGTATGTACTTCCCTTTTTATACCTACGCTAGGCGATCGCGCTAGGGTCAGCGCGTTGCTCCGAACTGTACGAGTACGACAGGGCGATTGAGCCGAGATATCGTGTCCGTGAGTGGTGTCCATACTTTTTATACCTACGCTAGGCGATCGCGCTAGGGTCAGCGCGTTGCCCCGAACTGTACGAGTGCGACCGGGTGATTGAGCCGAGATATCGTGTCCGTGAGTGGTGTCTATGTGTGCGTTGCTTATTGTTAGATTTGATATATTAGATTGATAGTATTGGATTGTCTTCTGTACCTATCAATTTTGTGGCTCGATAGCCCGGTCGCACTCGTTCGGTCAGTTCGGCGCAACGCGCTGACCCTAGCGCGATCGCCTAGGGTATAAAAAGTGAGGTACATACGTCATGAGATTGACTTCTGTACCTATCTATTTTGTGGATATGCCGTTGTGATGAGATGGTACAAAAACTGCTTCCATATTGATCTCTTATCGATTTTTAAGGACGTATTCACCTATTTTGACAAATATCACGGTTTTTCGGGAACCATTATGATGCTCTAGGAATCATAATTATGAGTATATCTTGGTATCAAATAAAAGACAATATATCTATCTCCAAGATGGCATAAAAAAAATATTACGGTCTTATATAAAATTTTCATATAAATACGATTTTACCAACGCACTAATACAAGAAAATTACGAAACACAGAGTCTGAGTAGGAACCCGTAACTTAAATCCAGTAAACATTTTTACTTTAAAAAACATAAAATAATACAGCTTATATAGTCTTCAACACCTATAGCTAATTATTTTGAACCTACATAAATAACTTTATGATTTATGACCAAAATAAAACCACTCTCAATATTTCTTCATACATTTTTCATTGAACGCGCGATGTCTAGCGTCAGTCCGCGCTCAGAAGCGCTTGTGAACGGGTGTCCGTATCGCTCTCTTACAAAAAATAAATACGTCTAAAATGTGTGCCGACTTGTATACTGCGACTGAAAAGACGTGCTACTTTTTCGGACCGAAATAAAAGTACAAATAACATACTCATTTTTTTTTAAATTGTTGTTATGGACTAATAATGGACTTACTGATACAGAATGAGTTTTATTCTAAAACAAAAACCAGAAATGGCCAACGGAACTTCATACTTACATAGACATCACAACGTAGATAGATAGGCGACTATGACAATAAAAATAAATAAATGTTTTTTTTTTGGAACGAAGTTCCTTATCGCGCGTTGTGAAAGGGGGCTAGACGGAAAAAAATCTCACGAAAAGTTTTGCTTTTTTTTTCTTTTTTTTTTCCTTCTTTAATATTCCTTCACAAATTTTTTTAATGTTTTTGGCTTGGAAACTAAATCTTTATCTATTAATGGAAATTCAAGATGGCGGCTGCAATAGATTATCAAATTTTTCGATATGGGTGTCTTTTTCATGTTTTTCGAGGGTTTTGAAGCCGACAGTAATGTCAAAATTTGAATCCAAGATGGCGGCTGCAATAAATTATCAACTTTTTCGATATGGGTGTAGTTTTCGTGGTTTTCGAGGGTGTTGAAACCGATAGTACTGTCAAAATATAAATCCAAGATGGCGGCTGCAAGAAATTATCAAATTTTTCGTCATGGGTGTTGTTTTCATGGTTTTCGAGGGTGCTGAAACCGATAGTACTGTCAAAATATAAATCAAAGATGGCGGCTGCAAGAAATTATCAAATTTTCCGTCATGGGTGTCGTTTTCATGGTTTTCGAGGGTGTTGAAACCGACAGTACTGTCAAAATATAAATCCAAGATGGCGGCTGCAAGAAATTATCAAATTTTCCGTCATGGTTGTCGTTTTCATGGTTTTCGAGGGTGTTGAAACCGATAGTACTGTCAAAATATAAATCCAAGATGGCGGATGCAAGAAATTGTCAACTTTTTCGTCATGGGTGTCGTTTTCATGGTTTTCGAGGGTGTTGAAACCGATTGTACTGTCAAAATGTAAATCCAAGATGGCGGCTGCAATAAATTATCAACTTTTTCGATATGGGTGTCTTTTTCATGGTTTTCGAGGTTGTTGAAGCCGATAGTGCTGTCAAAATGTAAATTTAAGATGGCGGCTGTCAGAAATTATCAACTTTTTCGTCATGAGTGTCGTTTTCATGGTTTCGAAGATGTTGAAATAGTGCTGTCAAAATGAACATAAAATAGGTTAGTATTTTTTAGTTATATTGTATTGGCTAGACGGAAAAAATTCTCACGAAAAGTTGTAACGACACTTTTTGCTATAGTAAGCTATTGTAAGCCGTGCGGCGTGCGAATGTTTCTCTGTCTGTCTCTCTCTCTCTCTCTCTTATAGAAAGCAAGCCAGAACGGAACTTCGTTCCATCCGGGTGTCCCTTGACACCTCATTAGTTTTTTTTTTTATTATTATTATTGATAGGCTCGCGTTTGACCACTATCTCACCTGATGGTAAGTGATGATGTGCCGACGATGGAGCACGCTTGCCTAGAAGTAACCTATTCACTCTCGGTTCTGAATAGTTATGTTAAAAATGGTACCGTCGAAGTGACCTGATGATGATGATGATGGAGCCGGAAGATAGGCACCGGAACTCCGTAATTAATCAATGTGTCCTAGCCATGTTTGGGCTTATTAGAATTGTCATGAGATGCACTTTGGCTGTAAGGTACTATCAAACTGATTTGATGATGATGATGGAACCGGAAGTTAGGCACCGGAACTCCGTAATTAATCAATGTATCCTAGCCTTGTTTGGGCTTATTAGAATTGTCATGAAATGCACTTTGGCTATAAGGTACTATCGAAGTGACCTGATGATGATGGAGCCGGAAGATAGGCACCGGAACTCCGTAGTTAATCAATGTATCCTAGCCGTGTTTGGGCTTATTAGAATTGTCATGAGATGCACTTTGGCTATAAGGTACTATCAAACTGATCTGATGATGATGGATAACCCTATAGTAAAATTAAAAATAACACAAAACAAAAATGCAATTATAACGCATTTTTGTTTTGTGTTTGTTTTCTTAACTAACACAAAACCAATAATGGTAGTATATGTGAATTAAGGTAGTAAGAACTACGCTGCTCACGCTTATAAAATGGAGGTCCAAAATTTATGGGAAATAACATTAGGTTACGCCACGTGGGCGAAGCCGCGGGCAAAAGCTAGTGTATTTATAAATCAATTTTTCCTGTTGCCATTTTGATATACAAGGAATTAAAGTTGCCACAATATCATGATATTAAATTTACGATGATTTATTTATCTCCCAATAACATGCTTTACAATTATCAGTCCCATACAATCTTTTCACACAAATACAATACAGGAATTGGCTATGCTACAAATAGGGTCTGGATAGTACACATAACGGCTAAATCCGTTGTATATTTTACCTAATAATTATAAAAAAAAACATTTTCCAAAAAATATAACCGACTTCACAAAAAAAAAAAAACACTAAAACCATCAAAATAATTTTAATTTCAGAAGTCGGTGTTTCTCGATATTGTTTGTTCCTTATTTAACACTTACTTACAGCCAGAGTACCTTTTTCTCATGACAATTCCAATTAACTCAAACCCTGCTAGGATAAATTCATTGTTTTATTATGAAGCTTCCGTGTCTACCTTGCGGCTCCATCATTATCATCAGATCAGTTTAATAGTACCTTATAGCCAAAGTGCGGCGCATCTCATGATAATTCTAAATAGCCCAAACACGGGTAGGATACATTGATTAATTACGGAGTCCCGATGTCTATCTTCTAGCTTCATCATCATTAGATCAGTTTGATAGTACCTTATTGCCAAAGTGCATCTCATGACAATTCTAATAAACCCAAACACGGCTAGGATACATTGATTAATTACGGCGTTCCGGTGCCTAACTTCCGGCTCCATCATCATCAGGTCACTTCGATGATACCATTTTCAACATACCTATCCAGAAACATTCATTTATTTGTATTATCGTAGTCGCATAATTATGTTCATTGTGATATCTGTGTGAGTATGAACTTTCACTGGCCATTTCTGATCTTCTTCACCAGTTCCACTTCATCAAATGTAATTTTTTGAGTGTAAATGCTTAAGTCTTTGATGAAAATACCAAAAGAACTATACGATTGCTTATGATATTTGAGGAGTTCCCTCGATTTCGCCGAGATTCCGTCATCAGATCTCGACTTGGTGACTATGGGACCATTTGGGAAGTATACCCTTTCCAACAAAAAAAGAATTTTTCAAATCGGTCGTTAAGCAACGAAGTTATGCGCGTACATACATAAAAAAAAATTCAAACGTCTGAATTGAGAACCTCCTCCTTTTTTAGAAGTCGGTTAAAAATACATAAGTTTTCATAGCTTTAACTGTATTTTACGATTAGATCGAATATTAAATTGGAAATACCTACTTGCTTCAGACATCGTACGAGTATTTATTGAGTTTGAAGATTTAATTCATGTCGGAGAGGGGTTGTGCGTTGTACCTAATTGTCTGATAAAATTAATCTCAAATACCCATTTGATTTTGTTAAATATAATATTTTTAAAGAAATAAGCCTGGGAAATAATCGTAGGTTTACAAAGAAATTGGTCGTTATTACCCGTAACGATATGGCAACTACTTATTTTTGCTATACGAGTAGTATTTGAAACTGGATAAGCAGGCAATTACATATTGCCATATAGTAATACTGATACTAAAAATCAAACAAGCTTGACTCAATTAATACTTACTAAGAAAAATAAAATAATACCTCAAATAT
The DNA here is from genome assembly GCA_910589285.2 of Mythimna ferrago. Classification (NCBI taxonomy): domain Eukaryota; kingdom Metazoa; phylum Arthropoda; class Insecta; order Lepidoptera; family Noctuidae; genus Mythimna; species Mythimna ferrago. Next base: position 26,090,325 of record OU342677.1, on the reverse strand, counting down.
CAAGACATGTTCGGTTAAAGTATAAAATTGAGCGAACAATGGGCTCTATGTGTGCGTGCGCGTAAAGTCGATGTATTGCGACCAAGATACCTAAATTCGAGCGAGTGAATTTTGCTCACGCGTCCTTAAGAGGCTCCATTGAGGTTAGTGTTATATAGATGTGAGATGGGATATAAAAAACTGGCTAAGTGCGAGTCTGAGTTGCACACGAAGGGTTCCGTATTACATCTATACATATAAATAAAATTGGAGTCTCAGTTTGTAATATTGAAATAATTGCTTTTTACTACATGCATATGAATATATCGGTACATACACCAAAATAACATTTTTTACAATTTTTGTCTGTCTGTCTGTCCATCTGTTTGTCCGGGCTAATCTCTGAAGTGGCTGGACCGATTTTGACGGGACTTTTTTTGGCAGGTAGCTGATGTAATAAGGAGTAACATGGGCTAATTTTATTTTAGAAAAAATAAATTCAAAATCCTGTAGTCGACGCGAACGATGTCGCGGGCACAGCTAGTATTAAAATAAAACAAAAACAAAACGCAGACAAACTACCGTTTTTGTAGTTATGGGAAGTAACGCCTTTTAATTTTTTTATTTTATTATTGGTTTTAGCAGCAATATCTATTATTTACTTTTTGGACACACGTAGCAGTGTAGATTTTTACTGGTAGAGAATGCCTTGTTGCATTCAATCCGCCTACTGTACATGAAGTTTAAATAAATAAATAAATAAAGAGTTTCAACTCTCTACGTCTTGCGGTTTATGAACAGACAGACACGGATGGACGGACGAGGCTTAGTAATAAGTTCCCATTAGCACGCTTCGGTTACGTACGGAACCCTAAAAACTATAGTCAGTAGTACTTACCTAAGTCTTTGTTTAGTATATTTGACCTTCGGCCTTAAGATTCGATTTGCTAACGTATAAAAAAATTAGCACAACTCCTACTTGGAACTAATCAAGCATAGAATTTACTATTAGTTTTTTTTTATTCAACAGTAATCGTTGTTTACATTTATGTTCTAGTTTTTTTTTTTTTGGTGGGGAAAATCATCCAATGACAACCCCCGCTCTTGGGCGGAGCGGGACACAGTGTCAGAGTTTTACTGACTAAAAAACCCACCCCGTTCTTTTAAGCCTTCATACTGCGGTTCGAGTTCCCTTTCGGATAACCCTGGCCCCAGTAGGCTTCGACCCAGCTGGGCCCCTGCTGTTGCTGACAACTCCTTGAGGCGCGCGGGAACAGTGCGCGCCGTCGACGACTTGGGCTTGGTCCGGACAGTTACTGGACGGTCGGACAGCGAGCTACCCATTGCTCACTGTCCGCTAGCCCGCGCCTGCGGTGGCTGGAAATCGGGATCGGAATCCCGGTGGCGGTTTATGTTATAGTTCGCCTCCACGGTTTCACCCACGTTTTTGGTTACTGCTCCTCTCCTCTTGGTCTTAGAGTGAATGCGTGATGTTATACAGGGTTATTGGTAAAACACCAGCAACATCTCAGGACTTATTACTGACATCATAAACAACAACTTTTGTTCTATGACTTTTAAAAATGTATCACATTTTAGTTCATCAGATTTTCATACAAAAATAAAAATATTTAAATTGAACGTTCTAAATATTACGAAGTCTACGCGAAGTAAGCGATAGTACAATAGCGGAGGGGAGCGAGGATCGGTCGGTGGGGGTGCTTGATGCGCTTGGCGTAGGTAGAAGATATAGCAACAAGGTTGAAATGTGTTAGATCGAAATCTTGAAGATTCGATTTCGTTCGTTTTCGTTCGTAGAGACTCTACGTACAAATCAGGCGTGTTACACGTGTGCATCGGTTTAATATAGGGTTGCCATTCGTCCCAATACGTCGGGACATGTCACCGTTATTAACAGTGGTGTCCTGACGTCCCGACAAGCTATAAAATCTGACAAGCGCTGTGCTACACGTTTTTAAAAATTGCCCTCGTAGACGAACGAAATCGCTTGGGAGTCGACACCGTGGAAGCTATTCTTCAATGTAAAATTAATTTTCACATGAATTGTGAAGAATTTTATAAATTCATAAAAGGTAACCGACGATTAGTGTCTCAAATAAAATCACCCGATAAATATGAAAAGGACTGATATTAAATAATTCTTATGTAATCCTCGAGAATTAATAAATGAATACATATAATCCGAAATGGTATTGTTTTAAAGTATTTTAATTTGCGATGTGATGTGACTTGTCTATTGACGAACACAGGAAATATTAAAAATAAGGATCCCCAAATTGTAATTGTCCCGACGGGGTCTTGGGGATTTATGGTAACCCTAGTCTAATATATGTAGTTCTAGCTTTAAGGTTTGTCGGACCATAGTTTGGTTTGTTGGTTCGACAAGCCTGTTGGTCTAGTGGTTAGTGACCCTGACTGCAATGCCGGAGGTCGTGGGTTCGATTCCCACCCCGACGAATGTTTGTGTGATGAGCACATTCATTTGTTCTGTGTCTGGGTGTAATTTATCTATAATATGTATTTAGAAATATATAAGTATGTTTATCAGTTGTCTAGTACCCATAACACAAGCTCTGCTTAGCTTGGGACTAGAAGGCGCTGTGTGATATGATTAAAGGTTGAGGAGCACCCTCAACCTTTAAAATAAAACGACTCCTTGTAGAATTTTCTAATCAAAAAACATAATAGCATTTCTCCCGCAGAAGATAAAACCAGCTTTCATGTTACTAATCAAAAACCGTTGTTACTTCGACAAAAACCACCGGAACTATAAATATTCCCACCTCCATCCGTTTAATTGCTTTTGAGCTAACTAAATCAAACATAACACCTCTTCAGAATATACAGGAAAATAACACGAGCGCGTAAAAGCACTATAAATCTTAAATGCTCGTTATGGATCGAACCGATTAACGAGATTGCGTCGGGTAGGTATCGAACCGGCGACCCACGCGGTTCGCGGTAACCGGTCGCTGTTTGCGTTTGCCGTGAGAAACGTTAGGAGACTTTTGATGTACTTACATAAGTGTTTTGGTAAATGTTTAATTTATCATCATGATTTCAGCCGAAAAACGTTCACTGCTGGACGTAGGCCTTCCCCAAGCTTCGCCACAACATCTCGCATCCATCGGATTTCCGCGTCCCTCACCAAGTCATCAGTTCACCTTTGTAGGAAGCCTCCACTGCTACGTCTTTCGGCATGCGGTCGTCGCTCCAGAACCTTTCCGCTCCATGAGACCATTGTTCTATGAGCAATGTGCCATCAGGCTATATCAGTAACTTTGACAGAGACCTTTTGTCTGTCACTTGTTCTGTCAATAATTGTTATCTAACTTATGTGCCAAGGTCTCCTTTTATCACATCAATAGTATAAGGACTTAAGGACCTAGAATAGTTTAGAATAGAATAAACTTTATTGTTCCCTTAAAAAGTAATCTAATATTAGATTAACGAGGTTTACGACAAGGTGTTAAGATGACGCACAAAAACCACTGAAATCACTACCAAGGTCACTATCGGCCTACCTGAACTGATAAATCTAAAAATACGTAAATTCTATATTACAGTGACCTGCGCTTGTAACACTTGTACAGTAGGCACAACGGATCTTGAGCAGTTGCGCAGAAGTCTAATATTCGGTCTCTTTAGTGGTGCGAAGTGAGACGCGGGGGCGGGGAATGTCAGTGATTAGCTCGCCGCGCCATCGCGTCATAGACGTCACTCCTCATTCGTTCCCTGCGTTCCTGCATGTACTATCACTTGCAAAAGTCCATAAGAATTCTTAAAACTTATTCGTTTGACGTTTAATTTGACTTACGACCTTTTATTTTCAAGTTTCGCCAACAAATGATTGAAATTCACAATTTCATCAACTTATCTTAAGTCAAGATGGCCCAGTGGTATAGGCACACAGATTGAAGCGCAAATCAGTGTGCCGCAAGTTCAAATCCCACGCAATTATTGACTTTTTGTAAGTTCTTACCCGATTGGAAGTTATGTATTTGCATTACAATATTAAATTATTCTTTAAATTGTTCACACATTTCTTGGAGTTAGAAAGGTAGATCACAAAAAAACTAAATAAAGAATTAGATTTCTGCGAGGTAGACATGAGTTTTAACTTAACCGAAATGAACTGTCGTTTGGTTGTAGTTGTTGGTTAGTGACGTGAGGTTGACAGTATTGTAATATTCGCAAAATGCAGGCTAATATTAGTATTGAAGTGAGGGCGACTATCATTGGGCTGCATAAAAGTGGTCTTAATAAAACACAAATATCTGAAGAAACCGGATTGAATGTGAGTATAATAGCTATTAATGAATTGTAACTTTATTACAAATTAATCTTCTAATTAAAACGTATGCCATTTATGAATCCATTCATCGTATCTTTATGAGGTTTAAAAGAGAAATACGTAAATCGTTGGGTTTATTGGATTGGTTATTGGATTAATAAATGCAGTTTTATTTTAAAATTATATTCAATAATTATGATTATTAACATTTTATATAATGAAAATGAAGTGAAGTAGGTATAGCTGCCTAATATATTTTTTTTTTATTTTAGAAAAATACTGTAAATCTTTGGCTAAAAAGATATGAGGAAGAAGGTAGCCTTGCTAGTCGAAAGAGAAGTGGGAGACCGAAGCTTATTAGCGAGGCGCAGCGACGACATATGGTGGACGTATACGAAACGAATGGTTTCGCACCAACGAGACATTTTGCGGAATTATATGACACCTCGATGGATACTGTTCGCCGTGCACTTCACGCTGAAGGCGTGCATCACAGAAAACCTGCTAAAAAGCCGTACTTGACAGAGAGGCACAAACAAGAACGATTACGTTTCGCACTAAATATTTAATGTTAACTAAACTAAATGGCCTACCATTTTATTTTAACATATCTGTGATTATTCGTTAACATACACTATATTATATTGTGTTTACTTTCGTTTAAAACAGCTATATCTTTTAACTTGTGCCATCGCCTCATCTTAAGAATGCAGTGAACTCGCTATCAATTTTGTTGACAATAATCATGAGTCTATTTCGTTTTTTATTCTTCTACCCGCACTGTTTTAACATAATACTATAATTCAATTTATTTTTCTCATCTAATTGACGATTATCTTGTGAGAACTAAAGTTCTTTTAACAGAAATTGAGGTTTGGTTTCAATCTTCTTTTCGTCAAGAAAATGAACAATTAAGCTATGACCTCAATACATTCATTGTGACGTTACACAAAAATAAAATGTTTACAAAGTCCAAATCATATATCACTTTTCAATAAATAACTGGATATAAACAATTACCTATATTTTATTTTATTAAAATTTGAATATCCGTTCATTGTTACGTTATTCATATTATGAATGGTCTAAGTGGGTATACTTCCAACAAACAATCTTAGGCGTAACATAGATAACGGTTACAAGATAACTTTTTGTCTAGGTAACAATTCGACGTCACAATTCTCATAAATGTTTAATTTGTAAATATAAAGAATAAACATTTTTATTAAACACGTCTTTTTATTTCCACCTTATAACATCGAAAAGATGTAACAACTAAATAATTGCAAATTACGAATGTGATTCTTCTTGTGGTTAATAGATCACATTCGTAATTTGCAACTATTTAGTGCAAAAAATGCAATAGTATTTTTCATAGAAATATAAAAAAACAACTATATCAATATAGATTGGGAATTTTCAAAGTAAGAAATAACTGCAACGGACCGACCATGATTTGAACTCGGGTTACGTGATTTGCGAATCCAACACTTAATTCACACGGCTACCAGCACATGACGTATTTGCGCGAATCAATGCTATGGTAAGAACAGAAAAATAATAATGTTTTTAAGCTCAGTGCGACGACAGTTCCTTAGTGTGTGTTATCTGTGGAATGTGGATACTCATACATGCGCACACATACGCACGGACGTATCGCGCTCGCTCGGTTCGTAGCAATGTAATCTTTAGCGTTCCTATGGACTTTTGCGGCCTTACTGTATCTAACAACGAAGACGATTGGCTCGCCAATGTATGGAATGCGCAAAGCGATCCCCACTCTGATGCCGAGCGCTCAAGATCCGTTGTGCCTACTGTATCAAGTGTAGCTCTACAAGTCTAGTTTCCATATAAAATGTTTGGAGACGCGACCAGATCGGCGTGTGTGGCACACGTGTGAGCAGTTTAGTTCTACCTTTATACATTTAGAGGCCTTTCAAGTAGGAGGACACCACATGAAATTCCCTTGCGAGATTTTGGTACCCTCTCAGTTTCCGAAGAACGTATCCTCATAAGCCCATAGGGACAGTATTAGTAACCGATTCTTCAAAAACAAAAAGGATATCAAGATTATCACAAAACTAGTTTCTGCCTCGACTTCACTCGCTCTCAACATACTCCTGAGATAACAAGACTATCCTATCCTTAGGGTGTTTTTAATATCGTGCGGTTTTTATTTCACGTCGTTTTTTTTGAAATTTTCTCCGTGATGAAATGTGCAATTTCACATATTAAAAACAATTAAAAAGAAAAAAAAATGTGTCCTTTTTCAGAACTTGGTTTACCTTTTCTTTTTTGAAGTTGACAATCATCGAATGACTTCTCCCGGTCTAAGATGGAACGATACTGTGTGTCAGACTTTTATTGAATAAAACGCACCTGTGTACCATGTGCATCATTTGCGATCTCCCCCTCCTTGCGTCGTATTCCTTAATGCTGAGGGTCGTGACCCCCCTGTTTCATCACTCTATCCCTTATGATATTCCTCCATTTGTTCCTGTCTCTGGCGGTGTGAAGGGCATTGTACATCGTGGAGTCAAGGGCGGTGGGCATTGCATTTGCGATCTAAGACTACGGTATCTCTTTAAAAAATTCCCGTTACCTGTGTACCAGATATCATCCAAAGCCGTTCGGCCGTCTGAGCGTAACGGCCCGTCCACGATCTTGCCGCTGTGAGCGGTAGCTAAGCGCGGGGCGGTGAGCGGTAAGAACTAAAGTATGAAAATGTTTGAAGCGCGCCCACTTACCGCTCGCCGCGCCGCTTGCCGCTAAGACCGATTTTGAACAGGTCGTAAAGAAGTAACATACATACAAACTTTCTCCTATATAATATAGTTAGTGTGTTACAATATATTTCGTAGTAAGTCCGCCAGCACGTCAGGTTACCTTTATATTACCGGAGTGACTGACATTCCATTTAGCGGTCCTCCCGAGGATTCCTGAAGACAATACTTTCAGCAATGTACCTCCTTTGTGTCGAGCTTTATTATTTTCTTTATATAAATAAATCTTATTTTTCTGTGGTATATTAACTTGGGCAAAGGTCATGTATTTGTGAGGGTGCCTTCTCCTAGAGAGGAGGCCTGAGTCCCAACTTTGGGAACATTATAAGGCCGATTATGCTATGCTATATTTGTGAGGGTAAGGACAACGATTAAGGTTAGTAGGTACGTCAGCTAAAATTAGAGTAGAACTTTTGATATAGTTTTTTTGAAGCGAATGAGTTAAGCATTTTCATTTAGGTAGGTGCATTAAAACCGAAAAAATAAAAAGCCGTCATGAATAATATTTGACGTATGCGGGAATCTGCTAAAACTTTGACAGTTTATTTAATCAGTGTTCTACTGTTAGAACGCTATTGTGCAGTTATTGGTTTTAATATGCTCGATATTATCATTCTACCATAACTCTATTACTATACCACTGACCGATCAATGATCGATCATTATGAATTAGCAGATTACGAACTTTAAGCAAAATGACAATGTGATCGTGTTGGAATGACGAATTTATAAAAATATCAGACTTGGGCCCCTGATCAAAGTGGTAACAATACAAACTATTTACTGCAGCCGTCATTTGTCTTGCCACCAACGTAATAAAAGTCAAAATCGGTTGAACGGACAGTAATTATAAATGGTTTCTTTAAATTTCTATTCTTAATGCGAATAGGGTATAGTATAGGTTCTTAATTTTTTTTTTTTTTTAAATTCGGTATGGTGTATTTTTTGAAATTTTGAAAACTGTAAGTATTTCTTTGATGTTTTTTAAGAAGTCTCCTCTTAGAAAGTTTGAATTTCTCGGACAATCTTGAAGCATGCTCTTTCAATTAACATCTGCTCCTCCATATTATTGTCACAGCTACCAATCGAGTTTTCTATGAATAATTTAGTGCAGAGCTCGTGTGAAATAATTTGCTTAGCGTTAGTCGTAATAGAATTCTTAATTAATCGACGCTTCTTGTGGCGTGAATATGGTGGAGGTGGAAATAGCTGGAGGGCAGCTGGAGGGTGGGATTATATTTGAAATGGATAGCGAGAAATGAAGGGATACGATGTGAACAGAATGGTGGAAAACAGTAGCTTTAATTGAAGGAAAACCTGAATAGGGTTAATATAAAGTTATGCACGCACATCCTGTGCTTTCAACTCTCTATCTCTTATGGTTTCTGAGATACAGCCCGCTGACAAACAAAGAGGCAGACAGACAGAAGGACAGCGGAGGCTTAGTAAAAGGGTCCTATCAGCAGCCTTCAGTTACAGACCCACAACGACAACGCGCGCTAGTTGGTTGGATTTGTTTTTTCACTAAAGCATTGTTTATTTATATGTATGTATCTAAGTATGTATTTACTATTGTATTTGTTTCTCTTCTGTTTTGTCTATTTATTAAGTTGCACCTGCCATGTTATGTTTCTGCACCACCCTAAGGTCGACTGGCAGATAATGCCTATGGCATTAAGTCCGCCTTTGTACAGTTTTTTTGTGCATAAAGCTTTAAATAAATAAATAAATAGACAACAAAGCCACCTCCGTATCTGTCTGTCGGTATGAACGTGATAAACTCAAAAACTTCTGAACGGATCTTCACGCAGTTCTTGCCAATAGACAAAGTCATTCATGAGGAAGGTTCAGGTGTTAAATTGGTAAAATGATGTTGAAGCCGTAGAAAGGCTCCGTAATCTTAAATCTCCGTAAATGTTCTCTAATCCAATGATTTTGACACATGCTTAGAACTTATAAGGCAACGTCTAAATGTGCAAAATCTGGCTACACATGTGAAATGAACAAAGAAAACAAAACGTACCACCCTCCGTTATTCCGTAAAGCCATATTCAGTTAAACTAGGACATCTTTGCAGCCTAGTTGTAAGACAAAGTAAGACGCGAGAGCTGTTTTGTAAACACGTCTTTGTGCTTGGATTGTCTGAATAGAAATGATCACTTTTGCGTAAAGAATGACGAGGCTGAACGAGAAACTCCTTTGCTTTCACGTAATATTTAAGAAGTAAAAACGTCGCCTGTCTTTTAAGGTAGGCCATACACGGTAGGGTGTACCTGATAGGTTTGCACATCTATACCTGTCAGGAAAGCTTGTGTGGAAACCTGTACAGGCAAACCTGTCAGGTATAATCTAGCGTATATCGCTACCATTAAGCACACTTTTTTTTACTATGCATAGGCTCGCATGTGACTACTATCTTATCTGATGTTAAGCAATGATGTGGCTGACCTTACTTCCAGTTGATATGGAGGATTTTTTTGGTGCCATATTTTGAGATTTTTGTGGGTTTTAATGTTTTTATAAACTAAAAACTAGTATTTTTTTTTATTTTCGGTAAGCGCGAACGTTCTTTTTTTGAAATTAGTCGAATTATGCTTGGCCAGTAATCGAAAATTAAAATAAAGAAGGTATTGACAGAACTTATGACTGGTCGAGGTATATTTTGTTGTAAAAACATTTCTGTTCATAGAATTAGGGTCTCCGCAGATAGGCGCGACAAAGCGACAACGCTTTTTAATAGAAATCTGTGACCAAAAAAAATTATGAACATGCTATTGTCAAAAGGCTGTCCAACTTAAATGGGACTGGGCAGGACATGTCTACTGTATGTCTAACGAGCTGTGGGCCGGATTGGTGCCCGGACACAGCGGTGCGGGGCCGAGGCAGACCACGAAGGAGATGGAGTGACGGCCTGGATGGCTTCCTTAAGAATTGGGATCAGAAAGCGAGGAACCGTGATCATTGGAAAGAATGGAGGGAGACCTTTATTTTTTTTTTTATGTAGGTAACCAACAGCGATACACAAAGTATGTCACAGAGTAAGTGCTTTAAAGTATGGCTAATAACAGGTTCCTCTTTCTTAATAAGATAATTATAATATAACATGCGAACGGACTTATTAAAAAATCATCAAAAATGTACGATGATACCTTTGCCCAGCAGTGGGACAATATGGGCTGAAATAATAATAATAATAATAAAAATGCTATTGTCGCGTGGCGCCAGTCTGTATGACATTACGTAAATTACGAGTACTTTTGGAAATAATTACATAAAGTACCCAACATGTATTTAATCGAATCTGTAATATAATATCGAGCACTTTCGTTGTTAAAAGCCAATATAAGGCTTTTACCAGTCGAAACTAAAAGTAGGCCAATTTACGACGGAGCGAAAATCAATGTTGACGAAAACATTTGTGAAGTAATTCTACTCGATATTGTTGAAAGGATGTTACGGCGGAAAAAACAACGTAACAATAATATAAGCTACAGTTTATTTATGAATTATTGGTATTTGTTTATTGTAAACTAGCCTGTGCCCGCGACTTCGTTCGCGTGGACTACAGGATTTTGAATTCATTTTTTCTAAAATAAATGTATCCTATGTTACTCCTTATAACGTCAGCTACCTGCCAAAAAAAGTCCTGTCAAAACCGGTCCAGCCATTTCAGAGATTAGCCCGGACAAACAGACAGACAGAGACAAAAATTGTAAAAAATGTTATTTTGGTGTATGTACCGTATATATATTCATATGCATGTAGTAAAAAGCAGTTATTTCAATATTACAAACAGACACACCAATTTTGTTTATATGTATAGATGAAACCTGCATACTTATTTCCAATTCAATATCTACCTCGGGCCTCTCGTTTGCCCACTAAGGGCGTTTGTGCACTTATCTTTTCGTATTCGTAATTATTTTGTATGTACCTTACTCGTATTTAATTCAGTTACGGTTTTTAAATGCTTAAAAAAAAAATCCAGGCAACTGCAACCTGGACTCGCGCACTGAGGGTTCCTTTTAAACTTACCAGTTTAATTCCCAAATCTAGTTTCGAATCTAGTCTTTGAAAATAGTTTCGAAATACAAAAGAATAAAGAAAGAAAGAACCGATCTAAGTATTCATTTGATACCTACTAGCTTCAACTTTATAACTCCACCCACACGTTCCTGTTTTATCAGACGGAAAAACAAAGGGATCATATAAGCCTTTTTTTTTCGGTGGGTAAAATCTCCCAATGACATCCCCCGCTCTTAGGCGGAGCGGGAGATAGTGTCAGACTCTTACTGACTAAAAGACATACCCTGTTCCTTCTAGCCTTCATACTGGGGCTCGAGTTCCCTTTCGGGTAACCCTGGCCCCAGTAGGCTTCGACCCGACTGGGCCCCTGCTGTTGCTGACAACTCCTTGAAGTGCGCGGGAACAGTGCGCGCCGTTGACGACTTGGGCTTGGCCCGGACAGTTACCGGGCGGCCAGACAGCGAGCTACCCATTGCTCATTCATTGGATACCTACTAGCTTCAACTTTAAGTATAACTCCACACGTTCCTGTTTTATCAGACGGACAACAAAGTGATCAACGAAACCCTAAAAATTTGGCCTCTCGACTCAAAAATCAATCTGCCTAAACTTTTCCCAACTGTGTATTTATTTTAAGAGAGGAAATCATCTGACTTCTCCTGCTCTAGGGTGTAACAGACTTGCGTGTCAGACTTTTACTGACATAAACCTCACCAGTGTCCTAGAGTTGTCCTTTGTGTTCTAGGGCTGCAGCAACTCTTTCGAACAATCACCCGGTACCCAAAGGCCTTAAGTAGTAACAAACATCCAATCACTTTCATTCATTCACTCCTTCGTTACAACAATCACGATTGGCTTGATGAAAAGATACTCATAGACAATCAAAAACTTTGTTTTACAACTTCATAAGTAGACATTACAAGATAACATCCAATTTCGAAGTTTAAAAGCAAACAGTAATTTAAACTGTCAACGATAATCTGCTGACATGATAGAGGACTGTCAAGATTACCCGCGCAATTTAAGAGACCAGCTTATCTTGACATTTCGGGGTGGCGCTATGCAATAGGTTACGTCACGACGTGCGACGTTGCGCCACCGGTACATGGTGGACATCCCACTTATTGTGCGTACAGCCAAGGAGTGGAATTCCCTGCCGGAGTCTGTGTTTCCTGATAGCTACAACTTAAGGGTCTTTAAGTCAAGAGTGAATAGGTTACCTCTAGGCAAGCGTGCTTCATCGTCGACCACATCATCGCTTACCATCAGGTGAGACGGTGGTCAAACGCGAGACTATCAAAAAAAAAAGAATTTTTTTACGTTCAAACTTTGAAGTTCCAATTTTCGCCGCGTGCCAATGTAAACTGGTTTTAATTTAATTGAAGTAATAGGTTTTTAATTAAGTGCTGAGGATGACAGATCCATTTATTCAGACAAAAGGTTATATAATGATGATGAAGCCAATCAGGTTCTGTAAGTTTTTCAACCGGTAGTAATCTGTGTTTGGACCTTTTTTCTTGTGTTAGCACTGTTAGCAGATGGGTCTATTCATTTATTCGTCACACTTAAGTGATGTTTCTCGGTTTTGTTTGATTGGTTAATAATTGGGTGTTCAATAAAGCTTCCGTGTTTCTTGGAGTTTTGTAAAATATTGATTACTAGTTTCTGTCAGTGGCTTCGGCCACGTGTAAGATTTGTGATGGTTTGAGACCCCACGAGACTTTGGGACCCCAGTTTCACCCCCTGAGGGGTGAATTTTGGAAAATCCTCAGTGCTCGCCTACGTCATAAAAGGAAACCTTGTACAAAATTTCACGCTCCTAATCCTAGTAGTCAGTCCAATCTTCAAAGCCTTGAGCACAGGCGTAGGGTAGCTAGCCTTTCGGTGTTTTACAGATTTCATTTTGGAGAGTGTGCGCAGGAATTGCATGACTTGATTCCGCCATCTCATTTCTACCATCGGACTAACCGACGCACGGCGAGTATCCACCCTTACGTTGTTGAAACATCTACGGTCCGGACTAAGCGTTTCGCCTCGTCATTTATACCGCGTACATAGAAGGACTGGAACAATTTGCCTGCTGTGGTCACAATAAAGGTGTTCTCAAAACGTTTTGTGCGCATCCCACCTGGATTCTAAGATCCCGAGGTTGTAGCTATCAGGAAACACAGACTCCAGTAGGGGATTCCACTCCTTAGATGTAACCACAATTAATGTGTTCCCAAAACGTTTTGTGCGTACGAGTGGTGTCTAATTTGATTGAAACTTTGCAAAACACTAGTGCAATCTATAATATCGTAAAATTGCTTGCACATAATGTTTTTACCACTCTTACGCATGGCAGTAACAGAAATGCGCGGCAAATTGTAAATTACCATGGCGGTTAACCAACAGTGTTAGCTTCACTGTAATGATAGTCATTTTGTGCACAGCTAAATACACCCGGACTGTGAATTAGAGAAACAGAAAGCTAACTCCGTACAAAGTGTTCAGATTATTGAGCACAAAATCAGTATTGACGACATCACAATATTCATAAACACCGATACGACCTTGTTTTCTCTGGAGAACTACAATATCGAAAAGGTACTCAATCGGTAAGTTTTTTTTTGTTATTGATTGGCTTCAGCCATCAATCCGTCCATCAGTCTATCCAAGGGGTATCTTATTGCCCAGTAACTGGGTTGTGGATACCAGATACTCTTGGCACTCGCTCCATGTAAAACACAGATAGCATGTGTGAGGTGTTCCAGTCTGCGCGGGCTTGCGGACAGTGAGCAATGGGTAGCTTGCTGGCCGGCCGTCCGGTAACTGTCCGGACCAAGCCCAAGTCGTCGACGGCGCGCGCTGTTCCCGCGCGCCTCAAGGAGTTGTCAGCAACAGCAGGGGCCCAGCCGGGTCGAAGCCTACTGGGGCCAGGGTTATCCGAAAGGGCGCTCGAGCCCCGGTATGAAGGCTTGAAGGAACGGGATGGGTTTTTTAGTCAGTAAAAGTCTGACACTATCTCCCGCTCCGCCCAAGAGCGGGGGTTGTCATAAGATGATTTTTCCCATCGAAAAAAAAAAAAAAAATTGTAGGAGTTACAAAATCCTACCCGCTTTTCGAGAGTGTACATTTATCAATTTTCGTGTCGAGTATTGCTTAAATCTTGTCCGATTAATATGTAGCCACATGCTGAGTAGGAAAGGAGGTGACGCATTTCCTATTAAGGGACCCCACACTGGCACTGTATTAGCAATTGGTTTAGGACACCACATTTGCCCTGATTGCTGCTGCAATTTATTTATAAAGACTGGATTCATGCCGAAAAAGCAATGATGGCAACTGTTGTGGTAGACGAGGTACTTTCCACTAAGGTTAATGATTTATGATCTTGAAATTCAACTAAACTTTCTGTATCTATCTACATTATGGCAATGCTTTGAGGTGTAGAAGAAGTTGTATTCCAACTTAATTGGATTTTAGAGTCCCGTACAGCTAATTAACCTACTTGCGACTAACTCGGAAGGTAGGATGTGTGAATTGAAAGTACTAGGGTTTCTTTGCCTTTGTTTTCTTTTAATGTTTACCAACTTGCTTTGCGATATTCTGTTTATTGAAGACTAGCTTTTGCCAGCGGCTTCACTGTCGTAAAAGTATTAAATAGCCCTTATATTATAGCGCTCATACGTACAACTAAGGAGTGGAATTTCCTGCCGGAGTGTTTCCTGATTGCTGCAACCTGGGGGTCTAGTCAAAAGTGAATAAGTTGCTTCTAGACAAGCGTGGTCGCCACCTCAGAAACTTTCAGCCTTCTGCGAGCAATGTACGGTACATTATGCCTACTGCCACTTAAGTTTGGCGATGCTTCGAGCTATATAAGCATTCTTGATGCGATCACGCTAGGAAACTCCGAGCATAGCCCTTTCCTAATGACTTCCCACCTAAAAAAAACAAGAAATAACTAAGGTCTTTTGTCCACGGACGCAATAGCTTCATAGGCGCGTATTCGTCATTAAGGCTTATAGTCCCTTGGACCATCTGGCCAAAATTATGTGGACGCATCTCTCGCACCCGCCTAGGCGGCAGTACACAAATCTGTGCATTTATTTGCGGCCAACAGCGCCCGGAAAGTGCGCGGCTGACTTTTAAATCCATTTTCTTTGCGAAATATTGATTGATTTACATATGTAATGTTCACTTTGAAGAATATTCAACCACCAATTTTTATGTGTAAAAATGTTTCTAAAGATCCAAGCCGTTTCGAAGGAGTAGGGAAAAGTTGCGAAATTGCTAAACGAAAAAATCAAATGTTGATAATGTTGTTCATGAATCTATAATAAACATATATTTTTTTCAAACCTGTTAACCTGGCCGTTACGGAGGAGTAGGCTTCAGAAAGTCACTGTTTTATGGCACTTTTCGGGCGCTAGGGCCTTAAACGCTTGGTGTACGCTTGCGTGAGGCTTACATGCAAAACTATGAAACTGTCGACGAAGCGACAACGACACGACGACGTCACGATGTTGCCGCTTCGGTAACATAGTTTCATAGAGACAGCTTCGTTGTTTGATACTTGTGGATTATTATTATTAATCCCTTCACTTAAGTGGTAATAGAACCTAGTTATAAGTTAAACGGTTACACACTAACTGCTCGATCAATCGACGTAATCAGTGTGTTACTATGTAGGCAGTAATTATCAATTTTACGGCCTGTCATAGTTATACAGTGTTATGTGAGACTGAGACTTTTGACACATTTGCATCTTACCTAACATTGTAGAAAAACAGACTCATTTTCATCAATTTTGTAAACTTCAATTATATGGTTATAAATTCTATTTTTAAATATTTGCTTAAGTACCTGTAACTTGCGACTCTTGTACCATATTTTATTTATAGCAAAAAAATGATTGATTTATTGATTGACTGTCAATGGTTTTTTTTTTTGAGGTGGGAATTTATCGACAAACTGTTCTGCCTCGTAGTGAAGCGAGAGGGTATGTCAGGCTTTTACTGACTAAACTCCATGTGTGTACGTACCGTGGCCCTTGAACTCAAAGGGCATGTTTCAGTTGCCCTTCCTATCTATGGTCTTTCAACCACAAGTTGGTTTTTAGTCAATAAAATGTGACACAACTTCAAATTTTTCTTGACAATCAAAGTTGCCTGTTTTTTTTTAATTGATATTAACTAGTGCTTGACTGCGATCCCACCTGATGGTAAGCAGTGATGCAATCTCTGATAGTGAGGCGCACAAGTTTATTAACCCTTTGTGTGTCCGGAACGTGGATCCACGCGAGACACAATAACTTTTTAATTGTGTCTCTAATTACGGCATACGAAAGGTTAAGGGCATAATTCACTCTAGTGGTTAAATGGTTTATTTAAGACTAGCTTTTGCCCGCGGCTCCACCTGCCCACTTAAAATAATACCTATATCACTCAGGTATAACGCAGCTTTCTATCATGGAAAAAGTTTTAGCAATCGCACTAGTACTTTCAGAGATTACCACTTACAAACAAAAAAAAGCTAATTTTATCTCTTTATAATATTAGTTTATATGACATAATAAATGATTTTGATTTTGCTCCCCCTTAGACTGGAAGAAATCTATTAGTGATATCCCACTTCAAAAAAAAAAAAAACCGGCCAAGTGCGAGTCGGACTCGCCCGTGGAGGGTTCCGTAGCAGCAAGTAACATAATATAAAAGTTCTTGTAGTTCGTTGTTACTTTGATCGATGTTTTAATAATAGTGTATTTTTTTAGCTTTATGACGCATTAAAAAAAAGCTACTTACTAGATCTCGTTCAAACCAATTTCCGTTGGTAGTTTACATGGTAATGTACATCATATATTTTTTTTAGTTTTATCATTCTCTTATTTTAGAAGTTCGCCGCCGTCGCCGGGATTCTGATCCCGATTTCCGGCCAACGTAGACGCGGGCCTGCGGACAGTGAGCAATGGGTAGCTCGCTGTCCGGCCGTCCGGTAACTGTCCGGACCAAGCCCAAGTCGTCGACGGCGCGCACTGTTCCCGCGCGCCTCAAGGAGTTGTCAGCAACAGCAGGGACCCAGCCGGGTCGAAGCCTACTGGGGCCAGGGTTATCCGAAAGGGCGCTCGAGCCCCGGTATGAAGGCTAGAAGGAACGGGGTGGGTCTTTTAGTCAGTAAGAGTCTGACACTATCTCCCGCTCCGCCCAAGAGCGGGGGATGTCAATGCATGATTTTTTCCCACCATAAAAAAAAAAAAAAAGGTTATGTGTTTTTTAAAGTGATAGGTACCTAAAATTTTGTTTTCAGAGTGAAATAGAAGTTTACTACTAGCTAGGTACGTCGTGGGTTCAAACCCAGACAAAAAAAAAAAAAATTTGTTTCATTACAAGCATGTCCTGAGGGGGCCTGAGTCCCAACAGTGGGAATATTGGAAGGCGATAATTTTATTTAAAAATATAAAATTTTATTTGTTGATTAGGTGGTAATCTCGGAAAGCAGTGATCATATTTTGTTCAATGATTTAGAGTTACACTATCGGCGAAGCCGAGAGAAAAACTAACCTATAACTTTTTGCGGAAACTTCCAACCCTGTTACAAATGTCCGAGAAAGAGTAATTCTCATCACAGAAATTACCCTCATATTATAAAGGCGTAAGTTTATGAGTGAGTTTGTGTATGTTTGTTACTTCTTTACGCTCGGGCACCTGAACAAAATTCGATGAAACTTGTTACCCGAGTAGACCATGTCCCATTAGGATAATTTTCTGGGTATGTTCCATTGGCCCTTGAGATAATTTTTAACTTTCACACAGGCAAAGTCGCTGGCAGCATATAGATAGATAGATAGATATATTCTTCTTTCTTTCTTTTATTTTATTGTTTTTCCTTTTTTTTTTCTTTTTTTTTTTCATCGAGTTTCGTTATAAATAAAACTGTTACAGCCATTAAGCATGTATTAAAATAATATTCACATTTCGGACACGCTACTTGCACGAACTGAGTCCAGCGCACGCAAATGCCAAACTACCCTATGTAATCACCGGTGAAGTTTCCGACTCGTCATGACATAAAACGAAACGTTCAAATGTTACTTCCTGCACCAATTACGGATACTGACAAGTAACAACGGCTTAGACGCAAAACGTCTCTTTGGCAAATTGTCTACTGGTCATAAAATGTATCTTTATCGTAATAATAATAATAATAATAATGACCACCGGTAGCTTGGAACCTGTTCCCGATACCGGTGGGCTACTATTTTTAAATGTTTTTTTTTTTAAATGTAATTTATATGTAATATTGATGAATAAACGAAAAAATAATTAATGGGTTTTCTTTGGATGCACAGCACGTACAGGGATAATCGCCAGTTGATACCACGTTTCCATTAAAAGCGTCAAAGGGCCTTCGTGAGTTGGTTTCGACTCCTCTTCTTACGCCTTCCAAAGGTCCTGGACCCCAGGGTTCTGAGTTAATAATAATAATAATTTGTATTAAAAACGTATTATTGGCCTCTGCAATTTGATTTCGACTACGACAGTTTGATGCCAGTGGACAAAGTTTGCCATTGCAACCAAGGCGTACTAAGTTTTTTAATACACTTATGAAGAAATTAATAAACGGGGGTTGACCGGCGACTCATGGAGCCCTATTCGATACATATATCTACCTAATAAATTGTGGCTGTTGGGGTGTGCTCTCGTTCTTTTCCGAACTAGTGCGGAAAACTAAATTGCGGGCTTTCGATTCAGTGTATTGAAAAGAATTTTGTAAGAATCTAACGAAGAAAGCAATTTGTGAGAAAGAGTAATTTTACGACCAATAGAAATTTTGCGAAAGCGACGTTTTTCGCGTAAACCGTAACAAAACCGAGAATGGATAGTAAGTTGTACGTTTACCGACTGGTAACTAGACGATAGTACGCCATGCTTCGTGTTTTCCAAAGTCGTGATTTTAATTCCACTTAAGTACACGGTGTACGGAACCTTTCGATAGTATATAGAAGACGCCAGATAACCGTGGAATAAAGTGTATTGACCTTTTCCTAATATCTCTGCGTAGGTACCCGAAAAACTAACAATGAACTGCTTTTCATTACTAGATCATGTAAAGGATCACGATACATGTCGATTCAAGACAGCTTTATGTCTTTATTTCCGTTTTTGAAATTAAGAATGTCAACAAATGTAGGAGGGTCATTGACCTTTATTCCACGAATAAAGTGTATTGACCTTTTCCTAATATCTTTGCGTTGGTACCCGAAAAAACAAACAATGAACTGCTTTTTATTACTAGACCATGTAAAGGATCACGATACATGTCGATTCAAGACAGCTTTATGTCTTTATTTCCGTTTTTTAAATTAAGAATGTCAATAAATGTAGGAGGGTCAATGACCTTTATTCCACGCGGTTATCTGGCGCCTACCTTAGTAAGGTCACACAATAGATAGGTACAGACTGTTTTTACTGTTCCGTGGGTACAGAAGACAATCTATATACAAAGCGCGCTCGAGCAACGCACACATAGACACCGCTCACGGACACGATACCTCGGCTCAATCGCCCAGTCGCACTCGTATCATCCCCGGCACGAATCTTGAGCGCTCGGCGTCAGAGTGGGGGTCGCTTTGCGCATTCCATACATTGGCGAGCCAGTCGTCGTCATTGTTAGTTACATGCAGCAAATGCAGGGAACGAATCACGAGTGACGTCTATGACGCGATGGCGCGGCGAGCCAATCACTGACACTCCCCGCCCACGCGTCTCACTTCATACCACTAAAGAGACCGAATATTTGACTTCTACGCAACTTGAAGCCAGCGCTCAAGATCCGTGCTTGTACCTGTACAGTTCGGTGCAACGCAATCGCCTAGTGGAGATATAAAAAGTGAAGTACCTACATACATAAGATTGACTTCTGTACCTATCTATTTTGTGGTAAGGTCGTGACTGCCCGCCTTTATATTTTATACCGGTACCGGATTGATGAGCAGAGGTCTGACATTTCAAAAGATGGGAAACTGATGCTGTTTTACCATTTTATAAAATACGGTACTTACTGAGTTTTCTCATGTGACTTCTGTGACCTGATCTTCGAATGTCGTTTGTTACTGTCCCCGCACACGGGCCACAAAAAAACGCCGCTTCAAGCTTCTTTTTGAGGCGGCCTTTTTTCGTGGCTCGTGTGAAAAAAACGCTTGAAGCGGCTTCAAGCTTCTCTGGACACACAAGGTGTCGCGCGCTTCAGCTGTTTTTTGCGGCCGCTTCTGGCATTTTTTTGTGGCGGCGTTTTTTTGAAGCCCGTGTGCGGGGTTGCGACTAACATTTTACAATACTAGCTTCTACCAGCGGCTTCGCCCGCGTATATGTAGGTATCTCCATTCAAACTTTGGACCTCTCTTTCATCCCTTTAGGGCTGGACCGTGCGTTGATAATATTCGGTCAGTTAGTATCTCCTTTTTTTTTAGAGATATAGATAAGTTATGAGGGAGTAAATAAAACAAGTACCTATGTTAAGATATATATTCTTGTATATATTTATTGTAGTAACTGGAAATGTAAACAATTGCAAGTGGCTGTAATCGTCAATTCGTCATTATCATCATATCAGCCAGAAGACATAGGCCTTTCCCAAGCGTCGCCACAACGACCGGTCCCGTGCGTAGAGTGGCTGTAATAGCAATGTAATAAAACAAAAAAATATATTATGATTGCAGTAAAGAAAGCGGAATTTTGACTCTTCGGTGGTTTAAAAATTGAGAAATATAAAAAAAAAAAAAACATTTATTTGGGAGTCGCACAGAACAAACAACAATAAAATAAAAAAAAATACTAAAATATAAATTCTTAACTTCATTTTTCTTTTCTTAAGATATCTTTTTTATTTCTCCATTTTTCGACCCCAATGGTTCAAACTTTATCCAATGTTGATCTCTAAATATTCTGTACAAGCCGCTTCCAAAATGTCATCCTGGTGTCACTCACAACTCGATTCACACGTAATCAAATTACTTGTAACCATACCTTTGATATAGAGAATTGAGATTACATATTTGACAGAAATTCTGACACGATATTTGATTTCCAGAAATTCCTTTGACATTAGACCTTTGAAAATACTTCCTTTTACACGTAACACCGTTGCATCACAAATAGCTCGGTACATTCCCGAAGTTTTTCGATAAAACCCGAACTAACTGATTTTTTTTTTTTTCAGGTAAAATTCCAGTTCGGAGGTCACATTCAGAGAGAAATCTATTCAAGTTAGCCGTCAGGGGTTACAGTCCATTCACTGAACTGGCAGGTTGGTGCTAAAATAACTAGAAAAAAAAAAGGTTTGAAAAGGTTTTCGTGCGTTTTGTTATTTTGTTCTGTGAAAGCTGAAATGTATGGGTTATCTTGGAAGTGCGTTGTATTGTAGTCAGATTATTTAGTTTATTTAATTGAGCTACGATGTTATTTGTATTATCTGACAATAGAAGAAATGGAAGAGCAGTGGTGACCGAGTGGTAATGGCTCCGACTTGCGACTTGCAGGTCACGGGTTCAAACCCTGCCAGGCGCATTGCTTTGTGTAATTTATTTCATTACCACTGCTTTCAAAACAGTGCAGGAAAACATCGTGAAGTAACCGGCATGTCCTAGAACCTTCGAAGACATGTGACATTCAGTTTTTTTTCAAATAAATAAATTATTATTATTATTCACCGGCATCATCTAGCATAAACTGACGAGAAAAAAAAATTGACGTGTAAAAGTGTTTTTAAACCTATTTACAAAATAAATATCATTTATCATTTACCAACACGCACTGGGCCGGCGTGGTGGATTACGACCCATTCCCACTCCTAGAGAGGAGGTCTGAGTCCCAGCAGTGAGAACATTAAAAAGGCTGATGGATGGAGGGATTATCTGACAATGGAAGGAATGAACGGAGGCCTTTAAGGCCTAATACACCCCTCGATATTCAGACAGTCGTAGCAGAAAGTAGATAGGTACAGAAGACAATATCATTCTTATACACTTCACTTTTTATACCTACGCTCGGTGGACGCACACTAATGAGCGTTTGAGCCGGAACTGTTCCACGAGTGAGCCAAGACGCGACCGAGACATCGTGTCCGTGAGCGGTGTCTATGTGTGCGTTGCTCGAGCGCGCTTTGTATGTAGATTGACTTCTGTACCTATCTATTTTGTGGTTGTACTCTATGTCGCGTAGTGTAATAAGGGTCAGACTGTCCTACTCGGAATGAAAAATAAGACTCTGAATATTATATATATAGGAGTCTGAATATCGCGTGCTTAATAACGCGTAGTGTAATAGGCCCTTTTGTTCAGCGGTGGGTTACCTAGTATTGTTTAGATATAATAACTTGGGGGCCTATTTATCGAGTGTGCAATTCACTCCCTGCCTGCTGATGTATACTAATAATACACCGTTAAATTTTAATCGTTTTAATCCCGTGGAGGGTCGATCCGGTACATGAAACACTATCAATTTGTAAAGATAAAATTAAAAAATAAAGTACCTTTTTTTTTCAAAACTCGTATTAATTTACGCATGTACGAAATTAATTTCTTTAAGAAAACATCAGCTGAGCGAGTTAACGGTGTATAGTTCATGCCATATTTAGTTTTTGGCAACCAGTTCACTAAAGCCTTTCAAAACCATAGCTCTTTGTTTTCCTTAGGTCCCAGTTTCCCATCAACCAGGAGATGTCATTGGGTGCACCTCATAAGTCATAGCGTGTACGAGGATAATCGTCGGTCGGACTAGGCTGCGGCGGCCCCTAGTACGCCTTCCAAAGGTCCAGGACCCTAGGGTTCTGAGTTATACAGACACATAATAACGTCAATATCAGACAACTTAACATCTTCCTGGCTAAAATTCTAGGCATTGGTAACAGGCATACGTTTGAGAAACATTGCCAATTCTTGAGTCATTCTTGTTCATCACTATCATCATCATTTCAGCTGAAAGACGTCCACTGTTGGACATAGGCCTCCCCCAAGCGTCGCCACAACGACCGATCCTGTGCTTCTTGCATCAATCGTATTCCCGCGACTTTCACCAGGTCATCGGTCGAACTTGTGGGAGGCCTTTCAACGTTGAGTTTTCCGGTGCTAGAACCTTTCGGCCCCATCCGTTCTACGAGCAATGTGCCCTGCCCACTGCCACTTTAGTTTGGCGTTTGTCATTATTATTGTCTAGAACAAATGATTTTTTATTTGATTTATCCTAAACTTGTTACTTGATAAACTATTCAAAACTTGGCCCTCAAATTATCTTTTCTTTCTTAATTATATTGTAAGCAGAAAATAATTTATTGTTTACTGAACATTAGGTCTGTACAAGGCCAAAACACTTAACGCTTTTATTGTCTAAATTAGGAGTCTAGACTGTGCGAAAATAATGATATTTCATAATAGGTACTTAGTACTTGTGTCTACAAAATTTTATTTGGTACAGAAGCGTTTATTAATTTGACGTGCTTAATCTACCTTTTGTCTTGGTTATTTAACACTAAACAATTTTTTTCATCGTTTTGTCACAAAATAGATAGGTACAGTAAACAATCTACATACAAAGCGCGCTCGAGCAACACACACATAAACACCGCTCACGGACACGAAATCTCGGCTCAATCGCCCGGTCGCACTCGTACAGTTCGGCACAACGCACTGACCCTAGCGCGATCGCCTAGCGTAGGTGTAAAAAGTGAAGTACATACATGAGATTGACAGTACAGAAGTACTTATCTATTTTGTGCTAGTGCCTACAAAATTTTATTTTGTATCTATAGAAGAAGCGTTTATTAATTTGACGTGCTTAATCTATCTTTTGTCCCGGTTATTTAACACTTTAAACCTTTTTTTCATCGTTAAGTCTACAGGACTTTATGTACGCCAGTCTTTAATAGGATGCCTAGGTTCCTTTGTTCTAATTGTATAGGGCTTTTCATTTACCGTGTTCAAACTTGTAAATTAAATAAAACAAATTGTTTAAGTAATATTACCACAGTGGTTTTCTTTTAAGGGTTTTGTAACCAAAGGGTAAAAACGACACTCTATTACTAAGACTGTCTGTCTGTGTCATCAGGCTGTATCTCTTGAATCGTGATAGATAGACAGTTGAAGTTTTCACAGATGATGTATTTCTGTTGCTTGATGTGTTTAGTGCGGCAATAGGCTAGTTGCCTTAAAAAAATTAATTAGTTCGTCTTTTAGATTATTCAAAAATAAGGGACATGTATTTTTTATTTGTAAATTAAACCAAAAATGTTAAGATATAGCTCATTAAAGTTACGTGTAACGTTCACGCCGTGCTACATTTTTTCGCATGGAATGACGTCACACGCAAATTTAATGGTGTTTAATCGAAAAAAGAAAACATACGTGTCCAATATTTTTTATACCTAATCTAAAATATGGACTAAATAAAATGTAATTATTTTGACCCTGGTAACTAGCCTATTGTCTTTGATTTGTCGGAATACAGAGAGGAGAGACAGTGATTCCAAGTAGCCCTAAAGAAATAAATCAAGCCGCGTTAAGCCTTACGATCTCAGCGGTAAAAAGAATTGACGGTACGTTATGCGAACAGACGAAACAGAACACTGATTTTTATAACAATTTCAACACCTTATTGAATCATTCGTGTTGTCTCATTATCAAATGTGAAGAATAAAAATAAGTAGGGCGCGATTGGCGGCGGAGACCTCTCGCGCCGAGTCTTGGTTGAGGCCATGGTTCGGAGCGAGGAGGAGTGGCAGGCGGTCGCCGACTTCTGCAAAGCAGTAACGCTAGCTCGGAGATTCCGATACCGATTTCTGGCCACCGTAGACGCGGGCTTGCGGACGGTGAGCAATGGGTAGCTCGCTGTCCGACCGTCCGGTAACTGTCCGGACCGAGCCCAATTCGTCGACGGCGCGCACTGTTCCCGCGCGCCTCAAGGAGTTGATAGCAACAGCAGGGGCCCAGCTAGGTCGAAGCCTACTGGGGCCAGGGTTAGTTTCGAAAGATAGTTCGAGCCCCGGTATGAAGGCTCGAAGGAACGGGGTGGGTCAGTAAGAGTCCGACAATATCTCTCGCTCCGCCCAAGAGGTTGTCATTACATGATTTTCCTACCATAAGACTTTAAATAAGTACATACTATTCCCGCCAAAGACAGCTTTAGCTTAGCCAAGATGGCCGCTATACAATGTCAAAGTTTTTACCTTTTAATTAGATGTAGTAAAAACATTTAAGTAACCGATGTTTTTCTTAAATTGAGATTATTTTTCTTAACAATTAATTACCTTAATTTGACAGTTTACATAAAATTAAATACATAAGTTGTTGTTTTAATGATTGCAGATATAAATCTTTAAAGAATTATTTATAAAAAGATGAACAGCCAAGGTCGTGAGATGTAAACGGCTACCGTTTGGATGTGGAAACTAAAATAAAAATTGTTCACTAAAAATAAGTATTTAGTTGGTATGTTTGTGGGTAAAGAAATAGTTCCTCCTGTTCTAGTTGGGGCGAGAGGGAGTGTCAGGTTTTTACTGATTAAATCCACCTTTGTTCTTTCAGTTATCTTGTGTCTAGGTAGGCAATTTCTTGATTCCCTGATCCCCCATATGGTTTGTTTGTATCCAATTACAAGAATCCTTTCATTAATATAACTTTAAAGCTAGAACTACATTAGAACGACGCACGCGTGTAACACGCCTGATTTGCACGTAGAACGAGACGTCGCGTGGCGTGGATCAAGTGTAGCTCTACAAGTCTAGTTTCCATATAAAATGTATGGAGACCGACGTGCCCAGATCGACGAGTTGTGAGAGTTTTTAGTCCTCACGGTATTGCATACAACTTAAAAAGTCCAAGTAAGTTAAAAATTGATTAAGAAAATGTTCGAAAAAGAATAAGTTTTTAAGTTTTTTTTTTTTGGTGAAAGTGAAGTGTCTTTCCCTTCAGTAAATTAAATGGTCTTATTATTCAACCGATTCTTTTTTAAAAAAAAAAGAATCACTATCATCTATATTGATAATTAGGTATTCAGATTTCATTCAAACCATTTAACCAAGTAATTACCGATTTGCTAATTAATACACTCAATAATACAATCACTTCAGGAAGATATTCACCACGCTCTATTTTGTATGATCACTTTGTACGAGCTAATTGTAATATTTTGACATTAGGCTAACGACACATTGGCGCGATTGAGTGAAAAGTCGCGCAGTAGTGCAAGCCGCGACTATGAGTACTTTCTTAGTCATAATAATATTAATATTATAGACCACAGAGTCAAAAGGCGTTCTGAATTTAATAACCACTGCTTATTTTATTAATTTTTTGTTTATTATATTAACAATAAATAAAATAAATAATGACAATTAATTTAATTATCATTGGAAAAAAGATAAAATTCATGAACAGTACCGAAAATTGATTAATTTTTGACATATAATAACTTTGGCAAAAATATAAATTTAAATTAAAAAATATATAACATTGGTAAAAAAAGATCAACATTACATAAAAATTAATTGGATAAAGTTGGTAACAGTGATAAATTGGCACATTGTTACATTTATAAAAGAATACTTACGTAATACCTTATCGATGAAAGTTTACTAAAACTGGTCTTTTATTTATCTGACATTTCTAAGGAAATATAATTTAATAACATTTAAACACATCGTCTTGGCTTGGTCGGTAAACGTGTTATTATGTAAATAAATAAATTAAAAAAAAAAACTTTATAAACAAACAAAAAAATAGTGAAACGTCACTTCTGACAGGTCGCTCACAGGTTAACGACTTGAGGTGAGTACTGTTATTGCAAGATGGCGTCGACGATGACGTCATAATATCGTTTTATGGTCGCGTTTACAATCACTCGGAACGGCTTTTGATGCAACTTATTTGCGATTTTGACGTTTTATTTTCAACTTTTTGACAATCGTTATTGCTTTTTCTTTGCGAATCGATGGTAATATTCTTAAACTATTTAACCCTAATAGAAACGCCTATAGGCCTACGTTAACTGTAGTAACATCGTTGGCACTTATTAAGTCCTCCAAAATGGAGGCCTATGGGCACTTGGAGTACTCCAAAGTTTGGCTCATGTCCTGAATAGAAGTACCGCACTCGCATTGAGACTCCGACGAGACGGGTCTTTAAAACTGTGCGTTGTGTTTAAACGACAATAACCCACCTATCTGAGGTGGACTATTGTCGTTATCCATACTAATATTATAAATGGGAGTGTGTGTGTGTCTGTTTGTCCGTCTTTCACGGCAAAACGGAGCTACGAATCGACGTGATTTTTTAAGTGGAGGAGGTAGTTGAAGAATAGAATAGAATAAACTTTATTGCACACCAAAATAGATAGTTATAATATCACAGAAACTCAGGATCAGGGAACACACAACAGGAACAACAACTCAACACAACACACACAACAGGAACTCAGGGATGGAGAGTGACATAGGCTACTTTGTCTCTTTCTAACCCCCCACTGAAAGGGGAACCGTGTTACCCCGAATTTAACGCGAGCGAAGCCGCGGACAAAAGCTAGTTACTGATACAATGTCTAATCAATGTCGAACCCTCGGCTCCTACAGATACATAATATGTAATAGATTATTTTCTATGGTTTTTCTATGTGGGAAATCATCCAATGACTTCTCTTGAGCGGAGCGGGAGGGCGTGTCAGAATTTTACTGACTAAAGACTAAATTCTACTCCTATGTTCCTTTTTTGCCTTCAGGGCTCTCGGGCTTGGTCCGGACGGTTACCGGACGGCCGGTAGAGAGCTACCCATTGCTCACCGTCCGCAAACCCACGCCTACGGTAGATCGAAAAAGCACAATAGTAGTTTTTTCATGATTGTGGCGTCTATCGCGTTTTTACGTCGCGCCTGTCTGCGGGAGCCCTAAGCCTCATAAATCGCTGAACAGTGAATAAAGTAATATCGCGTGTCGTCTGCGTCTCGTCACGCGATCACACTTGTCTTTAAATATGATTATCATACAAACGATTTCTTTGTTTTTTTTTTTTTTAAGTACATTTTGAAAGATAATTATGCAATACTGTGGTGTGATCGGTGTAATACAAGACAAACAGAATATTTAATTCGATCGGGTAGATTATTACCTCCCAATCGAATTTTGGTCACTGTGGCGAATAGAAATCTATCATCGTCATCATCATCATCATTTCAGCCTATAGACGTCCACTGTTGGACATAGGCCTCCCCCAAGTGTCGCCACAACGAACAATCTTGCGCGTCTCGCATCCATCGGTTTCCCGCAACCTTTATCAGGTCATCGGTCCACCTTGTAGGAAACCTTACAACGCGGTCGCCACTCCAGAACCTTTCGGACCTAGCAGGATCGAAGCCTACTGGGTCCAAGGATTTGTTTCTGAAAGGAAGGCTCGGCCCCGGTTCAAAGGTCCTGACACTGTCTTCCGCTCCGCCCAAGAGTTGGAAATGTCATTGGATGATTTCCCCTCCTAAAAAAAAACATCTTATATAACAATTAAAATAAATAGAACGATGTTTAATTAACCCGTTTCCAATCAATATTGAAAGTTAAATTAGAAGCTTTGGGCTAATTAATTTTATTAAAGTTACCCAAATTCTGTAACGGTAGCAAGATGTTGTTTAAGAAACAAAAATTTAATGAGGTTTCATAAGAAGATATTAAAAATTATTTGTACGCTACGTAATACCTTTTTAACGTTTGGAATCATTAAATGACTTCTCCCGTTCTGGATGGAGTGGTAGGGAGAGGGAGGTCCAATCTTTTACTGATTCAAACGCCACAGCGTGGGATGTCCACAGCCTTGGGGGCGTGGCTGTGCAGGTTTATCAGTCTTGATGAGTCCATACTTTGCTTTGCTTATGAGTTTTTTCCATTTTTCCCTAGTCAAGTTTAGAAACATTTTTTTTTTTTTGGGAAATCATCAAATAACTTATCTCGCTCCAGGGATTGACAGACATTTATTTTTAATTACTTTGACTCACTAAAACCAACAGTGTTCCTTCAGTTTCCTTATTGCGAGGGCTGCAGTAACTCCGCGGCTGTGGTTTTAGGTTATATTCAGATTCGAAAAGGTTCGAATCCATAGCCCACTTGAATTCATGGAGAAATGGCCTTCAACTTTTTCTCACTAATTTTACCTGAGCTCTGCGATGCCACTCACAACGAATGACGGCTATTTCTTATAAATCTAAACTTAATACAGCCTTGGCACATTAGAGAACGTAACATAACCTCTGAACATTTTGTGTTATAATGTCAAATTCGTTCACAATGTGACGCAAGCGCAGCTCTTAAGGTCGCTACACATAATGGCGCGCAACCGCAGGCTTGGTGCACATAATGTGAGAATCAAATTCTGGGAATGGTATTAACAATGCATTATACCTTTTGTGCTGTAATGTGTCGTTTTTCAAGGTGAACTAATTCTGAGTTGCTTAACATGAACCTTGTATTCCATAAAAAGCTTATAGATATTGGCTTCTGCCAGCGGATTCGCCCGCTTGTAAGTCGGAATTTTTTTTTTTTCTAATTGATATAAACTAGTGCTTGACTGCGATCCCACCTGATGGTAAGTAGCGATGCAATCTTTGATGGTGAGGCGCACTAGTTTATTAAGAGCCTATTCACTCTAGCCTTGAAGACACCCAAATTATAATCGTACGGGAAGACCGCAGCAGGCAAACTGTTCCAGTCCTTCGACGTACGCTGTATAAACGACGAGGCGAAACGCTTAGTCCGGACCGTAGAGGTTTCAACAACGATATCTAAATGATACCAATGGGGCGTACCTATTCCCGAATTGAGGTCATATTCCAGGGTTTAATCCAAATCCGACAGCTATTAAGACATGAAGAGGTAGGAACAAACGATAGAGATACTAGCTTCCACCCGCGGGTTCTCCTGCGGAACATACCTACCCTCGTATAAAAACTTCTATAATAGGCTAGTTGCCGCTAAAAATGTTATTAGTCCGTCTTTTAGATTATTCAAAAATAACGTATACGTATTTTTTTTTATTTCTAATTGCGAAAAAATGCAGCACGGCGTGACGTCACACGTAACTTTAATGGGCTATATCTTTGTCATTGTTAGTTTAACCGAAAAAAGAAAAAAATACGTGTCCAATATTTTTTTATAATCTAAAATACGGACTAAATAAAATGTAATTATTTTGACCCTGGACACTACCCTATATATGCTATGTTTGTTACTCCTTCATACACTAATGGCTAAACCGATTTGGATTAAATTTCGCACATGCGTAGAACATGTCCTGGAACTACTATGATACTTTTTTATCCCGGGTGAACCCAGAACTACATTAGACAGACACACACGTGTACCACGCCTGATTTGTACGTAGAACGACGTCGCGTGGCGTGGATCAAGTGTAGCTCTACAAGTCTAGTTTCCATTTAAAATGTAGGGAGACCGACGCGCCCAGATCGGCGTGTGTGGCACACGTATGCGCAGTGTAGTTCTAGCTTGAATCTTCTACTTTTCTACCTTCACGCGGGTGAAGTCGCTGGAAAAAGCTGGTTAGTTTATAAAAGCGTTACATAAATCCCAAAAAGATAGCAAAAGTACACTTTTAAAGGTCAAACCCAAAAGTAGGAAACATAAATTTGACTTAACGACTTTTATGCGGGTTGAAAATATAAATACAATGTTTTCATCCATGCATGTTTTCAGTTCTTGGCGCCTTCAGTTTATTTTACGGGCTAGTGATTATTTCGAAGTATACTGTCTGAATTCTGACAGGAATTCCTATCTTCAACTTCTATTATAATCCCTACGAATAAACACTAATACATGTTTGCAGCCATTTTCAATTCTTCTTATAGTAGGCATAAAATAAATTTACAATAAAGTTCATTGAACCTTTTTTTGAGGTGGGCAATCATTTTCACAGTCTTCCACTGTAAGGCAGAACGAGAAAGCATGTCAGATTTTTACTAACTAAAACCCACCTATGTTCCTTCAGCAAATGAAGGAACCTCTGCGTTCTAGGGCTACGGTTTCATTTGACCGTTGCGTTCTAGGTAACTCTTTCAGACGTTCCCGCTGTCATTGAACCATTCATTAGCTAACCTACATTAGCATAGAGCGGAAGAAAACATTAGAGCAAGAGAATTAATTGGAGAGCGAAAGAATTTATTTTCGACAGCGAGAGAAGTAATTGGAGAGCGAAAGAATTTATTTTGGACAGCGAGAGAAATAATTAGAGAGCGAAAGAATTTATTTTGGACAGCGAGAGAAATAATTGGAGAGCGAAAGAATTTATTTTGGACAGCGAGAGAAATAATTAGAGAGCGAAAGAATTTATTTTGGACAGCGAGAGAAATAATTGGAGAGCGAAAGAATTTATTTTGGACAGCGAGAGAAATAATTAGAGAGCGAAAGAATTTATTTTGGACAGCGAGAGAAATAATTGGAGAGCGAAAGAATTTATTTTCGACAGCGAGAGAAGTAATTGGAGAGCGAAAGAATTTATTTTGGACAGCGAGAGAAATAATTAGAGAGCGAAAGAATTTATTTTGGACAGCGAGAGAAATAATTGGAGAGCGAAAGAATTTATTTTGGACAGCGGGAGAAATAATTGGAGAGTGGGAGAAGTCATTGGATAATTTCCTATCTACATTCTTAATTTCTAAAACGAAAATAAATGGTATGTTAAAGTCTACATCTATTGTAATCCTTTACATTTTCTAGTAATGAAAAACTGATCATAATTTATTACTTGGATTATTAGGGAAGGGTCAACGCACTTTATCGTAAATTTATTTGGCGACTACCATACATCTTTTATACCTGAACACAGAGGGACAAGACAGACGGCAATGGAAGCAGCTAGAGGAGGCCTTTGCCAATAAGCACACTGAAGTGAGAGTCATTTTCTAAAAAAAAAAAAGAAACAGAAAATCAAAACAATAAAAAAGTAGTTCAAAAAAAAAAACTACAAATCAATTATTATAATTATTTTCAAGTCTACTTGATACGAAGACGAGAAAAATTATGTATGGTGTTTGTATTTATAAAGCTCCTTCAGTAAATAAAGGCTATTTTATTTATTTTATATACATCTTTTATTCCTCAGATAATTTCTTCTATCAATAAGGAATTATTCTCGTACCTACCTGCGGATTTTTTACGACCACGTGTGGCGTGTTACGAAACAGTCTGTGTAGACCTTTACTGCAGCTGATAAAAGATTGATACGTGTGTGTTTGAGTGGGCATTAATATAATTAGTTTAGAATAAAGTTACCTCTTTTAAGGTTGATTAAAATCAATGAATTTCTAAAGATTCTCGTTCAAATATGATGCTGCCAATAAATCTATATATATATATCTTTTTCCCAACTGGCTTGGGGACGGCTTCCACTCGTTTAACATCAAGCGATTGCCTACCAGACCTCTACAACCCAGATTTTTTGTATATTATTATTATCGTACTAGCTTTTGCCCGCGCTCCCGCTCTTCCCTACTCCACCCTACTATACCCTACTCTACCTACACTACACTATACCCTACTATACCCTACTCTACCTGACTCTACCGTACACTACCCCAATTTTATTTTTTTTCCCATAAGAACCTTCTCCTCACAATAACAAACACAACAAAAAAAAAAATAGCGAAATCGGTACAGCCGTTCACGCGTGATGACCAAGGAAATAGGGATTCATTTTTATATAATTATGTAGATTCTTTATTGTACACAAAAACCAAAAAAAAAATACAGGATAAACATTATTAAAAATAAGTGTAGTGCAGTGTATGTAGTATATATAGTTGATGCCAGAAAAGCTGACCATCAGTCTATCCTAGGAGCCTTGAGTCAAGGAGTCCTGGATAGACTAGTTCAGACTTTCTGTCGTCTGACTACATTATATCGACTGTAAAAGATCTATGAATGTCAACTGGGACCAACGGCTTTACGAGCTTTACGAGGCACGAGGTGTCAGTAATCCTAGATAAACTAGTAGGTACATATCGCACACCGGGTGCAACAACGTCATAAGTAACAAATGACATTTTTTCGATGACCAAAATATTGTTTATACTCCATATTTGAAAATTAAGGTTGCTTCAGAAATAAAAATGTTATTTATGTGGTACATCTTTAATGTTTTTAAAAACGATACCTACATTTATGACGTTATTGTGCAGAAAGTTAAATTGACAGGTCATTTTAGGAGTTACATTTATGATTATGATATTGTCGCACAGGATGTAGACGCATTTTCGACATCATTTGTAATCAATAACTCATTTTCGCAAGTTCAGCATTTATGACGTTATTGCACCCGGTGTATTGTCCGTTATAGACTCGTGGTTTTATTCTATTTTGCCCTGTCAAGAATACACGCCAATAACTTTAACACAAAACACTTTCGCCAAGCGAAAATGTCTTAATTATACATTCACAACATTTGACGTTTTCATTTTTTAAAACACATAGACAACGAACATTCTCACACTAGCATAGACGGTCTGTCACCTTTTAACCCGGACACAACCTTAATGGTTTAAAGACAATAGTTATTTGTACCACCATAACCTTTGTAGCAAGTCGAAATCACCGTAATTATAGTTTTTCGACGCTAGTGAAAGTGGTGGGTAGGGTAATGTCGGAAGAGTATCGTCTTGACGCCATCTTGGATTTTTTTCGTGCGTTATGTCCGTGACGTAACTACATTGTTTTATTGTTTGTAAGGTTTACTAGGTTTTGTCTGCGGTTTCGCCCCGGTGAAAGTAGAAAACTGTATTAAGGGAATATACTCCTGGGATAAATAGTTTTTATGGGTTATTCCAGGTTATAATCTACCCGTGGTCTTCGTTAGCAGGACAGTGTGAAGGTGACACAGACCTACAAACTTTCGCCTTTATAATACTAGCTGCTGTTAGCGGCTTCGCCTTCGTGAAAGTATTGATGAAAAATTGAAAATGATAAAGTAAACATATTCCCGGAATAAAAAATATCATATGTGTTATTCCAGTATATGGTATATCCTTGGGCCTCGTCTAAGTCCGTTCAGCAGTTTGAGCGTAAAAGGGTAACAAACATACCAACATCTACGTACTTTCATCTTTATAATGTGAGTGTAATAGTGTGAAGAGCTAAACTGTGAAGGTAATGCAGATAAACACAGTTAAATCCATGTGCTGGAGTGTTTTTAGTTGATTAGGTAATTAGTTTAAAATAAAAGGACCTTATTGGCCTTAAGAGTAGAGGGTCTGTAGTCGTTTGGGCCCGCTCGATGTTGGTCCCGCGGGCCCAAACGACCACACAATTTATTTTATTTATTTTTGGTGGTTGATTGGGCCCATATACAAATTTAAAAAAAAATCCATTGTTTAAAGCTACTGGTGGATACAGTCAAGTGCAAAAGTGGTAAGTCAAAATGTAATAAAACGCAATTCAGTTAGATTTAAAAGTTTATTAAAGATATTAAAAAAGCAGGCCTATGATTGGATGACCCGAGCAGGTAATCCGTAAAAGGCCCAAATGCTTGACCTTGAAATTAGTAGTGCTCGTACACTTAATTTAGGTATTATAATAGTAAAAAATATGTAGTTTTAATGTTTGTAGACAAGTGTGGCACGTAAGTGTAAGTACGTAATTGAATAAATCAAAAATATATATACTCAGTAATATAAATAATATTAGGTATATTTACATATATTAAGTCATAAAAATAAAACTAAAAGATTTGACTTTCTTTCATGACTGTACTTATAATAAAATTGGGCAGTGGGTCCAATCGACACCTTCAAAATGGGACTGTGTCGATTGATCTCGCGGACCCAAACCGAGCGGGCCCAAACGACTACAGACCCGAGTAGACTCTAGTTTTTTGTGTTATTAAGTTTATTTTAGTAAAGATTGATACTTTCATATTAAACCACTACTCTTGATCTTGGTTTTATCGATGATTAAGATCTGCAACAGATCAAGGGCCTAAGTCTGCTATTTTTATAAATTCATCATTCCAACTCGATCTCATTGTTATTTTGCTAAAAGTTTGTAATCTGCTAATTCATAATGATCGATGACTGATCGGTCAATGGTCTTGTAATAGAATTGTGGTAGAATGACAATATCGAGCTTATTAGAGGCACTAATTGCGCAATGACGTCGTAATGGTAGGTCACTGATCAAAGAAACTGGCCAAATTTTTGCAGATTACAGCATATGTCAGATAATCATTTGTCATTATGTACGAGATTACCATTCTATGCCATTTCTTTCAATGGAGTGTCAGTAGTTGACCATCGGAAAGTCATAATGACGCCATTATATTAGTAGATTACCAAAACTTGTCAAAATCAACAATTATGAAATCAATGATAGGCCATTCTGACATAATTGTAATAACAGACTTGAGGCCCAGCAGTCTAGAAGCGGATGTTCCTTTAAGACTGGCTACGTTTAGAATGAATTATGTCACTCAAAGTGAGTTACATTATACCTCCCACGCAATGAATGCATTTAATCAAATCAGTCACCTGTCCTTGCACTGCAAATCACTACTTAGCACCTATTATTAACTCCGACACTTATTGTCTGTCAACCTTACCTTCCTAAATGTGGGTGCAGTCTAAATTCGTCACAATGATGACTCGTATTACGTGGGTAGTAACGTCTAGATTACAATGTCAATCAAAATGTCGTTCAGTTGCATTGTTAGATTTATGAGGCGGTTCCGGTATGTTTGATACGGTTTTACCAGGCCTCATAAGGGTGCCTTTTCATTGAAGCGGAGCGGGGCAGAGTGGAGAGTGTTTCTATTTGTTTTCTATTGGTCTTTGATCAATTGGAACCGTGCACTAGCTTCTGAAGTTTTATAAGGGCCCATGTAGGCGCATGTGAAATTTAATTAATTTATTTATTAATACACATACACATACAGCTACCATTACAGAAATCCAATGCGATGTTTGGGTGAACATAAACATTTTTCAAATTTTTCAATTTTGGTGGCGCAACTTTTTCTTCAATTTTCGCGATAATTAAGGACCTAGGACCCTAATTCTTGCGAAAACTTAGGACAAGAAACTGAAGAGAAGAAACTTCTTCCTCAATTTTCGTGAAAACTAGGGACCCAGAAGCTTATTTTTCACGAAAACTGAAGTAACGGTTTCGCCACCAAAATTGAAAAAAATGATATTCACCCATTAAAAACATTTTAATTTTTTTTTGTTTTGAATCGTACCGGGGCGAATTGCGGTACAGCTACCCTCCGCTTCGTGATCTCCGTTCGGCACATGACTCCGTTCTGTCCGGCTTGAGGCTGCGTGTTCATTTTACTTGAAAGTCCGCTCAGCTCCACTCCACTAGGCCCACTGTCCACGGACGCTACATAATCGCGTATTCGTCATTATACACTTGGTGTACGCTTGTGTGAAGCTTACATGCAAACCTATGAAACTCTGTCGACGAAGCGGCAACGGCGTGCTATGGTGTTGTGGAGTACTCCAAGCGTATAATGATGACGGATACGCGTCTATGAAGCCACACGTCCGTGGATAGTAAGCATGCGGGGTAGGAATTTCAGGCACTAATTGGCTAATGAACGGTCCGCTCCTCTCCACTCCGCTCAGCTCCGTGTCAGTGGTAACGCACCCTTAATGTTGGATGGGAGGAAGAGCCGTATGGTGTGACTGGTTTCCGGACAGATGACAAGGAAGTGGGTTTTGTAAGTAATTTGTCGAGATTTCTCTTCCTTTTGTGATGATGCCATCCATTCCATTATTAGAAGAGAGTTTCCTTAGATGATTGGTTGATTTCTTAGTAAAAAAAACATCTGTAGAATTCATATTCTGCTTGGAGATAAGAATGAGGTGTTTGATTTTACTTTTAGAAAAACAATTTTTTATTACCATTAGCAAACAATATTTTTTTATTTATGAACACGAACTAAAAATATCTTCGCCGCAGGAAAACAGAGAAAATCCCACTCAGTTCATAGTTACATAACATAATCAGCCTTATATTGGTCCCACTGCTGGGACTCAGGCTTCTTCTCTAGAGGGAAGTGACCAATGCGTTCTAGGACATGCCGGTTTCCTCACGATGTTTTTCTTCACCATTTCAAGAGCAGTGGTGATGAAATAAATTACACAAAATATTGCACCTGGTTAGCTTCAAACCTACAACTTGTAAGTTGGGATTGTTACCATTGGGTCACTAACCAGTTCGCAGTTGCTATATGACAAATAAAAAAACGCACAATTTATAAACCACAACTTTATATTTAAGCAGTCAATATTATCCCAACTGCTTATAGCAAGAAATAAACAATGAACTACACTCGCGCGGTAGACTCGCGCACAACGCGCAATAACGCGAAGGACATCTGTTATCAGAAGTACACTTACTGCCAAAACATTGTACACTTGTGTTGTAAGCGTAGACTGGTTGAAAACAACAATATGAGGGCTATCACGTCACCTCGCCACCGCAATGTGAAGATAGCGTGATTGGAGTGACAATTCTACTGGTGGTACATTCGACGACAGTACAATATCTATTTATTTTTCAATTCACTTATGGAAACCCTACCTATATTAGGCACGCAATTTATTGTTATACGCACTAGTGCGGAAAAGTGGATGAGCTCGCTCTCGTTACAATTTATTGTATTTATCGTATCAGCTGGTCTCGCCAAGAGTCCATCATGAGTGCCCGGTCAGCCAACGCTTATTTATTTATTCGTAAGTGTATTGAAAAACGTCGTTTGATACACGTGGATATATGTCACTGCAGCAATCGGCTCCATAACACCCTCGCCTGCAGCGCGGGCAAATTCCACCTCTGAACTCTTCTATTGAACTCCACAATCCTGTAACTGTCCCAAGACGAGTTCTAAAGCTTAGAAGCTTGTCCACGTAACTGATTAAAAATTTTAGTGAAGAATTTCATGTAAAACTGGACATTATTGTATGATATTAGGTATTTTACAAATAGGTTAAAAAAAAAAACACCTACACATCATTTAAAACTATAGATGGCGCCAGATAACCGTGGAATAAAGTACATTGACCTTTTCTTAATATCTCTGTGTAGGTATCCGAAAAACAATGATTAGTTTTTCATTACTAGATCATGTAAAGGATCACGATACATGTCGATTCAAGACAGCTTTATGTCTTTATTTCCGTTTTTGAAATTAAGACTGTCAACAAATGTAAGAGGGTCAATGACCGTTTGACCGTTATTCCACGGTTATCTGGCGTCTACCTTAGATGAGGCCGGTAATTCCTACTTTTCACAATAATTTTGAACCTGTTCGACTTCCTGCCAATTTACAACATGCAGCGTCAAATTCAGAAGCCTATTATAATTTTGGTCACATCTGGCGTCACAATACCAATTTCACACTTAATTGCCGTGGCTACGGTTTTCGAGTTATTTGCTGTATTATGTATATCCTGTTTTCAAGAAAGCCTGAATTGTCCTTGAAGTCTCAAACTGAAATATTTATGTGTAAAAACTTAATATTATGTGTTTTGAAGACCTAAGTATAATAATGACCGATGGAAGCGAGACGCACAGGAACGTTCGTTGTGGCGACGCTTGGGGGAGGCGTATGTCCAACAGTGGACGTATATCGACTTAAATGATGATGATGAAGTATAATAAAAACTGGCCAATTGCAAGTCGGATTCGTGCACGAAGGGTTCTTTGAGGGAAAAACTAGATTTTTTGCCGTTTTTGCTATACTTAGACGGTAGTCCGGAGACAAGGCAAACAAAAATCAAGTTGTTTGTATAGGAACGTTATTTCTGTTTTTTTTATAGCGACATTTATTAACATTTATTTGTTGTTATAGCGACAACAAAAATATATCATCTGAGAAAATTTCAACTTTGTAGCTATCACGGTTCATGAGATACAGTCTTGTGACCGACGAACAGACGGGCAGAAAGCGGAGTCTTAGTAATAAGGTTTGGGTACGGAACCCTAAAAAATGGTTGTGTGATAAATCATTACTTTCGTTGAAAGGTAATTATTTTTTCCTAATAATAAGGTTCACCCCTGAGTTGTTATAAAAGGGGACAGATCATCCAATTACTTTTCTCGCTCTAGAGTGGGGCGAGAGGGCGTGTCAGACTTTTACTGACTAAAACCCACCTGTTTCCTTTACTTACCTTTTGCGTTCCAGGGCCATATAATAAACTAGCTTATGCCCGCGGCTTCGCCCGCGTACATAAAATATAGCCTATGTAACTCAGGAACAAAGCAGCTTTCTATCGGTGCTAAAATTTTTGCAATCGGACCAGTACTTTCAGAGATTACCTCCTACAAACAAAAAAACAAACTTTATCTCTTTATTATATTAGTGTAGGTTTTTTAAAAATCCCGTGCCTAGCAGATGATTTTCGACACTACTGTTTGATCTTCGTGCTGAAACTGAATTACTCATCCCAACGTGTAGTGTGTACAAGATAAAATTTTTCACAAAGAAAAGCACATTATTTAGAAATGTGAGGTTTCAGCGGCCATTTAAAAAGCTCTGAAAGTATCTTGTATGTTCAGGCTTGTAGTTTATTAGTATGCCGCATTAGATGCTATATACTGCAATGCGAAACTTATGTAATAATGCATAAGCGTTATCAGCGTTTTAATGTTCCCACTGCTGGGACTCAGGCCTCCTCTCTAGGAGAGGGAATGGGCCGTAATCCGCCACGCGGGCCCAGTGCGGGTTGGTGAATGTCACATTTCGAATTTTTGGTTCTAGGACATGCCGGTTTCCTCACGATGTTTTCCTACACCGTTTTGAGAAACTTGTGTAATATTTTTAAATATTAACGAAAGTTATGGTCAAAATTTTCAGATGTTTTTTAATATTTTGCAGACTTTACTCTGATATTTTCTGCGGTAATAAATAATAGTTAAGTACTTAAAGTTGGAGGAAACTCTAAATTACCTGCTACCTTGTAAAGTTACCGCTTGAGTTTATCGTGTGTATTTACTCGAGTTTAACGCGCCGTTTTGTAGAAAAACAAACAGCTTACGTTGTCCACCCTTACGTTGTTGAAACATCTACGGTCCGGACTAAGCGTTTCGCCTCGTCATTTATACCGCGTACTTCGAAGGACTGGACCAGTTTGCCTGCTGCG
This sequence comes from Mythimna ferrago, assembly GCA_910589285.2. Lineage (NCBI taxonomy): Eukaryota > Metazoa > Arthropoda > Insecta > Lepidoptera > Noctuidae > Mythimna > Mythimna ferrago. The sequence goes on along the minus strand of OU342677.1, from coordinate 26,050,072 downwards.
GTCTTTCCGTCTGATTATAATTTGGGTGTCTTCAAGGCTAGAGTGAATAGGCTCTTAATAAACTAGTGCACCTCACCATCAACGATTGCATCACTGCTTACCATCAGGCGGGATCGCAGTCAAGTACTAGTTTATAACAAATAAAAAAAAAAAGCTGCATGTGTTTAGCACACAGCAATTATAAAGAACGTACATGGAAGTCTTGTTAATGAATCAAAAATAAAAGAAACAGTTTTCTTAGTGCAGTCATAATCAGTTTTCTTTACGCATACCTGATTCAATACCAAGATTCTGTGGTTAGACAGGGCTGCGGGATTGTTCGGAAGAGATACCGTGGCCCCGGAACTCAAAGGGCAAATGAAGGATATAGCTATCTAAGCCCTTCATTTTGCCCTTTTAGTTCCGGGGAAAGAGAGAAGGAAAAAGAAAGAGAAAAAGGGAATGTCAGACTTTTACTGACTAAAACCTATGTCTCATTTCCCACTCATTCCCTCTTGCTCCACCCAGAGCGGGAGAAGTTAGCTAATGATTTGCTACCTCAAAAAAAATTATGACTTCGCAGAATTGTATGCATGGTTTGCTCTAGCATGCCTTGGTGGTTTCCAAATACAACGTAGAGATTAGAAGCGGTTCTAGAGTAGCTATAACGTACAGGAAGACGCAGCGTTGGAAGGCCTTCTACAAGGTGGACCGATGACCTGGTTAGGGTCGCGGGACGGGAGACGCACAGGACCAATAGTTGTGTCGACACTCTATGTCCAATTGTGGACGAAATGATAAATAATGTTGTGTTTGGATGAAATGATGATGATGATGGTTTGAATTCAGCGTCCAAATAACTCGGTATAGTCATAGTCATAGTAGTTGATTGGTAAGGGATTCTTACAAGTCAAGTCATATAAAGAATGTTACATCACACTTAGTCAACAAATGATTACATTACAATTCGAGTACAAGTCAGGTAATAAAAAATGATGATGATAATGATTGTCAAATAATAGTAATAATAAATTCTTATCTTCGTGAGTTTGTCATTAATAAAAACGCAAAACCCTTTTGAAAGCTGTACTAGGGGTACAGCTTTCAAAAGGCCAAGTTGATAATGTGGAATCGTTAACGCTAGTAGAAAACTTCAAATGTACGGGAATGACGTCATCTCAACGCTCAACCACGTGGTCAGAACAAAAGAATCGGGGGCGTGGCCAACTCGAGGCGTTCGATGCAAGAGAAACGGTTGTAACTTGGCTAGGAGAGCTGTTCTGTTTAGAAAACTGCTGATCTCAAAACAATGCCCAATATCATCTATATGTAAAATTTAAATAGTGTAACGACTTCTGTGCTCGACGGTACACGACATCTATGCTCGTGCATAACGGGTTATAACCGACGTTTAACGACTGGCCGCACGCGACGACGCGATATTTTAACTTAATTACAATGCTTACTGTACAGTTACTGATTTTTGTAAGCGTTTTTGCCCACTGGGATTTTTAAAGGCACTTTTTTGGGTTTTTTTTTTGGGACTGTTTGCCTATTTAGGGTATTTTTAGTATCGTGCGGTTTTAATCATATGGTGTGCGGGATTGCTCCGCACGCGTAACCCCCCAAATGTCCATTTTATATAAGTGTTTATTGTAATGCGTGGAATACACACGCTGGACGCGTTTTTTTTACATTTCGAAATTTTCTGCATGCGGAGCAAAACCCGTAATATATACAAACCCGCAATGTACAGATTACATTTATATTCAGTTTATTTTTTTCTTTTTAAATCCGTGGCTGTTATAATAAGACCTGTGCTTCACTGGGACGCTGTGGCGGTTTTTTTTAATGTGGAATATCATCTAATAATTTCTCCCTCTTTAGGACGGAGCGAGAGGTACTGGTTAAAACCACACCTATGTTCTTTCTGTTGCCCTTTATAATCCAGGACCACAGTTTCAGAAGTCAACCCATGGCTCCAGTTGGCTTCGGCCCTGCTGGGCTCCTACGGTTTTACTGACACCTCTAAGGCGCACGTGGTACACTACGCGCTGTCGACGACTCCGGTTCAGTCGTTTAGGTCAAGTGTGAATAGGTTACATTTAGGCAAGCATGCTCCATCTTCGACCACATCATCGCTTTCCATCAGGTGAGATAGTGGTCAAGCTTGAGCCTATCAATAATAAATTCTCTCTAGCTGTACCTAGAGCGGGAGAAGTCTTCTGATGTCTTTACACTTAAAAAAAAGAAGTACATAGATCTGATGATTCAAAGATCAATACGTCCCGGGAATCTTTAAATCGAGAGTGAATTGGTTTCTTTTAGGTAAGCGCGTTCCATCGTCGACCGCATCGTCGCTTTCCGTCAGGTGATATAGCGGTCAAGCGCGAACCTATCAACAATAAAAAAAAGAAAAAGACGTGTGGCACTCGGGGACTGCCGCGGTAAAGCTATTGCATAGCATTTTTATCAACTTATGCAATTATAATTATTTATTTATTTTATTTATGCAGTAATTTTTTTCCTTTTGTTTTTTTTTTCTTTGATATTAATTGAAGTTACACTTTCACACATTGAATTGAATTTTGATTGATTGTTCACTCATTTGTTTTCTTATCGGTCACCACGCTCAAAAAACAAATGAGTGGGGGGTGTTAGGTTATTTTCGTTACGGAATTTCTGGATTCGGTCTCCACGCTCAAGGCCCGCGATAGAAGCTATGCAATAGCTTAAAAACGTACTTTCAACTATATCTATATGTATAAAAGCGAAATATCACTCCCTGATTAATCACGAAATCTCAGAAACTATAACACCTACAAACTTAAAATTTGGCAGGTAGGTTCCTTGTAGGGTGTAGACATCCGCTAAGAACGGATATTCCGAAATTCACCCCCTAAGTGGACGAAACGGGGGTCCAAAGTATGCATGGAGAAACCGACTTTCACGCGGGCGAAGCTGCTGGCAGAAGCCAGTAATAATATTTAATACAGAAACATTAACATTTAAATGTCCACTTCCGCATCGTTAACAACATAAAGTCAAAGTTGAAAGCCACAAATCCTTATACAGTAATTACGTTGCCTTAGGGATTAATAACATAACCACACCATATTCGCAAACTTTGACAAACAACTATCGTTCCAAATCTTTTCAACAGCTCCAAAAATTATAAATTCTGCTGACAAACCGGTTCTATTCTGCAAAAACAATGTTCCTTTTGTCTAGGGTTGCCAACTTTTTTTACAAGAAATAAAGAGTATTTTAGAAAAATGAACATTTTTGTTTATTAAATGTTTTAAATATAAATTTTTCACGCACAACTTATTAATTTAGTCTTATTTAAAACTTAAAACTTAAACAAAATTAAAACTATAATTAAAATAAATTAGGAGATCATTCGATTATTTCTGAAATTCGATAAAAAGATATTGTGTGAGCGGCTAAGTCTAACATTTACGAGTATGATGTTAAGAATTTTGATGCCGAAAACAGTATTTTCCATACTTTATTTTTGTGCAACAGTAAAAAGTATAATGTAGTGAAAAACAGTATTGTATACTGTTTTTAACAGTATAGTTGGCAACCCTACTTTTGTCCAACATTTTAATTTTATTTAATCATTCTTATGTAATTCCGTCATTTTGATCTACAGTCACCTATGTATCTGTTTATTCTATCTACCTAACCATTTCCGTTGGAGTGGACTTCCACTCAAACAGGATACAGCTGACGAACAGTACCTACTTTTTTGGTCGTAAAATGTCTTTCTCATGATGTCGTTTTCGCAGAACAACTCTTTCTTCAAAGGTCAACATCATCATCATTTTTCAGCCGAAGGACATCCACTGCACAACAGGCTGTCTCCAAGTGGCGCCACAGTTCTGTGCGTCTCGTATCCATCGCAGGCCCAAGACTCACTAGGACATCGGTCCACCTTGTGGGAGGCCTTCTAACACTGCGTCTTCTGGTGCACGCTCGCCTCTCCAGAACCTTTCGGCTATATCAGCCAACATGTTCTACGAGCAATGAAAAACCGGGCAAGTGCGAGTCGTACTCGCGCACCGAGGGCTCCAAAACAGTTCAGTTCCCGAAGTGAGTTATTAAGATTTTTTTGAAATCGCAAAAAAAGTTTTTTTTTTTTTATTTAACTACAATTTTGCAATTTTCAGACTTTCCTATACTTGTGCTATGTGACTTTGCGTCATGCCAAACTTCAGGCTTCTAGGTCAACGGGAATTACCCTGTGAATTTTGTTTCGCTTGAGAGTGTTGAAATATACGTTTTTTGCGACATAAACGGTTATACCATTTTTTTTTAAGATGTTTGATTTTATCTCTGATTCAAGGGACCACATACCTGAGTTTATGGTTCTATCTTTAATTTCAATTCGATATCTCCACGCTTTCCCGAGATAAAGGGTCTTGGCAAACGGACAACAAAGCGATCTTATAAGGTTTCAGTATTTTCCTGAGGGACGGAACTCTAAAAAGGTCGCTTATTCACAACACTTCTCGCAGAATTTTGAGAAACTTTGAAATTCTTGGCTTTTTTCTATTAAACTTCATTTTTTTTATGGTGTGAAACAATCATCCAATGACAACCCCCGCTCTTGGGCGGAGCGGGAGATAGTGTCAGACTCTTACTGACTAAAAGACCCACCCCGTTCCTTCTAGTCTTCATACCGGGGCTCGAGCTCCCTTTCGGATAACCCTGGCCCCAGTAGGCTTCGACCCGGCTGGGTCCCTGCTGTTGCTGACAACTCCTTGAGGCACACGGGAACAGTGCGCGCCGTCGACGACTTTGGCTTGGTCCTGACAGTTACCGGACGGCCGGACAGCGAGCTACCCATTGCTCACTGTCCGCAAGCCCGCGCCTACGGTGGCCGGAAATCGGGATCAGAATCCCGGCGGCGGCGAGAACGCCGTTGCCTGATGCGGTCGGCCTCCTCCTTGGCGAGCATTAACGCTTCGCAGAAGTCGGCGACTGCCTGCCACTCCTCCTTCTATTATACTACATGTAATATACACCTAAATCTTCCTCATGAATCACTCTGTCAATTGGTGACAACTACATAAAATCTGTTTATTAGTTTTTGAATTTATCGTGATCATACAGACAGACGCGGTGAGAGACTTAGCTTTTATAATATGTAATTGGATTATATAAGTCTAATTTAGTCCTCCGCAGTTATGTATTTATTATGTAAGTCTAATTCACGATGCTGATTGATTATAGTACCTCTATTTATTAATGATTTATTCGAATTTGCTGAAGTTAAGGTAATTTAGGCGCCATTTTGGGCAATAGAAACTTGGTAATTATGGTTTACTAGCTTCTGCCATCGGCTTTGCTTCTGCGAAAGTAGAAAATATACCGTAATGTCTAGTGATGTGCCGTTGAATATTGCCGTGAAGTGGGAATATTGCCCGAAGTATGAATATTGGTGACAATATTCCCATATTACCGGCAGCGGCACATCTCTAGTAATGTCATCATTATCATCCTCTTTAATGTTCCCACTGCTGGGATTTAGGCCTCCTCTCTAAGTTCTTATAATCCACCCCAAAGTTATCTGGTAGATATCGCTGACAGCGATAAGACCGTCATTGTACCCATAGGTTTAAGTTGATGTGAAATTGTTACTATTTTGGTGTACAATAAAGTTTATTCTATTCTATTCTATTTTTATTTCGAACGCATTGTAATAAGCTTATTCTTGTGGTCATTAAGGTTGTTACCTTTTGAGATATTAATACTATTAGTTTTCTTTTGTATAACGTCCATTAATTATGCTGGAACACCGATGTCTGTCCTCTAGGAGGTGGGCGCTAATGGCTGCGACACAGTTTTATTTTAAACTAATGTTGCTGTTAACAAGCACAATTTATTGTAAAAATTGTTTTATGTTCCAATAAATAAATTTATTTATTATTGTAGCCTATTGTCACTCAGTGATTAAGATTAATTCTACTTTTTAAATTGGCCCAGTAATTTTTGAGTTTATTCATTGCAAACAAAAATAGAAATCTTCCCTTTTTGTAATATCTGAAACAAGCGGCTTAACCCGGGTGAATGAAAATAGAAAGTTATCCCAAGCGAGCAGTATCCTCAACAGAATAGAAAGTGTTGTTCCAGGTCATGATCTACCCCAGTGGCACATTTTATTCAAATCCGTTCAGCTGTTTGAGCGTGAAGGAGTAACAACCATAATTACACACGCACTTATTTCACACATTACATGCAATTTTTCAGCTTTCTAATAATGTGATATTCCACAACTTGTATAGCTCTGTCTCTTACTCACACTGGAACAAGAATAAAACAATCTTACTTCGAACGTCATGGTAGCCCCCTAGGTCGTTTACATATCCGGAAGTGTGAATGTGTTGTTTTAAATCCAGTTGAAAGTCTCGCTCTCACCCCGCTTTGACTTCGACTAAGATATTAGTTTTCGTACTGGGTACATCCTGTTTGTGAACACACCCATGATCCAGGAATAATTCATAGTGCGGGGCAATGCTTGTTATTTTTTTTTTTAAGAATTAACGTTTAATTTTAAACATATAATACGCTAATTACAAGTAACTAAAATCAAACTAAAATATGTCGTCAAAAAACTCTTCCACATCGCTGTCGACTGGTAAAGTGCCGTCGGTTTTTTATGGTTATTTTTACTTTTTTTATGCCTCTAAATCTCTAAATATTCTGTTCAATAAAGTTACTTCAACGAGAAACACTCTGGTCTCCTTTGCTTGCGATCACAAATTAAATATGTATGGCGCACCGCAATCTATCAAACTGAATAAATAACTTGAGGTTCTTCCCCAAGGAACCACTTCATCATTTCATTTACTACAACAAATCCCTTACTATGTAATGTTGTTTTTTGCTACTTATATAAAATAGCTATATGAAAAAGGTCGTGAGGAAATCAGAATGTCCTAGAACCAAAAATTCGAAGACATGTGACATTCACCAACTCGCACTGGGACCGCTTGGTGGATTACGACCCATTCCGTCTCCTAGAGAGGAGGCTTGTGTCCCAGCAGTGGGAACACAGGCTGATTGCTATGTTATGTTAATTCAGCGGTGCGCGGCAGGCCCGGGTGCTGGTTGAACAGGTTGGCCACGAAGGCCAGGTTTAGCTTGTACACGCCGCCCACCACGTCAGCCGGCGTCACGAAGGCTCGGCAGCGGAGCTTCGCGGCCTGTTGCAGCATCAGCTCTAATATGCTATAAAATTCAAACTGCGTCAAGATACGTTAGATGTATTGTCAACAGCTAATGGCAACACTAGACTGTGTCGCTCGAAAATTTATTTCTAAAAGGTGGTTAGTTTGGATTAAATTTTGCTAAGAATTTTCGGCTCCTAATGTGCAGGTCAGATTCCAGAATTAGGAGTAACTGTTGGGGTAACTATGCTATGCTATGGAAAAGATAAGTAATTCAGTTGACTAAGAACATTGCTTGTGAAGTGAAACGTTTTTGGAACATATTAAGTGTACAGCTAAGGAGTGTAATGCCCTGCCCGAGTCTGTGATTTGATAGGGTCTTTAAGTCAAGGATGAATAGGTTACTTCGAGATGAAAGTGCTCCACTGCAGACACATCATGGCTGGCCACCAGGTGAGATAGTGGTCAAGTGCGAACCTAACAATAATTTTAAGAAAAATGAGTAAAATTGTTGTAAAGACCCACTTAAATAGTAAAAAATTTTAGCTTTTGCTAACGGCTTTCCGAGCGTAAATGTCAGCAATCATACCAGGGGTGTTTTCATAATTAAAAGCCATACGATGGACAGCCTTTACAAGATCAATTGAACCTTATAGACCCAAGATTCAATTCATCTCAATAACAAAATTCATCATTCAGCGGTCTGGAAGTGGAAACATAAAAAAACGGACAGATAGACTGAGTTACTTCCGCATGTACAATTACATGTGGATTGAACGATGTTTGCACTTTTTTTATATAACATATCAAAAATTATACATACTTTTTACAGCTAGCAACTATTTATGGTCATGTAAGCATAAGAACCTACAATAATTAATGCACATAATTAAAATATAGTTGTAATTAAAAATAAACGCCCCTGGGGCAGGATACCGTTCAAACATGAAATAAGAAGGCAAAAACGGAGATGTAATCAGTCATTTTCAGACTCCAAACCGGTTTGAACTAGTCCATAGCCCAGTTCAATCCAGTTTTTTGTCGACTTCATTTTAATCGTGAGTTTAATTTAATCGATTGTTATGCATTTTACGTGTTGACACCTTGATTACGTGTGTTGGTTATACAGGCAGTGAGTTGACAGAATAATACCGTTTTTTCCGACAGAATAATTACGAAATATACTTATCTAATTTGAAAAACTGTTAGCTACAATCCTTTTTTTCCAGTCTGCCTGTTCTTGTTCAAACTTTAGTGTGTAAGTTTGAACAAGAACAGGCGTACGTATTGGTTAGTACCTACTCGATTAAATGATATTTTGCAAATAGGCTTTATACCTCGACATAGCTTGAAGAATCGCCAAACTTAAGTGGCAATAGGCAGGGCATATTGCACGCAGAACAGATGGTCGATAGGGACAAAAGGTTCTGGAGTGGCGACCACGTAACAGAAGTTGGAAGGCCTCCAACAAGGTGGATCGATGACCTAGTCAGGGTCGCGGGAGTCCGATGGATGCATGATGCTCGGGACTGGTCGTTGTGGCGACGCATGGGGAAGGCCTATGTCCAACAGTGGACGTCTTTCGGCTGATATGATGATGATGATGAACCTTTCCCTAATATGTTGGGTTCGGCTTCCTCCACTACACTACAATGAACAGGCTTTACTACGCTAAGTTACTGAGTTAAGCACGTGAGGCAGTCGTACAGAAAGTGCGGCAAGTTGGCGCGCGGAGTGCTTTTTCTGCAAGACAACGCGCCCGTCACACATCTCGAATTCCGAGGGATGCCTTAAAATCTACGGACTTTACAGAAATTGACCACCCACCTTACATTCTAGACCTGGCTTCCAGTGACATCTTCCTTTTTTTAAATTTAAAAAAGGAGCTACTCAGTGGACGAAGATTTTCGGACGACCATGAGATAATATGGCGGACAGCCATTTTGAAAACAAATGTAAAGAAAATTTTTACATTAGTATAAAAGCATTATATTTACGTTGTGAAAAGTGTATTTTAGAGGAAAGAACACACAAATTTGAATGGACAGTCTAGTCAGTGCAAGCATTTGCCAGTATTCGTGTAGCTAAACTCAGGACTTAGCTCACGACGCAACGAACAATACTGGAAAGGACATTTGGGGACAGGTCTTTATTATAATGTATAACAGTATGTGTTATACAAGTAGGTTCATTAGCATTACAAAGACTATTACGAGCGACAATGTTTGCTAAGGACCTTATTAATAAATCATTTTAATTTTCAATATGGCGCTCGAGACAGAATTTCAATTCACAATTTCGGTAACTTTTGACGACGACCTGAAATGGTTTTCTAATAAAATGAACCTCTTAAAAAGTCTGTGAGAGAAACTTGAAAAGAGCCCGTCTAATTTAAGCGTTTTATTGGAAGTTTTAGAGCCTACCTATATTGCCAATATCGATAATTATAGTTGCTCGGGTCGATCTTCGCTGGGTCCGAGTCGTTGATGGCGTGTAGTGGAATACAATTACCGGAATGGATCTTGAGCGCTCGGCGTCAGAGTGGGGATGGGGATTTCTAATAGACTGGAAGCTAACCCAAACATAACTAGGAGCGAGGAGTAGTGGCAGGCGGTCGTCTCCTGCGAAGCAGTAATGCTAGCTACGGAGGCGGCTGCACGCGTGAGAGAAGGGACTTCCTCACGCCCACGCGCTGGGATCCCGACCCCGATTTCCAGCTACCGTAGAGGCGTGGAGCAACGAGTAGCTCGGCCAAAGCTTACTGGGACCATGGGTTTGTTTCCGAAAGGGAAAGCTAGGCAAAGAAGGAATATAAGAGTAGATTTTAGTCAGTGAAAGTCCACTTTTGAGCCGCTCCGCCCTATAGCGAGAGAAGTTATGGAATTATTTCCCACCTAAAAAACATAACTAAGAAAAGGTTGGATAGATTTTATACGTGTATCGATATTACGAAACAGCTGACAACATTCTGTATCCGATTGATATCGTTTTCGAAACGTTAGGTTATGGAAGTTATAAATATTTATGATAGCTTGGACTCGGAGCTAATGTGCTCTAATATGTAGCCGGTTTTTGTTTCTGTATAGCTGTAGTTAATCTTTATCTAGTACTTAGATTTAATATTTATGTCGGTTTTTAGGGTTCCGTAGTCAAAGAGTAATAAAAACGGGACCCTACTGCTTAGACTTCGCTGTCCGTCTGTCTTGCTTTCAAGATATCTCATGAACCATTGTCACAAATGCAATTGTTTTTCAATAATGTTAAATGTAGGTGTTGTGGCAGTAATATGAATAAAAAAAATATATAAAAAGATGTTTTCATGTCCTACTTTAAGTTCCTTCATTAATAGCAAAACTTGGTCTGGAATTGAGAAGGTCAGCTCTCCCATTAAGGTCTACGAGTCATTGAATCTTGCGAAGCAGAATATTTGGCTTACACAATATAAACTTAGCATATTACGAAGACTAGCGAAATTACTTAATATAAGGACCTATTACACTACGCGTTATTCAGCACACGATATTCAGACTCGTCTTATTTTTCATTCCGAGTAAGACAGTCGGACCCTTATTATTACACTACGTGATAAAATCCAAAATCAAAGCATTTATTTCAAATAGACTATTTGCAGGCACTTTTGAATAGTCAAATGTCGGTCAGTCCAAGAAAAGTGAAGCTAAATTGCACGTTCCAAAGCGTAGATCTCTATGGAGAAGAACGTGCAGGAAACTCCATGGACACTCTTTTAAATCATATTTTGTGTCACATATAGTATAATGCTTGGTTACTTATTACTTGCTTCTATTTATGTGAGCACAATGTAGATAATAAAATAAAAATAAATATAAGATAGAAACTGAATTAACTCATCGAATGCCGTAATTAGAGACACAATAGAAAGATAATTGCTTATGTCGAACTGTGTAACTTAAGACATTCAAAAGGTCAGGCCACTGGCAACTAAAAGATGACCAGTCTCATCTGACGGCACCCGTTCACGAGCATGACGCGCGCATCAGCCCCACTCAGCTCAACCATTTTGAAGGGAACCGAGTGAACCAATAACACGTGTCACCAACATTGACTAAAACTGTCTGAATATCGAGTGGTCGAGTAAGACAGTCTGACTCTTAATACATTACGCGATATCGACTACGACTTTCTGAATATCGAGAGGTGTAATAGGCCCTTTAGAACATAATATCGTGGTCAGTGTACATATTAGACAGATAATAGGCAATATATTTCATGAAATTCGGACCCGAGGCCCAAAACTAAGAAGATTTTAGATTCTCTGAAACTATTTCGATTTAATTCTAAGTTGGACTGAATTTATTACCGTTATGTGGGTGTTATGTACAACCCGAAATAAAGGGATTCAGCAATAGAGAGAACAGTTTATTTCTTTACTAATTCATTTCAAGTAGCAATAAGCAAAAATTAATTTATTTCAAGCAGAAATTTCATGGATATTAAATTTCGGATCTGGATACAGATAGGGATATTAGAATTTAATATTATTAAAGTGAAATACAAATTGCAAGATTTAAGAGTGCCCTTCCCGACCCGTCTTTCGACAACGCTTCCTGGTTTATCCAACGCACACAATCCAAAACACGCAAAATAAGAGGCAACGCGAAAAAAGAGAGATAGCTTCTGATCGCTCTGTTGGTATTCGGTAATAATATGGTTATAATCACTCGAATATTTTACAAAACTTGCTCTAGGAAATATATTTTTTTAAACCTTTAAAGTTTGAAAAAAAAAATGGTAGTTAAAATAAAATTTAATCTTGATTAAATGTGCTATGTTTCTATAGTTATATTTTACTCTTACTCATAAATCAATTTCATTATTAAATTCATTATGAAGGGACCAAAATTTAAGCAAAATAGCAGATCTTCGATGGTCTTTACTGGTTTAATTTTGAATTCAATAGGAAACTAAATAATATCCACAAAAATCTGTGTTTTCAAAATATCTACAGAAATATGTGTACGTAAGAAAGCCGTTGTTTCTCGGATTAAACGCTCTTAACTTTCCGAGACAAGATGTTAAGATGGTCACCCATCCTCAAACCGACCTCAGCAAGCATTGCTTAACGAATCGATCTCGATGATTAATCAACAAATTTCCCTATCAACATACAATAGTTTCCTTTTAACCGTCATGTACCAGAAACCTGTGAAAGTTCTGGGATGAACACAGATACGTTTATCTAACTAGGGTATACGTAACACCACTTAGGTGCGTACCCGCTTAGATTTACACTAAACTCATTGTTTCAGTTAGGAGAAAGTACTTGTCTAAATAGCCTATTGTTTTGTCGTAACTTTCTACTCGATCTAGACTCGTTTGCTGTCTATCTGCGCTTTATCCGTAGTGCCACAAAATAGATAGGTACAGAAGTCTCATGTATGTACTTTACTTTTATAACTACGCTCAGCAATCGCGCTAGGGTCGGCGCCGCTCTATCCGAACGCGTTCTGGCGCGGCCATATTACCTAATGTAAATTGTAATAAAAATAGGTAAAAAAACTTTTTAAGTTAAACGGTTTTATGTTAAACATACATTGCAATGTTTAAGATAAATGTACTAAAAAACCAAAAAATAATAAAATAGAAACAGTCGTGGGAATTATAAACATATGCATAGACTAGACTAAAATAAAACCGTGGGGCACGTCAATTGTCTACAAATTAATTAACATTTTAATCAACGATTGTAGACAATTGACGTGCCCCACGGTTTTATTTTAGTCTAGTCTATGCATATGTTTATAATTCCCACGACTGTATCTATTTTATTATTTTTTGGTTTTTTAGTACATTTATCTTAAACATTGCAATGTATGTTTAACATAAAACCGTTTAACTTAAAAAGTTTTTTTACCTATTTTTATTTTCTAGTTTTTAGTTTTTATTTCGCATTCTGTATGATAATTATTATTACGTATTATTATTATCGCCTGAGTCTTGAGGGGAAAACGCTAACGACATATCATTTTTATCCACCCTAATGCCATACAGTTCTCGGCGCGTTTTAACCTTTCACCTTAACTTGGGTGGTGTACCGCTAACGACGTATCATTTTTAGCCACCCTAACGCCACACAGTCCTCAACACGATACAAAATCTTGACTTGGGTGGTGGATTCAGGCTGGATTAATCAGATACCTAAATTACAGATTCAATTTCTAAATTTAAATCTTATTATTATACGCCATTTGGTGGCTGCGCCCATTTTAAATATTGAGGTTGTATAGTGCACTGTATTCTTCTTGTCAAGCCCTTTTATTTGATACCCATATTGGTGGGATTGATAAAAAATTGTTATCAGCCATTTGGTAGCGGCGGCCATCTTAGATTTCAATTTTGCATAGTAAATTGTATTCTACTTGTTGAGACCTTTCATTTGATACCCATGTTGATGGGATTGATAAAACCAAAGTTATCCGCCATTTTATAGAGGCCGCCATCTTGGATTTTAATTTTATATAGTACATTGTATTATACTGGTTGAGCACTTTCATTTGATACCCATATTGATGGGATCGATAAAACCTACGTTATCCGCCATTTTGTAGCGGCCGCCATCTTGTATTTCAATTTTTTATAGTATATTGTATTCTGCTTGTTGAGCCCTTTCATTTGATACCCATATTGATGGGATTAATAAAACATAAATTATCCGCCATTTTGTAGCGGCGGCCATCTTGAATTTATAATGATAATGAATAAACATAATTGTATTGTCATCAAAATCCAAAGTGTATACAAAATTTCAGATTAATCGGTTGACAGGAAGAGGGTGAAATTTGAATTACTAAATTTGACCAAAGAATAAATAAAACAAACGGGGTGAGCTAAATAAAACCGTTTAAAAATATTATATGGCTGCAAAGTCATGTACTTATCTACCTACCAAAAATCTCTGCGTTACGTGAAAACAAACTAGCAAATACCTTCCTAATTACGTCTTTAAATAGATAGCTTAAAAACGATAATTCAGCAATTACTATTGAATTTAAAAAAACCATCCATTGCAGCTATAACTTTTAATTTGCTCCATTATTTCACAAAAAAGTTCACAAGCGGATGCATACGCACTCGCAATGACCCGAGTTGAGCCAAGATATCGTGTCCGTGAGCGGTGTCTTTGTGTGCGTTGCTCGAGCGCGCTTTGTATGTAGATTGACTTCTGTACCTTTATCTATTTTGTGGTAGTGGCGCTTTTAATGGTCAGCTGTTTCTTGGAAGTGAATCAGCTAGGATTAGTATATTTGGAATCGGAGATATTAAAACGGGTTTACATACTCGCGTTTAGATGGCGGAGTTATTCCTACCAAATAATTCTTTTATAATTATACTATACTCTATCTGCATCGGTCATCGATGTCTATCTGTTTAGGTTCTTAACTAAATGTAAACAATCTTAAGATTGTGTTACATGATTCCGAAAAATGAAATCTCAAATAACACGTCTTCGTAAGTTTACTAATCCGAAACACGTAACAACGAATGCACGCGACAACGAAAAACTCAACGCCGGCGCAATGCGATCTCGAATAACATGATTCACAAAAATTTAATATTATAACACGTCCCCGTAACTTGCTGGAAACACTTAACAACGAGTGTTTTTTTCCATTTTGGTCGTCATTTATTCATTCATAAATCAATATAGAGTCTGTCTAATAAGTTAAATGACTTGGGTAATTATTAGGATTTAATGAAATCTGATGTAGTCAACACGGGTTCAATAATCAAGGTTGATTTAGAGATAGAGATCATTGTTTACCAACAGAAGAACCTTTTAAAAAGTATCGAATATAAGTATTTTTTTAATTATTAAATATTATACAAAATTCCAAAGTCGGTTGACTGACTAAAATCTGTACCAAATTTCCATAAATTGAGTGACATTTTGGGATAGAAACAAACGCTAATAACTTTGCTGTTTATGATTATTATTTTTTGAAATTTTACATAAATAAATACAAGACCTATTCCAATAAGCTCTAAAAGTATTTGTACTAATTAAAAATTAGCGTTGTATAGTAGCTATTCAATTATTTTTCTTAAACCATTAACATAAATTCCCAACATCTCAACTCAGTCTTCGCTCGTTTCAGATGTGGTTTCAACCTGGTTGACCGCACAAATACATAGTCACCGGGCCATCCAGGCGACCAAGGGGTTGTTTTGCTCTCGCACCCAGCTGTGGGCTGATATTTAATGCCCGCAGTGACCTGCCGTGACCTGTGTTGTACTTAGAGTCGGGGCAGGTGGTGTCCAACATTTTTAAATATTTTTGGGAAAAAATACAACATGGTGTAAAGACTATTGGAAACTATTTATTTAGTGATTCTGAACAAACTATATTCAGTTTTCGCGTAAACTAAAAATAATTATGTATAGTAATTTAGCTATATAACTATTTTTCTTAAACCAGAAACACATGTAAAGTCCCAACTCAGTCTGCTCGTTTCAGACGTGGTTTCAAAAGAGATTAACACAGATCTTAAGCTGGGGCACACTCGTGTGTGACACAAGCTTTGTTGGTTATCCTGTGAGAATAGCTTTGCTGCAGACTGTGTGCCATTTGTGTCTCTGTTTACGTGAGTGGAGGGAGTTTTTCTTTGACTAACGGTGACGTAAAGCGATGTAATAATTTGAATTGTGAGTTTGATTAATGTTGTGACAAATGACAGGTTACAATCAATGGCAATCACATGGAACAAACCTAACTTAAAACGGTATGAACGTGAACAGAACTGGACAAATATGGGTAAAAGAGTTAGGTATGTTAAAATTTTTACACAAAAAGTCGCCTAGGTGAATAACTTCCAAGCATACTAGCTGTTACACGCGACTTTGCTCGCATGGAGTTTAAAGTGTAGTAGATGGAGTAAAAAATAAAAAGTAGCTTAAGTTACTCATTATAAGAAAGTCCCGTCAAATTTTTTTCAATCGTTTTGAAGACGTATCCCGTATTTAGAAATCCCGTTCCCACGGAAAAAAGAAAGTTATCCCTTGTAACATAAATCCCGTCAAAATCAGTCCAACCGTTTCGGAGATCAGACGGATTGAATATACACACAAAAATACGTTTTTGTTATAGGTATCGAATATGCATTTATATGTTATGTTTTAATATTTGTATTCAGTAATCAGAGTCTAAACAAACACAGCAACTTAAAAACAAAGACAAACCATCTCGACTAGGGTAGCCAGGTCCTGAAACTGAAAAGCCGGACTTACTATCCTATTTAGACGGATATTTGGTCAAAAAGGCCGATATTCTTTTTTAAGTCTAACATGACCTTTTAAAAAAAGCAACAAAATTAAGTAATGTAAGGTCGCTTGGGGAAGGCCTATGTCCAACAGTGGACGTGTTTCGGCTGATATGATGATGATGATAATAATGATGAAGGACCAATTGCATGTCCGCTCTGTTTGAGCTAGCAACACAAGTTAAGGCAAAATTCAAAGGACAATTCAACACAAAATGGTCAAATTTAAAAAGCCTAACAAGGGCAAAAATGGTCAAATTTGGCCGGAAACGCACATAAAAAGCCTGGCCATGTCTGCCGCTTTTATCCGAACGCCTGGCAACGCTAATCTCGACTATCACCGATCTACAACTAACCGGGTTTGTAGTAGGTACTAGGATAAAGTTAGACGAGATTTATTAGCGAATTTGTCGTCCCGTATTAGTCACAGCTGGGTATTTGTAATCTATGTCAATAGTTCACTTCTCATTGCGTATTCTGTGTACAAACTTGTTAAGGCCCAAGCGCCCGAAAAGTGCTATAAACAGTGACTTTCTGTAGCCTCCTCCTCGCTAACGGCTAGGTCAATAGGTTTGAATTTTTTTCTTTTTTTTTCGGAGATCTTTACTTGAATAACAGTTTTTGTAATTTAAAAATACTTAAATTAATTAATAGGTTTGAATAAAATATATGTTTATTATAGATTCATGTACAACATTATCAACGCATGTTTTTTTCGTAAGACTTAACAAAAAAAAAAAAAAAATAACATATAATATTTTTTCGCTTGTTTTCCCTACAATTTTTTTTCAAACGGCTTTGATCTTTAGAAATAGGTTTACACAAAAAAGTTGCTAAGTTAAGTGTTCTTCAGAATGTACGTAGCCCTATGTACATCAATCAATATTTCGCAAAGAAAATGGATTTAACTGTCCCACACACGGGCCTCAAAAAAACGCCGCTTCAAGCTTTTTTTTTTGTGGCGGCGTTTTTTTGAAGCCCGTGTGCGGGACGGTTAAGGTCAGCGGGTCTCTATCCGCGGCGCAGCTGTGTGTCCATTTAATTCTGGCCAGATGGTCAAGGGACTATGAGCCTTAATAGTCGGACGACAAAGTGTTTGCGGACAGCCCGACTGCCTCGTTGGCTTAGTTGTCACAAAGCGCGACTGTAGAGGCTGAGGTCCTGGTGTCGAGCTATATGTTTATTGGGTTTTTCCATAAGAAATTTCTCACTTTGGAAGTTAATAGCGTGTCACCCCCGTGTATTTTGTTGACAATTCTAAAAATCCCGAAATTTCATGAGATTTGCAAAATCCAGCCGCATTCCTGAGTAGTGTCCAAAAATCCTGAAATCTCAAGATAAATCCTGAGATATGGTAACCCGCCGTGTCTCAAAAAGCACGTAAAGCCGTTGGTCCTGAGCACCTCATCTCACTCTTCGTGGCGGATTGCCGTCCCATCGGATTGCTCATCAAATAACTCCTGCTTTGGTTGACCTCTCGTGGTGCTGTCAGACTTTTACTAACTAAAAGTGTTCCTTTAATCCAGAACTAAGGATATTAGAACGACGCACACGCCTGATTTGTACGTAGAACGACGTCGCGTGGCGTGGATCAAGTGTAGCTCTACAAGTCTAGTTTCCATATAAAATGTATGGAGACCGACGTGCCCAGATCGGCGTGTGTGGCACACGTGTGCGCAGTTTAGTTCTACCTTTAGTGTTCAGCCTTTCATATGCCTCGTCAATCATGCTGATTCTTAGAAACACGCATGGAATACAACGCGTCATCGATTCGGGCTTAGTACTTATGACGGCGAGCAACCCTTCGCTCAATTTAACACAGCCGTAAAATACCAACATGTTCATAACTCACAAGCAGATATATCTGGCAGTGAGGGTCGCAGAACATAAACAAAAGGAATGATCCCTAACTACAGCCTAATAAACGCTAAACATAGTACCATAGACGTCTGGACCAAACGGCTATAAATCAAAACTTTACTGTTCTGACATATAGGCGTGCTTCTAAGTTATTTGATTAATAGATGTATGTTTATCCAAAAATTGGCATGTCTACGGTTAAATTACGGGTTTGAAGAAATACTCGTATAATCTATTGATCAATGTTTTGGGATTATCAATTTTATCTGCTGAGAAAGTTTCGCATCATCATCATTTCAACCAATAAAACGTCCACTGTTGGACATAGGCCTTCAATGTCCTGTACTGTACGTCTCGCATCAATCGGCTTCCCGCTATCCTCCCAGGTCATCGGTTCATCTTATAGAAGGTCTTCTAACGCTACGTCTTCTGGTACGTGGTCGCCAATTCAGAACCTTTCGGCCCCAACGACCATCGGGGCCTTAATATGAAGTGTTAGATGTCAATCGTGCGAGCGAGAAAGAGGATGAGCTAGGAGGATGAAGCTGTATACATATACACCATACGTAGCTCTAACCCGTTAACCAGAAGCAGAGGGTAGCGTGGATGAATTAAGACGTGGGTGAAGGTACATCAGAGAGGCCTATTTCGAAATTAATATAAATAAATTCGAAAACGAGACATTGACTGTCGCAACCTTTTTCTTTCTTTATTTAGGTGATATAAACTAGTGCTTGAGTGCGATCCCACCTGATGGTAAGATGTGTTAAGAGTTCAAGCACATCGTTACTTACCGTCAGGTGAAAAAGCGGTCAAACGTAGCCTCGTTGGCTACGTTTGACCTAGGCAGTGGGCTAGGGCCCATTTCGACCACGCTTAGCTACGCTGTAACTGCCTTTAGGCTGTCAAATGAGTTTAGGCTGTCAAATGGATCGCCTTATGAGCTCGAGATTGTAGTCGGGCCTCTGTTCTGCGACCAATATGCCCAGTCCACTGCCATTTAAGTTTGGCAATTCTTCGGGATATGTCTACAACCTTTACCATTTGAAGACCACATTATTTCAACTGAGATTCGAGAGACAGATCTTCGATTCTAAATGCATAAAAAATAATGGCAAACTTTAGTAATTGTGTGTTTAACGCGTGGGAACGTATTTCGTGTATACGTAATATTCAACGTTTGTCTTCTTTATTATGAAGAGAACTCGACGGAAACTTGTCTCACAAATGGTTTTAGCGGCGTGGGAACAGCTTGAAACTTTATCGTTTATGATACCTGAGATTGGTAATAAATATACATAGCTACTTTTTTATTGGGTAAGAAATCATCTAATGACATCTGCCGCCCTTTCGTGTCAGATTTTTACGGACTAAAACCCACCCCTGTTCCTTCTTTACCTTCGTTCCAGGGCCCCGAAGTTCTCTTTCGTAGTACCCATGGCCACGGCGTAACCGTAGACCGTATGCTGACATCTCCTTGAGGCGTGCTTGGAACACTAGGCGCCGTCGACGACTTGGGCTCGGTCCGGACGGTTACCGGACGGTCGGAAGACGAGCTACCCATTGCTCGCCGTCCGCAATGCGAGTTCGATTACCGCACGGAGCAAATAGTTTTGGGTGCCTACATATACTAGTTTCCGGTCTGGATGTCTAGTGTAGGTATGTAAGTTTACATGGTGTAATTCCGCAACGATTAAAAAGATCATCATCACTTCACTACTCACACGTGTGCCTCACAAGCCGATCTAAGCGCGTCGGTCTCCATACATTTTCTAAGGAAACTAGAATTGTAGAGCTACACTAGATCCACGCCACGCGACGTCGTTCTACGTACAAATGAGGCGTGTCACATGTGTGCGTCGGTCTAATGTAGTTCTAGCTTAAACCAATATCAATCCAGTGATGGATACTAATAATTGGTTGAAATATAGACACAGCTGCATTATCCGATGTTGTAATATAATTAATGATGACCTTTACCGCCCACAGCATGAGGTATGGGTTGAGTTATTTTTAACCTCCTTTGAGCAATATTTCCATATATTTTAAATTATAATCATCATTATCATCATATCAGCCAACATAGGGCTACGGCGCGCACTGTTCCCGCGCGCCTCAAGGAGTTGTCAGCAACAGCAGGGACCCAGCCGGGTCGAAGCCTACTGGGGCCAGGGTTATCCGAAAGGGCGCTCGAGCCCCGGTATGAAGGCTGGAAGGAACGGGGTGGGACTTTTGGTCAATAAGAGTCTGACACTATCTCCCGCTCCGCCCAAGAACGGGGGATGTCAATGCATGATTTTTCCCACCATAAAAAAAAAGCCAACATAGGGCTCCCCCAAATATTAATACTTAGAGTCTGTCTAATAAGTTAAACGACTTGGGTAATTATTAGGATTTAATGAAATCTGATGTAGTCAATAATTATTAAATGATTAAATAATATACAAAATTCCCAAGTCGGTTGACTTATTAGACAGACTATATAAGAAATTATTTGCACTTTGTAATTAGATAAAATACTCTTTAGTAAGTTATTTTTTTCTCTGTTGGCGGGTTCTGTTGTCCATTTAACTTCATAAAGCCGAAAGATGTCCACTGCTGGATGGATGGCTTCTGTTCCATGGATTACCTTTTACATACAATTTTACTTACCTCTTTATAATATTAAGTAACGATAATAATATAGGTATTTAAATTGAATTTTACATAGGTACCTATAGAAAAAGGTGGAGGAATAAAAATACAATTAGTACCAACCTATGTAATTAAATCATTTTTGTTTAGTGATGTGTGGGAGATATTATGAAACTATATCATAAATCTTTATATTCTTACGATATAAGCAGAACTGTAGGTGTCTGTCAGAAGATGTTACGTTGATAAACTTTTGCTTTTAAACGCTTGACAGATTATATTAATTGCATCGTTTCATTACTGATGACGTAACTTGATAAAAGGGTGTAATTAGAGAGATGGTTGTTAGAAATCGCGTCTGAAAGAACATTTACATACTTTTATATTTTCTCCAACAATAACTCTTGCTATGAAGCAGTAATACTAGCGAAGGAAGCGGAAGTGAACGTATATCCTCACGCCCCAGTTGACAGGAGACGCCCCGGTTGTCGAAGAGTTGCAAGACGAATACCGAGCACTGTAGGCGCGAACTTGTGGACGACGAGCAATGGGTAGCTCGTCGTTCGGCCGTCGGGAAGTAGACGTCGTGGTCGTCTAGACCGAGCCCAAATCGTCGACGGCGCATAGCATTCAAAGCGCTCCTCAAAGAGATGTCGGCAAAACCGGAGGGTGACACAGGGCCGATGGCCGGCTAAGGCCACGGGAATTTCTGCAAGAGTTACCGTAGTACAATTACCGTCACGGATCTTGAGCGCTCGGCGTCAGAGTGGGGATCGCTTCCATACATTGGCGAGCCAATCGTCGTCGTTGTTAGATACATGCTGCAAGTGCAGGGAACGAATCATGAGTGACGTCTATGACGCGATGGCGCGGCGAGCCTATCACTGACATTCCCCGCCCCCGCGTCTCACTTCGCACCACTAAAGAGACCGAATATTTAACTTCTGCGCAACTTGAAGCCAGCGCTCAAAATCCGTGCCGGCAATTGTACTCACTAGAAAAATTATCAAAAAAAAAAAAAACATTTTCTTTTAATTTTTTTTTTTTTTAATTCTCTATTAAACTTCATGTACAGTAGTGGTACTTACATGACGAACTTAATGCAACAAAGCATTCTCTCCCAGTCAACCTTTGGGTTAAAAAGACAACACTGTGGTTAAGTAGGTGTTTTTTAATGTTTAAATACTTTAAATATGAGTATGCCAAGTCTAGTTTACAATATGTTTTATACTATAGACCAAAAGAGTCTAACAAGTAATATGTTTGTCGGTACCAAATAAAGTAGGTAACGTTTCGTGCGAGATCCTGTTCTGTACCAGCTGTTTCGCCTGTCCCTCCAGACGTGATTTACAACCAAAAACATGACTCTGATCGTGAGAGAAAAACGCAACGGTCGTATTTTATCCTCACGAAGACAAAAATTGCCTCTAGCAGGCTGAAAATATTACTACGTTTTTTTTTTCGTCACTGTGGGAAAACAAACTCGCCAAATGAAAATGCAATGTTATCAACCACGACCATTCTGTCAAGAGTGAACGACTAAGGAGGAGGAGTTGGAAAACAAGCATTGTCGTTTTTTAGTATTGGAAATGCTAGAAATTAAGGTTTATCGAATGAAGATTTATCATTACGTAAATTGTGAGACGTTGATATTAACATATGAAATGTACCTAAAGAATTTTCAAGCAGTTCATTGGAATTCATTAAAATTATTTGATTATTGCTGGCATTATTGCTGAACTGGACCTATTTGGCGCCGCCCTGAGACACACATTGCTAGTTTGTCTACATGTTGTTACTACATTGTGTGTATCTACGAGCGAGTATGCCAAATAAAATAGTTTTCTTTCTTTCTTCTTTCTTTTTGATTAATCCATGTCTATTTGTATTTTAATTATTGAATTGTAATTATTTAACAACTAGTTGCTGCTAGCGTTTTCGTCTACGTTATAGCAGAAAATAGTACCAAACACATTCCCGGGATAAAATCAATATGGAAAACCTCAGCAATACCGTTTGCGACCACAAGTCCATTGTTGTTTCATAATAAGTATCGCAAATGATTCGACATTTTATTGTAAATAAAAAAGAGCAATACTAGTCCCACTGGAAAACATAGAATTTGACGAAAACAATACCAATATTACCTTCAACAAACATACATTAAATTAGAAACATAAAATAAGTAGGTTAACTTAATAAAACGTATAAGAGAAATAAAAAACACACAATTTGACACAAATTCGCCTCGAGACGGGCTCGCGAAAGATACATTAGGAAAATACTTTAGGAATGAAACAAGAGACGCTATTTTGTAAGAAAAACTAACGTTACCCGCATTTCCTGATAAATTGAATTTATCATATCGAGCACTTTTATGTGGGTAGAATATCGTAAGCGCAAGTTTGCGTTTTTTTTTTTTGGAGGAATGGGTTTCCTCTTTCATATTCAACTACTATTTGTGATAATATATCATTCTAAAAAAATGTAATTATAAATAAAAATGAAGTGGCGACATGTCAAAGCGCAGCACGTAAGCACCTAAGGGTCTCGATATATGTAACGTATCACTCCCGTCCATAAACCGACTTCAGCAAACGTTAACCGCTTAACCTTACCATTATTTTTGGGATGGAAATTCTTACGGATGGATGCCCTCCACCCTGCACCGTTTTGGCTGAAAGAGGACGAAATTCGCTGTTCACCATCGCCCATTGCGTCTGGTGAGGGCCGTTAGAGCACCTACTTGACCTTCCGCAGCCTCTTTCCGCGAGATCGCCGCAGTCCAGTATTCAGCACCTTGAAAACTAAGGCCAGAACTACACTGCTCACACGTGTGCCACACACGCCGATCTGTGCGCATCGGTCTCCATACATTCTATATGGAAACTAAACTTATGGAGCTACATTTGATACACGCCACGCGACGTCGTTCTACATACAAATCAGGCGTGTTTACGTGTGCGTCGGTCTAATGTAATTCTAGCTTAAGGCAAGCTGAAATAAAAGTAAGGTAAAAGAAATAACTCTTTTCGGTAGACTCAAAAACTTTCAAATAAAGCGATCGAGCTTCTTTCCATCGGATCGGTTTCCAATTATGATGAAGATGCTTTAAGACAGGATTTTCCAAAATTCCGTTTATATGGAGAAACCTGCTTTAACGGAAGAAGCCGTCAGCAGAAGACAGTTTGAAATAAACAATTTCAGGCACTATTAAATTGTGAAAATGTTGGTCTGTCAAAAAAGAGAAGCTAAATTGAACGGTTCAAAGCGTAGATCTCTATGGAGAAGAACGAAACCAATTGGCTTTATTTAACAGATATCACGTTTATAAGAAATTTTCAGAAATAAATTTAAGATTTTAACAAGATACTGATAAACTTATCTGAATACTTTTTATTTTAATTGTTATTGACAGCCCTTTCCAGTACAGAACCTTGAAGACATCCTCAATTAGTAGTAATAATATTCCATAACTATCACACAACGCCGTCTAGTCTCAAGCTAAGCAGAGCTTGTGTTATGAGTACTAGACAACTGATAAACATACTTAAATATTTCTAAATATATACTTAATATAGATAAATTACACCCAGACACAGAAAATATGATCGTGCTCATCACACCAATATTTGTCCTGGATGGGAATCGAACCCATAACCTCAAGCATAGCAGTCAGGGCCACTAACCACTAGACCAACAGATCAGTCAATTGTAGCCGTAAACAGTTTCGGAGAAATGACATCTCCCTGCCTCACACTATGCTGCAGAAGGATAGGTTTCGAGGTCTGGTCCTGAAGTCGGACTGACACTGTGGCGTTCTCGTACAAACACAGTTCGATGTACCTAACCTTTAACACCCTTTCTTTTTAACAGCCTTTGCATATGTTTGTCAATAAATGAATGAATATAAATATGAATATCATCAGATTTATGATTTTTACTTTAATTAACAGAAACTTGCAGTTTGCTTGAAGATTGCTTTTTTTTTCTTTTTCATTATCAAATTGCTAATCAACAGCAGTTTTGATAAGATGGCACATGAATAGAACATGCCCTGGAGTAGTCTAATATATATAAAAATCAATGCCACTTTTCGTTGTAATTTTATAACTCAAGAACGGGCTCACCTATCCAAACCAAATGTTTAGGCTTTGTTCGGACTATTTAGTAGATGGTTTATGAGTAGGGTAGAGTAGGATAGGGTAAAGTAGGGTGGAGTAGGGAAGAGCGGGAGAAGCTAGTACTGTATATGATACTTTTTACAAGCTTTTATTTATTTAGTTTCACCTGTCCCGATGTGTGTTTGTCTGTTATCAAATCTTGCAAATTTTTGAACCACTTCCCGGTTACCGATTGAGCTAAAATTTTACATGCATGTGTAAATCAGATGACAATGCAAAATTGTTATAACATGGAGCTGATCTGATGATGGAACCGGAAGGTGGCCGTAGGAACTCAAATAACCCTATCGTGTTTTAGCTTTTTGGAATGGCCTAAATGGGTATTAATTATATACAACAATAGTTTCAGTATTTGGGACACCCGAAACACATGTCTAGTATTTTTATGTAAAGTATCTATGTACAAAATTTCATAACTGTAGCTGTCATGAAAAATCACCAAGTTATAAGTTTATGTCAGCAAAAATACATAGTCACCAGACCATCCAGGCACAAAATATATAGGTACAGAAGTCAATCTACATACAAAGCGCGCTCGAGCAACGTACACTAAGACACCGCTCACGGACACGATGTCACGGTCGCGTTTCGGATCACTCGTCGAACAATTCCGGCTCAAACGCTCATTAGTGTGCGTCCACCGAGCGTAGGTATAAAAAGTGAAGTACAAACATGAGATTGTCTTCTGTACCTATCTATTTTGTGATTCAGGCGACTGAGGAGTAGTTTTGCACTTGCACCCAGCTGTTTGCTGATATCTAATGCCCTCTAAGACCTGCCGTGACCTGCTTTGTACTTAGTGTCGCTGGTGTCTAATTTGTGAACTGTTTTTAAATATTTTTGGGATCGATTCAGTAACTGATTCTGAAAAAACTGTATTCAGGTTTCGAATATACTAAAAATATCTAATGTGTTAACAGCGCTATAAAAGCTTGCTTAAGGCTTATAGTCCCTTGATAGTCCCTTGAGCCATCTGGCCGAAATCAAATGGTCACTACTTTCGTACCCGTCTAGGCGACAGTACGACTATCTGTGCATTTGTTTGCGGCCAGCTGAGCCCGGACAGAGCCGCGTTGACTTTTAAATCCGTTTTATTTGCGAAATATTGATTGATTTACATATGCAATGTTCACTTTGAAGAATATTTAACTACTAATTTTTATGTGTAAAAACGTTTCTAAAGATCCAAGTCGTTTCGAAGGAGTAGGGAAAAGTTGCGAATGTGATGTTGTTGTATATAATATTTTTTTAGACAAAAGTATTGATCGCACGAAAAAATCAAGTGTTAATAATGTTGTTCATGAATTGTATAATAAACATAATTTTTTTTTAAACCTATTAACCTGGCCGTTACCGAGGAGTAGGCTCCAGAAAGTTACTGTTTTAAAGCACTTTTCGGGCCTTAAATGAAAAAAGATTTTCATTGAAAACATCTTTATTACTATAGGATTATGTTCCCTTGGGTTAATTTTCCAGTTTTATGCGATGTGTTTTTCACAAGTGTTTTTACCAATAGTGTTTTTCAACCCACACAAATTTTCACAAGTGTTTTTACCAATAGTCTTTTTCCACCCACACAAATTTTCACAAGTGTTTTTGGAGTGGAATTACTGCAAGATGTTACTTATCGGGAACACAGCGTTCTGTTGAGTTACATTGTCAATCAAAGGGCAAAAAAATGTGGCTTTGAGTTACAGTGTTATTAATCGGTAATTTTTTTCCTAATGGGTAACAGTGTAACACAAAATGGTGTAACTCAACGGGAACAAAGGGACCGAAGCTGCAGTCAGAAGCTATTGTAGTAACATGCAACAGTCTTTATAGTGTGTGAATAGTCGCCATTTTGTCCCTAGACGGCCTTCATTTAGCTATTCTCTTAGACGATACTAGCCGTGAAATGTTACTGCGTTATACCACAGTACTGTGGACCTTGGGCTTTGTAGTCGAGTTAGATGTGACTTGTGTTGCTTGATGCGTTGCGTCTGCAATAATTGACGAAATCTCGGGCAAAGCAAAGAGAACGATGTACAAAGACGCGCACGAGAGATTCTATTTCTTATGAGGATAGTCCTCATAAGAAATAGAATCTTTCGTGCGCGTCTTTTCGAGTTTAAGTCATTAGGTTTTTTTTTTATGGTGGGAAAATCATCTAATGACAACCGCCGCTCTTGGGCGGAGCGGGAGATAGTGTTAGACTCTTACTGACTAAAAACCCACCACGTTTGTTCGTGCCTTCATACCGGGGCTGAGCTACTCTTTCGAACCTAACCCTGTCCCCA
The DNA here is from genome assembly GCA_910589285.2 of Mythimna ferrago. Classification (NCBI taxonomy): domain Eukaryota; kingdom Metazoa; phylum Arthropoda; class Insecta; order Lepidoptera; family Noctuidae; genus Mythimna; species Mythimna ferrago. Next base: position 26,022,662 of record OU342677.1, on the reverse strand, counting down.
GTAGGCTTCGTCCCAGCTGAGCACCTGCTGTTGCTGACAATTCCTTGATAAGTCATTAGGTGGGATATCATCTAATTACTTCTCTCGCTCTGCCCTAGCTGCCCTAGAGCGTTTACAGACTAAAACTCACTTCTATGTTCCTTCGTTGACTTGCGCTCCAGGGCCCCGGGATTTCCTTTCAAAAGCGAACTCATGGCCCCAGGAGATATCGACCTTACTGGGTCCCTACGGGATGAGGACTTGTTAATCAATATGATTAGTTATAATATTTACTAGAAACTCTCGTATGTTTAATAAACTAATAAATAAATTGTTTCTTTGTTTCAGGTATGTCGTCTTTCGTCTTGCATCGTGATTTCATGTCGACGAGTCGTTTTCGCTAAGATCGGTTGCCATGACCGGAATTCGATCAGGAGGAACAAGGTTTAGAACCGTTTTAGTGCAAATAAACACTGAAGCTAGAACGTAACTCATGTTTTATGTGCCCACAAACACAGTTTCTGACACTTATACACTGTTCAGTGCCTTGGAACACTTCATCGACTGGAATACCGTCTACAAAAACCGGGTAGTTCAAGTCGAACTCGCGCACTGGTTCCTTACAAACTTACTTCATGTAAATAGTTCAATTACCGAATCCGAATCGCAAGAAAAGTATTTTTTTTTTTGTGACGTAACAACAAATTTTCAGTTTTTAGACTTTTTCCTAAATTTGAGCTATGAGAGCTTACTTCGTGTCAAATTTCGGGATTCTAGGTGAACGAGAAATATCCTTACTATTGATTTGGAAATTCCTAGTGAGAGTCTAAAGTATGCGCCTAAACGGATGGTAAACGGCCTTCTCTAGATTCTATCTAGATTGCGTTGACATAGAAGTTTGTTTTTTTGTCCTGTTGCCTATTTAAGTATTTGATATTAAATACAGCTGTATACCTCGCAATCTGAAAAAAAGGTCTTGACAGACTATCAAAGTAATTCTATAACGGTTCTCTTTTTGCCAAATTAGTAACGGAACCCTAAAAACGAAATACCACTTAATATAGCTGTTATTCTCCCCAAGAAGCGAGGAAGTCGAGAATTCTCTCCAAATAATAAAAACATTTGAAGTCGTAAATTGACGGCGAATGGCTTTCAAACGGAAACACCAATGTTAAAAACCGGCCAAGAGCGAGTCGGACTCGCCCATGAAGGGTTCCGTAGCAGCAAGTAACATAATATAAAAGCTCTTGTAATGTGTTGTAACTTTGATCGATGTTTTAATAATAGTGTATTTTTTTCGATTTATGACGCATTAAAAAAAAACTACTCACTAGATTTCGTTCAAACCAATTTTCGTTGGCAGTTTTTATAGTAATGTACATCATATATTTTTTTTAGTTTTATCATTCTCTTATTTTAGAAGTTAGAGGGGGGGGACACACATTTTACCACTTTGGAAGTGTCTCTCGCGCAAACTATTCAGTTTAGAAAAAAATGATATTAGAAACCTCAATATCATTTTTGAAGACCTATCCATAGATACCCCACACGCATGGGTTTGATGAAAAAAAAATTTTTGAGTTTCAGTTCTAAGTATGGGGACCCCCAAAATTAATTGCTTTTTTTCTATTTTTGTGTGAAAATCTTAATGCGGTTCACAGAATACATCTACTTACAAAGTTTCAACAGTATAGCTCTTATAGTTTCGGAAAAAAGTGGCTGTGACATACGGACGGACAGACGGACAGACAGACAGACAGACAGACAGACAGACATGACGAATCTATAAGGGTTCCGTTTTTTGCCATTTGGCTACGGAACCCTAAAAAGGCGAAAGTTTGTTTGTCTGTAGCTCCTTCATGCTCAAACGGCTGAACGGATTTGGGTCAAAATCGACACGCTAGAGAGCACTAGTGACCCATTGGTTACGGTTCCCACTTATGAGTTATAAGGTCATGGGTTCAAACCCAGTTGGGCACATTACTTAGTGTAATCTATTTCATCACTACTGCTCTAAAACGGTGAAGGAAAACATCTTGAAGAAACCGACATGTTCTAGAATCAAAAATTCGAAGACATGTTACATCAGTGGATGTTGAAGATTAGTGCATCTACATTATATTCAGACATCAATATTGGTCCATTCATTACAAGAAAATTGTTAGTATGATCTTAAAAACCTACTCTTATGTTAGTAACTAATAACTAAAAGCATATTAGGCTTGTGTCGTATTTCAGGTCCGGCCCATTCCTTCCTGTAGACAGGAGACCTGAGTCCCAGGAAGATTAAAAGTCCCATTTTGCTATGCTATAAGCTATGTCACAAAAGTAGGGCATGCTTTGAAATAGAACAAAGATTATTCTTTTAACCTTGGAATAATTTTCTATATTAGGCGAAGTTTTGCGAAAATTAGTAATAAAATAAATAGCGATCAATTGAAAGTAGGTAGTGTACAGTCAAGCACACACCACTGATTTCATTTTGTCGTTGCTGTAAGGTTGGTTTTGATAGTACAAGTGTGCAATGGACTGTACGAATATTGATTTAGTTTCTTGTTTACTGCAGTTTGATGGCTGGTTCAGATGTAGCGTTTATGATAGCTGTTAAACTATTTACTACATAACAAGATCATCCAGTTAGGAAACACAGGAACTAGCTAGATTTCCATTTTGTTGTTAATATTTATGGTAAAGTTCTGGAGTGGCGACCGAATACCGTAAGAGGCAGTGTTGGAAGGCCTCTTATAAGGGGGACCGATGACCTAGTAAAGGTTGCGGGAAACCGATGGATGTGAGACGCACAGGACTGTTCATTGTGGCGACACATGAGGGAGGCCTATGTCCAGCAGTGGTCGTCTTTCGGCTGAAATGATGACGATGAATTTATGGTAGCTTTATTCTTAAATGGTGTTAAACATTTTTTTTACTTACCTATAACATAAACTATTGCTTGACTGCGGTCTCACCTAATGGTAAGCAGTGATGCAATCATACTTATTTATTAAGATCCCATTCACTCTAGCCTTGAAGACACCCAAATTATAATCTTTCTGGTCTTAAATTGTAAACTTATTGATCAGATTAATAAAAACTTGTATGCCAGATTCATATTTATGGCAATATAGGGCTCTGAGAACGCTTGAAAGAGTGACCGTAGCCCTAGAACGCAAAGGGCTAATGAAGGACTCAGGTGGATTTAGTCAGTAAAAGTCTGATAGGCCCGCTTGTTCCACCCTAGAGCGGGAGTAGTAATTTGATGAAAAATTACAACGGCTTGGGAGATCCTAAGTTATCATACAACTTTATCTATACCTAGTGTCAGACTTTTACTGACTAAAAACCACCCGTGTTCCTCCAGGTGCCCAATTTGGAAAAAACCCGCAGCTCTGTATATACTATATTTTTTTATTTTATATTGTAGGTATAAACATCTTTTGAGTAAAAATTACTTATTTAAAATCATTTTGAGGAGGCAGTACTTAGACGTTTAAACATTTAGGAAAATTCAAACAAATTCTCGTCCGTATACTCTTCAAATATAATTTCCTTTCAAGACAACACAAATACAGCGCTTCGTTTGATCACGAAACAACTACTGTGTCAAGGCTCCTTTGAATTGAGTTTGCTGTCGACACAGTACCCTGTTTACTGATATAAATGCTACACAAATTCAATAATAAGGAAACGGCGGAGATGGAAAATTATCTAAGGGTATGTCATGCCGTTTTCCGGCCACCGTTGGCGCGGGCTTGCGGACGGCGAGCAATGGAAAGCTCACCGTCTGTTAACCGTCCGTACCAAGCCCGAGCCGTAGTGTTCCACGCGCGCCTCAGGAGTTGTCAGCAAACCGTAGGGGCCCAGCAGGGTCGGCCCTGAGTTCGCTACTGAAAAGAAATCCCTTTGTCAATTCTCGTTGCCCCCATACATTATATTCACATATCTGTTCTAATCATCATTTCAACCGAAAGACGTCCCCTGCTGGATATAGGCCTCCCCCAAGCGTCGCCGCAACGACCGGTCCTGTGCGTCTCGTATCCATCGGATTCCAGCGACCCTGACCAGGTGAACGGTCCATCTTGTGGGAGGCCTTCCAACGCTGCGTCTTTTGGTACGCGGTCGTCACTCCAGAACCTTTCGGTCCCAACGGCCATATGTTCTGCGTGAAATGTGCCCTGCCCATTGCCACTTAAGTTTTGCGATTCTTCGTGCTATGTCGGCAATCTTGGTTCTCCTGAGGATATCTTTATTCCTGATTTCAAGCATAGCCCTTTTTTCAATTCCATTTTTTTTCGTAGTTCATTGCCCTTTTTTTTCTGTGCTAATAAACTAGCCAAATCAAGAAGTGACAAGAATACAAATCTCAGAAACCAACCGTCTTCCGTGTCTTGATTTCTTAGATAGCAATCTCACTCCTACACCATCGCATGCTTCACGCAAATTGGCGACACAGCTCTTACTTTCAAATAACGATATAACGGTATACACGTAACGATATGTGCGATAGTAACTGGCGGCCATTTTTATCTAGATTCTTAGATCTAATTAGCATAGATCGGTATTGTAGATACACTAAGTGGTGCTTGCGACTACTTGTAAAAGAGTACAATGCTTTTTGGTTACAATTTCAAGATTATTTAGTGCGGTTTTGAAAATAGCCTCATCATCATCTTCCTGCCCTAGTCCCGTTTTATTTGGGGTCGGCGCAACACGTTTTTTTCTTCCATTCTGTCCTGTCACTCGTCACGCTATCACTAACTCCCTTTTCTTTCATATCGCTTCTCACACCATCCATCCATCTTTTCTTTGGCCTCCCTCTTCCCCTCCATCCATCCACGTGTAAACTCATAACTTTTTTAGTAACATGCGTTTCATCCCTCCTTTTCACATGACCATACCAAGACAAACGATTCCCTTTCAACTTTTCAGTCACTGGCGCCACTTTCAAACTTCCCCTAATATACTCATTTCTCACTTTATCCATTCTCGTCACTCCACACATCCATCTTAACATTCTCATTTCCGCTACATGCAATCTTTTTTCATCCGTCTTTTTCACAGCCCAACATTCTGATCCATACAGTATGACAGGCCTTATCACGGACTTGTAGATTTTACCCTTCAACTTGAGGGGCATCCGTGGGTGGTAAAAATAGCCTAAATCTAGGAATAAAGTTCCGTCACAATTGGTAGCAAACAGTAAGACAGAAATGTTATATTTTTTTAGGTACATTCGATATACTTTTTTTGCGTATTTAGTAAACAAAAGTATAATTTGATATTACACACATTTCTATTTTATTTATATGCCAAGATATTGCGACTACAAAACAACAACCGCAGAGGACTTCAGGGTTTTCAGTATTGTTCGAAAGAATTCCGTGGCCCTGGAACTCAAAGGGCAACTGAAGAACAAGAGTGGTTTTAGTCAGTAAAAATCTGACACGCCCTCTCGATCCACCCAGGAGTAGGAGAATTCTTTGGATGATTTCCCACCTCAAAAAAAATAAAAAATAAATGTGTTTGGGAAAAGTCTAGACAGATTGAAGTCATTAGATATATTTTAGATGTCTTAATGTGGAGACTTACGTAAAAAATGTAGTAAAACCGATATAATCTGTTAAAGTGAAGTCATTTTTTATAAACGAGCGTATTAGGTACATTAGCTAATGTACAGTTTGATCCTGTTTTAATTGCGAATTGAAGAACTTTTTAATCGAATGTTGTAATGCCATGAAGTTGCTGAAGACCTTAAAAGCTGAAGAGTGAGGATCGAGTTAAGAAGCTTACGATTGATAAGATCAGTGTTCAGGTCTCTGCAGCATAATATTGCTGTAGGTAAATGGCGGATACTATCAAATGGTGAAACTCAGTAACTTATATCTACTATAGGCATCAGATATTATATGCCGGTCATTGCCAAAAATATTACAAATCTAAATATTATAAAGCTGAAGAGTTAGTTTGGTTGAACACGCTAATCTGAGGACAAAAGGTTTGAATTGGTCTCTTTTTTAGTTAGATAGCCCATTTATTGAAGAAGGCTATAAGGCTATATGACATCACGCACTTTACGACTTACAGGAGCGGAGCAGTATCCGGCGAAACCGCGGGGAACAGCTAGTAAGAAAAAATATTTAAATCGTGCTTGTTCTTATGATTATTGGTTTTATTTAAGACACATGAAAAACTTCGCTCACTAAACTCTTGATTGAGGATGTCGACGTCGAGGTCGACCACAGCGAAGGTGATGTGTCGATCTGATCATGTTTGTTAGGCAAACTTGGCCAGAGTGACAGAGACCTAACCCAACAGCGAGACATTATGCACGCTACGGAAAAGAATAGAAATCAAAAGCCAACTGTAACGGCGCTACAAATAGTACGAAAATGCTTCTCCCCTTTTCACGTACTAAATCACTTTAATTCCTAGCTTTAAATAAACCTAGCCAATCAATTTAACCGTGTTATCTCCTCAAACAGTCGAACTCACGTTCCCATTAATAATGCCACTGTATTGAACTGGCATTCCGCTCCCTGCTCACCTCAGAGCAATCTCGAACGCGCCAGGTAACAAGTGACACGGCCATCCTTTGACACGCATAGCGGTGTCGATTGAATGGATTCAATCCGAGTGTTGGAGCTAGAGGAATGGACTGAGTATTAACGTCACAAAATTGACTACTCTGTAGAAAGCGACTGTGCAACCAATATCTGTCTCTTTTCTGCTTGTCAAAGTGACGAACGATATGAACTGCATCGAAACTGCCAACCAAACACAACAATCGGGCGTGCATTTATACGGTCACAAAACAAATAATTAGGTTATAGATACTGCTCCCTGTTTCACGTAGATACCAAGTCATTCTTCATCCCTACTGTCATTAAACTATCTATGTTAGTTGTTCAATCGTGCTATCTTCGCGAATAGACTGACTCACGTCTGTATTAATAATGTCACTGTATAGAACTGGCATTCCGCTCACTGCTCACCTCAGAGCAATCTCGAACGCACCAGGTAACAAGTGACACGTCTATCCTTTGACACGCATAGCGATGTTCATTGAATGGATTCAATCAGAGTGTTGGAGCTTATAGACTTAGAGGAATGGACTGAGTGATAACGTTACAAAATTGACTACTCTGTAGAAAGGAACAGCGATTGTGCAACTAATATCTGTCTCTTTTCGGCATATAGTGACGAAGATGATACTGCATATGAACTACATCGAAACTGCTAACCAGCTGACATTGGTACTGAAAACGGACAGCGTAGTGGACGTGCATAATACGGTCACAAAACAAACGAGAGACAGATGGATACTGCACTTTTTTCACGTAGATACGAGGTCACCTTTCATGCCTACTATCATTGAACTATCTACGACTATGTTGGCAATTTAACCGAGCCATCTCCGTTATTTCAGCGTTGGAAGGCCACCCACAAAGTGGACCTGATGAGTGTCGCGAGAATCCGATGGATGCGAGACGTCCAGGACCGGTCATTATGCCGACACTTGGGAGAGGCTTATGTACAACAGTGGGCATCTTTCAGCTGAAATGATGATGGTGATCTTCGCTAACAGTCAGCTCTGTCTGGCTTCTATATTTTTTTTAATATTGTTGTCACGTATAAAATATTAATTGGTTTTATAACTCGGATCACACTATTTCTTTGTCTCTCTTACACTTTTCACTTCACAGCCTGATAGAAAGCACTCCATCCTTCTATGAGCATCGATGCGTCGATACATCGCCATTGGTTCAAGTCAAGTGACGCGGCTGTGCTAACTGACATGTTAATTTGAAACTTCCGTGATACTGGGGTTTAAGGTAGTGATTGAATATGTGACGTTTCTGTGGCGCATATCATTACTAAATATTTTTGAATATTGTTGTCGCGTATAGAATATTACTTAATTTTGTGGCTCGGGCCAGACAATAACTTTGTCTCTCTCACTTTTCACTTCACAGCCTGATAGAAAGCGATCACTCCATTCTTCAATGAGTATCGATACGTCGATACATCGGCATTGGTTCAAGTCACGCTTCGAGAGATGTGACGTGCCTGTGCTAACTGACATGTTGGATTGGAACTGTTCCGTTGGTAATGGACGTTGTGGACCACGTTGTGTTTGTTTGTCTTTTGCAGTTTGCAACAGATGGAGTTAGAACTAGAGATTATTTTATTTTTCTACACTTTTCTTCGGTACAAGCTATTCTTGAGCTCATACGAAAGAATTGTCTGTTATCGAATGATTAACTAGTCAGCAAGACTGACAAAAGATTTGACTTCTCAAGTCATATTGGACATAACTATGTACCTATTAAAAATAAGGTTTGCCTTAAAAAAAAGACAGAATGTGTTTGTTTTGGGATCTGCTTGCGTTTGACTTCTATATTGTCGGTTTCTAGGATAAGACGGCGAGCAATAGGTAGCTCACCGTCCGATAGTATCAGGTTCGGATCAACGGCGCGTTGCGTTCAACGCGCGCTAGGTCCAAAAGGGCCTGCCCGATAGTTCCTCAGACTCCATCTCCCCCTTCCCTCTCGATTCAAAGCGGAATAAATTATTTGATGATTTCCCCCAAAAAGGAAAAATAGGCAATCAACAGTGATGACGGTTTGGTAAATGCTTTTTCAAAAATATACCTACCTAATATTTAACCTATTTTCATCAACCACTACCACTAATGAAACCGCGTCAGTTTGCCCAGAACTTCACAGTGATCCACTCAAAACTCCAATAGTTCACAAGTGGACTATCAACCAGTACTAACTCTGACCCATTTTGTAGAAGTCTGAAACTCCTGTTAACTGTGATTTTCGTTAATTGCCGTCGGTTTAATTAACGTATACTCGTAAGTCGGTCAAGTGGGAGTAAATATCGTAGGTACCTCAAAAATTCGAATATCGAAAGTCGCCAATTAATTTATTGCTTCTATAATTATTTGGTATGTAATTATGTATGTATTATATAGTATATACGTATGTATCTGTATATCTATTTATCTATATATAAAAATCAATGCCACTTTTCGTTGTAATTTTATAACTCAAGAACGGGCTCACCTATCCAAACCAAATGTTTAGGCTTTGTTCGGACTATTTAGTTAGTAGATGGTTTATGTGAAGTTTGGTAGGGTAGAGTAGGGTAGAGTAGTGTAGAGTAGGGTAGAGTAGGATAGGGTAGGGTAGATTAGGGTAGAGTAGGGCGGAGTAGGGAAGAGCGGGAACGAAGCCGCGCGGGCAAAAGCTAGTACAGTAATAAATATTGATGCATTTTGTTAAACTAATGACAGCCCCATATGGTCTGACAACTTATTATTCTCTATCGCATCGAGATCGCGGATTGATTTATTCAAAGTCATTTATTCTTGTTGTTACCTACAATATAGTTTATATAATAAAATAAAGACGTCCACTGTTGGACATAGGTTCCCCCAAGTGTCGCCGATAATAGTGACCAGTTCTGTGCGTCTCGTATCCATCGGATTCCCTCGACCCTCGCCAGGTCATCGGCCCGCTTTGTGGGAGACCTTCCAACAACCTTCCAACACTGCGACTTTCGGTACGTGATCGCCACTCCAGAACCTTTCGTACCCACTGCCACTTAAGTTTGGCGATTTTTCGGGCTATATCTGTACCTCGGTTCTCTTGTGGATATCTTCATTTCTGATGTGATTACGCAAGGAAACTCCAAGCATAGCCCTTTGGGTGACTTTAAGCCTTCTGATGAGGTCCATTTTGAACGACATCGTTTCGGAGCCATATATCATTAATGGCAACACGCACTTGTCATAGTCTTCTACATACATCTTGTCTTACTGTCCCCGCCACACGGGCCACAAAAAAATGCCGCTTCAAGCTTCTTTTTGAGGCGGCCTTTTTTTGTGGCTCGTGTGCGGTGGTGCCGCCACAAAAAAACGCTTGAAGCGGCTTCAAGCTTCTTTCCGGACACAAGGTGTCGCGCGCTTCAGCTGTTTTTTGCCGCCGCTTCTAGCGTTTTTTTGTGGCGGCGTTTTTTGAGGCCCGTGTGCCGGACGCTTAGACTTGTCATAATCTTGAAAACTATTTGGTATGTTGTCTTTTAGGATTCCTAGATACTATCTATGTAAAATTCCTAAATTATTATCGCTATTACATAACAGCGTTAACTATTGTGCAATAGGCATTTTGCCAAGATCTCTCAAAAAATATGATTGCATCATGATGAAACTTACAGCCGAATCTAACAGGCGTACAAAAACTGCTTATTGTAGCAATTGATAGTATTTATTATACTTTAGTAGTTATGAGAGTTTTTGACGTACTTTTCAAATATCTTGAAGTACTTTCAAGATATTTGAAGAGGTTAAATCAGGCTTAACGTAATGTTACGTGATGCGAAAAAAAATTGTTACTGCTCTTGAATTATAATTTTTTTTTTCGTTGATGTAACACATTTTTTTTTTCGGTGGGTAAATACATCCAATGACATGATAGTGTCAGACTTTTACTGACTAAAAAACCCATCCCGTTCCTTCTTAGCCCGTCGTACCGGGGTCGGACCTTTCAGAAACCTACTGGGGCCTTGGACCTTTCAGAAACCGGTCCAAGGCCCCAGCAGGCTTCGGCCCCTACGGTTTGCTGACAACTCCTTGAGTACAGAAAACAGTACGCGCCGTCGACGACTTGAGCTCGGTCCGGACGGTTATCGGACAGCGAGCTACCCATTACTCGCCGTCCGCAAGCGCCTACGGTATGTAACCCACTTGACAATTTTAAGTCAAGACTGAATAGATTACTTTTAGACAAGCGTGTTCGAAAGTCGGCCTCATCATTGCTTACCAACAGGTGAGATGGTGGTCAAACGAGCCTACGTATAATAAAAAAAACACTTTCTTCTTTCGTCCCAACAATTGCTTATCGTCTCAAGAAATTATGTAAATTAAATATCGCGTAAGGGAGTAATAATATCCCGCAAATATTCCGCAACAACGCCATCTTCCCAAGCTAAGTAGAGCTAAAAACAACTGATAAATAAATATACTTATACAGGGTGACTGGCAATTAGTGTACGATACTTAAACACGTGATTGTGCTCATGATAACAAACAATTTTTATTATGGGAGCAAAGCCGAAATCGCGAAAAAAATATCAGCTGTTCAGTACATGAGGCAAACATAAATGTACTGAACAGCTGTTTTTTTTTTCGCGATTTCAGGTTTGTTCCCATAGTAAAAGTTGTTGGTTATCATGAGCATAATCACGTGTTTAAGTATCGTACACTAATTACCAGTCACCCTATATATTTTTAAATACATACATAATAAACAGTACACTTAAACGCACATTAAATACAAACATAAATCTTTATAAAACTAGGCTAGGTAGGCTTTATCCATTTTTGGTCATTTTCATGTGCTTTAACAGGTTTTTTAAAAATGGGAAATGATTTCGCCCGCTCTATTGATGCGGAAAAGGAATGTCAGACTTTTACTGACTCAAGCCCAAAGCGTTCTTTCACTTACCCAATGGTCACTGGAAGGCACGGACCATTTCTAACAATACCAGTTTATACTCGTATCAACCAAATCATCTTTTTCACCGAACAATATTATCTTGACAAGGAAACTAGCTACCATCATCTTTATTCCACTCCAACACAAAGGAAAATCAACAATAATAATTACGTTACCATATACTTAACACTAACAATCATTTCAATAAATCTTCATTTCGTAACCAAACATTCCACTTACGATTTTAAACGCGTTATCGTAAATAATGTTTTACGACACTAGTGCGGAACGGACCCGGAACTTGTGCGATTACGCCATCATTACGTGCGAGTCCTTTTGTGACCCTAATACGATGTACCATACTTATTTGGAGGTGCTTACATGATTGTATAACTTTTGTGCTAAGCATAGAATGTAAATCGGGTGATACTGCCCTGGGACACAAAGGGCAATTGAAGGAACACAGGTGCTTCACAGAGGCGGATTAGCAATAAAAACAAACAAAAAAATACAACCGAATTGAGAACCGCCCCTTGGTGTTGAAGTTGGTTAGAAATCAATTCAAACTAGAGGAGAAACTTTGGAGAACCGTGGTGGCTGAATGGTTACGGCTCCGACTTACGAGCTGTAGGTCGCGGGTTCAAATTTCAATCTCAGCTAGGCGCATTACTTTGTGTGGTTTATTTTATCACCACTGCTCTTAAGGCCCAAGCACCCGAAAAGTGCCATTAAACTGTGACTTTCTGAAGCCTACTCCTCGTTAACGGCCAGGTTATTAGGTTAGAAAAAAATATATGTTTATTATAGATTCATGAACAACATTATCAACATTTTATTTTTTCGTGCTATCAATACTTTTGTCTAAAAAAAGTATTTAGCAATTTCGCAACTTTTCGCAACTTTTCCCTACTCCTTCGAAACGGCGTGGATCTTTAGAAACATTTTTTACACATAAAAATTGGTGGTTAAATATTCTTCAAAGTGAACATTGCATATGTAAATCAATTAATATTTCGCAAAGAAAATGGATTTAAAGCGCTTTCTGGGCGCTGCTGGCCGCAAATAAATGCACAGATTTGCGTACTGCCGCCTAGGCGGGTGCGAGAGATGCGTCCACATAATTTTGACCAGATGGTTCAAGGGACTATAAGCCTTAAGCCCAAACGTGGATCCACGCGAGATACAATGGCTTTTTATATTGTGTCTCTAATTACGGCACTCGAGAAGTTTTATAAAACGTGAAGGAAAACATCGTGAGGAAATCGGCATGTCCTAGAACCAAAAATTCGAAGACATGTGACATTCACCAACTCGCAATGGGCCCGCGTGGTGAATTACGGCCCATTCCCTCTCCTAGAGAGGAGGTCTGAGTCCCAGCAGTAGGAAATTAAAAGGTTGATTATGTAATGTTATGCTATTCAAACTGCTGTGATACGTTAGATGTATTGTTTACAGCTAATTGCATAGCTCGACAATTTCTTTCCAAAAACCGGCGGCGGAACTATCACACAGCGCCGTCTAGTCCCAAGCTAAGCAGAGCTTGTGTTATGGGTACTAGACAACTGATAAACATACTTATATATTTCTAAATATATACATATTATAGATAAATTACACCCAAACACAAAACAAATGATTGTGCTCATCACACAAACATTTGTCCTAGGTGGGAATCGAACCCACGACCTCCGGCATAGCAGTCAGGGTCACTAACCACTAAACCAACAGGCCTGTCAATTATTTATTATGGTAAGAATTTTCGGCTCCTAATGTGCGGGACAGATCCCAGAGGTAGGAGTAACTTTGGAGTGAATTTACTTTCTTTAGGGCACTGAAAGTTACTTGTGTACATAGCCTGAGTGAGATCCATTAGCAAGCAAATAATAAGTTTTGTACTAATGGAATCAAGATAAGGGTCATGAAGATTTCCTATGAATAGTTTTCTCCGGTCACAATGCCGTTTCTCCCCCTCCCCTTAACTTTTGACCGCCCCAGTCATAGCTTTTGCTTTTTTGACGCAACGATCAAAAGATTAGTAATGATTTACTTCGACTTAGTGTCCTAAGTCCCCAAGAAGGGGCAGAGGGCATCTACAGTAATCCTCCATCGCGAATGGTCTTGAGCTTCACGCTTCACCTCGCTCCACGTCATTCCGTTGCTTCTGTCAACACGGTGCCACATCAAGTTTGACGAGGACGGCCACGCTTTCTTTTTAACCGACTTCGAAAAGGAGGAGGTTCTATGTTCGGCTGAATGTATGTTTTTTTTTATGTACACCGATATCTCGGTCAATTGTGGACCGATTTTGAAAATTATTTTTTTGATTGAAAGGTTATGCTTCCAAATTGATCCCATAGAAATATTGTTATGATCTGATCATGAACTTCGAAGATATGGAACAGAACTCCTCATAGGATCACAGCAGAACTTTCGTAACAAGAACAATTGCTTTGTTTATACGTGTAGTCGATGACTGACTGAAAGAAAAAGGGGAGTGGATGTATCGAACTGATCTGATGATGAAGCCAGAAGGTAAATTAATGTAATTTAACCGTGTTTGGGATTATTAGAATCGTTATAAGATGAATAAGATGAAATGCCTTGTGCAATAAGACCGCCTATTGTACACTTATTCTTTTGTAAATGTTTATCCTGTAATAAGCTAAGGTGTGCAATAAAGTTATAAATAAATAAATAATAAATAATGAGAGAAGTTTGGCTGAGGGGTACTTTTTAGTGGTGGTACCATAACTAAAACGTGTAAAATAAAAAACTTTTAACAAAAAAAAAAATAACCGACTTCAATGTTCACTGAAAAGTACAAAATAACTTTCATTTCGGAAGTCGGTGTTAAATAACGAAGGGACAAAACTATTATAGAAACACCAAACAACATTGAAGTCGGTTATATTTTTTTTTTGTAAATAGTTTTTTTTCTTTAAGGATTCCAACGCTTGCACATACCCAATGTGATTAGGATCCCTTTGAAGCGTGTGGTCAATCCATGTTCACTTGCGACGCTTGATTTGACGGTCGATCGCGCTCTCGTGGCATTTTTCCAACAGCTCTACGTTGGAAATTATTTATTTATATATTGAATACTTTATGCACACAAAAGTACAGAAGCAGACTTTACGTTACTATTTTTCGTTACATCATTTAAAGCTGCTGCAGACAAAAATAGTGTTAGGTGCAATAAAAGAGAAAAAACGCGAACAAAAGAATAGATATACAAATAAATAATTAATATGTGTATATGATATTGTCTCGGGGCAGTAGCTTCCAAGACAGCGCATGACAAAAGCTTGGATTTAGAAAAGGCTAGTAATGCCACACCAACATTCATCGTCTCGCGGCCTCAGCCCAAGAAGAAATATGATATTAAAAGTGCCAAGACTTTCAGAGTGCCTTTTGAGTCAAATCAACCCTTTAATGATCAGCAATTAACCCTACAATAAATTACAATTAATATGAACCGAGACCATTTTAATTAGCTTTTTAATTGGGCTTAGTAAGCTATAATAACTTAATTACGAATGGTATCACAATTCCTCATGGCTTACTGTGGAGGATTTTGCTTTGGCTCGTGGAAATTTATCCTCAGTTTGGAAGACTAATGAGTTGGGAGTGTCTGGGGCATCCTTTTTATCTATGTTTTTCTGCAGCTTCGCATTTGTATGGTTTTAGGGTTCCGTATGCTCGGAGTTTCCTTGCGTGATTGAATCAAAAATGAAGATATCCGCAGGAGATCCAAGGTTGCCGACATAGCACGAAGAATCGCCAAACTTAAATGGCAATGGGCAGGGCACATTGCTCGCAGGACAGATGGCCATTGGAGCTGAAAATTTCTGGAATGGCGAACGCGTACCGTAAGACGCACCGTTGGAAGGAAAAGATGGTCCGATGACCTGGTGAAGGTTGCAGGAATTCGGTGGATACGGGACGCGCGCGTTCATTGTGGCGACACTTGGGGGAGGCCTATGTCTAACAGTGGACGTCTGTCGGCTGATGTGATGAAGATAATGATGAAGGTTCCTTCCTAATTTAGGACCCTATTGCTATCACTCCGCTGTCCGTCTGTCTGTCACCAGCAGTAGCGTAGTTGGACGTGGGTAAAGCGGCCTCCCGCCCACGGCCTCGCACCCGTAGGAGGCGGCCTCGTGCAAAGGAGGGCTCTTTTTTTTTATAATTGATAGGCTCACATTTGACCACTAAAAAACTCAAAATAAATACTTTTCTTTCTTTTCTTTTCCATATAAACGTTTTTTTTTTGCCGGACGGTACGGAACCCCTTGTGCGCGAGTCCGACTCATACGTGGCTGGTTTTTTATGCTGTTTTTCTGCAGGTTCGTATTTGTACGTTTTTCTACGACCTGTGTCTGCTCTGATTAAAGGGATTCTACGCTCATTAGCTGGCGCTTCTAGTGTATTTGGTTTCTTTGTCTTATTTTTTGTATTTTACTTTACGTTATGTAGTGTTTAAAATGCATACAATGTACATAAACTCACGGCTTTTTGCATTACGTAGGTAGACTATAGGTTCTTAGAAGGCCTCCAAATTATATCTTTACGTATAATTTTTACCTCGTTTAAGTTCATACAGTCGGTCCTTACCGGAAGGGCGAACGGTGAGCTACCTATTGCTCACCGTCCGCAAGTCCTCGCCTACGGGGTCGTACTATAAATTAATGTACGTATTTTTCTTCTTTCTGTTTTCTTTCTTTTTTTTCTTTTCTTTTATATAATTGCGAGGGAAAGGCAAGCATATTGATTGATCACGATAAATCACGAGTTTCCAACTCTCATATTAGCTTTTATCTAAATAACTGTTTATCACGCAGATAACCCATAAACGTCTAACAGTTTTTATCGCTGAGCAATGCCATTGTTGTGGCGTATGCGCATCCAACAAATTGTTTTCCTCCGACGATTATTATGAGTTGGAACAAAATGGAGAGAGCTAGATCTTCAACAATAAATTGTTATATTCTATTGTTGGTAGATGTTCAATGTGAGGTTAATTAACAGACGTGTTTAAAGGCCATGAGGTAAAATGTTAGTTCTTCGTCATCGTTAGTTTTGTGGATAGGGATTAAACATTTAACCTATGAAGCTTATTTGATCGGGGACGATTTTGGAATGAGCAAGATGTCGCCTAGAGCAACGCCGTAACTAGAATTTTATACGCCTGGTCCAAGCTTATATAACTACGCCCCTAAAAACAAGTTCAATACAAATAAAAATTACTAGATATAACATTATGGCGCCCCTTCAGGGACTGCGCCATATTATTATTATTTCTTTATTGTCAGGCAACTAAGGCCCATAGATAAAATACACAATATTATAATCTTATAAACAAAATAAACTAATACATATTCAAGTATTTCAAACAGTAAACTATTTATAATTAAACACACATATGCTTGGGCACTGCTGGCAGTTACGGCACTGGCCCATAGCTGCCGGGAACAATGGAAGAAGTGTTCTTCTTTACCATTTTTTTGTGGTTTTTTCTTAGCAGTGTGACAGTGCAGGCTAGATATAATAATTACAAATCCATAGTTCGATAACGAAATTTCTTGCATTGATAGAAAGCTACTCCATAGCTGTGTGCCACTAGTTAATTTGTTTGAAAAAAAAAAACCGTTAGTTCCTGCAGTCTAATGGCCTTCGGAGAAACCGCGAAAAAACACAGACCTACAATGCTTTTTTAGGTGGGATATATCATCAAATAACTTCTACCGCTCTAGGTGGAGGTAGAGGAAGTATCAGAGTTGTATTGACTAAAACCCCGCAGCGCTAAAGCATCGACCCTGGCATTCCCCGGCATTTCTTTGGGGAGCTGACAATTTTTTTTTATTATTAGGTATTAACTAGAGCTTGACTGAGGTGAGATCGCCACTTGATGGTAAGCAGTGATGCAATCGTTAATGGTGAGGCGCACTAGTTTATTAAGAGCCTATTCACTCTAGCCTTGAAGACTCCCAAATTATAATCGTATGGGAAGACCGCGGCAGGCAAATTATAATCGTAAGGGAAGACCGCAGCAGGCAAATTGGTGCAGTAATTCGATGTAGAAATGAGAAGGCGGAATCAAGTCATGCAATTCCCGAGCACTCTCCAAAATACAACCTGTAACGAACAATAGATTTTAAGAGATCAAACCAAAATTCAAAATAATTGCGGAAGCGTTTATTCCTCACTTTCAACAAATGCCTTCCAAGTTTCCTACGTCACTCTGCACAGATTTCCTCCCGATTGTGCCGAGTTTTCTACGGTGAGAATTTCCTATATCTTTAGAGGTATTGTGTTTGTACATGGCTTAGATTCCGAGACAAATCGAGGTATTTCTTTGTGACTGAAGGAAGCTTACCTAATAGTTGATTTACCGAGAAAAAGTCTTTTTATTTCGACGATGTCGGTCCAGAAATAAATATTTCTTGCGAGTTCTGATTTTCTGCGAGACTTTTATTAACTCGAAGAATTCTTTTGACTGAGGTTTTATATTATGACACGTTTTAATGTTATATTCTGTCACGTGGAGGGTGATTAATTTATGAGTTTGAATATTACACGTATACTAGCTTCTGCCTGCGACTTCGTCCGTATAAAACAGGTCTTTCCATACAATCTTTGGACCCCAATTCATCCTCTTTGGGTTTGAATTTTAGAAAATCCTCTCTTAGTGCTCGCTTACCTTAAAAGGAGACCTTATGCAAAATTTCACGCTTCTCGTCCCAGTAGTTTCGTCTGTGTACCGGCACAAATCTTGAGCACTCGGCGTCTGAGTGGGGATCGCTTTGCGCATTCCATACATTAGCGAGCCAATCGTCGTCAGCAAGCGCAGGGACGAACGAATCACGAGTGACGTCTATGACACGATGGCGCGGCGAGCCAATCACTGACACTCCCCGCCCCCGCGTCTCACTCCCTACCACTAAAGAAACCGAATATTTGACTTCTGCGCAACTTGAAGCCAGCGCTCAAGATCCGTGGCGGTATGTGTCAATCAGTTAGTTTATCCTTATAAACCTATATGGGATATGTAAGGATAATCAATTAAGCCTGGTCGGCTGCTCCGTACCGTGTAATATGAGAAAATCGTCTGGTATAGAAACCGTAATCAGGTATAGAAATCAGAGGTCTTACGTTGACCTTAAGCCGGACTAGTGCAGCACAGACCTTTCAATAAAAAAAATCAAATAAAAAAAAAATATCCACTTCGATTCCGATGTATTTGTGCTTCAAAGTCAAAGATAATAACTTTCGTTAGAGGTAGGAGTGATATGTTCTTGTCACCGTTATTACTTCATTTGCTGTTCTTTTTTCGTTCAGTCTATTTCTCTTAGAGAAGTCCTGATGTTCCCAGGAAATTAGGTTAGTAAACCACCTTCAAAGCTATAAAGGTATCATCACAGCGCTGATTTGTTTTCTTGTAAGTATATTCGTGTATTTCGTTTTTTAATTTGATTCTATTTGTATCTTCTCACCTTCTTAGCCGGGCACTCTTGTCAGAGTGGACGTGGCTGTTGATGGACAGCGATTGCGGCACGCCGGCGTCGTTTGCCTCCAAGGCTGCGGCTCTATCTTTATACCTATGTATAATTCTTCTGTACGTGTGTTCGACGCTTAATTCCTTCTCTTATACGGTTTAACCGATTTGGATATCTTGTGTATATTTGAGTAGATCCCTGGATGGTTTGAAAATACAATTGAACCCGGTAGGTGGCACTGCAGTCGGATCGAATGATCAGCTTTCAAACAGGACTACGTCTGTCAGGACCGCTAGTATTGTTTAATTAATTGTATTTATAGTTTAAATGTAATTATTTTATATATTTGTAAACAAGTAAAGTTACCGTAGGGGCCCAGCAGGGTCGAAGCCTACTGGGGCGAAGCCTACTGGGGCGAAGGTTCTGCTTCAGAAAGGAAGATTCGACCCCGGTACGAAAGGAAACGAAGAAACAGGAGTGGATTTTTAGCAGCCAGTAAAAGTCTGACACTATCTCCCGCTCCGCCCATGGGCGTTGAGATGTAATTGGATAATTTTCCTATCTACAAAAATACAAATAAAGTTAGTTATAATGTTTAAGTAATTCAACATTTGTCTCCGCATCGCCCGAAGTTTGAGTGGTAGAAAAAGCTCAAGGAAATAAATATATCCGTCGAAAAAAATATATTTAGTCGAAAAAAAAAATACCTACTAGATTGAAAATGTGATAAGGTAATCCGAAATAAAACTAATAAGCGGTTATCTTTTTTGAATACATCTTAAATCTAGATAGAAACCATTCGTTACATCTTTTGAGGCTCAACTTTCTCCGCAGGCTATTTATCAACCTGTAAATTTATTACCTAGGTCGGTACCTAGATGTTATTATGGTTATATCTGAATCTGGATAAATCGTGGGATAGCTTAACGGATACCGGAAGATAATATCTCGGTGATTTATTTAAATTACTGTGTCGATTAATCAAATCGCAGCTAAATCAATGGACGATAACAGTCTCGTCTGAGCCCGAGTCTTCGAATGTCGAAGCGGAGCGCAGTTTCAGTGTCATATGAATTTTAACTTTATTTTCATTTATATAATACTAATTATCGCATGAGAAACTCGGAACGCGGAATTCCCGCGGCGCCGCGGGCATCCGCGCAACTCGTCAAAAATAAAGTTAAAATTCATATGACACTGAAACTGCGCTCCGCTTCGCTGCGCTTCGACGCTCTTTTGGTTTGAGTTGACCCTTAGGGAATGAGCCGTAATGCCACCAGTACCCAGTGCCTCTACATGACCATAATACCAACTCGATATGCATAAGAAACCCCCCCAAATGCACAGATGCACAAAAATCAGGCCCCAAGTGCTCGGCGACTCCAGCGGTTGTGCTAACGTTGACGGGCGTGAGCGCGGCCCTGGGGTCCGGGGTGCTAAGAATCTCCGGGCGAGAGCGATAAACCGTCGACGACTTGACCTGGCAACGTACAACACACGTACACTCCGGTCCGATGAGAACATCACCGAACTCGAGGAGGAGTTGAGCGGGTTACGATGGAGTATTGTGGGATTGTCTGAAGTCCGAAGACAGGGGGAGGATACAATAATCCTAAGATCTGGTAACCTGCTCTATTTCCGGGAAGGGGACAAGCAGTCCCAAGGTGGTGACGGGTTTATCGTCCACAGGTCCCTCGTGAACAATGTTGTGAAGATCGAGAGTGTGTCGACCAGGGTAGCGTACCTTATACTCAGAATATCATCAAGATATTCGCTGAAGGTCATACAGGTTTACGCTCCGACCTCGACACACCCTGACGACGAAGTAGAGACCATGTATGAGGACGTATCCAGAGCCATGCATGGTTCTAAGAGTCACTTCACCGTGGTCATGGGGGACTTCAACGCGAAACTGGGCAAACGAGACGGCAACGAGCTGCGAGTGGGGCAATTTGGATTTGGACGTAGGAACTACCGGGGACATCTACTGGCCAGTTTTATGGAGAAGGAGGGCCTCTACATGATGAACTCCTTCTTCAGCAAGCGTGAGCACAGGAAGTGGACTTGGCAAAGCCCTGATGGTGCAACTAAAAATGAGATTGACTTCATCATGTCGACGAAGAAGCAAATATTCAATGATGTCTCCGTGATCAATAGGATGAAAACCGGAAGTGATCACCGCATGGTAAGAGGCACATTGAATATCAATGTCAAGCTTGAAAGATCTCGACTGATGAAGTCTACGCTCCGTCCTGCACAGATCCAAATCCATAACTCCGAAAGCTTTCAGCTCGAACTTCAAAATCGTTTCGAATGCCTAGGAAGCTCCGTGGACGAATACAACGATGGGTTCGTGGAAGCTGTCCATACGGTCGGCTCTAAACTCTTTAAGACTCGTACAAATAAGAGCAAGAGGGTCACCGATCAAACTCTCCAGCTCATGAAGGAGAGGCGTGAGATGATTCTGCAGTCTTCAGACGATTCGTACACATATCGGCAGCTCAATAAACGGATCTCTAAGTCCTTGAAACGCGATCTCCGTCATTATAATACGGGAAAAATTAAAGACGCGATTGAGCGAAACAAGGGCTCCAAGGTGTTTGCAAGAGATCTGTCTATTGGGCAGAGCCAGCTCACGAAACTGAAGACCGAAGATGGCAGAGTCATATCCGCCAAACCAGAGCTTCTAGGAGCGATCGAGGCTTTCTATGGACAGTTGTACACGTCAACCACTAAACCCACTGTAAATCTAGCAAACGACCCAAGAGCTAGATTGAGCCGACACTATACCGAAGATATCCCGGACGTCAGCCTGTACGAGATTAGGATGGCTCTGAGGCAGCTTAATAACAATAAGGCGCCGGGTGACGACGAAATTACGGCCGAACTTTTGAAGGCGGGTGGAAAACCGATCCTTAAGGCCCTTCAGAAGCTGTTTGATTCCGTCATACTCGAGGGAAAAACGCCACAGGCATGGAGCGGAGGCGTGGTGGTACTGTTCTTTAAGAAGGGCGACAAGGCCCTACTGAAGAATTATAGGCCCATCTCACTTCTGAGCCATGTCTACAAGCTGTTTTCCAGAGTCATCACGAATCGTCTCGCGCGCAGGTTCGACGACTTCCAGCCTCCCGAACAAGCCGGATTCCGAAAAGGCTTCAGCACCGTGGACCACATACATACTCTACGACAGGTTATACAGAAGACCGAGGAGTATAATCTGCCTCTCTGCCTAGCGTTTGTGGACTACGAGAAAGCCTTTGATTCGATCGAGACTTGGGCTGTACTGCAGTCTCTCCAACGGTGCCAGATTGACTATCGGTACATCGAGATGCTGAAGTGTTTGTACGAAAACGCCACTATGTCAGTCCGACTTCAGGACCAGACTTCGAAACCTATCCTCCTGCAGCGAGGTGTGAGGCAGGGAGACGTCATTTCTCCGAAACTGTTCACGGCCGCAATGGAGGATGTCTTCAAGGTTCTGGACTGGAGTGGACTAGGCATTAATGTCAATGGCGAGTACATCACTCACCTTCGGTTTGCCGACGACATAGTAGTCATGGCTGAGACTACAGAAGAGCTCAGTACAATGCTCAATGACCTCAGTAGAGCTTCCGAAAGAGTGGGTCTTAAAATGAACATGGACAAAACTAAAGTCATGATAAACAACCGTGTAGCACCCACTCCTATCAAGATCGGAGACTCTATACTCGAAGTTGTGGACGATTACGTCTACCTCGAGCAGACAGTCCAGTTGGGTAGATCTAATTTCGAGAAAGAGGTCAACCGTCGAATTCGACTCGGCTGGGCAGCGTTCGGGAAGCTACGCGGTATCTTCTCATCCAACATACCACAGTGTCTTAAGACGAAAGTCTATGACCAGTGTGTGTTGCCAGTGATGACATATGGATCCGAAACGTGGTCGCTCACAATGGGTCTCATCAAAAGGCTTAAAGTCACCCAAAGAGCAATGGAAAGGGCTATGCTCGGAGTTTCCTTGCGTGATCGAATCAGAAATGAAGATATCCGCAGGAGAACCAAGGTTGCCGACATAGCACAAAGAATCGCCAAACTTAAGTGGCAATGGGCAGGGCACATTGCTCGCAGAACAGATGGCCGTTGGGGCCGAAAGGTTCTGGAGTGGCGACCGCGTACCGGAAAACGCAGCGTCGGAAGGCCTCCTACAAGGTGGACTGACGACCTGGTGAAGGTAGCGGGAATCCGATGGATGCGGGACGCACATGATCGTTCGTTGTGGCGACGCTTGGGGGAGGCCTATGTCCAGCAGTGGACGTCTGTCGGCTGAAATGATGATGATGATGATGCATAAGAAATCAAAGACATACCTATTATACCTATATTTGCTAACTTTTTTGCACGTACAAACGTGAATTATTTCTGAGACACTCTGTATGTTTTGTAGCGTGAATTCATTTCACTTAACATTATCGCAACAAACAGAATCAGTTTCTGCGTAAGTCCATTCAACAGAATTCAATATTTTCCAACATTTGTGCGCAACTTATAAGTTGGATTGCAACTCGGTCGTATTGTGGTCTGTTTATCAACTTTTTCATTGAAGTATCGACGTTTCGAGGACTTTGTGAATGTAAAATAATAAACAAGTTCTTATTGAGGCTTAAAATAACTTGTTTTTATTTTATGAAATGGTTAGGTACTTACAAGATTTATTTTAGTCAATGGTAGTGCGAACAGCAGCGGTAGATACAGGACTTCAAAAGCAAGATCTTCAATATTTTCTACTAAGATTTTCCTTACTTATGCCAGGCAACCACTGACTAGATTTCGATCAGCAGGAGCTGGCGACGCGGTAGACCCAGAAGGAGATGGCGTGACGATTTGGACTCTTACCTTAAGGATTGGCCAGAAGTGGCTAAGGACAGAAAAGAGGGGAATAACGGAAGGGAGGTTTTTGCCCTGCACAACACAACGGACTGATAATATTAATAATGCCAGTAAGGGCCTAAATCACCATTTAAAGTGATCAGCTCACGCTTCATCATCGTCATGGAATATTAATACTTTTACAGGGTGAGTCACCGATCATCGACGTTGAGATTGATGTGTAACTATAATGTCATTACCATTAATATAAGCGGTTTGACAAATGCCTGTACCTGACGACTCAGTGGAAAAGAAACCTGTATTTGGAATCTGTAGCTCAATACCTTGGGGTGGGCACTAGACCATACAGGCACAAAATAGATAGGTACAGAAGACAATCTCATGTATGTACTTCACTTTTTATACCTACGCTCGGTGGACACACACTAATGAGCGTTTGAGCCGGAACTGTTCGACGAGTGATCCGAGACGCGACCGAGACATCGTGTCTGTGAGCGGTGTCTTTGTGTGCGTTGCTTGAGCGCGCTTAGATTGAATTCTGTACCCATATTTTGTGATATAGGGGTAGGCAAGAAGCGTTCGCCCATAAATATACATCTTTATTTTTACCTTTTTATAGGCGAAATAAAAATACTTACGTGACATGACATTGACATTTTTTTTAGTACCAAATATTCTACGTTGTATGTTCTATTTTGACCCTGAAATGGAAGGGACTACTGAAATTGAATCCAATAAATAATGTTATTGAAATTAACATCCATGATTTTAATTAACTACTAGCGAACCTTTGAAATATTCCAACCGCAATATTTTGTACCATAGTTCCATTATATTCACCAATAATTTTGCGAATCGCAAACATCCCTTATTTGATTGAACACCCTTTAAATCACAATGAACAATCTAAATTGAAAACATCGTGCTCTCACTGAGTCTTTATTATATTAATTAAGTTTATTCATTTACTATAAAAGCTTTGTTTTAAAGAGATTTAATTTCCTCGCGTCTATTCTGTGACGGGCAGGAGCGTAACTGGACTAATTTAGACGTGGCGAAAGCACATCAGCGAGGCTTTTTTCATTCATAAATTCAAAAACGAAACAGGGACTAACTAACTACCCAGTGTACGACCACATCGTCCCTTATGTCTTGATCACACGTACCGAGTAAACAGGCGAGACAGTGCTCTCGTCCGAATACTCGGTACGTATGAACAAAGCGCCGAGTGCTCGGCCGAGCGCCTATCTACTACAACTCGCTTACATCACTGTCTAGGCCGAGCAACATTTTACTGTCTCGCCCTTTACTCGGTACGTGTGATCAAAGCATTACCATCTGCTGAAATAATGGTCAATTGCGTGTATATCTACATTAAAATTATAAAGAGGAAAAGTTTGTTTTTTTTTTGTTCGTAGAAGGTAATCTCTGATAGTACTGGTGCGATTGCTAAAATTTTTCCACTGATGGAAAGCTGTTTGATTCCTGAGTGACATTGGCTATATTTTATGTACGAGGGCGAAGCTGTCGGCAAAAGCTAGACAATTATAAAAAAAAACCCTTGTTCTTAAAGAGCCGTAGCTTGTGCGAGGCTCCATTGGGTGCGTGGCAGTGGGCGAGGGCCTACTTCTCCCACGCCTAACTACGCTACTGTCTCTGGACACAGAACAAAGACAAGCAGACAATGACAATGGACTTAGCTCTGGTGTTTGTCTACCTACTTAAAATCCTCTCTCCTAACTTTGCTGTGCCCGACAGGGTCCATATTGATCTTTACAATATTTTTGTACCATCTTTGTACATTATGGAATGCAATAAAGTATTGCATAGCATCTAATCGGCCTTATAATGTTCCCACTGCTGGGACTCGGGCCTTCTCTTTAGGAGAGGGAATGAGCCGTAATCTACCACGCGGGCCCATTGCGGGTTGATGGATGTCACACGTCATCGAATTTTTGGTTCTGAGTCATGCCGGTTTCCTCACAATGTTTTCCTTCACCGTTTCGAATAAAGTATTGAGTAATTTTGCAGGAAATGTCTCTCCGTATTTTGGAAGAAAGATTCCAATTATGTTTGGATTTCATTTTGGTAATATCAAGAAAGTTCATTGAATTGCCAATAAACTTGAGTCGTAGGAGGATACTTAATAATATATGGGATATATCGATGATAGTTTGTAGGGTTCCGTACCTACTCGAGGCGTAATCTACGGAACCCAGGCTTGGTTCTTATTGGACGGCGAGCTACCCATTCCTCACCGCCCACAAGCCTGCACCTACGGAGACCTTTCACCTTTCGAATGTCTTAAGTTACACAGTCCGACATAAGGTAATTGTCTTTCCATTGTGTCTCTAATTACGACATTCAAAGAGTTAATCACCCTACGACTTCTGATTTACTCTCATCCCTTAGGCTTGATTTAGCTCGTACTCTCACATGACATTATGATTATCAATTCAGCCGAGAGACGTCCTCTGTTGAACATAGTCTTCCCCAAATGTCGCTTTAACGAGTAGTCTTGTGGGTCTCGCATCCATCGGATTCCCGTGACTATCATCAAGTCATTGGTCCATCTTGTGGCCTTCCAACGCTAATGCTAGAACTACATTAGACGTGTAAAACGTTTGATTTGTACGTAGAACGACGTCGCGTGGCGTGGATCAAGTGTAGCTCTACAAGTCTAGTTTCCATATAAAATGTACGATGACCGACGCCTACATCGGCGTGTGAGGCACACGTGTGCGCAGTGTAGTTCTAGCTTAAGTCTTCTGGTACGCGATTGCCACTTCAGAACCTGTCATCTCATTTTGTGACATGACGTGTGTACGAAAGATCGACAAAATACGGCTAAGTACCATAAACAAACCACAATGAATGACATTTGATTAAACTAAATATAGTTTACCCTCAAAAGGGTTGAATTGAGGTTTCCAAATTCAACATAAAACGATATAATTTTGTTCATTATTTAAGTGTATTAAGATTGGATTATTTCGTCTCAAACGGGTCGTATTTAATCGTGTTGAAGGTTTGCCAGAATATAATCTATTTTTTATTCATTTCATAATTATACAAGGTGCAGTTTTAAAACTGCACAATATTTCAGGAGGTTGTAATAAAACTCATAAATAATCATATAAAAATACGATACCTGGTCAATAATCAGTAAAACTTGTTATTTTTTTTTTTTAATTTTAACCGTTTTTCAGAATAACTCTCTAAATAAACTTCTTAAAAAAATACAGAATCACCCGTTGCGATTTATCGCACGCCGTGTCACTGTGTGTGTGAGTGCATCAACCTGTACGAGGCTCCGCCCACTTATTTTACGAAATGAATAATTTAACCTTAGATGTAGATCGAATTCGATGATCATAATGTACATTAATGTCTTAAATTTCGCTATTTAATTACTCGCTTTTAAGCATCATCACAATGTGAAAATCTTTTAAAAGTCACGTTGACGTCGCGTCGATAGGTACTTACGTATCAGCTGATGAATAAAATGTTAGGCCGAGATCAATAAACCTTATGAGGCGTCCGTGCCTCCGTCCGTAGGTATCATCGAGCGCGCGCGCTCGAGATTTAGATACGCAGTGGTACATGAACGTATCTACCAGACGCAGTCTGTCGGTAATGTCATTCTCAAGGTCAGTTTTCCGTAATAATTTCGTTTTTATTTGTAGATTAAATTGGTGGATGTGAAATTTCCCTTCGTACTTTTTAATGGGCTGAGGACCGACAAAAAACACTTCAAGATAATTTGTGCTAGTTACGTAGATAGGTAGGTTTTTAAGTGATTTATCTTGCCTGTTAGGTAGGTATTTTTACCGTAGTTAAAATTTTTAAATCAATTTATTTACACTAATCAAATTGATTCGGCTAACAACGTATTTACAAATGACTTTTTATGTACTTACTAACAAAATAAAATAAATACCTAAGCAGGTACTTATGTTACCTGGAGGTGTTGTTCAAACAGACAGCAGTCTAGCACGACGTTGCTGATTTTCTTTTAATTTCGTAGCACAAACACATTCGTTTTAAAGTGTCGAAAGCACTAATCACTAGTGATCACCTTTTCAAGTAACGTACTTGCCGACCGTAGTGAGGAAACCAAACCGTAGACCAGCATCCCGCGTGCTGGCCCGTGGCTCTCGCTTGAAGTATTCCAGGATATTTTCCTGCAAGGCGACAAGCAGGCCTTCGTTGCCGCGACCGTCAGCAAGCCGGGGAACGCCGAATCGTCGAAACTCGCGGAGTCTTTGCGTAGCAGCCAGTATTACCCTTTGAGATGGACGTTACGATGTTTCCACTGATAGCATACAAGCGGACTATCTCCACCAACTCTACATTGGAGTATTGGTCTGTCATCTTTCATCACTAGATACCGCAACCGTTAACCGAAGGCGCTGTGGGCGAATATTGCAAGCGCGTGTATGCACACGTCGGCGGCGTCAGTTACACTAAACATGATCGATTGATCGATGGCGCGGGGGCGTGGCTAGGGTGTGTCGTGCGGGAGATTATTGGTGCTTTACGTTGCGTGTATGTGTGTGAAAGCGCGGTTTAAATAATGGTGCGTTTGTGTGTGTGAAAGCGCGGTTATAAGGGAGGTATCAGACTAGCAGAGTTTATAAAAAAGGTAGTTCACACATACCGATTTCCATATATAAGAAAAAAAATACCTACTCATTTTATTATTGATTCGGGTCGAGAATCACTAACATAATTACCTCCTGAATTTTTTTGCACCTTTAAAACTGCACCTTGTATATCTTATTTAAAGATATATAAATAGCATGTGGCAATTAATTATTAACCTTTCAATCGTGGAAATTACAGACACAATATTTACTTATTTAATTTTTCCAAGTAGGTTTTAAAAAATAGTAGTTTATGTGACTAGGGGATAAAGCAGTGTCTGTAAGTCGCGGGCGGCATGTTGAATTCCGAACGCAACGAAGCTTGTTAATTTGAATCCCGAACGATAGTGAGGGATTTATAAAATGAACTCCCGAGCATTGCGAGGGAGTTAATAAAGAAACCTGAGTAAAGTGAGGAATTCAAGCCGCCCAAAAAAAAGACAGCTTTATCCCCGTGTTGCATACTCTACTTTTTACACCATCTGTGAGATAATTAAAAGACAATTTGGTCGACTAAATCATATATTAGAGAAATATAAGTACCTATTATATTTACAAGTTCATCAAACAAACAAAATTCACTACTCCAAGATTCTATAGTTTCAATTTTCTAAAACGCTCTCGTCAGTAAGCATGTTTTATTCTATTTTCTTTTTTTTTTGTTAGTGGCCAGTTTGAATTTCGAGTCAACTTGTTCGAGCGACGTACATTTTAATTCACAATGTTGACAATTTTTGATGTTCCAAATTCAAATCTCGTTATTCCCTAGGGATCGGCCATACTGCATTATCTCCCTAGGGATAGAATGACTCGCTTTAAGTGAGGTTTGTATGACGTATAAAACGACATTATCGAGCAGGTGGTGTAAAAATACTTTTTCATTACTCATACTCTAAAAGTAGGAAGTTGCCTGAGGAGCGAGCTGAAAGTGATACTTTTCATCCCTAGGGAGTTTTACTTTACAACTGACAGCTGTCAAATTATTAAAAAAAAACTAGTTCTATCTTCACTTTTCTATTGAACCATGTTCCAATTTTCCATACAGCCAGTCAATCACAGCGCGATATAAAATTGAAATAACTTAAAGATAAGTATTAATTAATTATTATTATATTTTAAATGATTTATTTGTTCAATTATTTCTTTAAAATACTTTATTTATAAAAGATTACAGTTAATTTCAAATTTTTCATTAATGAGGCTGAATAGGTGACCGGCCACAGAAAAAAATAAAACAAAAGGGCGGGAAAGTGGCAATCAGTCGTTGTTTTTTCGAGTTTTGTTTACATTTCCGTACAACAGAGAGTTGTATTAACAAGTTATGTTTATCAGATTAAAATAGTGATTTAAAGCCTAATTTCATAAAAGAAGAGGCTAAAGCAGTAGTGGAAAACTTTTTACCGCCTAAACCAGAAGAAAGATACCTACCTAAAATCATAGGTATGACTCAGGTTTTACAAACTTTTTATTTTATTTTTACTTTCCTTGTATTCGTAATGAAAAGCACAGTGCTTACCTTGGGGTGAAAGTAACTAATTTAGTCCCTCGAATTAGCCAACTCCTTCTCGGGACGAAATAAGTTACTTTCACCCCTAGTGTAACAATGTACTATTACACGTCAATTTAAACTAGATGAGGCCGGTTTCCTAGCTATCCTGAGAAGAAACACTGAAACAAACTCAGCGGTGAAAAAAAGGAGTAAAGTCCATATATCAAACATGTAATGATCAAATTTTATAATAGTTACCTATCTATTATTGTTATTTGACTTAATTGCTTTTTATGTAATCACGGTTTTTTATTAATCTACACTAATATTACAAAGAGGGAAAAATTTTATTATTGTGGGTACGTTTGTAAAGAATAAACTCAAAAACTACTGTGCCGATTTCTAAAAATTCTTTCACCATTGGAAAGCTGCATTCACCCTGAGTAACATCCTAACTAATATTATAAA
This sequence comes from Mythimna ferrago, assembly GCA_910589285.2. NCBI lineage: Eukaryota > Metazoa > Arthropoda > Insecta > Lepidoptera > Noctuidae > Mythimna > Mythimna ferrago. The sequence goes on along the minus strand of OU342677.1, from coordinate 25,992,220 downwards.
TTTGAAAGTGTGGATGTTTGTTTGATTTGGATGAAATTGGGCATGCATATAGCCTTTGACATGGAAAAGAACATGGCTACCTTTTATCCCGATTCCTTGAGTATCTAATGCCACGCGTGCGAAGCCGCGGGCAAAAGCTAGTAGGCTATATTTATTGCCCGTGCGAAGCCGGGACGGGCCACTAGTATTAAATAAACAAGTACTGTGCATAAGTGACAAATTCCTCGCAACTTTTATTTCATTTGCACATTAAAATATGTTGAACTAGTAATTACCTAAGTCGCTGGTGTGTAAATAAATAAATACTTGGTCATTATAGGTAACGAAACAAACACGAACGAGAACAATCTGCGAAAGAATAAATACATAAAAAAATCTATCTGCACTAATATAATAAAGAGGTTTGTTTTTATGTTTTTTTTTTGTTTATAAGAAATAATCTCTAAAAGTACTTGTCCGATTGCTATATTTTTTCAACGATAGGAAGCTGCTTTATTCCAGACTGACATAGGCTATATTTTATGTACCTACGCGGGCGACGCCGCTGGCAAAAGCTGGTACATACATAAAAGAAAGTCGTGTTAGTTACACTATTTATAGTTGAAGAACGGCTGAACCGATTTGGCTGAAAATTAGTGGGGAGATAGCTTAGAACCAGGGGACGAACATAAGATATCCTATTTATCCCGATCCCGTGGAACGTGACATAAAACGTGATAACAAAACGCAATTGACAGCTAAACGAAACGGTATGGTTGGAAATTTGACAATTTAAAAATTTTAGGTTGACCGGTTGATGTTTTTAATGGTATATTAAATTAATATTCTGTAGAGTAGGGTAGGGTTAAGGTAAGTTACAGTAGGGTAGAATTGAGTAGAGTAGAATATAATAGTCAGTTGACGGGAGCGAAGCCGCGGGCAAAAGCTAGTATATAATAAATTAGCGCAGATACCACATTTTTTATCTGTAGCATTAGTCCCAGACGTCATGAAATGAAACTAATAAGAGAACATATTACATCGCGGCGGGCTAATCAAACGGTATTGTGTTTATTCTGAGCAAACGTAATGCGAATGAAATTCTAAGTAGATATTAACAGAAAATATAAGAAAAAACAACTTTTTATAAAAAAAAATATAACCGACTTCACTAAAAAAAACACTAAAACGATCAAAATAATTTTAATTTCGGAAGTCGGTGTTTTTCGTTATTGTTTGTTCCTTATTTAACACCGACTTCCGAAATTAAAATTATTTTGATCGTTTTAGTGTTTTTTTTAGTGAAGTCGGTTATATTTTTTTTTATAAAAAGTTGTTTATTTCACACTTTTTAGTTGCAACACACTTACAGCCAGAGTACTTTTTTCTCATGTCAATTCCAATTAACTCAAACCCTGCTAGAATACATCATTTTCATAATAATATGAAGTTCCCGTGTCTACCTTCCACCTTCCGGCTCCATCATCAGATCACTTTGATAGTACCTTATAGCCAAAGAGCATCTCATGACATTTCTAATAAGCCCAAACACGGGTAGGATACATTGATTAATTACGGAGTTCCGGTGCCTATCTTCCAGCTTCATCACTATCATCAGGTTACTTCGATGATACCATTTTCAACATAACCATTCAGAACTATTCATTTATTTGTATTGTCATAGTCGCTTAACTATGTTCATTGTGATATTTGTTTGAGTATGAAGTTCCGTTGGCAATATCTGGTCTTCTTAATCAGTTCCACCTCATCAAATGTCACTTTTTGACTGTAAATGCTTAATTCCTTGATGAAAATATCAAAATGACTATATAGTTGCCTATAATATTTGAAGAGTTCCCTCGATTTAGCCAAGATTCCATCATCAGATCCCGACTTGGTGCCTATGGGACCATTTGGGAAGTATACCCTTTCCAACAAAAAAAGAATTTTTCAAATCGGTTGGCAAGCGACGAAGTTATGCCCGAACATACATAAAAAAAAAAAAAAAAAATACAAACATCCGAATTGAGAACCTCCTCCTTTTTTAGAAGTCGGTTAAAAAAAACTAGGTTCTTTTAAGTAGTCTGTGCACCCACGATTCGCTCAGTTGGCTAGAAAATTAAATAGTGCTTTTTAAATCCAGTCTGTACTTCATTGAATATTTAAATATTTAGTTCTGTAGTTGATTTTTTTTTTCAATTTCTTTCTAGAAAAATCGTTTGCTTTTAAAACGTAGCGTTGCTTTATTAAACACTAGCTTTTGCCCGCGGCTTCGCAAGCGTATATAAAAGACCTTCCCTCTTTCTCCCCCTTTTCTCACTTTTTTATAAAAAAAATTAGCCTATGTCCGTCTCCAGGGTCCCAACTATCTCTGCACCAAAAATTCATCAAAATCGGTTTTGCCATTTAGGCGTGGAGACGTAACAAACAAACAAACTCACTTTCGCTTTTATAATATTAGTAAGGATTGGACAATTATTTTTTAGTCTTTAGATTTCTAGCTAAGTGTTTTTGCTTCGTTTCCGCTCAGTATTTATTTTAATGTTGGTTAATTTTTTTTATAAACTCGTAAAGTAATAAAAACTTGAAAGCCTATTTTAAAAAATAGTTGTTTGTTTTTTCCACATTTGTAGTATAATAGATATGAATCTAAGCTATTATTTTTTACAATATAGTAATATTTACTAAGAAATTATGTTTATATTTCAACTTGACATTTTTTCTTTTTGATCAATATTAATATTAAAAGAGAAAATATTAGCATTTTTGAATTTTTGTTAGTTATGAATAAACTCAAGAACTGGACTGTTTTCAAAATTCTTTTACTAGTAGAAAGTTATATAGTAGTATTTGTATTTTATAGGCATGTATTTTAATAATATGCATATACACCTACCACAATTTGTCTCTGCATCACCCAAAGGTTGACTGGTAGAAAATGCCTTATGGCATTAAGTCCGCCTTTGTACTCTTTTGTGCATAAAGAATTAAATAAATAAATATAAATAAATAAAGTTACTTTACCACTGTCTGACAGGCAATTTTTTTCACGCGAGCTAAGCTGCTGGCAAAAATTAGTTATTTATGTATGTACAGTAGTGGTTCATAGGCGGCCTTAATGTATAGATACAATAACGCATTCTGTACCAGTCCAACTTTAATTAAAAAAAAAAACACTAATACTAAAATTACTAAGCCATATAGGTACCATCTGTTCTGCGTGCAATGTGCCCTGCCCATTGCCACTTAAGTTTGGCGATTCTTCGAGCTACGTCGGTAACCTTGGTTCTCCTGCGGATATCTTCATTTCTAGTCCTATGTCCAACAGTGGACGTCTTTCGGCTGACATGATGATGATGATGATGATGATATAGGTACGCTCTTAAATAATTTAAATTCTAATATCTTTAGTAGAAACTCGTAGCAAAAAAACCATTAACACCACTTTTAATACCAGGCTAATCACTACACAAAGAATGAAAAGAGAAATACCATTTCTACGTATATTCCAGCACTATTCGTAGCAGGCTAACCGTGAAACCACCGGGTGTGTTGTGAGCCATACGCACCAAGCTTTGCACCGCTCCACACTAACTGTGAAAGTACGAGTCTAGGCTAGGAGTATAAAGGCGCAGGGTATTTTCCAGGGTCAAAATAATTACATTTTATTTAGTCCGTATTTTAGATTATAAAAAAATATTGGACACGTGTTTTTTCTTTTTTCGATTAAACAAAAAATGACAAAGATATAGCCCATTAAAGTCATGTGTGACATCACCCCGTGCGAAAAAATGCAGCACGGCGTGACGTTACACGTAACTTTAATGGGCTATATCTTTGTAATTTTTGGTTTAATTTAGAAATAAAAAAAATACGTGTCCCTTGTTTTTGAATAATTTAGAAAAGACGGACTAATTACGTTTTTTACGGCAACTAGCCTGAAAAATCTTCAAAACTCCATTCGGGAATTGAACTGTTTACATAGGTAAGTTTGTACGGAATCCTCAGGGCGCGAGGCCGACTCGCACTTGCCCAATTTTTTTATTTTTTGGTTCCGTACCCAAAGGGTGCCAACGGGATCCTATTACTAAGCCTCAGCTGTCTGTCCGTCCGTCAGTCTGCCAGCGAACTGTATCTCATAAACCATAAGGTTGAGAATTGGAATTAAAAAAAAGTTAGCTAGCTCCATTTCAACTAGCAACCTCGCAAACTGATTTATCTTTTCAGAACTAAAAAAGTTCACACGACGAGAACCAATAGAAAGAGACGAAAACCAATTTCTGAATTCCAATCTGGTGTCTAATTGGAAATTGGTCGGATCTAAGATATTGGTAATCCATTTAATTAACTTACGGACACGATCTGGTTAGCCGAGTCTCAAGTCAGCCGCAAGGATTTGGTGTCAAAGCGATCTTGGTTACATCGGAATCTCGCGAATCTCGTTACAGTACAATTAAATAAAGCAATGGATCTAATTGATTGCAAAATCATGAAATAACTTCTTCCGCTCTGGGTGGAGGGAGAGGGAGTGTCAAACTTTTAACACACCTATATTTAGGGTTGCCAGGACCGGACATTTGGTCAAAAAGACCGATTTTTTTTTAAGTTTAACATGACTTTTTGATAACAATAAAATGCATGCAATCTTTTTAAATTCTAATGAAAAAACATTAAAATTAAGTGATATAATTGCTAGACTAATTGCATGTCCGCTCTGCTTGTGCTAGCGAGACAGGATATAACAAAATTCAAATGACAGTTCAAGCTTAAGGCGTATAGTCCCTTGAACCATCTGACCGAAATTATGTGAACGCAACTCTCGCACTCGCCTAGGCGGCAGTACGCAAATCTGTGCATTTATTTGCGGCCAGCAGCGCCCGGAAAGCGCTTTAAATCCATTTTCTCTGCGAGATATTGATTGATTTACATATGCAATGTTCACTTTGAAGAATATTGAACCACCAATTTTATTTTTATGTGTAAAAATGTTTCTAAAAATCCAAGCCGTTTCGAAGGAGTAGGCAAAAGTTGCGAAAAGTTGCGAAATTGCTAAATATTTTTTTTAGACAAAAGTAATAATTGCACGAAAAAATTAAATGTTGATATTATTGTTCATGAATCTATAATAAACATATATTTTTTTCAAACCAATTGACCTAGCCGTTACGGAGGAGTAGGCCTCAGAAAATCACTGTTTTATGGCACTTTTCGGGCGCTTGGCCCTTAAAAAGCCTAAAAAAAGCCAAAAATGGTCAAATTTGGCAGGAAACGCAACTTAAAAGCCTGACCATGTCCGGCTTTACCCGGACGTCGAAAGATCTCCCACCTAAAAATCCTAGTAGAGCCTTCCACAGAGAGGTGTTACGCGACAATGTGACTAAGATGCGACAACGCGTTTATCATTTTAATATTCCTCACACAAAAACTAGCATGTACAGGTACCGGCACGAATCTTGAGCGCTCGGCGTCAGAGTGGGGATCGCTTTGCGCATTCCATACATTGGCGAGCCAATCGTCGTCGTTGTTAGATACATGCAGCAAGCGCAGGGAACGAATCACGAGTGACGTCTATGGCACGATGGCGCGGCGAGCCAATTACTGACACTCCCCGCACTCGTCTCACTTCGTACCACTAAAAAGACCGAATATTTGACTTCCGCGCAACTTGAAGCCAGCGCTCAAGATCCGTGCCGATATCTGTACTTACCTAATAATGACTCTTTGCAAGTATTGGTTTCGTTTCGACTGTTAGTGCAGAGAGTACCTGTACTTAATAAAATAAATAAATACAAATTCATCATTTCGGAAACTGAAGCCTTTAATATGGGCTGCATATAATGTACACTCTGGTTTACATGTGGGGTTTCTATCTTTTGTCTGAGTATCGACTCGCACCGGCTCTTTCAACCAGCCTGGCACAGCGGCTGTGAATGCGGTCTGGGGCACAATGTAATGCGTATACGCACAAAACAGATAGGTACAGAAGTCAATCTCATGTATGTACTTCACTACTCATACCTACGCTCGGTGGTTGCGCTAGGGTTGTCAACTTTGGCTTAAGGTCAAAAAACGTGGTAGAGACACGTAGAGATATCTAATTGTTGTATTCATTGTTGAGAACCTACCTACCTAACTGTTCTACGTTATGTTAAAACGAACCATCGAAATATAAGCAAATAGGTATCTATCAACCTCTCTGAAGCAACTGGTTGCTTAAAAAACGACAATTCACGGTTTAATGCAGAATTTATAAATAACGGTAAATTTGGGTGAATAGAAACTCGGGGGTCAATAGAAACAAAACTTCAATGAGTATTTTCATGATATTTGAATATTTGTTGCAGCATTTAACTATATAAATTTATTAATGAATTGATATTTTAAAAAGTCGATGCTTTGTTAGAAGCCGATAATATGGTATTTATTTATTTATTGACACTTCTTGCACAAAAAACTGTACAAAGGCGGACTTAATGCCTTAGGCATTATCTACCAGTCGACCTTAGGGTGGTGCAGAGACATAACATGGTAGGTGCAACTTAAAGGCAAACAAACAAAAAGAAAATTAAAATCAACATAAATACAAAAATATATAAATAAATACTTATATAAATACATACAAATAAACAAAATTATTATGAGAAATGAATATAACAAATCACTGCTGTGATGATTCCGCCAACTTCTTGCGAATGTGTTCACGAGCCATTACCTTAAAGGAGAACCGGTTGGATGCCATCCTGATGTTCAACGGGAGCGCATTCCAAAGAAAGATCGCTTGGACAAAGAAAGAGGATCGGATAAACCCAGAGCGGTGTGAGGGACATCGTAGAAGACGATTATTCGTTGATCGGAGATTTTTACTATGGGCAGAGCAAATGAATTGAATTTGAGAAGTCAGATAAGAAGGAGAAGAAGGTTTGTCTAGAAAAGAAAACAGGGTAGTCAAGGCCCTTAGTGCTCTACGCTGACGAATAGGTAGCCATTTCAAAAGCGAACGATGTTCAGATACATGGTCATACTTACGGAGGTTGAAGACAAATCGAATGCAGTTATTCAGAAGGCGGTCAAGTTTATTGAGGAGATCTGCATTCAGGTCATAGTAGCACACATCACCATAGTCAATAATGGGAAAAATTAGGGACTGTACAAGCAATACCTTTATGTGAGCTGGAAGAAGATTTTTAAGACGATAAAGCGACCGTAACGTTCCGGTTACTTTTCTACTGACACTTGCAACCTGCTTGCGCCAGTCAAGGCAGGCGTCGACTTGTAGACCCAGATCCTTAACCTCGGAGCCAAACGGAATAACCGTGCTGTCAAATATCACATGTGGAATAGTTTGGTTATTAAGCTTTCTCAAACTATGGGGGCTCCCAACTATGATAGCCTGACATTTAAGCGGGTTAACTGCCACACCAAAACGGTCAGACCAGCTTTTTATGGTTTTTAAGTCTTGGTTAAGCTTCTCGATCGTATCAGATACGTTGTCAACACCTGACTGACAGTAGAGCTGCAAATCGTCGGCGTAAAGATGATACGCACACTGAAGCTCGGGGGTTATGAGATTGATGAAAACAGAAAACAAAAGAGGAGATAAAATACCGCCTTGAGGGACGCCAGCTGAAAGGTCACACCACTTTGATGAGGAGTTACCAGCACGAACTGACTGCTGACGTCCCTGAAGATAAGAAGAAAACCACTCCAGTACCTCCCGAGAGACCATAAGATAAGAAAGGATGGACAAGAGGACTTCGTGACTGACGGTGTTAAAAGCATTGGAGAAGTCGATTAACACTAAGGTAGTAACTTTAGTATCTTCCATTCCCCGCCTTATATCGTCAGTCACTTTAAGGAGAGCTGTCACGGTACTGTGCCCGGGCCTGAAACCAGATTGAAAAGGGCTGATGAGGGAGTTCCGATAAATGAAATTGGAGAATTGTTTGTGGACACAGGCCTCGAGCACTTTAGACAGGAATGGAAGGATGGAAATTGGACGAAAGTGACTGGAAAGAGTGGGATTGGAAATCTTGGGTAAAGGACGGACATAGGCTTTACGCCACAGGGAAGGAAAAACACCAGAGTAAAGAGAAAAGTTGACGATGTGGGATATAGCAGGCAGAAGTTGATCCAAAGCCGACACGATCATATGACGACTGATGTCATCGCAGCCCACGGCTTTGGATTTGATGGATAGGATAATCTTTTTGATCTCTCCGGGATCCACTGGAGTACCTAAAGACAAATGGGGCGATATTGGGGCGCGTCAGACTAGCAAGGTAATCAATAGTTTGACATTTGGTTAGACTATCAAGCGTAGGAACGGTAGAGAAATGATAGTTAAGCTCGTCCAAACCAATTGTATTAGGAAGGTCTGAATATCGCGATTTACCGACACCTAGAGTTCCAAGGAATTTCCAGATATCGGCAGAAGAAGACGAAGCTATATTATTAAGAATGTGGCGGCGTTTAGCGTTGCGTATCATCAGGTTACATCGATTCCTAGAAGTCTTGAAGAAAGTCCAGTTGTCTTCAGAGCGATCCTTCTTAAATTTCCGAAACGCACGGTCTCTCCTTCGCATTGCCATCCGAATTTCAGTGTTCATCCATGGTGCAGGTGGACGCTTCAGCTTAACTTTCCTAATAGGTGCATGTGTGTTATACAAATCGATCACAATTTTGTTAAAGATACAAACTTTGTCATCCACTGTAGCAGCTTCCTCCAGGGGTGTCCAGTCAATAGCTGATGCATCTTTTAAGAGTTGCTCACTACTCATACGTGCAAAGGCACGCCTGTACTGGAACAAGGGTTTGGGTTTAGGGGGTTTAAGGACATAGGATAAGTAAATAAGATCATGATGGGAAAAGCCGGGAGCATCAAGTTGACCATGTGAGGATGTTAAAGAAGGATTAGAGGTAAGGATAAGGTCAAGCCAGGTATCATCACAGTCTTTATTATGATGAGTTGGCTGGAGAGGCAATACATTTAAACTGGCTGACTCCACAAGATGCAGGAGTTTACGGGACCGAGGGGAGTTTTGGGCAAGGAGGTTGGTGTTAAAATCTCCCATGATGATATGATGTGCATACTCCGAACCCAAAGATTCAAGTACCGATTCGAATTCGGTGAAAAAATCAAGAGTAGGGGGACAATAGACGACACCTAGAACGACTTTAGCTCCTTTGACACAAACCTCAAGAAAAAGAAACTCAGCAGTATTAATCGGAGAAGAAGTAGTTAGAATTTTAAAAGGAAAATCACTGCGTAGGTATATAGCTACACCACCCCCTCTCCTACCGATCCGATCATTCCGAATAAGAACGAAGCCAGGGAGAGAGTAGGAAGTAGACAGAAGGTCAGGTTTGAGCCAAGTCTCGGAAACCAGGATGGCATGAACGTTGTTGCTAGTGAACGTATCATATAGTTCATTATAGTGACTAGGGATACTTATTGGTATCAAAGTGAAAAACCAAAGTTTTGTATCTATTCACCCCATTTTACGGTAATAAATTCTTTTATTAAACAACCGTCCACTGAACAGCTAATAACTTATTTTTATTGCTCCATTTTTGCACAAAAACGTTCACATTAGTCCCAACTGGTCCAAAATGTCGTGTCCGTGTGAGCGGTGTCTATGTGTGCGTTGCTCGAGCGCACTTTGTATGTAGATTGACTTCTGTATCTATTTGTCTTTTGTGGTATATAGATACACTTCCATAAATATGGCTTTGTGTAGAATAGTACTTGTGCTAGATATGTTTTCAGAAATTATTATGGGATAGCTATCATAAAATGAAAAGTTGTTCAAGGTTTTTTTTAAGTAATAAAAAATGTTGTTTACTGACTTTTTATTTCAGTCGAGTAAATGTAAGGGGTGAAAATGAAGTCACAAATTACTTTTCTTTTCAGGAAAAGAATGACTTTTTATAACCAAACTTTTTATAAAAAAAATATTTAAACGATTTCAGTGAAACAAAAAACACTCAGACGTGCAAAATATGGTGTTTCTTCGTTATTTACCAATGACTTTAATTTTTTTTCCGGTGGGTAAAACTCATCCAAGAAGCTTGTTTTTCCACTTGATTTTTTTTTGTATTGAAGTCGTTTGTATTCTTTTGTAAAAAAAAAAAATATTTTACTCTTTGTAATTGTGGTATTTTTTTTAAGTTGGAAAATCGTTCTGACTTCTCCTGCTTTAGGGTGGAGCGAGAGAGCGTGTCAGACTTTTACTGACTAAAACCCAAGTATATGATCAGTTGCCCTAGTTCCAGGACCACTGTCTCCGTTTAAGAAATTCCTTGTGGCCCCAACAGGAACCTGTTGGGGTACCGAAATCATGTTACTTTATTTGCTTATCTTTCTCTGCTTTCTAGTTCTTTTTCTAGTTTCTTTCTAATAGAAGCAACAAGTAATATGTAACCAAGCATTAAATGTAACACATAATATGATTTAAAAGAGTGTCCATGGAGTTTCTTCCACGTTCTTCTCCATAGAGATCTACTCTTTGGAACGTGTAATTTAGCTTCACTTTTCTTGGACTGACCGACATTTGACTATTCAAAAGTGCCTGCAAATGGTCTATTTGAAATAAATGCTTTGACTTTGACTTTTCACGATTATCTTATTACCTTTATTATTCGGTGACTTATGGCTCCGAAACGTGGTCGCTCACAATGGTCCTCATCAGAAGACTCGCTCAAAGGGCAATGGAAAGGGCTACGCTCGGAGTTTCCTTGCGTGATCAGATCAGAAATGAAGGTATCCGCAGGAGAACCAAGGTTAACGACATAGCTCGAAGAATCGCCAAACTTAAGTGATCGTGGGCAGGGCATAGTACGCAGAACAGATGGCCGTTGGGGCCGAAAGGTTGCAGTGCTGACCATGTGATGACGTGGTCAGAGTCCCGGCAATCCGATGGATGCATGACGCACAGAACCCAGTCGTTGTGGCGACGCTTGGGGGAGGCCTATGTCGAACAATGGACGTCTTTCGGCTGATATGATGATTATTAGATCGATAAAATACACAAAGTTTCAGTAAATAACAATCAAAGGAATATAAACATAGTCATTATTGTAATCCAAACTCGTCTACTTGTTTTACCTTTGCCTTAAAAGGTTGTTCAACATCATTATATTCCACGATTCCTTGAAAATATTGTTTTCTGTGTTCTGTATACGTTGAAATATTCTTTGAATTTCATGCAAGCAAATGGCAACTCAGAAACTCCTGTCCCAGATTTTTCCGATAACATTAAGATTGAATTCGTTTTGTCAAGCGGAAAAATGAGAATAGATAACTACTTTAGTAAGTAAAAAATATATTCAGCCGAACATAGAACCTCCTTCTTATTGAAGTCGGTTAATGAGCTACATGAAAGCTGATATCGCCAAACTTTAGTGGCAGTAGGCAGGGCAAATTGCTTGCTGCTCAGATGGTCGATGTGGCCGAAAGGTTCTGGAGTGGCGACCACGTACCGGAAGACGCAGCGTTAAAAGGCCTTCCGCAAGGTGGACCGACGGTTTAGTAAGGGTCACGGTTATCTGATGGATGCGGGACGCACAGAGTCGGTTACTGTGGACACTTGGGATGCTAAGTGGTATTTAGGTAAATCGGTATTCTTCGGAACCCTTATAGGATCACTTTGTCTTCCGTCCGTCTGTCTGTCTGTCTGTCAAGACCCTTTATCTCGAGAACGCGTGGAGGTATTGAGTTGAAATTAAAACCACATACTCAGGTCTGCGGTCCCTTCAAGCTGTGAAAAAATCAAACTTCTAAGTTAACGAATAAAAAAGATACGGCCGTTTATGTCGCAAAAAAAATCATAGGGAAACTTCCCGTTGACCCAGAATCCTGAAAGGCACAAAGCAAGGTCTTATAGCACAGGTATAGGGAAAAATCTGAAAACAGTAAATTTGTTGTAACCTACGTCACAAAAACCGACTCGAAGTGCGAGTCGGTTTTTATTTAAATTTAACGTGTTCGGAAGCGAGCTTATTGATCTTGAAATTGACCGGGCACAATTTACAGATCGCTGATCGCTAGCTTCTGTCAGCGGTTTCGTCTCTGTGTTAGTAGATAAAATTTATTATTTAAAAAAAGTAAAAAAAAAGACATAATGTGTACTACATGTTATTCGAGGACATGGTCAACCCGTGGGCCAAATTTCATCCAAATGCGTTCAGAGTTCGAGCGTCCGTGAAGAAGTAACAAACACACATTCACGAATTTTCGTCTTTTAGTATGAAAATTAACAAAATGGTCGGTTGTCTGATTTTTCATGGAACAAAACTGTTCTTCACCAGTCCTTTCACCAACATTATAAAGATCATCGTTCCCCATTTACATCGCTTTCCCTAAACAAAAGACAGGCAAACGTTTTTAATTTCCACATTTTTCTTAACTCCTTAGTAATATTACACCTCAAATATCTTACTGCAGACAGAGGATAAAGAACTCCTTTGTTCGTAGTAATAGAATACTGGCTGGAACAGGTCTCATGGCGGACTGACTTTTTAATTTTTCTTTGTACTGGATACTTGGGCTTTTGTCACATAGATGACATGGTTTTTGAAAAGTTGGCCTTTCTGTTTGTTGCTCTTGAACTTCACTCGGAAAAAAATCCGGCAAAAAGTTAATTATTTATTCATTATTTTTATTTGTAATTTAGTCCTAAGATTGCGTCATTTCCCGCAAATAAATGTTTTTTTTCTTTATCTTCCTCATGATGCTTAAACAGTGATTAGCTTTTTCCTATTGAGAACTTCGTTACTCTTCGACTTTAGTTTCCCGCAAATGCGGAATCCCGTACCTTTTCTGCGAGATCGGAAATGCGGGATTACTTATGCGGGATCCCGCACGTCTGCGGGATTGAAGTCAGCAAACCCGCGGATCCCGCGGGATTTGCGGGATTGGATTTTTTAATTTCTTCTTTCTTTTCCAGCAGGCATACGGTATCGCGATTTTGATGCGGGATTTGATTCCCTACATATGTTTGTAGAATAGAACTGAAACATCTAAAACCTCAAACTCTTTTTAAATCGCCGTTACAATAATAATAAAAAAAAAAAACAACAGCTGTCTTCAGAGTACAAACATGTTAGTAAGACAACAAACTCGACCGTGACCCTTCGTCACTTGACACCAACACCAGCAACACTCCAAGGTGACGAACTTTCCAAGAACTTGCCGTTGAATACCAAATCAGGCTAAACAGAAATTATGTAGGCACATCTTCAAGAAGTTTTAGTTCGAGGAATAGTCATGAATTATTCGTCTTTTGGTTTACTCTGGATGAGTGCTGAAGGACTTACAATGTTATCTGTCTCGATGGATAAGGTTCACGCTGACAGAATCGACAATGCGACAAACACTTTTTATAGACATGGCTATACTTATACATATATTACCTAGAGTTAGAGTTACCAGGACTTGAAACCGAAAAGCCGGACAGACTATCCTATTTAGCCGGACATTTGGTCAAAAGGTTGACATTTTTTTAAAGTCTATACGACTTTTTAATAGCATAAAATTCATAAAATATTTTTAAGTTCCAATAAAAAAAACAATAAAATTAAGTCATATAATTGCTAGACTAATTGCAACACAAGGTAAAGCAGAACTCAAATGACAATTCTAAACAAAATGGTCTAATTTAAAAAGCTTAACAAAAGTCGGACGGGCTGGTCTCCGCCTAATTAGGCCGGACACGCAACTAAAAAGCCTGTCGATGTCCGGCTTTATCTTATTGTCTGGCGATTTGCGAGAAGAATGAATGAGAGATTTAGTTATATTATCTGTTATATTTTCTTTAATGTGTTTTACATAATTTGTACCTATTTTAATCAGTGTAATTGGCGTTTTGTCGTTCTGGTTAAATAAAAGGTTACTGTGGTCTTGAAACGCAAGGGGTAACTGAAAAACACAAGTGGATTTTAGGCACAAAATTTCTGATACGCACCCTCTTGCCCCACCCTAGAGCGCAAAAAGTCATTTTGATGAGTTCCGATCTAAAAAACTGTGTGTTATTTTCGCATATATTTTTATTACTTGTTGAAAAGTGTCTGTGAAAAATTATCGTTTTGTTCTCGACATGACTTTCTGCGGGAGCCTTCAATAAGAATAATATTTTAGTTTCTTTGTGAATTGATAATTTATTTAGGTACCGTTTCTTGGAAGAATCGCCAAACTTAAGTAGCAGTGGGCAGAATATAATTGCTCAAAGAACAGATGGTCGATAGTGTCAAAAGGCTCTGGAGTGGCGACTGCGTACCGGAAGACGCATCGTTGGAAGGCCTCCCACAAAGTGAACCGATGTCCTAGTGAGGGTCGCGGGAATCCGATGGATGCGAGACGCATAGGACCGACCATTATGGCGACACTTAGGGGAGACCTATAAATGTCTAACAGTGGACGTCTTTCGGCTGAAATGATGATGAAGACGCAAAGTTGGTAGGTCGGGAATCAGATGGATGGATGCGAGACGCCCAATCGTTATGGCGACTCTTGGAGGAGGCTTACGCATAGCATTGGATTTCTTTCGATTGAAATGATGGTGACTATTGGACACAGTGTTATAAAATAGCCTCAGAAGGTGTTAAACAGAAAGAAAAGAAAAAAAAAAACATACATTCAGCCGAACATAGAACCTCCTCCTTTTCGAAGTCGGTTAAAAAAGTGAAACGCTACTACGTTTTAAAAATTACGATAGTAAACCAGTGCGACCTTTAACTTTTTTATGTATCTAACTGTGTCAAGTGTAATAAAAAAAGGTGTTTGAAGACGGTTCAGAACAATTATTCTTACAAACATTTCGGTAAAGAAAAAAAAAAGTAGTTAGTAGAAATTAGTTGAAAGGTTCAGAAAAATACAGAATTTTCAGTTACAAATAGATTTTTTAAATATTCGGTCGCAGAGATCATTAAAGGAGAGGTCATGTGAAGAGGAGGATTTTTTCATCCCTCCTCTTCGCAGGTTATTAAAAGAGTTATGAGTACAATTACCGGTACGGATCTTGAGCGCTCGGCGTCAGAGTGGGGATCGCTTTGCGCATTCCATACATTGGCGAGCAATCGTCGTCGTTGTTAGACATGCTGCAAGCGCAGGGAACGAATCATTAGTGACGTCTATGATGCGATGGCGCGGCGAGCCAATCACTGACACTCTCCGCCCCCACGTCTCACTTCGCACCCCTAAAGAGACCGAATATTAGCCAGCGCTCAATATCCGTGCCGATAATTGTATACATATGGATGGATAGCGAGGAAGAGGTAGGTTAAAGAAAATATGGATGGATTATGAGAAAGTTAGTGATAGCGTGACGGTTGTCCACAGAAAAGATGAAAAAGGTTAGAAAGGAAATACTTTCTGATTTGTACTACAACGAGTGTCGCCGCTTGTCTCCCACCCTTTAACTCCACTACAGGCAATAAACCAATACGAACGCCCATTACACAACTAACAGTCCACGCACACTTAGATCGCAAGTTTGCTATTGGTTGTGTTAATTATGAGCATGTTCATATTTTAAGGCTTGCCCCGCCCACAAGGCCATTCTCATCTCTTTCATTTTTTCCGTGGACAGGACCGTATGGGAGCAAATAAAGTTGTGTTGCTCCGATCGCAAATAACGCGGGGCAAGTGTAGAAACATGATGATGATGATGGTCGCAAAGATAAAGTAAGTAATAAAGACGTAACCTTCTCATTTACTTCCTTCGATCCCTAGAAATATACTTTTCGCAAAACCGGTACACATAAACCGAACCTTTTCAACCTTTTCCGTAAACCTCTCAAGTCAATATCGCTAAGCATCACACAGCCTCGTCCCAGGAACTAGGGATGTAACAGAAGTACATCAGGACCGAACTCGGAACCGGAGTATTTATACCTATTTGGTTTATCGGAATCGTAACCGAAATCGGAAGTGGAGACGGGGGCAGAAAGAGGCGTCAAATGAAACACTACTATAGTATTTTTGATACAAGTGGAGAAAGTTTGTCATTGTGTCCGACGCGGAATTTGACTGACGAAGATATAAATAAACAGGGGTTGACGCGCGACTCGTGGAGGTCGCTTAGCGCCCAGCCTGATACGATATTTGTAATAAAATGGTGCGGGAAAGTGAGCTCGTTGCACTTTTAAGTAAATTGCCAAAAACAATAGGGATAAAAATGGGTTTTCGAGTAAGTGTATTGAAAAATCGAAAAAAAAAAATCGGATAAATGTAAATGAAGAGCGATTTCGCAACATTTATACGAAACAAAATCAGTGAAAGAATAATCGACAGAAGGCGCGAGCGGAGGAAAATTCGTTTGTACTTGGTATCCGATTTAAGTTCCGATAAATCGGTACTGAAAGTGCAAAATCAATCGGAACTTCCGATATTTTGAAATCGGAATCAAAACATCGTAACATCACTGCCAGGAACACACGATTTTCCATATAATAGTGGCCGAGCAGGCCCGATCGGGGCCAAAGCTTGTTTATTTCTATGCGGCCTTTATCGATCCATGTTTAGGCACGGTAATGGCACACTGTATAAATTTCCAAATACAGACGCGAGCTAAATCGGAAAGGTCTGACGTCTACTTGCGACACTATGGTAGGATTTGACATTAGATACTGGAACCGATTGAGTAATGTTGTGTTCGGTTTTGGGTTTTTTTTTTTTTTTGAAGTAGGAAGTCTGTTCTTTTTTTTAATTGATTTAAACTAGTGCTTGACTGTGATCCCTCCTGATGGTAAGCAGTGATGCAATCGTTCATTGTGAGGAGCACTAGTTTATTAAGAGCGTACTCAATCTTGCCTTGAAGATACCAAAATTAAAAAATAAAAGCGAAACGTCATGTCCAATAAGGCTAGAACTACATTAGACCGACGCACAGGTGTAACACGCCTGATTTGTACGTAGAACGACGTCGCGTGGCGTGGATCAAGTGTAGCTCTACAAGTCTAGTATCCATAAAAAAAATTATGGAGAGGCGACTAAATCGGCGTGTGTACCACACGTGTGCGCAGTGTAGTTCTACCTTTACTCTTCCCGCTCTGGGCGTAGCGAAAGGGAGTGCCAGACTTTCACTGACTAAAATCCACCTGTGTACCTTCACTCTTCTGAACAATCCCGCAGTCTTTTTCTTTTATGTGGGAAATTATCAAAAGACTTCTCTCGCTCTGGATGGAGCGAGCAAAATGTCAGACTTTTACTGACTAAAATCCCCTGTGTTACTTCAGTTGCCCTTTGCTCCACGGCTAATTCTTTCGAATAATAACTGGTCCCGTGAATCTTGATGACATCTTTTTGAGGCGCGCGTGGGCCTCACCGGACGGCCGGATGACGAGCTACCCATTGCTCACCATCCGCAAGCCCGCGCCTACATTGACTGGGAATTGCTTAACGACTCCTGACCGCCTCCTATTCCCTCTGGCTTTGTACCATGGTCTGAACCAGGACGGGATGTGAAGAGTCGCCGTAGTCATCAGGCGATCTGCACGATGGTGGCTGGCGTTTTTCCCACGGAATCCGACACAGGCATCTTTCAAAACAATTGCGTTCGTTGAGGACCCGTGTCACGTGTATAATTATACTAAAGTATTTTCTGAACGAAATTAAACGAATTCTTCGAAGAAAATAGATAAAATAATTTTCGTGGCATCCAAACACAAAAGCCGATATAATAAAAAGGACAGTCAAGTCGAATTTCAATAGGCGGATATTGACCAAAATTAAATTTGTGGTACGATAAATCATTTTCTCAGGCTTATTTGATGTCAGAATGTTGAAGAAAATATTAAGTTATCAATCAAATCTGAGATATTTTTTTCTGAAAGGAACTCTGATACAACATCATTTTCAGTTTATGCGGAACCTGAATATAATTTGCTCAGAATCAGTAACTGAAGGGATCCCAATAGTTTTTACACCATGTTATATTTTTTCTATATGTTATATTTATTGTTACTGTGGTCGCGGGTTTTTAAGAAAAAATTGCTTCGGCCCTAAAACGTAAAGAGCAACTAAAGGAACACTCACTCCCTCTCACTCCACCTAAATGTACAAGTAATATGTAACCAAGCATTATATGTAACACATAATATGATTTAAAAGAGTGCCCATGGAGTTTCTTGCACGTTCTTCTCCATAGAGACCTACTCTTTGGAACGTGCAATTTAGCTTCACTTTTCTTGGACTGACCGACATTTGACTATTCAAAAGTGCCTGTAAATGGTCTATTTGAAATAAATGCTTTGATTGATTGATTGATTGATTGATAAAGTGGGAAGAGTAGTTGGTTTTCCCAACCTCCACAAAACAAGCACTGTTAATATTTTACCTTAAAAATAATCCTCAAGAATAAAGATACTTCACAACAGGTATTTGTTTGTGGTCAACAAATATATAACCCTACCTAAATCATTGGCGTAAAACCACAAGAAACTATACAAGTGTTCACCATTTGGCAACGTTCAAACCGCAAAATAAACTCTTTACCAATGGCTTCCAAACCGAGCCACCTGAAGCCCCACTAATACGGCGTATCATATTAAAACATAACAATCCCAAGAATACATTTACATACAATTACTGTCAAAAACATTTAGCGACCGAAAAGACTTGAATAATTTGCATTGATACCTTGTATCTGGTACTTATTAGCATTTACCATTAAATTCGCGACATGAGCTGAGCTGGAATTCGCCATTCATATGTCTACTAGAGTCTAGGCCAGAGATCCTCAAACTTTATGGTCCTGGCGACCCTATAGTGTTTTTTTTTATCCATTTCAGGTAGAACCCTGTTGTGCTAATGTATTTTTTTACGCTTAATTTCCCTGTATTGTAGTCAAAATCGCACGCTTAATCAAAAAGAGAAAAAAAGAGGATATTTCAAAATTGAAACTTATTTATAAACATATTGTTACGCCATATCTCCGAGAAAATAACGAGTAGCACGTAATAATTAAAACGCATTGCTGTTCGAAAGGTCTAGAATGGTTGTACGTAGCCAGCGTTAGAAAAATCTCGAAACATCCACAAAGTACTTACAAGTAGTAGTTAGGTATTTATGGGAAATGGTACTCTCCGACGTTAACAATAGAGTCGAAATTCGCATGAAAGTGACTGTTATTACCACGAGTAATAAAAATGATTTATGACTTCGAGAAGCGATTCAATTGTTCTGGAATTCTGGATCGTTCGTGGGAAGTCGGTATCTAGAATTTTCTTGGCTCCGCATATAAATACGAGCCCCCGGCCGGAAGCGAGTCAGTTGTGATTTCGACTGCGATCAAGAGCGAACTACCCTAGTGATTTTACTCAACGACCTAAGCGATAGTGTAACGGTACTCTAGTGTTAATTGCGATTCGGATTATTGTTGACTGGACTAATTTGTTATTGTTTGTGGTAAATAAAGTTCTCTCGTCAGTAAATCGGCATTTGATTACCCACGTACGTAACAACTGGTGTCAGAAGTGAAATGCCATTAACACCGAGAGACGACGAACAGCGACCACGAACAAGAAGGCAAATGGAGATGGATGCTGCGCGTCATCGTATGGAGGAGGAAGATCAGGCTGGTATGGTAGCAACAGAAGCTGCTGAGGCGCCAACAGGACCATCCTCGGAATTGAACCTCGCTGCGGTGTTGGCCGCCATGCAAGCTAGTATGGAAGCTGTCCGCCGCGACCAGGAAGCCGCTCGCCGCGAACAAGAGGCCAACCAGCGTAAGCTTCAGGACCTAATCGCAGCGAACCAGGAAGAAGCTCGCCGCGAACAGGAAGCCGCTCGCCGCGATCAGGAGGCCAACCAGCGTAAGCTTCAGGACCTAATCGCAGCGAACCAGGAAGAAGCTCGCCGCGAACAGGAAGCCGCTCGCCGCGAACAGGAAGCCGCTCGCCGCGATCAGGAGGCTAAGCAGAACCTGATCCTCGATAAAATCGACCACGGCCTCGTCACGTTGGGCGAGAAGGTAAAGAATCTCACCTTGGAGGTCAAGGAGGTTTCCGCCCGAGCTGATAGCCTCGAAACAAGAATTGATGGCCACGAAGATCACCTGCTGGACATCAACAAAAAAATCGTCAAGCTCGAAGCACGCGAACCCGTTGTTGTCGGCTCACCGTCGCACACTCCCTGTGCATCCGCCGCAAAATTTGATGTGCCGCGTTTTGATGGCACGTCTTCCTGGACGGCATTTAAGTACCAATTCGAGACATTGGTCGAAACAAACCGCTGGGATGATAAGCAGTCTTTTGCGGCATTAACTTTGGCTCTACGAGGGGATGCCCTGCTGGTCCTAGAGAACCTTCCTCCGAACAGCAGGACGTTGGAGCGTCTTATGGAGGGATTAGACACTCGCTATGGAGACAAGCACCTCGAGCACGTTTTCCGCGCGCAACTTCGCGAGAGAACGCAGAGGTCGAACGAGAGCCTCCAGCAATGGGGAGTCGAGGTCGAACGGCTGGTCCGGCGTGCTTACATGTCGATGACACCAGAGATGGTGGAAGTAAATCTGGTGCAAGCTTTCATCGACGGTCTACGGGATCCTGAAGTCAGGGCTACGGTGCGACTCGGACACCACCAAACTCTAAAGAGTGCGATGGCTCACGCTCTGGAAGTGGAAGCCGTACGACAAGATTCACGCACGCACAGAGTTCGGGAAGTGGTGGTCTCGCCGTCAGTGCAACCACGTCAACGAGAAGTGGTAGCTGCTTCTTCGGCAAAGTCCCGCTATATTCCGACGTGTTACGGGTGCGGAGAAAAAGGGCACATTCGTACCGATTGCCCCAAGAGGAAGAGGGGGAGTGTGGACTCCGGAACTCAAGTTAACGAGGAGTCGTTAAACTAAATGTCGCCAGGGCCGCGGGGCGGGTGCTGGCTGGTCAACTGAAGGCCCCAACCATCACCATCAATCAAGTTCACAACGGAAATAGTTTGATCATCGAAGGGACGCTGAATCATCGGGCTTGCAATTTTACCATTGACACGGGGGCGTCACGGACTGTTATAAGACCTGAGTTGCTGAAACGCACCATCTTGTGGCAAAGGGAGTCTCCATCCTGCCGACTTCAGACAGCAACCGGCCAGCCAGTCTCCGTCGTCGGTGATACAGAAATTGAGATCAAAATCGGTGATCAAGTGTATATCCATCCTGCGTTAATTGCGAATATTACCGACGATTGCATACTGGGTCTCGACTTCTTGCGGAATAACCGATGTATTTTAGATATCGACAGGGGAGTATTGAAATTCCCAGATCAAGAAGTCTTCCTGCGAGGAATTAACTCATGCAACCTCTACTGTTTAAAGAATACTACACTGGCTCCGAGAACAGAAACCTTAGTCGAAGTAAAGTTTCCCAAGAAAATCAGGCAAACAAGATGTGTTTTGGTAGAGGATACTGGCCGGCACCCGGAGATCATCACTGCGAGGACATTAGTTATGACGACAGGGAAATCCAAGGTCAGGATTGTGAACCTTGGGAAAGAAGAGGTCCAACTGAAGAAAAACCGTCTTGTTGGGAGATGTGAAGAAGTTCAGTATCTCCGTCAAATCAATAAATCTCCAGCAAAGCAAGACACGACCAAAGTCGAAACTGATCACATCCAGCAACTTCTGGAAAATTCTAAGAGCAACTTATCGACTTCGGAACTACAGCAAGCCAGGGAATTTCTGCTACGGTTTCGAGATATCTTTGCAACGGGAAAAGACTGCGGGAGAACAGGTCTCGTCAAGCATGAGATAGATACAGGTGATGCTAGACCAATTAAACAGAGACCGCGCCGCATACCCTGGGCTAAGGAATCTGAGGTAGCAGGAATGGTAAAGGACATGGCTGATAGCGGAATAATTGAGCCTTCTACGAGTCCATGGTCTTCTCCAGTCGTTCTGGTGAAGAAGAAGGACGGCAGCACAAGATTCTGTGTGGACTACAGAATGCTGAACAATGTGACGAAGAAGGACAGTTATCCCTTACCAAGGATAGACGACACGCTGGACATGCTCAGTGGCATGAAATGGTTTTCAACCATTGATTTAAAAAGTGGCTACTGGCAAGTGGAAATCAGCGAGAAAGATAAAGAAAAGACAGCGTTCAGTACGGGTATTGGCAGCGGCCTGTGGCAATTTAACGTCATGCCTTTTGGGTTATGCAACGCCCCAGCGACGTTTGAACGCCTCATGGAGAGAGTCATGGTGGGCCTTCTTGGTGACGTCTGTCTGGTATATTTGGATGACGTCATTATAATGGGTCGCACATTTAAGGAAAACCTGAGGAATATGGAGAAAGTGTTCACCAGGATACGAGGGGCTAACTTAAAACTAAGCCCAAAGAAGTGTGCCCTGTTCAAGAAGGAGGTCAGCTACCTAGGACATGTTATTTCCGCCGACGGGGTGAGAACCGACCCTGAGAAGATAAAGGCAGTCCAACAGTGGCCGGTTCCAAAGAACAAAACTGAAGTACGTGCATTTCTAGGGTTGTGCACATACTACAGGCGGTTTGTCAGGAATTTTTCGGACATTGCAAAACCTTTACATCAGCTGACTGAGGATAAACGAGATTTTATTTGGGACAAGAACTGTGAGTCAGCATTCGACGAGCTAAAGCAACGGCTATGTGAAGCGCCTATACTGGGGTATCCGAGCAGAGACGGAAGATTTGTCGTTGATACCGATGCCAGCAACACGGGAATTGGTGGAGTGTTGTCACAAGTGCAGGGCGACAGACAGGTCGTAATCGCTTACTTCAGTAAGGCACTTTCAAAGCCAGAAAGGAACTACTGCGTGACTCGACGAGAACTGCTGGCTGTGGTAAAAACCTTGCAGCATTTCCACAAGTACCTCATAGGAAGACAATTTACTTTGAGGACGGATCACGCTGCATTGAAATGGCTTCTACAATTTAAAAACCCTGAGGGCCAAGTTGCAAGATGGCTCGAGCAGCTGCAGGAGTTTAACTTTGTGACGGAACATCGTAGTGGAAAAGGGCATAACAATGCTGACGCCCTGTCGCGACGTCCATGTAATGATGACTGCAGACACTGCCAGCAGAATGAAGCCCGAGAACGCGTTAATTTAATTAGGGCTGAAGGCGACTTCAAGAAGTCCCAGGAAGAAGATGACGATATCCGACCTATACTGGACTGGAAGCGTAGCGGAACTAGGCCCCAGTGGAGTGAAGTATCGTCACACAGTCCCGTCACTAAGAGCTACTGGGCACAGTGGGACAGTTTAGTCCTAGAAAATGATGTGCTTTGTAGGAAATGGGAATCGAACGATGGCAAGGAGGTGACCACACAAGTGATAGTGCCACGATGTGAAGTAATCCCCCTGCTACAGGAAATACACGATTGTGCTTCTGGAGGACACCTGGGCATCAAGAAAACTCTACTGAAAGTGAGACAGCGGTATTACTGGCTCAATTGTAGAGATGACATAGAGCAATGGTGTCGGAAATGTACAGCGTGCGCATCGGTGAAAGGACCACAGACTAGAAGCAGGGGCAGGCTTCAGCTGTACAATGTGGGAGCCCCGTGGGAACGCATTGCCATTGACGTTGCTGGACCTTTTCCAGTTACAAATGATGGAAACAAGTACATAGTGGTGATCCAGGATTATTTCACAAAGTGGCCCGAAGTCTTCGCCATACCCAATCAGGAAGCGACGACAGTGGCGAAGAAGGTGGTCGAAGAAGTAGTATGTCGGTATGGCGCACCTTTGGAAATCCATTCCGATCAAGGCCGTAACTTCGAATCCGCGCTGTTCCAGGAAATGTGTACTCTTCTGGGAATTTATAAGACACGCACAACACCTGCGCATCCTCAGTCGGACGGAATGGTGGAAAGGTTTAACCAAACTCTGGAGAATCACCTGGCTAAGGTTGTCGATGACCATCAGAAGGACTGGGACCGGTATATTCCACTATTTCTGATGTCTTACCGATCGGCAGTTCATGATAGCACGGGACATACCCCAGCAAGAGTGAATTTCGGCAGGGAGATGAGACTTCCAGTCGATGCCATAACTGGCGTGCCACCTGACAAGACTAAGCCAGTTACGGACTACGTAAGTGACCTTCAAGATCAATTGGACGAAGTGCATAAACGAGTTCGTGAGAATAGCATGAACACCAGCGTAAAAATGAAAACTAGATACGACCGTAATGCCAATGCCAAGGGATTTGAGGAAGGTACACTGGTTTGGCTCCACAACCCGCTTCGACGGAAAGGGAAGTCGCCGAAACTCCAAGCTCGATGGGAGGGACCTTACACCGTGTTAAAGAGGATTAATAACGTGACCTACCGCATCAAGAAAGGGCTAAGAGGCAAACCCAAGGTTGTCCATGTGGATAGATTGGCGCCGTATCACGGATCTAATAATGCTCGGGACGAGCATGACTAAGAGGGGGGCACTGTTACGCCATATCTCCGAGAAAATAACGAGTAGCACGTAATAATTAAAACGCATTGCTGTTCGAAAGGTCTAGAATGGTTGTACGTAGCCAGCGTTAGAAAAATCTCGAAACATCCACAAAGTACTTACAAGTAGTAGTTAGGTATTTATGGGAAATGGTACTCTCCGACGTTAACAATAGAGTCGAAATTCGCATGAAAGTGACTGTTATTACCACGAGTAATAAAAATGATTTATGACTTCGAGAAGCGATTCAATTGTTCTGGAATTCTGGATCGTTCGTGGGAAGTCGGTATCTAGAATTTTCTTGGCTCCGCATATAAATACGAGCCCCCGGCCGGAAGCGAGTCAGTTGTGATTTCGACTGCGATCAAGAGCGAACTACCCTAGTGATTTTACTCAACGACCTAAGCGATAGTGTAACGGTACTCTAGTGTTAATTGCGATTCGGATTATTGTTGACTGGACTAATTTGTTATTGTTTGTGGTAAATAAAGTTCTCTCGTCAGTAAATCGGCATTTGATTACCCACGTACGTAACAATATTTTAATACCTTCTTTTTGAACTAGGTTTTCTTATGATTAAGCATATCTGTAATGTTCTGTATTGTGTAATGTCATGATGGTGTGACATATGTTAGCAAGACGAGGCGTTGCCATTATCTTCCAACGATCTTCTGTATTAGACCCCTATTTTCTAATTCCATTTCATTTTCTTCTACCACAGTATCCTGTCTTAGAAAACTCTTAGGGGTCTAGATTCGCGTTGAATTTCGTGCATACTGTTATATATGATGGTCATCAAAGTTATCGTATTTAATGACAGTGAGCTGTATGATGGCGAGACGAGGCATTGGCAATACCAAACAATGGTCTCCTCTATTAGACCATAGAACCCTCTCTTATAAGACCCCTGGGGGCCCAGGTAACTATTTGAGAATCACTGGTCTAAATTCTAGACTGTCACGGTCTGTAGGTACGACAGCCGACCTTAGTCTTATCCAATGATCTTATGATTAAACATGGATATTAAAGTCTTATGACTTACAAAATAAGGTATATTTTTCTATTGTCTTTCCAGCTGATTAGTTCAAGACTTTATAGCTAAATTGACTTTTGTTTTCAGATTATAATTTGTATAAACTTTACCTATTCTGTTCAATTGGAGCGTTTTGCTTCACTGAACTGGAAATATTATACATTTACAAGATTCGTTTTCTGTTTATTATTTTTCTGGCTGATTTGTTTTTGTTAAGAAATATTAGAATGAGATAATATTTTGATTCATTACATAAGGTGATCTTTGAGAGTACCTGCTGAACTGATGATTTTTTAAAGAAGTTTAGACGAACAGTGGAGGTCCGTCTGTCTGTCACCTGACTGTATCTCATAAACTGTGATAGCTAGATAAATGAAGTTTTCACAGATGATGTATTTTTGTTGCCGCTATAACAACAGATCAACAAAAACAGAACCAAATAAATTGTGTAAAAAAAAAGTTGTTTATGTGTACGGAAACCTTCATGCCCAAGTCGGTCCGAGTTTTTTCTTACTTTGATGTTTACGCACACAAATGGACAGTTACAGAGGTGGAATACAAATACAACAATAAAAAGATACAGTTTCACTCAGTGTCAAAGACTAGGACCATCAATCACCAGCCTTTTTAATGTTCCCACTGCTGGGATTCAAGCCTCCTCTCTAGGAGAGGGAATGGGCCGTAGTCCACCACGCGGGCCCAGTGCGTGTTGGTGCATGTCACATGTCTTCGAATTAATAGACTAGGATATATTTCTAAAATGAAAAAGATGGTAGGTAAGTACTTATGAGGTTGCTCACAAATAAACAAAGCCGGGGGAAAAAGCTAGCTCCTTAATATGGTTTACTTGAAGGCCACAGGACGTGAATGTTTCCAATAAGCTTGGAGAGGATGTCGTAAGTTAATTTCCTGAAACGATTTTTTCGCTGAAAATACTCGCTTGTGACTCAGGAACAAATATCAGGAATAAGTAAAGTATATTTATTTGAAGTAAGAGAAGAAGGAGAATTGAGTAGGTAATGTTGATAATAACAGACTCCTCTAAAGTCCTGGAGTCATCGCACTAGTTTATTGAGAGCCTATTCAATCTAGCTTTGAAGATACTTAAAGACGAGAAGAACGCTGCGCAGATGCAGTCAAATTGTGAAACGACAAAGCTAAATGCTTAGTCCGGACCGTAGAGGTGTTAACAACGAAAGGATTAACACTCGCTATACGCCGGATTGGCAAAAAAAAAACCGAAAGGCTGGCTACCCTACGCCTGTGCTAAGCTCTGTAGATTAGTGTTAACCAAATCTGGATCACCAATTTGTTTTTTTTTTTTGGTATGTAAAAATCATCCAAATAACATCCCCCGCCCTTAGGCGGAGCGGGAGATAGTGTCAGACTTTTACTGACTAAAAAACCCACCCCGTCCCTTCTTGCCTTTCGTACCGGGGCCGAGCTTCCCTTTCGGAACTAACCCTGGCCCCAGTAATCACCAATTTGGTTCAAATGTAAGCTAAATTATTTATTGAAGAATCTTATCCAAGTACTCTTCGAGTTGTTCGAGATATCAGCATACAGTAAGTTGACTCTTCACATGACCAGAGGCACGGTGTAAAGGTCTGGGCTTTTCTTTGGCCAATGAATCAGCATTACCATTCAACGTGGTGATGCTGCTAGCGTTCTGGGTACATTTCCCATTGAAGGCAAGGAAAATGATTTAAGTTTCTTGTAATGGTTTTATAAGAGTTCATACTAAAACTGTTAAGGTCTCTGCACACAGCCGGCGTGGCGTGGCGGGGCGCGGCGTGGCGGGGCGGCGACGCTGCGCTGGCGCGGCGGCATCGGTCACACTGCGGGCGCGATCACGCCGACCGTATCGCGACGCTATTCATTCATCAAAAAGATGTTGAGCAATTCAGACGTGGAAACGCTCTTGCTCTTATTTGCGCTAGCTAAGAAAAAACAACTTAAAAGGAAATGGGTGCATGAAATAAATCGCCCGTCCCCGCCGCTTCTGACTTGTATTCCCGCTCGGCGCGGCGGCGGCGTGGCGCGACGGTTACCGTCGCGTCGAGCGGGACGGCTCTGTGTGGCGTCGTCCGTAATATCTAGTACATTACAACTGCTCAGTGTCGCGTCGCCGTCCCGTCCCGCCGCGTCGCGCCCGCTGTGTGCAGAGACCTTTAAAGAACTTTGTTTTATGTACAAAATTAATTCTTGAAAGTTCTCATGTTATTTTCTGATTATATCGTAATAAAAAGGGTCTCAAAGCAACGTTTACCAGCTGATCCGTAAATGGGTCACCGTCTATGGATCTATGGCAGTCCTTTTCAAACAGAAAAGAATTTTATAAATTGGTCCATGGGTCTTTGAGTAATCGGGGAAAATACCTAGGTACATAAAAAGAGAAATAAAAGATAAGTACCCTTTTGTAAAGTTCGTTAAAAAAAGATGGAAGACATAGGTAGGTACTTATCGTTATGATGCCGTGGATATATTATGCAAAGTAAACCAAATATCGGCTGAAAAAGTCAAACGTTTAGCAAACAGACAAAATCTTATTTGGTAGAACTCTCAATATTTACCTAAATATTTTATTTCTTAGCGTAGGAGAGAGCTATACTGATAAGCCTCAAGATTGAAATAAATCCAAAAATATTAATTGTTTCCTAAAATAGTAACAGACAATACCTATTAATGATTCATCATCATCATGATTTCAGACGAAAGACGTCCACTGTTGGACATAGGCCGCCCCCAAGCGTCGCCACAATGACCGGTTCTGTGCGTCTCATGTCCATCAGATTCCCGCGACCCTCACCAGCTCATCGGTCCACCTTGTGGGAGGCATTCCAACGCTGCGTCTTCCGGTACGCGGTCGCCGTTCCAGAACCTTTCGTCCCCATCGACCATATGTTCTTCGTGCAATGTGCCCTGCCCATTGCCACTTAAGTTTGACAATTAATGATTATGTAATAGTTTTAAGGTATTATTTTTTATTGTAACAATGAACAATAAACTTTATTCTTATTTACGAGAAAACACATTGAAATGTAAAAGGTATACTTAAATAAATCCGCTATAATCCACAAAAGTACTTCCAATTCAGCGGATTCCTCGTACCTGATAGAAAATCTTCGAAGCAATCTTGTTCGCAACTCCACTGGCATGCTGCCACGTGCATCCAATCTCAAAAGTATTGCATTTTATTTCAAATCGGACAAGTTT
The DNA here is from genome assembly GCA_910589285.2 of Mythimna ferrago. Taxonomy (NCBI): domain Eukaryota; kingdom Metazoa; phylum Arthropoda; class Insecta; order Lepidoptera; family Noctuidae; genus Mythimna; species Mythimna ferrago. The sequence continues at coordinate 25,963,580 of OU342677.1, read as the reverse complement.
TCCATCTCCTCTTAATAAAAAACAAAATAAAATTGAAATGTTTTTGAAACGGGTTCGCTTCATTTCCGTGTAAAGGTTTATGTAGACGGGCAACAATCACACAGCAATGAAAATGTCGCCGGCAACATTTTATAAAACTGTCTAACCACGCTTTGTTGCAATATAAGTAATATCATTAATATTTCGTGAAAAAAGTTGAGTAGCAGGTATGTACTCGTATGTTCGTCTATTCCCGAAGACCCAAGAAATGATGGGTGGATTGAATGAATGATGATATGGCTTGAAAATGGTGACTATTAAAATGGCGATTAATAGAGAAAATTTGAAGAAAGTGTGTGGCTTCTCTTCAAAATATTTTGGGATGAAGATATGAGAATTAGTAGTACTTATTTCTACGCTACCACGATTAACAATACAACTATTTACGGCCTTACATGTTAACGAACAACCACACTTACGCTTACTTTGTTTTTTTTTTTCTTAAAGGCTCGATATATAAAATAAAGATAAGAAGAAGGAAACAGAACACTGGGTATATACAAAAGTGATGCTTATTTATAAAGAAATCTTTTTCAGCATGCCTGCGAAAGGAGAGTTGTAAAAAAAGATAATATGAAGTACATAGTGTTTGTGAGAAGTAGTAAAAAAGTACAATTTTTTAAATTATACTATCACGATAATATTGAGAGAAATATCTGGCGAAAAATGACGAGAAGAGCCGACCCCAAATGAAATGGGATAAGGCTAGGCAAAGAGAGAGACACTATAATAATTATTAACTAAAATAATAATTATAAAATACATGTGTACATGTGGCTCGTCTGTACAAGTCCAAAGACCGCCTTCACACAGTTATGATTTTCAATGGGAAATACACAACATATTGACTATCGATATTTTTGATTATATTTGCTTGTACGTACTTTGGTATTCAAATGTTTTGCTTTCATCTATTCCCGTATTGACATAGGAGAGATGGTTTTCGATGAAAATGGTTAAAAATAACTGGTTCTGACATGTCTACGTAAGTGCGGTGTGTGGGTTAGATTATTTTCAAACAGGGATAATACGAAGCTCTCGTAATCGTAACCGAAAAAATTCGAAGTATCCGTAATCGAAACCGGTCTAAAAGTTTCGAATAGTTTCGGATAAATGCGGAATCTAAATAACGGGATACGGCAGGTTTTTGTTTGTTTTACCCGGTCAAACAAATGTTAAGCCTGGTTTACATTATTGTGTTATGTTGTGTCGTGGCGCCTTCTGACACCGTTGATTGGCTAAAAAAGTTGTTATGACGTCACGTAATCAAACGATTTTGACGTTCCGTAGGTTTGAACAGATTCATTTGATTGGTGTATCCCTATTTTTAGGTTGTGGTAAGAAATAAACGTTATTAGTATTATTATCCTAATATATCCCCACAGTATTGTGAAGCTAGCTTAGACTATAAATAAAAGTCGAGTCTTGCTATTTTACGTTTATGATTTTAAAATACACCGTAACCAGAACTATCCGAAATTAGTTAATAATCCGAAATAATATCATACCCGAAACGATATTTGAATCCGTTTTAATATTATTCACATATCCGAAAACGTTTTTGAAAGCGTTTTAATATTATTCATGTATCCGTATTCGTATTCAGATCCGTCATATCTATAACATCCGTTTTGAAATATTGAGCGTTATTGTTATGAGTTAAAATAATTGTGAGGACGAAAAAGGTCACATCCTAGTATTTTTATGCTATTCTTGGACTGTTTGTTGAGTTTTTTTTAGTTTTCAGGCAGTTGCTGGCTATGATATTACAAAACAGAAAGGTCACAGTTTAACTCACTTTGTGTGTGGGGGTTCAGGTCAGAAAATTTGACGTGTGTCTGGCAATTTGAGTATTTTCTTCGGCCTATCCAAATGCCCTTTCCTTGGTATCGTTAGGTCGTTCAGCTCCTTAGTAGTCCTGAGTTGAGCTTTAGGTATGAATACTGACAAATGCTTGCACTGACTGGACAGGTCCACTCAAATCTGTGTGGTTCTTTCCTCAAAAGTCCATCTCAGACACTAATCTGCATGGTTCTCGTATGATTTGACTATTACATGTTTGCCATAATATGGATTCTAAAAGAGACTTTGACCCCCAAGTTTGTTGTGATGTTTCTTCTCAGGGTAGTTAGGAAACACCGGCCTCACCTGTTTAAGTGAATAATAAAAATAAATATAATCAGTTATTTAGTGGTGGTAACAAGAAAGACAATGAGTTTCTTGCGCGTTTAAAAGAGCTTGCTTTACTGACAAAAACCCACCTGTGTTCATTAGTTGCCCTGTGGTTTCCAGGGCCGTGGTAACCCTTTCAAATACTCTTAGAGCCCTGGCAGGTATCGGATCTAGCGGGCCTAGTCAAGTATGAAGTGGACCTATCCAGTCAATGCTGCTTGCATCCTACATGTATAGCAGCTCAGAACATATTTAAACTTTTAGTTATTATTGATAGGCTCTCGCTTCTTCACTATCTTACTATCTCTTCTGATGGTAAGCGATGATGTGGTTGACGGTGGAGCACGCTGGCCAGAAGTAACCTATTCACTCTTGACTTAAAGACCCCTAGGTTATAGCTGTTAGGACTCTGGCAGGGAATTCTATTCCTCAGTTGTATGCACTATGAAATGGTTTTTTAAAGCCGGGAAGTCTACGTAAATTAAACACAAAGAATTTATAACCAAACATTTAAGTATGGCCCTTTAAAAACGAACTTAATAACAATACCAACTTTTTACCACCAAAGCCGTAAAATATGACCAAGAAGATACTTCAGTGAAAACCGATTTTCAATAAAATTATGTTTGAAATAGCCATTCCTTTACCTTCAAGCCGTTGATTGATATTGGTTATTTTACGGCTTGTAACGGTTCCTGAGAATCCATTATAGGGAATGATGACACCCGATCCGTTACAGTTTTAATAACGGGTCGTAATTTAAACGGTTTTCGGTCATAGGGTTTGTTGTAGAACAGTTATTTGTATTTTATGCTGGTGAAAAATTAAGGTGTTTTGTTTCGCAGTAACTGGCTTCTGCCAGCGGTTTCGACCGTGTGTTAGTAGAAATTATATACTATATATTTACTATTTATATATATATATATATATATATATATTTTACAAGAAATAAAGTTTTTTTTTTTATCCGAGAAGAATATTAAAGAGTATTTTAGAAAAATGAACAGTATTTTATTTGTTTAATGTTTTAAATATATATTTTTAGAGCTTCGTACAACTTATTAATTTACAGTCTTTTTAAAAACTTCAGACGTCTCACCACAATTATAACTAACATTAAAATAAATGAGGAGCTCATTCGGTTTGTTCTGAAACTCTGTAATTGTGATTTGATAAAAAAAATTGTGTGAGCGTCTAAGCGGTCTAAGTCTAACACTTACGAGTATAGTTTTCAGCATTTTCATGCTGAAAACAGTATTTTGTATACTTTATTTTTGTTGAACAGTAAAACGTACCTATAATGTAGTTAAAAACAGTACTTATAATACTGTTTTTAACAGTATCGTTTGCAACCCAATCGGTTCTGTAGTTTTTGAGTTTACCAATAAAAATACAAATCTTTTCTCTTTATAATATTAGTCTAAATATATACACCAAAAATATAACACAGCTTGTACACAAACTTAAATCTATAAATAAGTCCAATGACGGTCTACGTAATTAGACTCCTAGAGAAAAGCCTTGAGTCGCGACAGTGGGAACATTTTATGACTGAATGTTAGTTATAAGTTAAATTCTTTTAGCCAAACTTTTATGTACTGTTTTGTCTGAATTAAAAGATTTTTTTAAGAAAACTTTATAAGGACCTACGTATGGATCAGTATTAAAATAATTTCCCTTATTACTTTGCAGTTTATTTCCAATCTTAATGTGATAATTTCTTTGTTCCAGGTAAGCTCTCCAATGGATGCAAGACAAGGGACCACGGTCCCGGTTTAAAGAACCTTACGACCCCTATTTTTTTATATGGTAGTAACTAGCTAACCGCTTGGCAAGGTTGCAGTTAGTTTTTCTGGTAGTTGCAGTTTGATAAAACATTCCAGATTCCACTTCAATTAACTTATACCTACGACAAGCAACAAGCCGACGTACAGCCAGTATCCACGCTTGCGCTTACAGTTGCCATCACGAATCTTGAGCGCTCGGCGTCAGAGTGAAGATCGCTTTGCGCATTCCATACATTGGCGAGCCAATCGTCTTCGTTGTTAGATACATGCAGCAACGCAGGAAACGAATTAGGAGTAACGTCTATGACGCGATGGCGCGGCGAGCCAATCACTGACACTCCCCGCCCCCGCGTCTCACTTTGCACCACTAAAGAGACCGAATATTTGACTTCTGCGCAACCGCTTAAGATGTCTTTAAGGCAAGAGTGAATAGGCTCTTAATAAACTAGTGCGCCTCACCATCAACGATTGCATCACTGCTTACCATCAGGTGGGATCGTAGTCAAGCACAAGTTTATAACCATTAAAAAAAAATACAGGTAAAAGTTAGTATTCATTTGTATGTCTGTTACTCCTTCACGCTTCAACGGCTGAACAGATTTGGATACAATTTGGCAAACGGGTAGAATGACCACCGAGAGTGTTTCTTTGCGATAATTGTCTACTTTAAAGCGGGCAAAACCAATCGGAAGCTAGTGTTGACTACGTAAAGAGAGTATCTATTGGTAACATAATCATTAGTTTCTGAACAATATTCATAAATCCTGTAAGACCTTAATGGCTGTCCTTACCTCCCACGGAATTATAAAGCTGAGGCTTACATAGCCGGTACAGTCATCTGCAAATCCAAGGTATCAATTTTGGTGACGACATTTTTTTTTTATTATTGACTAGCTTTTGCCCGCAACTTTGTCGGCATACATAAAATATAGCCTATGTCATTCAGGAATAAAGCAGCTTTCTAACGGTGAAAAAATTTTGTGTTGTGCTCTGTAGCAACGCCACCTTATATTTTATTATTATGATAAACCCATTTTTATGTACGGCTGACGTACATAGCGTACATGCATTGTTTGTGAATGTACGCCTCTTAATTTAAAAGAAAAAAGTAAATTAATGTGGCGTTGCTGCGGAGAATTCTCACTAGCAACGCCACCTGTAATCAACATTTGTAGACACAATTTCAGCTATTTCTCTAAAGTTACGTAATGTACGAACGCTGTGTATTATGTACACGTGATAAGTATGAAAAAATATGTTAATTCTAAACTTTAATTCTAAACTCACTTATTTTCCCTTAGTGCATTAAACTAATGTATTTTAGCTAGCTACAGATTGACAGGAATATTTGAACAAAGCAGATTTCATTAATAGAAGTTTATTATTACGAGTAGGTATAACAATGGTTACAAAAAAAAATTTAAGCTTTATAATAAATAAAAAAAAAAACAGAAAATATCTCTCAAAAAAAGAAAAATCTGTAAAAAATACATTACACTAGATTTACAGTGTATTTATACACTCAAGTGCAAAAATTCGCGCATAATCACTTGTTATGTTTAGGCAGCCATTATCATGAATGTGAATAGATATTATCATAAGTACCCTAAATCAGTGTTGGGCGTAATTAATTTACTTTTGTAATTTAATTATTAAATTAATGAAAAGTAATTGAATTACTTTAATTAAAATTACATGTAATTGAAATTACTGTTATTCAATTACATAAGTCACAAGTAATTCTCATTACATTAATTTGTAATTCAAATTACCCAATTACTGTTTATGGGGTAACATTGCGGGTAACATACAAAACCACCTAAATTGTGCGATAGTTCGCTTGCTGCGCGCATGCAGCACGACACGCGTACAAATAACATTGGATAGAACGAGACGGTAAACGAAACGGCAACGACGCCGGCGTCAGTGCGTCCTTAAGGACCTATTACACTGCGCTGAATATCGCGTGCGATATTCCGACTCGTACTATTTTTCATTCATAGAAAGACAGTCTAACCCTTATTACACTACGCGATACGTCGAACCGTAGACTAGACTGTCTTTCTATGAATGAAAAATAGTAGGATCGCACGCGATATTCAGCGCAGTGTAATAGGTCCTTTAGCGGTGGTTTCGCTCACACGCATATCGAAGAATCAGCAGCGCTGCCATCGTCGTTTCGACAGTTACCATCTCACTTAAAAAATAAACAAATAAATACTTAAGATGTTGTGCTCACAAACTTAGTTTGTGTTGCACTTGACAGCAACAAACTTTTGAACGTACCTAATACACGACTTTCCATAATACATAACCAAATGTTGCAAAAATGTACCACATTATGGAATGCTGCTAACCAACCAAAATCTGCTGAAATTATTCAGAGCATCATAGGACATACACTTTCAAGACCTGGGACTACAAGGTGGAACCTTGTATGTCTGTTTATGACAGTTTAAAGTCTAATTTAAAGTAAATCACTTTTTTAAAATAAATAAACACTGAAAGATCTATCATTCATCGTTTTATATAACTTACTACCTCAACTTTAGAAGAAATTATACATAAGTAATTGAGTAATTGCAAATAACAATTACAATTACTAATTGTAATTGTTAGTTGAATTACTTTTCAATAATTTCAAGTAATTTATAATTGAAGTCGCCAATTACAATTTGTAATTGTAATTGTTAATTTGTAGTTAACTACATTTTGCCCAACACTGCCCTAAATCTATATAATCAAATAAAATTGGAGTGTCTGTTTGTAATATTGAAATAACTACTTTTTACTACATGCATATGCATATGAATATAGGTAGGTACATACACCAAAATATTTTTTTTTTTAGAAGTTTTGTCTGTCTGTTTGTCCGGGCTAATCTCTGAAATGACTGGACCGATTTTGATGGGACTTTTTTTGTCAGGTAGCTAATGTAATTAATAAGGAGTAACATAGGCTACTTTTATTTCAGAAAAAAAAATTAAAGTCCTGTAGTCTACGCGGACGAAGTCGCGGGCACAGCTAGTGATAATATATAATTTAAATAGTGTTATTATATTATGTTAGCATATATATGAAATATATGACGACATAGTATAATAAAAAATGATTATTTAGAAAGTCACTCTAGAGATAAACTTGTGTCATTTTGAGTCTTAAGTGTTTGGTAATTTTACACGAATGTTGGATATTGTGCTCTAAAACTTTTCAAGGGCACTTCTTAGGGTTCCGTAGCCAAATGGCAAAAAACGGAACCCTTATAGATTCGCCATATCTGTCTTTCTGTCTGTCTGTCCGTCCGTAGGTATGTCACAGCCATTTTTTTTCGAAACTATAAGAGCTATACTGATGAAACTTACTGAGTAGATGTATTCTGTAAACCGCATCAAGATTTTCACACAAAAATAGCAAAAAAACAATAAATTTTGGGGATACATAGAACTGAAACTCAATTTTTTTTTTCATCAAACCCATACGAGTGGCGTATCTATGGATAAGTCTTCAAAAACGATATTGAGGTTACTAATAACATTTTTTTCTAAGCTGAATAGTTTGCACAACAGACACTTCCAAAGTAGTAAAATGTATATCTAAACACACGATACTCCTACCTGGATAGCACAATTTTCACTTACTCAAAACACATAATTATAAATAATCACACAAATTTACAATCAACTACACACAACACCCACACATACACTCACCCAACATTACAACATACTCACCCCACAACATATGGTCCACTTATGTAATAAATACATGTATAAAAATTTTGTAACCATTTTTCTAAAGTACCCAGCGACTACGTTCACTTGCACCAATATTGTAAATCGTAACCATAGAGCCTCTCTCAACGACTGAACACTGCCGCCCAAAAGACAAGCACTCGCTTAGTTTGGGAGACAGTACCAGTACCTATAGCACATTACATTTACTTGTGTCTAATTATAAGTCACCTTGTGAACTGTAACTTTGCGACAATAAAGATTATTATTATTATTATTATATTATATCTCCCCCCCCCGCAACTTCTAAAATACGGGAATGATAAAACTAAAAAAAATATATGATGCAAACCGCCAACGAAAATTGGTTTGAACGAGATCTAGTAAGTAGTTTTTTTTTAATACATCATAAATCTAAAAAAATACACTATTATTAAAACATCGATCAAAGTTACAACGAAGATACAAGAACTTTTATATTAACTTTTATATGAACTTTTATATTATTAAGAACTTTTATAGCGCGTTCCATCGTCGACCGCATCGTCGCTTTCCATCAGGTGAGATAGCGGTCAAGCGCGAACCTATCAACAATAAAAAAAAAAAAAAAAAAAAAAAATGTTACTTGCTGCTACGGAACCCTTCATGGGCGAGTCCGACTCGCACTTGGCCGGTTTTTTACTCTGTTTTTCATATCATTAGAAAGATAATGAAATAGTCTTTCAATTTTTGTATATATTTCTTTTCAATATCTATTCACATTCATGATAATGGCTGCCTTAACAATTAACAAGTGATGATATGTGAATTTTTGCACTTGAGTGTATAAATACACTGTAAATGTAGTGTAATGTATTTTTTTCAGATTTTTCTTTTTTAGAGAGATATTTTCTGTTCATTTTTTTTTATTTATTATAAAGCTAAAATTTCTTTGTAACCATTGTTATACCTACTCGTAATACTAAACTTCTATTAACCAACATTCGTGTAAAATTACCAAACACACACACTCAAACTCACACACAACTCAAAACGACACAAGTTTATCTCTAGAGTGACTTTCTAAATAATCATTTTTATTATACTATGTCGTCATATATTTCATATATATGCTAACATAATATAATAACATTATTTAAATTATATATTATCACTAGCTGTGCCCGCGACTTCGTCCGCGTAGACTACAGGACTTTAAATTTTTTTCTGAAATAAAAGTAGCCTATGTTACTCCTTATTAAGGGCCAAGCGCCCGAAAAGTGCCATAAAACAGTGATTTTCTGAGGCCTACTCCTCCGTAACGGCTAGGTCAATTTGTTTGAAAAAAATATATGTTTATTATAGATTCATGAAAAATAATATCAACATTTGATTTTTTCGTGCAATTAATACTTTTGTCAAAAAAAAAATATTTAGCAATTTCGCAACTTTTTCGCAACCCTACTCCTTCGAAACGGCTTGGACCTTTAGAAACATTTTTACACATAAAAATTTGGTGGTTAAATATTTTTCAAAGTGAACATTGCATATGTAAATCAATCATTTGACAGGCCTGTTGGTCTAGTGGTTAGTGACCCTGACTGCTATGCCGGAGGTCGTGGGTTCGATTCCCACCCATGACAAATGTTTGTGTGATGAGCATAATCATTTGTTCTGTGTCTGGGTGTAATTTATCTATAATATGTATGTATTTAGAAATATATAAGTATCTATGTTTATCAGTTGTCTAGTACCCATAACACAAGCTCTGCTTAGCTTGGGACTAGACGACGTTGTGTGATAGTTGTGGAATATTATTATTATTATTATAATCAATATCTCGCAAAGAAAATGGATTTAAAGCGCTTTCCGGGCGCTGCTGGCCGCAAATAAATGCACAGATTTGCGTGCTGCCGCCTAGGCGAGTGCGAGAGTTGCGTTCACATAATTTCGGCCAGATGGTTCAAGGAACTAAGTATACGCCTTAATTACATTAGCTACCTGACAAAAAAGTCCCATCAAAATCGGTCCAGCCATTTCAGAGATTAGCCCGGACAAACAGACAGACAAAAATTCTAAAAAAAAATATTTTGGTGTATGTACCTATATTCATATGCATATGCATGTAGTAAAAAGTAGTTATTTCAATATTACAAACAGACACTCCAATTTTATTTATATGTATAGATTTAGGGTACTTATGATAATATCTATTCACATTCATGATAATGGCTGCCTAAACATAACAAGTGATGATGCGCGAATTTTTGCAATTGAGTGTATAAATACACTGTAAATCTAGTGTAATGTATTTTTTACAGATTTTTCTTTTTTTGAGAGATATTTTCTGTTTTTTTTTGTATTTATTATAAAGCTTAAATTTTTTTTTTGTAACCATTGTTATACCTACTCGTAATAATAAACTTCTATTAATGAAATCTGCTTTGTTCAAATATTCCTGTCAATCTGTAGCTAGCTAAAATACATTAGTCTAATGCACTAAGGGAAAATAAGTGAGTTTAGAATTAAAGTTTAGAATTAACATATTTTTTCATACTTATCACGTGTACATAATACACAGCGTTCGTACATTACGTAACTTTAGAGAAATAGCTGAAATTGTGTCTACAAATGTTGATTACAGGTGGCGTTGCTAGTGAGAATTCTCCGCAGCAACGCCACATTAATTTACTTTTTTCTTTTAAATTAAGAGGCGTACATTCACAAACAATGCATGTACGCTATGTACGTCAGCCGTACATAAAAATGGGTTTATCATAATAATAAAATATAAGGTGGCGTTGCTACAGAGCACAACACAAAATTTTTGCAATCGGACCAGTGCTTATAGAGATTACCTCCTACGAACAAAAAAACAAACGTTGCCTCTTTATAATATTAATTATAGATTAGTATTGATAGGCTAGGCGCAATGAAGATGATGAGATAGGCTCGCGTTTGACCACTACCTCACCTGATGGTAAGCGATTATGTGGTCGACGATGGAGCATGCTTGCCTAGAAGTAACCTATTCACTCTTGACTTAAATACCCCTAAGTTGTAGCTATCAGGAAAAATTGACTCCGGCAGAAAATTCCACCACAAAATAGTTAGGTCCAGAAGTCAATCTTCATACAAAGCGCGCTCGTGCAACGCACACATATGTAGACACCGCTTACGGACACGATATCTCGGTCGCGTCTCGGATCACTCGTCAAACAGTTCCGGCTCAAACGCTCATTAGCGTGCATCCACCGAAAATAGGTATAAAAAAAACTGGCCAAGTGCGAGTCGGACTCGCCCATGAAGGGTTCCGTAGCAGCAAGTAACATAATATAAAAGTTCATGTAGTTCGTTGTAACTATGATCGATGTTTTAATAATAGTGTATTTTATTAGATTTATGACGTATTAAAAAAAAACTACTTACTAGATCTCGTTCAAACCAATTTTCGTTGGTAGTTTACATGGTAATGTACATCATATATTTTTTTTAGTTTTATCATTCTCTTATTTTAGAAGTTACAGGGGGGGGGACACACATTTTACCACTTTGGAAGCGTCTCTCGCGTAAACTATTCAATTTAGAAAAAAATGTTATTAGAAACCTCATTATCATTTTTGAAGACCTATCCATAGATACCCCACACGTATGGGTTTGATGAAAAAAAAAATGTTGAGTTTCAGTTCTAAGTATGGGGACCCCCAAAATTTATTGCTTTTTTTCTATTTTTGCGTAAAAATCTTAAAGCGGTTCACAGAATACATCTACTTACTAAGTTTCAACAGTATAGCTCTTATAGTTTCGGAAAAAAGTGGCTGTGACATACGGACGGACAGACAGACAGACAGACAGACAGACAGACAGACAGACAGACAGACAGACAGACAGACAGACAGACATGACGAATCTATAAGGGTTCCGTTTTTTGCCATTTGGCTACGGAACCCTAAAAAGTGAAGTACATACATGAGATTGTCTTGTACCTATCTATTTTGTGATTCCACTCCTTAGCTGTACGCTGAATGTATTCCCAAAACGCTTTGTACGTATGGGTGGGATGTCCACCATGTACCAATGGCGCAACGCTGTAGGTACGTCTAGTGGTCTGGTGATGGAAGGGACTTGGCGGAATTAAATTGTGCAATTCCTACGCACACTCCCTGAAATGTAATCGATAGAAAACCAACAGGCTAGCAACTCAGCGATGGTTAAAGTTTTGGAATTTTGACTGTGCATCATCACCAATGATCCTCTTGGCTCGCTCCTCAATCGACTCCAGGGCATCAAGCTGTATTGTTATACACACAGAACAAATGAAAGAGGTTAGAATGGCCTTGTGGGCGGGGCAGGCGGGCCACAAAGTAGGGCAAGGCTCATAGTTCAACTACCAATAGCAAACTTGCGATCTAAGTGTGCGTGGTTTGTTAGTTGCGTAATGCGCGTTCGTACTGGTTTATTGCATGTAGTGGAGCTAAAGGGTGTGAGACAAGCGGCGACACTCGTAGTAAAAATCGGAAAGTATTCCCTTTCTAACCTTTTTCATCTTTTTTGTGGTTATGCATATCATCGCAATAAAGGCGGTTTTATAGTTCAAGTGTGACAGCTGTCGTTGACTGTACTAAGTAGTTTGAACAACTTGCGTGGGAGTAATTCCACAATTGGTTCTATTTTGGTCACTGGAACTTGTGAAAGCAATCACATAGGACAAATATTAAAGTTTAATGGTCTGGAAGAAGTCTACGACGGGCCTTTTGTATGGTTAGTCGTACAAATAATAATAATAAAGTCAGTACTCCTAGACACGGCGCGTACTGTCCGGAAATTTCTCTCTCAGGAGCCCTGACCACCGGTAGCTTGGACCCAGTTCCCGATGCCGGCAGGCTACTATTTTTTTTAAATGTTTTTTTTTTAAGATATATTTAAAAACATAATGAATATGTTTATAAAGTAAATAAATAAGTAAGTAAATAAGTTGTTGGAATAATAATATTCCAACAACTATCACAACGCCGTCTACTCCCAAGCTAATGTGTTATGAGTACTAGACAACTGATAAACATACTTATATATTTCTAAATGCATATACAGGGTTATTTGTAAAACACTAGCAACCTCTCAGGACTTTGTTACTAACATCATATACAGCAACTTTAATTCTATGATTTTTAAAAATGTCTAGTTTTCGGGGTTAATACGAAATGCAAATTTATTTATTTATTAACTTTAAATCAATTTAACTTATTACATACACAACTAAAAACTATAATTACAGTAAATTAAAAAAAATAAAATAAGTTGTTTAAAGATCTATCGAAACGTCTAGTTGACACTTCGCGTGACCCAAGGGCTGGCTTTTACCTCGGACAGAGGATAAGCATTGCCATACAGCGTGGCAATGCCGCCAGCCTTTTGGGCACATTACCAGTCGACAGCGATGTGGAAGAGTTTTTTGACGCCATATTTTAGTTTGATTTTAGTTAGTTGAAACGTAGCGTAGGGTTTTATTATTATTATTTTTTTAATTTACTGTAATTATAATACGAAATCGAATTAATTGGAAAACGCAAGATAAGAATCTGAAAAAAAAATACCAAACCCCAACTAACTAACTAACCCTAACCCGGGGGGGTTAGGGTTAGTTAGTTAGTTGGCCCCCTAACCCTTTTATTAACTGGAAGATCCCATCTTAAAAAAATAAATAAATTAAGGATTCATTTTATTTTTCTGTTACTTTCGTCCTGTTTATTTGTAGATATTTCATTCAAAGTATGTATTATGTAAGTACTTACTGGACTTTTTACGAGTTCTAATAAATTCCACCTAATTACGCCATTACGGCCAATATACTGATTACAAACAGTAAAAGGTTTTATTAAAAGCAATTTATAATCATTATTCCGCACTCAAGTCGGTTAGTATAATAATTATGTAATTTCAGTTTATTATGAATGGCATACTGGATTCAATCTGGTAAATTGGGTGAGAAATCATCAACTTACTAACTTCTCCCTCCCGCTTTGGGTGGAGCGAGAGGGGGTATGTGATTATTTTTTTGTTGGGTAAAAATCATCCAAATGACATCCCTCGCCCTTGGGCGGAGCGGGAGATAGTGTCAGACTCTTACTGACTAAAAAATCCACCCCGTTCCTTCTTGCCTTTCATACCAGGGTTGAGCTTCCCTTTCGGAGCTAAAACCTGGCCCCAGTAGGCTCCGACTCAGCTGGGTCCCTACTGTTGCTGACAACTCCTTGAGATGCGCGGGAACAGTGCGCGCAGTCGACGCCTTGGGCTCGGTCCGGACAGTTACCAGACGGTCGGACAGCGACTAACCATTATTCGCCGTCCGCAAGCCCTCGCTTACGGTGGCCGGAAATCGGGATAGGAATCCCGGCGGCGACTGGGGCGCTGTCAGCGCCGGGAGTATTCGATTTTTACTGACAAAAAAAAACCCCGTGCTCCTTCTGTTGCCCTTCACGATCCAGGGTCACGGTGAATCATGGTATGAGCATGGCATGTGATGCGAAAGATTTTTTTTTAAGGTTTATCTTTGACCACTATCATGAAAATGTAGCTAGTGATATGTCAATCCTTATTTGGCCATATCATTGATGTAGGAATTCTATTATAATAAAAAGTCTAAAGATAGTAGGCTGATGATTTTTGATAGGCTTGTATTTGACCACTATCTTACGTGATGGAAAGCGATGATGTAGCCGACGATGGAGCACGCTTGCCTAGAAGCAACGTATTCATTTAACTTGACTTAAAGACCCCTAGGTTATAGCTATCAGTAAACATACTCCGGCAGGGAATTCCACCCCTTAGCTGTACGCATAATGAATTAAATACTATCCAATATACACCGTTAAATTTCAATCGTTTTAATCCCGTGGAGGGTCGATCCGGTACATGAAACACTATCGATTTGTAAAGATAAAATTAAAAAATAAAGTATCTTTTTTTCAAAACTCGTATTATGTTACGCACGTACGAAATTAATTTCTATAAGAAAACGTCAGCTGAGCGGGTTTAATGACCTGTAGTTAGTAGTCGGCGTTGCGTACAAACTATCTACAGGTCATTGAACTCGCTCAGCTGACGTTTTCTTAAAGAAATTAATTTATAGTGATAGAGATACCGATAGTGTTTCATGTACCGGATCGACCCTCCACGGGATTAAAACGCTTAAAATTTAACGGTGTATATAGAAACAAATAGGTAAACAAAGTTGTAAAACAGCGTAATGTCCTCCTTCAACCGAAAAAGGTGTATAGGAATTCACATTGTTCCTAATATCAGTTATTTTCCCAAAAACTCGAGCACAATATGAATCCTTTAAAAAATTAACCCTTTTCCACGTAATATAAAAGTCAGTAGGCCCCTCGTGAACCCTTGAATGGAACCTTTCATCCATATTAGAATATTGATGGATGACTTGTTACCTTGACAGCTTCCAAGATTGGGGGATTTAGGATGCCATACATTTTATTTATTGTTACGGCTGCTGGGGAAAATATGGAATGGAATTGTAATAAAAATGTTTATGTTTTGTATTTTTTCTAGGTCAGCGTAAAAGGTACACATGGAATCAATGTACCTGTAAGGGTTAACTTTTTTGGTTCTGGATAATGGCGATATTTTTTTACAACAGAAAATAGCGTAATCAGCCTTTTAATGTTCCCACTGCTGGGACTCAGGCCTCCTCTCTAAGAAAGGGAATGGGCCGTAATCCACCACGCGGGCCCAGTGCGGTTGGTGATTGTCACATGTCTTCGAATTTTTGGTTCTAGAACATGCCGGTTTCGTCACGATGTTTTCCTTCACCGTTTTGAGAGCAGTGGTCATGAAATATATTACACAAAGTAATGCGCCTGTCTGGGTTCGAACCCGCGACCTACAACTCGTAAGTCGGGGCCGTTATCATTCGGCTACCTCCGCTCACACAAAATAAGGTTCCTCTATCTCATCAATTTTTTTTTTTTTGGTGGGTTATAATCATCCATATGACATCCCCCGCCTTTGGAGCGGGATGCAGTTGTCAGACTCTTACTAAATAAAAAACCCACCCCGTTCCTTCTTGCCTTTCATACCGGGCCCGAGCTTCGCCTTCGGAGCTAAACTCTGGCCCCAGTATCTCGACCAATCCCTTCGCAGGCAGGCGTGATGATACGTCAGGAACACTTTGATTGTAGTTTTAATTACTTTGTTAGCAACAGCTTCCCTAGAGGCGAGACTGGCGGTCTCTTATCCTTTGTCTGGTGTGAACGAACTCGAGAGACGAGAGGAAAATTATTTTAACTGAAGTACTGAGTTTGAACTAGGGACTAAAAGATGTTGTGGGGCGACTAGGAATTTAGTTTTTTTTTGGCATTATTTCAACTTACAAAAGTTGTACTGCGCTCCTAAATCTGGATAGCTGATGTGATTCAACAGGCTGCTAAAATGAAATGGGGCTGGGCAGGATATATCAGCCGCATGGCCGAAAAACTAACCGTAGGGGCCCAGCAGGATCGAAGCCTACTGGGGCCAAGGATCTGCTTCTGAAAGGAAGATTCGGCCCCGGTACGAGAGGCAACGATGGAACAGGAGGGGGTTTTTAATGAGTGAAAGTCTGACACTATTTCCCGCTCCGCCCAAGGGTACGGAGTTTTCATTGGATGATTTTCCCAACTACAAAAAAAAAAACCCGACAAACTAGAGGCCAAAGTTGCACAAAATTGATTGCACCTTGAGACAATGAAACGGGCTCATGGCAGACTACGTAGGAGATGACGGAATAAACTTGACAGATTTCACCAGAACTGGAAGGAGGAAGAGTAGACCCGCGGAAGGAGTAACGTGTTCCCCAGTAACTGGGTTGTGGAGGTCTGATGGGCTGTCTCTCTATGTAAAACACGGGTGGTGTTCTACCACATCCGTTTAAAGTAAAAGCCGACCCTAAGCTGGTCCATTAGTTTCATTGTAGAGATCAGAATCTAGTGTAAGACAAGAAATCTTTCAAATCTGGATTTCATTTGTTTAAATTCTGTATTACAGACAAGCTTTTGCCGGTGGCTTTGCCCGCGTACATAAAAAATAGTGTTGTAATGTCACTCAGGAATAAAGCAGCTTTCTATCAAAATTTTTAGCAATCGGACCAATACTTTCAGAGATTACCTCCTACAAACAAAAAAACAAACTTTACCTCTTTATAATATTAGTATAGATATTTTAGAAATAGCTAGCCTAGCTCACATTTTTTAAAATATAGCCATGAACTTAGCCAACATAAAGAAAGAAATGAAATTATTTCAACAGCAATAAGGTACACAATAGTTATTCAATTACTATGTCTGCTGCAGGCTTCTGAAGGCATAGTCATTCATCATGTTTTTGTTCTGATTTTTGACATCTTTCAAGATGCTTTCAAGTAAGCTAGTTTGATTGGTTGACTATAATGACATTTGCCTATTACAGTGTAGCAAGATATGGCGTGAAAATGATGCTTTCAGAACAAAATCGATTTTTATAAAGGCAGTTTTTGATACCACTAGAATATGATACTCTAGAAGGCGCCAAATAACCGTGAAATTAAGTACTTTGACCTTCTCCTAATATCTCTGCGTCTCTACCCGTCGTATCTACCCGAAAAAAAAAACAATGAATTGCTTTTCATTATTAGATCATGTAAATTGTAAAGTATCATGATACATGTCGATACAAGACTTTATGTCTTTATTTCCGTTTTTGAAATTAAGAATGTCTACAAAAGAGGAGGGTCAATGACCGATATCCACGTTTATCTGGGATCTACCTTAGGTACCAGAAAAAAATTAAACCATTTCAACCGTTTTCGGTGACTGAATACAAACGTGGTGACATGCGTTAGGTACCTACTTGTCGTTCATGATGCTTTCAACACGAGTATACACAGTTCGTCTGAATGCGATCACCGAATCCGGTAAACCGAAAACATGAACAAATACGTCTTAAGTTTAAGCAGTCCAATTCGATTGATCAACTCGGTTTAACCGAATGAGGTCGCCGCGTCCGATCACCGGCTTCGTGTAAACGCGCCATGAAGGACAAGACTACTGTCTCGGCTCATTTACTCCGGTAAATGAGCCATAATACTTGGTAAGTGACACAGGTAAGCTGTTCTTTAAAAGCACTGTACAGGTATACTTGTTTGTCGCCCCAAGCTCGCGGCAAAGTAAACGAACATTAATATTACTTAGCTTCGCCTTACATTCTAACTGAACGCTAATTGTGAAGTATTAAATTACTTTATCGCAACCTTGCTTCATTGCCAAGGCCTTTCCGAATATGCTTACTCACGTACTCGATACGATACCGGGATGATAAGACTTAGATGAAAATAAGACCTTCGTAAAGTGACAGTATATATTTTTGTAATAAAATTGATAAGCTCTCTCAACTATCTCAACTGTTGGTAAGTGACGATGGTGCACGCTTGCCTAGAAGTAACCTATTCACTCTTGACTTAATGACCCGTAGGTTGTAGCTATCAGGAAACACAAGACTCCGGCAGGGAATTCCACTCCTTAGCTGTACGTACGTACAATGAATGTGTTCCAAACGTTTTGATAATCTCGTAATAATATAATATCCCCAGGAGAACCAAGGTCGTCGCCAAACTTAAGTGGCAGTGGCAGGACACATTGTTCTTAGATCAGACGGTTGATGGGGCCGAAAGGTTCTAGAGTGGCGACCGCATATAGGAAGACGCAGCGTTGAAAAGCCTCCCCAAGGTAAACCGACGACCTGGTGAGAGTAGCGAAAATGCGGTGGATGCGAGACGCACAGGAACGTTCGTTGTGGCGACACTTGGGGAGGCCAACAGTGGACACCTTCTGACTGAAATGATGATGATAATGATGAATGGAATATCCATCGGTATACCATGTTACTTTGTTGGTTTATACCAGAAGTCTTTTGCCATGATATATGACTTTCTATTTTCTGTAGGAAATAAACACTTTTATGACTAAACGGTTCAATTCATACTAGTCCTAACTTTCTGGTATTATAAAAGCGAATGTATGTTTGTTTGTTACGCTTTCACACCTCACCAGCTGGACGTATTAGAATGATACTTAGCAACGGGTTTATTTGGTTTTAGGCGGAAATCATGCAATGATTTTTCCCGTTCTTAGGCGGAGCGAGAGGGCGTGGTATTACTTGCCCTGTCATAGCTATTTATTTAATCTTCATGCAACACAAAATACATAGGCGGACTTAATGCCTTAGGCATTCTCTGCCAGTTAACCTAAGGTGGTGCAGAGACCACATGGTTGGCGCATAAAAAGAAAATTTATTATGAAAACACGAGAAAAAAAGTATAAATATATTTAAAATACACATACATATACATTTAATATAATATACATACTACATATATATCAATATAAAGTAAGGACAGAAGTAGCTATGAACTGTCAAACGAGAGAAAATTAATTAGTCGTAAGTTTCTGAAATTATCTAATTTTCTGCGCAACTTTCTTGATTTTTTCTTTCATTTTTACCTTCTTCTGACAATAACAAATACAACAAAAAAAGAATGAGCGAAATTAGTCCAGGCGTTCACGCGTGATGACGAATAACGACTATAAAAATATTTCTTATTTACAGATTTTGTTTTTTATATAGGATGACTGGCAATTAGTGTACGATACTTAAACACGTGATTGTGCTCATGATAACAAACAATTTTTATTATTGGAGCAAAGCCGAAATCGCGAAATAAATATCTGCTGTTCAGTACATTAGGCAAACATAAATGTACTGAATGAGCACAATCACGTGTTTAAGTATCGTACACTAATTACCAGTCACCCTATATAATTATGTTAAATTATTTTAAGTGAATAAAAAAAAATGTATTACTTTTTAAAAATTTTGTTGCCAACAATCTTTCGACAGTCAAAGTTAACAGCTTTTAATTTGAATTTCGATTTTCACGTGGGCGAAACCGCGGCCAGAAGCTAGTAATAAAATATGTTTTATGACGTTAACGGTTCAATATTCTATATTAAAGTGTGAAATTGACTGGAAGTGACAGGCGGAGCTGTCGTAAAGCTATATAGTTGCGATTGTGTGAGAAATATTAAAAGTAATGGCTCCTCTTTTACTATTCCGTACAAAAAATAATTTCTGTGCGTAGGCGTAGGTTTTTTTTCTTCTGTAAGGTTAATAATTAATCATCAAAATTATATAATATTATATAAGGTGTAAGGGACAGCCCTCCACAAACTTTAAGGGCTTGCTCAGTAGACGAAACTGAACCACCTTCCACAAGATTTTTTTCAGGAAACGAAAAAAAAATCAGCCTCACCATACAAAATGATAAACTGGATTGGACAATTTGTATGGCGAGGCCGATTTTTTTTTTTCGTTTCCTAAAAAAAAATTTTGTGGAAGGTGGTTCAGTTTCGTCTACTGAGCAAGCCCTTAAAGTTTGTGGAGGGCTGTCCCTTACACCTTGTATAGTATATTCCATAACTATCACACAACGCCGTCTAGTCCCAAGCTAAGCAGAGCTTGTGTTATGTTGTGTTGTATTATGGGAAAAGATTTTGTGGAAACTGGCATATCCTAGAACTAAAATTTCGAAGTCGTAGACATAACCAGACTTCTACTTGGCCCGTGCGTGTGATGGTATATTGGCCGCTTCCTCTCACAAAGAGGAGTGCTGAGTATGTATCTTAGAAGTGGGAATATTATGGGCTGATTATGCTACCAAAAGAAAACGTGGTTTTTATTCTTTAAATTGGGTTAGTCGACAAAAGTCAGATTCTGCAAATGTCAGACGAGTTTAAAATGCCAGATACTACAAATGCTAGAATCTGGCAAATGCCAGATTCTAAAAATGCCAGATTCTACAAATGCCAGATTATACAAATGTCAGATCCTATTAACGCCAGATTCTTGTAATGCCAGATTCTATTAATGTCATATTTTTGTTACAATTGCAATATAGTAATTTCCTTAAGTGCGTGTATAAAAATTTTGCTAATTTCATAAGTTGTTATTGTTGTTAGTTGTTGTTTTTTTGCATTAAAAAATGTAATCTAGCATTCATAGAAACCTTTAAATTTTAACATGGAAACTGAAAACACAACGATATTTTTCCGGAAAATAAACCAGCTCTCATTATTCAGAACAAACGAAACACTTTGAACTAAAAACATTTTAATGCAGTTAAATATCCGATTAACTTTGTCCGGTACTAATGTAATTACTATTCCGGGTAACTGCAGCTATTTGAATAGACTAACTGAATAGTTTGGTTAGCTTTGTTGAGTTCAGGAAACAATAGCAAATGTGGTTTGTAATACGGAGAGGAGCTTAGTCGGTTTCAGGTAGAAGGGAATGGAAATAAATGAAAATTTAGACAATTTATTCAATATATATATATGCACACAAAAAGAGAAACTGACGTATCAATGCACAGCTTCTTCTCGAGTCGATGGTTTTCTTTCCCCTCAAGTTTTTGGACCCAGCAGGTATGGCGTTATTAGGTCCTCCAGAGCCTGAACTCTGGAGGACCTAAAAACGCCATACCTGCTGGGTCCTACAGGTGCACGTAGGGACATTTTGGGCACTTTAGAGTGGGCTCTTGTCTGGTTAGGAGCACTGCTTAGTTGAACTTGGAACTACTGGCACTAGGTGCGTGAAATTTTACCAGGCTTCCTCTTGAGTTCAATTCCGATCGGTCGACATTGAGATTGTGACGTTTCGTATTCTTGAATTCAATGCTAGCGCCAAATTAATTCAAAATTGCGTGACCATTTTGAGAACTAAGTGAAATCGTATATTATGTTGACAATATTGTTTTCAAGAGTACCAAATCACGTAACGTCAAAATTTACATTGCAATCGGACTGACTTTAGATTGAAATTGAAATTAATTTGGAGAGTAAGCCTGCAGGGCTTCCTTTTATGACGTAGGCGAGCATTAAGAAAAGATTTTCCAAAATGTGCATAAGAGGATGAAACGGGGGTTTAAAAATAAACCTATTTTCAGGCGGGAAAAGCCTTTGGCAGAAGCTATATCAGTATATGTTGGTCGTTTTCTATGGAGAGGAGCCGGCGAGAAATTAATGATACTCTTTTATAAATTACCCTCCTTTGCGGCGCGCAGTCGTGTAAAAAGGATTGTTTTGTACAGTATTTTCAAATTACAATATTAAGAAGTATGAGGAACGGAAGACCTGGAGAGAGTCGCGGGAATGCGGTGGATGCGAGACGCACCGGATTGGTCGTTGTGGCGACGCTTGGGGGAGGCCTATGGCTAGCAGTGGACGTCTTTCGGCTGAAATAATGATGGTGATGATGTAGTATGAGAGGACAGTGTAGGCTACTACATTTACAAAGAATAAGGTCAATCGCGAGCCTATAACATAATGATAAAAAAAAATGAAAAATTATTATAATTATAAATGTCAATAATATCATTCACCGTTATTCGCTTAATAACCAAGCAACACATAAAGCTATTTGACAGACCAGCTCAAAGCTGTAAGCTGATAATATTGCCGGCGAAGCTATCACAAGCGATAGTTTCAATCTGTGGCGGCCATTAAGCGCAGGGTTGCCACTGGTGAGACTTACTAGGCCTGCCTGCTAGGGCTGCGGTTCGAAAGAGTCACCATGGCTTTGGAACGGAAAGGGCTAGTGAACACGTGTGCGTTTTAGCTGCTTCAAAGAGAGATGTCAGCAAAATAGACGGGGTTCGTTAGGTCTGATCCCAGCTAGGGATGCGGGAATTTTCCCAAGATTCATCACGACCCTGGGACTCAAATTGTGCCTGGAACTCAAGAGTGTTTGCCGCCTAAAAGAGGTGTCATCAAAATAAACGGGGTTCAGTAGGGCCGATACCTGCTAGGGTGTTTTCAGCAGGCATCGGCCCTACTGAGTTCCGTGAATTTTGCTGACATCTCTCGTTAGGGTATCGTCTCTGCTAGGGTTGCGGAATAGTTCGAAAGATCTACCACGGGGCTGGCCCAGGCTTCTGTTCAGTAAAAGTTTGATGCCTCTGGGGCGAGAGTTGTCAAACTTTTACTTAATAAAAACCCGGGCCAGCGCGGGAGAAGTTATTTGATGATTACCATTCCCACAAAAAGGGGTAGAGTTAGCAGATGTTAACTGAAAAGTTCTGACAGAAAGCGAGATTTTAATAAAAGTCCTGACTTTAGTCGATTTTGTTTGTTGTTTTTTTAGTTTTTTTATTGCTATCCTATAACGTACGACGTAGGTAATAGTGCGACGCGGTAGGCCCAGAAGGAGATTTTTTTTTTTTTTTTTTTTTTTTTCGAAAAATCATCTTATGACAACCCCCGCTCTTGGGCGGAGCGGGAGATAGTGTCAGACTCTTACTGACTAAAAAACCCATCCCGTTCCTACAAGCCTTCATACCGGGGCTCGAGCGCCCTTTCGGATAACCCTGGCCCCAGTAGGCTTCGACCCGGCCGGGCCCCTGCTGTTGCTGACAACTCCTTGAGGCGCGCGGGAACAGCGCGCGCCGTCGACGACTTGGGCTTGGTCCGGACGGTTACCGGACGGCCGGACAGCGAGCTACCCATTGCTCACTGTCCGCAAGCCCGCGCCTACGGTGGCTGGAAATCGGGATCGGAATCCCGGCGGCGGCGGCGAGAGCGCCGTTGCCTGATGCGGTCGGCCTCCTCCTTAGCGAGCATTACTGCTTCGCAGAAGTCGGCGACCGCCTGCCACTCCTCCTCGCTCCGGACCATGGCCTCGACCAAGGCCCGGCGTGAGAGGTCTCCGCCGCCGATCACCCCCACGAGGGCACGGCGATGCTCCGCCCAAGCAGGGCACACCGCGATTGTGTGCTCCACCGTGTCCTCCGGGCGTTCCGCACAGTGGCGACACCCGGGCGTCACTTCCGCTTTAATTCGGAACAGGAACCTCCCGAACTTGCCATTTCCGGTGAGGACCTGTGTGTGTCATGCGGAAGGTAAGGACGCCGTGAGGTCTTTCCAGCCACGCCTCAAAGAGGGGACTTATCGCCATAATTGTGGCGTGCCCGTGACGGGGTTGCGATAGTCGCTGACGCCATTCCACCATGAGATCCCGCCGGAGCTCTGTCCGCCATGCCGTGACCTGTCGCGGCAGAGGACTTTCACCCCGGCGTTGCATCTCCACGCGCATGTCGTGCATGTGTGCAAGGACTGTTGCCTCCAGATCCCACGGTGGTAGGCCAGCCAGAAGGCTCGCCGCTTCGCAGGAAATCGTGCGGTATCCTCGCACCATCCGAATTGCCATGACCCTCTGGCAGGCGTTCAGAATGCCCGCCGGTCGCTTTCGCAGCGACGGCGCCCACACCGGCGCCCCGTAGAGGGCCATGGACCGAACGATCCCCGCGTAGAGCCTCCGGCAGGAGGCGTCTGGACCCCCAAGATTGGGCAGGAGCCGCTTGAGAGCGGCCCCAGTCCGGTTGAGTTTGGGAGCCAGACGTCGGAAATGCTCCTCGAAATTCCATCGGCTGTCGAGGATGAGTCCCAGGTACCTCATCGATGTCCCGACGCCGATGTGAACTCCTCCTACCGTTAGTTGGGAACCCGACGGTGGCGCGTTCTGACGGCCGCGACCGTGAAAACACATGGCCTCGGATTTGCCAACGCCACCTCGAGTCCCAACTCCTGGATCCTACCAACGACTATCGCAACCCCGCGTGTCGCTAAAGCGGCCGCCGCCCGGTACGACTCTCCCTGCGCTAGAACCAGCGTGTCGTCTGCGTAGCAGACCACGCTGACCCCGTCAGGGAGGTCGCCCCGCAGCACGTAATCGTACCCGATGTTCCACAAGGGTGGCCCTAGTACCGACCCCTGCGGAACACCGCACGACATCTCCCGACGTTTCCAGTCTCCCTGGTGACCGGGGTAGACAATATACCTGTCCGACAGGTAGGCCTCGACTACTCGACAGAGGTATTCGGGCACCCGGTGGTACCGGAGTGCCCTCCGGATCGTACTCCAGGGCAGGGAATTGAAAGCGTTGGCAATGTCCAAGGACACTGCCACGACACACCTACCCTGGGACACCGCATCCCCCGTCGTGAGGGCTCGCACGCGCATGATGGCGTCCACCGTCGAGCGCATCCTGCGAAAGCCGAACTGTCCGTCCGAAAGGTCCGGCCCCACCCGTGAAAGGCGCGCGACGAGGCGGCTCGCAATCACTCTTTCAAAGAGCTTGCCCACCTCGTCGAGCAGCACAATGGGCCGGTACGCGGACGGAGAGTCCGCAGGGCGCCCTGGCTTCGCGATGAGGACCAGTTTCCCCGTCTTCCAGCGAAGTGGGAACTGGCCCCTCTCCAAGCATGCGCTGAAGAGCCCTCTCAGTCGAGGCCCGAGAGCCTCCATGGCCAGGACCCAGGCGCCCAGAAGGAGATGGCGTGACGATTTAGACTCCTACCTTAAGGATTGGCCAGAAGTGGCTAAGGACAGAAAAGAGTGGAAAATTGGAAGGGAGGCCTTTGCCCTGCAGTGGGGCACAACGGGCTCATAATAATAAAAATCCTATAATGTAACTATTATGCACAACTTTAATCCAATGCACAAACATTTTAAAATTAACTGAGTAAGATTTAGTTTTTCTTTCTACAACCGAACAAAGTCAAAGCATTTATTTCAAATAGACCATTTGCAGGCACTTTTGAATAGTCAAATGTCGGTCAGTCCAAGAAAAGTGAAGCTAAATTGCACGTTCCAAAGCGTAGATCTCTATGGAGAAGAACGTGCAAGAAACTCCATGGACACTCTTTTAAATCATATTATGTGTTACATATAAAATCAAAATCAAATTAAAGCATTTATTTCAAATAGACCATTTGCAGGCACTTTTGAATAATCAAATGTCGGTCAGTTCAAGAAAAGTGAAGCTAAATTGCACGTTCCAAAGCGTAGGTCTCTATTGAGAAGAACATAATAGATAGATATAGTTCAAGCATATAATGCTTGAACTACTTACCAGTTCACTATTTAGTTAATCTAATAGAAAATATCCGAAACCAAAATAAAATTTTCGGAATCCAAACCGGCCACTAAAAACCGTGATATGTTAGTATAAATTCTGCCGTCTGGTAACCCTAACTGAAGTAGCCTCCCACGCGTTCACTTTGACTAAACCTATTACCGATGGATGATATTGATGTTAACGACAGATACTAGGTAATATTGTTGAGTTTAACGGATTTACGTGAGCTTGTTGCATGGACGGATCATGAACACAATAGGTACTATGAGAAAACGGCTGTAAGGAATATGTATGAAAAGAGTTTGGAATATTATTAACTGGCTTCTACGCCATACTATGCTACTACGAGACACGCTACGCTTTCTGTTCTGGCTTTCCCTCTACTGTGTGTGATCTCTATCACTCAATGGTTTGCTGGAAGAAAACTCTACTTTGAGTTAAGCTCGCCTATGTACATGAACTCTGAAATCCTCATATTTTGTAAATTATCATTGTGTACAATAAAAAATTAAATTAAGTCGTTTCTTCGCCTGCGTAAAAATGTAAAACTATCCCAAATGTTTATACTGTCAGCATAAAAAGTAACACCACTACGCTTAAAGGTAGAACTGCACTGCACTAACGCCTGATACACACGAAGATCTGTGCGCGTCGGTCTCCATACATTTTAAATGGCAATTAGACTTGTAGAGCTACACTTGATCCACGCCACGCGACGTCGTTCTACGTACAAATCAGGCGTGTTACACGTGTGTGTTGGTCTAAGCTCTAGCTCAGTTCTAACTTTAGTCAGCAAAAGTCTGACATTCCCTCTCACTCCACTCAGAGTGAGAAGAATTATTTGATGATTTTCCACTTTAAAAAAAGGCTTGAACAAAGAAACATTACGCTTCTACGTTCATGCTAAACAGGCCAATGGCGCTTAGACTTTATCACAAAACTGTAATGAATGACAGATCGTGTTTACGTTCACAGTTTATTAAACAAAGCACGGAGGTCGCGAAATTCATAGTAATATTTATGTGTGTCTTTGTATGTATGTTGATTTGTTACCTTTCACGCTTTAACGACTAAACGGATAAAACTTGTCATACAGATAGACTATTTCCTGAAATAGGTCATAGAATACTTTATATTCCGAGAATAGGATATTTTTTGTACCGACGTGGGAAATCATTTAATGACTTCTTCTGCTCTGGGTTGGAGCGAGAGGGCGTGTCGGTCTTTTATTGAATAAGACTCATCTGTGTGAACATTACACGCTTTCGACGACTTGGACTCCGTCCTTATCGGCCGGCCAAACGGTGAGCTACATATTGCTCGTCGTCCACAATCCCGCGTCTGCCTTGGCTGATAGTCAAAGTCGGAGTTGCGGTAGCTGGGGCGTAAGAGGATGTCCGTTCCTTCACGCTTGCGGCCATCTTTTTCTCTAGTATCACTGCTTCGCAAAAGAGAATAGGGTAGACCCATGTCCAATAGCGGATGTATTCCGGCTGAAATGATGATGATGATAAGGGAATAGTGTTCCCTTGGGAATAATTGTCTATTTTCACGCAGACGAAGCCGCTGGCAAAAGCTAGTTAGTAATAAAAGACTGACATGTCACCAGTTACGTTCATTAATCAAGTCTCGTCGTGACAGCTACAAGTTTCATTTTCAGTCTCCAGCCAACTGTTCGTACAAAGTTGATTACAAATTAACACAAAAATATTGTTCCTTTGCGTTAATCAATCAAATATCGAAAATAATTACATTTTGTACAAGTGGCAATGTGTCTGGTTTACACAGTACCAATTGACAAATGAAAATGTCGACTCTGTTTGTGAGTTACGATATGTTCCGAGAGCCTACTGAACTGAATCATGGCCAGAAAAAAATCGAGTCTTTTTTAATAAAGGCGCGGCCCCACCGCGGCGCATGCTGTGCACGTGCACGTGGCGCATTTTAGCTGCGCGTATTAATTTGTTTGACAACGTGGGTCTACGTTTCCACTGGAGTAGGTACACGAGACCCACGACTATGTATAGCGTGGCACGGCGCACGGAGAGGCTAGGCACGAGCCACTGCAATCCACGGACACGGGCTTCACTGCAGGAGGTTTATGACTGAAAACTGTGCTGCGATAAACAAGCTGTACATAGTCGTGGGTCATATTCTGTACTCCAGTGGAAACGTAGACCACGTCGATAGCGTTGAGCTATGTAACCGCCTATTCGAGTAAGTCACGCATGTATCAATGACGTCAATTCATGCGTAGCCTCTCCATGGGTTACTGTGGACACAACCACATTCATTTTCTTACAAAGCGAAGCTTAATACACGTGCGAAGCCTCTCCGGCGCAGCGGTGGGCCCGCGCCTTAATGTCTGTAGTCTGTTTTAGTATACAAATGGTTTATTATAGAAAATAGTTTATTTATTTATTTATTAGCCTTCTCATATTTACAAGTATTTGGAGCCTCCTTTAAGCAAAACGGTGCCTGTATCAGGAGACTCCGCTCTTCCATATCATCGCCGTACATAAAATAAAGGTGGGTTACAAAAAATTTGTAAATATCTTTATCTATTACTAGCTTTTGCCCGCGGCTTCGCCCGCGTGGCATTAGGTACTTAAAGAATCGGGATAAAAGGTAGCCTATGTTCTTTTCCATGCCAAAGGCTATATGCATGCCAAATTTCATCCAAATCCGTTCTGCCGTTTTTGCGTGATTAAGTAACAAACATCCAAACGTCCACACTTTCACATTTATAATATTAGTTAGGATTGTATTTGCCTTTTCTCTCTCTTATTACACCTGCCACTATTTTTCTCTGCATCATCCAAGGTGTACCGAATTCGGTACACCTCGGCCTTATTCACTTTAAGCCTTATTTTTACGTAATAAGGTTTAAGTTAGCTGGTATGAGGTGTATCGTATTCGGTACACTGGTGCCTGAGAGGATAAGCTATGTCTTCTTGTAAGAAAGTCAGTTATGTTTTTTCCATTATCACGCGGATGTAACACATGCTTAAAATGCTATCGTCGCCCAAATTGCACTTTGAAAGACCTAAACGCCACTAACTCCATTATACAAGTGGCAACCTACTGCCTACAGCCCAAAAGCTTTGAGGGAAAGGAAAACCATCGATTCGAGAGAAGAAGAAAAATGCTATTGTAGTATTTGGTCTACTCGAAGAATCGTCAAACATAAGTGCCAGTGGGCAGGACAGCTTGCAGAATAGATAGTCGATGGGGCTGAAAGGTTCTGGATTGGCGACCGCGTACCGAAAGACGCAGCGTTGGAACGCCTCTCATTGGTGGACCGATGACTTGGTGTAGGTTGCGGGAATCCGATGGTTGCGAGACGCAAACAGGATCGTTCGTTGTGGTGACACTTAGGGGAGACCTATGTCCAACAGTGGACGTCTTTTGGCTAAGGTGATGATGATGACGACATTTATAAAGACGTTATTAACACTTTAAATTGTTTTCTTTATACTTATAAGGAAAAGGATTGATTAATAAATCGCTATAAAATATTGAAATGAAAGTTTTTTAAGACTTCCTCTTAGTTCAGAGTGTTTAAAGACCGGTAATATTTTTATTTTATTATTAAAGGAAATAGATTTTATTTTAATTAGTTTTTAGCAATTAACGTGAAGTACGGAAGTGAGTTGTGAGTTGATCTTGCGTTTTTAATTAACGATTAGTCAGCTTAGCTTATGTGATCGTTAATCTGCTCTGTCTATACTTTATTTACTAATTTAATATTATAAAGTTAAGAGTTTATTTGGTTGAACGCGCTAGCTCAGGAAATACTGGCTCAAATCGAAATAGCAGATTATGTGACTAGGGGATAAAGCAGTGTCTTTATGAATTCCGAACGAAAAGAATGTTGCTAATTTTATGTCATTTAATGAAGCTTTGTGCAAAATTTCACACTCGTAGTCCGAGTAGTTTTGACTGTGCGTTGATTTATGTTAGTCAGTCAGTTTCTTATTTTATATAATTACTAGCTTTTGCCCGCGGCTTCGCCCGCGTGGCATTAGGTACTTAAGGAATCGGGATAAAAGGTAGCCTATGTTCTTTTCCATGTCAAAGGCTATATGCATGCCAAATTTCATCCAATCTGTTTAGCCGTTTTTGCGTGATTAAGTAACAAACATCCAAACATCCACACTTTCACATTTATAATATTAGTTAGGATGTATACTAGCTTTTGACCGCAGCTTCGTCCGCATACATAAAAAAAAGACGTGTGGCACTCGGGGACTGCCGCGGTAAAGCTATTGCATAGCATTTTTATCAACTTATGCAATTATAATTATTTATTTATTTTATTTATGCAGTATTTTTTTTCCTTTGTTTTTTTTTTCTTTGATTAATTGAAGTTACACTTTCACACATTGAATTGAATTTTGATTGATTGTTCACTCATTTGTTTTCTTATCGGTCACCACGCTCAAAAAACAAATGAGTGGGGGGTGTTAGGTTATTTTCGTTACGGAATTTCTGGATTCGGTCTCCACGCTCAAGGCCCGCGATAGAAGCTATGCTATATAAATTTGCCTCAGGAATAAAACAGCTTTCCGTCGGTGAAAATAATTTCGCAATCGGACCAGTACTTTCAGAGATTACCTTCTACAAACAAAAAAAGAAACTTTACCTCTTTATAATATTACTGTAGATAGTTATAGGTCAGTTTAGGTCGTAAAAAGGATCTCTCTCGAGCTCATGGTAGGGCCTCAGAAATATTTTAGCAAACCTTGAAAGAAGGCTTACTTAGTTCTCAAGTTAAAACATTTCAAACGCGTTAATTTAGAGTGTGTAATTACGTAATCGTCTCAGACGTGTACGAAACTTGGCGAGTTGGCGCGAACTCGCACACCGAGACCTAACACTTGAGTTTCTGTGGTTTACTGTGGTAACACGTTGGTTTTACTTTAGGAAGGATACGGCTTTATTTTAGGCCAAAAACTAGAACTAATTTCTTTGTATGTCGGTTACTTCATGGGTTGTTTCTGCGTCTGTATTTGTCTGTCGTCTGAATGAATGAACAAAACGTTTTGGGAACCCATTTATTGTGTGTACAGCTAAGCTTTGGAAAAGAGGAAGATCAATAAGCCACTAAAATCAGACTCTTTCGTAAACAACCGAGTCATCGTAGTAAGTGAGTGGAATCTGTGCTTCCTGATAGCTACAACCTCTATAAGCTCTTTAAGTCAAGAGTTGTTAGATTACTTCTAGGCAAGCGTGCTCCATCGTCGACCACATCATCGCTTAGCACCAGGTGAGATAGTGGTCAAACGCTAACCTATATTAGTGATAATAACTATATGGTTGCCTATAATATTAGAGGAAGTCCCTCAATTTCGCCAAGATTCCATCATCAGATCCAGACTTGGTGACTATGGGACTATTTGGGAAGTATACCCTTTCCAACAAAAAAATAATTTTTCAAATCAGTTGGCAAGCGACGAAGTTATGCGCGAACAAACATAAAAAAAACATTCGAATTGAGAACCTCCTCCTTTTTTAGAAGTCGGTTAAAAAACTTTACAAACACAAACAAACCTTACGCGAGTGTTACTTTTTAACGGCTGTTAAGTCCCAGCGATGCAAAAAGATCGATTTACGATAAGCTCATCTGCATTTAACGGTACTAAATTTAACTAATATGACTCATATATTGCATCTGCCTAACATGCGTTCTGCATCTAAAAACCAAGTATTTATTTTCGCAACTGACAGTTTAGGCCAGGTCTAGGTTAAGGCCTTCCACGCTGCGTCTTCCGGTATGCAGTCGCCATTCCAGAACCTTTCGGCCTCATCGACCGTTTGTTCTACGAGCAACGTGCCCTGCCCACTGTCACTTATGCCTTGATCACACGTACCGAGTAAACTTGCGAGACAGTGCTCTCGGCCGAGTACTCGGTACGTGTAAACACAGCGACCAGTGCTTGGCCTACTATTTATGTCTACAACTCGCTTACATCACTGTCTCGGCCTAGCAACTGACAGTAAAATATTGTCTCGCCCTTTTACTCGGTACGTGTGATCAAGGCATTAGTTTGGTGTTTCTTCAAGCTAGTCAGTAACCTTGGTTTTCTTGCGGATATTTTCATTCCTGATGCGAACACGCAAGGGAACTCTGAGTATAGCCATTGCCTATTGGATGCCATCCACACACAGACAGACAGGACCAGTCATTGTGGCGACACTTGGGGGAGGCCTATGTCCAGCAGTAGACGTCTTTCGGTTCAAATGATGATGTTGATGATGGAAAGCACTAAGATACAAGAACAAACATACAAATTACGATTCCTGATTCTAGTATTTCTCAAATTCTGATCTAGCCTGAAAACCTGTCAACAGTTGGCTTTTAAGTATAGTTTGACTATTACTCAAAATCATCGACATATAGTCTAGTGATAGACAAGCCCTTTCGTGGAAACTAATTGTCAAAATACTGAAAAGTTGAAACAAAAGTTCGCTGCAGCGCTACATTGGCATTATGTCGTCTAACAGAACTATTAAAACATGCAGCGCTTAAGAAAGCTTTTAGAGAATACTTTTTTTCGCGACCGATACTTTTTTGTCTTAAGTGCCATGAATTTCGTGGCACTTACGCGTTTCGTTCAACATAGTGTAATATTCAAGGTGTACAGACGACATTACACCTGAGTAGACTAAAGTGAATGTTCGGCACGCCTAATCTAATGCGTAGTACATATACACCACTATTTTTTAATTAGTACACATACTTAAAGGGCTTATTAGAAAAGCCCTTGTTATTTTATAAGTAAAATCTCAATAAATAATATTCATAAACAACAAAGTTATTAGCGTTGGTTTATGTCCCAAAATGTCACTCAATTTATGGAAATAATGTGCAGGCTATTGATTAATGAATGAATTTGACAATTATTAAGGAATAACACTGCCCGCAGTATTTTCTACTAGCAATTGTTATGTTTGATTGATTCTATGATGAATTTACCTTTTCGTGGTCAATTTTAGGATTTCGGTTTTTTCTACTTTTGACTACAAAAATATGATCAGTGACGGGTACAGATAGAGCCCCATTTTTTTGTGTACTAATTAAAAAGTAGGGGTGTATATATCGGTGCTCAAAATACTCAATTCAGAAACCATTTCAAAACAAATTCACATCAACAATACACGAAGGACATTGTAAATGCTGAGAATCAATATATGCATATGCGATTGGATCTTGGCACACAACTGACATCGATCGTGCGAAAATAGCTCTTTCTATACCTGTATTTCAGATTTAAATGGCTGACCTTGTATTCTAAACAGTTCTGAAAGCCAGGAAAGTTTGTGGAACGTGGAAGTCGTTTGTGTTTATGTATTGTGTACATATGACTTGTAAGAATCCCTTACCAATAAATTACTGCCATTATAAACTTTTTTAAAAATTTTAAGTTGGGTAATCATCTTATGACTTCTTCCGCTTTAGGGTGAAGCGCGAGTGCGTGGCAGACTTTTACTGACTTAAAACCACACCTATATTCCTTTTGCGTCCTTGGACCGCGATTATCCCTTTCATTCTTTTCTCCATAACCCGAGCAGGCAACGGTTTGCTGACTTCTCTTTGATGTAACACTACGCGAAGACTCGGGTCCTTATAGTACGAGCGGATGGCGAGCTTCCCATTATTCGTCGTCGATAGCTGGTGAAATTTCGTGAAGCATTTCCATGTCTGGCTCCCGAACTGGAGCGGGCTGGGGCTGCCCTTAAGCGGCTGCTCCTCAATCTAGGAGGTCCAGAGGCTCTACCATACCCGTGCAATCCATATACTGTTTTTATTTTCCGTCAAGATTACAGGCACTGGGAATTTATAGGTACATTATTTAACACAATTCAAGTATATACTGCAAAACTTATAGACAAACACAAAGTTAAAATAAAACATTTAACTATAATTGTTTTTTTATGATAGGCTCGCATTTAACTACTGTCTCACACGATGGTAAGCAAAGATCTCACATGATGGAAGAAGACTCCGTCAGGTTATGTTTAGGTTACTACAATAATACAACTTTGCTTTGATTGAGTCTTTAAGGTCAGAAAAATCTGAATCAAAAATCCTCTCGCGTCCGGACCTGGTTTATTCAGGCCATGGTGTGAGAGGGAATGGAAGGCGACTGGAAATAAAAATTAAATCTTGCTTTTTTTTAATTTACTTTTATAACTATGAATTCTAATATCCGTAACCGAAACCAGTATAGGTAATATTATGCCCATGTATCCAGATCCGAAATTAACATCTCTGGTACAATAGAGAATTCAATCTTCATTAGGTACTACGAGCAGACACCGACAGCGGTACAACCGTCGTTTGACGAGCGATCCTGGTACACCCGTCGTATTGACAAATGGAGAAACCGTGCAAATAAACCCTAATTTCTGAAATTAACATATCTGAAGGGCAGTGGCGTAGTTAGTCTCAAAGGGGCCCCACGTCAAAGGTCATCAAGGTTTTTTTTTACAACGTAGGCCCTTCTTCTCGTGTCGATCTGACTTAAATTTTGTCTGACCAATATTTTGCCTTCCCCAGGCATCGCCACAACGACCGGTCCTGTGCGTCACGTATCCATTCATTGTGGCGACAATTGGGGGAGGCCTATGTCCAACAGTAGACGTCTATCGGCTGAAATGATGATGATGATGCACCTCTCATCGATAAGCGAATTGAAGTTTGTGGATAACATGTTACGAATTTTTTCACATGTCGGGGCCCCTGTAGCTTGGAGGCCCCGTATCATTGATACCGCGGTAGCTACGCTCCTGCTGACGGGATATTGATTACCTACCAATGTTGCCGCAGATGTGCTTCAAGGATCCTTTGCGGTACACTCACGTACATTGTCAATAATTTAAAGGTTTGAAGTCCTATGTTTGGGAATAGTTGCTAAGAACATGGAATATTTAGAACGTGAATGAATAGGCTCTTAATAAACTAGTGCGCCTCACCATCAACGATTGCATCACTGCTTACCATCAGGTGGGATCGCAGTCAAGCACCAGTTTATATAAATTAAAATAAAAAAAAAAAAACGCTGTTAAAAAAACTAGTCCCAGATCGGTATCTAGATACAAAGAAAATCTTACCTTTATTGCTTCTTCATGGGCTTGCGGACGACGAGCAATCGGTAGCTCGCCGACAGACCGTCCGGTAACCGTGCTGACCGAGCCCGAGTCGTCAACGGCGCTTAGTGTTGCACGCGTGCCTCAAAATGATGTCAGCAAAACCGTAGGGGCCTACTGGAGTCATGGGTTGACATCCAAAAGGAAAATCCGGGGTCTTGGAACGCAAGGCAAGTATAAATATAGAAGTGGGTTTTAGTCAGTAAAAGTCTGACATGCCCTTTAGCTCCGCCCTAGAACGGGAGAAGTCACTAGATAATTTCCAACCTTAAAGAAAACCTATATTGTTTGTTGTCTTTCCTGCATTTTATTTTGTACCGATCTCGTTTTGTCATAATAATAATATTCCACAACTATCACACAACGCCATCTAGTCCCAAGCTAAGCAGAGCTGGTGTTATGAGTACTAGACAACTGATAAACATATATATATATTTCTAAATACATACATAATACAGATAAATCACACCCAGACACAGAACAAATGATCATGCTCATCACACAAACATTTGTCCTGGGTGGGAATCGAACCCACGACCTCCGGCATAGCAGTCAGGGTCACTAACCTCTGGACCAACAGGCCAGTCAAATAATGAAGATAAATAAGAAATAATTCGACATTTTCATATCCCGTTTCAACAATACGAACCTAAATAAAAGAGGAAAGACTCCTAAATTACGATCTACTAAACAAATGTTACAGAACAAACATTTTGGGAAGATATTGATCACTCTTTACCGTCGGAGCGTAAACTGAAATAAGGATGTAACACAGGCCTTGAAGTGTGCTCACTTTGACGTCAAAAGATGAAAAACAAAAAGCTAAAACTAACTTAAAAATAATCGCCGCAAATGTAGCAAAAAAACCAGGAATGCCAATGTTATTCGTATTTTCAAAACTGTTTTACACACAGAACAGAAAATACAGGTAGAAGTGCCCCTATCCTGGCAAAGCACGGGAACTAGTGTCGCCAAACTCACACATTTGTATATTAAACTAGCTTTTGCCCGCGCGGCTTCGCTCCCGCTCTTCCCTACTTCAGCCTACTATACCCTACTCTACCCTACTCTACCCTACTCTACCCTACCCTACTCTACTCTACCCTACTCTACCCTACTCTACCCTACTCTACTCTACCCTACTCTATCCTACTCTACTCTACCCTACTCTACTCTACCCTACTCTACTCCACCCTACTCTACCCTACTCTA
Organism: Mythimna ferrago; assembly: GCA_910589285.2. Classification (NCBI taxonomy): domain Eukaryota; kingdom Metazoa; phylum Arthropoda; class Insecta; order Lepidoptera; family Noctuidae; genus Mythimna; species Mythimna ferrago. The sequence continues at coordinate 25,927,510 of OU342677.1, read as the reverse complement.
CCCTCCTCTACCTTACTCTACCCTACTTTACCCTACTCTACTCTACTCTACCCTACTCTACCCTACCCTACTCTACTCTACCCTATTCTACCCTCCTCTACCTTACTCTACCCTACACTACCCTACTCTACCCTACTCTACCCTAATTTTCATTTTTTTTCCATAAGAACCTTCTCCTCATAATAACGAACACAACAAAAAAAAATTTAGCGAAATCGGTCCAGGCGTTGTTGAGTTATGCGCTTACCAACACATTTTGCGATTCATTTTTATATTATAGACTAGCTGTACCCGCGCGGCTTCGCTCTCGCTCTTCCCTACTTCAGCCTACTATACCCTACTCTACCCTACTATACCCTACTCTACCCTACTCTACCCTACTCTACTCTACCCTACTCTACCCTACTCTACCCTACCCTACTCTACCCTCCTCTACCTTACTCTACCCTACTCTACCCTACTCTACCCTACTCTACCCTGCTCTACCCTACCCTACTCTACTCTACCCTACTCTACCCTCCTCTACCTTACTCTACCCTACACTACCCTAATTTTCATTTTTTTTCCATAAGAACTTTCTCCTCATAATAACGAACACAACAAAAAAAAAATTAGTGAAATCGGTCCAAGCGTTGTTGAGTTATGCGCTTACCAACACATTTTGCGATTCATTTTTATACAGTGGACCCCCGGTAATCCGGCAAACATTATGCAGGGCAGTGTCGGACTATCGAATTTGTCGGATTATAGAGCACTGCCTAAGACCCCTATAGTCCGGATTTTTTTACGAAAGAGTACCTTGTAATCCGACAAATTACATATCTAATGACAAGAATCTATATATTATACGTACATATGTATGTACTTTGAAGTACAAATCAGACTTAATTTATGTAAGTCGAATTTAGTAAATTAAATAACAATTGAGAGCTTACGTTTTATTATAAAATTAAGCATAAATGCACATACATATCTACCAAAATAATCAAGAATTATTAATCAAAATCATGTAGTGAATACTATATCAAATTATGAAGCTTTGAAATATTCATCAATTTTTTTTTGTTTAAGGTTGTTATAATGCGAGATCAGAGCTTTGTCCCTCAGTCTTCTCAAAAGTAAAAGTTCGTTGTAGGATGTACCATTCTCTTCAGCCCATTGTAAACCTAGCTCAAAAGCGTCTGCGTCTTGATCTGTGACTTGTGGAGCAGTTGCAATCACGTCGTCTTTATCTTCCTGATCGTTTATTGTATTATTAGAAACCTCTTTTATAATATCTTCGTCAGACATTTCAAGACAAACATTTTCTTCTTTATCCATTCCACGGCACCAGACTTCCAAATCTTCCGGACTTATCTGTGTTTCAGTAACGACTTGTTCTATAACTTCCGAAGTTACACTGATTTGTGGATCGTTGCTAGGAGTGGTGATTATATCTGGCCATAACTTTTTCCAAGACGATTTAATAGTTGATGACGGTAACGCACTCCACGACTGACTAAGAGCAAAAACCAAGTCTTTCATATTAAATTCTTTTAAAGTTTTTTCTATTGGTTGGTCTTTTGATACGGCTCTCAAAAGTAGGTTTTTTTTATAGTCTTGCTTAACAAACTGAATGATGTTCTGGTCCATTGGTTGAATCAGTGCAGTGCAATTTGGCGGAAGAAACATCGCAGTGATGCATTTATCCTCAGTTGTCAGTTCTTCTTCAGACGGATGACCGGGAGCGTTATCAAGAAGCAACAACGCTTTTTGAGGAAAATTATGATCTTTTAACCATTTTCTAACTTCAGGTACGAAGCATTCATCAAACCACTTTTTGAAAAGGTCTTTTGTCATCCATGCACTTTTTTGTCCGTAATAGTGTACAGGTAAATCAATGTTTTTGAATGCCCTTGGTTTATTAGATTTCCCAATGACCACCATCTTAAGCGCGTGTGTACCTGCAGCATTAGCACATGGTAGTATGGTTACACGCTCTTTACTCACTTTTCGTCCAGGTACGTCTTTTTCGTTACAAGAAACGAAAGTTTTGTTAGGCATCACACGCCAAAAAAGCCCTGATTCGTCTGCATTGTACACCTGTGACGGGTCAAGATTTAAATCGTTCAGCTTTTGTAAAAATCTTAATTTAAAGGGCTCTATGCAGGTGGCATCGTTAGAAAGTTTCTCTCCTGTAATAGTCATTAAACGTATGCCATGACGACTTTTAAAACGTTCTAGCCATCCTTTGCTGGCCACAAAATCATCTTTTTTTGTTATTTCCTTATAAAAAAACTTAGCTTTCATCGCCAAAATGGGTCCCGAAATTGGTGCATGCCTGTTTCTTTCCTGAAGAAACCACATGTACAAAGCTTCTTCCACTTCTGGATGTTCAGCTTTCTTGAGTGTCTGTCTCTTGCCTGGCCCGCAGTCAGTAGTTGACACGAACTTCTTAATCTTCTCGTGGTTTTTTTTAATGTCATAAATTGTAGATCGGCCTACGCCGTATTCACTTGCTAAACTACTGAAAGTTTCATTGCGATTTAAGCGATCTAAAATATCACATTTTTCTTTAATTGTCAACGTTTTGTGCTTTCGCTTCTGGGTTTGTGACGACATTACTAGGTACTATACCTAATACACAATGAATAAATAGTAAACAATGAACGCACGCTAGGCCGTACCGCTATCACTAGTAGTCAAATTCAAACTAAGTAAAACAATGCATACGCGTCGAGCACAATAGCGGTGGCGCGTACGAGTTGTGACCTGTTCAAACCTGCGTGATCTATATGTATTAGCAAAGATTGTCAAACATACATGTAATTCTAAGTCATGTCGGATTACAGGGGGCGCCGGATTAGACAGGGGCCGGATTATCGGGGGTCCACTGTATTATAGATTGTCCATTACACACATAAAAAACAGTAATATGATTGGCTACAAATTAAAAACGCAACTTTTACTAATCATCTTCTTATTGCTTTCATAAATTAAGTCTTATTACAACAACTGAAAGTTGTTATTATTTGACATGACACAAACAATAAAGATGTTTTTCGTCTTATAACCAATTTACAACGAGTTCAGCTACTCCACGCTAGATGGCGCTGTAACCAATTCATCATTTGTCATTCTATTCAGAACTCTAGGCACTTTGAAATAGATGCCATATTCACCTGCACATGTAATCACTTTTGCTACTCATTTAGAGATGTAGACATATATCGATATTTTAATATTGATGTTACGTAATTTATTCAGGTAAGCAATGTAATAATTTGTTAACATCTTACAAATGCTTAATAATGGATAAGGTTGATTATCTTTAAAATATCAATGTTAAAGAGGTATTTGTATGTGGGCGGGTAATCTTATTTTTAACCGACTTCGAAAAGGAGAAGATTCTATGTTCGACTTACTGTATGTTTTGTTCACCGATATCTCGGTCAATTTTGGACTGACTTTGAAATGTTTTTTTTTTTTAATTAAAATGTTCTTCGTAGGTATTGCTTTATCGTTCAAATATCTATATTTGTTTTGTGAAGTTAATGTATTACGGTTAATATTATGTAATATTCAGCCTTTCAAGCGTGAAGAAGTAAAGAAAGTGATTAGCAACCTGCACCTATTTCGGACGGATGCAGGTTACGTGTTGTTAAAACCTCGTGATTTATGTGCAATCTTAGTTAAATATTTATAAATTATACACATGAAAAGTCCGACACAAATTTTCTGAATGATGGTGCCAGCCATGAAATAAATAGTTAGAAATAAATAAAAATTATCGATACCGACCTACTTTACGGATGTGTCCCATCCCTAATTGAGTAGCGTCGAAGTTACTAGAATTTATGTTATGATTTTGTAGATGACGGCCAAGTGTATTTAGACTTTGTAATTATGACTATAAGGTTGTTTATAGTTTGCATTAAAGTCATAAAATGTGGTATTTTCATTTAAAATCAATTTTATTAAAAATTAACAAAGTTTATGATACGATACACCTCCACAAGATACATTTTTTTTTCTTTTTTTTCCTTTGCGTTGACAAGCACCTTCTAGGGTTCCAGTAAATTTCTTAAGGTGAGTGCTCCAGGGTAGCCTGTGAATGCCGGGCCCTGGTTAGTACAGGCCATTGTCCGGAGCGAGGAGGAATAGCAGACAGTCGCCTCCTGTACAGCAGTACCTACTGCTAACGAAGGAGGCGGTCACACGCGTGAGGGAACGGTCTTCCTCACGCCCCAGCCACCGGCATTCCAGCCACCGTTGGCGAGAGCTTGCGGACGACGAGCAATGGGTAGCTCGCCGTCCGGTAACCGTCCGGACCGAGCCCGAGTCGTGGATCTGAAGCAAAACCCAGGTAGGAGTAGGGGCCCAGTAGGGCCGAAGCCTACTGGAACCATGGGAAGGCCGAAATGGAACCCCGGGGTCTACGTGACAGATTCTAAGATTATTCAAGTATGTTGTGCGACCGTCACACGAATTTATTTGCGGAATTATACTCATTAATTAAAATCAATACAGCGCTATGAAGTCTTAGTTCAGCTATACCTATAAAATTATCATGAAACAGCCATTCGCGACAGAATTTCGAGGACCATGAAAGGTTAAAAAAAACCTTTGCTAAAAACGCGCACAGGCAGAGGTCGAATTTCGTGCGTATTTGCAGAAGCAACGAGCCGGTACAACCCTAAACGACCCAATCATACAAATTGATCCCCTGATCGATTCGGGAGTTACTTAGAAGCTGTATGAATGGACCCTATTACGAGTACATAGGATCTAAGGAAGGATCTCTACGAGATATAGTTTTGGGATGACGTGATCGGAATGATGATGGGATTAGAAAGATAAGAAGTTTGATATGATATGTCGTTGAAATATAGATGGAAAATCGGATAGAGGATACTCGTAGGTCCTGTTTAATTTTTTCACCAATCCTCTGTGAAGAGGATAAGTGAAATGTCATGTATGTAATAGCTAAGAGTGTTACGTAGTTAATTTTTTTTTGGTGGGAAATTATCAAATAACTTTTCTTGCTCTGAACGGGGCGAGAAGTAGAGTAGCGGACAGTGAGCAATGGGTAGCTCGCTGTCCTGTAAAAATATCAGGGACGAAATCGTCTCCAATCTTTTGTATTATTTTTGAAAGTCAACCAGCTTCTATTGTTATTGCTTGCTCTAAAAGCACCTACAGAAACAACAATCCCTCAAAGGCCAGTCTTCCCACTACAACTGAATTCGCGTGGGACACTCAAACGACTCTTCGTTTTTAGCCACCCTGCCTTTCAGGACTATATCAGTTTCAATGACATTTGAGGAAATACTCTTTATTTATTTTTCCAACTTAATTTTAAGTAAAAGGTCAAAAAGGAAGGATTTTTTTTGGCAAAAATTGAATAGGTATGTCTAAACTGAAAATAGAGGTTACCTTAGGAGTCATTCATTTATTACGCAAGACGATTTAAAGGGTAGGTGTGTCGACCATGTCTTATTTTTTTCTTACAAGGTGGAAAGGAGTCTTGATAGTTCTACGTAAGATCACAAGAATACACAAAGTTAAGATTAGAAAAAGCGCGGGCCACCGCGCGAATGCCGATGTGGACTGAAATACGTCAAGGCGGCCGCAAGTGCGAACATTGACCGTTCCTAAAAATTGTTACTTTTAAAAATAAACATCAAACCCAAGCAAACGTATTAATTTTCCCTTTAGATCCTTATGTAATACATATTACAGGGAGGGGAGCGGTCGGCCTATTTTTCTTATTTCTTTTTAAAGGGGTGAGGTCAAAAACCTAGTAAAAATCGTCTTACGTAATAAATGAACGGCCCCTTAAGCGTGTTTGGGTACTAAAAGCATCATTAACGTAACTTTAGAATGTACGTAAATAGTATATAAGGTGGCTCTTATATTCTGAAATGGAGCGCGATGAATGGGTCGACGTGTAGCCGCTAATGTGGCCACAATTTACTTTTTTGAGTGGGACTTACGGTGTTGAATTTAAAAGGGGAAATGTGGAATTTATTTTGCCTGTTATAAACTTTTTTCGAGTGTTTGTGGATCGGGTTTAGCTGTGACCAGAGTCGGCTGAATTTTCAAAAACAATATTGAATAACCCATCGTGTTTTATCGTGCTTTTGTGCTTTTTTAATATTGACCGTTCTACACTGTCCTTTCATATCTAAATATTGTAATCCTAACTAATATTATAAATGTGAAAGTCTAGATGTTTGAATGTTTGTTACTTAATCACGCAAAAACGGCTAAACGGATTTGGATGAAATTTGGCATGCATATAGCCTTTGACATGGAAAAGAACATAGGCTACCTTTCATCCCGATTCTTTAAGTACCTAATGCCACGCGGGCGAAGCCGCGGGCAAAAGCTAGGAAGGAAATATTGTAAATACATTTTTTTTTTTTAAATATTACCCATGGAGTTTCTTGCCGGTTCTTCTCCATAAGAAACAACCGATTGGTACCGTTCACTATGTTCTGACGTTTTATGACTGCTCATGTAGGCTTATGGGAAATAAAATGATTGTGAGTTGAGTTGAGTTTCTGATATGTGATATCTCCAATAGGATTTGGTTAGAATGTATTTAGTTTACTCAAGCGCGTAGGGATTAAATCAATATATACTTAGTATTTTTTCTTGAAATCTTTGGAGAATTTTGGGGTTTTTGGGCAGGAAAATAAACACTAAACACTGGTTTCAGTGATATATATTTTCAGCAGAAAATTAAATATTGAAATGTGTTTTGATACTTTATCAAGCATATTGTTTGTTATATTTTGTTTTTTTTTTTTATATTGCTAACGATTATTCATGAGATCCTCGCTCAAAAAAAGCTCTTTGTAATGCCGATTAGGTACTCGTAGTTTTATGAAGTGTAGGTAATTTTAACACTTAGCTAGATAAAATAGAGACAAAATTAAATTAGGTACTGATAGTGCCTAGAAAAGACACGGTAAAATCATATACATAACTGGTATTCGTTTCCTGAAGTAATAGAAATTCACGTTTGTATTTCCATCCTTATTTTAAAGCTAAAGTCTATAGAAGTATGATCAAAAAGAGTTATCTGTAATCGTCATTTGAAAACCAATAAAACTTGATTGGCTTTAAAACCTGGATAAAATACCTCTTAAAACATTTAAAATGTTTAATAAGTATTAAAGCAATTCGCTTACCGCGATCAAGAAGGCAAGATATTCATTTGCCGAGACCGTGAAGTACTTAAGGATAGACGGGCCACTGGCAACAACAAAACGTGTGACCGGAAAATTTCCTATTATTTTCATACATTTTATAGGGACTCGCTGCACCCGGTTGACGCCGATGGCCGCCACAGGCTACAGATCCGCTTTTTGTAGTTTGCACCGAGGGTTTAATCAAGTTGACAATCTACGATCGTTAACGTTAGTAGAAAACTTCAAATGTGTGGGAATGGCATCTCAACGTTAAATGACATGGTCAGAACAAAGGAATCGGAGGCGTTACCGACTGTAGAAAGAGATTCGAAACGAAACGGTTGAACGGCTAAGCCTGCTGGCCACTAAACGCCGCCACACTCCACTCGCACCATGCCCACCCTTCTCCTCTCCCGTCTCTTCATTCGCTCCCTAACAATTAACTTGTTCGAGTCGAAGGCACAGGCAACGTGGTCTGTTGTTGATTAAAATAAATATAGAAACAGAATTATTGATATCAGAGATTCAATCCTGTTTTGTGAGGACAGTGTGCAATGGGTAGCTCGCTGTCCGGCCGTCCGGTGACTGTCCGGACCAAGCCCAAGTCGTCGACGGCGCGCGCTGTTCCCGCGCGCCTCAAGGAGTTGTCAGCAACAGCAGGGACCCAGCCGGGTCGAAGCCTACTGGGGCCAGGGTTATCCGAAAGGGCGTCGAGCCCCGGTATGAAGGCCTGAAGGAACGGGATGGGTTTTTTAGTCAGTAAGAGTCTGACACTATTTCCCGCTCCGCCCAAGAGCGGGGGTTGTCATTAGATGAGTTTTCCCATCGAAAAAAAAAAAAAATCCTGTTTTGTGATTTGGGCTTTAAAAAGTGATAGTTACAGTGTTAAGAGAGAAAAAATAGCAGTTACCGACCGCAAGTATCGGACACAAGTGGCGGTCGCGCGCTTTAAGCTTTTCGTGGCGACATTTGTGGCGGGTGATAGTGGCCCGTGTACGGCGACCCTAAGAGTCGTCTTCAATGACTGTATCAAAGAGGTTGAATATCTTTATCTTTCTTTAAAGGAAGCCAGGAAGTAACAGACAAGGAGTTTCTTAGTAAAAGGCTGGGATGATTAACATAATAGCCTGTTCATTTTAATGTTATCTCTTGAGCTTGCTTTGAGTTCGTATCGCGCGAATCGATCTTCCAGATTAAGCAACACTTTTGACAGTGAGCAATGGGTAGCTCGCTGTCCGACCGTCCGGTAACTGTCCGGACCAAGCCCAAGTCGTCCACGGCGCGCACTGTTCTCGCGCGCCTCAAGGATTTGTCAGCAACAGCATCGGTTGAAGCCTACCGGGGCCAGGGTTAGTTTCGAAAGACAGCTCGAGCCCCGGTATGAAGGCTTGAAGGAACGGGGTGGCTTTTTAGTCAGTAAGAATCTGACACAATTTCCCGCTCCGCCCAAGACCGGGGGTTCCCACCATAAAAAAATTTCACCTTATTTATTAATTTATTTATTTATTAAAACTTCATGCAACATAAAAGTACATAGGCGAACTTAATGCCTTAGGCATTCTCTACCAGTTAACCTAGGGTGGTGAAGAGAAAACATGGCAGGTGCGTAAAAAAATAAAAACAAATAAAAGATTATTACGAAAAAACAAGGGTACAAAATAAGCTTCGCCTTGGTCTGGAAACCAGCTCAAAAAAAAATCTGATTAATTTCATGCAAACTAGAAACTAACAGTATCTTTGCACCATCTTCAAATAACTTAGCAAAAGCTCAGTACTAGTAATTATACACCGTTAGTAAAAGAAGCTTGCAATTAAACATAAACTGTCCACATTGCTGGGAGATCGATAAGTGTTATGATATGAGACACGCGATTTTTGCATTAATTGCTTAGAGGCAGGCGTGGATAGAGATGGGAATTCTTTGAGATGATATGAGGGTTAAACACGCAAGTCATTCGTCACATAGATGACAAAGATAGTGACAGAAATACTTAAATCTTCAATCAGTTTCAATGCCTAGGTTTAGACTATTTCCTAAGCCTATCGCTATAAGTCCTGCTCTAACAAAACATGCTTGGGTGCAGTGACGAAGTCCAAATACGTACATGGGATTAACGATCTAATAGGCCTAAACATAGGATTGTTAATCCCTTGTACCTATTTGGATTTCGTCGCTGCGGCCAGCGCTGCGCCCAAGGCTGTTTTCTTAGAGAATAGCACTGCAGGCGTATTTTTTTGTTAATGATATGAACTAGTGACTGCGATCTCACCTGATGGTAAGCAGTGATGCAATCTTTGATGATGAAGCATGCTAGTTAATTAAGAGCCTACTCACTTTCACTGCAGCATTAATATTTTTTTTTTCTTTTTTTTATGTGATGCAGTAGTTAATGGTGAGGCGCACTAGGTTATTATTTTTTACTGTACTTTACATTCTTCTTCTTCTTCCTGCCCTTATCCCATATTACTTGGGGTCGGCGCAACACGTTTTCTTCTTCCATTCTGTCCTGTCACCCGTCAAACTATCACTAACTCCCTTTTCTTTCATATCACTTCTCACACAATCCATCCATCTTTTTTTCGGCCTTCCTCTCCCTCTCCATCCATCTACATGTATACTCAGAACTCTTTTAGTAATATGCGCTTCATCCCTCCGCTTCACATGACCATACCAAGACAACCGATTACCTTTCAACTTTTCAGTCACTGGCGCCACTTTCAAACTTCCTCTAATATACTCATTTCTCACTTTATCCATTCTCGTCACACCACCCATCCATCTATCTCAACATTCTCATCTCCGCTACATGCAATCTTTTTTCATCCTTCTTTTTCACAGCCCAACATTCTGATCCATACAGTATGACAGGTCTTATGACGGACTTGTAAATTTTACCCTTCAACTTTACATATATCAACTTTACATATACATATATATTAACTGTACTTTACATATATATTGAAAAAAAAAAAAAAGTTATTTACCTATGTGTAACTTCATATACAATAATGGTGCATAGGCGGACTCAATGCAACGGCATTCTCTATCAGCTAACCACAAAAAAAAAATCACATTGGTTGTCCGGTTTCGAATCCGCAATCTCATTCATGAGAAGTAGGTACCCCTTTAGCTATTGGTCACGACATTCTCAAAAAGCAATTTAATTTAAAACTAACATCTTTTGTATCCCATGTTTGTACATAAGTCATCAAAAGATACGTTAAGGGCCAAGCGCCCGAAAAGTGCCATAAAACAGTGATTTTCTGAGGCCTACTCCTCCGTAACGGCTAAGTCAATTGGTTTGAAAAAAATATATGTTTATTATAGACTCATGAACAATAATATCAACATTTGATTTTTTCGTGCAATTAATACTTTTGTCAAAAAAAAATATTTAGCAATTTCGCAACTTTTCGCAACTTTTCCCTACTCCTTCGAAACGGCTTGGACCTTTAGAAACATTTTTACACATAAAACTTGGTGGTTAAATATTCTTCAAAGTGAACATTGCAAATGTAAATCAATCAATATCTCGCAGAGAAAATGGATTTAAAGCGCTTTCCGGGCGCTGCTGGCCGCAAATAAATGCACAGATTTGCGTACTGCCGCCTAGGCGAGTGCGAGAGTTGCGTTCACATAATTTCGGCCAGATGGTTCAAGGAACTATACGCCTTAAGCTAGTGGATACAAATTGCGGCGCCGGCACACCTGTGTCTGACTGAGTGCAATTTGTTCCACGCTGCACATTTGAAAAGAAATAAAAGATGCGAACCTCTTTGCAGTAAATGTGGCACACTTATTCATTACTAGACTCTATTCTGTGGCAATGACACTGCTCGCAGAACAGATGGCCGTTGGGGCCGAAAGGTTCTGGAGTGGCGACCGCGTACCGGAAGACGCCGCGATGGAAGGCCTCCTACAAGGTGGACCGATGACCTGGTGAAGGTTGCGGTAAACCGATGGATGCGAGACGCACAGGATCGTTAATTGTGGCGACACTTGCGGGAGGCCTATGTCCAACAGTGGACTTATATCGGCTGAACTGATGATGATGATAATCTATTCGCGTTAAGAATAGAAATTTAAAGAAACCTTTTTACTGTCTGTTCAACCGATTTTAACTTCTATTTCGTAGGCCTAAGAATGCCATCATTAAAAGCAAAAAAGTGGTTACAATACCAACTATTTACTGCAGCCGCCATTTGTCATGCCACCAACGTAATAAAAGTCAAAATCGGTTGAACAGACAGTAATAAAAGGTTTTCATAAATTTCTAACGTTATTTTAAACAGAGTATAGTGTGCACAGAAAAGAGTAGCGAGACTTTTTTTGCGTGCGAGTCGCAAATCAAACTATGAGGTTTTTTTTTAGGTGGGAAATCATCTAGTGTCATCTCCCACCCCTGGGTGGAGCGGGAGGGCGTGTCAGACTTTTACTGACTAAAACCCACTCCAGTTCCTTCTTTGCCTTCGTTCCAGGGCCCCGGGGTTCACTTTCGCACGGGCCATAAAATAGTTACACAGAAAAAATGGCACGAGTTCTTTTTTATTAATGATAATGACTTTGATTTTCAATTGGAGGGGAAGTTATGAATCAGGTCTGAAAAAAATAGCGAACTCAGTAAAAACTTGGTCAGCTGTTCCAGTTCTGGAAGACTGATGTAGTGGTGATGGTGGTAGGGTACACAAATGCTAATAGTTCACCATCACCACGGCTGTGGAGCTTAAGGGGCAAGCAAAGGAACACAGGTGGGTTATATCCAGTAAAAGTTTGTCAGTCCGTATCGCTCCATCCATCACACAAATGCTACTACAGCGATCCACACTTTAGCTATGCGCATAATAAATGTTAAGAAGTAGTTAGTATTGCTTCAACAAACATAACCGAACTTTTTCCATAATGAAACAATATTATTCTTACTTGTGATACAGCTATTAGCTACAGAACCCTTCTTGAAGTAGGGATTGCAAATAATGGTACTGTAATCCAATCAGAATTGCTAATCCCCTTCGCAAAATTCTTGCCAAGCAAAGATAGATAGAAAGAAAAAAAAAACATTTATTGGGCGACAGTCACCAGATACACAAAATAAAAATAAAAAACTGGGCAAGATCGAGTCGGACTCGTGCACGAAGGCTTCCGTACTATATATATCTATACAACGTTATATACTCGGTGTTTGTTAGTTGAAAAATCACGTCTGCTGTATGAAAGCTTAACTTAAATATTCATCTTTTGTTTTTTCATCATCTCTGAAAATTTCAACTGTCTAGTTAACACGGTTCATGAGATACAGCCTGGTGACAGACAGACAGACAGCGAAGTGATAGCAATAGCGTTGTTATTACCCTTTGCATACGGAACCTTAGAAAAAACATCATTATTACTGCAGATGCAGAGATGAGAACAGTGTTGGTCGAGTGGTAACGGCCTCGACTTACGAGTTGTAGGTCGCGGGTTCGAACCCAGCCAGGCGCATTACTTTGTGTAATTTATTTCATCACCACTGCTCTCAAAACGGTGAAGGAAAACATCGTGAGGAAACCGGCATGTCCTAGAACCAAAAAATCGAATACATGTTACATTCACCAACACGCACTGGGCCCGCGTGGTGGATTATGGCCCATTCTCTCTCCTAGAGAGGAGGCTTGAGTCCCAACAGTGAGAACATTAAAAAGGCTGGTAATGATAACTGCAGATTAACCAAAGAAACTTGATAGAATAGAATAGAATAAACTTTATTGTACACCAAAATAGTAACAATTTCACATCAACTTAAACCTATGGGTACAATGGCGGTCTTTTTTTATTATTGATAGGCTTGCGTTTGACCACCATCTCACCTGATGGTAAGCGATGATGTGGTCGTCGATGGAGCACGTTTGCCTAGAAGTAACCTATTCACTCTTTGACTTAAAGACCCCTAAGTTGTAGCTATCAGACTCCGGCAGGGAATTCCACTTCTTGGCTGTACGCATAATAAATATGCTCCTAAAACGCTTTGTGCGTATGGGTGGGATGTCTACCATGTACCGGTGGCGCAACGCTGTACGTGCGTGTGTCTTATCGCTGACAGCGATGTCTTCTAAACAACCTTGGGATGGACTATAAGAACTATATAAATGACGAGGAAAAAACCCTTGATTACCAGCCACGCCTTTTTGACTTATCAGTCATTAACTAAATATTTCATATCCTGCAATAGATGGCGTAATTACACGAGAGTCGTATCCGACAGGTTGACGAGAATTTCTAGCGGGTATATCGTAATTAATCTCCAGTTAAACGGTCATATTTCTGGTACTTCAGCGTACTTGAGCTTGTCACGGATATGGAGGCAATTGAGAGATAAGGTCAAATTAAACACGTCGTGAAATTACTTGGTTATTTAATAGGTTGATGAACCTTCGATAGATTTACGGTGCGGACTAAGCGTTTCGCCTTGTCGTTTACACCGCGTACCTACATCGAAGGACTGGATCAAATTGCCTGCTGCGGTCTTCCTGTCCGATTATAATTTAGGTGTCTTTAAGGCTAGAGTTAATAAACTCGCCTCACCATCAACGTTTGCATCACTACTTACCATCAGGTGGGATACCAGTCAAACGCTAGTTTATATCAATAAAAATAAAAATAATTGGTCACGAAGCTCATAAGCAATACTCAAATACTATAATCAATATATACTCTTAAGCAAAATAGTAACTCAATACTGCTAAATCATGTGTTCATGTCCTTCACAATTAGGATTTCCTGAACACCGTCACAATCTCGTTAAAATCTAACAAAGACGACATGAAGATACGTCAAAACAATGTACGTATCACGTCTCAAAGAGGACGCACTTGTGAAGGAAACAATGCAGACGATATGATTGACTCTGACAGCTCGGAGAGAGTTGTAAGGAACTGCATCGTGTTTATTTGAAACTAGCTGCGCCCGCGATTTCGTTCGCGTGAACTACAGGATTTTGAATTTATTTTTTCTAAAATAAAAGTAGCCTATGTTACTCCTTATTACATCAGCTACCTGCCAAAAAAGTCCCGTCAAAATCGGTCCAGCCATTTCAGATATTACTCCGGATAAACAGACAGACAGACAGACAAAAATTGTAAAAAATGTTAGTTTGGTGTATGTACCTTATATGTATTCATATGCACGTAGTAAAAAGCAGTTATTTCAATATTACAAACAGACACTCCCAATTTTATTTATATGTATAGATATATAAATTGTAATATACTATGAAGATAACGTGTCTATCAGTGATGTGTCAGCAAAAGTGAAGGGGGTCAAAAGGGCTTATGCCTATTAGGGCTACGGGAATGTTGGAAAAAAATCTCATGGCCCTCGCAAAAAAGGGCGCGATGATTTAGGTATGAAGTGATGAACTATATTTTTTTCATCGTAATTGGGTAACGCTATATGAATGATGTGGTAGGTAATGGATAGTTTCTGTAAAACTGTTACCATTTTGAAGTACAATAAAGTTTATTCCATTCTGTTGCGTTATATTCCATTGTATTGTATCTATTATATTCCTTTGTGTTGCATTATATTCCATTCTATCGCATTATATTCCTTTGTATTACATTATATTCCATTCTATTCTACCCATTTACTTATAACTTCATACTGAAATCAATCTTTCGAGGAGTTTCCAAGTTCTGCGTTTCAAAATCACATACCTACTTATTCTGTCTGTAATTTAGGCCTTTTATGTACATTTTTAAACATTTTGACAGCTATACGTGTGAATTTAAATATAAAATCGTTGATTGAGTCAACAAGGGACAAAATTTACAACGCAATCACGCGGCAGACTATAGCCGCTGTAGGATTGGTCATCAAACTGAAACGATTTGAGAACACTGACCACGCTCTTATCATGTTTTAATTGAATTTTTAACATCGCTGTTTTTATCGTAGTTTATTGTTGGGGACCGATGACCTGGTGAGGGTTGCAGGAAACCGATGGATACGAGACGAACAGGATCGTTCATTGTGGCGACACTTGGGGGAGCCCTACGTCCAACAGTGGACGTATATCGGCTGAAATGATGATGATGATGATTGTTGGGGACCTGTAACAGAGGAAGGATGTTAATGTGCATATCTTTTTCTCCTTCTGTGTCAAATCCATCCAAAGGTTGTCTGTAAAAATCTCTTAGACCGCCGATGGTGACACGGTCCGTAGGCGCGGGCTTGCGGACAATGAGCAATGGGTAGCTCGCTGTCCGGCCGTCCGGTAATTGTCCGGACCAAGCCCAAGTCGTCGACGGCGCGCGCTGTTCCCGCGCGCCTCAAGGAGTTGTCAGCAACAGCAAGGGCCCAGCCGGGTCGAAGCCTACTGGGGCCAGGGTTATCCGAAAGGGCGCTCGAGCCCCGGTATGAAGGCTTGAAGGAACGGGATGGGTTTTTTAGTCAGTAAGAGTCTGACACTATCTCCCGCTCCGCCCAAGAGCGGGGGTTGTCATTGGATGATTTTTCCAATCGAAAAAAAAAAAAATGGTGACACGGTGACACCCTATAAATTTTGAATTTCCTACTGTATTTTTTTTTGTGTATTGTAAAGTGTATATCTATCTATCTATATGCATGGAAATAGGCAGCTATACGGTTGCCGTGCTGTGTGGCGCGGGCTTGATTCTGGTACCGACAAAATATTTATATGGCCTACAGACTGAACAATACTGTTCCGGGTCTAAGTCTCGTATTACAGAACGTCACTCAAAACTCAAGCGTTACTTAAAACTAGTTTCAACCAATCAAATGGCTTGAATCTAGTTTTAAGTAATGCTTGAGTATATTTTTAATAATGTTTGTCCTGTATTTTTTGTTTATGTGGTGTGGTGACATAGGCAATTTTTTTTCATATCTCACGGTTGAAGGCAAAAATAGATATTACTAGCTATGCCCGCGACTTCGTTCGCGTGGTCTACAGGATTTTGAATTTATTTTTTCTAAAATAAAAGTATGTTACTCCTTATTATATCAGCTACCTGCCAAAAAAGTCCCGTCAAAATCGGTCCAGCCATTTTAAATATTAGCCTGGACAAACAGACAGACAGACAGAGACAAAAATTGTAAAAAAAAGTTATTTTGGTATATGTACCGCATATATATTCATACACAATTACACATGTAGTAAAAAGCAGTTATTTCAATATTACACACAGACACTCCAATTTTATTTATATGTATAGATTATAAAGGCGCTAACTGGAAAATATCTTACGAAACTTTGGAAGAAAGGAAAATCAGTTATTAATCAAGTATGAGCATAAAGTATCAATATCAAACCCAACTTACCTATTTCGTAACCAAGATCTCTGACCAACAAAATACGAAACTCTATTATCTCCGAATTCGAAATATTTTCACTTCAATATTGAAAAGGATACTTCGACACTGAGGTGGAACTGTCGAAGTTACTTCGCCGACAGATTGGATTTACTGACGGCAAGTCTGTGAAGTTTCAACGATAAAGTATCAGTTTTTGTTTCATACAATTTGAAGTAGCTAGGTACTGATTAACAGGCCTGTTCGTCTTGTGGTTTGTAGCTCTGACTGCTATGCCGAAGGTCGTGGCACAAAATAGATAGGTACAGAAGACAACCTCATGTATGTACTTCATTTTTTATACCTACGCTCGGTGGACGCACACTACTGAGCGTTTGAGCCGGAATTGTTCGACGAGTGATCCGAGACGCGACCGAGACATCGTGTCTGTGAGCGGTGTCTTTGTGTGTGTTGCTCGAGCGCGCTTTGTATGTAGATTGACTTCTATACCTATCTATTTTGTGGTCGCGGGTTCGGTTTCCACCATCACCACACATTTCTTAATTCTTACGCTGTTTCCACCATAAAACTCTGGAATGTGCTTCCCCTTGACATCAAAAAAGCTGAAAGTAAATTATCCTTCAAACGTAAAATTCGGAACTACTACTTGAAGTCCTCTCAACCTTAGTTCGGTCTTCGTTCAGTATTGTTATTAAGTTCTCATAGTGATATCATATTTTTCATAGTATTTATTAGTTTATTATTTTAGCATATATATGTATTTTATTATTCTAAATAACTTATTTTATATTTTTCCATTTGAACTATTTGTTATTATTTATTTGTTTATTGTGCAAACCTACCACAGTGTTGTCTTTTTTAACCCAAAGGTTGACTGGTAGAGAATGCCTTGTGGCATTAAGTCCGCCTATGTACCACTATTGTACATGAAGTTTAAATAAATAAATAAATAAATTTGTGTGATGAGCACGATAATTTTTTTTTGTGTCTCGGTGTCATCATCATCATCATTTCAGACTGTTGGACATAGGCCTCCCACAAGTGTCGCCAATGACCGGTCCTGTGCGTCTCGCATCCATCTGATTTTCTGGGTGTAATTTATCTATAATATTTATGGAATTTTATGGTTATTATCACATTATATAATCCCACTGTTGGGCAAAAGCGTTCTACCCATGACTTTAAAATGTATCGATCCAATTTTAATAGGCACAAAGGGTAATTAGCTTGATTACCGCTCGTTATTATTCCACGATCCTCTAAAACAACATAGAGTAGGCAGATACCTACATGTTCATAGACAGCTCAAAGGCTTTTGCGCCCCTAGTGTACATAACTATCAATATCGATGGGACTCCTTTAAAGGTCTCCATTAACTAACTAGCTGGGCAGAACTTGTATATACTGTAAAGCCTCTTTTGCCAGAATCTCTTTAGATGCTTTGGAACTTAAGGCTTTACGTTATAACCTAGTGCGCTTCACCATCAGAGATTGCTTCATCTTCATCACTGCTTACTATCAGATGGGATCGCAGTCAAGCACAAGCTTATATCAAATAAAATAAAAAGTTCTCTTATGTATTAGATATATTTTAATAAAATTTTATCTTTATTTTATGCTTATAACATTTTATTTTATATTTTATCTTATAGCAGTCAAGCACTAGTTTATATCAATTTAAAAAAAAATCTTATTCTTTTGCCGTGTCAATATTATTATTTTTTTTAAGATTGGAATTCATCCAATGACTTCTCCCGATCTAGGGCAGAGTGGGAGGGCTGAATAAAAGGGGATGAACGTTTATTTCAAATACCAATTACAAGCACTTTTGAATTGTCAGGATGTCAGTCAGTCAAAAATTAGTAAAGCTACGTATAAATTGCACGTTCGAAACGCGCGTTTAGGCGGGCGAAGCCGCTGCCAGTAGCTAGCTTAAATAAAAGCTTTTAAAAAGATAATGTAATGAAAACCGGATTTCAATTCAAAGCTGAAACCAAATGACAAAGGTTTGATCATTTAGTGAAAAACCGAGAAAGAAGGATATTCAAGAGGACATCAAAGATAACGAAGATAAAAGTTAAAAGAGCGGCCGTACTTATCTTTATTTACGAAAAAAAGACTTGAAGGTTTGAACCCTTCGGAAAGCATTTATCTAGACTGATAATCTGAGATCTATATAGATAGTAGATCTAGATATCTTAGTAAGAATTAATCAGTACCAATTCTGGTGTCACAAGTTACTTTTGAATCAACTTATAGAACTAGGGTGTTCATAAAAAAAATACCGGTCAAGTGCCAATCAGATTCGCGCACTGAGGGACCTATGTAAATATTCCCATATCGAGGCTTGAAATTGTTTCCGAATTACAAAAAGTAATTATTGTATTAATTAATTGTTTCGTTATGTACGTGGAACTACAAACTTACAAAGGTTTGATAAGTTTATAAGATTAATGAGTTAATGTGTTAACCTTTTGAATGTCTTAAGTTACACAGTTCGACATAAGCCATTGTCTTTCTATTGTGTCTCTAATTACGGCATTCGAAGAGTTAATTAGATTTTTTTTTGTAAAACCTAATATGTTTATGGGGCATACGGTGCTAATCTGTAAAAAATTGTTACACTAACCATAGATTTATGGTAGATAAGTACTTGAAAAATGGATGGTGTAAACAGTTGTTCGTTGGCCTATAAAGAAAAATACAATACGAGGCATTTTTCGCTTATACTCAAATAGGGCTCTGTTTTCGACAATTTTTAAATTTAGTCGTATAGTCAAATATGAAACTCAGCACATTTATTTAATATCAAACACACTTACCGATCGAAAGGAACCTCGTCATTAAAGCTATATTGAATTCTCCATGACGTGCACAAACGCTCATACATACCTCATCTCTTCATTGCTATCACAGTTTCATTGTGATCGCCATCTCCCCTGACTTGCGCCAGTCCACATTGAAATGTCGATATAATCTGCAGCCTGTGACAAGCTCGATACAACTCCTCAGTCCTCACAATTGTTTGTGCAGGTTTAGCAGCATTGTGGAGGTAACTGGAGCTGGTTATGGCAGGCGTCAGCTGATGGGGAGAATGGACTCGTTTCTGTTGTAATGACGGGGGAAATGGATTGGAATTGTCATAGTGAGCGCCATTGTTTGATCTTTTTATGCGGCTACGGAGCTGTACAGCGCAGCTAAACGTTATACTGTAAGGTTTACGCATGATGATACGAGAAATAACTTCAAGATTTGTCTTTTGTAAAAATTTGTCTTACATTTGATATAGGAAAAAGTAAAAAAAATTAAACAAAGCATGCGAAGTTATGAATAAAGACCGAAATAGGTAAAGTTCGAGTATATGTCACTAAAGGTCGAAGAAGTGACGTAGAGATAATGATGCCTTCTCTTAAATCCCTAAATCCTCTATAAGAATGAGCTCTTTTTTTATTGTTGCTAGGTTCGCGATGGAAAGTTACGATGCGGTCGACGATGGAACGCGCTTACCTAGAAGAAACCTATTCACTCACTCTCGACTGAAAGATTCCCGGGTTGTAGCTATCAGGAAACACAGACTCCAGCAGGGAATTCCACTCCTTAGCTGCACGCAAAATGAATGTGTGAGCTCATCGGAAACGAGGTATAAATTATAAAGGAAGTGAGTGATGCTGATAAAATTTTGGACATGCTGTCTTATGTCATTTACCTCGATGTTTTTTAACAAAACCACAATTTGTTTTTTTTTTAAACAGGTACTTTATAAATACCTAATAGAGAATCATTTAAACGGTATGCTCACTATATGCGCGCTGAAACACACAAGGGCAACTGAAGAAACACAGTTGAGTTTTAGTCAGTAAGTCTAACAATCCCTCTCGCTTCACCCAGCACGGGAGAAGTTATTTGAAGATTACCTTCCCTTAAAAAAACCATATAACATAATAATATATTCAGCTTTACAGATACCGGCACGGATCTTGAGCACTGGTTTCAAGTTGCACAGAAGTCAAATATCGGGTCTCTTTAGTGGTATGATGTGAATTGCGGGGGCGGGGAGTGTCAGTGATTGGCTCGCCGCGCTATCGTGTCATAGATATCACTCGTGATTCGTTCCCTGCGCTTGCTGCATGTACTCGTATCTAACAACGACGACAATTGGCTCGCCAATGTATGGAATGCGCAAAGCGATCCCCACTCTGACGCCGAACGCTCAAGATTCGTGCCGGTACCTATATCACGTTTATCACATAAACTACTAGTGAAAATGTTCCAAACCGATTTTCTTTTATATTTAGATAGGTACCAAAATATAAATTCAATACCCCGTCGCCGCCTGCTCTGACTTGCGTCGTGTTCTGTCGGAAATATCGATACCTGTCATTGACAGCGCGGTCGGGGTTCGATGCTCAGTCTGTGAACTTAATGAAAACTGCGGAAATTGTTCTGGAACCAACAAAATTGTTTCGTCGACTTCACCTTAGGCATGTTCAGTGGTTAGAATTTATCTTTTAATGGCTTAGAAAACCTAGGTGAAACTTTTCAGCAAGCATGTGTGTGGTGTAAACTTTATTGGATTACCTTCATGTAGTAGAATACTTAGGCGATTAAAACACGCATTCACGCGCTGCGTGGTGCGTGTTTTAACGTTGCTTGTATCTCAGTCTGTATAGAAAACACGCACAGTCCAACACGCAGAAAATGTATCCACGCGCGTTCATTCAGATCATGCGCCTACAAGCGGAGAAACATGCACACACGCGCGTGGGTGCGGGGCGAGACGTAAGGTATGGCACACCGAGTCTCGCAGTGCCGTGCGTGATTTTGGATGGGTTTTGTATGAAATGAGTCAGAACGCAAAACGCAAGTACGCGCGTAGGTGCATTGACACGCAACATACAGCATGATGCCTGGCAGTGTGATAATCGCCATACATACACACATTTTCATCACCTAGTAAAAACAAGTGCACTCTCGTTTTGACTAGCTGATAAAAAAGAAAAAAATAATAAAAGCTGGAATTATTTTTACATTTTAGGGTTCCGTCGTTTTTAGGGTTGTCGTCAGGGTTCAGTCGGCAAAACGGATCCCGTATACACTTTGCCGTCCGTAAGACCCTTTTTTCAGCAACGCAGAGGTATCGAGTTAAAATTAATACCAAATACATATACTCATATGTGCTCCCTCATGTGGTGTAAATCTAATAACTTCTAAGATAACGCAATCAGGGTATCAAAAAGGATATCACAAATACTGCCCCTGATAGTTAAAAAGACGTATCTAACAAAAAGTAAAAACGGAGAAAAAAATGTTTTAATGAATGAAACGGGAAGTCGTTTGCTGTCTTTGAGTAAATTTAAATAGTTACATATTAAAACTTGAAAATAAAGCCGAATACTCATGTGGTGTAAATCTAATAACTTCTAAGATAACGCAATCAGGGTATCAAAAAGGATATCACAAATACTGCCCCTGATAGTTAAAAAGACGTATCTAACAAAAAGTAAAAACGGAGAAAAAAATGTTTTAATGAATGAAACGGGAAGTCGTTTGCTGTCTTTGAGTAAATTTAAATAGTTACATATTAAAACTTGAAAATAAAGCCGAATATAATGAGCTTTAACTTGGTTTAATAATAATATGAAACACAAATCAAATCTGGAAAAAATGTTAGATGCGTCTTTTTAACTAACGGGGGCAGAATAGGAGATTACCAAGGATCTTGTTTGGCAAGAAATAATGCCGTTTATTATTATTTTATTTTCACATCGCATGGCAGTGGCACAAGTAAAGGTCAAAACAGAAAACCGTACATTTGTAGTTACATCATAAAATAATTACTTGTTGCGATTATAAGCTAACAACGGCAAAGAAGGAACAGGAGTGGGTTTTTAGCCAGTAAAAATCTGATACTATATCCCGCTTCACCCAATAACGGGAGATGTCATTGCATGATTTAAAAAAAAAATGATATACTGAACCCTTGGGGCACGAGTCCGCCTCTCACTTGATCGGTTTTTTTTTAACTGCTTGAAATCAATACCAAAGTAGGTATTGATTTAATTTAAAATTGTTTAATTTTAAATTGAAGCTTCTCCCACGAATCTACGTCATAATTAATTGAAATCTGAAGAGCCATTGTCAGCTAAATTGGTGTTCATCATCGAGAAATCGGATGAAGTGGATAGGCTCTTACCTTGATTGAATCAATGGCTATTGAGGTGGTCCCGGAGGCCCTACTACGAGCTCTTAATACGATCCATTTTACGACCTATACTGAACTGTTAAAGGGATGGAGCAGGGTGTAGGGTGTCTCCATCCCTCTTTCTCATTCGCACGACTTACATTTTAACACGACATAGTTCTTAGGCAATGGCAATAGGCAGGGCACATTGCTCGCAGAATAGAGGCTTCGACCCATTTGGGGCCCTGCTGTTGCTGACAACTCCTTGAGGCGCGCGTGAACAGTGCGCGCCGTCGACGACTTGGGCTCGGTCCGGACAGTTACCGGACGGTCGGACAGCGAGCTACCAATTGCTCGCCGTCCGCCAGCCCGCGGCTACGGTGGCCGGAAATCGGGATCGGAATCCCGGGGGCGGCGAGAGCGCTGTTGCCTGATGCGGTCGGCCTCCTCCTTTGCTAGCATTACTGCTTTGCAATCCAAAATGCGGTTGCACTTATAGTAGATAATTAGTAGGGTTATAAATATCTAATAATCAGGATTGCCAAAACTTAAGTGGCACTGAGCAGGGCGCATTGTTCGAAGAATAGATGGTCGATGGGGCCGAAAGGTTCTGGAGTGGCGACCGCGCATCGGCCATGCGTTGCAAGGCCACTATAAGGTGGACCGATGACCTGGTCGTGGAAATGCGATGGATTTGAGACGCACAGGATCGACACTTGGGGGAGGTTGTATGTCCAACTGTGGACGTCTTTCAGCTGAAGTGGTGATGACGATGATAATGAAATACTGTTTAGGTGTAGTAGAGTAATTTTGCCTTGATTTATTTACCGTCACAAGTGTGTAAACGAACAACCTACTAAAAAATTACTTACTAAACGTAATTGCAGTCTGATATCCAGGTTTTTCCCAGCCAGCACTAATGTAAACGGGATGCGCTTCGCATGGGAAATTGAACTGAAATTGCTCGGAAAAAATTCACTCGGCATTACCTCGAGTCGAGATGGAAAATGTTCGGTACGTGCTCCATATGAGGCCGCGTTGGAAGACGAGCTCGTTAGGTGAGACCTAAGGAGTTTTATAAGAGGAGGTTCCTTTCGAATAGGAATATTTTGAATACCGTAACGTATTACGACACAATAGAAAGACAATGATAGAGTTGTTTTTTTTTTACTTGAGATTTAATGAATTAATTTGGTTTTGTTTTGTATTTTTATCTCAGATATCTTGTCATTTATGATTTTGAACAGTATAGTTTTTTTTATTTGAAAGGATATACTCTCTAATAAAAAAACAACACTTTAAAAAATACTTAAAATCTAGGTTTGATGATGGAATCCAAGAGAAATTGAGGGAAATCCTAAAATGTGGGTGTACTGTGTACGAGTAGGTATAAGTGGTATATAACATAATTGTAGTGTTTTTATTTTGGTGTGTTCATCAAGATCTCAAGCGTTTTCATTCGGTAAGTTTTGATGAAATGAATGATGAGGTAGACAGATTGCCAAAAAAATTCACAAACTCATAGATACTTACAGCGAGAAAGATAGTTAAGCAACTTCCGAAATTAAGAACCACTGTTCTCTAGGAGTTACTCTTGTATCGTGAGTGCGTTCACAAACATGTAAACAGGACACCCAGACCCAGAACAACTATCTGTAGATCATTTGTTCGGCGCGGGAACCTAATCTGCGACACGCAGCCCAACAGCCAATCAGTACCGCCCCGTTACTCCGAGTGTTAGACTATCACAAATTTTATAAAAGCCTGCAGCTTCGCCCGCGTAACTACATAAAATAGAGCCTATGTCACTCAGGAATAAAACATCTTTTTATCGGTGCTAAAATTTTAGCAATCGGAAACAAACAAAAAAAACAAACTTTACATCTTTATAATGTTAGTGTATATCGAGTTAGCTGATCGTTATCCTTAAGGTAGCTATCATTTGGTATCAATTGTTCCTTATCCCCAGATTAACACGATGTAGTCCTTAACGATCCTCGTATCTCGGAAGTTAGGGACCAACTGTTGCAGCTCCATCGCACACAAGTATCTACTTAGGCAAGTACCTATTTCGCAGGCCGTAATGCGAATTAACGCGGTCTCGGCCTTCGAAGGATGTGTTACATGTTTTTTGTTAAGGCATTTTAGACTTAAAGGCTTATATGATGTGCTCTTTTATTTGATATCTGGTTAGAATAAGTCTGCCGCATGCTAATCAAGTGGTGGGTCTGAAAAACATGAAATTGGCTTGAAATCGCGGGGTGGGGGGTCACTGTAGACCACGAAGTGGATGACGGGACGACTTAGATGTCTTGCTCAGGAAGTAGCATAAAGCAAAATCAGAATCATTTATTTCAAATAAACCATTTGCAGGCACTTTTAAATAGTCAAATGTCGGTCAGTCCAAGAAAAGTGAAGCTAAATTGCACGTTCCAAAGCGTAGGTCTCTATGGAGAAGAACGTGCAAGAAACTCCATGGACAAGCCGAAAACATTGGAAAGATTGGGGAGAGGTTTTTTCCGAGCTGTGGCATATTACAGGCTAGATGTAAAGTTCCGCCAGTTTATTTGATAGACAGTGATAAGTAACGAAGTATCGCCAAACTTAAGTGGCAATGGGCAGAGCACATTGCACGCAGAAAAGATGGTCGATGGGGACGAAAGGTTCTTGAGTGGCGACTACGTACCGGAAGACGCAGCGTTGGAAGGTCTCCAACAAGGTGGACCGATGACCTGGTCAGGGTCGCGGCGATGGACGCGTGACGCATCGTTGTGGCGACGCTTGGGGGAGGGCTATGCCCAACAGTGGACGTCTTTTGGCTGATATGATGATAATGATGATTGTATCAATTGTCGATCACTAGATAGTTTAATTAATGATTTTGTAATTAACACGTACGTAATTAGGAAGCGTAAACGATTGGAACTCGATAGCACATTTCCGTGAATTCGACAGCTTTTTAATGATGCAGCAATATTGCGATGTGGTTTCACTAATTAGTATGTTTATCACCAATACATTTCACATTATTTGAACGGAAATCACCAGAATTTCATTAATTTTCCACCGTAATTAGGCCACTATAGTCTGTCTTAAAAGTCAAACGACTTGGGAATTTTGTATAATATTTAATCATTTAAAAAATTATTATATTCGATACTTTTTATAAGGTTCTTCTGTTAGTAAAAAATGATAAAGATCTCTTAATCGACCTTAATTACTGAACCAGTGTTGAATGCTGGGACTCAAACTGTAACCGTAATAATTTGTTTTAACACTGTTTTTTAAAACAGTTTTAACAGAGAAACACTTTTAAAGTGTAACAGATACAATAATGTTACCGAATCAAACTGTAACCTTTTATATGTGTTATTAAGTGCAACCGAATCAAACTGTAACCTGTTATATGTGTTAATAAGGGTTAATATGTGTAACTGAAATAATTGCACAGTACCATAAATAAGTAAATTGTAACTTTGGCAACGCTGCGTTTACCTGTTACACTTATTAACACTGTTAACACTTTTATATCTGTTACAGATATGTTACGGTTACACTTTTTTAAGTGTTTTGGGTTAACACATTGAAAACACATATACAAGTGTTACATTTTTGATTCTGTTACACATTCAACATGTAACACTTATAATTCTGTAACCTTTATGAAGGTGTTTTTAAGTCCCTGGTTGAATGACTCTAATTATTTTCATGTACGGTGCTGACTACGGTGTCGTTGTTAGGTGTTAATTTCAAACTGAATTTGATGTTAGTCCAAAGCAAATTAAAGCTATATAAAACTGTTTTCAACTTCAATATTCCGTAAGCCAACCTGTTGGGCTCCTACAGTTTTGCTGACATGTCTCTGAGGCGCGTGTTGAACACTAAGCACCGTCGAAGACTCGGGCTCGGTCTGGTTGTTTAACGGAAGGCCGGACGGTGAGCTACTTATTGCTCGCCGTCCGCAAGTTCTGGGCGTAAGGGATGCGTTCTTACATGCGTGCGGCCGCCTCTCGCTAGCATTACTATTTCACAGAAGGAGGCGACCGCCTGCCATTCCTTATTACTCCAGACCATGGCTTGTACCAGGGCCCGGTGCGAGATGTCGCCACCACGGTTACTTCCCCGAGGAGTGTCCCGCAAAGTGTCTAAAGTTGCCATCACGGATCTTGAGTGCTCGGCGTCGAGAGTGGGGATCGCTTTGCGCATTCCATACATTGGCGAGCCAATCGTCTTCGTTGTTAGATACATGCAGCAACGCAGGGAACGAATCATGAGTGACGTCAATGACACGATGGCGCGGCGAGCCAATCCCTGACACTCCCCGCCCCCGCGTTTCACTTCGCACCACTAAAGAGACCGAATATTTGACTCCTGCGCAACCGCTCAAGATCCGTGATGGCAACTGTACTCGTGTGCCAATTTTCATCCAAATCCGTTCCATCGTTTGAGCATGAAAGGGTATAAATACATCCACACACACATGCAGTATACTATTTATTAGTATTTATATATACTTACTTTCATCTTATAGTACTCGTATTAGCGTGATTCCATTTGTCTCTAACTTCAACAAGTGTAAACATCAAGCTATTTTTCTCAGTCTTTACACTAACAAATCAACACTTATTCTGTAATCTGTTCAAGCAAAATATCCTATTTCCTAAGGAAGTAAAAACTCCATTAATTGCTCACGAACTAGGTTAATGACAAATTCATGAAGTTTTTTGTCCAAACTGTGCTCCAATTTATTCGCTGAATAAGATAGGGCGTGAAACTGAAAACCCGGTCGAGAGCGCTTGCTGTCTATTTTTTAGCGATGCGCGATGGCGAGAGGTTTTTATTCGATTGTTTGAACAGCTCGATGGTTCTCGATTGTTTGAACATCTCGATGGTTCTCGATTGTTTTGACTTTGACTCAAATCTGACTCGGTCAGTTAAGCCAAGTGCGCCTCGAGTTGGCCACGCATCCGATTCCTTTGTTCTGATCACGTGACTGAGAGTTGGGATGACGTCAGAACAAATGGTTTTAACTTGGCTACGCAGGCAGATATTGCGATTTGCGACTGGCGTATAGCGCATTCATTCGCTAGTTGTTCCTCGATGGTTTAGAGTTTCGCCGTGAGAGTGACTGATTCGTACAATCAAAAACTAGCGGTCAATTCCGTTGATTCGAAACAATCGAAAAACATCTCGATTGTTTTGTAACGAGTCGATAGTTGACTCGATGGTTTATTTTAATGATACCGATCCTTTCGATTTTTAAAATACCTCGGAATCGCAGCGCTACTATTTTTAATGATTCATTACTGTGGCAGTTTTCAGTGAGTATTGTGATGAACAACTACTGTTGATTTATGTACTCGTACAACAAATATTTATTAGGTACATATATACTTTACTAGCCGCTAGCTGCCAGTGGCTAGTAAAGTAAATATCTAATAAATATTAATTTGTTGTACTATTAAGGAGTAACATTACAACTGTACACTCACATAACTTCACTATTTTCTACCGCCTAAGCACAAAATAGATAGGTACAATTACCGTCACGGATCTTGAGCGCTTGCTTCAAGTTGCGCAGAAGTCAAATATTCGGTCTCTTAAGTGGTGCGAAGTAGTGATGTGCCGAGTATGGCTTGACTCGAGTCTGACTCGATTCCTGCTTTGTACTCGCTTACTCGAGTACCAATTTATTTTGACTCGAGTCCGCCAGACTCGATTCCGTACTCGAGTCAAAAATAATTCGAGTACGCAAGACTCGATTCCAGGATTCGAGTACACAAGACTCGATTCCAAGACTCGAGTACGTAAGACTCGATTCCAGGACTCGAGTACGCGTGACTCGATTCCAGGACTCAAGCCAGGAAGACTCAATTCTGAACTCGCTGACTCAATTATAAAACGCGAGTCCAGCTGACTCGAATCTAGCATTCGAGTTCGAGTTAAGTTGACTCGCTCGTACTCGATCTGTGTTGTTTACATAAGATAGGAATTAAATTGAATTAATGAAGTAACGCCTGGTCGAGTCGGACTCGCGCACTATGGGTTCCGTCCAAAATTACCTATGAAAAAAGTTCAATTCCCGAATTGTATTACGAAGATTTTTCCAAATCGCAAAAAAAAAGTTTTTCTTTTGTCATAACTACAAAACAGTTTTCAGATTTATTCCTATCTGTGCTATAAGATCTTGCTTTATTTTGCTATAAGACCTTGCTTTATTTTATAACTTTCAGGACGCAAAATCCTGAAATAGAATTTTGATTCCTTTGCAAAATGTACGCTTTTTTCGATTTAAACGGCCATATCTGTTTTTTTCGTAAACTTAGAAGTTTGATTTATTCACAGCTTCAAGAGACTGCCGACTTGAGAACCTATATGTTTTTAATTTCAATTCCATAAAATATTTAAAAAGTGGAGCAAATTATACGGTAGCAGAATCCATTTACCCAGATTTCGGCAAAAACTTGACACTTACATAATACCCACATTGTTTTAAATATCTCGTCGCTGTATACATGCTTTTTTCCTCTTTTCGAGTTCTGGGTTTGAAATTCCAGACTCGAGTCATGGTTTCGAGTCCAGGACCCGAGTCTAGGATTCGAGTCCAGGATTCGAATCCTGAACTCGAATCCTGGATTCGAATCCTAGACTCGAATCCTGGACTCGAGTCAATATTCGAATTCAACACATAGAACTCGAGTACTGGGCTGGAATGGTGGAATCGAGTCATGACTCGAATATCGTATAAACTGACTCGAGTTGACTCGAGTCACCAAAACAGCGACTCGGCACATCACTAGTGCGAAGTGAGACGCGGGGGCGGGGAGTGTCAGTGATTGGCTCGCTGCGCCATAGTGTCATAGACGTCACTCCTGATTCTTTCCCTGCATTGCTGCATGTATCTAACATCGAAGACGATTGGCTCGCCAATGTATGGAATGCTCAAAGCGATCCCCACTCTGACACCGAGCGCTCAAGATCCGTTTCGGCAATTGTACAGAAGACAATCTTCACTTTTTATTCCTAACGGTCGGTGGACGCACACTAATGAGCGTTTGAGCCGGAATTGTTCGACGAGTGATCCGAGACGCGACCGAGACATCGTGTCTATGAGCGGTGTCTTTGTGTGCGCTGCTCGAGCGCGCTTTGTATGTAGATTGACTTCTGTACCTATATATTTTACTAAGACCCAAGACTCAGACTTCAAGTATAAAATAAGCAAAAAATTCAGCTTCATATCAAAAATCACCTTGGAGACATAGTAATATAAAATGTACATATTACCAGCCAGGCAGACGATTTATGAGCCAGGCTTATTTCACCACACGTTTCTAATTTACATTTTGCAAAATTCAGCCTCTTTTATCAACGCACAGCTTTTATGGAGACTGTGTGGCAAAATTGATTGTTAAAAAATTTAAATATATCGGATTGACTTGTTCTAGTCATGTGAAGAAAAGGGATGAAATGCATGTTACTAAAGGAGTTATGTGTCATAGATGTGGATGGAAGGAGAGGGAGAGGAAGGCCAAAGAAAAGATGGATAGATTGTGTAAGCAGCGGTATGGAAGAAAATAGAGTCAGTGATAGCGTAATGGTTGCTGGATTTTTCGTATGAATTGCCGCGATCCCTTTTTTGGGTGGGAAATTTAATTGCCTAAAACCACAAAATAGAAGGTACAGAAGTCAATCTACATACAAAGCGCGCTCGAGCAACGCACACAAAGACCGTTCACAGACACGATGTCTCGGTCGCGTCTCGGTTCACTCGTCGAACAGTTCCGGCTCAAACGCTCATTAGTGTGCGTCCACCGAGCGTAGGTATAAAAAGTGAAGTACATACATGAGATTGTCTTCTGTACCTATCTATTTTGTGCTAAAACCCTTCCCTATGTTCCTTATTTACCTTCATTTTAGGGCCCCGGAGTTCTCTTTCATACAACCTATGGCCCCAGTAGGCTTCGACCCTGCTGGGCCCCTACGGTAAAGAGCGGACCCGTTCGTAACGCATCCATCGGATCCCCGCGGTCCTTACCAGGTCATCGGTCTACCTTGTGGGAGGTCTTCCACTCTGGATAACATAGGGCAACTGAAGGGGTGGTATTTAGTTGGTCAACATGTGTTATTTTAACATTTTCATACATTCCATTATCATTCGATAATTTTCTATCCTCAAAAAAAGGGCAATGTCCAGTAGCGAACACATCATACGATTGTGCCTCTATCGCAGTGAAAATTGAATTCGAAAGTACTCCCTCGCTCCGGAATTTAGTTACACGTCAAAATTTCATTGGCGCGTTTAAATTAACTCCACTCAATATAACAGGCGAGAATTTCACTGCAGTGTTTGCCTGCCAAGTATAAATAATTATCGCGAAACTTGGTAATTAGCCAGCAATATACTGTGTATAAAGCCTTGTACAGGGTGTTGTAACGTAACATGCAATGTAACACACAATGTATCATGTAATGTAACAGAATTTCCATAGTGTGGACGCCTTGCGCGCGCGAACCATGCACATTACACGCGCGGACAAAGCTTTTCAACGACATTAGACTCTCGTTAATTCAAATCTGCGATAATAAGAACCTCTCTGTAATTCAAAGTTATCACAGGTTCCCTAGAAAATCTCTTCATATTTCGAACTTAATCAATATATTTTTTTGCACTTGGTAATTCGAATGAAAAAATCATCGCTACGTAACCATTTTGTTACGCGTTAATTCTAAAAAAAGAGAAAATTTACGGTAACTTGAGGTATGTAAGTACATTCTAAGACAAATTCAAACTTGTATCATTGTACACGAGCCTTTGTTTTTGGAATGATTAGTCTGACACACTTCCGCCCGAATTTGAGCAGTTCGAACCATTATTGTTCGAACCATTTCATATTTCGAACACAATCGAGTACCTCGAGTTTCGAATTAACGACAGTCGACTGTACGG
Organism: Mythimna ferrago; assembly: GCA_910589285.2. Lineage (NCBI taxonomy): Eukaryota > Metazoa > Arthropoda > Insecta > Lepidoptera > Noctuidae > Mythimna > Mythimna ferrago. The sequence goes on along the minus strand of OU342677.1, from coordinate 25,895,900 downwards.
AGTAGGTACATGCTCGGTTCGTGCTGTGTCCACTCTTAAGAAATACTCCTTTCATGTTACATTGCATGTTTTGTTACAACAGTCTACACCCGGCTTTATGCGGACTGTTTGAACTGCGATAATTTGGCAGCTACATTGAAATCGAAACTAATTTCTCCCACAAGCTCTGTATGCAGAATCAATTTGGCTTTACAATTCACTTGTAATAGAATACAAATTTTCTGGAACGTTTCTATTTCATTTAAATCGGAAATAATTTTGGCGCGGTAATGGGTTAGCACGCAATCAATGGATATGCCTTTCATTTGGACTATTCAACGGCATTCATTGCGTTATTTACCTATGACAATATATAGACAAAAAAATGTCTAAATAAAACTTTGCCCCACATTAGAGAAACTTGTGTGTCGTAGGTATGTATGTTCACAAACACTTAAACTCATATGTACACGTACACTCAGACCCGGAATTATTATTTTTTTGTTCAGGAATCGAACCCGTGGAACGCAGTGCAGCAGCTAATTGATTAACCACTGCGCTAACAATGTCGTCAAATTGAGATTTTTCAAATATAAATAAAGAAATGTCATTCAATATTGCTTTTGATTTTGATTGACAGTGTATTTGGGGTGCAGGTGATATGAAATTAGGTTCGACAAATAGAAAAAGATGAAATTGATTGTATCACTAGCTTCTGCCGGTGGTTTCGCCCGTGTTATAGTACATAGGTCTCCAATAGTCTCCATACAAACTTTGGACCCCCGTTTCATACCCACAGGGGGTGAATTTCGAGAAACCTTCTTTCTCTTAAGTCTCGCTTACGTCATAAGAGAAAACCTTGTGCAAAATTTCGCATGCATAGTCCCCAGTAGTTTCGGCTGTACGTTGATCTGTCAGTCAGTCAGTTTCTCCTCTTATACACCGCAAAATTTTAATCGTTTTAATCCCGTGGAGGGTCGATCCGGTACATTTCACTATCGATTTGTAAAGATAAAATTAAAAAATAAACTACCTTTTTTTCAAAACTCGCAATAATTTACGCATGTACGAAATTAATTTCTATAGGAAAACATCAGCTGAGCGAGTCCAATGACCTGTAGGTAGTTTGTACGCAACGCCGACTACTACCTACAGGTCACTGGACTCTCACCTGACGTTTTCATAAAGAAATTAATTTCGTACATGCGTAAATTAATACGATTATTGAAAAAAAGATACTTTATTTTTTAATTTTATCTTTACAAAACGATAGTGTTTTATGTAGGTAACGGATCGACCCTCCACGGGATTAAAACGATCAAAAGTTAAGGGTGTATACAGGGTTATTTGTAAACACTGGCAACCTGTCAGGCCCATGCTACTAACATCATAAACAACAACTTTTATTCTATAACTTTAAAAAAAAAAACATATTTTAGTTTATCAGATTTTCATACAAAAATAAAAATATTCAAATTGAACCTTCTAAATATTACGAAGTCTATGAGAAGCAAACGATAGTACAAAAGCGGGGATAAGCGGAGATCGGGCGGCTGGAGGGCTTGATGCGCTTGCGTCTCATCATACAGACGTACAATTGCCGGCACGGATTTATTCAAGTTGCGCAGAAGTCAAATATTCGGCCTCTTTAGTGGTGCGAAGTGAGACGCGGGGGCGGGGAGTGTCAGTGATTGGCTCGCGTTGCCATCGCGTCATAGACGTCACTCATAATGGGTTCCCTGCGCTTGCTGCATGTATCTAACAACGACGACGATTGGCTCGCCAATGTATGGAACGTGCAAAGCGATCCCCACTCTGACGCCGAGCGCTCAAGATCCGTGACGGTAATTGTAGGTAGGTATAGCAAAATACAGAGTTGAAATGGGTTAGATAGAACAACGAAATCTTGGAGTTTTTTTTTTTTTTAATGATGGGCTTGCGTTTGACCACCATCTCACCTGATGGTAAGCGATGATGTGGTCGACGATGAAGCACGGCTTGCCTAGAAGAAACCTATTCACTCTCGACTTATGTAAATGAATTATGTTTTGTAAAAAGTCATAGAACAAAATTTGTTGTTTATGATGGTAGTAATCCAGTCCTAAAAGGTTGTTAGTGTGTTGCAAATAACCCTGTATAGATAAAGATAGCTAGACTATATTCAAAACGAATAATATTCAGGGTTGCCTTGATCACACGTACCGAGTAAAAGGGCGAGACAGTAAAAATGTTGCTCGGCCGAGACAGTGATGTAAGCGAATTGTAGAGATAAGCGCTCGGCGCTGTGTTTACACGTACCGAGTACTCGGCCGAGAGCACTGTCTCGCCCGTTTAGTCGGTACGTGTGATCAGGGCAGAAGCCCTGTTCCCGTAACCTGTGCGGCACGGCACCGACTGGACCAAATATGCTGCTGCGTCCTGCTGTGCCTACGACGCAGCTGTATATTTCGCGTATGCATTGCTCTACGAAGATTGAGCAAGTCGTGGAGTATATGAAGATAAAGAGCAACTGGACTCTGAGGGTCGAAAGACTGGATTCTCGCCACGACACCAACTTCATGTCGTTCGTGATACGAGTTCCAACCCACCATTTGGAGACCTTTTTGAGAGAGGACTTTTGGCCGAAAGGTGTCGTGTATCGACGTTTCCGAGGACGGCTACGCGACACCACGCAGCGGAACACGACGCCTACGTTACTTACGTGTATAATTATTAAATAAGTTTTGTTGTTATGATATGTATTAGTTTATTAATTTATAAGATTATTTTATGTATTTTTTCTATGGGCCTCCGATGCCTGAAAATAAATGGTTATTATTATTATTATTATAACTGCGATTTAGTGTCTGTATTTCCAACACCCCATCTGCTAACGTGTTCAAAATAGCTGGCAAGCCCATTATAAACTTTAATCGAGTGTCAATCATTTGAGTGCGGCTTGCGGCTCAATGTAAACGTTTCAGAGTAAGCCCAGCCAAATTGCAATATAGTATTACACGTTTCATAAAGTCATTTCTCCATAATAATGTGATTAAATTTAGAGCCCCGTAGCTAAGTGGCAAAAACGGAACCATTAAACTAGGCTGTGGAAGTATCTACTGACGTTTGACTCCGACTACCAGCCACGGTAGACGTGAGCTTGCGGACGTCGAGCAATGGGTAGCTCGCCGCCCGTCGTCCGGTAACTAACCAGATCAAGCCCAGTCGTCAACAGCGCGTAGTCATCCACGCGCTCTTCAAAGAGATGTCAGCAAACCGTAGGGGCCCAGCAGGGCCGATGCCCGCTATCTAGGACCGCGGGAAATTTCTGAAAAGGAAACCCGTAGTTCTAGAACGCAAAGGGCAACTGAAGGACTCAGGTGTGTTTTTAGTCAGTAAAAGTCTGACACACCCTTCCGCCTGCTCCGCCCAGAGTGGGAGAAGTCATTGATGATTTCCATGCTTAAAAAAAAATCTATTGACGTTTCTAAGTGACTTCGGTTCTCTTTTTACCACAAGCATACACAGTCTAATTTTAATTGAAGTCATTTTTTGAGAAGGAACTCCACAATATCGACCCTTATTAGGAAAAATATCGTAAGCGACAATTTGCTTTTTTTGCAGTAGATGGTGTGTTTTCTTTCCCTTAATTAAAAAGCTAAATCTAATAATGCTAATGGCTACAGATATTTTTCTAAAAAAAAAATGTTTGTTATTTATACAACTATTGGTCTATTAGAATTGTTCCTATTAACAATATAAGTTGCCACACAGCAGGATCCTACAGAGCGAAAGCTGCCAAAAGTGGTGGCGAGATGATCTATCTTGCTAGACGTATCATGGGAACTGGTTTGAGACGGCGCGGAAGGACTGTCTGGAAGGACTCGGGGTAGCCCCTGGCCCAACAAAAGTGACTAAGGAAAAAAAACATTATAATGACTTTTTAATTACGAAAAGTAAACTCCCTTACACGTACCGAAAGAGCGTTGGAAGGCCTCCTACAAGGTGGACCGATGACCTGATAAGGGTTGCGGGAATCCGATGGATGTGGGACGCACAGGACCGTTCATTGTGGCGACACTTGGGGGAGGTCTATGTCCAACAGTGGACGTCTATCGGTTCAAATGATAATGATGATGATGATGCAATAATCTTCCTGAAATGATAAACGCGATATCTCTGACATCGTGTCAAAGATGTTCTGATCACTCCATTCCCTGAAGCTTAACCTGACAACAGTTTTTCAAAACGACGTTCATTTTTCCGACTTCTATCGAGTCCCCGTAATTAACCCCTTTCAATGCTTTTACCAACTTAATGAAATTCCGACATTTTTACATCTATTTCTTTTAGAATTTTCTGTGGAAATTGAATCGTACCTTCCTGCTCGTTTTGTTGGTACAGAAAATGTAATGAAAATTTAATTTTATTAGAAGACCAAGACCTTTTGTTATGTACATAAGCTTTTGGCCGGAAATAAAAATTCCGGAGTTTACAGAAATCATGTCACGAAGATAAAAAGAATGAGATGGCTCAAGTTTGAGCCTTCTGCGCAAAACGAAAAAACTCGGAGATTACGACTGATAAAGTTTGACAGAACAATGATAAGAAAATTTCGATTGCCTCCTACGCAAAAGGTCGTAAGGCAAAAAGGAGCATTTTTTTCAGGAGAGCCGCTTTTGTAATTGTTATAAATAATGATAGAAGTTATTTATTACACAAGTATATTAAGTTAAGGTAATATTTATTTTATAAACAGCTGCTTGCTATACTGACTGTATGCACCAAAGCGTTTAGCAAGCTAACAATCTAACAACGAAAAAAAATATAAGTATAAATGTAATTATTTTTTTATAATTTTTAATTGTTATTATTTTTTGCATTAAGTAAATCAGTTTAAGATCACAGTACCAGACGCTGGAAGTAATTACAAATACTAATATATTTTTTTATTTTATTTTTTTGTAATACAATTTTACTAAATAAAATCAATGGCTCCACGCATAAAGCCGAAACATATTTTGTTACGACTTTATGCGTGGAGGCATCGATTTTTTTCTTCTATAGGTAAGTAATTCCGAAATTTCGTTTCAAAGAAAAAATGTTACTAAATAGGTAGATACAATTATTGAAACTGCTAAAACGACTGTAAAAATCTTTGTTAACCCAAAAGCGCCTTAAAACTAGCGTAACTTCAACCCATCAGGGATTCCTGCTACAATAACATCGAACAAAATGTAAATTACTTTCAAAACAAATCATTTCTACCGCCCCCAATGGATTAACTAAAATAAAACTCATAAAAAGGTTTACTAATTGAAATTATGAATCACAAAAAGGTTTACTTTAGGTATTACAATTGATATAATTTAAAATTTATTCATTAATGGATCGTGTGTAAAGTTGTATGAATTAAAAGAAGTGGATGACAGCACCTCGGTTCTCCTGCGGAATCTTCATTCCCAATTCGATCACCTTAGAAAAATCCGAGCATAGCCACAAAACACAAAAATAGTGTAAAAACTTAAATTTCAGTAAAAAAAAACGATATTTCAAAATTGTCCACGATAATTTGTCATAATTGGTAAATTTTCAGTCAAATTTAGAATCAATTATTCCATAACAATTGCTATTAGTAAATACTACATGCAGTATTTTTCCATTTTGATCGTCATTTATTCATCAATCTGTACTGTAATATTTCCATAAATGGAGTGACATTTTGAGACAAAAACAAATGCTAATAACTTTGCTGTTTATGAATATTATTTATTGATACTTTACTTAAATAACAACTAGACCTTTTCTAATAAGCCTTTTAAGTAATTCTACTAATTAAAAATTTGTGGTGTATAGGGTGTATATATAGTTCCGTCCCTCTTTCTCGCTCGCACACATCATCAAACCACTAGACGTACGGCGTTGCGCCATCGTTACATGATCGATATCCCACCCATACGTACAAAGCATTTTGGAAAAACATTCATTATGCGTACAGCTAAGGAGTGGAATTCCCTGCCGGAGTCTGTTTCCTGATAGCGACAACCTAGGGGTCTGTAAGTCAAGAGTGAATAGGTTACCTCCAGGCAAGCGTGTTCCATCGTCGGTCACATCATCGCTTACCAACAGGTGATATAGTAGTTAAACGCGAGCTTATCAATAATAAAACATTTTAGCACGTCATGATAAGACCCATGATAAACGATTCAGACGGTCACTGTAACTGATTTGACTTTAAATGGTGTTTGCGTAGCTAAACGTATTTGTGTTGGAAATTAAATACTACTTAGTATTTTATTGAGAAACCGAAATTCAGTCAAGTTAAACGAAATCTATTTTAATTTAATGGTTGAAGGCTACCTACTAACTGAGAGTCAATTCAGATTGCTGGTTACGTATGTGTACGAAAAACGACACAATTTGCTTTTTAGAATTTACTTATATAAACAAAAATACCGCCTAAGTCAGTCTCGTGCGCTAAGGGTTCCCAACAAAACATGTATATTTTTTAAACATATTTGTTACTAGCTTTTGCCCACGGTTTCGCTCGCGTACGTAAAGTATAGCCTATGTCACTCAGGGATAAAACAGCTTTCTATCGGTGAAAAAATTTTAGAAATCGGATCTGCACTTCCAGAGATTATCTCCTACAAACAAAAAAACAAACTTTACCTCTATAATATATTAGTGTAGATTTATAAGTTTTCTTTTACTATAAGACTTTTAACTGTAAAATTCATCTTCATCTTCATCTTCCAGCCCTTGTCCCATCTTATTTGGGTTCGGCGCAACACGTTAAAAATTATGAAAATATTAATATATACTTGAAACCGACATAATAAGGTCATGCATTTGACATGTCGTAGTTTTTCTTTTTAATTTATCCCCCAAATGTTACCCCCTATTCAAAACTTATTTATTTACGTTACAACTAGAAATTAAAATTAAACAGAACACGGTCGATTCGGAAAAAATTGGTTAGAGACATTATTGATCTTTTATGGGTTCTGTGTTTTCATTCAACAATTCTAAATCCTAAAAATAAGTTTAGTACTAAAAGATTAGAGACCCTACACTTTCTAGGTGTCGTCTAGTGTTTAAAGTTGTAGTAAGTCGTGAATATGTTCAAAATTCTAAACTACACTGTGCATCTTGTAACCGCTTGAAACTTCACTAGCTTTTCCCCTAAGGGGAGAAAGTGGTCCCTCACAAAGTGGTACCTCTAAGTTAAGAGATGCTTACACGTTCACTTACTATGCTCAAGTCATTTCAAGAGGATTGAGTAGACTTCTTCTTGGTGCTTGTGAAGTGCATAGAGGCAATTGTGGTTTTCATTATTTTTCGACTTTTTCATTTTCAGTGATTTTCTGAGTTAAATAATCATGATCGTTCAGCCAGACAGTGAACTGTCAAGTTTCGTGTCAACGTTTATTTAAAATAGACCATTTACACAGGCACTTTTGAATTGTCAAAATGTCGGTTAGTCTAAAAAAAAGTGAAGCTAAATTGATTAGATCTCTATGGAGAAGAACGTGCAAGAAACTCCATGGGCACACAGCCAAGGAGTGAAATTCTCTTAGTTGCAACCTGGGGTATTTATATCAGGAGTGAATAGATTACTTCCAATTACTTCCAAACAAGCGTGCTCCATCCTCAAATAATTTTCGCTTACCATCAAATGAGATGGTGAACAAGCGAGAGCCTACCAATTTTTTAAATGTATTTTTCAATTTATCTTTTATGTTTTTGATTGGTTTTACTTTTATTTTGATTCTATATAATTGTGTTTTTGGCATCGTGATATTTTTATAAGAAAGTATTTGACCTGAAAAAAAATCTGTAAATAACAACGATTGGACTAATGTTTTTTTCTTTTTGTTTCCAGGTACTAAACAAAGCTGCTCTTATGTTGAACATGGAAGTAGATGGAAGTTTTATACAGTTGTTTGAACAACTACTCTCACTATCTTAGTTTTTTAAGGTATGTTAAAAAAACTATATAATTCCAAGATATTATCGACTGCTTTGACAACAACAAGTTATTCACTTGTACACGTACATGTACAATTACCGGAACGGATCTTGACCACTCGGCGTCACAGTGGGGATCGCTTTGCGCATTCCATACATTGGCGAGCCAATCGTCTTCGTTGTGAGATACATGCAGCAACGCAGGGAACGAATCACGAGTAACGTCTATGACACGATGGCGGCGAGCCAATCACTGACACTCCCCGCCCCCGCGTCTCACTTCGCACCACTAAAGAGATCGAATATTTGACTTCTGCGCAACTTGAGGCCAGCGCTCAAGATCCGTGCCGGTAATTGTATCTCAATCATCGCATCAAATTTTGCATATGTGTGTTTTGCATAATGTATGTGTATGTTTATACTCCTTCAGCTGAACGGATTTGGATATGGTGTAAAGGTAGACCATCAGCTGGTATAGCACATAGGGATACTTTTATCCTGGGAGTATGTTCTCTTGGTATAATTTTCTTTTGTCATGCGAGCGAAGCCGGTGGCAAAAGTTGCGAGATTAATTCATTAAACCCCAAGCGAACGCCGGCGTTCGCGCACCTATTGTCTTTCTATTGTGTCTGTAATTCTCACGATTGAAAGGTAGAGTTTGAATATAAACAACTAGTATTTATGTAAAATATTAAAAGTATTTAAGAAGTAATTATCCGAGTATCTCATAGTGTGCTGGTCAGATAGAACTATAAAAATTTCACTATCGCTAAGTGGCAAAGGCTAGTAGTTATTTATTTCAGAAAAATACTCGGTTACTATAAAATTGGGCACGGAAGCCAAGTCACATGACACACTAAACATTCTAAAAACTTTTCAAATGAAACATTATTCAGCTAATGCTCTAGCGATTCTCCGTGAACGGTAATCGAGATATGATACCTGCAGAAATCCGATTTCTGTTTCAATTAGTCTCGTATATGAGCTTCGCGATACAACTCAATTTACTTATAATGTCCGACTACCCTCCAGTCTTTAATACCGTAATAATTGTTCCAAATGATCAGAGCTGTATTCAGGTTATTTCTGACATAGATTTTGTGATATAGAAGACGTATCTATGGTCTTTTGTGTGTCTTCAAGCAGTGATAGCCCAGTGGTAACGGCCTTGACTTACGTGTTGTTGGTTAGGTTCAAACCTAGTCAGGCGCTTTACTTTGTGTATAATTGCCGTCACGGATCTTGAGCGCTGGCTTCAAGTTGCGCAGTAGTCAAATATTCGGTCGCTTTAGTGGTGCAAAGTGAGACGCGAGGGCGGGGAGTGTCAGTGATTGGCTCGCGCGCCATCGCGTCATAGACGTCACTCCTGGTTCGTTCCCTGCATTGCTGCATGTATCTAACAACGAAGACGATTGGCTCGCCAATGTATGGAATGCGCAAAGCGATCCCCACTCTGACGCCGAGCGCTCAAGATCCGTTTCGGCAATTGTAATTTATTTCATCTCCACTGCTCTTGTAACGGTAAAGGTTGTGACGAAACCAGCATTTTTTTTTTAATTATGGATAGGCTCGCGCTTGACCAGTATCTTGCTTAATGGTAAGCGATGATGTGGTAGACGATAGAGCACGTTTGACTAGAAGTAACCTATTCACCCTTGATTCTTTAGGCGCCCAAGTTGTAGGTATCAGGAAACAGAGATTCCAGCAGAGAATTCCTTTACAATTGATTTAAACTCAAAGAGGCTTTAGGATATTTTCTCCTCGTCTTACATTTCACGTAAAGAAATGGCAATGAGCTCATTCCTCGAATTCCTTAACGCCTAATATAAGAAAAGAAAACATATTCGTCCCTTTGAAGAGCGAAGGACGCAAATTCTCACCCACTTTTGACGTCAAACAAAAGCTATTGATCCCAAAGGACCTCTTCCAATAAAATATTAAAGACCCACTTTCCTTCGATAAATAAACTTTTATTATCACACTTTGCGTTTTCAGGGCTGTCGCGAACTTTCGGTTTGTATGAAATCCTCTGAGAGATTTGGATAGGACTGTTATTGACAGCCCTGAGTGTTAAGAGCGCCCAACTAGAGACACATTTCCATTCAAACGCTCTTACGTGATTATGACGTTATGACACATCTTTAATCAGCCTTTCAATGTTCCCACTGCTGGTACTCAGACCTCTCTAGGAGAGGGAATGGGCCTTATCCACTACGCGGGCCCAGCGTGGGTTGGTGTATGTCACATGTCTTCGAATTTTTGGTTCTAGGACATGCCGGTTTCCTCACGATGTTTTCTCCACTGTTTTGAGATCAGTGGTGATGAAATAAATTACACAAAGTTGCGCCAGTTTCAATGATTCCACATATTATCCAGCTGCGTAGAGACTTGAGATCCAAAACCACTAATTTCACATCGAAAAAATCCCGCCAAAAACTTCAAACTTCCACTTCATTAATGGCATTTGTGAAAGAGACTTAACGTGACAATAACACGTGCGAACCTAATTAATTAACCATCAAACGCTGGAGAGTATTGAGCGTGAATTCATCATTATCATCTTCCTGCCCTTGTCCCGTTTTATTTGTGGTCAGCGCAACACGTTTTTTTCTTCCATTCTGTCCTGTCATTCGTCATCAACTCCCTTTTCTTACATATCACTTTAATAACACAATTAATAGTATAAAATCTAAATATAAAAATGAATCGCAAAATGTGTTGGTAAGCGCATAACTCAACAACGCCTGGACCGATTTCGCTAATTTTTTTTTGTTGTGTTCGTTATTATGAGGAGATGGTTCTTATGGAAAAAAAATGAAAATTAGGGTAGTGTAGGGTAGAGTAGGGTAGTGTAGGGTAGAGTAAGGTAGAGGAGGGTAGAGTAGGGTAGAGTAGGGTAGGGTAGAGTAGGGTAGAGTAAGGTAGAGGAGGGTAGAGTAGGGTAGAGTAGAGTAGGGTAGGGTAGAGTAGGGTAGAGTAGGGTATAGTAGGCTGAAGTAGGGAAGAGCGGGAGCAAAGCCGCGCGGGTACAGCTAGTACTTATATAAAAATCAATGCCACTTTTCGTTGTAATTTTATAACTCAAGAACGGGCTCACTTATCCAAACCAAATGTTTAGGCTTTGTTCGGACTATTTAGTAGATGGTTTATGTGAAGTTTGGTAGGGTAGAGTAGGGTATAGTAGGGTGGAGTAGGGAAGAGCGGGAGCGAAGCCGCGCGGGCCAAAGTTAGTAAATAGATAAAATTTAATCCAAAAAAAAACCAACAAGCTTTAAAACCATGCTAACGTTGACAGTTGACGGCTCGAGAAGGACCCTCTTAAGGCGTTAATACTCGGCCGGGTCATCCTCGTGGGACTTGAATTGTTTACTCTAGTGTTAGTGGACTTGAGGCATTGTTGGGATATGTTGGTAGTAGTAATAAATCTAAGACACTTGGCTAGTTAATGTTATGGGTGTTAAAAGATTTGAGCGCAAACTGTTTGAAAGTTTGGATGTTTTCACGGTTCCATAAACCCAAAGGATAAAAACGGAATCCTATTGCTATCACTCCGCTGTCCGTCTGTATGTTGCAAGTTCTAAAAACTTTTTAGCTCGTGTGTTGGCTTCCTTGGGACATTTTTTTTACTTTCTTAAGGTTTAACTTAAGGGCCAAGCGCCCGAAAAGTGCCATAAAACAGTGATTTTCTGAGGCCTACTCCTCCGTAACGGCTTGGTCAATTGGTTTGAAAAAAATATATGTTTATTATAGATTCATGAACAATAATATCAACATTTGAATTTTTCGTGCAATTAATACTTTTGTCAAAAAAAAATATTTAGCAATTTCGCAACTTTTCCCTACTCCTTCGAAACGGCTTGGACCTTTAGAAACATTTTTACACATAAAAATTGGTGGTTAAATATTCTTCAAAGTGAACATTGCTTAAGTAAATCAATCAATATCTCGCAGAGAAAATGGATTTAAAGCGCTTTCCGGGCGCTGCTGGCCGCAAATAAATGCACAGATTTGCGTACTGCCGCCTAGGCGAGTGCGAGAGTTGCGTTCACATAATTTCGGCCAGATGGTTCAAGGAACTATACGCCTTAAGTCTCAAGGTAGTATATCAATAAAAACAATTTTGTTACACTGCTATTATCTTCTCATAACATTTTGATAATTTAAAACGCTACTAATGTCAATATCAATCAATGTTGACCTAATTAACAATTAAACAACCCGTTAGCATGCGCATGCGCAGAAACCGCCCACAACCCATCCTTACACGTTTTTGCACCTGTCAACCGGAAGTCATCATCGATAATTATTACAGTTTTGATGTAACCGCTAACCAAACCATCCACTGAAAAAACAACCTTAAAAACTGTCTTTTTAAAATCTATTATGATTATGCAGTAATTACAATAACTGGCCCACTCGAAAATCAACCTTGAATTTATAGCGTTAAGAAATAGAATTGCATAATTTAATTTAACCTGATGGTGTAGTTCGTTGACCCTGCGCAAGAGCAATCTTCGGTTCATTCACGTACATCTGCTCAGTTGTAAACCAATGATTTTCGTTTCTAGTACTGTCGCAAACAATGGTGTCTGATTGAAATTGATTCCGCAATTGGTCTCTTAGCGATAAACGGTATTTTCTCGAGAATACGGTTAATTTTTGTGATGTTGCAATTGATATTGTATGGTTTAAGTTTAAGGTGAGTTTCTTTTGATGTTTATCTAATTTGTAATCTAATGCAGTGCAAAAAATCGTTAATTTTTAGTTTGGTAGATAGATAGAAATATTCTTTGTTGTACACCAAAAATAAAAATAACTGGAACAGAAGAAACGGGAGGTAGTAGTTCTTTTGTTTTTTTTTTAAGTTTAACTTTTAAACCGTAATTAGAGATACAATAGGAAGACAATGAGAGAGCGAACGGCGGCCGTTTGGAGTTTAATAATAATAATAATAATTTCTTTATTTAGATAACAATGGTCCATAATGGTTAGTAACAATTAGAACATAAAAACTATGTTAGTAAGTACAAAATACAATCACAAACATACATTTTTTTTTTTTGATGAATTCATTGCTGGATCAAAAATTCTGTTAGCCCTCTTCTACCTTAATTTTCCCTTTGAAGTGTAAGTGTAGTGAGCTTTTCGCCGTCTACCTTCACCGCACAGTAAGTTTTTTTTATTATTAATATCAGGCTCGTGTTTGACCACTATCTCACTTGATGGTAAGCGATGATGTTGTTGACGATAGAGCACGATTGTCTGGAAGTATCCTATTCACTCTTGACTTAAAAACACCCTTAGCATGTAGCTATCAGGAAACAGAAAAAAAAAGACGTGTGGCACTCGGGGACTGCCGCGGTAAAGCTATTGCATAGCATTTTTATCAACTTATGCAATTATAATTATTTATTTATTTTATTTATGCAGTTTTTTTTTCCTTTGTATTTTTTTCTTTGATATTAATTGAAGTTACACTTTCACACATTGAATTGAATTTTGATTGATTGTTCACTCATTTGTTTTCTTTTCGGTCGCCACGCTCAAAAAACAAATAAGTGGGGGAGTGTTAGGTTATTTTCGTTACAGAATTTCTGGATTCGGTCTCCACGCTCAAGGCCCGCGATAGAAGCTATGCAATAGCTTAAAAACGACGAGGCGAAACGCTTAGACCGGACCGTAGAGGTGTTAACATATCCGCTTACTGAGCTGTGTCTTACATAAAATTATTCAAATCACGTTTTTAAGGATCGGCCGGAATTGAACCGATCCAAGTCGCGTTGAAATGATATGCGAAAGCCTTACAATAAGTAAAAGTAAGTGCAAATTGGGCTGTAAAAACAAAAGGGCACCGGAAAGGCTTACCTGTCGTTTCAGTCAATTCAATTGACCTTGTTTTACATCTATACGGCAATATTTTAATTATTTTTATCTGAACTAGGTAGTAAACCTACACACTTATTTATATTATTATGTAAAGTATTTTTTTTTATTATCATGTAAGTATAATACAATAGTATTTGGTGAGTGTCGCCAAATACTTTATTTTTCCTTATACTTACTCGACACGCAATTTACAGTTTTCCGCACTAGTGTGGAAAAGTGAACGAGCTCACTTCTGCTACAATTGATTGTATTTACGGTATCAGGCCGAGTGCCGCGCATCGCTCACGAGTCGTAAAGTGTTTTGAGAAACGTCATTTGACACACGTGTAAATTTGTCACTACAGTACTTGGCTCCACCCTCGCTTACGGCTCGAATCTCGGCCGAAATTCCTCCTCGCTCGCAATAACTAAATTTCTCCACTAGTATCAAAACGTGCTATTTTCTTTCAGTTATAGTATCTTCATTTTTTTTAATTCCGAAGTCCGAAGCACTTGTGTTTTATGCGCATATCTGTCTGTCTTTTGGGAATTATGTTTTTTATTTTACGTACTTATGATACAGAGAAGTTATGTATTTTGGTTTTTTGTTCGTAACTTAGATTTAGAATTTCAGTCAGACTGAATTTCCTTAGGGATATAATGAAATTCATCGTCGATTGTGCAAGTTTCTGGAATTTTATAAAAACCTTTCTCAACAGGGATTTGACCGAGTGCCGATCAATGATTGTGTTAATGGAATATAGACTACGTTAATTTGAACTTGCACTGAAATTGAATAAATTAAATGATGTAAATAATTATTGTCTTAAATATAAAATTCTTCTGTAGGTACGTATGTTTATCACCACCTCCTAAACGGCTCAACGATGTCAAGAATGAAATTTTGTGTGTATATTTTGGCCCCTGGATGGTTTTTTTTTTTATGGTAGGAAAAATCATCCAATGACAACCCCCGCTAGACTCTTACTGACTAAAAGCCCACCCCATTCCTTCGTTGCCTTCGTACCGGGGCTTGAGCTATCTTTCGAATTAACCCTGGACGGATGGGTTGAAAATACAATTTATTTCAATAGGTGGTGCTGCAATCGGGTGCTCAATTTTTTTTTCTGACGAAACTTCAGCTTTTGGGCAAAACAACGTCTGTCGCGACTGTTTGTACAGCAATTACTCTCATTTATTTTGGACAATGCAAAGAGAACTCAGGTTGGCCGCTGTAGAAACTATTTGACTAAATGGGGCTTCCTCGACCCATCTCTAACTCAGTGCCAGTGTGGAGCCACTGCACAGGACATGCGCCACCTGCTATGCTGCCCATCCTGCACAACCACTTGCAGTTTTCAGGATCTATACGAGGCTATTAATAGAGCTGTACAGATAGCCAAATATTGGTCAGAAAAAATCTACTTTGGGTATATCGACACGAAAAGTAGGAGAAGAATACAAATTTCTTAAAAACCTATGTTAGTAAAAAAGTGTAACTTCTATTAAATATATGAGGGAACTTCTAATTCAAAAATCTTTCTGATCTCATAGCCTCGAGCTTTAGACGTTTTAATTACTTGATGAACTATTTAACAGTAATTAAGTATTCATTAACTTATGATTGCTTTAACAATGCTTCACAATGACTTAGACACTTTTGAATGTCAAAAAGTTTTAGTAAGATTTTAAAATTAATATTTTGTTAATTAAAATACTTTACCTAAGTTGTATCAAAGTTAGAGTTGATTATTTTTATTGAATTAAGTATGAGATTTTTGTGATTAAACCAATAATATGTTAAACTAGCTTTTGACCGCGACTTCGCCTGCGTAATAAAAATACCTATGATAATTCCTATATCACTCAAGAATAAAGCAGCTTTCTATCGGTGAACAAATTTTAGCAATCGGACCAATACTTCTAGAAATTACCTCCTACAAACAAAAGACAAACTTTACCTCTTTATAATATTAGTGTAAATGAAGTAAAATACCTGGACACAGCTCGTATTGTGATCCTCCCTCTCACTCTCTTTAAAACCCTGACCGATGGCAGCCTTTTTTTTGCAGAAATCACTGCTCTGGGCCCACATGGTGGATTACGACCTATTGCATCACCTAGAGAGGAGACCTGATTCCCAGCAGTGGGAACATTTTAAGGCTGATTATGCTTATATGCAACTCAATTATATCCCACATCTGGTCAAAACCCTCCTCTTCCCTTTTTCCACACCATCTCCAGTCATTGCTGACCAGTTCCTCCGGTAACTGTCAAGCTCATCTCTTCACCTTGGTCTTAGTCGTCTTATTTAATTTGCAAAGCTGATAATAATAATTATTATTATGTTAGTTTTTTGTGACTGGTCAATGAACTAACATGATAATGTTGCTATGTTTAACACACATTAAGTTATTAAAATAATTATAGATATTAATCAAAGCTTTGTAATTTATCTGTCATAATCATAGTGATTTGACTTGGTTAGTCGTTGTGTCAATTTTGACAAGCAGACCAATGTGGTTCTAGATTTTTGTTGCTAAAGGGATCATAAAATAACTTACCGCTTTTAGGTGGACCGTGAGGGTTGGAGAGGACGGTACAGGGTCCGGAGACCCGAGGCGATGATTGCCCCCCCCAGAATACGAGGGGTAGCCCAAGCTCTGCTCGGGGAGGGATTCTCCTGCAAGCAGGTACCCTCCTGGGGTAATTATTTTTTCATCATTCGCACTCATAATTTGCTGAACACAGCTTAACCTTTTTTAATAGGGTGGGGTCCCCATTGCACGTTCGCTATCCTGGTCATGTCTGCTGAACAGACACGTGCCGGTGGCGAACCCTATCTCTTCAAAATCGCTGTCCAGAAGGCGCCAACACTGTTGGTGCCAGCGCTCCTGGACAGCGCACCCACCAGGCGGTCCGACTGGACTCTGTGTCGCGGGAATCCGATGGATGCGAGACGCACAGGACTTTGGCGACACTTGGAGGACGCCTGTCCAACAGTGGACGTCTTTCAAGTGAAATAATGATATTTCAGGGCCTCTCTCGGTGACTCTTTCGAATAATCCCGCAGCCGAATGTGGTTTTACTTGGAATATAATTTTCGCTTTGGGGACCAACAAATTCAGTTTTTTTTTACTTGCTACTTTAGAAACAAGTAAAGTTAATGGCTATAGCTATAAGTCTGTATATCCGGTCCCCTTTTCCGTCAAGATTTTATTTCACTTATTCAATTTATCAGAATCTAACAAGGTTAAACTTTCGTCTCTTTTCAGTCAATATTTCCATAACTCCACTCTGCCAATATCTCCGCAAATTCGATTCTGAAAACATAAAAATCGAATCACTTCTGGCGAGTACAGTACTCTTACCCAAATATTGATTCAAGTACAGTCGGGTAGAATATGTGTTGTTTGTTCACGTAGCACGTCATGTGTGACTCGGCACGTCAGTGTCGGGGCTTTGAATTCGATTCCTGTGCACGGATTTTGTTTACTTACTGCACTCCACTAATATTAGTTTTCTATACATGTTTGCATAGAATTTAGTGTTGTTTACTTGTAATACTAGTTTTGAGGGTGTTTTAATGTTGTTGGTTCTTATTCTCTTATACCTACATATTATGTACGCTTTGCATTAAGCCGTGTACGCAAGTACGAACAAATTTGTTGCGTTGCATGATACGCGACAACTTGGTTCGCACGTGTGTACCACTAACGAACATCAAACACTGTGTTCGTCAAACTTGTTTGCGGCGATCTATTTGTATGTTCCGTATGGACAGTATTCTTCATGAACCAATGCGAACACCAAAAAACTTTTCGCTACTTCAAAATCAGCCACTTCCAACGACGCCGCCAGGGCTATTAAGAGCGTTCACGACTGTTGTTCGCGAACTTGATTCGAACTATGTTCAGTACCCCTAGCCAAGTTGCTAATCTGCAATAGTTAACGCTTGTAGAAAGCTTCAAATGTACGGGAATGACGTCGTCTTAACGCTCAGTCACGTGGTCAGAACAAAAGAATTGGCGGCAAGGTCAACTCGAAGCGTTCGGCGCAAGCGAAACGGTTGTAACTTGGCTAGGCGGGCAGGTTCGTGTTCGAATATGCCGTCCATACGTACAAACCAAATGTTCAAGTTTAGTGTTTCTGTTCGCTATGTTCGTGTTCGTACGTGCGTACACGCCTTTAGACAATCTTGGTGTTACGTAACTTGTTGTATGATAGATTTTGCATTTCTGTTACTTTACAATTTTCCCATTCCATCAGATTTGAAAGGTTACGTCGGATATATCCCACATCACGATCATTTCAGCCAAAAGACGTCCACTGTTGGACATCGGCCTTGCTCAAATATCCGACAAACACTCTCGCATTTATTCCACTAGGGTCGCACGTCCACCACCAAATACTCCATCTCATCAGCTCTGCTGTCACCTATAGGGATTGAAGTGCTAAACGAGATGCTAAACGAGTAACCAGTCGGAAACACACGACCCTTTTTTTTATGGTGGGAAAAAATCATCCAATGACATCCCCCGCTCTTGGGCGGAGCGGGAGATAGTGTCAGACTCTTACTGACTAAAAGACCCACCCCGTTCCTTCTAGCCTTCATACCGGGGCTCGAGCTCCCTTTCGGATAACACTGGCCCCTTTTTTTTTTTTTTTTTTTTTTTCTTTTTTTTTTTATGGTGGGAAAAAATCATGCATTGACATCCCCTGCCCTTGGGTGGAGCGGGAGATAGTGTCAGACTCTTACTGACTAAAAGACCCACCCCTTTCCTTCTAGCCTTCATACCGGGGCTCGAGCTCCCTTTCGGATAACTCTGGCCCCAGTAGGCTTCGACCCGGCTGGGTCCCTGCTGTTGCTAGCAACTCCTTGACGACGCGCACTGTTGCGCGTCGTCGACGACTTGGGCTTGGTCTGGACAGTTACCGGACGGCCGGACAGCGAGCTAAACATACGACCCTGGCGAATAGGACGCGAAAAAACTCGCCGGATCAATATGACACAGGTGGTTAAAGGGTTTATATTATATTGATAGGATTAGAAAATTCTTTCTATTTACGTTTTTTGATAAAGTTTTCTTTTTGACACAAAAAATAGAGTCTGTGTTTCCTGATAATAAAAAAAATAAATAAAAAGCCTTTTATTTCTTGCCAATTAAATAATTAACATTGCATTGATGATTACAGTTACAAATATCATTCAAAAGATTTCAAAATAAACACATCAATTGTTGATAAATTTATAAATTAATCGCATGCATATGTACTTATTTTATTATATGTATTATATTCATTATTATTATTTGTATTTATTTTTATTCATTCTCAATATTTATATTTATTATTATTCATTATTATTTCCTTTACATCATAAGTTTCCTGATAGCTACAACCTGGTCCTGGTCTTTAGGTCGAGAGTGAATAGGTTACTTCTAGGCAAGCGTGCTCCATCGTCGACCACTTCATCACACTATCAGGTGAGATAGTGGTCAAACGAGAGCCTAAAAAACCGGGCAAGTGCGAGTCGGACTCGCGCACGCATTGTTCCGTATCGTACGTAGAAAAAAACGGCAAAAAAATCGCGTTTTGTTGTTTGGGAGCTGCCCTTAAATATATATTTTTTTTTTTTTAGTATTTGTTGTTATAGCAGTAACAGAAATATATAATTTGTGAAAATTTCAACTGTCTAGCTATCGCGGTTCTTGAGATACAGCCTGGTGACAAACGAACAGACAGCGAAGTCTAGGAGAACTTCTAGAAGATCTAGGTACCTAAGTTTCACCTGTATGAAGCAGGGGCAAGTCACTAGTTTTATCTATTCCAATCACCCATTCAGCTCACGTATCGTATTTATCTCCCAATATACGTGATCAATGAAAAACTAATTGGGCTAGCTAATTAGTTTATTACCTACTTTTCCCACGGGCTCTGAAAGCCTGATCTGAGTTTTGATTAGTTAGTCCTTATTTCGTAAAGTAACTTTTGTGATGGTTTTATAAAGATAAATTACCTAGTATAATAACTAGTGTTATTTATAAAATTCGCAAAAATATGCTGCTGCTGCTAATCAAATATTGATTAGCTGTCGAGGGGCTTTTTTTTAGCGGTGGTAAAATCATCTACTGACATTTCCCGCTCTTGGGTAGAGCGGGAGATAGTGTCAGACATTTAATGACTAAAAACCCACTCCTGTTCCTTCGTTGCCTTTCGGAGCTTGAGCTATCTTTCGAATTAACCCTGGCCCTAGTAGGCTTCGACCCGGCCGGGCCCCTGCTGTTGATCGGAATTCCGGCGGCGGCTGGGGCGCTGTGAGCGCCGCCGTTGCCTGATGCGGTCGGCCTCCTCTTTTGCTAGGTTATCGAGGGGCTGAAAAGTTCTGGAGTGTGTTTGTGGAGTATTTTGTGCTTGCGCCTTATGCTGTACCAAGTCAATTATTTTACTATCTTTCAATCGCCCATGAGGGTCGCGGGAATCTTGTCTTAAGAATCTGTTTCTTTTTATATAAATATAGTCCTTTTTTATGTGGGAAATGGCATTCATACACTGAGTGTGACATTGCTGCCAGTCTTTTGGAAAAATTATTATTATTTTAAAATTTTTAAATTAATTAAAAAATTAAAAAGTTTTTCGGCGCTAAGTTTAAGATTGTATTAGATAGTTTTAATTCGTTCGTTTTATTTATTTAGCGTATATATGAAAACACATATATTATTTACAATTATCTAAACGTTTTTAAAATATGCAAATGATATGTAGCAATTGTTAAATAAATTATTTAATATTTAAATATTTTCAACGTAAGTGGTGCTTATTTCGTTAAACCTAGTCGTCCAGTTTACCCACATTTCTCTTGGATATCAACATGGCAACAGTTTGAAATACACTGAACTGAAGTACTGTTTGTTGGGCCACCGGGAGTGCGTACACGTTGAGCCGTTGAAGCGCCGCCCACAGGACGAGCAATCACACTACTCGATCAGCACATAGATCTGGATATCTTCTGAGTATCATCCAAGTTGTACAGACGTACTCAACGTCTGTACAACTTGGATGTCCTTGAAAAACGCTTAATTTTCGTTTTATACACACGTTACGAAAGTTATTTTGCCGAAAATTTTAGTTTCTATTCATATTATTTTAAATATTATATTATTTGTTTTTCCTAGAAAAATCCAAAAAAAGTTTTTTTTTTATATATATATATTTTTGTGATATACGTAAACAGTGCAATTTTCCGGGTCCATGAACCCCTGGAATAATATATTAATTTTTAAGTTTTTTTTTTTTGTAATTTATTCAAATTAGTATTTAATTAGTTTGTTTATTAGTCTCTAAGATTTTAGATAAAGTGTTTTGGTCCTGTATTGTGAACTTATATTTTTAAATAAATAAATCCATTAAGGTTACATTGGTGTTTGCCAGATCCAAAGCCTCTCTCCGGCGGGATCTCATGGTGAAGTGGCGTCAACGACTATCGCAACCCAGTGCTGGGCACGCCACAATCTTGGCGGTAAGTCCCCTCTTTGAGGCGTGGCTGGAAAGACCTCACGGCGTCCTTACCTTCCGCATGACTCAGGTACTCACCGGACATGGTTCGTTCGGGAGTTTCCTGCACCGGATTCATGCGGAATTGACGCCCGGGTGTCGCCACTGTGCGGAACGCCCGGAGGACACGGTGGAGCACACAGTCGAGGTGTGCCCTGCTTGGGCGGAGCATCGCCGTGCCCTCGTGGGGGCGATCGGCGGCGGAGACCTCTCGCGTCGGGCCTTGGTTGAGGCCATGATCCGGAGCGAGGAGGAGTGGCAGGCGGTCGCCGACTTCTGCGAAGCAGTAATGCTCGCAAAGGAGGAACGCATCAGGCAACGGCGTTATCGCCGCCGCCGCCGCCGCCGCCGCCGGGATTCTGATCCCGATTTCCGGCCACCGTAGGCGCGGGCTTGCGGACAGTGAGCAATGGGTAGCTCGCTGTCCGGCCGTCCGGTAACTGTCCGGACCAAGCCCAAGTCGTCGACGGCGCGCACTGTTCCCGCGCGCCTCAAGGAGTTGTCAGCAACAGCAGGGACCCAGCCGGGTCGAAGCCTACTGGGGCCAGGGTTATCCGTAAGGGCGCTCGAGCCCCGGTATGAAGGCTAGAAGGAACGGGGTGGGTCTTTTAGTCAGTAAGAGTCTGACACTATCTCCCGCTCCGCCCAAGGGCGGGGGATGTCAATGCATGATTTTTTCCCACCATAAAAAAAAAAAAAAAAAAAAAGATCCAAAGCCTCTGTCTTTCAGCCCCCAACCTCGGGGTTACACAGAAAATCTAATCAATGAAAGTCACAATGCTCCGTCTTGTTTTAATTAATCTAATCTTAATTACGAACATCCAAAACAGGCCTCTAATACAATTACAAGATTAAAGCAGCAATCTGAACAGTTGGGTTTCTGTTAATACTGAAACCAGTTTAAGGGTGATCTACCACCAGAGATGTGAAAGATGCAACAGGGAATTTATGGAGCTCGGTAACTGTAACCGAAACCAATTTATAAGTTTCAAATAGTTTCGCGTAAATTTTAACTGGCCTGTTGCTCAAGTAGTTAGCGGCCCTGACTGCCATGCCGGAGGTCGTGGGTTGGATTCCCACCCAGGACAAATGTTTGTGTGATGACCACAATTATTTTTTCTGTGTCTGCGTGTAATTTATCTGTAATATGTATGTATTTAAAAATATTTAAGTATGTTTATGATTTTTTTAGTACTCATAACACAAGCTCTGCTTAGCTTGAGACTAGACGGCGTTGTGGGATAGTTGTAGAATATTGTTATTATTATTATACTAAATTAAAGGCGGAGACAAGTGGCTATAATAATATGTAAGTATTTATTGTAAAAACAAATTATAGGTATATTATCTGAAAAGAAATCGAGAAACGAAATTCAATATTCATTATGGTCGCCAAGGAAAAATGGATGGATTATGTGAAGATAGATTTGAGAGAGAAAAGTGAGTTATTCATAGCTGCACCAACCGTGCCATCAATATCAATCGCATCCATAGCATCATTCATAGTGCATCTCAGGCGGACAAGCACCCTTAACAGATGTTTTAAATCGAATGATTAAAACGGATTTAAAGCTGGTTCCTTCCTCATTAAATATGGATGGAAATTAACTGATTATCTCGCTTTCAGTGGGCAGGAAGAACGACAGGAAATTGCTTTATTTTATTCATTACACAGATTTTGTACGAGATGATGATATTTTGTATCTTAGCTCGGCTCAAGCTATGAAACGTGATAATGGAGTTGGTTTAATATACTTAGTTTTTAGTTTTGTAAATATAAATATAAAAAAGAATTACAAAAATACATTGATTTTTGTAATGCTTTTTTTTATATTTATATTTTAAAATATTTGTCTCTGTCTGCCAGTTTGTTTCAGTCATTCTTTAATACTTTATTACATACTATAATAATAACAACTAAGTGCACATCAAAAACTTTTTCCAAAAAAAAATATTTCTACTTCAATGTTAAAAAAAAACACTGAAAAGTACAAAATAACTTTAATTTTGGAAGTCGGTGTTTCTTTAATAGTTTTGTCTCTTCGTTATTTAAGTGTTTTTTTAACTTTGAAGTCGGTTATATTTTTTTCCCACAATTACCAAGATATCGGTGAACATATAAAAAAAAAAAAAAACATTCAGCTTATTCAGCATTTCAGCATTTCGATTAAAAATGAGTCTATAACAGAGTTCATGTATATAGGCGTGCTTAAGTAGTTTTTTTTTTCGGTGGGAAATTCATCTAATAACATCCCCCACTCTAAGACGGAGTGGGAGATAGTGTCAGACTTTTACTGACTAAAACCCACTCCTGTTCCTTCGTTGCCTTTCGTACCGGGGCTTAGCTATCTTTCGAAACTAACCCTGGCCCCAGTAGGCTTCATCCCGGTTGGGCCCCTGCGGTTGCTGACAACTCCTTGAGGCGCGCGGAAACAGTGCACGCCGTCGACGAGTTAAAGTAGAGTTGATTCATTCGAATAAAATGCTCAAAAATCCCACTTTCAAAATGTAATAGTCCCCTTTTCCATCCACCACTGCGCGAAATAATCTTCCAGCTAGCATTACTTCTACGCAAAATATACGAAAATATTCGTCTTACATTTCAAATCGTTTACGGCACGCTTCGACAACTTATAATATACTTTGGAGCATAAACTTGGTAATATTCTCCTCAAGAGGCTTATAAACGCTCAATTTAACATCATTAGGGTACAGTGACTGGTAATAGGCTGAAATATACACAGTTCAACTCACTCTTATTCGAGGTAAATTCGGAATTTCGGAGTTATGAAATGTATACTTAGGAATGGTTCCAAAATTAAAGTACATAAGGTTTGCCAGCCGTCCTTTTATATAGAGTACTGAAGCCTGAGAGTTCGTGGTAAGAACTCTTAACGCAATCTATTTGACGACCTAAATTAAACCGTTAAAGAGATGTAGCTCCATCTCTCTTTCTAGCTCGCACGGCTTTTTATTTTATGGTGGGAAAAAAATATCCAATGACAACCCCCGCTCTTGGGCGGAGCGGGAGATAGTGTCAGACTCTTACTGACTAAAAGACCCACCCCGTTCCTTCTAGCCTTCATACCGGGGCTCGAGTGCCCTTTCGGATAACCCTGGCCCCAGTAGGCTTCGACCCGGCTGGGTCCCTGCTGTTGCTGACAACTCCTTGAGGCGCGCGGGAACAGTGCGCGCCGTCGACGACTTGGGCTTGGTCCGGACAGTTACCGGACGGCCGGACAGCGAGCTACCCATTGCTCACTGTCCGCAAGCCCGCGCCTACGGTGGCCGGAAATCGGGATCAGTATCCCGGCGGCGGCGGCGATAACACCGTTGCCTGATGCGGTCGGCCTCCTCCTTTGCGAGCATTACTGCTTCGCAGAAGTCGGCGACCGCCTGCCACTCCTCCTCGCTCCGGACCATGGCCTCAACCAAGGCGCGGCGCGAGAGTTCTCCGCCGTAGCTCGCACGGCTGACATTTTAATAAGTCATACTTTATAATGTACAAAAGTAAAATACCTACGGTTTTTTTTTGTATGTTGAAAATCATCTAATAACTTCTTCCTCACTGGGTTGAGCCCACCTGTTTTCCTTCCGTTGCTGTCGCACCCACGTTGTCAAACAAATTAAGACATGTGCCGCGGTGGACCTTAATAGTAGTAGTAACTATTACCTTTCTTTTTTGTTTTCGAGGGGAAACCTTCAAAAGGCGCCCGGACTTTGGGGATAAGTCCGGGGAGTGTGGGATTTTTACCTCACTAAAACCACCCCGGTGATCACCATCAGCACATAGAAGGGGCCCCGTTACCTCTCAAAAGACCATTGCGGAACCCCCTCAGTGCAACGCCTGTTACGACACATCCCTAAGGAGACTTTATAACGGTCTCCCCTGACCTTCTTTATGCACGGCAGCACGTGATCACTGTGCTACCGTCTTCCCTGGAATCCCTCGATGAGCGAGTAGAGTCCCCACTCTGCGCGCCCATGGTTCCAAGTAGTAACTATTACCTACTAACATTTCTAATTTCTAACGCGTAGGTACACTCTTCCTACAACAATTTTACTTATCTAGGACAGTTCAACTAAACAAAGTTAACTTAAACAAAGAACTACGACGGTGACTTGAAAATGAAACAATTTCTGTTTATTTTTCGTTACAACATTGTATTTAGTTATTTGTGAAGACAACATTATTTGCTAGCTTTAGGAGAGTTATTTGGCATCCTCAAAATTGTTTGTTTAATTCTTATTCAACTTTAATTGGAGGAAGTTTGTTTGTTAGAAAAAGATTTACTAACAACAAATTATAAACATTCGTTTAAGTGAATATGTATCTAACATAACTAGCTTTTGCCCGCGCGGCTTCGCTCCCGTTCTTCCTATCCTACTCTACCCTACTCTACACTACTCCACACTACTCTACCCTACTCTACTCTACTATATACCCTACTCTACCCTACCAAACTTCACGTAAACCATCTACTAAATAGTCCGAACAAAGCCTAAACACTTGGTTTGGATAGGTGAGCCCGTTCTTGAGTTATAAAATTACAACGAAAAGTGGCATTGATTTTATATTTAAAGATTATGTTTAAACAAAAACAAGACATTTAAACGTCGAAGTATTTAGGTACTACAGGTACTATCATATAGGCACAACAGAATCGCACCCAGAAGACTGGCATGATTACGATGTTCAATGGCAATGCTACTTCTATGAACAAAGAATGTGCCAGTCCTCTGGTTACACAAGTGACGATCATAGCATAGCCTAATCAGCCTTTTTAATGTTCCCACGTCTGGGACTCAGGCCTCCTTTCCAGGAGAGGGAATGGGCTGTAATCCACCACGTGGACCTAGTGCGGGTTGGTGAATGTCACATGTCTTCGAATTTTTGGTTCTAGGACATGCCGGTTTCCTCACGATGTTTTTCTTCACCGTTTTCAGAGCAGTGGTGATGAAATAAATTACACAAAGTTATGCGCCTGATTGGGTTTGAACCCGCGACCTACAACTCGTAAGTCGGGTTCGTTACCACTCGGCCACCACTGCTCACTCAATGACGATCAATTGGTGAGAAATATCTTTGAAAAGATAACGTCCACATGGACCCCATAACCCAAGCGTTTTGACCTCAACCGACTCAAAATGGTAATTACCAATAAGGTTACAGTATTCGCACCGTTGCCGCGTTGGGGCCGAAAGGTTCTTGAGTGAAAGACAGCGTTGGTAGGTCTCCTAGATGTATCAACGACCTGGTGAGGGTCGCGAGACTCAGAAGACCGGTCATTGGCGACACTTGGGGGAGGCCTATGTCCAGCAGATGATGATTAGCGCTGTTAGATGGTCTTAGCGACATATTTGTACTTCAATTGAAACTGAAATTAGATTTTTTGTGTTTTCCTTAATTTCACTCTTGTTTTCTGGATGGCTTTCTTAGTAATCTTTTCACTCATTACTTACCAGCCGGTAGTCATACACAATGTGCCAATGATAAGTGCAGCTGGATTGGCATCGATGGATGCCAACTGTTGCTTTCATTACTATTACGAGAAGGAAAGTGAGAAAATTTTAATGTATTGGTTGTATATACTCGTATGTGGTTTGACGGAACGGCTTAGTGTTTGAGCGGGTCGCGGGTTCGTTTCCCGTATAAAATATTTTTTTTTGCCTGCATATGTATAGTTGATGTCTTTTGAATATGAATTTACTTATTTAGTCTAGCAGTGACCGTCACAGTGAGCAGACGTCGAAAGTGTTAGGATTGTGTAAGAGCGGAACGGATAATCTGGTATAGATACGGGCACGAATCTTGAGCGCTCGGCGTCAGAGTGGGGATCGCTTTGCGCATTCCATACATTGGCGAGCCAATCGTCGTCGTTGTTAGATACATGCAGCAAGCGCAGGGAACGAATCACAAGTGACGTCTATGACGCGATGGCGCGTCGAGCCAATCACTGATACTCCCCGCCCCCGCGTCTCACTTCGTACCACTAAAGAGACCGAATATATGACTTCTGCGCAACTTGAAGCCAGCGCTCAAGATCCGTGCCAGTATCTATATGTTAATGTGTGTTTAAATAAATAACAAAACCTTAACTCGCTTTATTTAACATCAATTTTTTTATTAGCAATAAAGAATTTATTAAGTTAAATCCAGCTGCAAAGTTAATTATTTTCCAATATCGAATCCCAATTACGAGTTTGGAAATGATGAGCCTTGGAATTACAGTATTTTGTTTTTATTACCTGATTAAAAAACAGAAATACATTTTGTTTACTGGCTGTAAAAGAAGGTTTGAATTTAAGTTTATTAACCTTTCAGATACTGTCAATTTGAGACACAATAGTAAGACAATAGATGCGCGAATGCCCGGCAAACAAAAAAATGCCGGCGTTCGCTTGGGGTTTAATGAATTTTCGTTGTTTTGATGGTCTGAAACAATCTCCGTATCGCCTTTTACTGACTACAACCCACTCCTATGTTCTTTCTTTGGCTTGCGTTCCAGGGCCCAGGGGTTCAGTTTCACTTAACCCATGGCCCCAGTAGGCTTCGACCCTGCTGGGCCCCTACGATTCGCTGACATCTTGAGGCGCATGTGGAACACTACGCGCCGTCGAAGACCAGGTGGGTTATCATGACGTTTATAATAGGTAAGACTGTTTTATTCTTGTTCCAGTGTGGGTAAGAGATGGCGGTACACAACCTGTATAGTTCTGTCTCTTACCCACACTGGAATAAAACAATAAGAATAAAACAAGCTTACTTTGAACGTCATGGTAGTACAGTTGCCATCACGGATCTTGAACGCTCGGCGTCAGAGTGGGTATCGCTTCCATACATTGGCGAGCCAATCGTCTTTGTTGTTAGATACATGCAGCAACGCAGTGAACGAATGAAGAGTGACTTCTATGACGCGATGGCGCGGCCAGCCAATCACTAACACTCCCCGCCCCCGCGTCGCTTTTCGCACCACTAAAGAGACCGAATATTTGGCTTCTGCGCAAGTGTTCAAGATCCGTGATGGCAACTGTAAGGTAGGTTGGGGAAAGAACGGCATTGGGGTAAGAACGTATAAGTCAATATACCACTTATTTAGCTTTATTTTTAATGCCAGCCACATGCCGATCTTACCCCAACGCACTATACCTGGGCTCCATCCGGACGGTTACCGGTCAACCGGATGGCGTTATATCCATTGGTAGCGGTCCGCACACCTACACCTTCCCCCGCTCTGAGTCTAACTATTACTGGCTGAAACCAACCTGTGTTCCATCAGTAGCTGCTTTCGTTTCTTTTGATCACTTCTGCAGCCCTAGCAGGAAGTTACCGACTTCTGAAGTGTTGTGAAGGACACTGAATAAGTGTTTTAATAACTAAATAGTTATTCATATATCGTAAGTGTTTGTAGGCACATTAATACATAATGCACTATTACAAAATCACTTCCAAGTGACATCTTACACTTTGAACGCACATAACATGTTTACATGATTCGTATTACATGCGTACTCTTGACATAACTGTTTATAAATAGATTGTATACGGATTTGTCGCCCTTCTTTGATGGTAACTAGAGATTCGTTTCCTACCCACACTCCAACAACTGGTGTTTTTTTTGTTTATTTTTTGGCGAGTACAAATCATCCGCCCTTGGGCGGAGCGGGAGATAGTGTCAAACTTTTACTGACTAAAATACCCACCCCGTTCCTTGTTAGCCCTTCATACCGGGGTCGGACCTTTCTTTGAGAAACTGATCCAAGGCCCCGGTAGGCTTCGGCCCTGCTGGGCTACTACGGTTTGCTGACAACTCCTTGAGGCGCGCGGAAACAGTACGAGCCGTCGACGACTTGGGCTCGGTCTGGACGGTTACCGGACGGTCGGACAGCGAGTTACCCATTGCTCGCTGTCCGCAAGCAAGCGCGTACGGTGGCCGGAAATCGGGATCGGAATCCCAGCGGCAGCTAGGGTATGAGCGCGCCGTTGCCTCATGCGTGCGGACGTAAAGAATAGCACCATCCCATCTCTTCCCGTGCGGATGTCGTAAGAGACGACTAAGGGACACACCAGAGAATGGGCAGCAGCATTCTCTGTGATTTTCAACAACCACACTGCGATCCCCAATCCGCTTCTCAAACGTGGTAAACCCCCCAAATGAAAAGCTTAACCAAAAAATGGCTCTTAACCTTTCAATCGTGGAAATTACAGACACAATAGAAAGACAATAGGTGCGCGAACCCCGGCGTTCGCTTGGGGTTTAATGAATTGCCCGGTAGCCCGTCTACCTTTGACTCCGATAGCGGTCAAGGTAAGAGGTTGTCGAAGTTGTCGGTCAGGGTAGGTAAGTTTTTCATAAATATTTCAATCGTTGCCTTGCGATTTATCTCCGCATCCTTAGACATTAAACCACTCCTCTTTTCGTTTTATTTTACGACCATCTTTAGACTCATAAATATTATACTTACAAACATAGTCATACCACACAGGTTACCTACCCATAGTCAAGATAAAACATAAAGCTATAAAGTTTACGGCCCTGCGCAAGAGCATATAACATTGTATGGTAATAATGAGCTAGTCTACGATACGATCTGCGGTGCTTTTCATCAATTTTATAGTTAATCTTATCGGTATTGATACAGCATCGGGACCAATAAATATGAACGTTGCTATCGATCTACTAAGTGGGGCTTGTAGGAATTTTTAGGGCACTTATTATGAGATATCTTGCAACATAGTTATAGATGCTCGCTAATATTCGCAAAAGCTAACATGGCAAAGTGCTGGAAACGTCACACGGTCACTGAATTTCAAGAGAACCAAAAGAACCCAGGTTACCGACATAGCTCAAAGAATCGCCAAACTGAAGTGGCAATGGGCTGGACACATTGCACGCAGAGCAGGTGGTCGATGGAGACGAAAGGTTCTGGAGTGGCGGCCACGTACCTACCGGAAGACGCAGCATTCAAAGGTCTTCCACAAGGTGGACCGATGAGGTCACCAGGTGGTAAGGGTCGCGGGAATCCGATGGATGCGAGACTCACAGGATCGGTCGTTGTGGCGACGCTTAGGGGAGGCCTATGTACAGCATTGGACGTCTATCGGCTGAAATGATGATGATGAATTTCAAGAGGAACATCATGGCCGGGCCCGTCAGGCCAAAGGGAGAAAGGCAATACCCATACATAGCTGGGTAGAATTTTTTAAATCTCTGGTCCTTGCTGGATGCGCACAGCTCAAATGATAGGCCGTTGGTCATCTCTGAAGGAGGTCTTCACCTTCTATCAAGAGGTTTTCTTCTAAAAAACCTGATATAATTAATAAACAAGCAGCGTCTTAATAAACAACTGTCAACTGGCAATGTCATGACATTGCCGCTTCGTTGACAGTTTAATTGTTTTGTATATTGCTGAGAGCAGGCGTACTCCAGGCGTATAATGACGAATTCGTGTCTATGAAGCTACGTAAACACATTCATTGTGTAAATTACCAGAGTCTGTGCTTCCTGATGGCTACAACCCGGGAATCTTTAAGCCAAGGGTGAATAGGTTACTTTTCGCTACCGCTTTCGCTTTCCATCAGGTGAGATAGCGGTCAAGTGCAATTCTATCAACAATAAAAAAAAAGGCTTCTGTGGACGATAGGTCTAATATTATAATGGTAATATTTTCAAATGATCATAATCATCATAATGAGTTGATTACTCAACTTTCCACCCGACCTCTTCTAAGTTGCTGGTCTGTTCCTAATATAAAAACTAATAACTGTGCCAATACCTCTCCCTGTACTTTTTTTTGGTGGGAAAATCATCCAATGACATCCCCCGCTCGTGGGCGTAGCGGGAGATAGTGTCAGACTTTTACTGACTAAAAACCCACTCCTGTTCCTTCCTTGCCTTTCGTACCGGGGCCGAATCTTTCTTTCAGAAACAAGTCCTTGGCCCCAGATGCAGACCTCTCTCTGTTCTCTGTCTCTGTTGTCTGTTACAACTTTTTATTTTATTCTTGTTTGTCCTCTGCGTCTCAAATTAATGTTTTCTTTCTTACTTTCTTTCAATAAACTTTTACTCCTTCATCCCCCAGAAATCTTTTAACATCAAACGTCATTTTCCCCAAACTGATGTGAGAACGCAACAGGTCAACACTACGCGTTGCGCCTGAACTTCGATATTAAATATTGCCAATCTGAATATATTGAATAAGTTTTTATTGAGTAAAGCATCCATCACTATGCATGACATTTTTATTTAATATCGTTCATACCTGAGGAATAAAAGAAGATACACTACAAGATACATTGGTTACGGAGATAAAAGCTCTATCTATCTATTTATTTATTTATTCAAACTAGCTGTGCCTGCGACTTCGTTCGCGTGGACTACAGGATTTTGAATTTATTTTTTGACAGACAGACAAAAATTATAAAAAATGTTATTTTGGTGTATATACCGTATATATATTCATATGCATGTAGTAAAAACCGGCCAAGTGCGAGTTGGACTCGCCCATGAAGGGTTCCGTAGCAGCAAGTAACATAATATAAAAGTTCTTGTAATGTGTTGTAACTTTGATCGATGTTTTAATAATAGTGTATTTTTTTCGATTTATGACGCATTAAAAAAAAACTACTTACTAGATTTCGTTCAAACCAATTTTCGTTGGCAGTTTTTATAGTAATGTACATCATATATTTTTTTTAGTTTTATCATTCTCTTATTTTAGAAGTTAGAGGGGGGGGGACACACATTTTACCACTTTGGAAGTGTCTCTCGCGCAAACTATTCAGTTTAGAAAAAAATGATTTTAGAAACCTCACTATCATTTTTGAAGACCTATTCATAGATACCTCACACGCATGGGTTTGATGAAAAAAAAATTTTTGAGTTTCAGTTCTAAGTATGGGGACTCCCAAAATTTATTGCTTTTTTTCTATTTTTGTGTGAAAATCTTAATGCGGTTCACATAATACATCTACTTACAAAGTTTCAACAGTATAGCTCTTATAGTTTCGGAAAAAAGTGGCTGTGACATACGGACGGACAGACGGACAGACAGACAGACAGACAGACAGACATGACGAATCTATAAGGGTTCCGTTTTTTGCCATTTGGCTACGGAACCCTAAAAAGCAGTTATTTCAATATTACAAACAGATACTCCAATTTTATTTATATGTATAGATGTATATAGAATAAGTACAGCCACATAACATGCATTATATGTTTTAGGATGAAACTAGGATAACGAGAAGGGAATTAATGAATCGATGACACAGTTGTATTAAAAATCGTAAGCTATTGTGATGTAATTCATTGTAAACGTCTTACGAAATACAGATTTATTTTAACCCTTCGAGGATGTGGAGGGGTCATTCTGACCCTGTCAATTTTTAATCGTGTGTAGTTTTTTATTCTGCGATCGAAGAGTTTTGAACGTCACAATAGCTATTGCTAAGGGACTGGCGCGCGCGCCCCGTGCTCCTGTTCAGTTGGCCGCCGCCTGCGACGGGAGCAACACGTGCGTGCAGTCAAAAAGGGTAAATATGACCCCGCGACAACCGCGATGTAACATTTTTATGTAAGGTTTCAATTATATTTTTTACTTAATATTATTTATTATAATTTTAGGTTTTTTCGTACACAACGAATAGCCAGGAGCTTTAATAGCAATGAAAAGCCAATGTTTGTGAAGATTGCCATAAGTATATTTGTCCAGAACACACTATTTCATTCTGCCAGGATTGTGCTGCAATCACAGACAATAATGATTTGTAATTCATAATTTGATAATAAGACTGTAAGTGCAACTAATTGATCTCTACGTACCTATATACCAAATTAAAAGTTAATCGTCTAAGAAGTTAGTTATTTTTTGTTGTTTTTAGTGTAAGTTTAGAAAGTTTATGCAAAAGTTGATTATTTTGTAGTACTTTGTTAAAAGTGATTGAATTATATTATTTTGTACTCTTATCTGCGTTTTATTTCGATAAAACCGTAAAAATAATATGTAATATAAATAATATTGATTAATATTTTGGTACATTAATATAAATTTAGGTATTTAAAACCCAATTATATACAGGGTCAATAAGACCCTCCACAACCTCCACGTTACTATTTTCACCACATCCTCGCCGGGTTAAAGACCGTTCTAATAGTTAAACCTCACGTTAACCGGCGCGTGGGCACCACCAACGCAAAAGCGAAAAACCGGGCAAGTACGAGCCGGACTCGCGCACTGAGGGTTTCGTATAAACTTACCTTTGTAGTTAGCTATTTACTAAAAAAAAAACATCTTCGAGACTCGACTCGAGAACTGAGCTCAATTTCCGAATCGAGTCTCAAAGATTTTTCCGAATAGTAAAAAAAGTTTTTTTGTGGCGTAACTACTTAACAGTGTTTTTCTATACTTGCATCATACCGAGGATTCTAGGTCAACGGAAAATATTCTATAGGTTTGATTCCCTAGCGAGTGCCAAATATACTATATTATATCTTGCTGTATCTTTAGATTGACTTAGAAGTTTAATTTTTTTACTGTTCCTTGGGATAGTAGATCTGAGTATTTGATATAAATTTCAGCTTTATATGTCCACGCGTTCCTAAGAAAGTATCTTGACAGACGGTCAGACTGATAAACGGGCAAAAGAGCGACTGGCAGAGAATACCTAAGGCGGACTTAATGAAATCCGCCTTTGTACTTTTGTGTTGCATGAAGTTTTAATAAATAAGGGTTTTGTTATTGCCAACTTAGCTACGGAACCCTAATAAAAAACATCAGAAGTAGGGATACTTACAATTAGCACCAATTAAGTAAGTCCTACTCAAGTAGGTACGTAAGGACAAACCAGTGTTGGACGTAATGTTTTTAAAGCAAAGCTTTTGAATTAAAAGGTTTTGTGTAGGTGTTTCACACGATTGCGTTTTGTGTTCCGTATATGGATTGAAGACTGACAAACAGATACATTGTCTCTGACTGTTGGACTTATTTTTAATACCTAGTATTTTACTAGTAGGATATCTAATCAAATATCTTTATCTTATGATCCTGAGGAGGCTGTTTTAATTTGTCTGTAAGATTTAAAAGTAATATAACCTTATTAGGTATTAATTAGCTGGTGCCCGTCGCAATGTCAAGATTTTTTCCTGTCTATAAATTACTTAAAACATCGGCTATGTATGAGTGAAAGCTCCTTCAAAATCGGTCCAGCCGTTCTGGAGCTTAGACAGAACAAACAGACAGATATACCAGCAGACGTAGAGTTAAAAAATATTATTTTGATGTTATTTATTTTTATGTATAAATTATTCGTTTATATGTATAGAATTTTATTTATTGTTATTTTTATACATTTATTTATCTCAGGACCATGAGGTTCTGGACCTTTGGAAGGCATACGAGGAGCCGAAACCAACTCGCAGAGGCCCTTTTAGCTGCTTCTAATGGAACATGGTACCAACCGGCGATTATCCCTGTATGCGCTATGCTAGTAGCTATGTGCATCCAAGGACAACCCCCGGTTGAAGGGAAACTATTGCAACATGTGAATAACTAATAAAAGGCTATGGTTTTTGGAGTCTTAAGTGGACTGGTTAAGACTATGGCCCCTGCCTAAACAATGTTTTTAATTTCCATCGATAAAAAGGCAAGGGGTGACTTGCACACTCAACA
The DNA here is from genome assembly GCA_910589285.2 of Mythimna ferrago. Lineage (NCBI taxonomy): Eukaryota > Metazoa > Arthropoda > Insecta > Lepidoptera > Noctuidae > Mythimna > Mythimna ferrago. Next base: position 25,860,881 of record OU342677.1, on the reverse strand, counting down.
AATGGGCCCCCAAAATGGTCGCTAGCACGAAGTGACGTAGCAACAAGAGGGCAACATATCCTGATGTGCTTGAGGAGTGGAGAGGTATACCACGGCTATCAGGACAATCCCGGAAGTACGGTCAAGATCCCTACCAGCACCTTACTGGATTATACATCCTTCTCCCGAGCGCATTTGCTCTTGCGAATCTCCACTCAAGCCAGCCAATAAAGGCAAGAGAGAGGTGGGAGCTCTGTTCCTCGTCAGTGTTCACTACGACCGGCCAATAAAGGCAAGCCGGAGATGAAGAACAAGAATTCTCCCGGGAGATCGGGTCCGTGGGCTCGCTAATGCCCAACAGTTCGCCACAAAACTGCCCTGCGGATTGTATCTCTCTTGGTCTGGCCCCTCACCCTAGGCATGTTACGGCTAAGCAAGCGCTACCGACACAGACTTAGGGTTCATTGGAGCGCGCAAGCCCCACCACGACGTCAACGTAGAGATACGGCGATGGGGTTATTGTTATTATTATTATATATTCTTTATTGTACACCACATATACAAAAAAAATACAGGACAAACATTATTAAAAATAAGTGTACAATGGCCGGTCTTATCGCACAGGGCAATTTCTTCCAGACAACCTTTGGATGGACTGAAAGAAAGGAGAAAGATTTAGGGCTGTCAGTGTACAACATCAGAAATAATACTGATAGAAATAACAACACAAATATATACACACATTACAAAAAATTGTTAAATTGTTAATTGTTGTTAAATTGTTATGTATAGCTTGGTAGGTTTTTATAGATCTTTAGATGCGTGGTCAAAAGGAATTAATGCTGACGTGTTGTTTTTTGAATACAAATGCTTTCTATATGTATCTATCAGCATCGCCCTGACAATGTCAATTAAACGCCAACAAATCCTTGTAGCGACCATTTATGGATACGCTATGACAGTACATGGCAGTAATAGTACTGCTATGTACTGTCATTATATATCTGTGTGCATTATCTGCTAAAGTAAATAAAATACCTACAATGTAATACGACGACAATGGGAATCCTAGTCCACACTAGAACCCACGTTCTAGGGTTTATGTTTAACATCTTCGGCCGTGTGTGTCGGAATACTCGTAGAAGCCAGATAAAAAGTAAGTATGTAATGAGAAAAAACAAAAGAAAACTTTTTTTTTTTTATGGTGGGAAAAAATCATCCAATGACAAACCCGCTCTTGGGCGGAGCGGGAGATAGTGTCAGACTCTTACTGACTAAAAGACCCACCCCGTTCCTTCTAGCCTTCATACTGGGGCTTGAGCGCCCTTTCGGATAACCCTGGCCCCAGTAGGCTTCGACCCGGCTGGGTCCCTGCTGTTGCTGACAACTCCTTGAGGCGCGCGGGAACAGTGCGCGCCGTCGACGACTTGGGCTTGGTCCGGACATTTACCGGACGGCCGGACAGCGAGCTACCCATTGCTCACTGCCCGCAAGCCCACGCCTACGGTGGCCGGAAATCGGGACCAGTATCCCGGCGGCGGCGGCGGCGGCGATAACGCCGTTGCCTGATGCGTTCGGCCTCCTCCTTTGCGAGCATTATTGCTTCGCAGAAGTCGGCGACCGCCTGCCACTTCTTCTCGCTCCGGACCATGGCCTCAACCAAGGCGCGGCGCGAGAGGTCTCTGCCGCCGATCGCCCAAAAGAAAACTTAAGGCTTCAAGCTTACTCCGTTACAGATTTAATAAAAATCGGTTCAGTAGTTCAGGTGTTAAAGTACAACAGATAGAGTTACTTTCCCAATTATAACATTAAGTAAGGATTGTTATGGCACAATAAATTTATTATTTTAATATTTTATTATTATTTTTAATAATTTATACTTTTATAAAAAGTTCACGGTTGGAAACTGCATACTTGACACAATATCTCTAAAAAAAAAACAATTAAAAATATCACAAAACAATAAAAAAAACATTATCCAACATATTTTTATAAAGTAGCGGAAACAAGCACATCCTTGTTTAACCGTTAGTTGAACACAAAACACAATGAACCCTGGAATAAAGTGAGGGGAACAGTCCCGGGAATGTCCGGGATGGATGGTAGCCCGTCAAGTGAGACTTCCGCAGGCCCCGGGAACCGTGCCCGACCCGGTATGGACCGGTCACGATCACTATTAGATGGGGGCTGGTCCAATTTAAAGAAGGAAGCGTATTGTTTTATACTATTTTTAATAGCGTCACATTCATTTATTTATTTGTCAAATAATAGCGACAAGAAAAATGTAAGCGAGATATATGTAATATGTATGCATGATTGAAAAGGATGTCCATGGAGTTTCTTGCACATTTTACCATAGAGATCTACGCTTTGGAATGTGCAATTAACTTTTTTTTTTACTGACTTCTTGACAATTAAAACGTGCCCCGTAAATGGTTTATTTGAAATAAATGCTTTGATTCTTGTCCAAAGATACATTTCCATAAAAACGCTCTTACGTGAATTTGACGTTATTACGCATCTTTTTCTAGATATTTTGGAAACACAGATCTCTTGTGGATATTATCTACGTTTCCATTGAAATTAAAATTTGTGTAAAACTAATTCAGTGAAGTCCTCTGAAAATCTGCTGTTTTGCTTGAAATTTAGCTTTTGTATATATTATTATTATTGATTATTGATACTCATAAATAAAAAAAGTAAACGAAACATAAATATCAATATATTTATGTAATTTTCCAAATTTGTCTTACGGAGTATCAGTATTGTCTTGCCAAGGCGAGACACAGTGATGTTTCGATTTTTTGATGTATTTACTACAAGTATTCCCTTCGATAAAAACAGCCGAGATACGATTTTATCTTATAACTTGTGGCACACTAAACTAAATCTTGAGTGTTGGTTACACTACCGCCCGTGGGCGAACAGACCGACAGACAAAGGTCAATATTGGATATCTGATATCTGCACAGGAATAAATCGATTTATTTCTATCGATATCTATATCTGGCTAGCGCTGGAGAACCTCAGGGTCGTGATCGCGAGGTATCGTTTACTGTGATCAAATAATATTATTCAGGTTATTCCAGAAACCGTTTCGTCATCACTATCAGATAATTCAAAATCAAATACTAATATTGTAAAGGGGGATTTTTTTTTCTTTTGTTTGTAGGAGGTCTCTGAAAGTACTGTACCCCTAGCCAAGTTGCTAATCTGCAATAGTTAACGCTAGTAGAAAGCTTCAAATGTACGGGAATGACATCGTCTTAACGCTCAGTCACGTGGTCAGAACAAAAGAATTGGCGGCAAGGTCAACTCGAAGCGTTCGGCGCAAGCGAAACGGTTGTAACTTGGCTAGGGGGGCTGTTCTGATTGCTAATTTTTATTCACCGATAGAAATCTGCTTTATTCTTGAGTGACATAGGCTATGTTTTTTGTACGCGAGCGAAGTCGCAGGCAAAAGCTAGTTATGTATATTCTGTAAACTGCTGCCAGCGGCTATCGAAACTTTTATTTCAATGTCCATTGTTTTGAAGTTGAAAATTTTCAAATTATTTCTTCCAAAAGACCTAGATCGCTCCACTCTGGAGCGAGAGAAGTCATAAAATCATTTCCCATCTCACAAAAAAAAAACCCGGCCTTATTCCGCGGGTTTTGATGCGTGCCTGCATTGACGAAGATATCTTCCCGTTTACTTTATGACGTAATTATATCCAGGCTAATTTGTCAGTGTCAGTCACGGGGAGACGCCCCTTAAGTGACGTAAGTGATGGCTAATTTACGGGAATTAGAAACAAGAAAATCTCCGGTAATTGATAGCGCCATTGAGGATAATACAATACTGTCTTTAAAAACCAAACGAGGAAAATAGTGTTAATTAAAAATACGAAATAAGATCACTTCCGTACAAAAAAAAAAACAAGAAGATCAGTACTTACTCTTTTTGAGCAGAAAACAGTTGAATAACTACTTCGTGTAGCGATCGATGGTGGCAAATCAGAGAGAACATTTAAAGAAAGAGACAGACAATTTCAATTTTTTACATTGACATCTGTCACTGTCACATTTTCATTACAATTGATGATAAATTGACTGTGGTAACCACAGATGAAATTATGTTTACTTATTTATTGTCATCAACACCAACCAACAATCATGCCTTTTCTTTTTTTTTTGTTTGCCCACACTGTCCCAGTGCTGGGCAGAGGCCTCCCTCAACTTTAACCACCTTTTCTTATTAATAGTAATTTAGATTAATAACCGTATATGTAATATGGGATAAGGGCAGGAAGAAGAAGGAGAAGAAGAAGAACCGTATATATCTGCATTTCAAGATCAAAAACACATTAAGCTAATAAGTATGTAGGTACTTGTATATCACAGACTCCCGAAATCGGATGCACTAAAAGCAAATAAATCCTGAAGCCGCCGTCAGACTGAGATTTATTAGCACCCGCGCTTGAGATAGGACGTGCCTAATGGATCCCGCTGCTTTTGCCCTTTTTGCCTCTCTCAGAGGTTTCACAGCAGCATAAAATATAAAGATTTTAAAAGATAGAAGTCTGTATTTCAGTTGAAGTCGCAGTTAGAAACATGAATCCAGTCTTGTTCCAATCATTCTTCTCTCTTATCAACCTGAAACCTTTTCAAAAGTAAAGAAAAACTATGTAGGTAAATACCGTACTGGGAGACGCAGCGTTGGACGGCCTCCAACAAGGTGGACCGATGACCTGGTCAGGGTCGCGGGTATCCGATGGATGCGTGACGTACAGGACTGGTCGTTGTGGCGACGCTTGGGGAAGGCCTATGTCCAACAGTAGACGTCTTTCGGCTGATATGATGATGATGATGATGTAAGTAAATAAACACAGAGACACTATACCATCTGCATGGTTCTCATATGATTTGACCATTACATGTTAATGTATGGACTTTAAAAGAGACACGACACCTGAGTTTGTTTCGGTGTTTCTTCTCAGGGTAGTCAGCTAAGAAACACCGGCCAGTTTAAACTGACGAAAACAAAAAAAAAACCGGCCAAGTGCGAGTTGGACTCGCCCATGAAGGGTTCCGTAGCAGCAAGTAACATAATATAAAAGTTCTTGTAATGTGTTGTAACTTTGATCGATGTTTTAATAATAGTGAATTTTTTTCGATTTATGACGCATTAAAAAAAAACTACTTACTAGATTTCGTTCAAACCAATTTTCGGTGGCAGTTTTTATAGTAATGTACATCATATATTTTTTTTAGTTTTATCATTCTCTTATTTTAGAAGTTAGAGGGGGGGGACACACATTTTACCACTTTGGAAGTGTCTCTCGCGCAAACTATTCAGTTTAGAAAAAAATGATTTTAGAAACCTCAGTATCATTTTTGAAGACCTATTCATAGATACCCCACACGCATGGGTTTGATGAAAAAAAAATTTTTGAGTTTCAGTTTTAAGTATGGGGACCCCCAAAATTTATTGCTTTTTTTCTATTTTTGTGTGAAAATCTTAATGCGGTTCACATAATACATCTACTTACAAAGTTTCAACAGTATAGCTCTTATAGTTTCGGAAAAAAGTGGCTGTGACATACGGACGGACAGACGGACAGACAGACAGACAGACAGACATGACGAATCTATAAGGGTTCCGTTTTTTGCCATTTGGCTACGGAACCCTAAAAATGACATGTGAAAGTGTTTTAGCAAAACTTATTTGCAAAATAAATATCATTTATCATTTAGAGGTATAACACATATCATCTGCATCACACACTTCGTGTAAAAATGTTTTTTTTTTTTTTTTATAAATTCAGTGTTAAAATGCTTATAATCTGTGTAAGCCAAAGCACAACTTTAACCCAGGGACTAGAGGCCCTACCAAGAGCTCTTAACGCGATCCACTTGACGGAGCAGGCCTCTGGGACCTAATCATGGCGTCTTAAAATGTCAGTCGTGAAAGCGAGAGAGATGGAGCAATATACCTTATATAGCTCCATATCCGTTCATCATCATCATCATTTCAGCCGGTAGACGTCCACTGTTGGACATAGGCCTCCCCCAAGTGTCGCCACAATAAACGATCCTGTGCGTCCCGCATTCATCGGATTCCCGCAACCTTCACCAGGTCATCGGTCCACCTTGTAGGAGACCTTCCAACGCTGCGTCTTCCAGTACGCGTTCGCCACTCTAGATTCTTTCGGCCCCAACGGCATTCTGTTCGGCGAGCTATGTGGCCAGCCATTAACCCTTTAACAGGCTAATTTACGAGTAGGTCGTAAAATGGATTGCGTGAACAGCTCAGCAAGTTGTGCTATAGGATGCATCACAAATCAAAAACTGCACAGCAAACGCTAAACGTCGGTAGAGAGATTCTCCCCCACCAAATCATCAGTCACAACAGTAATTTCTTCCAGCTGTATTAGACCTATTCATCACTCGAGACAAACGGAATCTTCTCGTATATTTCATTTACGTTTCTTGCTTTTACCGGCTTAGTTAAATTGCAAGGAGGAACAACTAATGGAGTGCTCAGGCAATTTCTTATTTCTAAGATTATAAGGCTTGGTTAAATTTACAGCACTTGCAAAACGGCTGTCATTAGACAATGTTTTTTGGTATTTTAAAATAGGTTGTGTGTTCTTTCAGCAGCTTTGTCGTCTTAAAGTAGACATTTATCTCAAGGGATACCACGATAAGAAGTTTAGTATGTCCTGTTCTCTATATCTATCTGAGTGCCAAATCTCTTCCAATTCTGCCTTTTCAACACGAAGGAGTACATATACATATAAGCTACATATACAAGCTTTCAATTTTGTGATACTAGATTCTGCCAGCGGCTTCGCCCACGTGAAAGTCGGTTTATCTATGCAAAATTTGGACCCCCATTTTATCCCCATAGGGCGTGAATTTCGAAAAATCCGTTCTTAGCGAATGTCTACACCCTATAAGAAACCTACCTACCAAATTTTAAGTTTGTAGCTGTTATAGTTTTTGAGATTTCGTGATTAATCAGTGACTTGTATTTCGCTTTTATATTTTGTGATATTAGTGTGTTCTTTGCATAAATTTTATAAATCATCAAAGCTTAAGGTCTGTAAAAATATGGATGTTATAACCTATGTTTGTAGAAAGGGGACAGATCATGCCTAAGCGATTGGGTCCTTGAATAAACGTGTGTACGTCTTACTGAAAGGTCGGCAACGTGACTTAGGTGACTCCAATGGTATTGCAGATCTTCATCTTGGGTGGCGGTTAATACTTACCAATTGATGATTCATGTATATAGCTAGCCATTCAATGTTATATTGTCTATTTTAAAAAGGGCTTGCACACTATGTATGACTGCTTTCCATGGCCTCTCGCTCCGTACCATGATATCGAATGTGAGAGGTCGCCGCGGCCGATTGCACACAATAGGCATCCAGTTAAGTTAGAAGGGCTAGAAATCTAGTTTAGTTACTGATAATTTGGACCGGGAAGGTTAGATATGAAGTTAGGTTGGACACGATGAATTTAACTAGTTTTGTTATCGATATGCTGAGAAGAAGAAGATAGGAAGTAGGTCCATGTAAAATACTGGTATTAAATTGTAGTATTTGGTTACATAACGACCTCAATATTATTGGGAAAGGCTAAGCAAAAGGTTGATAGAACAATACTTACTTTTTCTAAGGGAGAAAAGTCATCAAATTAATTCCATTTCGTGACAAGTCTGTGACATACTTGTAGATACTTTTTACAATTTTCCCACATAGCACTTCATTTGTTTATCAATCCGTGGCAAAATTGCCTCACTTTCTACGTAAAATAGGTGACTTAACTATAGTAATTCTTCGTGAAGGTAATAAAAAGAGTTCTCACGATTTATCAGAATGTGCCAATGGTGCTAATGAAAGATAGTGATACGGTAGAAACTGCTCGGTTCCCATCGAACGCTATTGTCTGTCGGGGTGATAGACTGATGCTCTAGTTAAGTTTATAGATATGTACTAGTTTTTTTTCTGGTGCTAAATCTTCAAAGAACTCCTCGCGCTCTGGGCATGTTCCTTCAGCTGCCTTTTCAATCCAGTAGCCATAGTAGGCATTGGCACTAACTGGCCACGTCGTTTCTTCTGACATCTCTGTGGCGCCGCCGCGCCGACTCAGGCTTGGTCCCCTTCGGACGGTGAGCTACCAATTGCTCGTCGTCCGCATGCCTGTGGTAGAAACTGTTCGGTTCCCATCGAACGCTATTGTCGGGTTGATAGACAGATGGTCTAGTTAGGTTTATTGATATGTTCCAGTCTTTTTTTCTGGTGAAAAATCTTCAATGAACGGTTCCCGTTCTGGGAATGGAGCGTTAGGGACTGTCACCATATCCTGCAGCCCTAGCAGGCATCAGCCTTAACTGGCCCCGTTGTGTTTCATGTGCGCCTCAGAGATGTCAGAAGGAATGACATCTACCGCAAGCGGACGGTGAGCTACCCATAGCTCACCGTCCGCTTACGGTAGAAACTGTTCGGTTTATAGATATATGTACCAGTTTTTTTCTGGTGGGAAATCATCGGAGAACTCCTTCCTCTCTGGTTATGTAGTGTGAGGAAGTGTCACCATAAAACCCACCTGCACTTCTTCAGTTGCTTCAGTTCTTAACTGGCGCCGTCATTAGAGCTGACATCTCTTTGAGGCGCGCGTGGAGCATGACGCACCGTCGCGTCGAGACAGGCTTGGACGGTAAGCTACCTATAGTTCGTCGTCCGCAAGCCCGCAGTAGAAACTGTTCGATTTGTAGATAAGTACCCGTCTAGGATCGGTTTCTTAGATGATGTGTTGTAAGAACATTGTTGTGTGCTTTATAAGTTTGTTAGTAGATACCTACTTTCAAATTGTTTTAGTCTTAGCAAAAGAATAAGAAATTAACAATGACATAGCATAATCAGCCTAAAATGTTCCCACTGCTGGGACTCTAGCCTCCTCTCTAGAAGAAGGAATGGGTCACCACGCGGGCCCAGTGGGGATTAATGGATGTAACGTCTTCGAATTCTTGATTCTAGGATATGCCGGTTTCCTTCACCGTTTTAAGAGCAGTAGTGATGAAATAAATTACACAAAGTAATGCACCTGGCTAGGTTCGAACCCGCTACCTTCAACTCGTAAGTAGGAGCTGTTACCTCGGGCCAGCACTGCTCACAGAAATAAATTCCCTGCCGGAGTCTGTGTTTCCTGACAGCTGCAACTTGGGGATCTTTAAGTCCAGAGTGAATAGGTTACTTTTAACTAAGCGCGCTCCATCGTCGACCACATAGTCGCTTTCCATCTGGTGAGATAGCGGTTAAGCGCGAGCGTTTCTACAATAAAGAAAAAAAACAAAATCTAACCAAAAATACAAATCGTTTGCCAAATTATAAGGAGGAAAAGCCCAGGTTTTAGGTAGATCGCTTTCCATTAAATACTTAAATCAATTAAACGAATGTTACTTGAAACTCGACAAAATATCGAATCGATCGGATCCGATTGAATTGAAAAGGAAACTCCAAATCATAACATGGGAAAAGTCTCAAATCGAAATTTTACACAAAGAAATGTTGTTCACTGAAATAACAATTCAACCAAAAAGAAGAAAGTAATTAGTTCCTACTTCGAACAATTTTTGTCATACAACTAGAGTTTGCTCACGGCTTCGGTTGCGTTAATTTAGAATAAAAAACTCACGTTCGTGAGTTGCAGAGCAGTGTGGGAAGGCCTCACACGTGGTAGACCAATGACCTGGTGAGGGTCGCAGGAATCCGATGGGTGCAAGATGCATAGAGCCGTTCGTTGTGGTGGCACTGGTGGTATATCCAACAGTGGACGTTATTCGGCTGAAATGATAATGATACTACTAAAGTTTCTAATAATATAGATAATATACATCTTAATTATTAAATATTATAAACTAATAGGTATATATACAAACTTAAAGTTGCTGCCACCACGGATATTGAACGCTGGCTTCTATTTGCGCAGAAGTCAAAAATCGGGTCTCTTTAGGTGGTGTGACGTGAGACGCGGGGGCGGGGAGCGTCAGTGATTAGCTCGCTGCGCATCGCGTCATAGACGACACTCGTGATTCGTTCATTGCGCTTGCAGCATGTATCTGACAACGACGACAATTGGCTCTCCAATGTATGAAATACGCAAAGCGATCCCCACTCTGACGCCGAGCGTTCAATATACGTGGTGGCAGCTGTACAGGCCTTCAAAAAATTCGGCCACAATTATGTCAATGAGAAATGTGGCCAGAACGCTGGCAGCATTGCCACGCTGGTTGGCAATGCTAATTCGTTGACCGAAGAAAAGCCCAGCCCTCTGGTCACACGAAGAGTCGACCAACGGTTTGCTGATATCCCGAACAACTCGATGAGCGCTCGGATGTCATGACCCTAATGTTTCAACCCTAAACAGCTATATATATAGATAATTCAATCAATAGAGACTGTTGAATGTCACTATTTTTTCCCCTGGGTATAATACTTTGTGTCTGAATGATAGGTACTCCATGTCCTTTTCTGTACTACAGTAGGCACAACGGATCTTGATTCCATACATTGGCGAGCCAATCGTCTTCGTTGTTAAATACATGCAGCAACGCAGAGAACGAATGAGGAGTGACGTCTATGACGCGATGGCGCGGCAAGCCAATCACTGACAATCCCCGCCCCCGCGTCTCACTTCGCACCACTAGAGAGACCGAATATTTGACTTCTGCGCAACCGCTCAAGATCCGTTGTGCCTACTGTACTAACAATGTACATGCAAAATTTCATGATGATCAATTCGTTTAAGCATGAAGTATGTGATTGTTTATTACAAGCAAACAAACTCCCATTCATATTATTCGTTAAGATTCTGTTCACACACAAATTAACATCGGAAATTGAAAATAAAAAGTTGTTCCTCTTTCAATACGGAAATGCCATCTCTCTCCACTCCAACATTCCTCATAATTTTGTTTAGAAACTTGAATGGAACGAATATAAAAAAGTACTTGAGAGTAGCCGCGGGAACATTTCAGTTCTTTCATTCTACTTTGTAGTCCTAGATTGTACTTCCCCGCGAGTCTTTGGTGCAAGTTATGAACTTGTTGCTTCGGAACTATCTATCGTTTAAAGTACTCTCAGTTTGGTTTTCATCCTAAATCTGTCCTGCCAACAGCCATTGTTATCATGGACACCTTTTCTTCTTCTTCTCGTGTCAATCTGACCCAAATTTTGTCCGGCCAATATTTAGCCACCTGGACAGCTCTGTTGTTGGCCTCTATACGAGGAGTCATGGAAGATGCAGGTAGCAGAAGGTGCACACCTTATTTTCTGTCCAGCATGCACAACTACCTGCATCCTTCAGCACACTCCCGTTGCTTCTATATAATTTGACTTTTTTTTTATTATAATGTATTTTACCGTGCAAAAAAAAATGTACACGGAAAATGAATGTAATTTAATTTTATTATTTTTAATTTATTTATTGCTATTATTAAGTGAATATTATTTTTGGGAACAGAAAATGAATTTAAATGTAATTTAAAATGAACTAATGGATTGCTATTTTATATGAATGTTATGTAGAAATTCGCTGATATGTACTATTTTCTTTATGGGAAATATAAAAGGATTATTATATTATTGGTATTTATTAGTTTGTTATTTTAGAAAAATAGTAATAATATTCTAGAAAATACATGTTATAATCATAATATGTATTATATCGTTATAAGTATTTAATCTTAATGATAAAAATAGTGTTTATGAAGTTTGTTTCACTTGCTTTCGCATAGGAATCTGGGTTTTCGAATGTACAACTAACGTCAACTTTGTGACTTATCAGTTTACTTCTCAGAAAGTAAGTAAAAAATAGCTAGGATTTAACGGCTTGACAATTAAAAGTGTTTGTTGAAAGTTTAAACGTGAAAGTGATTATCCGACTTGAGATCTTGTTTAACTTTGAATTTTTCATTCGACCCCAAATGAATATTTGTAATTCTTTCTATAACTTTATTTTTTATCAAATCGCCGTCTCCTTTATCTTAGACCAAACCCCAGTGCTGAGCAAAATCGCATTTCCCATACAAACGAGCCATTTGTTTAGTTACGCTCGTTTAGAAAATGGCATTCTATTTGAATTGTTTGCATTTATTGCACGAGTGCGGAAACACGCTCAGATGAGCTGCCTGTTGCTGTCGTAAAAGGAAACAGGATTTTAAATCAAGGGTTTATTAGGTTATAAGTGTAGATAGGGCATTTATCTTCCAACAATCAATCGGTACAAAAATGTGTGACGGAGGCGTATTTCGTGCACTCTGTCACGCACATAAAAAAGGACTGGTCAAATACAAGCCAGACTCGCACATGAAGCCTTCTGTACTACAATACACATTCTGTGACAATTTCAACTCTCTACCTCTTACGGTTTATGAGATACAGCCCATTGACAGACGGATAGACAGATAGACGGATAACGTAGGCATAGTAAAGCTAGAACTACATAGAACGATATACACGTGTAACACGCCTGATTTGTACATAGAACGACGTCGCGTGGCGTGGATCAAGTGTAGCTCTACAAGTCTAGTTTCCATATAAAATGTATGGAGACCGACGCACCCAGATCGGCGTGTGCGGCACACGTGTGCGCAGTATAGTTCTAGCTTATACCTCTTGACGCCCGCCATGTATGGAACTTAAAAATAAATACAATTTAAAAACTGATCTGAGTAATTAAAAAAACCGAAAAAAGAAAAAATCTGTCGGTTGCGATCCTAACTAATATTATAAATGTGAAAGTGTGGATGTTTGGATGTTTGTTACTTAATAACGCGAAAACGGCTGAACGGATTTGGATGAAATTTGGTATGCATATAGTCTTTGACATGAAAAAGAACATATGCTAAACATCTTATTCCTACGGGAAAACACGTTTAGAGTGCGATAACCGAAGGACACGCGGATGAAGTTGCGGACGGACAGCTAGTATTTAATAAAGAAAATACAAGTTGTCTTTTTATTAATATACTCACGTAACAGCGACATAGTACACTCTTATCTCACAGCCCTCGGGTGAAAGTAGTAAATTCTGCGCATTCCAGTAACTTTTCCTCTGAATGATTGGAATTACCAGTTACACGCTGAACAGTAAGTGGAATGCTCAATTTGCTTACATTAACATATAAATGGCGCTTACCTTTTTTTTACCGTTTCGTCTCGGCAACAAATATACCTATTAGTAACAGTATAAACAGTATTATTTACTTTAATAGGTAATGTAAGTATGTACTTTGTTTTTTTTTATAACGGTTAGGCTTCCGTTTGACCACTTTTCCATGAAGACCGTTTGGGTGTCCAATTGCCTCTGACATCTAAATCCATGTCGGACTTGTCTCTTTTCGCAGCTTTAAAGGTTTATAACTTCGTTGAGCATGAAGATATGTATTTTTTCATATGTGTTTACCAAAGTCTAGAGCATCGGTGCCGAGTTGGTAGCCTGTCGGTTTTCTATCGTTTACATTTTGAAAAGTGTGCACTGGAATTGCACAATTTAATTCTCCTCAGTCCGTTCCATCATCGGACTACTAGACGTACGGCGTGTGGACATCCCATACCTACAAAGCGTTTTGGGAACACATTTATTATGCGTACAGCTAAGGAGTAGAATTCCCTGCCGGAGTCTGTGTTTTCTGATTAGGAACAACCTAGGAGTCTATAAGTCAAGAGTGAATAGGTTACTTCTAGGCAAGCGTGCTCTACCATCGACCACATCATCGCTTACCATCAGATGAGATAATAGTCTAACGCGAGCCTATCAACAGTAAGAGAAAACCATAATTTATAAAAATATTCATACAGCGCAAAATAATGCGGCACAGCCAAAAATATTCTGTAATAAAAACGAATCGAATCTTGTTCCGAATATTTTGACAAACTTTCAGCGAATTCGTTAACGGCTCCCCATCCAGTTTGTATTCAATTAACAAAAATATGAAGTTTTCTGTTTTTGTTCCAGTTTAACGGGGCGCTGACAAAATTCGTCAAAACTGGATACCAACTGAAAACATCAGCATCATGGATTCGGAGAGGTATGTTAGCTTGTCTAAATTTATTCATTTCAAGTTTATTTTGTTTTACTTTACATAAATAAAACAGTTCAGAACTAATTATAATATTTTAAATCCAAGGTGGGTGAGCCCGCAGACATTATTTATTTTCTGATTAGTATTGCTAGTAAAAGTGCGGGAATCCGATGGATGCGGGACGCACATGATCGTTCGTTGTGGCGACGCTTGGGGGAGGCCTATGTCCAGCAGTGGACGTCTGTCGGCTGAAATGATGATGATGATGATGATGATTGCTAGTACCTGAATGTACTTTGAACGTATGCACACCTATGCTAGGGCTGCTCAGCCAATTTTTGTTCATACAATATTATTATTAGCTGCAAAAATTAAAACAGTGGCTCAGTTACTAACGCTGCCCGAGAGAGACAGTTTATTTTTTATATAAATTAGTGCTTGACTGCGATCCCACCTGATGGTAAGCAGTGATGTAATAGTTGATGGCTGAAAGCTGAAAGGCGTAAAGCCTTTTATTTCCCAATAAAGTGAAAATCGATGAGTGAATAAGCTCTCAATAGAAAAAAGTTGTATCCTCGAGCGCCAGGTGATCACGTGACCCGGAAAATTGCGCTGTTTACGTAAATCACCAAAAAAAATTTTTTTTTTAATTTTTCTAGGAAAAACAAATAATATAATAATTATATATAGAATAGATAATATGTATGGAAACCAAAATTTTCGGCCAAATAACTTTCGTACAAACGTGTGAACAAAACGAAAATTAAGCGTTTTTCAAGGACATCCAAGTTGTACAGACGTATGTACAATCGGCGCTCGAGGGGTGGGGTAAACTAGTGCGCCTCACTATCAACGATTGCATCACTGCATCATCAACCATCCATCAGGTGGGATCGCAGTCAAGCACTAGTTTATATCCTAACTAATATTATAAATGTGAAAGTGTGGATGTTTGGATGTTTGTTACTTAATCACGCAAAAACAGCTGAACGGATTTGGATGAAATTTGGCATGCATATAGCCTTTGACATGGAAAAGAACATAGGCTACTTTTTATCCCGGAAAAACATCTTATTCCTACAGGAAAACACGTTTAGAGTGCGATAACCGAAGTACACGCGGACGAAGTCGCAGGCGGACAGCTAGTCGTTTATAAACCAAAACAAAAACAAATTTCGCCAGTATGAACCCGGAATGGGTGCCAAGTATCTCTGTAAAGAAAGATATTATATTATAACAAACCAAGGAAAAAACAAACATTAACAATTTATTGTTCACTGTTGAAATTGTTATTTTAGGACAATTCGGGTGTTAAAGCGTGGGTCGAAAATGGGATTTTAAATAAGGCTGTGATGAGAAGGGTTTTTAATAACTGTAGGCTTACAATTATCAAAATTCATAAGATATTTCAAAAGGTTTGCGCCTTAGGCATTCTTTACCAGTCAGCCTAGGGTAGTGAATAGACTGTGACTAAAGAAAATAACTTTCCCTTTATTGCTGGGGAGGAAAGGATCCATTTTCCTGACTTTTCCGCACACCCCTGTTTTTACGACTGAGAAAATTATTTTCTAGATGAAATAAACGTTCATAGTAGGTACTTATCCTTACGCTCCAGTCGCCGGGATCTCGACCCTTATTTCCTACCACTGTGCGTGGGCTTGCGGACGACGAGCAATGGGTAGCTCGCTGTCCGGTAACGATCCGGACCGAGCCCAAGTCGTCGACGGCGCGTAGTGTTTCATGCGCGCCTTAATGAGATATCATGCAGAACCGTAGAGGTTCAGCAGGGCCGAAGCCTACTGGAGCCATGTGTAGTCCGAAAAGGAACCCCGGGGTCGTAGAACGCAAAGCAAAGAAGGAACATAGGTGTGGTTTTAGTCAGTAAAAGGTTGACTTGCACTGCGGTTCTGTCTTACAGGGTGATAAGTCATTGGATGATTTAACATCTTAAAAAAAAATTGCAGGTATTTACTAAATGCGATACCAAAATGAAAATTAGTTGATTCAAATAGAGTAACATATCAATCACAGCTCCAACATTTTTTATGAAAACTTACGTAATAAATAATTCTCTAAATGTTCACTAAAACGTAAGGGTCTACATATACATCGGTTAACAGTTCCATCATCCTACTTGTTACACTATGTACCCTCGTCTACTGGGAAAATGTACGAAATGGTACAAAATGTACGAATGCTACGATTTATTGAGTGCTAACTCTCTACTTTTATATCTGGGTACGTATATTTTATTGTTTCTTTTGGTGAGAGGAATGTATAAGGGATTACGAATATATGTACAGTCGAACAAGCTGTTTAGGGTCGGTACATATCTGACTGAAAATGCATTGAGCGTATCATCGGTCGCGTCTATATATATATACTATAGATAATACGCGACGCATTTTCCGTCAGATATGTACCGACCTTAAGTATGAAGGCAGACAATCTCTATCGGCCGAAGCCAATTACACTATTTAAACTTATACCCATTTTTTAAACTCAGTCATGCATTGTTCTCACAAACAATTCAAACATTCTGACATTATCATCTTTCATCCATCCGCAAACACATTAAGACCACAGGTCTTAGAAGAGTTTGAGTTTAGAAGATATATGTGTGATGAATGTGATTCAATTAATCTAAGCATTCATTAATAGGTATAAATCTGAAAACTGTAAATTTATAGTTATGTACTTTTTTGCGATTCGGTAAAATCGTCTCGACTTGATTTGGGAATTAAACAATTTACGTAAGTTTGTACAGAACCCCAGTGCGTGACCCTGACTCTCACTTACCCAGTTTTTATTAAGCGAGCCTCGCCATATTTTTTGTAGTTTTGAATTATAAAAAGGTGGTGCTTTTGTTAAAGACGGCAGGACAATCTCCTGTGAACAAAATGGCTAGGAAGCAATGAAAATAAATTACAGGAAATTCCCTTGTTCTGAAATTCCAGAGGGCATGCTTGAGAAAATAGACAACAATGTTCTTTGTATTTAAATCACGGAGGAAATGATATCCTGAATAGGTCGGTAGATAAGTATATTACTAGCTTCTGCCAGCGGCTTCGCCCGCGTGTAAGTACGTTTATTATACAAAAATTGGACCCCCATTTCGTTCCCTTAGGGGTGGAGTTTCGTAAAATCCGTTCTTAGCGGATGTCTACACCCTATAAAGAACCTACAATGCGTTCCAAATGAGAATAGGATCGCCTGCCATGTTGTGATGTCACGATTTACTGTCAAATCGATGAAAGAAAATTTTAAACATTAATTAATTTACGAAAAATTTAATTTATTTATGAACTGTGAACGAAAAAAGTTTAATCAGAATCCAGTTCTTCAATTTTACTCATCTCTAAGTTCTTCAATTTTGCCAAAATTTCTTCAATTTGACAGTACGACGAGACGTCAAAATATAGGAATCGGTCCTATTCTCATTTGGAACGTGTAGTACTTGTAAAATTTTAAGATTGTAGGTGTTATACACAGAAAATTTTAAGTACAATTTATGCACTTCAGTAGAAACAGGAAACAAAACAAATTAGCAACATTTTTTCGTGTCAGGGTCGCAGAGATTTTCAAAAACCTCCAGCCTTATATCGAAAATTCGTAATGTAATGAATGATCATACATTTACGACCCAAGCGAGCTTTAAGGCAGAACTACAGTAAGCACAACGGATCTTGAGCGGTTACGCAGAAGTCAAATATTCGGCCTCTTTAGTGGTGCGAAGTGAGACGCGGGGGTGGGGAGTGTCAGTGATCGGTTCGTCGCGCCATCGTGTCATAGACGTCACTCCTCAGTCCTCATTCGTACCCTGCGTTGCTGCATGTATCTAACAACGAAGACAATTGGCTCGCCAATGTACGGACTGCGCAAAGCGATCCCCACTCTGACGCCGAGCGCTCAAGATCCGTTGTGCCTACTGTACAGTGCGCACACGTGTGCCACACGCCGATCTGAACGCGTCGGTCTCCATACATTTCATATGGAAACTAGACTGGTAGTAGAGCTACAGTAAATCCACGCCACGCGACGTGGTTCTACGTACAAATCAAGCGTGGTCCACGTGTGTGAAGGTCTAATGTAATTCCAGCTTCATAATGTAGCTCCGAATCCCTGCATGGTCTTTGGATTTTAAATCAACTCCTTTCATTCTCCATCTGAACCGCCCTTGACCTATCAGGCCTCAGCATCCAGCGCAAGGTGTAATATGGCAATATTAGATTCTCCGAGGAGAGCTGATTAACTATGTACAAGATTACAACAGAACAATGTAACGTGTCCTTTGGGATGAATTATTTAGTAGTTTGGTTACCTGAATTCTTCCTTTGGGTATGCTTTATATTTTTCTTGGTGTACTAGTTCTATATGTCCATTTTTAGGGTTCCGTAGCCAAATGGAAAAAAAGGGACCCTTATGGATTCGTCATGTCTGTCTGTCTGTCTGTCCGTCCGTATGTCACAGCCACTTTTTTCCGAAACTTTAAGAGCTATACTGTTGAAACTTAGTAGTTAGATGTATTTTGTGAACTGTATTAAGATTTTTACACAAAAATAGAAAGAAAAAAAAACAATAAATATTGGGGATACCCATACTTAGAACTGAAATTCAAATTTTTTTCATCAAACCCATACGTGTGGGGTATCTATGGATAGGTCTTCAAAAATGATATTGAGGTTTCTAACATCATTTTTTTCTAAACAGAACAGTTTGCGCGCGAGACACTTCCAAAGTGGTAAAATGTGTCCCCCCCCTGTAACTTCTAAAATAAGAGAATGATAAAACTAAAAAAAATATATGTTGTAAATTACCATGCAAACCGCCAACAAAAATTAGTTTTAATGAGATCTTGTAAGTAGTTTTTTTTTAATACGTCATAAATCTAAAAAAATACACTATAACTAAAACATCGATTAAAGTTACAACGAACTTTTTATACTATGTTACTTGCTGCTACGGAACCCTTCATGGGCGGGTCCGACTCGCACTTCTCTTGAATCTTTTCCCCATACACGATACAGCAGTAATTCCTTAGAATAGCTCATGCTCGCGTTTACAAATATGTAAACTCACGTATACAAGGCACCCAGTCTATATCTATCTGTAGGTCATATAAATACTTGTACCGTGCAGGAATCGAAACCGCGACCCGCAACGCTGTAGCCAATCGCTCGATCACTGCGCCAACCGTGCAGTTAAACCGTAGTGGACCACTACGCAGCAGGGCTGATGGCTGATGGCAATGGGATTGGTTCTGAAAACGATATAGGTACTCATGGTACTGGAACGCAAAAGGCAACAAACTGAAAGAACGTAGGTACTTTTACTGACAAAAAGTCAGTAAAAGTTTGACTCGCCCTAGAAGTCGTAAGATAGATATAAGATAGATAGATATATATATTCTTTATTGTACACCAAAAATAAAACAATTACCTAATAAACTTAAAATTAATAGGGTGTCACAATAGGCGGTCTTATTGCTAAAAGCGATTTTTTACAGACTACTTTAGATAAGATGATTTACCACTTTAAAAAAAAAAACTATGCCACGCTTCGCCGTGGAGCGTGTGCGAGTGTCACACTTGTTTATGACTAAAACTCACCAGTATTCCTTCTGTTGCTCTCTGTGTTCCAGGGCCTGGGTCGCTCTTTCGAATAATTCTGAGTCGTGGGTTTGATATAACATCCTACGTCCGGGTATTTTGCGTAGATACATGTCATATTTCGTTTCAAATTTTTTTAACTTACGAGATTATTTAATTTTGCACAAATCCATTTTTGATACATAATTGAAGCATTTATTTTTAGTGTTAAAAATGTAATTACACTTAAATTACATTTTTTTTAAATACCGCCAATTCAAAAATTCGCCAGTGTTCGCTTTACAAAGGTAGCCGTGAATCTTTTGTCCGTCCATTTTCACTTATCCATAATTACATACAATTTCCTCCATTTCTATTGTCAGCTGACATATATCTCAAATTATATATTTGAATATCTCGTGCTCTGCGGTCTCCGAATGTTATGTGGGAAACGAACTCTGATACTTTGCCTTACCTTTCTGATACTTCACCTTACCTCTGATGCCTTGGTTATCAAATAAGAAACAATTCTTTCGTCTATCAATATTTAAACTTATTCTAAGGGTGTTTTTATTACTTATCGTGCGGGTTTCATCACGCATGCGGAATTGCCCCGCATGCAGAAAATTGTGGTTGTGTACAATGGACGACAAATCCGCGTCCCGCCTGCGTATTCCACGCATTACAATAAATACTTGAATGAAAAGTACATTTGCGGGGATTACGCATGCGGGGCAATCCCGCAGATATGCTCTCGGCCGAATACTCGGTACGTATAAACAAAGTGCCGAGCGCTTATTTCTACAAGTCGCTTACATGACTCTCTCGGCAAAGCAACATTTTACTATTTAGCCCTTTTACTGGATACGTGTGATCAAGGCATAAATGTGTAATATCCATAAAAGTACATTTACCTAACCAATCCGCTAGCTAGTAAGAAAAATAATTCATGCGATCTCCTTCGATATCCACACTATTTATATGAAACTAATTGCTGCCATTGGCTTCGCCCGCGATTTGATCATATTTTGTGAGATTCTGTCCCGAAATTATTCCAACGAACTTTACCTTAGGGTTAAAAAGATTTATTATATTAAAGTATCCTTTGTCCTTGTCCAAAGTCCGATTTACTTCTATACCAAAACAAATCAAAATTGGTTCAGCATTTTAGGCGGAACAGCGTGACAGATAGTTTGAATAGTGAGCTGTACGAGTCTACGTTTTCCATTTGCTATGAGTAATGAAATTAGTAAACGTGCATTCGCTATTTGCTATAATTCAGATGCAAATTAATTTCCGCGTCGTTTTGATGTTTCAATCTCTGGTCGTAATGAGTTGCCGGGAGTGCTCCAGTATTCATAGGAGTCTGCAGCACCGTATGAGACTATGAATAGTAGAGCGAGATGTTGTTTTGAGAAAATATCGCACGAAATGTATGTTGAAATGGTTGCTTATTTTTGCTTTGGTGGGATAGTGTAGTGTAGTATTATATTTTCAGAAGAATATTACGGAATAAACTTCACTGTAATATGATATAAATCAGAAAAAGAGGTGAAGTGCTATTTGAATATATGGATTTGTGGTGGTCGGCATGGCGAAATCATCGAATGCCTTCTGCTGCTCTACGGTGGTGCGGGACGACGAGCAATAGCTAACTTGCCATCCGGTCGTCCGGACCGGGCCCGAGTCGACGGCACTTAGTATTGCACGCGTAACTCGAGAAAGTAGTATTCTCGAAGGAGATGTGATCAAAACCGTAGGGGCCAGTAGGGCCGAAGCTACTGGGGCCTTGGGTTAAGAATATAGGACTGGGTTTTAGTCAGTTAAAGACTGACACGCCGCTGTGACCTAGAGCGGGAGAAAGCATTGGATGATTTTTCATGTAAATAAAAAAAAAACAGGTAGAAATTTTTTTTGGGTTTTCTATAGGTAAAAATAAATAAATACATACTGTCTCAGTCTAAAACAATCCATATATTATAAACCTTGTACTATTTATCTAAATAAGACTATTAGTCTTAATACCAGTATTCCCGGTGGCTCACGTAGAAATAAACCAATCAATTGACTGTTCTCCTACGTCTTTATTTCTAACCAATTTATCACTTACATTCCAAGATTGCTGCTGAATATTTTAGTGGACCACCAGGGATAAAGTAACTTTGGTAATTGGCCTGACTTTACTCGTAGACTTAGGCCCGTCGTCCACGACGGCTTTTGGTAGCGAAGCTGTCGCGCGTTCGCTACGATACAGTCGCGATGCAGTCGCTAGCTGTCTGCCCTCGCCCACATCACGATTCTCAGTCGCGATACAAACGCGATTCAGTAACAAAAATGAAGTTTTTATATGTAGAATGTTCCACTACTTCTTTTTTATTTGGTGGGTAAAAATCATCCAAATGACAACCCCCGCCCTTAGGCGGAGCGGGAGATAGTGTTTGACTCTTACTGACTAAAAAACCCACCCCGTTCCTTCTTGCCTTTCATAGCGGGGCCGAGCTACCTTGCGGAGCTAAACCTGGCCCCAGTAGGCTTCGACCTAGCTGGGCCCCTGGCCCTGCTGTTGCTGACAACTTCATAAGGCGCGCGGGAAGAATGTTTCACTTCTTTCGTTTTCTCCCCGATGTCGTTCGGCACGGTCGCGCGTTGGTATCGCTTCTGTAGCGCGTTGTAAATGCGACTAACGCGCGTTTGTAGTGATGGTGTAACGCGTTTAAAAAACGCGCGACAGCTTCGCTACAAACAGTCGCCGTGGTCAAGCAGCCTTAGTTTCTCGCGAAGCCAGAAAAATGTCATGAATACTGGAACAAAATAATTAGGTAATTACTAACTTTGCTATTCATGAATTTGAGTTGGAATTCCGTAAAATTCAAGGAACTTTAGGAACAAAATTTTTCGTCGAAAATTCGTTGAAAGTTTGGCCACGTGTGAATAACTTTTAGCATTTGAATTTCTAATGAATTTAACCCACATAGTTTGGTTTTTAAAATATGTTACAGTAACAAATAAATCTGGTTTGAAATACACGACATTACTTTTATTTTTAGCTTTGAACAATATGACTGAATTTAAAAGAGACATAAACTTATGAATTTGTTTCGGTGTTTCTTCTCAGTGTAGTCAGGTTAAGAAAAACCGGCCTCATCTAGTTTAAATTAACGAAAAAATGGTCGTCTAAAAGTGTTATTTATAACCTAAATTTAAAATAAACATCAATTATATTATTATTAACCGTACCATCAACTTGTAATAGACTAGTTAATCTTAACACGTAAAAATCTCTCATATTTGCTTACATCTTTCGCACCTGAACTGTTTGTATTTCTATAATTTACTTCCATATTATATGTGGAGGCTTGTAAATGGCTCATCGTGATCTATCATAACGTTTATCTTTTACTATTAGCTGTAAGCCACCCAAACAAAATAAAATAATAAAATCAGCCTAAATCCCATCCAATTCTTTCCTGACATAACATCATATTACTAATCTTAAATAACCCATTGTTATGTCAACAGCTTACAATAAATAAACACGCGTCCAACGGACTGTCATTTCGGTCATGGCCGCCATTTTTTGGCGGCATAAAGATTGTCTATGGAGGTCGAGTTGGCGGCAAACAGAAACCAATTTAACGTTGACAATGTGAAAATAAACTTTGACACAGTTAGTTATTTGGACGTTTTAGTTATTATTTTTGTTATTTATTACTGTGGTTGAAGTTTTGATAGGTATTGAAGTGGTTTTCTGGAATACTGGCAGTTTGTTGATTAGTTTTTAGACATGAAGTCATTCGAATTTTGTCTGTGGTTCGTACCTTGACATTTTGTGGAACACACCGTTTGAAAAGTAGTTGTGACAGGTCCTGTATATTTGAAACTAAGTACAACATTAATCGTCAATCGGTCATTTTTTCCACCAGAATATACAAACATTTGGCTTCAAAAAGATATCAGCACAACCTTAGGGTCCCATAAGGGCCTAAGCCTACTGAGGCTTTGAGTTGACATCCGAAAGGGAAACCAAGGAAGGGCTCCACTCAGAGTGGTAATATTCCTAGCTTGTCCACTGTATTTTCGTCAGCCCAAAATCATAGACCCAATTTTCCGCAACGCTGAATCTATGCTGTTGTCTCCTCTGAATAAACTTTAAAAGTAACTATTTCAAAGCAGGCAGCCATTATGGAGATAGTACGTCCTTATCTTCCTAAGGCTGAGTATTTCCCTGAGGAACTAAATCTTATTAGGTACACAATTCAAGATAGACAGTTCCAACCACTTAGGAAACGGTTTCGAGTGATTGTGTGTCACGTCTCAAGGATTGTTGAACTGAACTTGTAATATCATTGTGAGGGAATATTAAGTAGATATTTGTGACAGCGAAAAATAGAATACAGGTATCTATCAGCCTTTTTAATGTTCCCACTGCTGGGACTCAGGCCTCCTCTCTAGAAGAGGCCGTAATTCATCACGCAAGCCCAGTGCGGGTTGATGAATGTCATGTCTTCAAATTTTTGGTTCTAGCAGATGCCAGTTTCCTCACTATGTTTTCCATCGGTGGTGAGAACAGTGGTGGCCAAGTGGTAATGGCTCCGACTTACGAGTTGTAGGTCGCGGGTTCAAACCCTGTCAAGCGCATCACTTTGTGTAATTTATTTCATTACCACTGCTCTCAAAACGGTGAAGGAAAACATCGTGAGGAAACCGGCATGTCCTAGAACCAAGAATTCGAAGACATGTGACATCCACCAACCCGCACTGGGCCCGCGTGGTGGATTACGGCCCATTTTCTCTCCTAGAGAGGAGGCTTGAGTCTCAGCAGTGGGAACACTAAAAAGGCTGATGATGATGATGTTTTCCATCGCCGTTTTGAGAGCGGCAGTGATGAAATTACACAAATTAATGTGTCTGGCTAGGTTTACCACTCCGAATCCGTTCGAATTAGTAATTAGTGATATTTATCGCTTCCAATATTCCCCAATTAGCTCCAATTTTCTCAAGCGCGACTCATCAAAATTCAACCGGGTTATAGATTCTATCACTACTATGTTTCAAGGTTTTTATCACAATTTATAGGTTAAACCGGTTTCAATTTCAAAGGTACTGGTATAGAACCATATTTCATTGGAGACAGTTCCTAGTAGAGAACCTTGAACTTATAGATCTTGACCGCTGGAAACAAAGAGATTGCCGCGGGCAAAGTAAATAATAGATCACCTTGAAAGGCTTGATATTTGTCTATATTTATTTGGAGGTAGGGCAACAAGACTATTATTAAACAAAAAAGATTTTTTTGATGATATAACGTGTTTGACTGCGATCCCACCTGATGGTAAGCAGTGACGCAATCGTTGATGGTGAATCGTACTAGTTTCATCATCATCATCATATCAGCCGAAAGACGTCCACTGTTGGACATAGGCCTCCCCCAAGCTTCACCTCAACGACCGGTTCTGTGCGTCACACATCCTTCGGATTTCCGCGAGCTTGACCAGGTCATCGGTCCCCCTTTTTGGAGGCTGCGTCCGACGCTGCGTCTTCCTGTACGTGGTCGTCACTCCAGAACCTTTCGTCCCCATCGACCATCTGTTCTGCGTGCAATGTGCCCTGTCCATTGCCACTAAGTTTGGTGATTCTTCGCACTAGGTTAGGAGCCTATTCACTCTACCCTTGAATGTCTTCAAGGGTAGAGTGAATAAATTATAATCGGACGGAAGGACCGCTGCAGGCAAATTGTTATTTTTAAATTGCACTAGAGCTTCGGGGCTGAATATTGGAAAAAGCAAGGATTTAAATTAAGAAAATTAAAAAAAAAATTATCGATACTACTTTTTTTTTATGGTGGGAAAAATCATGCAATGACATCCACCGCTCTTGGGCGGAGCGGGAGATAGTGTCAGACTCTTACTGACTAAAAGACCCACCCTGTTCCTTCTAGCCTTCATACCGGGGCTCGAGCGCCCTTTCGGATAACCCTGGCCCCAGTAGGCTTCGACCCGGCTGGGTCCCTGCTGTTGCTGACAACTCCTTGAGGCGCGCGGGAACAGTGCGCGCTGTCGACGACTTAGGCTTGGTCCGGACAGTTACCGGACGGCCGGACAGCGAGCTACCCATTGCTCACTGTCCGCAAGCCCGCGCCTACGGTGGCCGGAAATCGGGATCAGAATCCCGGCGGCGGCGGCGGCGGCGGCGATAACGCCGTTGCCTGATGCGTTCGGCCTCCTCCTTTGCGAGCATTACTGCTTCGCAGAAGTCGGCGACCGCCTGCCACTCCTCCTCGCTCCGGACCATGGCCTCCACCAAGGCCCGGCGCGAGAGGTCTCCGCCGCTATCGATACTACTTGATATCACAGTAATTTTATAAATACGAAAAATTGTGTGTGTTTGTTACTTCTTCGCGCTCGAACGGCTGAATGGATTTGGATGAAATTTGGCACGTGGCTAGACCGTGTCCTGGAATAAATACTTTTGGGTATTTAATTAAATGGGGCCACATAAAGATGACATAATATGACTTGGCTACCTGTAAATTTTCAATCGCTCCATTAGCAAAAATATAAGACTTTTTTGTCATTTTAAGACAAATATTGAGATGGATCGAGGAAATCCAATTTGCCCAGCGGCCATCTTGCAACCGCCCGCAGTCGGTCAAGAGATTTCCAGATAATATGTCACATTGTCAGTTAAATTAAATAAGGTCTCTAATTGAACCACTTTCTTACTGACCTGTTACACTACAATCGCTATGGGATGGTGCGGGTGACAGCTGTCAGATTCATACAATGTAGCTACCTATCCTTTTCTCTCATCTTAAAGATCATATTTTTGTCCTGCTGCTATCCCACCTATCTACACTAATTAATATGATAAAGAGGTAAACTTTTTTTAAGCTATTGCATAGCTTCTATCGCGGGCCTTGAGCGTGGAGACCGAACCCAGAAATTCCGTAACGAAAATAACCTAACACCCCCACTCATTTGTTTTTTGAGCGTGGTGACCGATAAGAAAACAAATGAGTGAACAATCAATCAAAATTCAATTCAATGTGTGAAAGTGTAACTTCAATTAATATCAAAAAAACAAAGGAAAAAAAATACTGCATAAATAAATAAATAATTATAATTGCATAAGTTGATAAAAATGCTATGCAATAGCTTTACCGCGGCAGTCCCCGAGTGCCACACGTCTTTTTATTTATTTTTTTTGTTTTTAGGAGGTAATCTCTGGAAGTACTGGTCCGATTGCTAAAATTTTTACACCGATAGAAAGCTGATTTAATCCTGAGTGACATAGGCTATATTTTATATACGCAGGCGGAGCTGCGGGAAAAAGCTAGTTTGTAATAAAATCCTTGAAACAACGTAGTGATAGAAACTATAAAGAAGACCGGTTGAATTTTGATGAGTCACACGGTTCTTGAGAAAATTGGAGCAAATTGGGGAATATTGAAAGCGATAAATATCACTAATTACTAATTCGAGTAGTGTGGGCCGAGTGGTATTGGCCAGCCAGGTGCATTACTTTGTGTAATTTATTTGATCACTAACCGGCATGTCCTTAAACCAAAAATTCGAAGACATGTGACATTCACCAACCCGTGCGGGGTCTATTTTATGTACGCAGGCAAAGCTCCGGCAAAAGCTAGTATAATAATAAAGAAGTAAAGTTTTTTTTTTGTAGGAGGTAATCTCTGGAAGTACTGGTCCGATTGCTAAAATTTTTTCACTGATAGAAAGCTGATTCAAATCAAATCAAATCAAATCAAATCAAAACATTTATTTCAAATAGACCATTTACAGGCACTTTTGAATAGTCAAATGTCGGTCAGTCCAAGAAAAGTGAAGCTAAATTGCACGTTCCAAAGAGTAGGTCTCTATGGAGAAGAACGTGCAAGAAACTCCATGGACACTCTTTTAAATCATATTATGTGTTACATATAATGCTTGGTTACATATTACTTGTTGCTTCTATCATGTGAGCACAATGTCAATAATGAAATAAAAAATGTAAAATAATTAAAAGATAGAAACTGAATTAAGCCACTGGCAGCTAAGAGATGACCAGTCCCATCAAGTGCATCAGCCCCACTCAGCTCAACCATTTTGAAGGGAACTGAATGACCCAATAACACGTGCCACCAACAGCGAGACATTTGAGTGAGCATGACAAACTCTCAACTGCCATGCTCGTAATGTCAAATAAAAAAATAAAAAAAAGTTGTAACCTAATAAAAATGCTCCATGGTGCTTCACATTCACAAACTTGGAAAAAGTGCTTCTACATTATACAATGCAATTGTGCCTTTCAAATTAAAAAAAAAAATTAAAAAATAATAATATTAGTTTCCAACTAATCAACTAATTAGTACGCCCTAGTGGTAGTGGAGCTGGACCAGCATTGAGCCAAGCATTTTTATCTTGAATATAATCCTCCAACTTATAATATGCTTGCCTGCATAGTGTGCGTTTAATACAAGATTTAAATTTCGTTTCATTGAGTTCTAATATTTGGGGTGGTATTTTATTATAACATTTCAAACAGTACCCCATGAAAGAAGAGGCCACTTTAGCCAGTCTGAAACCTGGTTGAACTAATTGATCCCTATTTCTTGTAACATAATTATGTCTATCGCCTCTTTTGCTAAAAAGATGAAGATTTTTTCTAACATACATGATGTTTTCATAGATATATTGACAAGGTACCGTCATTATGTTAATATCTTTAAACAGTTCCCTTAAAGAATCGCACCGGCGGAGATTGTAAATAGCTCTGATGGCTCTTTTCTGTAATATAAAGATTGATTCGATGTCTGCAGCCCGTCCCCATAGTAAGATACCGTACGACATGACACTATGAAAATAACTAAAATAGACTAGTCTAGCGGTATCAACATCCGTAAATTGGCGGATTTTTCTAACAGCATATGCAGCCGAGCTAAGCCGTCCTGCAAGAGATGTTAAGTGAGGACCCCATTGTAGCCTAGAGTCAAGCGTAATCCCCAAGAAAACTGTTTTATCAACAAATTCTAGTTTCTCATTGTTCAATACTATGTCGCAATCACTACTTATGACATGACATGATTTAATCCTGAGTGACATAGGCTATATTTATAGAGTGACGCAGGTGAAGCTGCGGGCAAAAGATAGTGCTTTAAAAAACAGACATCTCTATGCCCATCATATCCGCTTGGGTATACCTGCCAGGTTTGCCTGTACAGGTGAGTTGTGCAGGTAAACCGGAGCGTATATGTTGCTCAACTGTGCAGGATTCCACCCAAGCTTACCTGACAGGTATTTTTTTTTCCGATGGGAAAAATCATCCCATGACAACCTCTTGCGCGGAGCGGGAGATAGTATCAGACTCTTACTGACTAAAAAACCCATCCCGTTCCTTCAAGCCTTCATACGGGGCTCGAGGTGACAGGTATAACTGTGCATGTATGGCTACCATTAGTATTTTTTCAAACTTCCTATTTAGAAAAATATTTCTGGGATTATTTTTATAGCTATCACATCAGACTATCTTTTATTCATAAAACCGTCATTTGCATAGGCTAACCCGCGCGACAGAATTACCATTTCGTGATGTTTTATTCCTTTTCTTTGCCTTTTATACGGAAAATGTTTGGCTTTAATATTTAATCGGAATATAAAAGGGATAATCTGGCGGAATTGTTACGATGTTTTTATCATGTTAGGACGTAGAAAGCTGTAAGAATATTTTGTAACAATTCGTACGAAGTTAGTTTAATTAAATCTAATTCGGTTTAGTTAATTGTAAACTAGGTACAGAAATAGATTAGCTCGCCGTCCGACCGTCCGGTAACTGTCCGGATCGAGCCCAAGTCGTCGACGGCGCGTACTGTTCCCGCGCACCTTACGATGTCTGGATCGCAAGAGGCAACTGAAGGATTTATTCCTTCAGTTACCTTTCGCGTTCCAGACATAAACTTACCTGTAGGTGAGTTTTAGTCAGTATAATTCTGACACTTCCCACTCGCTCCACCCACAGGTATGTAGGTGATATTTGATGATTTTTCACGTCAAAAATATCCTTTAATCCCTCAGCCTTCAAACCAAGAGTGAAGATACCTACCGCTCCACAATTCCAATAAACGCAAGAAAAGTTATTAACTTGTATTGCGCAAGCGCACTTGTAATACAATGATAATCACTTTCGCTGAGCGTATTGACATGCGCGTGAGTGCTACCGGCTAACGCACTGCGCAAGTTACCATGAGTTTGTGAGTTTCCGGACAGTCTTGTATAGAATAGGTTTTTTTCGTTTTTTTTTTTTAATTATTATTGGCAGGTTTGCGTTTGAGTAGTAGTACATCTCATAGTAAGCTATCTATACATCTATACATATAAATAAAATTGGAGTGTCTGTTTGTAATATTGAAATAACTGCTTTTTACTAAATGCATATGAATTACGGTACATATGCCAAAATAACATTTTTTACAATTTTTGTCTGTCTGTCTGTCTGTTGGTTCGGGCTAATCTCTGAAATGGCTGGACCGATTTTGACGGGACTTTTTTTGGCAGGTAACTGATGAGGAGTAACATAGACTACTTTTATTTTAGAAAAAATAAATTCAAAATCCTGTAGTCCACGCGAACGAAGTCGCGGGCACAGCTAGTATTATAATATAATCTTTTATAAATATATTGAAACTTAACAGCGATGGCGGGCAGGAAATATTGCCTTTCCATAGAAAATATCGCCAAGTAGGTATATATTTTTAAATTTGTTTTCTTCTTTAATTCTTTATTGTACACCATGAAATTTATGATTGATTGATTGTTTGTTGATGTTTCTTTTTAATTTTAATTTTTATTACAATCTATAATTATAGATTTTCAAAAATATATTTAATAGCGGTAACAAATTACGGGAGCTGTCCAGCGACTGACCAATTTTTTTTCTTAGCCTCCTAAATTATTAGGTCTTGAGAAATCTTTCTCTTTAATATAATCTTCTGGGGATTGTTTGGCTGTTCATCAGGCTTACTGCTAGCTTGTCTAGAAAATTTGGGAATCGTTCTTTGTTTTAGTTCATTTTTAAACTGATATCGTCGTGATGAAGTCTGTTATTTGAGACATACCAAGTATTATATTGTATCTAATAGTTTTATATAACACTTCACTACTGTTGCCGTCTCTGTAGGTATCTGTACTTTGTTGTAACTGGAAGACAAAACTTATTTAAGCTTAATACAGAATGAAAAATAAGGAAAACGCACAGTGAAACAGCAAAATGTAATAAAGATACAATGTAAAACGTATTTATGTATGTTCCGAAACAAATTAAGTAAACAGATGGAAGCTAATGTGTTTTCTACGTTGCTTCTTTTTATCCGCGAAGAATAACGCGTTATGAATAGAAAAACACGATGCTTTTGTGTACTCACCAAAGCACTTTAAGAAGTACATACATTAACGAGCGATTTTATTTAAATATACACCGTAACGAAATAATAATTTATTTACACAACTGACACTAATGTGCGTCCCTTCGTGTGTATGTCGTCATTAACCTGATATCTACAAATCGATTAGTTCTAGCTCATAAATTATTTGATTTAAAAAAATAAGCTTTTTCTTGAGGCGATAAATCAGCAAATGACTCCTCTTGGTATGAAGTCTGGTTGGAACAAGAGAGTGTCAGGTTTTTGCTGACTATTCACCTGTGTTCCTTTCGAAAAATCGTAAACTTGATGAAGATTTCATCATCATCCGAAAGCAGTCCTTTGATGGATATAGGTCTCTCTTAACTATCGCTCCACGAAATATGTGTAGGAAAGGTTACAAAACAAGTTTTTAAAGTCACAGTTTTGCCGTGACAACCATTAGTTAGCCAGTTACTTTTTATAAATATTTTGTAAAAACGTTACATGTTTTAAAATATTAGCTAGATCTATTATTAAAACAATTTTAGCGCTGACATGTAGTTGCCATTATTTTTTAGACCGTCTCCTTCAACATACAATCACATGGGCACCCCAACTCACATGACGCAACGTTCACCGGCGCCGGCGCAGACCTGACAAACAGTGGCATGCGGCTGTCACATTGTTATTAGTTGTGTTCGTGTTACGACACCGATTGGTCACTGTTGCGTAGCTTCTTTATGGGATCAGCAGAAGTATTATATTATCTTTATCTAGATATATAAAACTGACTGACTGACATAGGTATCAACTCACAGCCGAAACTATGCTGGGTCTAAGAACGTGCAATTTCCGGCGGGATCTCATGGTGAAATGGCGTCAATGAGTAAACTAACAACAAGCCCAAGTCGTCGACGGCGCGCACTGTTCCTGCGCGCCTCAAGGAGTTGTCAGCAACAGCAGTGACCCAACCGGGTCGAAGCCTACTGGGGCTAGGGTTATCCGAAAGGGCGAGCCCCGGTATGAAGGCTAGAAGGAACGGGGTGGGTCTTTTAGTCAGTAAGAGTCTGACACTATCTCCCGCTCCGCCCAAGAGCGGGGGATGTCAATGCACGATTTTTTCCCACCATAAAAAAAAATAAAATAAAAAAATATATGTTTATGACGTTTGTATGCAAACGATTCTTTCTTGACTTGATTTTACTACTTGAAACTTGGCACAAATAAAAATCAAAATGAATAGTCATTAAAAACTATCATCTTCTTCCATCAGCTGAGATTGTGGTCAAGAGCGGCCTCAATGGCAAATTAACAAACAAGCGAGCGCAGTTATTGGATTATTTACCATCCTCAAAAAAAGGCTTTGTCATGTGCCATAAAAACATGTCGAAAAGTTTCAAGAGCGGAACGCAAAAGTTTGTTGTTTATACAATAAGACCGTTTTGATTTACTGAATCGTTTCTTTCAGTTGTGAGGAAATATAGCTCTTATTTCGTGACATCCGGAAAGTTTATCTAACACAGTATCATCGCTCTTCTTTTCCTTACACACTTTCTTTATCCATTACGAATTACGAGCACGTAGGGAAAAAGTTAGCCTGATCTCTTTCGCCGTTTTTCTTCCCGTTCCTTAATTATTTTATTTTTGTTATTTGACCACAGACATTTACCAGCTTTGGTAATTGTGCCAATGATCTTGTAAAATTTATAGCTGTTCCGCATGTGTAATACTTGAGCTCCACCAGAATCCAGGTGAGAGTCAGAATGGCGGGTGAACCAAAGTGAATAAAATTATATTAATTACCGATAAAATGTACCTAAAATGAACTAGCTTTAAAATATCTGTACCTCCTTCAGAAAGAAATTATTTAAAAATTAAATTACACGCGCCATATTAACGTCAAGATGGCGGGCGTTCTGTAATATATTTTACCATTACTCACAAAATATAATTTTACCAAAAAAATGTACTTAGAAAGTACCTCAAGTAGAAAAGGCCACACACTAATTGATCAGTTGGATAGTTCCTGAGAAATAAAACAATCGTTGTTATAGAAAGTCGTGTGCCAGTCACGTGACACACGTCATTGACATTCTAAACAACTAGCGCCATCTCTGATGTCTTTGGAAAACTTATTTCTTACTCACGTATCCAGAGACCCATTCAAAATATACATAAAGTTTCATGCAAATCGGCCAAGTCATTTAGGAGTAGTTTTTTATTTTATTTTTTTATATTGGATAGGCTCGCGTTTGACAACTGGCTCGCCTGATGGTAAGCAATGATGTGGCCGACGATGGAACACGCCTAGAAGTAGTTAGGCGATAAACAAACGTATAGAAAAAGAAAAACATATAAAGAAAAGTATAAATATCTACAAGTCGGTTCCCTGTCTCTAACAAGTTTTTCTAACTGAGATTGCGCCGGGTAAGCTCGTGGTTATAAGTTTCGCAATTAATGGCACAGCTTACGGTGCTTTAATAAACGGCCTGCTTAGAAAAATACTGTGCAACTAGTGTTTTTCATATTTTCTTGTTGGCGACCGTGAATGTCAGGGTTAAATGTGGAGAAAAAACGATTTATGACTATAGGTACTTTGAAGATGATTGTTGACAAAGAAAAAATGTCCCTAAGTTCGTGTCATGTTTTAAGAGGGAACAATCAGACTACTGCTAATTTTTTGCAGTCTTCTTCTTAGTCGGGCACTCTTGCCAGAGTGGTCGTGGCTGTTGATGAACAGGACTGCAGCACGCCGCCATCGTTTGCCTCCAAGGCTGCGGCATGTCGAGCGATGTCTCTCCATTTCTGGCAGTTGTTGGCATTACGCGCACACTGTACTGCTGTCGACTGCGCTGCTTAGCCCTGGTGATAAAATCGATCCAACGAGTCGGAGATCGACCGCAGATTTTTTGCAGTACATGAAGTTCATTTTCATTATTTGTCGCTCACACCTAATGTATAATATCGATGGTGTAACCATAATTTTGCAAACTTTTGGCATTTGACGGATGGCTGGGTTGGGTTGTCATATAAAAACTTAGTTTTTTTTCACTTTACGTTACTTTACGCCACGACTATCTCTTATCACACAGACTCTAACTCTGAAAAATAAATAAGGTGAGGTAGGTAAAGTTGGCAATATGGAAAAACAGAAATAATTGATTTCTAAGAGTGGAGAGGAATTTCTTGTATTTTTTCTCCACAGAGATCTACGTTTTCGATACAGTTTTGAAATGTACATAGATTCTTTACATAAAAATACTACACATATGTTTCAAGTTCCGCATATACTACAAATAAGGTTGTATAGAAAATAAATGATATAAAAATAATTTCCCCATAATCGTCCCTTCCTTTCCGTTTAGTACTAGCACACGGCATTAGCACAAAATAGATAGGTACAGAAGTCAATCTACATACAAAGCGCACTCGAGCAACGCACACATAGACACCGCTCACGGACAGGATATCTCGGTTGCGTCTTGGACCACTTGCACTCGTCGAAAAGTAGGTACCTCTACCATGAGTTTAAAGCAATAGAATTTGTCGATACTCGATACCGACTACGTAAATATTTTGTATGGCAAATTTTGGTTCCGTAAGTGACTGCTAGAGGCGCTGTAAAATTTGCCATACAAAATATTTACGTAGTCGGTATCGAGTATCGACAAATTCTATTGCTTTAAACTCATGGTAGAGGTACTGTTCCGGCTCAAACGCTCATTAGTGTGCGTCCACCGAGCGTAGGTATAAAAAGTGAAGTACATACATGAGATTGTCTTCTGTAACCTATCTAAATATTTTGTGCCATTAGTAAGTTCATATTCATACCTTCAGTGCCTACATATTCATACCTTTAGTACAGATTCATACACGTGCGTCCTTCTTGTAACCTTGGGTGTAAATCTTTCAGGGTTAACACCTGACTTCGTTGTTAGAACGAGGATAAGAAAGGGTTAGAAGGTCCAGTCCTATCACTACTTGAAACCAGCACTGTTTAAAGGTCAGTTGACACCAAGACGCGACGCGACGCGACACTACGCGAAGGGCGACTCGACTTAGGTAGTATTATTTTTAAGAAATTAATTATCCTAATTATAGGCAAATAATATGAACATCGAAGCACTACATTAGTACACAATAAGATAGTACACAAAAACGGTAGTGACACAACCGAGACTTATCATGAATTTATCAATATAGATATTTTTTTATCCATAACTAATTCTTAATAGGTAATATTAATATAAAAAATATCTATTTTAAAAACAGCTGAAATCGTTTCAGCCAATTCTGAACATACATACTTTCAGCATGTGCGTTTATTATGTTACATGTTGGTTATTATAATATTCATGAAATCCGTCTCAAGC
Organism: Mythimna ferrago; assembly: GCA_910589285.2. Lineage (NCBI taxonomy): Eukaryota > Metazoa > Arthropoda > Insecta > Lepidoptera > Noctuidae > Mythimna > Mythimna ferrago. Next base: position 25,825,475 of record OU342677.1, on the reverse strand, counting down.
TCATGCATTAATCAGATTTTTCTTAAAAGCGCTCAACCCGTCATACCCATAGGTACCACCTTTTCCAAAAAATTGCTCTTACGTGATTATGACATTATTAAACATCTTTCCCTAGATATTTTGGAAATACAGGTCCTGTGGATATTATTTAGGTTTTTATTGTAATCAAAACATAAATTTGTGTAAAACCAATCCATTAAAGATCTATAAAAATCTGCCATTTTGCGTGCACTGTGGCTCTTCATAATGTATTTATAAATTAAAAATAAGAGAAATTATAGAAACCTTACACATTTAATCGAGATTTTGAGCGACGGCTTTTTTTCTCAAAAACTTTAAAGATTTTTAAAGTAATCCTGGAACAAGTTTTGTGAAATATTCGAGTGAGTGACAGAATGAAGAATACCAAAAGAGCGTTCAGGCGTTATACCTCTTTTTTCGCGATGAATCTTTATCAAACATTGAGTTCAATGAAACAACAAGCTTTTAAACCAAGCTCACGTTGACGATACACGGCTCGGGAAGGGTCCTCTTAATTTTGCGACATTTTTCTTTGTCGTGTATAAATTTCATAGACCTTCTGTCACAAGTGTTATTTGGTTTCTCTGTGAAGACGTGTTCCTAACGGTTGCGATTTCAATCTTATTATAATGAATTCAGGCCTTTCTCGTATTTCATTTTATTTAGTAAGGGTTAGGTAGGTACAATTAATGCTTTTTTGTATTTTATTCTGGTTTTAATTTACATAATGAAAGCGCCTAAATTTTTTCAAAGTATACGTTCTTATAAAGGGTGGTCTTTTTTCAGTGTTTGTTACGAGATTTAGTATGAAAAAAAGGAGCGATGATACCGTATAACTCGATTTTTTTCCCTAACCTATTCCACTCCTCCCCCCAAGTCCTTCCAGCCACTTTTCTCCCGCGAAATCTCATTCCAATCCTCGTGTTACGCGTCCAGATCATCGCGCTACCTCCATTATATTAGAATTTTATAAATTATTGGGAACAATATTCGTCCCATAACAAAGCAAAAGTAGGTATTTTTAACATTTATGAGGTTTCCAAGTAAAGTCCACCTGTATAAACAATAGCAGATGAAACTTCAAGATTCTCATTAAGACTACTTTGAAAACATACAAAAAGAAACTAGAGACCGTTTCCATGATGAATGACCGAAAAAAAAAGAACTGGGTCTATTCATCACTCAAGAGGCGTTTTATTTTGAAGATGCGTTTCATTCATTAAAAACCTTGGTAAGAATGTTTAAAACCTCGCCATTGTGTTGATAGAGATTTATCTTAGTTGACGTGAATGCTGGGGACTAGGTCAGGGCTAGATGTCACGCTGTCATGACTGAAGGGCACAGAAACAGCTGTGCCCTTCAAGTACGTGACAGCCCACACCACACAAAATCACCGTCTAAGTTTTTTTTTTATGGTGGGTGAATCATCAATGACAACCCCCGCTCTTGGGTGGAGCGGGAGATAAAGTCAGTTTCTTACAGGCTAAAAACCCACCCCGTTCCTTCAAGCCTTCATACCGGGGCTCGAGCTGCAAAAAATAAAAGGCTTTTTTTGACATTTGTATTTTGACTTGCTTGTCCCGTGTATTGTAGCTTGTAGCTACTACTAAAATTTATTTTTCTATTTTATTTTTATTTCAATTTGTAATAAAATAATAATTAGTTGTATTTATTTTTTATTTATGTCTATGCTGTGTACTTCTTTAAGTGACAAGTTCACCACAATAATTGATATATATGTAAGTTATTTTTTTGTAATACGTACCTAATTAGTGAATAAGTCGTTGGAGTATCTTAAAATATATAAATAAATGAAATAGCTACAACTACACCGGACTCCTAATTATTATTTTATTGTCTTTTAGTTTCGTTCCAAGTTACATTCTAGACTCTTTCTCAAATGTCAATTCGGGCCTTTTTAACGAGTTTAAAAAATAAAAGACTGTGATTTTTTGTGCTAATTTAACATAATGAAAAACCGTGCAAGTGCGAGTCGTACTCGCACGAGAAGGTTTGGAAATAGTGTTGCCAGGTCCGATGAGTTAAAAATCGGTTAAAACAAATCGGGATCTGAGTTTTAGATCGGGACAATTTTTTGCGCGTGAAACTTTTGATGACTAGTACCCATTTCCAATTGTTGACTAGTTTAAAAAAAATAGTTGAAGTATTGAGTAGTAGGTGAGTATCTTACTTTTCTTACTCACCTACGCGTTGAACAGACCTCATCAAAGCTGCAACACAAATCTCCTTAGTTCAGAGTTCTCGAGACGCCGTAAACCGGGACAAATGGAGACGCATCGCGAGGGCCTCCTCGCCAAATGAAAACGCAATATCATCAACCACGACCACTCTGTCAAGAGTGAACGACTAAGGAAGAGGATCTTACTTTTCTCTTACCAAAAGTATTGGTTACCCCGCGTAATGGTTAGTACAGATACAAAGAAACTCCTTTTACCTTTACTGGTCCTCATCATAATACGTCTCAAAATTTTCAGTGTGCACCTAACGATACGTGATTTCTCTATCGCGTCGGTACATTTGGGACGAATCGAGACATTCGGAACGATTCGGTACAAATGTTTATGGGACGTAATGGCATGACATTTGTTTCGGTACGACATCTGTAATGGTAGCGAGACACGGCTGATGTTTCCGACTGATATATATGTGAATCTAGAGAGTAGAATAAAGTAATGTATATGTTTTAACGTTTTTCGTGATGAGATTGGGCGTAGGCATTTCACTTATTTTTTTTATTAAGTGAAATGCCTTATTACTGAAAAAAGCGTTATTACTAGGCAAACGTTAAGGACGATGGAAAAGGCTATGCTCGGTGTTTCCTTGCGTGATCACATCAGAAATGTAGATATCCGCAGGAGAACCTTGGTTAGGTTACCGACATAGCTCGAAGAATCGCCAAACTTAAGTGCCAATGGGCAGGGCACATTGCATTCTGGAATGGCGACCACGTACCGAAAGTCGCAGTGTTGGAAGGCCTCCAACAAGGTGGACCGATGACCTGGTCAGGGTCGCGGGAATATCCATCGGATTCGCCAGGTCGCGTGACGCACAGGACCAGTCGTTGTGGCGAAGCTTGGGGGAGGCTTATGTCCAACAGTGAACGTCTTTTCTTTCGGCTGATATGATGATGAAGATGATTATTACCTATAACTAGGAATTATTCCTGTATCATAGGTGGCACAGCACATCAGCCATTCATTTGTATGTTACAATATCATAAGTAGGCTAAGGAAGCCCACATCAAAATAAAATAATATTGTGTATGTGTAGCCTACTTACGAATAACTTATGTTTATTTCATTCATAAAAATGCCCTTCCTTTAAAATATCTACGATTGATTTCCGGTTTAACTCTAAGCTTGTATATTAAGAGGCATTTTAAATATACAATAACGTGTATTTTCCGTTAGGTTAGTCATTTGAAAATTACCGTAACCAGTTCGCAGGTCACGCCCCTGACTTTACAGCCTTCGTTTAAAATGGTACAGTTGACAAAAGACAACTTCTTATTCATTATATTGGTTTTAGGAGGTAATCACTGGAAGATCCCATACGTACACACTAAGTGCCAAAGGTAGGTAAGTTAATCCGAAAAAAACACAATTCCTTTGCAATAAGCTTCCGTAGTAACACCGAGAGAAAAAAAAAACAATTTAAAATAAGAATAGTAATCGTGGAGAACCGTTTTTGACCATTTAGACGGTAAACGCGCTAACCTGGCGAAACGTAATCGTGTCGCCGGTCTCCTACCTACAGACGCCTTATGTATAGGTATATAAGCCCCTTTAAGCCATATCACCTGTTGGACGCAGTGGCGGATTAGCCATATAAGAAGAGTAGCAAACGCTACAGGTCCCGTGGCGCTTTCGGGGGCCCCGTGCGTTCGGGAATCCTGAACTTGAACTCGAAAAATTGTCTAGTCAAAGTATATAATACTAGTTTTCGCCAGCGTACAAGAAATATTGCCTATGTCACTCAGAAATAAAGCAGCTTTCTATCAGTGAAAAAATTTTAGCGATGGGACAAGTATCTCCAGAGATTACCTCATACAAACAAAAAAAAAAAAAAACTTTATTATATTAAGTGTAGATATTGGAATTCGAATACAGCTGATTATTTTATTGAATAGGATAGTCAATTTCTAAGATTCCCTCATTACCGTAACTCCCACGTAAGTATCTTAACTAATCTTAAAATGATTGAGAATGAGTATAAGTTAGATTTAATTTAAATGTGTTTAATTTTAATTTTATTATTGTTTATTTTCTTTGTTGTACATTTAAAGTTCCTCAAATAAAAATTTAATTCTCCATTCAAGCTCGCCATTGTACATCATCTGTACTTTTTTAACTAATTGTATAAATTGTGTGTGTACAATAAAGAATAAGAATAAGAGTATAGTACTAAATAGGTCTCCACAGGGGCCCCTTGGTTGAACTTGCTACATGCACTGCGTTGGCTTAATCCGCTACTGGTTGGACGTGAATGAATAATAAGCAGAGTGACATTGACAAATGATGTAGATATGTTTTCATAACAGTGAAACCTAGGCTTTTCAGATATTGTGCGGGAAATATCACAATTGTTTCCATGATTTATTTTTTTGTTTTTCGAGCCTAAATGTTGGCGATAGAATATAGACATTTCTTACATAGAAGGAACAAACAGTTTTGAAGAGGCTATTCATCAATCAACGTGTAATAGATTAATTACATACAATAACTTGTTTGTTGAAGTGAACTTCTCACCTTTAATATTACCTACTTACTAGCTTTTGCCCGCGACTTCGCCCGCGTACATAAAATATTGCCTATGTCACTCAGGAATAAAGCAGCTTTCTATTGGTGAAAAAATTTTAGCAATCGGACCAGTACTTCCAGAGATACAAACAAAAAAAAACATAACAAAAAACAAACTTTACCTCTTTATTATATTAGTGTAGATATATAAATATTTATTCTACTATGTGTATATTATGTTTATTTATATATCTGTATATTTCAATAATATCTGTTGTGCTTGTACTTTTCTTTTTTCCTATTACACTTGGACTCTACATTTGGAAGAGATTTCTGTACCTATTTTTCTGTTTCCTTCTTTTTTATACTGTAATATGAGCGTACATGAACTGTTAAATAAATAAGTATTTTGTTATTCTTCGGCCTTTTAAAATAAATACTTCACTAAACATCTTTGTTGAGTATTTGAGTTGAGGAGAATGACGCAGGTACGCAGGTGATTGCTTCACTCTCATCCATCTTCTTGATGACTTTGTTGCCTTAGTAGTTGAGACAGCTTGTCTAATACTGTTGGAGCAGGTATATCCAATCCATCTGTACATTTTAAGATGATACATTATATGAATAGTGTCAATATAAATCTTAAGAAAACATTGTCATCATTTTTACTATGGTAAGCGCGTGTACAATAATGACGCAATGTCATTATTATCAACGTTTCTTGCACGTTCTTTTGCATAGAGATCTGCGCTTTGGAATGTGCAATAACCTAACTTCTTTAGTTAGTTCGTTAGCCCGTTTATATTCCACTGCTGGGCGAAGGCCTCACTCTCCCTTTTCCACACACGTCTTCGGCCATTGCGGGCCAGTCCCTCGGGTAGTTATCCAGCTCATCTCTTCACTATCGCCTTGGTCTGCCGCGATGTCACCTTGCGTTTAATGGGACCCAATAAGTGGCTCTTTTAGTCCACAGCTCATCCGACATGCGGCAAAATTCTTGGCGATTCAAAAATGGTTTATTTGAAATGTCTATAGTTTGAGTTTCAATAAGATGAGATTATCCAGTGACCCGTTAGAAGGTCCTTTAGAATTGAGGTTTTAATTCCGGAATAAAAACGGCTAGTTATAACCGTGTGTTTTTGCAAGAATATTGTAAAAACAATGACATCATTCTTCTCACAGAAATTCCCAAGCAGTTTGGCGTTTGCAAAACCAAGTAAACGTTTGCGTCGTTACCAGAGACAAGTGGTGTACCTCAGCAGCATACATAATTCAGAGAAAGCGACCCATCTGTGCGGTTTGCGCCTTGAATCCTACGCAGCCGTATCGTATCGGTTAGCACACTTTGTACAAGCTTTTATTTAACTTCTAATATTTATATATAATATGTAGAAATACGTTTGTTTCCAGCCAGGAGCATAGCTTTGTGTAATTTATTTAATTAACACTGCTCTCAAAACGGTGAAGGAAAATATCGTATGGAAACCGGCATGTCCTATCACCGCCAACCCGCACTGGGCCCGCGTGGTGGATTACGACCCGGTCCCTCCCCTAGAGAGGAGTCCCAGCTGAGGGAACATGAGGCTTACAAATTAATTTTAAACCATTTATCCCTAACCGATTGAGCTAAAGTTTTTTTAGATATGTTCAGTTTGGATGAAAAAACATGCTACTTAGCTAAATGATGTCATTCCAAATCCAATATGGCGGACACCTGAAGATGACAGACTAGTTATTTTTTTATGCAACCCTATAATATGGGTATCAATTAAAAGCCTTTGTTGAGAAGAATATGTCATGATAAATCCAATATGGGGAACAATATTTTTTCAAAACTTATTTTTATTTTTTATTTTATTATCTTATTATACCTAGATAGTGTGGGTGAGTGGGATGGGTTTAGAGAATTTTGAGTGCCCTCCAGGGAGATTTTCTGAGTGATTTGAATTTATCAACTTTTAAATAATGGGGTAATTTTGTAAGCATATTATTTATGGGTTATTTTTTACTGTGCATCAAAAATATCATGTATACTATTAATGGAGTTTTTACAATTATTAAGGCACTTGAGCTACTCCGACTTGGACAGGTTAGGTTAGGAGATGGTGGGGTCTAGTAAGGAAGCTAAGCAAGCTCTTTCGTGATTAATTTTTAAACCGCCTGGAACATCATATTTTAGTACGCAATTAGTTTTTGGTGCAACATATATTTTAGCGTAGAAAATAGAAATAAATTGAGGAACAGGTAAATACTACCCATTATTTACTAATTCTTTTCCCGTGTTGCCGGTCCCGTAGACCGTGAATTATCTGGGATTAATAGAAGCTTATGGCACCCGGCAAAAGTGGAACTCTCACACACACACCAGTAAAAGATCTTTTCATAATTGGATTTTGAGGGACTAGAAACTACCGTCACAAAATATATAGGTACAGAAGTCAATCTACATACAAAGCGAGCTCGAGCAACGCACACATAGACACCGCTCACGGACACGATATCTCTGAGCGTCTCGGCTCACTCGTCGAACAGTTCCGGCTCAAACGCTCATTAGTGTGCGTCCACCGAGCGTAGGTATAAAAATTGAAGTACATACATGAGATTGTCTTATGTACCTATCTATTTTGTGCTACCGTTTACTAACAATTTTACTACTTTTTACTTATCTCGCTCCTTCTAGCTAGGAGTGTCAGACTGACTAAAGCCCACCTGTGTTCTGTCAGTTGCCCTTTACGTTCCAGGGCAACAGTAACTCTTTCAAACTATCCCGCAGCACAACTACCTACCTCCGAGTTAAATCGCAGCATCCTCCGTATATATTATCAAAATCGGTTCAGTAGTTTAACCTTGTTACGTGCTAAACATTCACAAATACAGACTCACTTTCGCGCTGGCTATACCTCAAAATACCAGACCAGGACCAGTTCAGGGGACTTACCATGACGTGTTAGGAGCAGTGGTGGCCGAGTGGTAACGGCCCCGACTTACGAGTTGTAGGTCGCGGGTTCGAACCCAGCCAGGCGCATTACTTTGTGTAATTTATTTCATCACCACTGCTCTCCAAACGGTGAAGGAAAACATCGTGAGGAAACCGGCATGTCCCAGAACCAAAAATTCGAAGACATATGACATTCACCAACACGCACTGGGCCCGCGTGGTGGATTACGGCCCATTCCCTCTCTTAGAGAGGAGGCTTGAGTCCCAACAGTGGGAACATTAAAAAGGCTGGTGATGATGATGATGATGATGGTAAAATGCAGCCATGCGAGCCAGAAAGAGCGATGGAGCTATAAACCGTTTAAAGCTCAACAGCATAGTATGCAGTTCAGTTTAGGTCGGCAAATGGATCACATTAAGAGATCGTGGTCGGTTAAGAAATCGATTAAGGCTTACCTATGTCTGGAAGGGCTTTATTACAGTAGCGGTTTGCGAGTAGCTGCGGGGCGGAAGACGTCGTGGACGCGTGACAAGTTAGCGACATATTCAATGAGTGTTTGTAGCAAGATAACGACGGACGTACAATACATTCAGTAACAAAATGGATTCCGACGAGGAGACACTGCTGTTGGCTTTGTTATTTCGAAGACGCCGGAGACCCGCACCTGTTTGCCGGATTTCGTTGAGTTTCCGCAAAAAATTCGCTGCGCATACGCGGCGTGTTCGTTGCGTGCCCGTAACGTATTCGTTGCGCACCAGTTCCGTTTTGAGGACGCTCGCAATCTGCTTTTATGATAAAGCCCTGAGGCAAGCTCAAACACTAACAATTTAAAAAAATATATGGTTAAGGATCACTACCTCTCCTCCCACCGCCCATTGTAACACCCTATTAATTTTAAGTTCTTAATCTAATTTTAATATTGGTGTACAATAATGTGTATATCTGTTTATCTATCTATCTAAGGCTTATATTCTCTAAACCCCCACTACAAATATCCGTGAGTTATCGATCAAACAATTTTCATTACATCACATAGAGCGATTTCCTTGACAAGTAAATAGTCAGCTTTGCGCGTTTTTCCACACTCATAACCAACTTCCTGATATTACGAAATGGACAGATTTAATCCACACAAGATCCGAATTCGTATTTGATTGTGTTGAGTTGCTTTTACCCGTAGTGTCTCTTTATTATTATTATTTAGAAGATAAGGGGCTATGCATCACCCGTAGTGTAGGGGATGTAGTCACTGCGACCTAAACGATCTATTGTGACTCGCCACCTTGTTAGAGTAACTGTTTTAGCCCGGAGGCTTCCAAGAAATTTAGAATTCTCCTAGCTTTTAGAGTTTTAATCTTCTCCGGGCGAATAATGTGTCGGCCCAGATGGACACTGCGTTTGTGGATAAGGGGCCCGCATTCACACAAAAGGTGCTTAGGCGTCTCCCTCTCCTGATTACAGTACCGGCAAACATCAGTGTCACCCAGTTTCATTAGATTAGTGTCTCTTACGAGAACCGTGTATTTTTCCAAGAAATTTGTATCTATTTTGGTGTTGCTTTTTCGTGTATTTTTAGTATAGTTAGGTATAACTATTCATAAATATTTTTTTAAATATTATTCCACTACTTTCACACAACGCCATTTAGTCCCAAACTAAGCAGAGCTTGTGCTATGGGTGCTAGACAACTGATAAACATACTTATATATTTCTAAATACATACATTATAGGTATAGATAAAGGTAGAACTACATTGCGCACACTTGGGCCAAGTACGTTGATCTTGGCGCGTCGATCTCTATACATTTGATATGGCAACTAGACTTGCAGAGCGACATTAGATCCACGCCACGCAACGCCACGCAACGTGCCGCTACGTAAAAACCAGGCGTGGTCAACGTGTACGTCGGTCTAGTGTTGTTTTCGCTTTAATTACACTCAGACACAGAATAAATGATCGTGCTCATCACATGAACATTTGTCATGGACATGCCTGCCGTATGTAGATTAAGCATAAACACAAAATTGAGACCCTGAAACCGCAAAACATCTCTCCCAACTAACGGTGGAAAACGGAGTGTCAGAACGGTTTAGTATTTCCAAAGATTTGTTATGTACCATCGCGGTCATTTCTGTATGACCACTTAAAAAAAAAATTCGCTTGAATCCTGCGGCCCTGCGCCACACCAAACCCTTTGAAGTTTTCGTTTCCAGTACAAGCAAAAATGAACTTAGGTGAGGCGGAAGTGTCTTTATTGGTATAAATACATACAAACAAACAAACCATTTTTCTCTTCATAATATTAGTTCAGATGACAATATTTACCTTATGAAGATCTATAACTCGTATTTTATTGTATTAATGGCTGAATAAAAGATATCTTGGCTATGTTTGAGATAGATCTAATTAGATTTACTTGATGTATTAGGGTTGTGATGATATTGCAAGAACAATATAATGGAAGTGATACTTTAGGGGCTCGTAATAGATTTTGTGTGTTATTAATACTTATGTTAAAGCAAGTATCTTTGTGAAAATGGTATGGTTACATATAGCTAATGGGAAAGCTGTGAAAACAGTTGTTTCACGTGATCCAAGGGGTGGCGTTACCTTGCACTGAGGATAAGCATTGTCTAAATTCATTCCGTTTTTTATAGACTCATTGGTTGGCCCAGTGGTAATACAACGGCCCCGACTTACGAGTTGTAGGTCGCGGGTTCAAACCCAGAAAGGCGCATTACTTTGTGTTATTCATTTCATCACCACTGGTCTCAAAACGGTGAAGGTAAATATCGTGAGGAAACCGGCATGTCTTAGAACCAAAAAATTCGAAGACATGTGACATCCACCAACTCGCACTGGGCTCGCGTGGTTGTTTACGGCCCATTCCCTCTCCTAGAGAGGAGGCCTGCGTCCCAGCAGTGGGAATATTAAAAGGCTAATTATGCTTATTATGTTTATGTGGTAATGCCACCAGTCTTTTGGGCATATTACCAGTCGACTGCGATGTGTTTTTAGCTAGTTTTAATTAGTTTAATTACAAATTATATCTTTATATAGAACAGTTAAGGGGCCGGCGGAGGATGAATTTCCATACAAACGTAATACCACGCTCATTTGCAGTTGGAGCATATATCCAACATATTATGATGATATTCGGTTAAAGACAATATTTATCTAGGTTCCTACGTCGAGAATATTAGAAATATTGTTATTTTTAATAAAAGAAAAGCCAAATGGCATGTTTTGCCATTTACGCTATAAAAAAGTGCGAAATACAATTTGCTTAAATTTCTTTTTGTTTTTTTAAAAAAGAAAGACGTAGGAACCTAGATAAATATTGTCTATAACCAAATATCATCATAATATGTTGGAAATATGCTCCAACTGCAAATGAGCGTGGTATTACGTTTGTATGAAAATTCATCCTCCGCCGGCCCCTTAAAGAGAATACTTAACAGTTTCAGACCAGTATTGTTACATTTCTACTTTCAACAATACAAGTTATTATTATTTTACCATCACCACAAAGCACCACTTAACCAACTTTTCATCGTGTCGATCAACAAAATAACATCTGTTTTCTCGATCAAAATTATAACAAAACAACTCGCTTAAAACTTACTTATTGAGGCTTTGAAAGTTACCCAAAATCGACAGTTTTGGGGATCTAATAAAGTTGGAAACAATAAACAAACTTTAGGCTCAATAAGACACTAATTGGTGATCGGAAACTCTGAAGTTTTGTTGGTTAAACAATGTAACAGACCCAGAAAAGATGAAAGAGGTTAGTAAGGAAATACTTTCCGATTTGTACTACTACGAGTGTCGCCGCTTGTCTCCCACCCTTTAACTCCACTACAGGCAATAAACCAATACGAACGCGCATTACGCAACAGACCACGCACACTTAGATCGCAAGTTTGCTATTGGTAGTTGAACTATGAGCATTGCCCTACTTTGTGGCATGCCTGCGCCGCCCACAAGGTCATTCTAACCTGTTTCATCTGTTCAGTGTAACAGACAAATACTTTTAGGAACTGCCAAAAGAAAAAGCTGATGAATTAAGAGGCCAAATAGGTCGCAAATTCCTAAATATTTTGAACCGTTTGAGGTCCAAGTGGACGTCTTCTTTTCCTGGATATTTTGACCTGATTGATCAAAGGGCTGCCTCGTTCTTTGCCCAAAGAATTAGGCAATGGTAATTGCAGAATATTGCTCACATCTTTGGATGGGTCTGCCAAATACTAGCTTGCTGCACTAGAGTCGATTTAGAAGCGAGCCAAGAAGATCATCGGCAATGATGCACTTCAAGTCAAAACTCCAAAGTCTTGAGCATTGCCCCCGAGTGCTAGCCTGTCCGTTTTCTATCGTTTACATTTCGGGGAGTGTGTGTGCACTGGAGTTGCACAATCTAATTCCGCCAAGTCTGTTCCATCATTGGACCACAAGACGTAGGGCGTTGCGCCACCGGTACATGGTAGACATCCCAACCATAAGTACAAAGCGTTTTGGGAACGCATTCATTATGCGTACAGTTAAGGGTGGAATTGCCTGCCGGAGCCTATTTCCTGGTAGCTATAACCAAGGGGTCTTTAAGGCAAGAGTGAAAATTTTATATATTATCTTCTGCGTTGGCGTGAAAGTAAAAAACCCCAAGACAGTCCACCCATGAGCCAATTTCATCCAAATATCTTTAGCCGTTTGTACGTGGAGGAGTAACAAACATATACAAAGCAAATCCTCCTACATATAATAAACAAACATAAAATCATACAAACCTACATACATACAAACTTTCGCTTTTACAGTTACACTATTATTATAGTGTACTAGTATACGAGGATCGTACATTGGGGGAGGCCTATGTCCAACAGTGGACGTTTATCGGCTGAAATGATGATGACGATATACGAGTAGGTATATACCTAATCGTTACGTTTTGCTATGAATTTATCGTTATTGCTCCATTAGGTACTTCGAATATTTTTTGTAGAACCTACCAACAAACTTCGCCTTTCAAACTAAGCCTAGTAACTAAAACTTAAAGTTCAGCTAGGTATTTTAATGGGGTGATGATATAGCCTAAGGACTTTTGTAACAAATTAACATTGTTTATAGTACTCAAACTGTCAATCTAATCATTAAACTTTGCCCTTACTTAGTTTTATTTGGACACCTTTCAACCCAAAAGGCGAAGTTTCGAATATCTTTGGCGAATACTTCAGTCTAAACTAATTTATTATATTAAACCTGTAACTGCATCCCACCTGGCAGCTTTGGACTCGGTGGAAAGGCGTGCAAAGAGGCTAATTGGTGATCCAGATTTGGTTAAGTCCAACCTTCAAAGCCTTGAGCATAGGCGTAGGGTAGCCAGCCTTTCGGTGTTTTACAGGATGCATTTTGGAGAGTGTGCGCAGGAATTGCATGACTTGATTCCGCCATCGCAATTCTACCATCGGACAACCCGACGTACGGCGAATATTCACCCTTACGTTGTTGAAACCTCTACGGTCCGGACTAAGCGTTTCGACTCGTCGTTTATACCGAGTACGTCGAAGGACTGGAACAGTCTGCCTGCTGCGGTCTTCCCGTCCGATTATAATTTGGGTGTCTTCAAGGCTAGAGTGAATAGGCTCTTAATAAACTAGTGCGCCTCACCATCAAATATTGCATCGCTACTTACCATCAGGTGGGATCGCAGTCAAGCACTAGTTTATCTCAATTAAAACTGCCTGTGTGGTTCGACGAGTGTTATCGTCCGCGTCCTATTCGCCAGAGTCGTATGTTTGCGACTGGATACGTACTCCAGCTCGCGCGCCTCAAGAAGTTGTCAGTAAACTGTATGGGCCCAGCAGGACCCTTACCCTTGATGACATTTTTCGCCCTTGGGCGGAGCGCGAGGGCGTGTCAGACTTTGACTGATTAAAACCCAATCTTGTTCCTTCTTTGTCTTCGTTCCAGTAGCCTGATTCACGTAAAATCAAACAAGCCAAATATCGTTGAAGTTTTATAGTCGTTCGATCGAAGTCCTATCCAAAAGCGGTATTCACGATCTATCGACTTATTTCCAGTTACATTAATAAGTATTCTACCAGGATAATTTAATACAGATTTTTTTTTTGAATCGACGAATTTCAAACGACTTTAAAATCGGTGTCGTTCAAACTCGATTAATGGATGTGTCGATTGTGGATACGGAACTGATCTAAACGACTTAATCGCTACGATATCGTTACGGTTTTGATTACGTGAATCGGGCTACAGGTCACCGGCCATGTGCACACAGGTTCCTTAAATGATGTATACAAAGAATAAAGGATTTTTTTGCAGAACTACTTAGTATATATCTATAATATAAAAATGAATCGCAAAATGTGTTGGTTAGCGCATAACTCAACAACGCCTGGACCGATTTCGCTAATTTTTTTTTGTTGTGTTCGTTATTATGAGGAGAAGGTTCCTAAGGAAAAAAAAATGAAAATTAGGGTAGTGTAGGGTAGAGTAGGGTAGTGTAGGGTAGTGTAGGGTAGTGTAGGGTAGAGTAAGGTAGAGGAGGGTAGAGTAGGCTGAAGTAGGGAAGAGCGGGAGCGAAGCCGCGCGGGCACAGCTAGTTTCTAATAAAATCGATTACATGAAACGTGGCGTCAAACATTATTTTCCATTAAATATTTTTTATTTTATTATTTTAAGACCTATGTTGGTCATATAAGCATAGATACAGTTTTCATATACATACCTATACTCTACATCCATACCTGTTTACTACACAGTTTGAGATCTCTCCCGATAACGTACGACACAGTGATAACTGTGTGTATCTCGTAGGTACTACATAACAAGTACTACGACCACTTATCAGCCGCAGTGGGCCGGAAGTCACAACTCGCGCCAGCTGACTTCCGGCGGCGCCGGCGCTGCCTGGGGGTGTTGTGTTTATGATGTTTATGGTGTTAATGATGTTTTAAAAAATAAGCATAGAATTGGAAAGTTAAGTACCTATTTAGTCTTTCTCTTTACCATTTTTTAAGGCGGGAAATCATCCAATTACTTTTCCAGCTCTAGGACTGAATGGACGGGCGTGTCAGACTTTTACTGACTAATACTACACCTGTGTACCTTCTTTGCCTCGCGTTCCAAGACCCTGAGGTTTCATTCCAGACTACCCATGACCCCAGTAGGCTTCGACCCTGTTAGGACTCTACGGTTTGCTGATATTTCTTTGAGGAGTGCGTGGGTCACTACGTGCAGACGACATCTTGGGCTCGGTCCGTTAGATTACTGGACGGCGAGCTACCTATTGCTTGTCGTCCGCAAGTGGTGGCTGGTAGTCAGGGGCGACTCGGGCTCGGTCCGGTCGGTTACCGGACGGCCGGACGGCGAACTACCCATTGCTCGTCTTCCACAAATCCGCGCCTGTGATGGCTGGTAGTCAGGGTCTTAGTGGCTAGGGCGTGAGGATGTCCGTTCTCTTACGCGTGCGGCCTTCTCCTTCGCTAGCATTACTTTTAAGACCTGCACCAGGGCCTGGCGTGAGTGGTCACCGCTGCCGATGGTCCCCTATGAGAATGGAGTAGAATACAGAATACTTTTATCTCAGGAGTATAATTTTCTTCTATCACGCAAGTGTAACCGCCGCGCCGGCAAAAGCTAGTATATTGTCATTTAATGAACATCGTTAATATCTGTGTAAATATCATTATTCGCTGACCCCTTACCCCAACAATTATATTGATCGCTGTTTTACAATAAAAACCGACAATAAGGGGAAATTCCTATTTTGTGGGAAAAATTACACTCGGCAAACCCTGTTAAGTTTTCATTATGTCATCTTGCCACAGCATTGTAGACTCTAAGCCTTTGTGATAAGACACAATGCGACTCTTAATAGTCTTCCTCGGCGATTACATTGAATCGACCGAGAAAGTAAGAAATATTTATTCTCAAATATTTCCTAAGCTTTAGCGTCACAAAATAGATAGGTACAGAAGTCAATCTCATGTATGTACTTCACTTTTTATACCTACGCCAGGCGAACGCGCTAGGGTCAGCGCGTTGCGCTGAACTGTACCAGGGCGAACGGGCGATTGAGCCGAGATATCGTGTCCGTGAGCGGTGTCTATGGCGTTTATCACACTGCCACGCACCACGCAGCGTAGTGCGTGAATGCGTGTTTTAACGTTCCTTGTAAGTATCTCCGTTTGTGTAGAAAACACTCAGAATCCAACACACTGAAAATGCATCCACGTGCGTTCAATGTACTCACGCGCGAGGGTGCGAGGCGACATGCAAGGTATGGCACACTGGATCTCGTAGTGCCGTGCGTGATTTTGTATGAAATGAGTCAGAGCATGCCTGAATTTACAAAACACACCTACACGCGTGAGTGCGTAAAAACCCGCACGATGATGCGGATCTGCATTCCCGCAAGTACGCGCGTAGGTGAGTTGACACGCAACATACAGCGTGATGTGAATTTACAAAACACACCTATGCGCGTGAGTGCGTAATAAAACCGCTCGATGATGCGGATCTGCACTCCCGCAAGTACGCGCATAGGTGAGTTGACACGCAACATACAGCGTGATGTGTAGCAGTGTGATAACCGCAGTGTGCGTTGCTCGAGCGCGCTTTGTAAGTAGATTGACTTCTGTCCATATCTATTTTGTGTTAGCGTCCTTTGAATTTCTCTAGAGTGTTTAATATTAAATATTGCTGTATAATCTTCTAGTAATTTTATGTAACGGGAAGAATATTAAATAACTCGGCAATGTAGCGGAGTATTATAATTTAATTTCACTCTATTACTTGGTAGGTGAATTTTTCCCCAACCTGACGTAATACAGTTTGCTTGTAGCCTCGGATAAGTGGGTTTTAAAATTGAGTGATCTCCTGTGAACAGGGACCGTTCGGATTAACCGTTCAAGGGGTTTCTGATACCCTATTGCTATCAATAGGTATTACAAACCCTGTGGATTATCTATATACGAGTATATAAAAGGAGAAATCGACTCACTGATATATCAATGCACGGCGAAAATACTGCGACTACGAGCACCAAATATATAGGTACCTACAGAAGTCAATCTACATACAAAACGCGCTCGAACAACGCACACATAGACACCGCTCACAGACACGATGTCTCGGTCGCGTCTCGGACCACTCGTCGAAAAGTTCCGGCTCAAACGCTCATTAGTGTGCGTCCACCGAGCGTAGGTATAAAAAGTGAAATACATACCGACATGAGATTTTCTTCTGTACCTATCTATTTTGTGTTAGGAGCGTGAAATTTTGAGCCTGACCTACCTACACATAAATTCATCTCGAATCACTGTTTTAAAAAAATAAATTCATCTAATTTTTCTGACTGATGTGACCCTAATAACATTTTAAACTTTGACCGAACGTCTTTGAAGTCTCTTCAGGCTGAAATGGATCCAATCTAGATTTAATTTCTTGTTTAAAGGACTAAAACTGAAATTGAGAATTTAAACGGTTCGTTAAAATCTAAGATTTGTGACTTCGTTGATGGCTGGGATTGCAAAATAGATTGAATTTAATTTGAAAAAGAAGTTCTCTTTGTCAAATAATTTACCTTGTTGTTAGAGAAATGGACATCTTAAATTGCAATTTTTTTTCTGCTTTATTAGGAAAGCTTTTCTTAGATTTAAGGAGGAATTTATTAAGGCCCAAGCGCCCGAAAAGTGCCATAAAACAGTGACTTTCTGAAGCCTACTCCTCTGTAACAGCCAGGTTGATGTTTGAAAAAAATATATGTTTTTTATAGAATCATGAATAACATTATCAACATTTGTTTTTTTCTTGCGATTAATACTTTTGTCTAAAAAAATATTTCGCAGTTTCGCAACTTTTCCCTACTCCTTTGACAGCTTGGATCTTTAGAAACATTTTTACACATATAAATTTGTGGTTAAATATTCTTCAAAGTGCATACATAAATCAACTAATATTTCGCAAAGAGAATAGATTTAAAGATCAGCCGCGCACGATGCGGGCGCAGCTAGCTGCAATTAAATGCACAGATATGCGTACTGCCGCCTAGGCGGGTACCAAAATTGTGTCCATTTAATTTTGGCCAGATGGTTCAAGGGACTAAAAGCTTTAACTCAAAAGAAAAACGTTCACTTAAAATGAGCTCACATTAATAATTTATTAGTACCAGGTTTTCATAATTTATTACTATCCAATACATGTCTAAGCGCACGGTAGTGCGCAGGCCAAGTTCCAGCAACAGGCCGCGCGTATGCCTTGCACTATTTACACGAACCGTTTCGACCCACTTTTGACCCCCTCTATTTAACATACTTTTAAACAAGCTATCCCCTGCGTCTTTGGTTACTCCTCCGCTGCTATTCGTCGTAGTGCGATTCTATGTAGCCTATAAACCTTCCTCGAGAAGTGGACTATCTAACGCTAAAATAATTAATTTTGCAATTCCAACCAGTAGGCACTAAGTTTAAATAAATTCTTCAGCTTTATAACCATGCTTAATAATAACAAACTTATAATTAAAGCTTAGTAATAAAATTTACATTATAATTGTTATTACTTAATGTAAATTTTAGTAATACATATTTGATTTCTCTAGTTTTAAACATAAAATTTCTTTTTCCATAAATTTTATTGATCTAAGTCTCCTAAGTTTAATGTTGTTGCTATTTACCCGATAATGATGGTATGTTCTTTTAGTGGGTTTTACTTTTTTTTTACTGGGAAGCAACATTTTTCAAAAAGTTTTTTTCGACATCCTTCAAAAACTTGTGAAGCGTCTTCTGTCATTGCTCACACGTAGCTCTCCCATCAATAACTATGTAATTAGTAATTACGATTCCACAAAAAAAAAATAGTTTTCAAAGCCACAATAACTTCGAAAGTTAGCAAATGTTTTGCAAATTTTCCCCATTTCACCCCCGTCCTCCATACGCAAAAGTTCGTTACAATCGCACAGCTGTCGCCGAAGTACTCCTGCGCAGCCCACCTGTTGCGCGTGCGCCGATGTGCAGCCAACTGTGTCTGAACTCGCTTTAAACTCCCCAAGTTGCTGGTTAAATAACTACAGGCGAGGTTTAAAATATCATTACAAGTTCAATGTGACATGCTTTTGTAAATTTACTTATAGTAAAAATTTTGTTCAACGCGGTCGTAGATACGAACCCTGAATCGGACTTATTTTCTGATAAATGGAAGACGATGTTGTCAGCTAGTTTGCGATTCTGTGAGATGACAGAGCGAAAGGATAAACTTATTTTAATGTTAATTTTGCTGTTCAAAATAGACTTATTAAATATACAATAAAGAATATCTATCTATCTATCTATAAATGTCCGAATAAGATTTTTAAGAAGAAAAAATCTGAGAAATTCAAACTGATGATAGTCTTTGTAGGATTCTCACACTAACAAAAAATTTGGACAGGACAACATAAATTATGTCGGATTGGCTTGTAGTTTTTAGTGCTATCAATCAGTTGATAAGAAGACCTAGATCATTTGTAATTTCAATTCACTTTTTATTGTACTTTTCGGTACAAAGTTTTTACAATGTTAAAATTAGATAATTAGTAACTTTCGGGATTGGAAATCATTAAAATTTGATCGTCTAGCACCTAATGTCGTCTTTAATCTAACACACAAGTACCTACCAACATTTCTATAATTTATAGACAAGGATCTTTCACTAGATACCAAGGCTATTTATCTCAAAAGGATCCATTTTAATCTTACTCGACAAGTCCTATCCTCAACTAATGCCTCCATACTTGTATATCAACTCCATATCGGCTTTCCTTCAGGTCATCATTGACTCCAGTAACCACACTTAATTCGAACACGACCCATCATCTATCTCTTTCTTTCACTACAAGTTAGAGCGGGATAAAAGAACTTTTCATAGCGAAGCCACAAAATAGATAGGTACAGAAGTCAATCTTCATACAAAGCGTGCTCGATCAACGCACACATAGACACCGCTCACGGACACGATACCTCGGCTCAATTCAGCTCATTGTGAGTGCGCATGCATCCGCTTGCGAGTCTTGAGACACGCGTCTGTGAACTGTTTTGTGAAATAATGGAGCAAAAAAAAAAACGGTTTTTTAAGTTCAACATTAATTGCAGAATTATCGTTTTTTAAGCTACCAGTTTTAAGACGTGATTAGGCAAGTATTTGCTTGTACTTTGATAGTTTGTTTTTATGTAACGCAGAACATTTAGGTAGGTAGGTAGGTACATGACTTAGTGGCCATATAATATTTTTACAATTTATATTAGAAATTGATCGAGTGGCGCCGGCCCTAGCGCGATTGTTGAGCGTAGGTATGAAACGTGAAGTACATACAGGGTGTAAGGGACAGCCCTCCACAAACTTTAAGGGCTTGCTCAGTAGACGAAACTGAACAACCTTCCACAAGACTTTTTTTCAGGAAACGAAAAAAAAAAATCTTACCATACAAACTGTCCAATCAAGTCTTTAATTTTGTATGGTGAGGCCGAATTTTTTTTTCGTTTTCTGAAAAAAAGTCTTGTGGAAGGTTGTTCAGTTTCGTCTACTGAGCAAGCCCTTAAAGTTTGTGAAGGGCTGTCCCTTACACCTTGTATATAAGATTGACTTCTGTACCTATCTGTATTGTGGCGAAGCTGACCCTTATTGCAGGGAAAGGTGCGGTGTCCGTTGTCTCGCTTCCTTGCGCAGGAGTCGATATTTTTTTGTTAGGAACTGTATTATGTCCATGTTCGTGGCTGGATTAAGTTGGGTGTCTTTTAGTGTTTCAGTAACTTGATGTATAAAATTGTGTTGGTTTTGTTTAAATGTGAAGTGGCGATGGATTATTCGAGATTGGAAAATTTGGATGATAGGTGAGTCTTTTCTTTCAAATTGGATTTGGGAAGGAGTTAACGAACTGAATAATTGATTTGTTTTGCGTGTCTATTCAACATGTAACTGGATTACTGCATAGTGCATACCCAATTAGGAAATTAAGTTACGGTAATAATTCTAGCCCTGAAACACGTGTGTTTTTTAAGACATCAGATTTTAATTGTCGGGAAATAATATGGGAATCGACTAGTATTGGTATCTATTGGACGCACACATAAATACGATTGTGATGAAATTAAGAATTATCAAGATTTTATAAAAAAAAATAGGTAATTTTTTAACCTAAAATAACACTTGATTATTATTTTAGGAAAATAATTTCCTATTTTGAGAATAGCTGAAATCGATTCAGTCGCCCATTCTGAACATACTACATTCAGTATGTCCGTTTATTATGTTGTAAGTTGTTAGAGGGAATTGCACCAATTTACTTTAGCAATAACCAATAATTATCAGCGGTCAAATCTCTGGTTAAGTTAAACGCGGTTTGCACCAACATAACGATAACTACGGTTAGAGATTGCGGGATTGTTCAATAGAGTTACTGTAAGGGTGAGTTGCACCATTTAACTATAACGATAACAAAGCCGTTAACAGTTGTCAAATCGTCGAATTGACCAATGAGCGGCCGTTTCACGGCTGGTTAAGGTTTGGTTATCGTTATAGTTAAATGGTGCACCACTAACTCACCCTAAGAGTAACATAGGTTGGTTTTAGTCAATACTTACAAGTTTTTAATGAAAATATCTTTTTCATCGCAAGCTTATTTAGCACGATATAATAATACCTAAGTATATAATTAATACTCGTCAAGACGAATCAAACGAGCCCAAACTCGATGGGGTTGTGTCATTTAACTACCAAGCTCCTATAGCCACCTGGTTCGATCATCAGATCAGCTCCATGCTATAATTATTTTGCATTGTCATCTGATTTACACATGGATGCAAAATTTCAGCTCAATCGGTAACCGGGAAGTGGGTCAAATTCAAGCGGCAAGATTTGATTACAGACAAACATCGGGACATGTGAAACTGAATAAAAGCTTGTGAAAAGTCTGACACGCCCTCTCTCTCCACTTTAGAGCAGGAGAAGATATAAAATGTTTTTCTACCTCCCAAAAAAAACCTTTTCAGAAAATCCCCGTGGCTCTAGCAATTACATCTGTATCGTGAGTTTTTTATTTTATCTTAATTCCGTAAAGCAGTGAAAAAGCGAAACGTTTTTCCCTATCCATATTAAAGTCTTACAGAAAAATCCATTAAATATGTCGCAATATTTCATTTACTTCCATATTTCTCCAATTCCGCTTTCAGCATTTTAATACTCATTTCTTTGGATTTGAAACAGTATTTCACTCGTTATTTTTGAGACATTGTAATACAGTTAAGGAATGGAATTCTAAGCCGAAGTCTGTTCCCTTATAGCGACAATTTGAAGGTCTGAAGGTTGGGTGTGGTTTGAAGGTTTGTAGGTCAAGAGTGAATAGGTTACTTCTAGGCAAGCGTGCTCCATCGTCGACCACACCCTCGCTTTCTATCAGGTGAGATAGTAGTCAAGTGTGAGCCTATCAATTATTAGACAGTTAGTTGATAATTAGTTCAATCAAAGGTCATATTTAAAACTAACTTCTGCCAGCAGCTTCACACGCATGAAACCAGTTAATTATCCAAAGGGAATGTAGGTACTCTGGGGATAAAAACTGTCAATATGATATCCGATTTTTTTTTTTTTGAGGTGGACTCAGCGCGAAGCGTGTGTGTGAATGCAAGAGTGTCAGGCTTTTACTGACTAAAGCTAGAACAACATTAGACCGATGTACACGTGTACACGCCTGATTTGTACATAGAACGACGTCGCGTGGCGTGGATCAAGTGTAGCTCTACAAGTCTAGTATCATATAAAATAATAATATTCCACAAATATCACACAACGCCGTCCAGTCCCAAGCTAAGCAGAGCTTGTGTTATGGGTAGTAGATAACTGATAAATATACTTAGAATATATTTCTAAATACATAGTATATTGACACAGAACAAATGATCATGCTCATCACATAAACATTTGCCCTGGGTGGGAATCGAACCCACTACCTCCGGCATAGCAGTTAGGGCCACTAACCACTAGACCACCAGGCCAGTCCAAAATACGTGGCACTCATGTGAGCAGTGTAGTTCTACCTTAAAACCCATCCTTACAATTGCTCTTTGCGTTCCGGGCCCTGGTAATTCTTTCGATCATATTCGCAGTCCAGGCTAGAATAATTCTAATAGCTAATTATTTAAGGATTTAAGGCATGATGACGATTAATGAAATTCGTTCTGAGTTAGTGGTAAGAAGTAACAATCTTTCGCCTTTAAAATATTAATATAATAAAGTCGCATAACCTAAATATTTTTTTCTTTCATTCCTGTTTATTCAAAAGCATCCTGAGAACGTACCAGTATTGCTATCACACCAGTTGTTTACCAACACGGGATTCCATTAAAGAATAACTATAAAAACGTTATAATTTCTTCCTCTTTTCATTAACACTGCATCCTCTAGTGGTAAAAAAAGAATCTGTACAGTTAGTGTGGCCGCACACGGGCCACATGTCACAACTACAAGCCGCCATGAGAAGTTAGCGGCCACAAAGGCAGCTGAAGCGTGCGACAGCCACCTGTGGCCAGTGGCTGCTACACTTTTAGGGCTCCGTACCCAAAGGGAAAAAACGGGTCCCTATTACTAAGACTTCGCTGTCTGTTCGTCCGTCTGTCAATCTGTCTGTCACCAGGCTGTATCTCAAGAACCGCGATGGCTTGACAGTTGAAATTTTCACAAGTTACGAATTTCTGTTGCCGCATTATTGTTGTTATACAACAAATACAAAAAACAAAATAAATTAAATATTTAACGGGGTCTCCCAACAACAAACGCGATTTTTTTGCCGAATTTTCCTAAGGACGGTAAGAAACCCTTCGTGCGCGAGTCCAACTCGCACTTGGCCAGTTTTTTTTACTCATACGCGCAGTATCATAATGGACTCTTACGAAGAAGGTTGAAATGCGCGAGTGGCATGTGTTTTGTATCAGCGTTTAGTGGCCAGTGCGGGCCACAAGACGCGAGCAGCTGTAGCGTGTAGCGGCCACCGGCGTCAACCGTATGCGGCGAATCCATATAAAAGTATGAAACCTACAGGAAATATGCCGGTGGCGGCGTTTTGTGGTTGTGGCTGGTGGCCCGTGAGAGGCGACTCTTTAAGTCTTAACGTCTATATTAACCAGCAGTTAAGTCGTAGCGGAGTTAACTCGATCGTTGAATTCATAAGTCTTCCGGATTACCGCTCGGTCGAATGTAATCTGCATATTGAGTGCTTCGTAATACCTATAATCGTATTTTCTAGTTATCTTTTAGTCTCTATGGAAATTAACGGTTTTTGTTAGGGGACAGATTTAAGTGAACCCCGGGGCCATGGAACATAAGGCAAAGAAGGTACATTGGAGTGGGTATTAGTCAGTAAAAGTCTGACACACCCTTCACTCCGCCCAAGAGCGGGAGAAGTCTTTGGATCATTTCCCAACTAAAAAAAAGACTACAGTTTAAAAATACTTTTTCAATACATCTACTCGAACTTGTTCTTATCTCTACCGCTTTTAGGCACGCAATTAACTGTTTTCCGCACTAGTACGGAAAAGTGCGCAAGCTTGCCCTCCACAATTTATTGCATTTAAAGTATCAGGCTGAGCTCTAAGGGCTAAACCCCCACGAGTCGCGTGTCAACCTTTGTTTATTTATGTCTTCGTAAGTGTATTAAAAAACGTCTTTTGATACACGTGGAAAGTCACAGCAACACTCGGCTCCATATTTATTTATTTAATGCTTTATGCACACAAAAGTACAGAGGCGGACTTAATGCCTTCTTACAAGGAATTTCGCAGTGGGTCGCAATGACAAATAATATTCCACAACTATCACACAACGCCGTCTAGTCTCAAGCTAAGCAGAGCTTGTGTTATGAGTACTAGACAACTGATAAACATACTTATATATTTCTAAATATATACATATTATAGAATTACATTTTGATCGTGGTCATCAAAACAATTGTCCTGGGTGGGAATCGAACCCTTCGGCATAGCAGTTAGGGCCACACACCACTAGACCAACAGGCCTGTCAAAATATTCTCCACATGTATCAAAATGTTATATTAACTAAGTTTTATGTATCTTCAGTCCTTATTCTAGGTGGGCCTGAGAAGTTTCCTTCAGATATTATCTCAGGACTTGTACAGCATCAAATTTCTCAATACATAGAAGAAGCTCCTTATCAGCAAAATCTCCATAATCATGCAGAACCGCGTAGGTGTTAAGTTAGCATTCATTAAGTAGGATTCATGCTTTCTATTTCCGGACCAATATGCTAATGTCTCCATTGATAAGAATCTTATAGTTATATGTAACTATATAGTATATGTAATTATGTATAAACTATCTCATCTTAGACGCCTATGCAGCTGTTGGTACTTGGAATCTTTGATATTCTTTGACTTCGCTTGCGTAGCGTATTGTACAGGTACCGTGGGGCCCACCAGAGTAGGCCTTACAGAAGGGGTTCCGGGGTGGTCTTTTAAGTCTTTTAAGAGGTCTCTGGGCTGATGGTGATCACCAGGGTGTTTTATGTTAGATAAGAATCACACACACCCTGGTCTTTCACCGAGAAGTCCAGGTGCCTTTTGAAGGTTCCCTCAGTTCCCCCCCCCCGTTAAAAAGGTACTTACTTACCTTTTGACAAAGGCAGACAAAAGCAATTTTGATTTGGAGCTCTGATTTTTCTGAGCTGTGATCTGTTGTTATGTGCCCCGATTTTGGATGCTAATTCATCATCGTCATCATTGCTGCCAAAAGACGTCCACTGCTGATCGTAGGCGTCCCCTAAGTGTCATCACAATCATCGGACTGATACATTCGTTTATCTCGCATCCTTCGGAGTCCCGCAACCCTCAGGTCGGTTCACAGCAAATTCACATGATCAAATGGTGATCTCCGAGCTTGGTAATTATCGGGGTGATTTGAGTGAGGTAAGAATCCCATACTTCCTGGACTTTCTCCTAAAGTCCAGGCGCCTTTTGAAGGTTTCCCCTTGAAAACAAAAAAAAGAGAAAATGCCTGCCAGGGCTGCAGTATTGTTTGAAAGAGTGACCTGCCCCAGAACGTGAATGGCAACTGAAGGAACATTGATGTATTTTAGTCAGTAAAAGTCTGACATTCCCTCTCGCTCCACCCACAGCTTGAGAAGTTTTTTGATGACTTCCATCCTAAAGTAGACGATGTAGTTCGCCTATTATGTACCACTGCTGGGCGAACACATCTCCCATTTCATTAAATGTCTGTCCTCAGCCATTGTGGCCAGTCCCTCGTCTTGGTCTGCCGCGATGTCACCTTACGTTTAATGGGACCCAATAAGTGGATCTATCAGCCCACAGCTCATCTGACATGCGGCAGACATGTCCCGCCCAATCCCGCTTTTGTTTTTTTTTAATTGATATAAACTAGTGCTTGACTGCGATCCCACCTGATAAACGAACTAGTCTATTAAGAGCCTATTCTCTCTAGCCTTGAAGACACCTAAATTACAATTGGACGGAAAAGCCGCAGCAGGCAAAGTATTCCAGTCCTTCAATGTTCGCGGTATAAACGATGAAGCGAAACGCTTAGTCATGACCGTAGAAGTTTCAACAACGTTACGATAGCGGCTTTTCAGGTAACAGCTTTTATCTTAGTTTTTTCTTCACCCTCAAAAAAAAAAAGTTTTCCGTGTCGTATTTTCGCCTGTGTATAAACGCGCGGAAAACTGCCAATTATGTTAGGGTAAAGTTTATTTTAGGCCCTTAGTATAAACTTAGTTGAATTGTTGTTCAATACATAGTAACATAACCATCTTTTATGTAAAGCAAGTCTATGTATTCAATTACTTTCACATCATTTACTTACGTTATTGGGTCCCTCCCTACACAGAATAACTCGACGACTTATGTAATATAGAGGATAACAAGCTAGCTACTTTTAACAATGAATACCATATTGTATGTTTGACTATATTTCTTTACAAGTGGATTTTTTTAGATGGCTGTTAGTTGTTGCGTATTTTTAGAGTTTGAGTTAGTAAAAGTCAATTTACCTACATTATGTCGAATAAAAAATATAATATGTAAATGTAGGTAAAAGTTTTTTTATGTACTTTTGCCCCTAGTGTTCCAGAGCTGCGGTAACTCTTTCGGACACTCCCCAACTTAAGCCTAAAAGGCTGGCTACCCTACGCCTGTGCTCCAAGCTATGTAGATTGGATATAATCAAATCTGGAGCACCAATTAGCACTTCGCATGCTTTTCCGCTGTTTCCAAAGCTAGATGGCATTTTTCAGCACCAGCCCTTTTGTGGCTGCAGATCACAAGATCGGACCTGTGCTTTATAGAACATTAAAAGCTGTCCCGATGTGAAGTACCGCCGCAACGGATCTTTGCAAGAACGCCGAGTTTCCTAGCAGTTACCTTAGCTTTGGACTCAATAAACCTTGGTTTAAGGTTTGGGGAAATTTCAAGTTCCAGAAGCTGAACGCGAAGAAGTAACATATTCACACTTTCTTTTTTTTAGGTGGAAAAATCATCCAATGACATCCCCCGCTCTTCGGCGGAGCGGGAGATAGTGACAGACTTTTACTGACTAAAAACACACCCCTGTTCCCTATTTGCCATTATTCCAGGGCTCCGGGGATCTCTTTTGCATCACCCATGACCCCAGCCGCCCGCGAGCCCGAGCCTACGGTGGCCGGAAATCGGGATCCGAACCCTGGCGACTAGGACGTATTCCCTCTTGACATAAAGCTGTTTGTAGCTATCAGGAAACACAAACTCCAGCAAGCTACTCCACCTTAGTAGATATACGAATGAGCTTATCTCTTCAACTTGAAAACACTTATCCGTTAAATCATTCGCAAAGAAACTTCGCAACTAAATACCTTACCGTAACGTTATCACATCGTAATTACGTCTTTATTGGCAGTTAATGACACGTTCCGTCTGACAGGCCTCAGACCTTAGTAATGCACTAGACCCCAGCAGTGACCGAGGGCTGGCGTAAAATTATAGCTCCGTGGCACTAAGTAACGGATAAGTCATATGTGGAGGGTGGGTCGAGGGATAAGCGGAAGCGATTTATTTATTTCCTGCTCTATTTTTTCTGGTTAATCTTTTACATACTGCCAAGCGTATGTCAAAATATTGTTTGAATATTTAAACTAGACCTATATTGGACCGATGCACATGTGTAACACGCCTGATTTGTACGTAGAACGACGTCGGGTGGCGTGGATCAAGTGTAGCTCTAAAAATCTGGTTGCCTTGTAAAATGTATGGAGATCGACGCATCCAGATCAGCGTGTGTAGTACACGTGTGCACAGTGTAGTTCTACATTGAGTCTCATCCCTATACCTATTTTCTATTGATTTTATTGACTTTTCAAACTCGTGTTATTAGCAAAGTTTTTAGCAATGTTTACAAGAATTAAATGATGTCTTCACCGTTTTTTTCTACGCTTGATTACCTGCACTGGTTATAGAGTTTCGTCTTGATACACATATGTTGGACGAAAAAATACCGCGCAGCTTCCCGAACGTTGCCCAGCCGAGATTCGATAGTGACCTGTTTCTCGAGTTTAAACCAACCTAATTGGACCATCTGTAAACATCCACAACATCGACTGTAGAGTCTCCGATCATAATAGGAATGAGTGCTAAATGGTTGTTTACCATGAGTTTGTCTTTGTCCATGTTCATCTTAAGACCCTGTCTTTTGGAAGATCTACTGATGTCATCGATCATTGTAGGTACTGAGTCCTCCCACGAAGTGAAGCAACGACCTGGTGAGGGTTGCGGAATTGTGATGGATGTAATACGCTCAGGAACGCGACACTTGGAGAAGGCCTATGCGTGTCCAACATAATTATTTTAGCCGAAACACGTCCGCGTCTTTATGATGATGATAAAATTATGATGATAATGAGACTTGAGGTTGACGTGATTTTATATGGTGTAAGAACAATCTTCCATCGCTTACCTCTCATCACTTGGCCCACACGCCTCGCGCCCACTTACCGTATCGCTAGCTCCGTAACGTTGCTTATAAATATTTCACGTAATACTCGTGGAAAGGCCCGCAGTCCCGCGCTGCTAGCTGTGGGCTATTGACTGTTTACTTACATAGAATATGGAGACCTATCAAAGTAATATACCTAGTAGATAGATCAGGTTGGTATTTTATTACTTATCTCCGTTGTGCTCACATAATAGAAGTAACCAGAAACATGTAACCAATATTATATGTAACACATAATATATATGTAACACATAATATGATATAAAAGAGTGTCCATGGAGTTTCTTGCACGTTCTTCTCCATAGAGATCTACGCTTTGGAACGTGCAATTTAGCTTCACTTTTTTTGGACTAACCGACATTTGACTATTCAAAAGTGCCTGTAAATGGTCTATTTTAAATAAATGCTTTTGATTGATTGATTTGATTTGATCAGATTTGGTTTTTGAGGTTCCTATCAAACGTTTTTTTTAATGATATAAACTAGTGCTGGACTGCGATCCCACCTGATGGTAAGCAGTGATGCAGTCGTTGATGGTGAGGCGCCCTAGTTTATTAAGATCCTATTCACTCTAGCCTTGAAGACACCGAAATTATAATCGGACAGGAAGACCGCAGCAGGCATATTGTTCCTGTCCTTCGATGTACACGGTATAAACGACGAGGCGAAACGCTTAGAGCGGACCGTAGAGGTTTTAACAACGTCTGATACTCGCCGTACGTCAGGTTGTCCGATGGCAGAAATGAGATGGCGGTTACCGTGAAAATGTAGGAACATGGGTGCATTTTAGTCTGTAAAAGTCTGACACGCCCTCTCGCTCCACCCTAAAGCGAGAGAAGTCATTTGATGATTTCTCACCTCGATTAAAAAACAAAAAATGACAATTGGGTTGTAAAGTTGTAATGATAATTGTTCTAAATGCTAAAAATCAGCCTTGAAAGAAACTGAAAAATTGAATTGCGTTGAAAGGCCTTCCACAAGCTGGACCGGTGATCTGGTGAGGGTTGCGCGAATCTGATGGATGCGAGACGCACAGGACCGGTCATTATGGCGACACTTGGGGGAGGCCTTATGTCCAACAGTGAGCGTCCTTCGGCTGAAATGGTGATGAGAAACTGGAATTACATAAATGAAACATAACTTGTCCTTATTTGATTAGATAGCAATAAACTAAACTACCGATTCACAATAGAATGTAATCCATCAGTCAAATCACTAACCAGTAATAGATAACGATTCGAGGTTTCACGTGTAACGTTTCA
Organism: Mythimna ferrago; assembly: GCA_910589285.2. Classification (NCBI taxonomy): domain Eukaryota; kingdom Metazoa; phylum Arthropoda; class Insecta; order Lepidoptera; family Noctuidae; genus Mythimna; species Mythimna ferrago. The sequence continues at coordinate 25,795,459 of OU342677.1, read as the reverse complement.
ATTTACCTCAATTAGTCTAATTATTCACAAACAATAATATTTACATAATCTACATACGTAAAATCATGAATTCGTACCTATACCTAATGTACACAGTATTTGTGTACTATAGTTGTTACGTTTTACCGTGGCGATGCCGGTCATTGATCTATTGATCTGACTCATTTATTGGACCGCGGGGAATTTCTGAAAAGGAATCATGTGGTCCTAGAACGCATAGGGCAACTAAAGGTGTGATTTTAGTCAGTAAATGTCTTACACGTCCTCCTGCTCCGTTCTGGGGCAGGAGGACATTGTTTGATAAAATGTCGTTGGATAATTTCCCGCCTCAAAAAAAATCTACATTTATTGTAACTCGCGATTACATTCTTCGATTCGGCTAAAGTTCGTACTTGTTCACCGTCTAGTGTAAATAGTTACTCTTTTAAACGTACTCGGTCCCTGAGATCGAACAGCACATTAGTGATCGCCGAATTCGGTGAACTAAGACCAATAGAATTCAATTCGGTTACTGGAATTAGTGACCAACCTAATGTAAACGCGCAATAAAGCTCAAAAACAGAAGCAAACTTTGAAAATCGTCGGGATCGACATCTTTCGTGATCCAACAGTTTTTTTTTATGTTCACATTTTACAACACCAACCTCTAGTTTATGCTACTTCACAGTTTATTGACTTCCTACGAAGACAGAATTTAGGAAGGAGCATTGACCGTAAACGCCATGTTAAAATGAAGCAACTATAGATAGTATTCGACATTGGAACTATTGTAAATTATGCAACGCGTTTCGGTTAGATTTACATATACAAACATACATTATATATTACTATCTTTGTGTATCTAGCATTACTAATGTAGAACTCGTGTCTGCTCTATTATAAATGCATTATTATTTCGCGTATTCTAATGTGAATTTCTAGTTAGAATTGATGTTTTCCTTTGAAATATGAAACTCATTTATGTGGTTCACCTTTGTTTTATTAGGAGTACGGTGAAGGTTAGGTAGCGTCTCTTGGGCTTCAGATTGACGCGCTACCAGTGATACCTAATGGTTGGGAAAAATCCAAAATGGTTGGGTTTGACCCCGTGACCTTTGAAGCACTCTTTGAATTATAGACCAACATATAATATTCAGTTTTAATTAGTTCAAATATTATTCTTTTGTTTTACTATCTGTGTATAAAAAAGTACTAGCTTTTGCTCGCGTGGCTTCTCTCCCGCTCTTCCCTACTACCCTACTCTACCCTACTCTACCTTACTCTACCCTACACTACCCTACATTAAACTACTCCAAACTACTATGACTAGGAACGTGAAGTTTTGCACAAGGCTTCCTATGAAGCCTGACTTAGCGACCACTAAGAAAACCAAAATCAGTAACTGAATGGATTCCAATAGTTTTTACATCATGTCCTAAAAATATTTAAAAAGGTCACAAGTTGGACTCCACCGATACTAAGTACAATACAGGTCTGAATAACGAACATTAGGCGCCAGCAAAGAGCTGGATGCAAGTGAAAAACAACCCCTCAGTCGCCTGGATGGTCCGGTGACTATGTATTTTTGCTGACATAACAAGCTAATAACTTTGTGATTTTTCGTGATACAGTTATGAAATTATGTACATAGATTCTTTACATAAGAATACTAGACATGAACTAATGTTGTATATAATCTATGTGACATCAATAGGAGCAGACAGTAATGAAAGACTCGAGTGAAACCGCGGGAGACAGCTAGTCCACAATAACCCGCCTGTACATACTGTACACATACCTGTACCGGCTGTACCCCTAGCCAAGTTGATTATCTGTAATCGTTAACGCTAGTCGAAAACGAATCAAATGTATAGGAATGACATCATCTCAACGATAAATCACGTAATCAGAACAAACGAAAATACGTAGCCAAGTTCACAACGTTCAAAATGATAGAATGAAATGTTATCGTTTCTACAATGTTCAACGCTACGTCCTTTGTTATACAAACGCTACATTGTAGAACGAACTGCCGACTCAGGCGCTTCAACATGGCTACCAACTTATCGTTTTCTACAATTGCTGACACGTGGTTGTATAGTCATTGGCTGACGCCGATGCGTTACCGATTGGAGAACGGAATTCGACACGAATCGGTTGTAACTTGGCTAGGGGGCTGTGCCTGTAGTACATGTTTACATACTGTTATTAACTTATTATATAAATGCCAATTTTTCAATTTCAGCTCTCAGTAATCTGATATGGCTGACTGCGTAATTTCAGACTTTGATTTATTTAATACGTAATATCGCAACTGTTGTTATAAACGCAAGGTTTCATCCATCTATAATTATTACATAAAAAAATTAATGGCTAAATGTGTTGCTAAACGCAAAACTCGAGAATTTGGATAAGGACCAATTTGGATGTTTTTTTTTTTTTTTCAAAGTATGTCTCGGGCGGAGTCTAATCTAGGTCTTATAAGAAATGAGGAGAAAATTGGAACAAGTTTTTAATGAAAATATTTTTTTTTTCTTACCGAGCTTTTATAGCGCGGTATTTATGTATTTATACACCGCTAAATTTTAATCGTTTTAATCCCGTGGTGGGTCGATCCGGTACATGAAACACTGTCTATTTGTAAAGATAAAATTAAAAAATAAAGTACCTTTTTTTCAAAACTCGTATTAATTTACGCATGTACGAAATTAATTTCTTTAAGAAAACGTCAGCTGAGCGAGTTCAATGACCTGTAGTTAATAGTCGGCGTTGCGTACAAACTACCTACAGCTCATTGAAAAAAGGTACTTTATTTTTTAATTTTATCTTAACAAATCGATAGTGTTTCATGTACAGGATCGACCCTCCACGGGATTAAAACGATTAAAATTTAGCGGTGTATAAAAGGAGAAATTGACTTGACTGACATATCAACGCACCTCCAAAGTTTTGCATAAGATATCCTTTTATGATGATGTAAACGAGGACGCCAAAGTCCCAGCAGTGGGAACTTTAAAAGGCATATACATTCTTCTCTTCTTCTTCCTGCCCTTATCCCATATTACTTGGGGTCGGCGCAACACGTTTTCTTCTTCCATTCTGTCCTGTCACCCGTCGGACTATCACTAACTCCCTTTTCTGTCATATGACTTCTCACACAATCCATCCATCTTTTATAGATAATGTTGCTTATTTTACTGACAATATCCAATTACGATACAATAACACCAGATCCATATCTACACAAGTTACATATAGCTTTTGATAAAATTCAATGGCTCGGCAAAAATAACTTCGAATAGTACAAAAACTTCCATTAAATAACATGAAGGAAACAAGAAAGAGGGGACTTTCCTTATTTCTTTTCCGCAATTTAGCCAAATCGATTTGCGCTCACGATTTAGTTTTTCGAACGAGTTAGCACACTGAACACTGAAAAATGTTCGTGATTTACAACGTATTTACAGAACAGATTTATTAAGTATTGGAAAGTTACTCTTGTTAAGAAAACACTTCAATGGAAAACTGTTACACTTTAATGAAAAGAAAAATTATTTTTATTAAGAAACCACTTCAGTAAATCCTTGTTATTTTGAGAAGTAATGACTAGAGTACAATTACGAGACTTGTAATCGGTTTTTCTCGTATATTGTTTACTTTTCTATATCTTTTGAAGGTCTCCCACAAAGTGGACCGATGACCTGTTGAGGATACGAGATAGACTTAATCTGTCATTGTGGCGACACTTGGAGGAGGCCTATGTAAGCTATGGTGGCCCGATCAGGTCATCGGGCCCCGAAGGATGCGAGACAGACAGGATCCTATCGAGGAAGAGGCCTATGTGAGTTATGGTGAAATGATGATCATTTGAAAATCAAATTCTAGATTTTGGATTTGTTAGACACTGTATTTTTTTTTTTTTTGTTAGGTAGAAGAAACCTATTCACTCTCGACTTAAGGCGTATAGTCCCTTGAACCATCTGACCAAAATTATGTGAACGCAACTCTCGCACTCGTCAATCTGTGCATTTATTTGCGGCCAGCAGCGCCCGGAAAGCGCTTTAAATCCATTTTCTCTACGAGATATTGATTGATTTACATATGCAATGTTCACTTTGAAGAATATTTAACCACCAATTTTATGCGTAAAAATGTTTCTAAAGGTCCAAGCCGTTTCGAAGGAGTAGGGAAAAGTTGCGAAATTGCTAAATATTTTTTTTTGACAAAAGTATTAATTGCACGAAAAAATCAAATGTTGATATTATTGTTCATGAATCTATAAAAAACATATATATTTTTCAAACCAATTGACCTAGCCGTTACGGAGGAGTAGGCCTCAGAAAATCACTATTTTATGGCACTTTTCGGGCGCTTGGCCCTTAAAGATTCCACTGCCTAGCCTGTATTTCACCTATCCAAGTAAATCAAATCTTTTTGTAGAAATTCCTAACGTAGATATTTCAGTTCTAACCAATTATTACGCTTTATGAAACAAGAGATTGAACTGCAGATTAACTAAATCCTGGTTTTCAAAAATGAGAGTTATTAATTTGTTCAGTAAAGTTGTAAACAACAGTAATACTACATAGTTAACAATAACAAAAACATTACTGAAAACAAATCCGCCACTTAAAATGAAAGCTGTTAAAATAATCACAGCTTTCCAATTATTCAGTCCAGTATCCATAAAATCTTCCAATGAAATATTCGCTGAAGCGCCAATATTTCCCCGAAGCTTTTCGTTGTAAACAAAACAAACATATTTATTTAACCATGTATTTATTTTCACTCAGGAATTGATTTCAAAGGAATTTTTCAGTAAGGATGTCGAAATTGTAAGTATCGATAGTATTAAAATACGTTTGCCCCCCTAGCCAAGTTACAACGCCTCCAATTCCTTTGTTTTGACCAAGTGACTGAGCGTTGTGATGACGTTAGAACAAAGGAATTGGAGGCGTGGTCGACTCGAGGCGATCCTTCTGTACTTTCGATATAATTATTCCAAATAAAATAATCGATTGGTATTTTTTGGATGAAAAAAAAATATCGATGGTCAATTCTAAACTCCAGCCTTTTGAGCACGCCACAGTCATAGAGGTAAGTTCCCCTCTTTGAGGAGTTGTTGAAGAAGTGCCATGACGGGCGTTCTCACCTTCAGCATGACTCAGGTCCTCACCGGACATCATGACCAAGAAAAACCCTTTTGAACTTCGATTTTTACGATACATGTAGAAATGTTTTTGATTTACATTTTTTTTATTATGCATAGGCTCGCATTTCACCACTATCTTACCTCATAGTAAGCGGTGATGTAGCCGACGATGGATCACGCTTGCCAAGAAGCAACCTATTCACTCTTGACTTAAAGATCCCTAGGTTATAGCTATCAGGACACGGGCGAGAAATTCCACTCCTTAGTTGTACGCATAATGAATGTGTTCCCAAAACGCTTTGTACCTACGTGTGGGTTGGATGTCCACTATGTACTGATGGCATAGCGCCGTACCTCTAGTGGTGCGATGATGAAACTGACTTGGCGGAATTAGATTATGCCATTCATGCACACTCCCCAACGATAGCCAACCGACAGAAGACCGACAGACACATTTTTTTCGCCAGGCCTAATGTTCAAGTAAATATTTGTCAATAGAACATTGTGGTGGATGTCAGCTTGCAACAGGCACGATTGCACGACCTACTTTACTCTGTAAATGTTTACTGTCGCCATTTTCAGTGTTGAATAAATAAGTTTCATGAGAGTAACGGTACATTTACACGGGCGTTTTTTCACCTCGAATAGGGGATTGTTTTTTTTTTTTTAATGAGATGTTAATGTTGACTTTTGTAATAAGGGGTCCTACCATGGGCTCTTAAAGATGGTCCAATTGACGACCTAAAATGAACTGTTGTATCGATGGTGTAGTTCTACCAACCCTCTTTCTCGCTCGTACGACTGACAAGTGCTATGTGTTCCAAATGAGAATAGGACCGATTGCTACATTTTGACGTCTCGCCGCACTGTCAAATTGAAGAAATTTAGACAAAATTAAAGAACTCAGAGATGAGTAAAATTGAAGAACTTCTAATTAAACTTTTTTTGTTTACAGTTCATAAATAAATTATTTTTTTCGTAAATTAATTTAAGTTTAAAAATTTCACTCCTCGATTTGACAGTAAATCGTGACGTCACAACATGGCGAGCGATCCTATTCTCATTTGGAACGCATTGTACATTCTTTTTGAGATGCGATGGTTGGATGGTGAAGATTTATTTTTGAGATTGGTAATCATCAAATGAGATCTCCTGCTCTTGAGTGGAGCGAAACGGCGTGTCGGATTTTTACTGAGTAAATCCCACCTATGTCCTTCAGTCGGCGCTTGCGTTCTAAGGCCACAGTTACTCAAACTTTTTGCAGCAAATAGTACGTTTTCTTTAGGTGGAAAATCATGCAATGATTTCTCCTGCTCTAGGATGGAGTGGGGGTGTGTCAGATTTTCACTGACTAAGACCAACTCTTGCCTTCCTTCCTAGGACCCCGGGGTACCCTTTTAGACGACCCACGGCAGCAAACACTACGTAGGGTATACTTATTTCTAAAGACAAAAGTCTTCCTTCGCTTCTTCCATCAAAATTGAAAGGGTATTGGGCCCTAAGCAAAGCGACATGCTATCGTTGACAGCTGACTGTCGAAATGTTGAAATGTTTAGGAACGTAAAATATCGGACGTGCACGTCATTCTATATTTTTGACTTATTGACGATCGTTATCGTCACGACCCTATTTAATTTAACTGAGCATTTAATTAATATAATAATGTTTTCCACTGCTGTGATTCAGGCTTTTCCTCTAAGCCACCCGGGTCCAGTGTGGGTTGGTGGATGTCACATGTCTTCGTAGGCATGTCATGAGCAGACACCATGTTCTTCTTCTCCATTTTGCGAGCACTGGTGGTGAAATAAATTACACAAAGTGAAGCGCCTGTCTGGGTTCGAACACCACTTCCCTCAATAGAGACTAAATTACTTTAGCTGAAAATGTATTTTAAAAAGCCTACAAAATTGGTAGATTGCCGACTGTCGTTTGTATTACATAGTTCTCAAATCGAATGTCACGGGGATCTTGTCAAAAAGTTTTTAAAGGTAGAAGTACACTGCGTGTGCCACACACTCCGATATGAGCGCGTCGATCTCCATACATTTTATATGGAAACTAGACTTGTAGAGCTACACTTGATCCACGCCACGCGACGTCGTTCTACGTACAAATCAAGCGTGATCCACGTGTGCGTCAGTCTAATGTAGCTCTAGCTTTAGTCTCGCCTGGAAATCTAGCATAGAAATTTTCGCCTATCGCCGGGCGAGGAATCTTTCCCTGTAAATGAGCCTTACAGCTGAATTTATGATAACCGTAAACAACTGTAAAATGATACTTTACACAGACCGCAGCCATTTTGAGCAAAGTTAATTAAACGACATGGTACAAGCGTTGTGGTTGTAATATGTGTGTGATTCTGTATGTATATTATAATATCTGTTGTGTATGTAGATTATTTATTTAATCTTCATGCAATATACTCGTAAAAAAAATACAAACTTCCGAATTGAGAACCTCCTCCTTTTTTAGAAGTCGGTTAAAAAGTACAAAGTCGGACTTATACTTAAGTATACATACCTACACCGCTAAATTTTCATCGTTTTAATCCCGTGGACAGTCGATCCTAAGTCAGCTGAGCGAGTCCAATGACCTTTATGTAGTAGTTGGCGTTGCGTACTAGCTACCTACAGGCCATTGAACTCGCTCAGCTGACGTTTTCTTAAAGAAATTAATTTCGTACATATACGTAAATTAATTCATTAAACTCCAAGCGAACGCCGCGCACCCATTGTCTTTCTATTGTGTCTGTAATTTCCACGATTGAAAGGTTAATACGAGTTTTGAAAAAAAAATAGGTACTTTATTTTTTAATTTTGTCTTTACAAATCGATAGTTTTTCATGTACCGGATCGACTCTCCATGGGATTAAAACGATCAAAATTTAGCGGTGTATAATTCCATAGGCGTTCTCTACCAGTCAACCTAGGGTGGTGAACAAATTATATGCTATATGCATGTACCATATATTTTGTTCTGGTCATCCACATCATCGCTTACCATCAGCTGAAATAGTTGTCAAACGCGAGATTATCAATAATGATTATTAAAAAAATATATTTCGAATTATCTGGCCTAACGTAATTCGTAGAAAGAGCAAACAGAGTGCTATTTATTAACCCGTTACTATTTGCTTCGTTCAACAGACCAAAAAAGTATATATGCGTGAAAAACATTGTTTTGTTCGAAACTACTTTCCAAATTAACATCGTTCTTCCAATTGCTCTAAAAGCCAAAATTAATTCCCCCCTTTTTGTTCGGGACCGCGATAGGTAAACACGAACCTAACCAAATAGCTCTGTAATGAATGTTAAGTGTGAAGTTAACGCTTTTCTCCAACTTCTAATGTGTTCACTACCTGCCTACCTTTTGATACAGGCAATGTTGTTCTTTAGTTCTGATTTAAATTAGGATAGGTTAATCTGACCCCATAGCCAAGTTACAACCGTTTCGTTTCGATTCTCTTGTGTCGAACACCTTGAGTTGACCACGCCTCCGTTTCCTTTGTTCTGACGACATCTCAACGCTCAGTCACGTGGTCAGAACAAAGGAATCGGAGGCGTGGCCAACTCGAGGTGATCGACGAAAGAGAATAGATACGAAACGGTTGTAACTTGGCTAGGGGGGCAGATATTGACCTATCCTAATTTAAATCAGAACTAAAGATTTTTAATTCCTGTATCAAAAGGTAGGCAGGTAGTGAACACATTAGAAGTTGGAGAAAAGCTTTAAGTGTAACTGTAAGTTGTAACTTGGCTACCGGCTGTTTATTTGAGCTCCGATTTTGGAAGCAGATTCATCATTATCATCATTTAAGCTGAAAGACGTCCACTGTTGGACATAAGTTTCCCCTTCTCTAATTGTCTCGCATCCACAGCACACATACGAGCAGATTCAGAACAAATCAGTAATCAGAAACGTTTATTTCAAATAGACCATTTACAGGCACTTCGGAACTGTCAGAATGTCGGTAGGTCAAAAAAAAAAAAATTGAAGCTAAATATTTATATGGCTTACAGTGAGTTAGTTAATTTACATGTTTGAACGCACCTACGATACAGTCCTTATTCCTATGTTCTGTGTGTGTTCAGTGTGGGACCATATTTTCTTTGTATAAAAGTAAACAAATCTGTGTGCCAAGCCAATGTCACAAAATAGATAGGAACAGAAGACAATCTACATACAAAGCGCGCTTGAGCAACACACATATAGACACCGCTCACGGACACGATATCTCGGCTCTATAGCCCGGTCGCACTCGTACAGTTCGGCGCAACGCGCTGACCCTAGCGCGATCGCCGAGCGTAGGTATAAAAAGTGGAGTACATACATGAGATTGACTTCTGTACCTATCTGTTTTGTGCCAATGTTTATGTCCGCTTCCAGAATAACCCGATGCGACTGTTTAAATGAAACCCCGTTTCTATGGAACACAGCACCCCTTACTATGACCGGCGCCAGATTTTATGGCTTCTGACTATCTGTCATAACTGTGAAAGATGTACAAATGTCGACCGGGACTAACGGTTTGACGTGCTTTCCGAGGAATGGAAACAATAAAGTTCGCAAATAAATCTTCGCAAATACTTCTCACTGTCACTTATCTTATGCAGGTCGATTTTAATTTAATACAACTTCGTTAAGTATAAAGCTAGTATTACATTAGACCGACCCACACGTGTCAACAACATCGTCGTGGCGTGGATCAAGTGTAGCTCTACAAGTAGTTTTGCCAGACGTCCCGATTTGTGCGGGATGTCCCGATTTTTAGGGGTCTAGGGACGCGTCCCGATTAGCACCTGATCGGGACGCTAAATGTCCCGATAAATCAAAAACCCTGAAACTCAAAGAGCGACTGAAGAAGTCTGGATTTTACTCAGTAAAAGTTTGACACGTCTTCTCGTTCCACCCCAGAGCGAAAGAAGTCATTGGATGATTTCCCATTTAAAAAAAAATCCTTATTTAAAAAAATATTTGTCTCGATCTACACCCCTGAATCCCGATTTATTTTACCATCTGTCCCGATTTTTACCCAAACGGATCAGGCAACACTAGCTACAAGTGTATTTTCCTTATAAAATGTATGGAGACCGACGCGCCCAGATCGGCGTGTGTGTCACAAGTGTGCGCAGTAGGTTCAACTCGCATTAGCGTAAGCGCCCTGTTTTCAACTACAATGCGATGACCTCCACAACCCAGAAACTGATCACCAAGATATTCCTTGGCAAAGCAGGTTAACTAGTAAGTTTGATAACTGCTGTAAAACTTCCTAAGAGAATCGTGAGACGTGTTCACATAAACTTTACTATAATTTAATCTTGTTTTACAGTTTTACTATTTTGTGGAGCAGTTCTCAGATAAATCTCTTATTTATTACTATTCTGTTCCTTAGTGCAGCACATTTCAAGCTTATAGACTCTAAAGGAAGTCATATGAGCACAATACGTAGCTTCGCATTCGTGATACCTATTGGTTTCATTCAAATTGATTTATAGTGTATGTTGTTATTGTTATGTAACAAGTTTTCAATGAAAATCATATTTTGACTGGCCTGTTGGTCTAGTGGTTAGTGACCCTGACTGCTATACCGGAGCTCGTGGGTTCGATTCCCACCCAGGACAAATGTTTGTGGTGTGCATGATCATTTGTTCTGTGTCTGGGTGTAATTTATCTATATATGTATGTATTTAGAAATATATAAGTATGTTTATCAATTGTCTAGTACCCATAACACAAGCTCTGCTTAGCTTGGGACTAGACGGCGTTGTGTGATAGTTGTGGAATATTATTATTTTTTCAGAGCAAGCTTTTATAGCGTGGTATATACCTATATAATTAATACTTATCAAGACTATTCCAAAAAGCTCAAACACGATAGGGTTATCCGAGTTCCTACGGCCACTTTCTGGTTCCATTATCAGATCAGCTTCACGTCATAATAATTTTGCATTGTCATCTGATTTACACATACATGCCAAATTTCAACTTTATCGGTAACCAGGAAGCGGATCAAATTTAATTTGCAAGATTAGACAGGTGAAACTAAATAAAAGCTTGTAAAATTGGTTTAGTTTGGTGTCTCAAGTGTCTATAAATGGTGTAAGGGACAGCCCTCCAAAAAGTGGCTTATGAAAAGGGCTTGCTCAGCAGACGAAACTGAACCACCCACCATAAAAAATTCTTTCAGGAAACGAAAAAAAAATTCAGCCTCTCCTTGTATATCTCCTTTACTGTCCAATCAAGTTAATAATTTTGAATGGTGAGGCGGATTTTTTTTTCATTTCCTGAAATTTTTTTTTATGGTAGGTTGTTCAGTTTCGTCTACTGAGCAAGCCCTTAAAGTTTGTGGAGGGCTGTCCCTTACACCTTGTATAACTGGACGATATGTGGAATCATTGAAACAGCTGCGATGGGTATGGAGTTGAGAATTTTATTGTAATATTAACTACTACCTAGTTAGGTAGTAGTGAAGCTACAAAAATATTCTATCTACATATTAATGGAAACCTATGGCTCTATTTTATATCGAAAACCAAATATGTACGTACTAAACTTGAAACTGGCTCTGTTCAAACTTACATATGTAATAATAGAGATAAACGTAATTTTAATACTTAATACATTTAATTACAACTCCAAACTATTCAAAAAGTATAACACTGTGAAAAGGGCGCAATTCTCTGTTCGAATGTCAAAGTTGCTACTGTGGGGACGATCATGCGTGACACCACTCTAACAGTAAGTAGTTCGGTTCTCGAATTTCCATCGATTCTCGAAGATTTTTCCGAACGGCAAAAAACGTAATTATTTCGTAATTATATGAGTTTTTCAGACTTTAAAGTACTTCAAGACTATGCGACCTTTCGTCTTACCGAATTTCAGGATTCTAGATAGATGGGAAGTACTTACCCGAGTGTTTAAATATGAGCCCAAAAGGAGCATAAAAGGCTTTATTTAACTTTAAAAAAAGAGTTTGACTAGCGTTACGAAAAGGTCACGTGGTTATTTTGACTTTTAGGTAACCGTTACAATGACATTTTTTGATCTACAAGCTCTCCTCAACTATTCCCCATAAACATATGACCCACCTGTAACCACTCACTAACGATGATTTCTTCTTTGTCCTCAGCCGGAGTGAGTCGGCTCTGAACAGCCCAACGGAGCCTGACGTATCGCTTGCGGCATCCCTCACCGACCCTCTGGAGGCGCACACCTTGGAAGAAGCCAGGAGGAGCATCAGGTAACACAATCAATAAGGTGGAGGGTTTTTTGTAGCAGACTGTTACCAAAATTGGTGCTAAAGAAGACGCTACGTACTGTCAGGTTCGTGAGCTACCCATTGCTTGCCAGCCGGTAACCGTCCGGAGCAAGCCCGAGTCGTTGACAGCGCGTAGTGGTCCATGAGCGCCGCAAGATGTTAAAAAAAAGTAGGGACCCAGCAGGGATGAAGCCTACTGGGGTCATGGGTTGACTTCTGAAAGGGAAACCCATGTTCCCATGCAAAAATCAACTGACGGAACATAGGTGTTCATTTAGGCAGTAAAAGTACAAAATAGATAGGTACAGAAGACAATCTCATGTATGTACTTTACTTTTTATACCTACGCTCGGTGGACGCACACTAATGACCGTTTGAGCCGGAACTGTTCGACGAGTGGTCCGAGACGCGACCGAGACATCGTGTCCGTGAGCGGTGTCTATGTGTGCGTTGCTCGAGCGCGCTTTGTATGTAGATTGACTTCTGTACCTATCTATTTTGTGGTAAAAGTCTGACATATTTAGAACGGGAGTAATCATTAGATGATTTCTCACCTTAAAAGAAAGGTGTTGCCAAAATTGGTACTAAAAAAGTCGCTAATGCTATGATGTTGCAAGAATGGCGACTAAGCCATTTTTGCAACAACTGAGAGGCTTATATATCCTGCTGGAATATCCTCTTAGAATAAAAAATACTTTTAACGCGGCCATAAGCTAGTTATATATGTAACACGGAAGGAGTAAGGAAATAGAACGACACAAATAAAATCAGAAATAGATAGGTACTTCACTAACTCACAAGTGAGACCTTGGCCCCTTAGTATCTTGGAAAAGTTTCCACAAAAATAAGATAGAAGCAATATTATTTATCGATACGGTCGAATTGCTACAGAACACACGACTTGAATGAGACAAGGCGATAGAATCTCTTGGGGATACGTGCGGATATAAAGCGCTTCTGTGGAGGGTAGTAGTGGAAATTTACAACTTAATAGATTTTAGCGACAGATAGTGTTCAAGATGGTGTAATAGTATTAGGAGTTCCGGTTTTTTATAACTAGCTACTGGTAGCGGTTTGTAGGTTTCTCCACACAATTTTGACCCCCGTTTAAGCCAATTTTATCCCTTTGGGGGGGGTTTTTTAACATCTTCTCTTAATGCTCGCCTACGTGATAAAAGGACACCTTGTGCAAAATGTCCCCTTCGTAGTCCCAGTAGTTTCGGCTGTGTGTCAGTCTGTTTTTCCTTTTATATGTGTAGATTTTTGTACGTCTTGGAACTTTTTGAATGTAATGTAACACACTCTATTTCTACTGTTACAGAGATCTTCGAATGAAGTATCGTGCTCAAGCTCACCAGCTCCTAACATGGCGACGCGCACACCGCACACAAGAGGAACTAGTCACTCGCCTCCAGAAGGAGAAGGCGGAACAGCTCAAATCCCTCTCCAGCCAACTTCTGCTCTTCGAGTCGCGCCTCGTTCGTAAGCAGAAGGAGATCAGCAGCATGCTCGCCGTACGAGAAACAATCATCATGAAACAACAAAAAGTTATAGAATCGCTCCAAGCCAAGTTACTCGATAATGGTATCGAATCACAAAACATCCCTGACTTCAGGGACATGCTACAAGATTCCCACATCACGGGAGACTTCGATTCACTCAATGATTCAGATTCTGCTGTCATCATGGAAGACGTCGACTTCGACAGCAGTAACACCCCCAATGTGCCAAGATTCAGGTCGACCAACCCCGACAGTGTCACCATTGTCCGGTCAATATCAGATGCCATAGACCCCAACCTAAAGTACAACGTTGTACGGCGGTCAAATGGTTTCCTCCGAAGACCAGAGATTCTGGAAACTGTGTACAGTGTTGAAGAAGAGGTCGATGGAGATTCCACTAAAGGTCTCAGTGCACAGAACAGCACAGAGAAAGAACTGAACGATGCCAACAAAACTGATGAAGAGAAGTACAAGGAAACGAGTCTCCTCGCTCAAAGGCGGGATAACTTTCGAATGAGGAGCGTAGTTCTTACCGCAGAGGTCAAGAGCATAGACAATGATAAGGAGTTAAAACCGAAGAGCGCTAAAGAGGTGTGGTCGTATACTTATGTGCCAAAGAGGATGACTCCGTCGAACGAATCTGATGATGAGGGCACATCGAATGCTGAGAGCGATGAGGAGCCAGAGCCTAAGTCGACGCACGTCGTCACGTACAACAGAGTGATGTCTAACCACCGGAATGTGACGAAACCGAAGGACGTGAAGTACAAAAGGATAAACAAGGCGAAGTCTAAAAGCTTGGAGGAGTTACGAGGGAGGCTAAAGAACTGGGTTGAAAAGGGGAACAAATTGTCCAACATACCCTTAGAACACGCGCAAAGTTACGCCTAAGCTGAAAGTTCCTTATAATTAAGTGTTGAATTCTGCGAGAGTCGCTTCTCAAGTAAACGAGGATTTACTGAACATCACAGATGATGTAGATCACAATTAATGGTAGGATCCAAGTACCTTTTAAAATAAGGCTTGTAACCCAGCTTTATAACGGAGGCAAATCTAATGAAAATATTCTTGATACTCAAACTATTGTAAATAAATATTTCTTGTATGTTAAATAGATATTGTGCAACATAAAAATTAAGATAAGTTAGTTTTTTGTTTTCGAGTTTTCTATTGTTTATGAACTGAGTGTTTAACACTAAAGTTTATACTTCTGAAGATGAATATTAACATGTTTATACTATTAAATAGTAGTGATTGATATACAGAATGAATACATTTTTATGTATGTTTACTGTGTACTCTATATTGTATAATTCAATGTGTCAGATTTAAATTGATTATTGGCCTAGGAGATATATTATAAAAAAATAGATACTTCATAATAACTCTTATTACGATTTTTGAGCTTATAAATGGACAGTGTAATATCAATGTTTAATGTAATTTTTAAATAAATAATAGACATAATTTTTTCATTCCATTTGCTTAATCTCAAGGGTTTTGGTCGTTCATAAACAAGCAAGTATTCATTCTATCATTAATAATATTGATTTAATAATAGTACAAATAGTTTTTCAAATGTTCCATAAACAATAGAAAACTGAGAGAAAAAAAAGATATTTTCGCGCGCACGACTGATTTTGAGTATTTCATTTTAAAATAAATAAAAATTTGTAAAAAAAAAATCGCTTGATTGGAATTGAAAATTTCCTGTGATTTTGTGATTGTCTCGTCAAATTGTTTTCGCCAATTCGTTGTTACTTAAGGTAATAAATAATAATTATAAACCAGAATAATAATTTACTATTCTGAGAGATTTATAATAATTTAGATATTTATTGTCTCGGTGCCAATTATTAAAATATTTTTTCTCTTGATAATAAATAGTTAATATTTTTCGGTATACAGGCTGGTCGTTTATTTTTTTCTGCGTCTCGCACTGTTTAAGATCTATAAAAAGACTTAAGATTCTAATTTTGTTAAACATTTTCCAACACAAAAATCAATCATTTAAATAATAATCATGTTGCAAAGACTTGCAGTACATTGTACAAATATTTTAATAAGTCCAATCTCTAAAATTAATTAATCCTATCAAAGAGGTTTCAAATTCATCAAAGTAATAAACCAAATTAGAGTTTAATTTCGAGAAATATGACCTCAGCTGATCAGACTTAAAGCAAATATAAAATTGAAAAATACACAGTGTTTTCTCTAGAGTAAAAAGAGCCAAATTAATTTAAAACTCAAATATAAATTAATAAAGCTTTACCAAAACTCGTAGGCAGCGTTACACTAATTGCAAGTACTAAAGGCATGTGCTCATGCACGTGCTAATTTAGCTCTAGTAATTAGTAGATACGATGGCACGTGTCCATTTAGTATTTCGTTCATCAAAACACGTGTTTTTGTTGCTTTCACGTAATTATACAACGTGTTGTTATGAACAGAATGTTAAAAACTTTTAATGATGTTCGACGTTTGAAATTCGAAATTAATTTTTGTTTAAAACGATTTTCGAGATTTTGATTTATATTTGAAGACTGGGCTTTAGTCTTTCGGTTATTTGATAGTAAAATAATATAAATAAAAATCAAAGAATTTTAAATTAATCAATTATTATTGAGATTCAGAATTTGATTTTTTTTTAAATCAAAACTTTAGTACTTACCTATTTGACTAAATAACGACTAAGTAACGACTTTATCCCAGTGAGAAATGGATGTCAGTCTAAAAGTGCTAAATACATGATTGAAAGAAAAGAGAAAAAGAGTGTGAAAGAGAGTGATGTTAATGACTTTAATAAGTATAATTTTGTAAATACGTAGGCACACATGTACAGCAAATACTCTTTTTTACTTTACTATCCGAAATTGAATTGCAAAATGCAAAAAAACGAACGAAAATTTTAATTTCGGGCTACCGTGGAGCCTCCTTAGTTAACACTGCCGATAGTAACTCTTGGCGGGTTTTCGTTTTTTTAAATAAATATTGAGGCTACTTTTTTGTGCGTTATTCTTTTTTTTTTGTCAGATAACCACTTTATCGCTTATGGACAGCAGATACGAGTATATATCGTGTCTTTGGTAAAAAAAAATGGACAAGCATATAAATATAATATGTTTCAATAAACGACCAGCCTGTATACATTCTACATATCACTTCCCGCTGTAAAATGGACGATAGCTTTGGAAATATATTTTAATATAATAACTGTGTACACCGCATTCCTAATAATAGTCAAACACTGATATTGAATTGAAAATAAATATATCAATAAACAATTTTTATTTTGTTTTATTTTCTTTATTAATTTCCTGACACCAGCTGAAATAGAGGGACGATGGTGTAAGTATAATAATAAAAGAAGTATAATAAAATAATAAGTATAATAAAAGAAACACTTGAACTTCATCATTTCAGCTGAAAGACGTCCACTATTGGACATGGGCCTCCTCCAAGTGTCGCCATAACCAGCGGTCCTCATCGGTCATCGGTCCACCTTGAACTTATCAAGTCAAAATTGCAGTCTTTGAGCATCGACGTCGAGTTGCTAGCCTGTTGGTTTTCTATCGTTTACATTTCGAGGAGTGAGCCGTCATCAGACCACAAGACGTACGGCGTTGCGCCACCAGTACATGGTAGACATCCCACCCATACGCACAAAGCGTTTTGGGAACACATTCATTTTGCGTATAGCCCAGGAGTGGAATTCCCCGCCAAAGTTCCCTGATAGCTACAACCTAGGGTCTTTATGTCAAGAGTGCTCTACCTTCGGCCAAATCATCATTTACCATCGGGTGAGATCACGGTGAGATACGTGGTCAAACGCAACCTTATTTATCTATAATAAAAAATTTCGACATTCGACACTTTCGCAAGACGCTATAACTTTTATTATTCAACTAAGATCCGTGGATAAAATACATATGTAATATTAAAAATAGTGTGATGGATTTGTTAACATACTTATAGCAAAATTAAAAATTTTACGCATATAATCTATTAGAAATTATAGAACTGGTTAAGAGTTGATGAGCCCAAATTCGACGTCTTTACTAGAAGGTATTCCAGGGTTCCACCAACCACTTCCCAGTTCTAGCATCAGGTTATCATTGTCATAAGAAACGAACAGAACAATTTTTAAGATCTAAATAAGCCACAAGTTGATGGGTTTATTAATACGCATTCCAAGGTTACGTCTCTTACCTCCGATCTCCATCACCAGACCAGCTTGATAACGTCGGCATGTAGGATACATGAATATTTCAAACATTAGGCCACATATTATATGTGTTTATTAGTAAAGTATAGATCTATTAAGTGTTTTAAGATCCCAGCCATAGCCAACAAATGAGCTGATGACCTTAAACACCTGAACAGATCATCATAAATTGTATCTAAGAACCCTCTCGATAACATCAGCTTTCAAATAAAAAAAACTGCATCAAAATCGGCCAATTCGCTGAGAAGCACGATGCCACAGACAGACACATAGACACCTCAAACTTATAACACCCCTCTTTTCCGTCGGGGGTTAAAAAAACCACTAAGAATATATATCTAAAAACCAAAATTAACTCTTAGATATACCTATATCACAACGCTTAATAACCGTACAGGGACTACTGTCTATCCAGTAAGTTCACTACTCCTGGGGATACAGTGCATAACAAATCAGTAGACAAACGCATATTTATTGAAACCATAAGATGTAACGAGCGCCTCAATATCGGCCGCAGTAAGTAACCTCAGCTTTATGAGCACTCCCTGTGCCCTCTCGAGCAGTAAAACTGCTAAATATTTAGGACCTCACGTTTTATGTTCAACTGGGGAAGTATTGGTTTTGACTTCAACGAAGATCCTTTTTTCTGGATCTTGTCCTTCATCGCAATCTGGTCCTCTGTCTAGATATTTTCCATCATCATTAGTTTTAGCCAGGGACTTAAAAACACTTTCATAAAGGTTACAGAATTATAAGTGTTACATGTTGAATTGGTAACAGAATCAAATATGTAACACTTATAAGAGTGTTTTCAATGTGTTAATCCAAAACACTTATAAAAGTGTAAACGTAACATATCTGTAACAGATATAAAAGTGTTGACAGTATTAATAAGTGTAACAGGTAAACGCAGCGTTGCCAAATTTGCAATTTGTTTATTTATGGTACTGTGCAATTATTATTATTACTTAATACCTAAAGCTATACTAAAACTGATTATTTCAGTTACACATATTAACACTTATTGACACATATCATATTTTTGGGGGAGGCCTATGTCCAAAAGTGAACATCTTTTGGCTGATATGAAGATGATCACGGAATAAAGAAAAGTAGATGATGATGATGATGTGAAGAACACATATAACAGGTTACAGTTTGATTCGGCAAAACTTATTAACACATACTTATAAAAGGTTACAGTTTGATTCGGTAACATTATTGTATCTGTTACATTTAAAAGTGTTTTTCTGTTAAAACTGTTTTAAAAAACAGTATTAAAACACATTAATACGGTTACAGTTTGAGTCAGTGGTTTTAGCTGCAAAGACCTGCCTATGAGATGTCAGCAATCCGAAGGCACTCAGTAGGGCCAAAGCCTTCTAGGGCCATAAGGAAAAATATGAAAGGGATACTCGTGGAATTAGAACGCAAAGGCAACTGACGGATTATAGGTGTGGTTTAGTCAGTAAAAGTCTCACGCGTCCTCTCGCTCCACCCTAAAGCGGGAGAAGTCATTAGATGAATCCCACTTTAAAAAAAAACTGCCAATACAATATCATGATGGATTTGCCTATATCAGTCATTCGATAGACCAATACCTAGGCATTTTAGTAAGTATATCATAGATCTACAGACTAAATAAATCACTTCTATTTATCAATAAGCCCCAACAATATTGCTGATCGTGTCGTAAATCTGCTGATCTGAATTGCGAACCACATTTTATTGACACTTTTGAAACCTAAATCACAGAATTCAACGAAATGTTCACAGCTTTCAGTCTCCGAGTAGCTGATGATTCGGACACAGTGTCTGAATCGACACATTATATTTTGGAGAGATAATTGGGACACCACCAAATTTATTTAACCTGTTTAGAGAGATAACAAAAGTATTAAAATATATTATAAAGAAATTTACTACCTGAAATTTGCCACCTTAACTCTTTGAATGTCGTAATTAGAGACACAATAGAAAGACCTTATGTCGGACTGTGTAACTTAAGACATTCGAAAGGTTAAATCCATCCTAAACTAGTTTTGGCAACGGTTTTCTTCCCCGTGTATTATACACCCCTATTTTTTAACCGTTACTAACCGTTCCCAAAATTGTCCCCGAAAATTTATCATAATTAGTTAATTCATAATTGAATCAATCATTCATAACAATTGCTACTAGCATATTTGCTAGTATTCTAGTCGTATTCTACGCGCAGTGATTTTACATTGTTTTTAATTCAATAGCCTGTACAATATTTACATAAATTGAGTGAAATTTTGGGATATAAATGAACTTTGCTGTTTATGAATATTATTTATTTATTGAGATTTTACTCCAATAATAACAAGACTTTTTCTAATTGGCCCTTTAAATATTTGTAATAATAAAAAATTTGTGGTGTATTTCAAAACTTTTTATTTAACTGTATCAAACAGTATTCGGACACACAGTCCGAATCGTCAATGAAAACATATTGAAATAAAAATGTGCCAATTCGGACACTCTGTCCGAATCTTCAACAACTCCAGTCTCCATTCTCAATATTATAAACGACTCAATTTAAGAAGCTTACTAAATTCATTGTCATTTGGAAAAACGTGATTATTTAACTGTATCAAACAGTGTGTGTCCCAATCGTCAATGAAAACATAATGAAATAAAAATGTGCTAATTCGGACACTCTGTCCGAATCTTCAACAACTTCAGTCTCCATTCTCAATATTATAAACGACTCAATTTAAGAAGCTTACTAAATTCATTGTCATTTGGAAAAACGTGAAATATTGAAGTAACTTGAACGAAATTCACGAAACTTTATTCGCAACTTCGGAAAAAAACAAAAGAATATTTTTGTAAGTTAAAGTCAATATTTTATGTAGAAGTTTTCGGTTTTACGAGTACTGTATTTCTTGAGTAGCGTCAAACTGGGGACTGACTTGTGAATTGGACACTGAAAGTCACTGAAGACACTGAAAGTCTTCATGTAGGAAATTATCAGTCGTTTATTACACACAGACTATTATATCAAATAGGATGTTCATGCTAATACTGCTAAGCCAATAATGACAAATGCATATAACTAGGGTTGCGACATTTAGTAATTACTAATTAGTGATGTTACAACATTGAAATGAGAACTTTTTCACGTTTTCTCAATATTCATTATTCTCCACCGTAGTCGTGTGTGAGTAATGGGTAGCTTGCCGTCCGGAAACTGTCCGGACCACAAAGCCCGAGTCGTCGACGTCGCGTAGTGTTCCACACGCGCCTCAAAAATATGTCAGCAAAACCGGAGGGGCCCAGCAGGGCTGAAGACTACTGGAGCTATGGTTTGACTTCCGAAAGGAAACCCGGGGTCCTGGAACGCTAGGTAAAGAAGGAACATAAGTGTGTTTTTAGTCAGTAAAAGTCTGACACGCCTTCCGGCTCCACCCTAGGGCGGGAGAAGTCTTTAGTAAAAAAAATTCCCTAAAATGTTTTTTTTTTTCATTGATATAAACTACTATTTGACTGCGATCCCACCTGATGGTAAGCAGTGATGCAATCGTTGATGGTGAGGCGCACTAGTTTAAGCCTATTCACTGTAGCCTTGAAGATTCTTAAATTATAATCGGACGGGAAGACCGCAGCAGGCAAATTGTTCCAGTCCCTCGATGTGCACGGTATGAACGACGAGGCGAAACGCTTACTCCGGACCGTAAGTTTCAACAACGTAAGGGTGGTTACTCGCCGTTCGTCGGGTTGTCTGATGGTAGAAATGAAATAAACGAATGAAGTCAAGCTATTCCTGCGCACACTCTCCAAAATGCATCCTGTAAAACACCGAAAGGCTGGTTACCCTATTATTTAATGTTTGTACCGTGGTCGGTGGCCCTAAAACGCAAAGGGTAACTAATAGAAAGAACCCTGGTCAGTATAAGTCTGAAACTCCTCACTTCATCCACAGCAGAACTATCGTAACTCAAAGGTAAACAGGTCAGGTTAAATTAGTTTCAAAATCTTTACCGAAAGTTTTACCTGGCTTTATCGATAAGTAACGTACCTAATCCGCCCGATTATTCTTAGACAGAAAAAGCACCTAGTATCTAGATAGGGTTGCCTCCCGTACCATATTCTAAAGAAGGCAACGGACATCCCACCCATGCGTACAAAGCGGTTTAGAAATACATTAATTGTGCGTACAACTAAGGAGTGGAATTCACTGCCGGAGTCTGTGTCTCCTGATAGCTAAGTCAAGATTGAATAGGTTACAGCTGCCACCACGGATATTGAACACTCGGCGTCAGAGTGGAGATCGCTTTGCGCATTCCATACATTGGCGAGCCAATCGTCGTCGTCGGGAAGTACGTGCTGCAAGCGAAATGAACGAATCACGAGTGGAGTCTATGACGCGATGCGCGGCGAGCTATTCAGTGACGCTCCCCGCCCCCGCGTCTCACGTCGCACCACCTAAAGAGACCCGATTTTTGACTTCTGCGCAACTTGAAGCCAGCGTTCAATATCCGTGGTGGCAGCTGTACATTTATGCAAGCGTGCTCCATCGTCGACCACATAATCGCTTAGGTGACATAGTGGTCAAACACTAGCCTATCCATAATAAAAAACCTACTTTATATTAAGTACAGACAATATAGTATAAACGAAATGCAAACAAATTATCTTGCGTTATATAGTTTACATCGCCGTCATACTCATAATAAATCTGTTTAGGTGAAAATTCTGTACGTTGAAAATATCAAAAAAAAAAATGGCGGGCGGTGTTACTAGACCGACACCGAACCCAAAAATGTGATTAAAAAAATGTTTGCCTGTCTGTCTGTCTGTTTGTTCAGGCATCACGCAAAAACTACCGGTTCGATTACGATGAAACTTGGTATAATTATTCTTTAATATCCTGGGCACCACACTGGGTACTTTTTAACCCGAAAAAGTATGTACAATAAAAAACAAACTTAAACTTTGCGGTTCGATCCCTAGACCCGATTACTGTACCAACCGCAAATAATAAGTTTGTCGTAGGTTACGTCACGTCACCTCACGCAGTGGAGTTCACTAAGGGGCGCTGCACACGGCTAAGATCCATACTTCCATAATAAAATTATAAATGGGAAAGTGTGTGTGTGTGTCTGTTTGTCCGTCTTTCACGGCTAAACGGAGCTACGAATTGACGTGGTTTTTTAAGTAGAGATAATTGAAGGGATGGAGAGTAGCCTATTTCACAGGCTACTTTTTGTCTCTTTCTAACCCCCCGCAGAAAGGGGAACCGTGTTACCCCGAATTTAACGCGAGCGAAGCCGCGGGCAAAAGCTAGTTTACCAATTATATAAGTATGTTTATCAGTTGTCTAGTATTTTTGGACCAAAAATAAAATAAATACAGCTTTTCTTAGTAACTGCACTTTAACCTTTCGAATGTCTTAAGTTACACAGTCCGACATAAGGTAATTGTCTTTCTATTGTGTCTCTAATTACGACATTCAAAGAGTTAATTCATTAAACTCCAAGCGAACGCCGGCGTTCGCGCACCTATTGTCTTTCTATTGTGTCTGTAATTTCCACGATTGAAAGGTTTTTCTTTTTCCTTATGGTCCCAAAATACTAACGGCAACCCTACCTGTAGAAGACAATAACTAGTCAGTTTGATAAACGTTCATTTAAGAGCTTGCGTAGTTCTTTTTGACCTTATTTTCGTCTTGAAGTATTTAATCTCAAAGAATAGGTTAAATAAGGCTTCAAGAATATTGGAAGTTTCGTAAAATAGTCTGATAATAAATCGTTTTTTAACTTCTACCTAAGTCATAAAATTTTGTAAAAGACTTGGAAACTATCCAATAATATTACGCAAGTCAAAAGTGAATAGTTTTTTTTTTTTTTTTAATTAAAGTTGCTCTACAACTAAGATTTACTCTTGAATCGTAGGTGCGTTCACAAACATGAAAACTCACATATAATAATATATCCCTTTAAAATTGTATTTTTGAATTTAAAAAATTGTAAATACAATAATGGAAATTAAAAAATAACGAATAAGAATAACGAACGCCGGCGTTCGCGCGCCTATTGTCTTACTATTGTGTCTCTAATAGGCTAGTGGCCGTAAAAAATGTAATTAGTCCGTCTTTTAGATTATTCAAAAATAGGGGACACGTATTTTTTTATTTGTATATTAAACCAAAAATGACAAAGATATAGCCCATTAAAGTTACGTGTAACGTCACGCCGTGCTACATTTTTTCGCACGGGGTGACGTCACACGTAACTTTAATGGGCTATATCTTTGTTTTTGTTTAATCAAAAAAAGAAAAAATACGTGTCCAATATTTTTATATAATCTAAAATACGGACTAAATAAAATGTAATTATTTTGACCCTGGACACTACCCTATTACCACGATGTTATAATAATATTTCAAAACAAGCGTGCTCCATCGTCGGCCACATCATCGCTTACTATCAGGTGAGCCCGAGCCTACTATTAATAAAAAAACTGGGCAAGCCGCTGTTGTTACAGCGGGAATAGAAATAAATTATTTGTGAAAATTTCAACTGTCGAGTTATCGCGGTTCTTGAGATACAGCCTGGTGACAGACAGACGGACAGACAGCGAAGTCTTAGTAATAGGGTCCCGTTTCCCGTTTTTTTTGGGTCTCCTTTGGGTACGGTACCCTAATAAAGGAAATAAAAATCTGAGCTTTAATTCTATCAACGACATTGTCTGCAACCTTAACACCCAATCAAGACAACAAATCTAGCACATTGTTCGCGAAATTCTACACAAAAAGAAAACGAATGAATTCATTCATCAACAAAAAAGAAAGATCTAACTAAACAATTTGTACAAATTGAATCAACATTTGCGAGCTCGTCTCACAAAGCGCGACCACAAAATAGATGAGTACAGAAGTCAATCTCGTGTATGTACTTCACTTTTTGTATCTACGCTAGGCGATCACGCTAGGGTCAGCGCGTTACGCCGAACTGTACGAGTGCGACCGGGCGTTTGAGCAGAGATATCGTGTCCGTGAGCGGTGTCTATGTGTGAGTTGCTCGAGCGTGCTTTGTATGTAGATTGTCTTCTGTACTTATCTATTTTGTGGCGCGACTGTACCTAATCATGGCCGGTGGGGTGATTGGTACCCCTACCCCTAAGTACCCCCAAGTGCCGTAACAGAATTACTTTGGGGCTGAATATCTGGAATTCTTGTGCCAATCCCTCGCCTCGTCTCAAAAGCATTGATTAGGAGTTAGATGTCAATAGAATATTCTGCAAAGATTTTTTTGGCACAGTACTAGGACTGAGACCTTGTAGAATAGAATAGAATAGAGTAGAATAGAATAGAATAGAATAGAATAGAATAGAATAGAATAGAATAGAATAGAATAGAATAGAATAGAATAGAATAGAATAGAATAGAATAGAATAGAATAGAATAGAATAGAATAGAATAGAATAGAATAGAATAGAATAGAATAGAATAGAATAGAATAGAATAGAATAGAATAGAATAGAATAGAATAGAATAGAATAAACTTGATTGTACACCAAAAAGTAACGCAATTTCTACATAAGCTTAAATATATGGGTGCAATGGCGGTTTGTAAGTACAGTTTTTATTGTTTTTCAAGGCTTTTGAATGAAAACGATATTATTTAAGAGGACTACAACACGTAAAGCGCGGTCAATCTCTGACTGCATACAAAATAAAGAGATGCGCAAAGACACAATGCTTACAATATAAAATATGAAGTATTTTAGGGATTTACTAAAAACGTACAGATTTGATTGTAAAATTAAAATACAATAACGGTAAAAAATTGCTTTTATAGTACTCAGACAAACAATCTGAAAGATTGCATGTATATTAGTCCGATAAAATTATTTTTTTAAGGCATCTTCGTGATTTTTTCTATCTAAGTTAGCTGTATTATGGTTTGAATACACTATCTGATGATGATGATGATATCTCTATTTATCCTGAAGACTAACATTATATTTTTCTGATACTGTTTACTGTAGTTTTTTTTTGGGTGAGTAATCATCTAATGACATCTCCCGCCCAAGGGCGGAGCGAGAGTGCGTGTCAGATTTTTACTGAGAGAAACCCACTCCATTTCCTTCTTTGCCTTCATTCCTCCGGACCCCTGGTGTTCTCTTTCGCACAATCCATGGCCCCAGTAGGCTTCGGCCCTGCTGGGCCCCTGCGGACTGCTGGACACCGACTGTTTACTGCAGAGGATCATATTCTTTCGCGCATTATAAAAATCGCAATTAACCACTGTAGTCCCCTTAACGTAAAAAGCCACTGAGCTTCGTACAATTGATGTCAAAACTCTTCTCAAACGCTTCATATTTATAAAAAGCGTTTTGCATTCGGTCAGTATTGAAAATTAGAACAAAGATAGATAGTACCTAATGTATCTTTTGTCTCTAAAGTGCCTATTATGTATTTTAATTTAAATTAATAATTGTTGAAAAATCTTTAAGAAACCGAGTCGGACTCGCGCTTGGAGGGTTCCGTACTGTTCGTAGCAAAAACGGAAGCCCTACTTAAATATATATTTTATTTTGTTTTTACTTATTATTTTGTCGTTATAGCGGCAACAGCAATACATCATCTGTGAAAATTTCAACTGCCTAGCCGTCACGCATGAGATACAGCCTGGTGACAGATGCACAAACAGTCTGAAATCTTAGTAATACAACTCGGGAATCTTTAAGTCACGAATAGGTTACTTCTTCTTCTTATCGTATCGATGGCAAAATTAGTTAAATTCCTTGCCTGGCCCAGAATTCGGCCACGGCAATGCCGTCCGCTGATGCTGTCATTATGTCCCTACGTGAGCAGGAAACAGGGCAAGTGACGCAGGATCGAAGGTGGGACATGGTCTGCGGAGAGACGCCGCACAAACACTGAAGATCGGAACCATCCGAGAACCCCCACCTGTGAGGATTTGGTTACTTCTAGGTACGTGCGCTCTATGGTGCGCTCCATCGTCGACCGCATCGTCGCTATCGATCAGGTGCGATAATGGTCAGGCACGAACTTATCAACAATAAAAAATAAAATTGAGTCCCGTTTTACCCATTTGTACGGAACCCTAAAAATGAGTGAGGCATTAGTTAAAGCAATTTTGACATAATTAATAATTACCTCATATTTCTTAAGAAATTACACTAATGAGTCCTCAGAAAGCACAACTGAGAAAAATAATATAATTAATATGATATGGCTAGAAGAAAAGTGGTTTTGTAGCTAGCTTCTACAAATCTTTAGTTCGAAATGAGTATCAAAATAAGTTTTATCTTTTGTCTAGTACCCATAACACAAGCTCTGCTTAGCTTGGGACTAGACGGCGTTGTGTGATAGTTGTGGAATATTATATATTATATTATATTATTATATAGTGATTAGCTCATTATCTCTATATTATAAAACTTGCCTTTGCCCACGGTTACACCCGCATACATAAATATAGTAGGCTAGTATAGTACGCTTTCTATCAGTGAAAAAAATTTCGTAACCGAACCATTAGAGCCTGCACACACTTGAGACAAGACAGTCTTAGACAGACTTGTTTCGCAAGTGCAAGACAGACTCGTCTATGCGAAACAAGTTTGTCTAAGACTGTTTTGTGCACAGGCCCTTACTTTCAGAGATTACCTCCTATAAATAAAAAAAAACATCTATAAAATATTGTAAGTGTAGACAATCTCCCACCCTGTCTGTCTGTCTGTTGACGATAAATTCAAAAGTAACTAAACGGGTCTTCTTTTCGTTGTCTCTTCCCTCAAAGTTTTTGGGCCCATTAGGTGACCACGTTTGTAGCGGTATCACTGGTGTTGTTTAAGTCCTCCAAAAATGTAGATGTATGGACACTTTGGAGGACTATTACGTACAGTTGTCAAAAAAATTTAGGAGGCCCGTTTAGACCTTTGTATTTTGACTACCTAGTGGCTTGTCCAGTGTACAGTTGCCAAAACGGATCTTGAGCGCTCGGCGTCAGAGTGGGGATCGCTTTGCGCATTCCATACATTGGCGAGCCAATCGTCTTCGTTGTTAGATACATGTAGCAACGCTGGGAACGAATTAGGAGTGACGTCTATCATCTATCAATCACTGACACTCCCCGCCCCCGCGTCCCACTTCGCACCACTAAAGAAACCGAATATTTGACTTCTGCGCAACCGCTCAAGATCCGTGATGGCAACTGTACTGTATCTATTACTAAAATAGCTGAAATAGCTACTACTACACCGGACCCCTAATTATTATTATTTTATTTCTTTCAGTCTCGTTCTAAGTTACATTAGAGGGTTTTTCTGAAATGTTAAAACGGCCGTTTTCTTTTTTACAAGGATTTTATATACCTACCTTTGATTTTTTAACGAGTTGAAACAGATTTTCATACGGTTGTCAACGATGGACGGTTCAGGAAGGTTTAGGCACTTAGTAAATATACGGTTTATTTACTCACGTGGTTTAGGTGTATTATTTGTTACCGTTTCCTAAAAATGAGTTAAAGTTTGACGATAATTATTGAAAATGTCGGAAAGAGTCAAGCTTGGGAAATCTCATCGAAAAAGCAGCCGATCTCTTTTGAGATTATCTAACAATCGACGCACATCGACGAAACTGATGATACCGCTAACAGTTGTTATTTGTATAGATTGTTTTTTGACGGAGTAAATCATCCTATGACTTCTCTTGATCTAGGCTGAAATGAGAGAGCGTGTAAGACTTTCACTGACTAAACCCACTTATGTCCTTCATTTGCCCTTTGCGTTCTAGGGCTACGGTCGCTGTTAAAAATATTCATGCAGCATTGATATGGGCACCGGGTCCCTGATAACACAACGACGACTATTATTAGATTAACGTGACGACACTGACTGTGAATATATTTGCTCGCCATGTTATGGCAGGATATGCTGAAACAAATTTACTGTAACACCTTATGTACCATATTCTAGCAAATAAATGATTTGATTGATGATTGATTGATTGATTAATGAAATAACTTCAAACTGTAATCGAGGATTATTCGATTTTACAGACTTGACTCAATTGTGGTTAAATCGGATGTGGCGAGAGAATTATTAATATTCTGTCTGCTTTAAATTCAAATTTACATAAGGCAAGGTTTGTAGGAATCAAAGGCGGGGGGTATCTAATCTTTTGTCTGTCTACTACCTTTGGTTTACTGGTAGATAGGGTTGCCAACTTCTTCTTCTTCTTCTTCTTCCTGCCCTTGTCCCATTTTATTTGGGGTCGGCGCAACACGTTTTCTTCTTCCATTCTGTCCTGTCACTCGTCACGCTATCACTAACTCCCTTTTCTTTCATATCACTTCTCACACAATCCATCCATCTTTTCTTTGGCCTCCCTCTCCCTCTCCATCCATCCACATGTAAATTCATAACTCTTTTAGCAACATGCTTTTCATCTCTCCTCTTTACATGACCATACCAAGACAAACGATTTCCTTTCAACCTTTCAGTCACTGGCGCCACTTTCAAACTTCCCCTAATATACTCATTTCTCACTTTATCCATTCTCGTCACACCACACATCCATCTTAACATTCTCATCTCCGCTACATGCAATCTTTTTTCATCCGTCTTTTTCACAGCCCAACATTCTGATCCATACAGTATGACAGGCCTTATCACGGACTTGTAGATTTTACCCTTCAACTTGAGGGGCATCCGTGGGTCACAAGTTGTTCCCGTGACCTGTCGCCATTTCATCCATCCTGCGTTGATCCGATGTGTTACGTCCCGGTCTACCTCACCATCCCCTTGGACGAGCGACCCGAGGTACCGAAAGTCGGAACAGATCGGTATGGGCGTTCCAGCGAGAGCTAAGGGCACTGGATTGGAGAGACCGCCGAAATCGCAGAACAAGTACTCCGTTTTGGTTCTACTTAATTTCAGGCCAACACTCTCCAATCTGTGCCACCACACCTCCAATCTGTTCTGGACCTCTAGGCCACTCTCGGCAACCAGCACAATGTCATCGGCAAACAACATACACCAGGGAGCCTCTTCCTGAATGTCCGACGTCAGAGCGTCCATTATCATCAGGAAGAGGTAAGGGCTGAGGGCCGACCCTTGGTGTAAGCCGACAGCCACATTGAAGCTTCCGGTAGTGCCCACTGAAGAACGGACTTGGGTACTGCATCGACTGTACATCGCTCGGATCAACTGCACATACTTCCCAGGCACACCTTTCTCCTTAAGGGCCCACCACAGAACCTCACGAGGTACCCGGTCATATGCCTTTTCGAGGTCAATGAATACCATGTGCAAGTTTTTATGCGCACCTCTGTATTTCTCGCACAGCTGGCGTATAGCAAAAATGGCATCCGTTGTACCCCGACCAGGCATAAAACCGAATTGGTTCTGTGAAATTTCACTCTCTTCTCTCAGTCGCCTTTCAATAACTTTCTCCCAGGCTTTCATAGTATGTGAAAAAACAGTATTATAGGTAGGTACTGTTTTTCACTACATTATTCTTTTTACTGTTCAACAAAAATAAAGTATACAAAATACTGTTTTTATCATCAAAATTCTTAACGCTGTACTCGTAGGTGATAGGACGCAATCCCATTTTTTTTTTATTAGATGACAATGTATTATTGTCATTTAATAAAAAGTTTCAGAACAATTCGAATGAGCTCCTCATTTATTTTTTTAATTTTAGTTACAATTGTGGTGAGGTGTATGAAGGTTTTATAAAAGATTGCATATTAATAAGTTGTATTAGAAGCTCTAAAAAATATGTATGTATTTGAAACATTAAACAAATAAAATAATGTTACGTACGTGGGTAATCAAATGCCGATTTACCGACGAGAGAACTTTATTCACCACAAACAATAACAAAATAGTCCAGTCAACAATAATCCGAATCGCAATTAACACTAGAGTACCGTTACACTATCGCTTAGGTCGTTAGGTAAAGTCACTTCAAGTACTAGGGTAGTTCGCTCTTGATCGCAGTCGAAATCACAACTGACTTGCTTCCGGCCGGGGGCACGTATTTATATGCGGAGCCAAGAAAATTCTAGATACCGACTTCCCACGAACGATCCAGAATTCCAGAACAATTGAATCGCTTCTCGAAGTCATAAATCATTTTTATTACTCGTGGTAATAAGAGTCACTTTCATGCGAATTTCGACTCTATTTTTAACGTCGGAGAGTATCATTTCCCTTATCCTAGATAAATGCCTACCCCCACTAGTTGTAGGTACTATGTGGATGTTTCGAGATTTTTCTAAGACTGGCTACGCACGACCATTCTAGACCTTTCGAACAGCAATGCGTTTTAATTATTACGTGCTACTCTTTATTTTCTCGGAGATATGGCGGGTTCACGTTTAATGGCGTAACAGTGCCCCCCTCTTAGTCATGCTCGTCCCGAGCATTATTAGATCCGTGATACGGCGCCAATCTATCCACATGGACAACCTTGGGTTTCCCTCTTAGCCCTTTCTTGATGCGGTAGGTCACGTCATTAATCCTTTTTAACACGGTGTAAGGTCCCTCCCATCGAGCTTGGAGTTTCGGCGACTTCCCTTTCCGTCGAAGCGGGTTGTGGAGCCAGACCAGTGTACCTTCCTCAAATCCCTTGGCATTGGCATTACGGTCGTATCTAGTTTTAATTTTTACGCTGGTGTTCATGCTATTCTCACGAACTCGTTTATGCACTTCGTCCAATTGATCTTGAAGGTCACTTACGTAGTCCGTAACTGGCTTAGTCTTGTCAGGTGGCACGCCAGTTATGGCATCGACTGGAAGTCTCATCTCCCTGCCGAAATTCACTCTTGCTGGGGTATGTCCCGTGCTATCATGCACTGCCGATCGGTAAGACATCAGAAATAGTGGAATATACCGGTCCCAGTCCTTCTGATGGTCGTCGACAACCTTAGCCAGGTGATTCTCCAGGGTTTGGTTAAACCTTTCCACCATTCCGTCCGACTGAGGATGCGCAGGTGTTGTGCGTGTCTTATAAATTCCCAGAAGAGTACACATTTCCTGGAACAGCGCAGATTCGAAGTTACGGCCTTGATCGGAATGGATTTCCAAAGGTGCGCCATACCGACATACTACTTCTTCGACCACCTTTTTCGCCACTGTCGTCGCTTCCTGATTGGGTATGGCGAAGACTTCGGGCCACTTTGTGAAATAGTCCTGGATCACCACTATGTACTTGTTTCCGTCATTTGTAACTGGAAAAGGTCCAGCGACGTCGATAGCGATGCGTTCCCATGGGGCTCCCACATTGTACAGCTGAAGCCTGCCCCTGCTCCTAGTCTGTGGTCCTTTCACAGATGCGCACGCTGTACATTTCCGACACCATTGCTCTATGTCATCTCTACAATTGAGCCAGTAATACCGCTGTCTCACTTTCAGTAGAGTTTTCTTGATGCCCAGGTGTCCTCCGGAAGCACCATCGTGTATTTCCTGTAGCAGGGGGACTACTTCACATCGTGGTACTATCACTTGTGTGGTCACCTCCTTGCCATCGTTCGATTCCCATTTCCTACAAAGCACATCATTTTCTAGGACTAAACTGTCCCACTGTGCCCAGTAGCTCTTAGTTACGGGACTGTGTGACGATACTTCACTCCACTGGGGCCTAGTTCCGCTACGCTTCCAGTCCAGTATAGGTCGAATATCGTCATCTTCTTCCTGGGACTTCTTGAAGTCGCCTTCAGCCCTAATTACATTAACGCGTTCTCGGGCTTCATTCTGCTGGCAGTGTCTGCAGTCATCATTACATGGACGTCGCGACAGGGCGTCAGCATTGTTATGCCCTTTTCCGCTACGATGTTCCGTCACAAAGTTAAACTCCTGCAGCTGCTCGAGCCATCTTGCAACTTGGCCCTCAGGGTTTTTAAATTGTAGAAGCCATTTCAATGCAGCGTGATCCGTCCTCAACGTAAATTGTCTTCCTATGAGGTACTTGTGGAAATGCTGCAAGGTTTTAACCACAGCCAGCAGTTCTCGTCGAGTCACGCAGTAGTTTCTTTCTGGCTTTGAAAGTGCCTTACTGAAGTATGCGATTACGACCTGTCTGTCACCTTACACCTGTGACAACACTCCACCAATTCCCGTGTTGCTGGCATCGGTATCAACGACAAATCTTCCGTCTCTGCTCGGGTACCCCAGTATAGGCGCTTTACATAGCCGTTGCTTTAGCTTGTCGAATGCTGACTCACAGTTCTTGTCCCAAATAAAATCTCGTTTATCCTCAGTCAGCTGATGTAAAGGTTTTGCAATGTCCGAAAAATTCTTGACAAACCGCCTGTAGTATGTGCACAACCCTAGAAATGCACGTACTTCAGTTTTGTTCTTTGGAACCGGCCACTGTTGGACTGCCTTTATCTTCTCAGGGTCGGTTCTCACCCCGTCGGCGGAAATAACATGTCCTAGGTAGCTGACCTCCTTCTTGAACAGGGCGCACTTCTTTGGGCTTAGTTTTAGGTTAGCCCCTCGTATCCTGGTGAACACTTTCTCCATATTCCTCAGGTTTTCCTTAAAAGTGCGACCCATTATAATGACGTCATCCAAATATACCAGACAGACGTCACCAAGAAGGCCCACCATGACTCTCTCCATGAGGCGTTCAAACGTCGCTGGAGCGTTGCATAACCCAAAAGGCATGACGTTAAATTGCCACAGGCCGCTGCCAATACCCGTACTGAACGCTGTCTTTTCTTTATCTTTCTCGCTGATTTCCACTTGCTAGTAGCCACTTTTCAAATCAATGGTCGAAAACCACTTCATGCCACTGAGCATATCCAGCGTATCGTCTATCCTTGGTAAGGGATAACTGTCCTTCTTTGTTACATTATTCAGCATTCTGTAGTCCACACAGAATCTTGTGCTGCCGTCCTTCTTCTTCACCAGAACGACTGGAGAAGACCATGGACTCGTAGAAGGCTCAATTATTCCGCTATCAGCCATGTCCTTTACCATTTCTGCTACCTCAGATTCCTTAGCCCAGGGTATGCGGCGCGGTCTCTGTTTAATCGGTCTAGCATCACCTGTATCTATCTCATGCTTGACGAGACCTGTTCTCCCGCAGTCTTTTCCCGTTGCAAAGATATCTCGAAACCGTAGCAGAAATTCCCTGGCTTGCTGCAATTAGAATTTTCCAGAAGTTGCTGGATGTGTTCCGTTTCAACTTTGGTCGTGTCTTGCTTTGCTGGAGATGTGTTGATTTGACGGAGATACTTGACTTCTTCACATCTCCCAACAACACTATTTTTCTTCAGTTGGACCTCTTCTTTCCCAAGGTTCACAATCCTGACCTTGGATTTCCCTTTCGTCATAACTAGTGTCCTTTTTTTTTTTTTTTTTTTTTTTTATGGTGGGAAAAAATCATGCATTGACATCCCCCGCCCTTAGGCGGAGCGGGAGATAGTGTCAGACTCTTACTGACTAAAAGACCCACCCCGTTCCTTCTAGCCTTCATACCGGGGCTCGAGCGCCCTTTCGGATAACCCTGGCCCCAGTAGGCTTCGACCCGGCTGGGTCCCTGCTGTTGCTGACAACTCCTTGAGGCGCGCGGGAACAGTGCGCGCCGTCGACGACTTGGGCTCGGTCCGGACAGTTACCGGACGGCCGGACAGTGAGCTACCCATTGCTCACTGTCCGCAAGCCCGCGTCTACGTTGGCCGGAAATCGGGATCAGAATCCCGGCGACGGCGGCGGCGATAACGCCGTTGCCTGATGCGTTCGGCCTCCTCCTTTGCGAGCATTACTGCTTCGCAGAAGTCGGCGACCGCCTGCCACTCCTCCTCGCTCCGGACCATGGCCTCAAACAAGGCCCGGCGCGAGAGGTCTCCGCCGCCGATCGCCCCCACGAGGGCACGGCGATGCTCCGCCCAAGCAGGGCACACCTCGACTGTGTGCTCCACCGTGTCCTCCGGGCGTTCCGCACAGTGGCGACACCCGGGCGTCACCTCCGCATGAATCCCGTGCAGGAAACTCCCGAACGAACCATGTCCGGTGAGTACCTGCGTCATGCGGAAGGTAAGGACGCCGTGAGGTCTTTCCAGCCACGCCTCAAAGAGGGGACTTACCGCCATGATTGTGGCGTGCCCAGCACTGGGTTGCGATAGTCGTTGACGCCATTTCACCATGAGATCCCGCCGCAGCTCTGTCCGCCATGCCGTGACCTGTCGCGGCAGCGGACTTTCACCCCGGCGTTGCATCTCCACGCGCATATCGTGCATGTGTGCAAGGACTGTTGCCTCCAGATCCCACGGTGGTAGGCCAGCCAGAAGGCTCGCCGCTTCGCGGGAGACCGTGCAGTATCCCCGCACCATCCTTATCGCCATGACCCTCTGACAGGCGTTCAGTATGGCCGCCGGTTGCTTTTTCAGCGACGGCGCCCACACCGGCGCCCCGTAGAGGGCCATGGACCGAACGATCCCCGCGTAGAGCCTCCGGCAGGAGGCGTCTGGACCCCCAAGGTTGGGCAGGAGCCGCTTGAGCGCAGCCCCAGCCCGGTTGAGTTTGGGAGCCAGACGTCGGAAATGCTCCACGAAATTCCACCGGCTGTCGAGGACGAGTCCCAGGTACTTCATCGTCGACCCGACACCGATGTCAACTCCTCCTACCGTTAGTTGGGAACTCATAGGCGGCGCGTTCCGAGAGCGGCGACCGTGAAAGCACATCGCCTCGGACTTGTGAAGCGCCACCTCGAGTCCCAACTCCTGGATCCTATCAACGACCATCGCAACCCCGCGTGTCGCTAGAGCGACCGCCGCCTGGTACGACTCTCCCTGCGCTAGAACCAGCGTGTCGTCTGCGTAGCAAACCACGCTGACCCCGTCAGGGAAGTCGCCGCGCAGCACGTAGTCGTACCCGATGTTCCACAAGGGTGGCCCTAGTACCGACCCCTGCGGAACACCGCACGACATCTCTCGACGTTTCCAGTCTCCCTGGTGACCGGGGTAGACTATAAGTCTCTCCGACAGATAGGCCTCGACCACTCGACAGAGGTATTCGGGCACCCGGTGGTACCGGAGTGCCCTCCGGATCGTACTCCAGGGCAGGGAGTTGAACGCGTTGGCAATGTCCAAAGACACTGCCACGACACACCTGCCCCGGGACACCGCATCCCCCGTCGTGAGGGCTCGCACGCGCATGATGGCGTCCACCGTAGAGCGCATCCTGCGAAAGCCGAACTGTCCGTCCGAAAGGTCCGGCCCCACCCGTGTTAGGCGCCTGACGAGGCGGTTTGCAATGACTCTCTCAAAGAGCTTGCCCATTTCGTCGAGCAGCACAATGGGCCGGTATGCGGACGGAGAGTCCGCAGGGCGCCCCGGCTTCGCTATGAGGACCAGTTTCCCCGTCTTCCAGCAAAGTGGGAACTGGCCCCTCTCCATACATGCGCTGAAAAGCCCTCTCAGTCGAGGCCCGAGAGCCTCCATGGCCAGGACCCAGGCCTTTCCAGGCAAGCCGTCGGGTCCTGGGGCGGTGTTTTTGGCACTCAGCCTTCGCACCGCCACTCTCAACTCTACCTCGGTCACCTCTCGAGCATCGTCGTCGTCGTCGCTGTTGCGGTCCGCGTCAGACACCGCTGGCGGCGGAGGAGGCGGAGCCATGGGCGGGGGGGAGTGTTCTCCCCGCGCAGGGAACAGAGAGTTCACCGCACCCTCTACAATCTGGGGCCGGAGACTCTGAGTCAGTGGGGGAGCCCAGGGGCGGAGCTTTTCCCGTACCATATTGTACGGGCGCCCCCATGGGTCCGCGTTCAGAGACCCCAGCCACACGTTGCGGGCCTCCAGTTTGGCCCGCTTGATCTCCGTTCGGAGGGTGCGTTTTGCCGCTCTGTATCCCTCATACAGCTCCGCCTCTCTGGCCTCCGCATCCGGCGGGCGGATGCGGCGCCCGCAGTGTCTGGCGTACCGGCGTCGCGCGTGACTGCATGCGTTGCGCAGTGCAGCAATCTCCGGCGACCACCAGCACACCTGGCGCTTAGCTCGCCCTGGACGGACTCGGGGCATTGCCGCGTCGCAGATTTGCGACATGGCCTCCCGGAAACACTCCGCCTCGACGTCTATGTCGACAGGCCTGTCCGGTGCTTGCACCCAGGCCTGTACCGTCGCGGCTTCCAGGAGGAGCTCCCGGTCCATCTGCTTAAGCGCCCACCGCGGACCGCAAGGGCTCTGTCGGACCGGCGTGGCCGAGGTTTCGGCGGAGACGTCCAACCGGATATACCGGTGGTCGGAGTACGTCTCCACCTCCTCCATAACGCGCCAGTCGACGACACGCGGCAACAGAGCGGGGCTGGCGAACGAGATGTCCACCACTGATTCACCCCGCAACCGCGCCAACGTGGGGACAGAACCCCGGTTCAGGATGACCAGGCCCAGCTCCAAAGCCCAGTCCTCCACCATCTGACCCCGTGGGTTCGTGTACCGGGAACCCCAAGCCGTATTCCAGGCGTTGAAGTCCCCGCAAACGACCACGGGGAGGGTACCAAACCCAGCGACGACGACATTTAGCTCCATAAGGGAGACCTGGAGTTCGTCGAGAGATCTGCTCGGGGACAGGTAGACGCCTACCACTGCAATGTCCCCGAACCGTGCTGCCACGCAGCCCCGCCCCCTCGCAACAGCCTCGAGGGGCGGGGTACCGGCGGCGGCCGACGAGATTAACGTCACCGAGCCGTCTAGGTCCTGAACCCAGTCTCCACGGGGATGGACGTAGTACGGCTCGGAGACGACGGCGACATTTATCGACCACTGCGCCATGCTCTGGAGCAACAGATCCTGAGCGGGGGCGCAGTGGTTGATATTCGCCTGGAGGAGACGGAATGGGGCCGTTATTGGCAGTCCATCGTCTCCTCCCGTGCCCTTCTAGGGGGCACTGCCGCGGCGGGTGCGGCGGCGACTGCGGCGGGTGCAGCGGCGAGAGCGGCGGGTGCGGCAGCGATAGCGGCGGCGGCCAAGGAGGCGGCTGCGGCGGTGAGGACGTCGGCGGGGATGGGCCTACGGGCTCTGCCCTTGTCCTTGGCGGGGGGGTCGCAGGACCTGCCCCCAGCCCGGTGGTTGGCCGGCTTGCCTGCCGCCGCACATGCGTAGCAGTGCGGCGGAGCACGGCATTCTGCGGCCTTGTGACCGGGCTGGCCACATTGGTGGCAGCGGTCGCTGCGGTCCACCTCCGCGGCGCAGTGGGCGCCTACGTGGTGCCCCACTTGGCACCGGAAGCACCGCAGAGGTCTGGGCTCCAGCAGTTTGACCTGCGCGGAGACCCAGCCTACCAACAGCCGTCGGCCCTCCCCGGTGATGGTCCTGGCCGCCGCCACGGGGCAGCTAGCTGTCACCGCTCGCATGCCCGTGCCGTCAGCGCGGATGGTGCCCACCCGGACCTGATCGGTCGTGCACCCGCCCGCCCCGACGATGGCGGCCACCACCTCGTCCACCTTGACTGAGTCGTCCAGGCCCATGATGCGCATGTCTATGCACTTTGTGGGCCTGGACACTCGGGCCACCTCCGCATCGAGAGACGCCCTGATTCTAGCGGCCAGGGCATCTGCCGCAGGGCCGCTAGTCGCACCGGGGACCTCCAGGATTCGGGCCCCGGTGACTGTGCGCCTCATGCGAAAGCCGCCCGCAGCTCCGAGCTCCTCGAGGTGGGGCAGCACCGCCTGCTTTGCCTTTTCCATGACGGCGTCATACGTCACGCCCTTCTTCTCCGCATCTGGCTGCAGTGTAATCACCACAGCCTCGGAGGTCGGGGCGCGAAGTCTCGCCGCCAAGGCCCGCTTTTTGCGCTCTTGGCGCCTCGCACGCTTTTTGGCCGCCCTAGCCGCCTTGCCCGCCTTCTTCGTGGCGCTGACGACCGTCCATTCGGCGCCAGGTTCCTCAGGCGGAGGAGGCGGCAGGCGCGGCCTAGTCGCCGCCGCGGCAGGAGGAGGTCCCGCCGGTTTAGCGGCAGGCGCCGCCTTACCTTTTTGCCGCCGCTGCTGCTTAGCCGTCGGGGCCGGCCTCGCGAGCTCCGGAGTCACGGCCCCGCGCACTGCTTGCCCCGACGGGCCCGCCTTGGGCGCAGAAACCGCCGCCGCAGCGGCGGCGTAAGACGCCGCCTTTCGTTGCTGGCTAGAGGCCGCTAGCGGAGGGCGCAGCACGATGCCCTCCAACAGGGACAGCTGCTGCTGGATGCGCAGCTGGAACTGCTGCTGCTGCTGTTGCAGCTGCTGCTGGAAAGC
Organism: Mythimna ferrago; assembly: GCA_910589285.2. Lineage (NCBI taxonomy): Eukaryota > Metazoa > Arthropoda > Insecta > Lepidoptera > Noctuidae > Mythimna > Mythimna ferrago. The sequence goes on along the minus strand of OU342677.1, from coordinate 25,756,105 downwards.
AGCTAGTTCCCGCTGCACCAGCGTTAGCAGCTGGGTCTCCGGCTCGGGCTGGGCCTGGGCCCCCCCTCCTGTCGTCGGCTCCTGGCAGCCACCGCTATTGGGCGCTCTCGCGAGCTCAGCCCGGAGCTCGGCCCGGAGCTCAGCCTGGAGCTCGCTTCGGATTCTAGCCACCCTCTTCTCGAGAGAGGCGTCAAAGGCTTCCCGGAGGGACTTCGCGTGGCGTTGGGCCGTCCTCTCCTTTGACGTCCTCTCCCTTTTGCGGCTCATATCCCGCAGCAGGGTGACTGCCATCTTCTGGAGGGACTCCATGTCGGAGTCCGCTTTAGCACGCCTCTCGCTGCCAGATGGCTCCGAGAGGTCCCTCTCTGAGCCGGCCGCTCCGGGGTAACGCCCCTCCGCGGCAAGCCTGGCGGCTCGCTGAGCGGAGTCTTTGGCCGTTAGCCCCCTCCCCTTTCCGCGGGACTGGCCCGCACCACGGCTGATGGTGGGAATTTTTCTCCTCCCCTCTGAGCCAGAGCCAGACGATCCGTCTTCTCTCCTGGCAGACGCGGAGCGCTTCCGGGAGCGACCCGAGCCTCTCCCAGAATTGCACGCAACTCCCTCCACTTCCGAGCACCCGTCATCCCTCCTGACGAACTCGGAGCGCTTCGGGGAGAAACCCGAGTTTCTCCCAGAATCGCCAGCCATCTCCTCCGCCTCCGAGCTCTCCGAGCCCCCTCTGGATGTCGCGTCGGACTCCGACCGCGCATCACTCCCTGGTTTCTTAAAGAACTTTGATTTTTGTTTTAAATTTTCCATATTTGTTCCCACGAGTAAAAACTTTGGGTACTTGCTCAAACACGTGGTTCGCACTAGAGACTAATTTAGCTACCCATTAGTCAAGCTAACAACCTCCCTCACGGTGCGCCGCCGCTTGGAGGTTTGGGGTAATTTTTTATAGAGGTTGTCTTCCTCGCGGCCCGGGCGGTTAAGCCAAGACCCTCGTCCCCCATCTAAAGTCAGAAACATGACCTTGGACAATCTCTGGGGCTACGAGAATAACGGTGGCAGAAGGAGGAGCAAGCCTTCCTCCTGCCTGCCCGGCGGCAGTGTGAGTGCACACCGAGCCCGCTCTTACTTCGCCACTGTGCCCTCTGCTATAGCAGAGGGACACGCGTTGAAGCGTTCCTTCAGACAGAACATTCGCAGACGGCCATCGAGGCCCCTTGGGCAGCAATACCCAAGGGGGTCATTGGCCGCCTCCCAGGGTGCACCGTCCCGCAGACTGGCCTTCACTCCGGACGTATCCGCAAGGGAACTACAGCCTGCGGGCACTCGTGGAGGTTTTCTGTCGTGGCACCCCATAACTAGTGTCCTCGCGGTGATGATCTCCGGGTGCCGGCCAGTATCCTCTACCAAAACACATCTTGTTTGCCTGATTTTCTTGGGAAACTTTACTTCGACTAAGGTTTCTGTTCTCGGAGCCAGTGTAGTATTCTTTAAACAATAGAGGTTGCATGAGGTAATTCCTCGCAGGAAGACTTCTTGATCTGGGAATTTCAATACTCCCCTGTCGATATCTAAAATACATCGGTTATTCCGCAAGAAGTCGAGACCCAGTATGCAATCGTCGGTAATATTTGCAATTAACGCAGGATGGATATAGACTTGATCACCGATTTTGGACTCGATTTCTGTATCACCGAGAACGGAGACTGACTGGCCGGTTGCTGTCTGAAGTCGGCAGGATGGAGACTCTTTTTGCCATGAGATGGTTCGTTTCAGCAACTCCGGTCTTACAATGGTTCGCGACGCCCCGGTGTCAACGGTAAAATTGCAGGCACGATGATTCAGCGTTCCTTCGATGATCAAACTATTTCCGTTGTGAACTTGATTGATGGTGATGGTTGGGGCTGTGGCCCTGGCGACATTAAGTTTTATCGGCTCCTCGTTGACTTGAGTTCCGGAGTCCACACTTTCCCTCTTTTTCCTAGGACAATCGGTGCGAATGTGCCCTTTTTCTCTGCACCCGTAACACGTTGGAATATAGCGGGACTGTGCTGGGGAAAAAGCCACCACTTCTCGGTGACGTGGTCGCGCTGAAGGCGAGACCACCACTTCCCTAACTCTATGCGTACGTGAATCTTTTCGTACGGCTTCTACTTCCAAAGCGTGAGCTATCGCACTCTTCAGAGTTTGGTGGTGTCCGAGTCGCACCGTAGCCCTTACTTCTGTATCCCGTAGACCGTCGATGAATGCTTGCACCAAATTAACTTCCACCGTCTCTGGTGTCATCGACCTGTACGCACGCCGGACCAGCCGTTCAACCTCAACTCCCCATTGCTGGAGGCTCTCGTTCGACCTCTGCGTTCTCTCGCGTAACTGAGCGCGGAAAACGTGCTCGAGGTGCTTGTCTCCATAACGAGTGTCCAGTCCCTCCATGAGACGCTCCAATGTCCTGCCGTCCGCAGGAAGGTTCTCTAGGACCAGCAGGGCGTCCCCTCGTAGAGCCAAAGTTAATGCCGCGAAAGACTGTTCATCATCCCAGCGGTTCGTCTTAACCAATGTTTCGAATTGGTATTTGAATGCCGTCCAGGAAGACGTGCCATCAAAACGCGGCACATCAAATTTTGCGGCTGATGCACAGTGGGTGTGCGATGGTGAGCCAACAGTAACGGGTTCGCGTGCTTCGAGCTTGACAATTTTTTTGTTGATGTCCAGCAGGCGATCTTCGTGGCCATCAATCCTTGTTTCGAGGCTATCAGCTCGGGCGGAAACCTCTTTGACCTCTAAGGTGAGATTCTTTACTTTCTCACCCAATGTGACGAGGCCGTGATCAATTTTTTCGAGGATCAGGTTCTGCTTAGCCTCTTGATCTCGGCGAGCTTCTTCCTGTGCGCGGCGAGCTTCTTCCTGTTCGCGGCGAGCGGCTTCCTGATCGCGGCGAGCGGCTTCCTGTTCGCGGCGGACAGCTTCCATACTAGCTTGCATGGCGGCCAACACCGCAGCGAGGTTCAATTCCGAGGATGGTCCTGTTGGCACCTCAGCAGCTGCTGTTGCTCCCATACCAGCCTGATCTTCCTCCTCCAAACGATGACGCGCAGCATCCATCTCCATTTGCCTCCTTGTTCGTGGTCGCTGTTCGTCGTCCCTCGGTGTTAATGGCATTTCACTTCTGACACCAGTTGTTACGTACGTGGGTAATCAAATGCCGATTTACCGACGAGAGAACTTTATTCACCACAAACAATAACAAAATAGTCCAGTCAACAATAATCCGAATCGCAATTAACACTAGAGTACCGTTACACTATCGCTTAGGTCGTTAGGTAAAGTCACTTCAAGTACTAGGGTAGTTCGCTCTTGATCGCAGTCGAAATCACAACTGACTTGCTTCCGGCCGGGGGCACGTATTTATATGCGGAGCCAAGAAAATTCTAGATACCGACTTCCCACGAACGATCCAGAATTCCAGAACAATTGAATCGCTTCTCGAAGTCATAAATCATTTTTATTACTCGTGGTAATAAGAGTCACTTTCATGCGAATTTCGACTCTATTTTTAACGTCGGAGAGTATAATTTCCCTTATCCTAGATAAATGCCTACCCCCACTAGTTGTAGGTACTATGTGGATGTTTCGAGATTTTTCTAAGACTGGCTACGCACGACCATTCTAGACCTTTCGAACAGCAATGCGTTTTAATTATTACGTGCTACTCTTTATTTTCTCGGAGATATGGCGGGTTCACGTTTAATGGCGTAACAATAATATTAAATATTCTTCTCAGATAAATATTTTATTTCTTGTAAAAAAGTTGGCAACTCTACTGGTAGAGAATGCAAAAGGCAGCGGTTCCCAAAGTTGATTAGAGCGCGATCCATCTAACAAAAACTTCCCAGCACATAGCCAAGTTGATAATCTGCAATCGTTAACGCTAGTCGAAAAGTAATCAGACATAATCTCAACGTTAAGTCACGTGGTCGGAACAAACGAATAGAAAATTCGTAGCCAAGTTCACATCGTTCAAAATGATAGAATGAATTTCTACAACGTTTAACGCTACATCCTTTGATAAAGAAACGCTACATTGTAGAACGAGCGGCCGATTCAGGCGCGTCAACATGGCTACCCACTTATCGTTTTCTACAATTGCCGACATCGAAGCGTTACCGATTGGAGAACGGAATTCGACACGATACGGTTGTAGGTAACTTGGCTAGGGGGGCAGGATGCCCAACCACGAGCATGAGCTCGGTAAAATGGAAAGACCTAAACTGGTGCCCTACCTAAACTGAACTGTTACAGGGATGGAACTATTTATGGTATATCCCTCTTTCTCGCTCGCACGCCTTACATTTTAATACGTAATGGTAAAGGCCCTAGGACTAATCCCTAGTCGTAGTAGTAACATTATTTTTAGTTCAAGTAAAACCTAAATATAGGTATAATTTGTTCAGAATCAGTAACTGAATCGATTCCAATAATTTTTGCAGCATGTTATATTTTTTCCCAAAATTATTTAAAAGATCCGGCCAAGAGCGTGTCGGGCCACGCTCAGTGTAGGGTTCCGTAGTTTCCCGTCCGTCACAATAAGTGTACCCACTTATGAGTTTAAAAAAATGCTTGCATATACGATTATACTACAAACTTAGTCCAGAAATTATTTTGTAGAACCTTTTTGTCTTTTTTGTACAAAAAATGTTCTTTCCATCAAGTTCAAAATGATTTTCCTAGAAAGTCCTTATAAAGTTCTACTTTTCAGATTTTTTTCATATTTTCTAAATTTATGGTTCAAAAGTTAGAGGGGGGGGGGACATATTGTTTTTTACTTTTGGAGCGATTATTTCCGAAATTATTGACATTATCAAAAAATGATTTTAGTAAACCCCTATTCATTTTTAAATACCTATCCAACAATATATCATACGTTAGGGTTTAAATTAAAAAAAAATCACTTCCCACTTTACATATAGGGGGACTACCCTAATAAAACATTTTTTTCCAATTTTTATTTTACCACTTTGTCGGCGTGATTGATATACATATTGGTACCAAATTTCAGCTTTCTAGTGCTAACGGTCACAGAGATTAAGCGAGGACGGACAGACAGACATGGCGAAACTATAAGGGTTCCTTCCTAGTTGACTACGGAACCCTAAAAAGGCATAAGTTGGACACCAGCGACACCAAGTACAAAACAGGTCACGGCAGTTTATTGTGGGTATTAAGTGTCAGCGTACAGCTGAGTGCGGGAGCAAAACCACCCCCAGTCGCCTGGATGGTTCGGTGACCATGTGTTTGTGCGTACAACCAGGTAACATAACAAGCCCTTAACTTTGTGATTTTTCATGATACAGTTATGAAATTTTGTACATAGATTCTTTCATAGATTGATCACGACAACTAATAGACGCGAGGCAGTAACTAAAGACACGGGTAAAACAGCGGGGAACAGCTTTTGTGTGTCAAAAAACTTAATTATACTTTTTTAAGAATTCTGTTTATTACTTTATATTCTTATTTTACAACATTACTTTTAGTATTGCGAAACTCAAAACATGTATGTTTATGTGAAGTATCTATGAGCAAAATTTCATAACTGTCTCATGAAAAATCACCAAGTTATGTTGCCTGGTTGTCCATATATACAGGGCCTCAAGTCTGCTATTACAATAGTGTCAGAATGGTCTATCATTGATGTCATAATTGTCGATTTTGACAAGTTTGGTAATCTACTAATATAATGGCGTCATCATGACTTTCCAATGGTCAACCACTGACACTCCAGTGAAAGAAGTGGCATAAAATGGTAATCTTGTACATTTTGACAAATGAATATTTGACGTTTACGGTAGTCTGCTAAAACTTTGACAGTTTATTTGATCAGTGTTCTACCATTTGAATGTTATTGTGCAGTTATTGGTTTTAATATGCTCGAAATTATCATTCTACAACGATTCTATTACAAGACCATTGACCGATCAATGATCGATCATTATGAATTAGCAGATTACAAACTTTTAGCAAAATGACAATGGGATCGTGTTGGAATGACGAATTTATAAAATAGCAGACTTGGGGCCCTGGGTGTAAGGGACAGCCCTCCACAAACTTTAAGGGTTTGCTCAGTAGACGAAACTGAACAACCTTCCACAAGACTTTTTTTCAGGAAACGAAAAAAAAAATCCGCCTCACCATACAAAATTGTAAACTTGATTGGACAGTTTGTATGGAGAGGCCGATTTTTTTTTTCGTTTCCTGAAAAAAATTTTTGTGGAAGGTTGTTCAGTTTCGTGTACTGAGCAAGCTCTTATAGTTTGTGGAGGGCTGTCCCTTACACCCTTTATAGGTAATCCACCGGTAGCTTGGATCCTGTTGCCGATGCCGGTGGGCTACTATTTTTTGTATTTTTAAATGTTTTTTTTTTTTTAATATCCTTTTTTATAAGAAATATTTAAAAAAAAAATAATATAAATGAAATAATAATAACACAATATTCCACAACTATCACACACCGCCGTCTAGTCCCAAGCTAAGCAGAGCTTGTGTTATGAGTACTAGACAACTGATAAACATAGATACTTATATATTTCTAAATACATACATATTATAGATAAATTACACCCAGATACAGAACAAATGATTATGCTCATCACACAAACATTTGTCCTGGGTGGGAATCGAACCCACGACCTCCGGCATAGCAGTCAGGGCCACCAACCACTAGATGACTAGACCAACAGGCCAGTCAAAAAATACATGGTTACTGGGCCATCCGTGCGATTGAGTGGTTGTTTTGCTCCCTCACCTAGCTGTACGCTGGCGCCTAATGCTCGCTATGACCTGCCGTGACTTGTGTTGTACTTAGTGTCGGTGGTGACCAATTTGTGACCGTTTAAAATATATTTGAAGAAAAAATATAACATAGTTTAAAAGTTATTGGAAGCGATTCAGTTACTGATTCTGAAAAAAATAATTATTATATATATTTATTGTTATTGTATACTTGTATTATGTGTGTGCTGGCAAGGCAAAAGTATAAAGGGTGTGGTACCCGTTTTGGTCGTTTTATTTAAATAACCTGATAACAAACCCCGTAGGTACACTAAATAACTTTCTTAGTCAATCTTTCTCTAAAGATAACACATATAGATAACACTTTTTTAAGAATCCCTCCTGTCTATTACTTCGTATTCTTATTATAGATTCTTCCATATTAAGAATTCTTCTATAATCCTGTGTCTACATCGAAGGAACGAAAGTTTGTTAATTAAGACGTGCAGATCGATCTCCAAGTCTCTCAGGAAGTATAATTAGACGCTCAGGAAGCGGCACTCGAGTTGAGCTGAACTTGCAGCTAAGTTGAGCGATACTTGGAGATCCAGGTGTAATTAGATCTAGTAGAGGATCTTGAGCATCAGTGATCAGGTGTACGGAACTACATTTTGTCCTTGTATTACTTAACCAGTCTAGGTCATTTTGTTGGTACAATTACCGTCACAGATCTTGAGCGCTCGGCGTCAGAGTGGGGATCGCTTTGCGCATTCCATACATTGACGAGTCAATCGTCGTCGTTGTTAGATACATGCTGCAAGCGCAGGGAACAAATCACGAGTGACGTTTATGACGCGATGGAGCGGCGAGCCAATCACTGACACTCCCCGCCACCGCGTCTCACTTCGCACCACCAAAGAGACCGAATATTTGACTTCTGCACAACTTGAAGCCAGCGCTCAAGATCCGTGACGGCAATTGTAAGACTTAACCAGTCTAGGTCATTTTGTTGGTACTGAAAATACTCCGTGCCTCGAAAAGAAGTTTATTACGTGATCTTGACAAATGGATGTGCGATTAAAATTAGAACTACATTTGCTCGACGCACACGTGTGTATCACGCCTGATTTGTACGTAGGACGATGTCGCGTAGCCTGAATATATGTTTTAATTTTATTTCAACTCGTTACCTCCGTGCGTTCCTGAGATTAAGGGTCTTGACAGACAGACAGACGGACAACAAAGTGGTATAAGGGTTCCTTTTTTTCCTTTTACCCTAAAAGGTACCTATACTAAATAATAGCACCTTTAAGCAGTAGAGTCTGTCTAAAAAGTCAAACGACTTGAGTAATTATTAGGGCAAAAAATAGATACTACTCTGTCAAGAAAGTACCGGGAAAAGATATTATTGATCTTTTTGACACAAAATTTTTGTTATTCATCCAAATTTATTTTATCACCTTCAAAGTATGCCCCTTCAGAAACGAAACACTTACGCCAACGAATAATCCAATCATCAAAACATTTTTTAAACGCTGTTCCGAAATTGACTTCAGTTCTCGCCGCGAATTCTCCTTAATGTCTTCTACAGATTGAAAACGGGTGCCACGAAGTGGTAATTTGAGTTTAGGAAAAAGATAGAAGTCGGCTGGAGCCATATCTGGCGAATATGGTGGCTGCTCGATGGTATTTGTAGAGTGTTTGGTCAAAAAATTGTTCACAATGATGGCCTTGTGCGAAGGCGCATTATCGTGGTGCAAAATCCAAGAATTTTATTTTCACAAATCTGGCCTTTTTCGTCGAAATTGGTCTCTTAAATGCCGCATAATGCTCAAATAATATTTTTTATTTACCGTTTGACCTTCCGGTTAGAATTCCGAGTGCACAACACCGCGATAGTCAAAGAAAACAGTCAACATGACTTTGACTTTTGATCGACTTTGGCGTGGTTTTTTCAGTTTTAGTTCAGATAGAAGGCGCCACTCCGAAGCTTGTTGACTTGTTTGCATGTCAAACTCGTAAACCCACGTCTCGTCGCCAGTAACAATGCGTTTCATGAATGTTGGGTCGGAATTGACTCGTTCTAGCATGTCCTCAGCGACTCTCATGCGATTGAGTTTTTGGAGAAAATTCAGGTCTTTTGGGACTAGCCGAGCGGCAATATGTTTCATACCCAAATGATTAGTTAAAATGGTACGGATCGACTAGTGAGATACAGAAAGTTCGGCGGCTATCTCTCTCAAACTCTATTTCCTTCACTTTTGCGATGTTAACTTCAGTTGCAGAGGTTGATGGCCTACCAGAGCGAGGCAAATCTTCCATCACATCTCGACCACTTTTGAATGCTTTGTACCACTCATAAGCACGTGTTTTTGATAAAATCGATCACCGTAAGCCTTCTGTAACAATTTCAGTGACTCCGAACACGAAAAACCATTGGCGATGCAAAATTTAAAACAAACTCTTTGTTTGATGTTTTTGTCCATTATGAAATTCGCAATACACACTAGATATGAAATAACTAAAAACAGCAATGTATGTAAACTTCTTACATCAGAGAGTGGGTGAGACACAATAATTAAGAGTGAGTTTATGTAGGTAAATATATATTAATCATTAAAAACGTACATAGGAATCACTGTATACAAAATAACCGTATCGAATTAATTAAAGCCAGATTATGTCCATGGATCACAAAATCACGCAGAAAGTAAGGCACACTCGTCGTCCTCAGCGCTCGAGCAAAAAAGGGCCCTAGTCCTCGGCACAACTGCCCACACCACCGCTACCGTCTGACATTAGCCGCAGACCGTCGACGGTGGCGTTGGTGACTCGGTGCAACTTCACTCGTCTTTTCCGATGTTGCCAACACGGCCCTCCTGCGCCGTGCATGTCCTCAGGCACGACACACTCTAAAATAAATATACATTATATTATATTACCGAGAACATGGCACCAACAAACTCTCGGCCTATCATGACTATTTCTCAACTCCAATCTATAGCAACTTATGACACTCTGAGAGAACCTTTAGTCTTAGGTAATCTCTAAAGTTCTGTTGCTGAAGACTTGGGTCGCTAAGGTTGACCTGAGGGCTGTGTTGACTTTATGCTTAGACAACACCTGTGATCAGCTCATTCTCCAAATTTTTGACCAGTGCCTGTTACCGCTTTTCTCCTTTATACTTAGGGGATTGCAGTTTCAGCTCACTTTGTTTGTTTGTTTGGGGCAATGAGTTAACCTAAGTTACCTCAGGTCACCTAGAAAGTAGTCGTTATGAAACACACCCTACTTAATTCACAATAACCATGACACAATATCTTTACTCATTACTCATGTTATTAATGAAATAAATCTAATTCTTATTACCTTGCCAACACGCCTTTTATTTCGTCCATTAATCCATTCCCCAGTTGTCAATGTTTATCCAGGATCGCATATTTTCCGCTGCAGCTACCCCATTATAGGCTCTCGTAGATCTTTCGCTACCTCTCATATCATTCACTTCGTATCTGTCATGGCCTAGACATTTCCTTATTTGGAACGGCCCTTTGAAGACTGGTAGCAGCTTTCTACTTCGACCATCATTTGTTGCGCTTTTTATTTTTAAAAGCACAAGTTCTCCTTCATGGTATACTTTAGGTTTGATATGCTTCTGATCAAATCTTTGTTTCTGGTATTCGGCACTGTCGCATATATTTCTAGCGACTCGTTTACGTAGCTCCGTCACGTCCGTAGCAGATTCGCTATCATTATCAAGCTCGGGTCCTCTGTTATCATTATTGGTACGTAGCCGATACCCCAACAAAACCTCACTAGGTACTGCTTTAATAGTTTTATGATAGGTACTATTAATCGCTTGTTGCAGTTGTAAAATACAATTATCCCAACTATCCTCCTCTAAATCTGCCCCCATGGCCCGCATGGCGTCTAAAATAGTTTTATTAAACCTTTCAGCCTGACCGTTTGAACGTGGCATTCCTGTAGCTATTGTATGAAGCCTTATATTTTTAGAAACACAATAGTCTTTAAATAATTTAGATGTAAATGCTGCACCAGCATCCGTAATTAGCCTTTTAGGGTTACCGAATATTTTTGCTACATTATCTAATTCTGAAATTACATTGCCACTGTCAGTGTTATGGACTGCCGAAATAAATACGAATTTCGTAAATGCATCAACAGCTACTAATATATATTTATTCTGATTACTTGTTTCTACAAAAGGGCCTAGGTGATCCAAATGTAAGGTATGGAATGGTTGAGCATGTTTTGGCAAAGGGTATAATTCCCCTTCTTTTGGACCACCTTTGTTCTTATAGAAAATACAGTTGATACAGTTTTTTATATACTTTTTCACTATATGCCGCATGCGAGAGAACCAATATCGCGACGCAATACGTTCGACCGTTTTATCTACCGAGAAGTGACCGAGGTCGTCGTGGTTATACTTTATTATTTGCCATATACAATTTTTAGGTACCACCCATCGACGACCTTGGTGTGTGCTTCGTCGGCATTACCTGATTCTAGAATATTCCTAATTTTTACTAGCGCGGGATCTTGAAGCTGTACTGAAAGTAACCAGTCTGCTTCCGTTATGGACATTACTATTTCAGCTTCTGTTCTTTCCCCTGACAAGGGGGGGTTCCTACTCAGAGCATCGACGTGTTGCATACGACTACCCTCCCGGTGAATAATTTCGTAAGCAAACTCTTGAGTAGATAGAACCCATCGCGCAATTCTGGGTATTATATCTTTCTTAGTTAACGCATAACGCACTGCACTACAATTAGTTACAATGCAAAAATGTGCTCCTAGCAAATAGTGCCTAAATTTAGCCAATGATTGTACAATTGCCAACAACTCTAGTTCGAAGGAATGATATTTCTTTCGTCGTCGGTTTAAAATGCACAGGTTTGTTATTCTGTAAATTAATTACCATTTCGTGACCTCGAACTTTTCCTAACTGTTTAATATTCAAAGCAATACATTTCTCGTACGTCGCAAAAAGTTTGAGTAACGCGTCGTGGTGAGAATCTGCATCGAAGTCCTTATTTGAATCAATAACTACATTGCATATTTCATCTAACCTGGGCACGCGTCTAAAAGTCAAAGATTCCCCAATCCTGACGTACATCAAAAACGGCAATTCAGTTATATTACGTCCAATTAAAATGTTGCAACCCGATAGTTGATCAAGCACATACATCTCAATTTTATTTATATTAACGGAATCTAACTCGATATTCACCTTAACGAATTCATTTACGACCCGTAGATTATCTTTGGAAAATCCCTGTAATGTCACTGGTGAATTTAATGTGTACTTTTGGAGTTTCATGCTCTCTACGGTTTTGGATGATATAATTGAACAACTACTTCCTGTGTCTATAAATGCGTCTGCAACTATGCTATTAATAACAATGCTTTTACAAAATTTGTCTTTAGTACTGTTTGTTTGTACGTATTTTATTTCCTGCTTATCTACTTGTCCATCTTTATCTATTTTTGCATTCTTTTTATGGTAACATACGGCCTCTGAATGCCCCTTTTTCCCACAAAACTCGCATTTCACTGTGCACTGTATCCGTTTATGATTACCGCCACAATTATAACACTCTAAAGGTTTACGACCTTGTATTTGGTTAGGATTTACTGGGTTATCACGGGACGTCACGGTATTACTCGTACTAGTTGATGTTCGTAAGAAAGGATTCACCGCTTGGTTAAGTGGTTTAGCTAAATTACTATCTTTGCGGGTAGAATTGCAATTGTTATTGATGGCCTGCTTTTCTGATTTCGACTTATAAACCCTACTATGTAAAAATCCCGCTAAATTATCGCAAGACTTAAAATCGCTAGCCTCTACTGATGCAGTAATGTTACTATCACCTATGTTTCCTAATATTATCGATATAATGTCCGTCTCCATGAAATTCAATCCTAGACCATCTATTTTCGATTTTTGTTCAAAAAAGAAATCATACAATGATTGATTTTCGTCCGGTTTCCTATCTATAATTTCTTTCAAAAGTTCAAACATATTTCTTTTTACCCTAAAAGTATCATTGAGTCTTTGCCTCCAATCTTTCCACATCCAGGTTGTCCATAAATGATCGTTTCGTAATAACGACTCGTACCAAACCTTTGCAGAACCTTTGAGTTTATTTAGAGCTTGATAACGAATCATGCTATCGGTCCATGAGAAGGTAGCAGTGTAAGATTCTATCACATTTAACCATGAAACGACATTATCACGCAACGGATCGAAGTCAGGTATCATATTGTGGAGAGTAGAATTATTTGTACTCACAGTTGCTGCATCGTTCGTTTGTGGTACCTGGTTTCTCCGTTTTCGAGCCACGGGTGCTGGCGATGGCGTCCGGGTTGCACTGCTGTCACTGCTAGAGCTTGAACTACTACTTGACGATGAACTATTTACACGTTTCTTCCTGCGTGTTTGTTTACTTTTGCGTTTTCTTTTGTGACCCATGTTAATATATTGTGGGTAGTTACGATTTAGAGTTTACTTGGGAAAAATTTAAATTTTAACAAATAAAAACGCGGGTCAGGTAGCGAGCACAGGCCTCGTGGAATCCCACTTCTGATGTAAACTTCTTACATCAGAGAGTGGGTGAGACACAATAATTAAGAGTGAGTTTATGTAGGTAAATATATATTAATCATTAAAAACGTACATAGGAATCACTGTATACAAAATAACCGTATCGAATTAATTAAAGCCAGATTATGTCCATGGATCACAAAATCACGCAGAAAGTAAGGCACACTCGTCGTCCTCAGCGCTCGAGCAAAAAAGGGCCCTAGTCCTCGGCACAACTGCCCACACCACCGCTACCGTCTGACATTAGCCGCAGACCGTCGACGGTGGCGTTGGTGACTCGGTGCAACTTCACTCGTCTTTTCCGATGTTGCCAACATGTATTTAATATAAATAACAGATGCAACTCAAACTCCGCGCCAAAATAGAAAACCGTTGTGCCAATCTAGCAACAACAAAAAAATCTAAAATTTGAATTTGGAACCATAAACAAATCATCCATTCCCGATACTTTTTTGACTGAATGTATTTTAACATTCTCCCTAAAGTAATGTTAGCATGTTTTGTAACAAGAAATATCTCACAGCCTCGAAGTGCGGCCTTGCTTCTACGTGTTTTATATTAGAGGTAGCTAGCAGAGCTTTATGGCCCATATACCGAGCCTCGGTTAAATATTCAGCTGGTTTCTTCCTTATTACTCACACAGGAAGATGATACTTGGAAATGGCATAATTGAACAGATATTTTTAGTCTGATGTGCCTTTTAAAGTTGTCAAAAGATAAATGGTCTGTTTTGACAAACGTCAAATCAATACTTTATTATGCAAAGAGAACACTCGCATTATAATCCATCATATTATTTAACGCTGCGTCTTCCGGCACGCGGTCGCCACTCCGGAACCTTTCGGCCCCACCGGCCATCTGTAGCCTGATTCACGTAAAATCAAACAAGCTAAATATCGTTGAAGTTTTATAGTCGTTCGATCGAAGTCCTATCCAAAAGCGGTATTCACGATCTATCAAATTATTTCCAGTTACACTAATATGTATTCTACGAGGATAATGATACAGATTATTTTTTAAATCGACGAATTTCAAACGAATTTAAAATCGGTTAAATCGGTTTTCATTACGTGAATCAGGCTACTGTTCTGCGAGCAATGTGCCCTGCCCATTGCCACTTAAGTTTGGCGATTCTTCGAGCTATGTCGGTAACCTTAGTTCTCCTGCGGATATCTTCATTTCTGATCATTCATTCGGAAGACGCAGCGTTGGAAGGCCTCCCACAAGGTGGACCGATGACCTGGTAAAGGTTGTGGTAATCCGATGGATGCGAGACACACAGGATCGTTCATTGTGGTGATACTTGGCGGAGGCCGGAGGCCTATGTCTAGCAGGCTGAACTACCTAATGATGATATTATTTAACGCGCTAAAAAAAAATGTATGTATGTATTTTTAAAACACTTTATGTAATTAATTATTATTTTATTGTTTCTTTCAGCTTCGTTAGATAGATAGATAGATATATTCTTTATTGTACACCAAAAATAAAAATTACATCAGGAACTTAAAATTAATAGGGTGTCACCACGGAATAAAGAAAAGTAGGGTGTCACAATGGGCGGTAATGGGTGGTCAAAACGTGCCTTCTATTTTTAACGAGTTTACCTTAAACTAAATCATGTGTTACCGAGTATTTTTAGGGTTCCAAAACCTTAGTCGGCGAAAAGGGAACCCAGGATTACTTTGTTATCGAAATCTACTAATAGGAAAGAGAGGTCCAACGTGGTTTTTGACGTCAAAGCCTAGTTCATCACGCCCATACGACCGCCCTGTAGAACGACGACGCGTGGCGTGGATCAAGTGTAGCGCTACAAGTCTAGTTTCCATATAAAACGTATGGAGACCGCGCACAGATCGGCGTGTGTGGCACACGTGTAAGCAGTGTAGTTCTACCTTTACTGTTCTTTTGTTGTTGTTGCTTTCTACTAATTATTATTTTTATTTTGTTTGATTGTTAATATTCTGTTTTTGTACCTATATTTATTTATAACCTCTCAGAACAGATGAAAGAAGTTTATCCGAAAGGGAGCTCGAGCCCCGGTATCAAGGCTTGAAGGAACGGGGTGGGTTTTTTAGTCAGTAAGAGTCTGAAACTATCTCCCGCTCCGCCCAAGAGCGGGGGTTGTCATAGGATGATTTTTCCCATCGAAAAAAAAAAGATGAAAGAGGTTAGAATGGCCTTGACGGGGCAGGCGTGACACAAAGTAGGGCAATGCTCATAGTTCAACTACCAATAGCAAACATGCGATCTAAGTGTGCGTGGTCTGTCAGTTGCGTAATGCGCGTTCGTATTGGTTTTTTGCCTGTAGTGGAGTTAAAGGGTGGGAGACAAGCGGCGACACTCGTAGTACAATCGTAAAGTAAGTATTTCCTTTCTAATCTCTTCATCTCTTCTGTGGGTAAACTGGTTACCCAGATAACCAAATATTGTTTTCATGCATATTTTCTACTCAAAACTATTTGAAGTTCAATTAAATCAAGTCAAGCATTCAACTTTTGCTCCCCCATATTACTAGTTTACAACAGTTTCAAGTACTGTTGTCGGTTTCCTATCCGCCATAGCTTCAACATGTTCGTACACAACACCAACTAACTTTGTGCTACATTCGCACTTGTGGTTTCGTAACTATGGCACATGAAATAGTTTTAATGTTTCAAGAATACATAAAATGTACTAGCCTCGGCCAGCGGCTTCGCCCGCGTGTTGGTAAGTTACTTCCAAACCACGTTTTAGCCCCTAGAGGCTATATTTTACCGAAACACCATAGCGGCGCGACCAGTCGCCGCTACCAACACAATGTATACTTAAAGCTTTATAGAAAGTTACTCACGCTCGGACGTGTGGCGACTTTGGTGTCTGTATGTTGTCAGCCCCCCTAGCCAAGTTACAAACGTTTCGCTTGCGTCGAACGCTTCGAGTTGACCTTGCCGCCAATTCTTTTGTTCTGACCACGTGACTGAGCGTTGAGGCGACTTCATTCCCGTACATTTGAAGCTTTCTACAAGCGTTAACTATTGCAGATTAGCAACTTGGCTAGGGGTACTGGTTTAGTAACTTAGCGCTGTTTCCCCGGGACACCATGGCGGTGGTCCGTCCGCCACAATAAGTGTCCCCACTTAAGTTACTTAAACACAATTACAATTTCCCACTATTCCAAATAAAAGCTCGCCTATGTCATAAAAGGAAACCTTGTAGACAATTGTACGCTCCTACACCCCGTAGTTTTGGCTGAGCAGTACCTCTACCATGAGTTTCAAGCAATAGTATAAACCGATACTCGATACCGACTACGTAAATATTTTTCATTACTCATACTCTAAAAGTAGGTCTGAAGTTGCCTGAGGAGCGGGCTGAAAGTGATACTTTTCATCCCTAGGGAGTTTTACTTTACAACTGACAGCTGTCAAATTATTAAAAAAAAAACTAGTTCTATCTTCACATTTCTATTGAACCATGTTCCAATTTTCCATACAGGCAGTCAATCACAGCGCGATATAAAAATTGAAATAACTTAAAGACAAGTATTAATTAAATAATGTTAAATTTAAGTGATTTATTTGTTCAACTATTTCTTTAAAATACTTTATTTTTAAAAGATTACAATTAATTTCTAATTTTTCATTAATGAGGCTGAATAGCTGGCCGGCCGCAGAAAAAAAAAACAAAATGGCGGGAAAATGGCAATCAGTCGTTGGTTTTTCCGAGTTTTGTTTACGTTTCCGTACAACAGAGATATGTATTAACACGTTATGTTTATCAGATTAAAATAGTGATTTAACGCCTAATTTCATAAGAGAAAAGTGTACTATTTCATTACTCGTACTCTGAAAGTAGGTCTGAAGTTGCCTGAGGAGCGGGCTGAAAGTGATACTTTTCATCCCTAGGGAGTTTTACTTTACAACTGACAGCTGTCAAATTATTAAAAAAAAAACTAGTTCTATCTTCACATTTCTATTGAACCATGTTCCAATTTTCCATACAGCCAGTCAATCACAGCGCGATATGAAATTGAAATAACTTAAAGACAAGTATTAATTAAATAATGTTATATTTTAAGTGATTTATTTGTTCAACTATTACTTTGTTTTTAAAAGATTACAATTAATTTCTTATTTTTCATTAATGAGGCTGAATAGCTGGCGGCCGCAGAAAAAAAAACAAAATGGCGGGAAAGTGGCAATCAGTCGTTGGTTTTTTCGAGTTTTGTTTACATTTCCGTACAACGAGATTTGTATTAACACGTTATGTTTATCAGATTAAAATAGTGATTTAATGCCTAATTTCATAAGAGAAGAGGCTAAAGCAGTAGTGGAATACCTTTTACCGCCTAAATCAGAAGACCTACTTAAAATCATAGGTACGACGACTAAGGTTTTACAAACTTTTTTTTTTATTTTTAGTTTCCTCGTATTCGTAATGAAAAGCACAGTGTTTACCTCGGGGTGAAAGTAACCCATTTAACCCCTCGAATTAGCGACCTCGCTGCGCTCGCCCACCAACTCCTTCTCGGTACGAAATGAGTTACTTTCACCCCTAGTGTAACAATGTACTATTGTATGGCATATTTTACAACGCCTCTAACGGTCACTTACGGAACCAAAATTTGCCATACCAAATATTTACGTAGTCGGTATCGAGTATCGACAAATACTATTGCTTTAAACTCATGGTAGAGGTACTGTTTCTGCTTTTTAACCGACTTCAAAAAGGAGTTTCTATGTTCGGCTGAATGTATTTCTTTTTTCATCACACGTGCGCATCGTGACAATGTCGCAGCTTAATTCATTAAACCCCAAGCGAACGCCGGCGTTCGCGCACCCATTGTCTTTCTATTGTGTCTGTAATTCTCACGATTGAAAGGTCAAAGATTCTCTTTCAGGTCAGCGCATTGCGCCGAACTGTTCGGGTGCGACCGGATGATTGAGCCAAGATATCGTGTCCGTGAGCGGTGTCTATGTTGCTCGAGCGCGCTTTGTATATAGATTGTCTTCTGTACCTATCTATTTTGTGGTACCGTCGACCGCACGTTAGTAGATCATAAAAAAAACAGTATAGAAATTAACTGGTCTTTGTATGAAATTAGATGCAATCCACGAGATTTTGGTAAAAATATATAGTGATTTTGGTATTTTTATCAAGAATTCAAACATTTGCATATAAAAAGTTTGGAACTTGTAATTTGTAACTGTGTGAATAAAGTGTGTTCTGGAATAATACCTAGCTCCTCCTTATCATATCAAAAAATGTTGTGGTTATTACATTGATTTTGCTTTGTATATGTTATGGCCCAATGATAAATTGGGCATTATACATAAGGCCCGGTCATTATGAAAAATGCCCAATATGAGAGTGCGATTTGATAATAATTATTCAAATAATCAAATTGACCGGGCATTATACATACGGCCTATCACCTTTTGGGCAGAGTAATACAAACATATTTAATTACCATTTTTTTATTGGTATTGTCATTTAACTTAAAATAAACTAAATATTAAACCATTAAAATAATCAGACTCTCTTATTTGGATTAATTATATCAAGGAGTCTATTATCTACCATAGAACTCTGCCAGTTCGAAATAACGAATAATACCTACAATCTCTCGTAAAAATGTGATTGTATTTTGATTGCACTTTGAACTGGGTAAAATAGGTTAGGTTAGGTTAGAACTGTGACCAACCGCGCGTGAGCCGAGCGAGCGTAGCGAGCGATGCCGCGGCAGCGGCCGGCGAACGCTACGTCCAAGTTGTTTCGTCCATTCGAGATTTTTACCTTTTTCAGTTAATCCATTTGATAATTAAAAATTTATCCAGTAATCCATTTTGACCTTTGAACGATTTGGTCAATAGTGTAATAAATAATTTAAACATTGATATTCCAGACTTTGGTCAGCTGATCAAATGACCATCGTTATTTTAAACTTTGTTGATTTGTACGTTGTTCTTTTGAAATTTGCTCAGGAAAGTTTTGATTTTCTAATATGCAACCGTCACACCCTGCGTGCTTCCCTCCCCGCCCTCGCACCGCGTCTTTAGCTTTATTATCAAATTGCCCAATTGCCATGTAGCAATATAATAATGACCGCGCAATGTGATAAATATTGAAGTTAAGATAATAATTAATCACTTGGTCCAATAGAGCTAGACATTATTCATAATGCTCGTACATTATTTATAATGCCCGCATTAATCACTCGGTCCATAACATATACATACTAATGAGTGTAATATATAATATAAAGTTTTTTTTTCAAATAAAATAAAATAATAACTTCACAAACACATAGATATCTCAATTGAGATAGTTGAGCGATCAGAAAGAAACAAAAAACAAACTGAGATCATGAAAATGATACCAACGAACTGATTTGATGATAAAGCCTGAAGGCATATAGTCCCGTGCACCATCTGACCGAAATTATGTGAACGCAACTCTCGCATTCGCCTAGGCGGCAGTACGCAAATCTGTGCATTTATTTGCGGCCAGCAGCGCCCGGAAAGCGCTTTAAATCCATTTTCTCTGCGAGATATTGATTGATTTACATATGCAATGTTCACTTTGAAGAATATTTAACCACCAATTTTTATGTGTAAAAATGTTTCTAAAGGTCCAAGCCGTTTCGAAGGAGTAGGGAAAAGTTGCGAAAAGTTGCGAAATTGCTAAATATTTTTTTTTGACAAAAGTATTAATTGCACGAAAAAATCAAATGTTGATATTATTGTTCATGAATCTATAATAAACATATATTTTTTTCAAACCAATTGACCTAGCCGTTACGGAGGAGTAGGCCTCAGAAAATCACTGTTTTATGGCACTTTTCGGGCGCTTGGCCCTGAAGGTGGGCACCAAAACTCCAGAATTTACGAATGAATAAAAAAGCCCTTCTTCTAAAATGAAAAAAATAATTCAAAAACTTGGGACCAAAATAAAATTTGATTCTAGCTTTAAAGAATAAAAAAGTTGAAAGCCTCATCATTTACCTTGCTAACGAGAACAAAAATAGCTGAAGCAAAACCTGGCAATCTTCCGGAAAATGTTTCAGACAAAGGCCTTTACAGACAGTAGCGTAGTGAGGCGTAGGCGACGAGACTCGCAACGAACAGGGCCTCGCTCCTAAAATGGCCTCGCACAAGCAGGCAGGGCTCTTTAAGAACAAGCGTTGTTTTGTAATTGACTAGTTTTTTTAAATAAATATATTACTATGACACTCAGGAATAAAGCAGCTTTCTATCTTTGAAAAAATTTTGGCTATCGGACCAGTACTTTCAGAGATTACACCTCCTACAAACAAAAAACATAAAAAAACGAACTTTTCCTCTATATTGTATTATAGTGTAGATAGGCTCACATTTGTCTACTATTTCACCTAATGGTAAGCGACGATGTGGTCTAACACTGGGTTGCGACAATCGCAGTCTCGTTTTCGAATTTACGAAAGAAAAAGGCACTGTCCTTCCTGTGAAGAATCGCTAGACTTAAGTGAAAGTGGGCAGGGCACATCGCTTGTAGATCGTCAATGGGGACGAAAAGTTCTGGAATGGCAACCACGTACCGGAAGACGCAACGTTGGAAGGCCTATCATAAGGTGGACCGATAACCTGGTGAGGGTCTCAGGAATCCGATGAATGCGAGACGCACAGGACCGACCACAGGGCTGAAATGATGATGATGATGATAATGTGCTTTCGCCCATGTCTAACTTGGTCCGAGCTACGCCTGTTACAGAAAATAAAATGTCGTACATTTTCAAGGTAATGATATGTCAACGCGATGTTTTATGGCGCTGCTGGCGGCTGTGCTATATATTTTCTGAGCCTGATTTACAGTAAGTTGTTCCTTAGGGCTTGTTCTGAGTGAACGCTGAGGGGCGCGGTGGCGGGCTCGACGAGGTGGTTTCAGTGCATCGCGAAATTCTTTAGAGGTTTTTTTTATAGGTGGAAAATCATCTATTGACATCTCCTGGCCTTAAGCGGACCGGGAGGGCTTGTATGTCAGACTTTTAATGACTAAAACCCACTCCTGTTCCTTGTGTTCGTTCCAGGGCCCCGGAGTTTACTTTAGCACAACCCATGGCTCCAGTTGGCTTTGACCCTGCTGGGCCTCTACGGTTTGCTGACATCTCCTTTAGGCGAGCGAACACTACGCGCCGTCGACGACTTGGGCTCGGTTCGGACGGTTACCGGACGGTTACCGGACGGTCGGACGGTGAGCTACCCATTGCTCGCCGTCAGCAAGCCCGCGCCTACGGTGGCTGGAAATCAGGATCGGAATCCCGGTGGCTGAGGTGTGCGGGCCGTTTGCTCGCGCGCGCGGCCGCTTTTTTTGCTAGCATTACTACTTCGCAGAAGGAAGCGACCGCCAGCCACTCCTTCTCGCTCCGCCGCGAGAGTTCGCTGCCACCGATCGCCCCCACGAGGAAAATTCTTTAGAGGTAAAGTCTTGCAAACCTCCGTTGAAAAGGGAGGATCTTCTGACCAAATGGGTACAATACCCATTTGGTCAGAAGATCCGGCGTTCTGGGCAACTGCCCAATAGTTGGTGGATTGATGTAAATGTTCTATTCGCGCGGGGAACTCTTGTAATGCAAGGATTTTATAGTTTAGTTCCTTGTTTTCACGCTAGCAATTACAACTGTATCGTGAGCGCGCTTATAAACATATAAACTTACATATATAGGACACCAAAACTCGGACGACTATCTGCAGGTCATACAAAATTTGTTCCATGCGGGAATCGAATCCGCGATACGCAGTAGGTACAGGAGTCAATCGCTCAACCACTGCGTCGATCCTGCTGTTATTTATTATTATACTTGTATATTACTGATGATACTTTATTTCTATTGTAGTTAGTACTCACCCGCTAAAGCTCTTCTTCTTGTCCTGGGTCTTACTTATGTTTAAGATAAGACTTTTCATTCAAGGGTGAACTTAGAAATCATTCTACCATTGTTGGTACAGTGTTCGCCAGAGCTTCTGTTGCGTGAATTCTCAGGTTCGATTCCCGAGTCCTCTTTTTACTTGGAATAGGTATATCTTAGTAGCGATCGTACCGTGTTCCCAGGGATGACATAGGTACGAACATGTTTCAGAAAACGTGGTCGTTCACAATGGGTCTCTTCAGAAGGTTCAAAGTCTCCCAGAGGGCAATGGCTCTCAATTGCCCTCTAGGAGACTATGTTGAACCTATATATAAGCTCGATGTTTCATTGCTGTAAACTTGGTTCTCCTGCGGTTACTCATCGTTTGTCTGCCCGAAGAATCGCGGAACTTCAATGTCAGTGGGCAGAGTACAGTAAGGCCGCAAAAGTCCATAGGAACGCTAAAGATTACATTGCTACGAACCGAGCGAGCGCGATACTCCGTGCGTATGTGTGCGCATGTATGAGTATCCACATTCCACAGATAACACACACTAAGGAACTGTCGTCGCACTGAGCTATATGGTAGCATTGATAAAATTCGTGCAAATACGTCATGTGCTGGTAGCCGTGTGAACTAAGTGTTGGATTCGCAAATCACGTAACCCGAGTTCAAATCATGGTCGGTCCGTTGCAGTTATTTCTTACTTTGAAAATTCCCAATCTATATTGATATAGTTGTTTTTTTTTATTTCTATGAAAAATACTATTGCATTTTTTGCACTAAATAGTTGCAAATTACGAATGTGATCTATTAACCACAAGAAGAATCACATTCGTAATTTGCAATTATTTAGTTGTTACATCTTTTCGATGTTATAAGGTGGAAATAAAAAGACGTGTTTAATAAAAATGTTTATTCTTTATATTTACAAATTAAACATTTATGAGAATTGTGACGTCGAATTGTTACCTAGACAAAAAGTTATCTTGTAACCGTTATCTATGTTACGCCTAAGATTGTTTGTTGGAAGTATACCCACTTAGACCATTCATAATATGAATAACGTAACAATGAACGGATATTCAAATTTTAATAAAATAAAATATAGGTAATTGTTTATATCCAGTTATTTATTGAAAAGTGATATATGATTTGGACTTTGTAAACATTTTATTTTTGTGTAACGTCACAATGAATGTATTGAGGTCATAGCTTAATTGTTCATTTTCTTGACGAAAAGAAGATTGAAACCAAACCTCAATTTCTGTTAAAAGAACTTTAGTTCTCACAAGATAATCGTCAATTAGATGAGAAAAATAAATTGAACTATAGTATTATGTTAAAACAGTGCGGGTAGAAGAATAAAAAACGAAATAGACTCATGATTATTGTCAACAAAATTGATAGCGAGTTCACTGCATTCTTAAGATGAGGCGATGGCACAAGTTAAAAGATATAGCTGTTTTAAACGAAAGTAAACACAATATAATACAGTGTTTGTTAACGAATAATCACAGATATGTTAAAATAAAATGGTAGGCCATTTAGTTTAGTTAACATTAAATATTTAGTGCGAAACGTAATCGTTCTTGTTTGTGCCTCTCTGTCAAGTACGGCTTTTTAGCAGGTTTTCTGTGATGCACGCCTTCAGCGTGAAGTGCACGGCGAACAGTATCCATCGAGGTGTCATATAATTCCGCAAAATGTCTCGTTGGTGCGGAACCATTCGTTTCGTATACGTCCACCATATGTCGTCGCTGCGCCTCGCTAATAAGCTTCGATCTCCCACTTCTCTTTCGACTAGCAAGGCTACCTTCTTCCTCATATCTTTTTAGCCAAAGATTTACAGTATTTTTCTAAAATAAAAAAAATATATATATTAGGCAGCTATACCTACTTCACTTCATTTTCATTATATAAAATGTTAATAATCATAATTATTGAATATAATTTTAAAATAAAACTGCATTTATTAATCCAATAACCAATCCAATAAACCCAACGATTTACGTATTTCTCTTTTAAACCTCATAAAGATACGATGAATGGATTCATAAATGGCATACGTTTTAATTAGAAGATTAATTTGTAATAAAGTTACAATTCATTAATAGCTATTATACTCACATTCAGTCCGGTTTCTTCAGATATTTGTGTTTTATTAAGACCACTTTTATGCAGCCCAATGATAGTCGCCCTCACTTCAATACTAATATTAGCCTGCATTTTGCGAATATTACAATACTGTCAACCTCACGTCACTAACCAACAACTACAACCAAACGACAGTTCATTTCGGTTAAGTTAAAACTCATGTCTACCTCGCAGAAATCTAATTCTTTATTTAGTTTTTTTGTGATCTACCTTTCTAACTCTAAGAAATGTGTGAACAAGTTAAAGAATAATTTAATATATGTAATGCAAATACATAACTTCCAATCGGGTAAGAACTTACAAAAAGTCAATAATTGCGTGGGATTTGAACTTGCGGCACGCTGATTTGCGCTTCAATCTGTGTGCCTATACCACTGGGCCATCTTGACTTATGATAAGTTGATGAAATTGTGAATTTCAATCATTTGTTGGCGAAACTTGAAAATAAAAGGTCGTAAGTCAAACTAAACGTCAAACGAATAAGTTTTAAGAATTCTTATGGACGTTTGCAAGTGATAGTACATTGTTCACAGAACAGATGGTCGATGGGGCTGAAAGGTCTTTACGCAGCATTATAGGGCACTTTTGAATTGTCAAGATTAGTGAGAAAAACGATACTAAAGTTAAAAAAGGTTGAGAAGCGAGCCAAGAGGATCATTGGTAATGATGCACTCGTCGAGCCGAAGGCATCGACGCCGAATTGCAAGCCTGTCTGTCTGTTGGAATTGCATAATTTGGTTCTGTCCAGCCCGTTCCATCATCGGACCTACCAGATATACGGCGATGTGCCAGCTGTATTGTGGAAAATGAACATCTCACTAATACGTACAAAACGTGTTGGGAACACATTAAGGCCCAAGCGCCCGAAAAGTGCCATAAAACAGTGACTTTCTGAAGCCTACTCCTCGGTAACGGCCAGGTTAATAGGTTTGAAAAAAATATATGTTTATTATAGATTCATGAACAACATTATCAACATTTGATTTTTTCGTGCTATAAATACTTTTGTCTAAAAAAAATATTTAGCAATTTCGCAACTTTTCGCAACTTTTCCCTACTCCTTCGAAACGGCTTGGATCTTTAGAAAAATTTTTACATAAAAAAGTTGGTGGTTAAATATTCTTAAAAGTGAACATTGCACATGTAAATCAATCAATATTTCGCAAAGAAAATGGATTTAAAGGTCAGCCGCGCGCTTTCCGGGCGCTGTTGGCCGCAAATAAATGCACAGATTTGCGTACTGCCGCTTAGGCGGGTGCGAGAGGTGCGTCCACATAATTTTGGCCAGATGGTTCAAGGGACTATAAGCCTTAATTGTGCGTAAAGCTAAAGAGTGGAATTCCCTGAAAGAGTCTATGTTTTCTGATAGCCTCAACCTAGCTTTTATGTCAAGACTTCAAGAGTGAATAGGTTACTTCTAGGCAAGCGTACTCCATCATGGACCACATCATCGTTTTCCATCAGTAGGCCTAGCCAAGTTGATAATCTACAATTGTAAACGTTAATAGAAAATTCAAATGTATGGAAATGATATCATCTTGTGAATGGTATCTCTGGTGAAGGTTGCGGGAATCAGATGGATGCGGGACGCACAGGATCGTGCATTGTGGCGACGCTTGGGGGAGGCCTATGTGCAACAGTGGACGTCTGTCGGCTGAGAAGATCGTGGTCGGAACAAAGGAACCGGAGGCGTGGCCGACTCGAGGCATTCGACGAAAGTGATTCGAAACGAAACGGTCGTAACTTGGCTAGGCCTGCTGGTGAGATGGTAGTCAAGCGCAAACGTCTCAAAAGGTGAGTTTTCACGTGCCTTTCAAAGGTCAAGGTCGTATGAAGAAACTGTACCTAATCAATGAGCAAAACATGTCACATTGTAACTAATTAATAAGTACGTGACTTTATACTAAACAGTGCTATCGCTTGACCAACTGACGGCACCGAGTTATTGTAGTTACGCAACTTTCTTTACAAATTGTTGATAATTTTTAGAGTTCCGTAGGTAATTGAAAGAATCATTTTCTTCGTAAGTTTTTTCTGTTTAGCCCGAAATTGCGTCGTTTCGCGCAAATGAATTTATTGTTTTTTTTTTCTATTTATTTTCGTTTAAATACTCATAAACAAAATTTAGTTTTACAAAATCGGCCATATAATGTTCCCACTGCTAGGAATCAGACTTTCTATATAGAATAGGCCGTAATCCACCACGTGGGTCCACGGGCAGTGTGAAAGTAAGACCTGGGGCCCTAAGACTAAGGTAAAGAAGAAACAGGAGTGGGTTCTTAGTCAGTAAAAGTCTGACACGCCCTCCTGCTCAGCCCAAGAGCGGGGAATGTGAATATGATTTTCCCACCTAAAAAATAAAACCACGCGGACCCGGGTTCGTGGATGACACATGTTTTCGTTTTTTTTATTGTAGGACATGCTGAACATACCCTTATGACAAAAGGTAACCTAAGTAAAATTCTAGAACACGGTCTACCAGACTTATCAGTGTACCAAGTTTCATCGAAATCCATTCAGGCATTTGAGCGTGAAAAAGTATCGACAGCGCGCACTGTTCCCCCGCGCCTCAAGGAGTTGTCAGCAACAGCAGGGGCCCAGCTCGGTCGAAGCCTACTGGGGCCAGGGTTAGTTTCGAAACACAACTCGAGCCCCGGTATGAAGGCTTGAAGGAACAGGGTGGGTTTTTGGTCAGTAAGAGTCTGACACTATCTCACGTTTCGCCCAAGAGCGGGGGTTATTGTTGATGATTTACCCACCATAAAAAAAGCGTGAAAAAGTAACACACATTGTGTGTGTCTGTTACTCTTTCACACACACTTACAAAATGCCTTTATAATATAAATGTGATTCATCTCTCTAAAGTGTAAATTAATCTTTACGAGGCGTTCATCTGGATACAGTAGATCAAAGAGGGTAACACGGGGTAAAACCCTCTAAAGCCCCTCCTCCATCAGTCTCGACACATCTGTCAATTGAGACAAACCCCTCTTTGTCTATTCAATTCTATGTCAATTACGATAAGGGGGTTTATTATTCATTTGTTTAATGAGGATTTTATCACGGTCAGTGCGGAACGAGGTCTAATAAGCCCCGTATGTGTCTTCCTTGCGATGGTTAAGAACAAACATAGTTTTGTCTGCCGTGCGGAAACCGTAACTTCAATTTGGTTTAGTTTAGGTAAGAGATGATTAAATATCTAAGATATTAAAACATAAATATCTAAGATATTTGGGCACGCTACAATTATGGCGGTAAGTCCCCTCTTTAAGGAGTGACTGGAAAGACAACATGGCGTCCTTACCTTCTTCATGACGCATGTCCTCATCGGACATGATCAATTCAGGAGATTCCTCATCGGGTTAGTGCGGAAGAAACGCCCGGGTGTCACCCTGTTGTGGACCGCCCGGAGGACACGGTAGAGCATACAGTAGAGGTATGCCCCACCTGGGCAGAGCAGTGCCATGCCCTCGTGGGGGCGATCGGCGGCCTTGGTACAGGCTATGGTCCGAAGTGAGGAAGAGTGGCAGGCGGTCGCTTCCTTCTGCGAAGCAATAATGCTAGCAAAGGAAGGAAGTTATTAGATTATTTACCACCTAAAAAAAAGGGATGTATCTACTTTAACACGGGGTCACTTTGACCTCGTACTGTACTTAGCAAAAAAAAGCTTTTAATTACTTAAACTATCGTACTAAAAGAAATAATACGTGCGGAACCCACGTACTGAATAAACACCTGACATTGCTTTACCTATATAAATCGGCTCATGTGAACATACAGTTTATATAGAACACGCCGTGGGAACTATTCCAATAATATTTGTTTGTTTGTCCGTCTGTGCGACACTAAAAATAAACAACCATGAGGAATTTAGCGATTTTTGTGTTTGTTCTATATTTGTGTCAGGTATGATTTATTTTTCTTTATGAAACTTTATTTTCTACTTTTTAAATATTGATTAGAAATATAAATTCCATATTCTTTTATATTTAATAGGCTAGTGTTTGACCATTATCTCACCTGTTTGTAGGTCATTTGCATTAGCCATTATCATCATCATCATTTGCATTAGTCATTATCATCATCATCATTTGCATGAGCCATTATCATCATCACCATTTCAGCCGAAAGACGTCCGTTGTTGGACTTAGACCTCCGACAAGTGCCCCCACAATAAACAGCCCTGTGTATCTCGCATTCATCGAATTCTAGCAACCGTTACCAGGACATCGGTCCACTTTGTAGGAGGCCTAGAAATGCTGCGTCTTCCGGTACTCTGTTGCCACTGCAGAACATTTCAGTCTTAACGGCCATCTGTTCTGTGAGCAATATTACCCACTGCCACTTAAAGTCGATTCTTCGTGCAGATATATTTTATATCTGCGGAAGAACGAAGGTTACGGAAATCAGGAACCTTGGTTCTCCTGCGAATGTTTTTATTTCTGATCCGATCACGTTTGCACATTGTCTTTCAGCTCTCTGATAAGACCTATTGTGAGTGGCGATTTTTTGGGCTAAGTCGGTAACCTTGTTTATTTGTGTCAGTATTGTTTCTATTAATAGTCTTATGATTCTCGTATCAACTATTTTTGATTAGGGGACCAAGTATAAGAGATGGTACTTATGATACAGGAGTAATTCGTAGAGTAGGGCATCGTTTTACAAAAGGAGTGTACAGGAGCGGGAGTGTACGACTGCGTACGAGAAAATGCAGTCTTACCATAAACAGAATATCTTAAACACGGCATTCTTTGCTTATCTTTTCAGAATGCATCATCCTACTGCTGCTTCCGTGACCCCTACATGCTTCCAACCACACTATGCACCAACATGTGTGGCAATTCCTGCGCCAACATCGCCAGCCCCTGCAACTGTGGCTCACCCTGCAAGTGCTTCAGAGATCCGGCCAACGTCTGCAATGTTTGTGACACACCTTCACCAGTCTGCCAATGTTTGTCCAAGTGTGATGGACCTAAGTACCCCATTTACTTCCCTGAAGTTGTGTATCCTGTGGCTATTATGGGAATAGAACCTTTCATCTATAGGAATTGTTTTTGTGCTTAAAATGAATTAATAAAACTAGAAATGAGCATCAAAATAAGTTCTATCTCTTAGTGATTAGCTCATTATCTCTCTATAATAAAAAAAAAAATAAACTGTCGAAAATAGTAGTACGATGTTTTATTTTTAACTAATAGAAAATGATTTGGAAGAAACATGCTCTCGTGAGAAAAAGTGTATCATAAATGCTATTTTAGAACATAGTCTACCCGTGAACCGAATCTATCGTGAAATCAGATCAGACGTTTATGGGTGTATCCTAGAAAAAAACATTGTTCGACTGACTAGCCGAAGATCGGACCGTCATAACAATTTAATTTTTTTTTTTTTTTGAGGAGGGTAACATCAAATTATGATGAGAAACAAGGAAGGAGCTATATAGAAAGAAAGAAAGAAAACAAGTTTATTACGTTTTAATTAGTATATCACCCTATATACAGCTCCATCTCTTTAACAGTTCAGTTAGGTACCTAAACTGAACGTCAAATAGGTCGCGTTAAGAGCTCGTGGTAGGCCCTCAGTTATTTCGGCTCGTGTTAAGGGTAACAAATTGGTTCAAACCGCATCTAAGTTATTGTAAGCCGATTTGAATTAACGGCTTCCTCAGGATTAGGTGGGGCATCACCCTTACTTGAAATTGAAGTAACTCGGAGTAAATAGTTCCTCGGTTGATATGCTATTAATGGGCTATAGGTAAACTATTTTAATTAAGGTCTTTTGTTAAAAGAATATGGATTGGTTGTCTTTATATTCAAGGACATTTCATTTAGTGACTATTGCTCAGACGAAAATTTTCCATTCGTTTGCGAAAAAAAAGTTGTTCAGTTTCGTCTATTGAGCAGACCCTTAAAATTTGCGGAGGCCTGTCCGGACACCACGTATGTAATTTATGTTATTGTAAGAATAAATTATATTCTATAATTATTTGAACAATATTTTATTTCTTCAGTACGGTACGAGGTCAAAGTGACCCCGTATTAAAATAGATACTAGATTGCATTCTGTTTTAATAAGGCATTTTAGATATCTTCATATCTTTCCTAAACTAAAAAAAAAAACAGTAAAGACTGTTTTTCTTAGCCGTACCGCAAGCAAGAAAGATACGAGGTGTATTAGACCCCGTTCCTGAACTTGTTACTACGAGTAACTAAGTTCCATGCAGACGTTATTATAGGAAGGCTTTACTGCAGTATAGACCTACCAATCACCGGGTCTTCCTTGGTTACTAATTAATTCTAGGAAACTCTCATATGCACTGGTTGTGCACTGGCTTTGTAACTAATATTCTAGACTTTGTGGTTCAGCTTTGTCACAAAACAGATAGGTACAGAAATCAATCTCATGTATGTACTTCACTTTTCGTACCTATGCTCGGCGGTCGCGCTAGGGTCGGCGCCGTTCTGTCGGAACGCATTGACTACAAAGTCATGTTCGGTTTCTCGGCGCGGGGTCGGGGTTGTGGTGCTTACCTACCTACCTAAAGGCGGCCATTGACGATAAGTCCATCAATCCAAATGGAGTGGACGTCTTCCAAAATCGTCTGGTGAATGTGATGAACGTATGCCAATCGAATGGACGTCTTCAAGCGTTGGATTTCCAAACGGATTGAAATCCATGTATTCAATCCAAATGGACGTCATCCGCGGCCGACTGTCAAAAACGTGCGCCACGCAATTTGGAAGCCGTTCGAATCGTCTGTGAATGGGCAAAACCCCGACCATTTTTTTGTGATCTATGTTGACGGAGGGTTCATGCGCTGGAATGCTAGAATGGTCTCGAGGCTATGAAACCAGGATTGTTTTATTTATAATTATGTCTACGTCTGCGCGTGACTTTGTATTAGCAATAATTGAAAAATATAAATCGCACCCATGTGTAGCGCAAGTGAAACACCCTGATTATCACGACGGGGAAAAGAGCAATGCAGCCTTTCATACATTTTCTCCTACGTCTTTTGTCTCTTTTTACCAAAATACATATGCTATCGCCACAATTAAAAAACCCATTGTCATAATTCTAATCTTCGAAGTGGCGTCGCGTACGTCCAAATGGAAGTAAGTCAATGTGCCTTCAAACTGAAGTACCTCCATAAGGAAGTATTCCATTTAGAAGTATTCCAAACAGACGCATCGTGAATGGCTACATTAACTGTTCTGTGTTACGTTAAAACGAACTATCGAAGTACAAGCAAATACATAAACCTCTTGAAACAACTAATAGCTTTAACCTTTCGTATGCCGTAATTAGAGACACAATTAAAAAGTTATTGTGTCTCGCGTGGATCCACGTTCCGGACACACAAAGGGTTAAAAACGATAATTCACCATTTAATGTTGAATTTAAACAACCGTTTACTGAACATTCTTAATAAAATTGTTTGCTCCATTCATCATCATCATCATTTTCCTGCCCTTGTCCCGTTTTATTCCAAGGTCGGCGCAACACGTTTTTTTCTTCCATTCTGTCCTGTTACTCATCACGTTATCACTTACTCCCTTTTCTTTCATATCACTTCTCACACAATGTCACAATCCATTCATCTTTTCTTTGCTTTCATCTATTTTTGCGCCATTATTGCACAAAAAAAATTATAGACGCGCGTCTCAACATGGCATGGTACTCGCGCTCGCATTGATTTGAAACGGTTTGAGATATCGTGTCGTGACCGGTGTCTATGTGTGCGTTGCTCGAGCGTGCTTTGTGTGTAGATTGACTTCTGTCTATTACTTATTCTGTGCTTCTGTTCCTCTATCTGTTTTGTGGCTGTGTTCAGGAAACTGGCTTCATTTAGACAAAGGGAATAATGGCCTTTGATATTAATATAAAGTCTTGTTAATTATATTGTATGAATGTGTAGATATGGAATAATAATCTATTATCTCCCAGATACAATTTAGATGCAAGTGAGCAAAACTTTACAACGCATGTTGGCTCACAGATGTTCTCGTTGTAGTAATGAGGTCAAAATTACTTTTTTACACCACCTGCTCGATAATGTCGTTTTACACGTCATACAAACCTCACTTAAAGCAAGTCATTATATGCCTAGGGAGATAATGCAGTATGGCCGATCCCTAGGGAATAATGAGATTTGAATTTGGAGCATCAAGAATCGTCAACATTGTGAATTAAAATGTAGGCGCATCGAACAAGTTGACTCGAAATTCAAACCAAAGAGTATGTAATCACTATGATTCAAACTGGCCACTAACAAAAAAAAAGAAAATAGAATAAAATGTGCGTACTGACGACACGGGAGCATTATAGAAAATTGAAACTATAGAATCTTGGAGTAGTGAATTTTGTTTGTTTGATGAACTTGTAAATATAATACTTATATTTCTCTGATATATGATTTGGTCGACCAAATTGTCTTTTAATTATCTCACAGATGGTGTAAAAAGTAGAGTATGCAACACGGGGATAAAGCTGTCTTTGTCTTGGGCGGCTTAAATTCCTCACTTCACTCAGGTTTCTTTATTAACTCCCTCGCAATGCTCGGGAGTTAATTTTATAAATCCCTCACTATCGTTCGGGATTAAAATCAGCAACCTTCGTTTCGTTCGGAATTCAACATGCCGCCCGCGACTTAAAGACACTGCTTTATCCCCTAGTCACATAAACTACTATTTCAATACACTTACTTGAAAACCTGCTCTTATCCTATTGCTTTTAAGCACATAATAGACCTTTTTCCTCACTAGAGCAGAAAAAAGCGCGGGTTCTCCCCCGCCACAATTTCATTAGGTACATGTGTAATATCAAGCTGGGCGCGCGTCAACTCCCACAAGTCGTCGGCCAACCCCCGTTTATTCATTTTTTCGTAAGTGTATTGAAAAAAATCGTTTGATACACTTGCAAATATGTCACTGCAGCCCTCGGCTCCATAAATATAATAATATGGGTTCAAGGAGCTGTCGGGGCTGCATAGATACTGTGGTGTTCAACACACGCTTCACTTTATATATTTATTAGGTACGGTGTCCGGAGCTCGGGTGTGTGTGACACGTCCGACTCGCTCGGTGGCTAGCTTACAACCACAGAGCATCTAAACAAGAGACGGAACTTAGAACATTCAGTTTTGAGAAATTTCTTACATTCTTCAGCCAACCACTTAAAAAAAAAAACAAAGCTACCAACATGAAAACTCGAAGTAAAGAACTGTCATAGATAGGGATGCGCAACGTACAATAAACTTATCGATGTTCAGAGTTTACACTAGTGCTTTTTATCGATATCGATAAAATGCACTAGTGTTGTTATAGGGGGTTCCAAAACTGACGTATTTATTTTGAAAACTGGGTAAAATAAAACACTAATTTACATGATTTTATTTCATGTTTATTTATATATTTAATAGTTTAAACATACAAAGTTACAGAAGCTGTTTCTTTTACCGCTTTTCTACAAATCAACCTTTATACCTATGATTTTATAGTTTCAGCATGCCAAGCTTCTTTGATACCGCAAACTTCACATCTTCTGTGGCCTTTACTCATGATGGTTCACAAACTTGAGAACAACTTAAGAGTCTCCGTCTCGTTAAAATATGTAGTAACAAAAAATAGAAGAGTCAAATATCTCGCAAGAGTCACTCACACTAACAGAGTCAATATCTCGATAAAACCGATGAAAAGAACGAACAGGTGCTCAACTCAACATTATACGTACAATCACAGAACTTATTCTGATGATTTATATTCCGAAATCTTAAAGAAAAAGGAAAAAACAAACAGAATAGTCACAACACAAACTTAATTACACAAAGGTAGCCATGTCTGTTTTTAAGTACCACAGACAATACTATAGTTAGTCTTTGACCACAGACTAAAACATCTAGTAAGTTCAATACTCAATACTCAATACTTTATTGCAATCCATATGTAAACATAGATGGTTTTGAAAATTTTCATAGAACAATATGGACCCTGTCGGGCACAGCAAAATGTAGGAGAGAGGAAGAGGGCTAATTAGCAATTCACGGAGTTCAATAGATAATTATTGTAGATCTAATTTGCTGTATTTAATTAGGTTTATTATTATGTATGTATATTATTATAACGCCATATCTTTGTATAAGTATGAGTAAAATATATAATGTATTTTATGCTTATTCTGTGTCGTCATTAAAGTATCTAAATTATGGGATGTATGTATATTATTATTTTGTGTTTGTGTATAAGAATGCGTGAATTTTGTCAAATATTTTTATTTATTTTTATCGTCTTTATTATTTAAATTAAATTAAATTAACGAATGTGTATAATTATTGTCGTAAAAAAGTAATTATGTCAGGTATTATTTTTTATCGTCATTATCATTAATTGTGTTTACTAATTATTTATGTATATTACTATCATGTCAGTGTATGTGAATAGGGGAATTATGTCAAGTATTTTTTGTTTCTTATCGTCATTATTATAAATTATATTTTTATTTAAATTAAATTATACATGTATGCATTTTATTATTAGTATGTCCGTGTATAAAAATAGGTAAAATAAGTCATGTATTATTTTTATCGTCATAATTATTCATTGTGTTTATAAATTATTTATGTGTATTACTATTATGTCAGTGTATGGGAATAGGTGAATTATGTCAAGTTTTTTTTTTTATCGTCATTATTGTTAATTACTTTTTATTTAAATTACACATGCATTTTATTATTATTATGTCCGTATATAAAAATAGGTAAATTGAGTCAAATATTATTTTTAGCGTCATTATTATTAACTTATATTTTATTTAATTACATTATGTTATTATTTATATGTCTATTGAGAGTAATAATAATATGAATTAGATACAATGTAAAGTCGAAGGCGTACTTAGGTTATGACTTAATAAGTTTATCACTTAGGTATTCGTTTACCGAGTAATAACATTTAGTCAATAAAAACTGTCGAAGTTTTTTTAAAAATACATTAATTTTCTCTTCTTTTTTTATGTCTGCGGGTAGTTTATTGTATATTTTAATGGACATAACGTAGGGGCTTTGTGTTCATTCATTCAAGTTCATTGTGTAATGTTGGTCAAATTGATGTTTTTCTCAATGTTGGCTTAAGAATGCACGAAATTCCATAGAAAAAGTAATTTGTTCGGAGTTTCACAAGACTGCTTACAACTGAGACCCATCAGCCGACTACCCCACCACCTAGCGGCCAGTCTACGCACTATACGTCACGTGCATACAATTGCCGCCACGGATCTTGAGCGCTGGCTTCAAGTTGCGCAGAAGTCAAATATTCGGTCTCTTTAGTGGCGCGAAGTGAGACGCGGGGGCGGGGAGTGTCAGTGATTGGCTCGCCGCGCCAACGCGTCATAAACGTCACTCATGATTCGCTCCCTGCGCTGCTGCATGTATGTACCAACGACGACGATTGGATCGCCAATGTACGGAATGCGCAAAGCGATCCCCACTCTGACGCTGAGCGCTCAAGATCCGTGGCGGCAATTGTACTGTACACCACAGATACTGCAATGCATCGGGCATGTTCGCTTTAGTGCGTATCGCTGATTTTCACGCTAGAATGAGGAGGAAGGCTGCTTCGTTGCTAAGCAGATCTAGGACCGGCTTTAATGGCATTTTACGAACCTTAGTCAATAAGCATGATGTTGTAGGCACTAGGTTTTTTTTTCGGTGGATATAGTCAGACTCTTACTGACTAAAAAACCCACCCCGTTCCTTCGCTGCCTTTCATATCGGGGCCGAGCCTTCCTTTCAGAAATAGACCTTGGCCCCTGTAGGCTTGTTGACTTTATTAGTTGATATGTTGTTGTCAACCATTGGACCAATTTTGTCTTTTAAATAAATATTATTATTAAGAAAGAAAAAACAAAAAAATATTTTATTTAAATGATAACAAATTTTTGTAAAAATATCTCGTGGTTAATTTTTTCATACTCAATTTTCTTAGGGCTACAATTTCTCGCACGAGTGCGTACATACAAAAAAGAAACGCACTTTACGTGAAATACACGGCATTACGACTATTCCGAGGCTGAAAGGGATGCGATGTTCCGAGTACGCGTGTTGAAAAACCAATTGATTTATACATATAGTTACAAGAAATACATATGAGGGCATCCAAGCAAAAAAGGTTTAGTTAGTCCTCGGCGGTCGTTTCCAAGATAC
Source organism: Mythimna ferrago (assembly GCA_910589285.2). Lineage (NCBI taxonomy): Eukaryota > Metazoa > Arthropoda > Insecta > Lepidoptera > Noctuidae > Mythimna > Mythimna ferrago. The sequence continues at coordinate 25,719,498 of OU342677.1, read as the reverse complement.
ACGCAGTTTTGTGAACTTCGATGGAAAAATTGTATTTTGCGATTTTATTTTAATCTTTACTTTACTCAATACTAATATTGGACCCTTTTTAAATCAGACATAAGGATCATATTATAACCGAATTAAATAAATTAGTAAAACGTATTCATCCTGCAGTTTATTTTTCAAGGTTGACGGTACTAAAGGAATCTGTACCGCAAGACAAACGGTAAAGACACAAAATAGATAGGTACAGAAGACAATCTACACACAAAACGCGCTCGAGCAACGCACACATAGACACCGCTCACGGACACGATATCTCGGCTCAATTCCGAGTCGCACCCGAACAGTTCGGCGCAATGCGCTGACCCTAGCGCAACCGGGTGTACTATGCCGAATCGAATGCCAAATAATGGAAAATCAATTAATCGAACACCTTAAATCGAAGTGTACCAGGGACCGGCATTTATGCAAGGCCCACCTCCACCATATGCTCCACCATGTCCTCCGGGTAAATGTGCGATGCGTTAACCGTTCGATCAAACATTCGACATTTTGAATACTCGACGTATTGAGTGTTCTATTTATTAACCATTCTATATTATGAACGTTCGAGTTTAGGTGTTCGATTTAAAGTGTTCGATTATTTGACATTCGATTCGGCATAGTACACCCAGCGCGACCGTAGAGCGTAGGTGTAAAACAGGGCTTGAAATACCGTTAAAAATATGGTATCGTTACTGCCTTTCGATGCAGATATCGTTATCTAACAAATAACGTTACCATATTTAACGTTAAATCTGGCACATTTTAACGTTAAACATTATGAGTTAGTTTTGTTACCGTCGCTCTCGTCCAATCGCAACAGTTAACATTTTGTAGTCACTATCAGAAATTGTCATTCTAGTGAAATAGATTTAGCAGACTGTGAGAAAAATAATTAAATTTACAATATCTACGATTACAGTGTAGCACCTGAATGGCGACACTTGGGGGATGCTTATGTGCAACAGTGGGCATAGGTCATTATAGTGAGGGGAGGCCTATGTACAACAGTGGGCATCAATCATTATAATGCTTAGATGGCGACTCTTGGGGAGGCTTATGCCCAACAGTGGCCATAGGTCATTATAGCGAGAGGAGGCCTATGTACAACAGTGGGCATCAATCATTATAGTGCTTAGATGGCGACTCTTGGGGAGGCTTATGCCCAACAGTGGCCATAGGTCATTATAGCGAGAGGAGGCCTATGTCCAACAGTGGGCATCAATCATTATAGCGCCTAGGTGGTGACACTTGGGGAGGCTTATGCCCAACAGTGGGTATTGGTCATTATCGCGAGGGGAGGCCTATGTCCAACAGTGGGCATCAATTATTATAACGCCCAGGTAGTGACACTAAGGGGAAGCTTATGGCCAACAGTGGGCATAGGTCACTATAGCGTGGGGACACTTATGTCCAACAGTGGGCATTGATCATTATAGCGCCTAAATGGCGACACTTGGGGAGTCTTATGCCCAATAGTGGGCATAGGTCATTATAGCGAGGGGGAGGCCTATGTCCAACAGTGGACGTGTATCGGCTGAAATGATGATGATGATGATAAACCTCCCGATCTTATCATGTCCGGTGAAGACCATGCAGGTGCAGGTAACATGAGAAAGTCAAAAGTAACGTAAAATGTTTTTAAAGTAACTTGGGTACCGTGCACCATTGGCCGCACCCTACTCGCCTCATTCCTCACCTTTAACTTAATATCCTGAAATCTAAGTAGATAACCGGTATAGCCTACGTGAACTAAGCTACGGGCAATAGCTAGTTATATATAGTGATTGTTTTAAACCTGTTTTTATTTGACTACTTTATACGTTTGAGCGAGATGACTACAGAAAAAGTAGGTGAAATCGGAAAGTGCCAGCTCGCTCGGACTCGCGCGAATCGCTTAAGCGAGTTGACGAACAATCCTTCTTTTCTTACGCCCCATGTTGAACTTTTCGTAATCGTTACTCAAAACACAAAAACTAAATCAGCTGTAGTAGATAATCTAAATTGAAGTAATAATTCGCGAGCGGGTTCTGTAAGCGCGTCTGACTGCCATGAGAGTTGAGAAGACGCCAAACAAAATGGCAACAGCGCGTCAGATTGGCACGCGCCGCCGCCACCACCCGCCGTGCCGCGCCGGCGACCGGCCTTGGAGAAAACGGCAACGTCGCATAAAATAACCAAAATATACCGTTTACTTGTTACCGCTATTTTCACAATAACATTAAAAATACCGTTAATTTTTAACGCAATTTTTAACGTTCTTATAATGTTATGCTACTAAGTAGCGCTACCAAATCATACCGATATGCAAGTATCTCTATAGAAATACCGTTACTTAACGTTATTTTTAATGTGAATTGGTAACGTTTTCAAGCCCTGGTGTAAAAAGTGAAGTACATACATGAAATTGACTTCTGTACCTATCTATTTTGTGGTAAAGATATCCAAGATACCATGACAGAAAATTATAAACGAATTTTAACTCATTGACACCTTCAAATAAGAAAATGTTAGTAGTACTCACCGAATATAACCCAGAATTAATTCAAAAATACCCGCAAGAAAATTATGTACCGTGAAATATTCGGGCGACCATTAAGTCTTAATTATTCAAAGCCTAAATTACTTTTTGGCGCGAAATGCCTCCGCCATATTTAATTTTGTTGTGAGCAGTTCGTATACGAGAATATTAAGTTGATTTAATTAATTCTTGTTGGTAATCTGGGTACAGACGGATGTTTGTTTACATGCTGCAATCTAAAAGGGTCTGAAAGATTATACTTGTAACTAAAACGTTAAGTGGATAAACAATTTGAAGTGCCTAACATAGAGCTTTAATTTAAATCTATAAAAAAAAAAAAATAGATTTGTACCCTATTTCGAACTAAATAAATTGTAGGTATAACTCTTTTAATCTTTTCACCATCGATCAATTCTATTTATATATTGTACCTCTCTCATTCAATCTGTGTGTCAGCTGGATTATTTCAATTATTTTTGATTTTCTAAAAGTGATCATAAATAATGAAAATAGGAAAAACTCTGCAGTTTTCACAGACGTGACAAAAGCGTTCGATTAAGTTAAACATAACATTCTCTCAAATAATTTTAACTATTACGGTATAAGAGGCAACGTATGAAACTCCTAACTCCTAAAAATCCTACCTCATGGGTAGAAAACAATGGTCACTACAGAGAGTGGAAATAGTGAGAGATACCATGCGGTGTTCCGCAGGGATCGGTACTGGGGCCGCTCCTTGTGGAACGTCGGATACGACTACGTGTTGCGCGGCGACAACACGCTAGTAGTAGTGGAAACAACAGCAACAGGCGACGGTTGAACTAGTGACACACAGGGTTGCGACAGTCATGGAGAGGCCAGCACAAGTCTGAGGCTATGTGTTTTCATGGCCGTCATCGACCATCAGGTTTACAAATAACGGTACAAGTATGATCCCTTGGTACAATTTTCTACCTTCACGCGGGCGAGCCACTTAGGAGCAGGTAGTCTTTTTTTATTGATGTAAACTAGTCCTTAACTGCAACTCTGCCAGATGGTAAGCAGAAATGCAATCGTTTATGGAGAAGCGCACTAGTTTATTAGGAACCTATACACTCAAACCTTGAAGACACCTAAATCATAACTGGACGGGAAGACCGCAGCAGGCAAATTGTTCCAGTCCTTGGATGCACGTGGTATAAACAACAAGGGGAAATTCTTAATCCGGACTGTAGAGGTTTCACCAACGTAAAGCCGTGTACGTACAGACATCACGAAACGTGCGGTGCGAACGGCACACAGCGAATGCCTCTGCTTGAAGTGTGCGTGTTGAACACAATATATGTACCAACATATACTCGGGTTGAGCCATGGCATGCGAAGCAAATACTTAATTTGTCTGTCTTCGTGTTTGTGGCGAGGCATGTGTTTGCGAAGCATTGGTTGTGTGCTGTTCGCACCGCACGCCTCGCGATGTCTTAGGAGTGGATACTCGCAGTAGGGCGGGTTGACCAATGGTAGAAAGAAAGAATCAAGTCATGCAATTTCCTTATATTAGACTCTAGTAAAATTTAATGGTAATTATCAACTCCGTATGTACGAGTATGTTTAATACTCTTTTTTGGAGTGAATGAAATGAGCCAGTTCCTCTAGTCCTGGAATCGGAAAACTTTTATCCGGGGAATATGTCCCCTTGGGATAATTTAGTCACAGCAGGCAGCAACGACGTTTTTCAAGACTTACAAAGAAAGAAAAATAAACGGGAATTGACGTGCGACACGTGGGTGTCGCTTAGCGCCCAGACTGATACGATAAATACAATAAATTGCTGCAGGGGCGAGCTCGCGCACTTTTCCGCACTAGTGCGGAAAACCGTAAATTGCATGCAAGCGGTAGGGATAGGCCACTCCTATCGGTAAGTTTTCCAATAAATGTAGGTATTGGAAAGTAAATTTTATATCTGTCTTTAGTTAATTGGCAAGCATTTCCATATTTATTGATCGTAATTAAGTTGATGTAAGTCGGTAACGTCTGCAGCTGATCGACAATTAACCGCAGATGTAGCCCAACTTCAGGAATGGCGGTTTAATTGATAACTTGTATTAATTTCAAGTTACGCTAACTATCATAACTGATGTCATAGGTTTCTGACACATTGACGTGACTGGAACAAGATTTTCTGACTTCATGGTGTCAATCATACTGATTCATTGTTGTGTTCAAATTCAAAACATCTGCCTGCATTTGTAATCCTTGTCTTCTAAATAGGTAATATTTTCGTTTTTTATGTACCTGCCATATTGTCTCTCTACTACTCTAGAATAGAATAGAATAAACTTTATCATACACCAAAATATTAACAACTGGTAGAGAATGTCTAAAACATTAATTCAGCCTTTGTACCTTTGGTTGCATGAAGATTTCATAAATAAATAAAGCATCTAATTCAACTGGTTTCATCGTGGATGAACCATTGCTTACCATCAGACCAGATCGAAGTCAAGAGCTGGTTCATCAGGAATTTTAATCAGGCTCAACATTTCTCGGCACCGTACATTTCCTCGATGCGGCAATAACGCACCACCATGAGGTAATGTGGCCAGGCACTAACTCCACCTAAGGAGTGAAAACCAGTTACAGGCACTTTTGAATTGTCAAAATGTCGGTCAGTCAAACAAGTGAAGCTAAATTGCACGTTCCAAAGAGTAGGTCTCTATGGAGAAGAACGTGCAAGAAACTCCATGGACACTCTTTTAAATCGTATTGAGTTACATTAATATTCGTTAGATATTTCTTTTTTGCTTCTATTATGTGAACACAATGAAGATAAGTAATAAAAATTAAATAATAATGTAACAATAAAAATAGAAACTGAATAAGTCACTGGCAGCTAAGAGATGACCAGTCTCAACTGATGGCGCCCGTTCACGAGCATGACGCGTGCATCAGCCTCACTCAGCTCAACCATTTTGAAGGGAGTCAAATGACCTAATAACACGTGTCACCATCAGCGAGACATTTTAGTGAGCATGACAATCTCTCAACTGCCATGCTCGTAGTGTCAAACAAGTTGTTCCCACTCCATTTGAGTTCTATTAGCTATACATATTCCTAAGTCGAAAACCTTTGTACGAGAGGAAGTCTAGGTCAACGTCAAAGTCTAAAGTACTATACTTTAACAGTTATCTTCCTAAACACACAAAATATTCGTGAGATTTGCAAACGGTAAGTTAATGTTGACTAATATCTGTGTCAGGAAGATAAACATCGTCTGCTAACCTTCCCAATTAATCCGTCGTCCTAAATGTAAGGCAACATTAGAAAGGGGTTCACCGCAACTGTACCACTCACGACTCGAACTCACGACTTTCCGAACAGGAACGGTAGGCTTGCACACAGCAGGGGCGCCGACTCCGTGGGTGCTCGGGGGCTCGAGCACCCATGACATAAAATAGGTACAGAAGACAATCTCATGTATGTACTTCACTATTTATACCTACGCTCGGTGGACGCACACTAATGAGCATTTGAGCCGGAACTGTTCGACGAGTGGGCCGAGGCGCTCCGAAATATCGTGTCGGTGAGCAGTGTCTGTGTGCGTTGCTCGAGCGCGCTTTGTATGTAGATTGACTTCTGTATCTGTATATTTTGTGCTCATGACAAATAAACAGTGGGTGCCGAGCACCCATTGAATAAATATCAAGAAACAGATCATGAATCGTCTTTTAGGGATGGGCGATCTTTTATTACCCGACGAGTGACGACCCATTCATTAAACCCCTAGCGAACGCCGGCGTTCACGCATCTATTGTCTATTACTATTGTGTCTCAAACTGACGGTATCTGAAAGGTTAACACAGTGGTTTAGAAAGCCAGTTGAACGCAGGGGTCGCGGGTTCGATTTCCGCACCAACACAAATGTTTGTTGATGAAACATTTGTAGGTAGTACATTTATTTATTTGTCGGTCGATCAGTGAGTATTTCTCTTCTCACACTTCGCCAGTATTGATTTTTTTAATTTTGATGAGTTTTCGACTCATCAAATGAGCATGAGCACCCATGGGGTTTTCTAAAAGCCGGCGCCCCTGGTACATAGATAGATACCTACTGAACTGTAGTTGCTAGGTACCGACTTGCCATGCAGGCTTTAAGTAATCCTACTCTACTTAAGCCATTTAACAAAAATTACAGCTAGATTTTAGTTTACCGTTACAATTAATTGTTGATTTTTAATTTTGATATTATATTTTCATTAGTTCTTTTGACCGAACTCACTATTAAAATATTCGTATTTGCATTTTCTACTGTGTAGTGTGTAGTGCTGTGTTGTCTATAGCTGCTAAATCCCGCCTATCCCGATTGTCATTTTAAGATATTTGATAAATAGGAATAATTCAGAAAATCTGACATGACATCGGTCTTACCATCACCCAGTGATGGATGGGCTGTCATTTTAAGAATCTGACATGATGATGGGTTTTGATGGTAAGACAGGCAGTTGCTCCAAATATTATACCAGTATTAAGTTGTATCCCGTTGAAATGGAAGCAAAGAACCGACTTAAGGAGATTGATTAATTGATAATCTAAATCCGGAGAAAATAGGTAGTTTGTTTTTCACTAATCGTCACTAACAATCATAATCCCATAAGTTTAGATGTCGTGGCCGGAATGGGGGTGAACTAGAAGGCCAATCCCAATACTTAGGTAGTTTTTGTTTCAGTGTATTAAAAAAATAATAAAAATAATAAAACAACCTGTTTATATGCCACCTAAGATGGCATACAACATGATTAAAATAATTAGGAAGGAACTAACAGTTTCTATAATTACCTAAGACTTTCTTTTGCGCAATAAAACGCTCATCATCGTCATTGCTATGAACTTTTTGCCAGGCGCAAAACACTTAAAAAGTCCTTTAAATCGAAGTAACCTTCCAAAAACCAATAGTATTTACTTTGAAGCTGAAAACTTTAGTGTGGAAATCGTAAAATCAGATTATGCTCAATAATCCTGAAAGTTGGCAGGCAGCGTACCAACGTAATCCGTTTAGCGTAGCTCGGGGAAACAGGGCTATGGATGGAAAGGCCTAGGAAAATATTGATCTCAAATAAATTGAACAGGCTGAGGTAACTCGACGCTAAAACTCTGAAACCCACAACTAATTTTAATGAATTTAGAATAACCAGGCAACTTGGTTCGTTAACTAAGAACCAAAGTTTCTATCAAAGGTAGTTATGAAACACAGGCAAGAACGGGCACCGTCAGTTGAGACCGGTGATGCCAGTAGCTTTTGTCTGTTGTTTATGCTAAGTTATAATTTTAATTAATTTTTTAGAAGCCGCGTGCAGACATCGAGAGGCGTGCGTTCGTCTCGCATGCCTCGGGCTGTGTGGACGTGTGACAGTGAGAATTCGCATCATACGATATCGTTCTTTATATAAACAAATAGATAACGTAGTAAATCATCAAGTAACTACTCCCGCTTTGGGTGGTACAAGAGGGAGTGTCAGACTTTTACTGACTGAAACCCACCGTGTTCCTACAGTTACCTGTTGCGTTCTAAAGGTCATAGCACACTTAAACGACTCTGCTCCAACACCGCACCCACCCAACACCGCCCTAAACTAAGACGACTGCTCGCAGTCCACGCGGCGACAGCTAGCTGACGGCCAGCTGTCCACCCGCTGGGGCCGGACCTTTCGGACGGACAGTTCGGCTTTCGCAGGATGCGCTCTACGGTGGACGCCATCATGCGCGTGCGAGCCCTCACGACGGGGGATGCGGTGTCCCGGGGCAGGTGTGTCGTGGCAGTGTCCTTGGACATTGCCAACGCCTTCAACTCCCTGCCCTGGAGTACGATCCGGAGGGCACTCCGGTACCACCGGGTGCCCGAATACCTCTGTCGAGTGGTCGAGGCCTATCTGTCGGATAGGTTTATAGTCTACCCCGGTCACCAGGGAGACTGGAAACGTCGAGAGATGTCGTGCGGTGTTCCGCAGGGGTCGGTACTAGGGCCACCCTTGTGGAACATCGGGTACGACTACGTGCTGCGCGGCGACTTCCCTGACGGGGTCAGCGTGGTTTGCTACGCAGACGACACGCTGGTTCTAGCGCAGGGAGAGTCGTACCAGGCGGCGGTCGCTCTAGCGACACGCGGGGTTGCGATGGTCGTTGACAGGATCCAGGAGTTGGGACTCGAGGTGGCGCTTCACAAATCCGAGGCGATGTGTTTCCACGGTCGCCAGTCTCGGAACGCGCCGCCATTGAGTTCCCAACTAACGGTAGGAGGAGTTCACATCGGTGTCGGGTCGACGATGAAGTACCTGGGACTCGTCCTCGACAGCCGGTGGAATTTCGTGGAGCACTTCCGACGTCTGGCTCCCAAACTCAACCGGGCTGGGGCTGCGCTCAAGCGGCTCCTGCCCAACCTTGGGGGTCCAGACGCCTCCTGCCGGAGGCTCTACGCGGGGATCGTTCGGTCCATGGCCCTCTACGGGGCGCCGGTGTGGGCGCCGTCGCTGAAAAAGCAACCGGCGGCCATACTGAACGCCTGCCAGAGGGTCATGGCGATAAGGATGGTGCGGGGATACTGAACGGTCTCCCGCGAAGCGGCGAGCCTTCTGACTGGCCTACCACCGTGGGATCTGGAGGCAACAGTCCTTGCACACATGCACGATATGCGCGTGGAGATGCAACGCCGGGGTGAAAGTCCGCTGCCGCGACAGGTCACGGCATGGCGGACAGAGCTCCGGCGGGATCTTATGGTGAAATGGCGTCAGCGACTATCGCAACCCAGTGCTGGGCACGCCACAATCGTGGCGGTAAGTCCCCTCTTTGAGGCGTGGCTGGAAAGACCTCACGGCGTCCTTACCTTCCGCATGACGCAGGTCCTTACCGGACATGGTTCGTTCGGGAGTTTCCTGCACCGGATTCGTGCGGAAGTGACGCCCGGGTGTCGCCACTGTGCGGAATGCCCGGAGGACACGGTGGAGCACACAGTCGAGGTGTGCCCTGCTTGGGCGGAGCATCGCCGTGCCCTCGTGGGGGCGATCGGCGGCGGAGACCTCTCGCGCCGGGCCTTGGTTGAGGCCATGGTCCGGAGCGAGGAGGAGTGGCAGGCGGTCGCCGACTTCTGCGAAGCAGTAATGCTCGCAAAGGAGGAGGCCGAACGCATCAGGCAACGGCGTTATCGCCGCCGCCGCCGCCGCCGGGATTCAGATCCCGATTTCCGGCCACCGTAGGCGCGGGCTTGCGGACAGTGAGCAATGGGTAGCTCGCTGTCCGGCCGTCCGGTAACTGTCCGGACCAAGCCCAAGGCGTCGACGGCGCGCACTGTTCCCGCGCGCCTCAAGGAGTTGTCAGCAACAGCAGGGACCCAGCCGGGTCGAAGCCTACTGGGGCCAGGGTTATCCGAAAGGGCGCTCGAGCCCCGGTATGAAGGCTAGAAGGAACGGGGTGGGTCTTTTAGTCAGTAAGAGTCTGACACTATCTCCCGCTCCACCCAAGGGCAGGGGATGTCAATGCATGATTTTTTCCCACCATAAAAAAAAAAAAAAAAAAAAAGCTGTCCACCCGCCGACCGCTCTCGTTTTTCGCGAAAGACACAGTTCGCGATCGGTTTCCATTAAAGCAACTCGTATTTTTTACTGTGTCCCGATTCACAATGCGCAAACTAGCAATGATTGCTATTGCACTTGAGGATGAAGAGAGAAATAACAGACGAAGATTTTGCGTGCATAAAAAACGGGGACGGCGCGGCGACTGCTAGCAGTGAGCGCGCGGACACCGCGCAGGTTCCGCGCCGACCGCTCGTCTACAACGTGCGGGCAGCGAGGCGTCAACTACCGAGCAGTCTGACGGCGGTAAGCTCGCTGAAAGCGAGCTGTCTCCTAATTTATGATGCCAATGTAAAATATATCTTAAGAGCAATATTTAAAGCCCATATTTGAATTATATTCTTTTTACCGGGTGGGAGCAGAGTCGTGTAAGTGAGCTATGACCTTAAGGCTGCGGTATTTCTTCCGAATAACCCCACTTCAGTTATGCGTTGCGTTCTATGGCCGTGATATCTCTTTCAAAGAATACTGCAATATAATGGTGTCCTAGTCTCATATATCCATAACATCTGAATTCACAACATTTAAAAATTCATCACATTTCAAATCAAACCCGCAGTCAACCCTATTCCGGCGGGTGTTTAACCGAACTTAAATATTAATAAGCGGCCACATCGGTTGAATTGTTTATGGCCGATAAGCCCCAATACTGCGAATTTTCAAGCATTAGTCCCACACACCCTGTGCCTCGAAAATTACGTAAAAACGTTTTTTTTAACGTTACATGTTGTGTGACTACACGTATAAACAAAGCAATTTTACTTATTACGACAATGCTGCTGTGATCCTATGAGGAGTTCTGTTCCATATCTTCGAAGTTCATGATCAGATCATAACAATAATTCTATGGGACCAATTTGGAAGCATAAGCTTTCAATCAAAAAAATAATTTTCAAAATCGGTCCATTATTGACCGAGATATCGGTGAACATACAAAAAAAAACATACATTCAGCCGAACATAGAACCTCCTCTTTTTCGAAGTCAGTTAAAAAGGCTAGGGAGATGATGATGGTTTTAATTTCTCGTTATACTTCGCTGTCGTAGTCAACACGCACACAGGCCCCTCTTCCCCACTGGGCACACTGGGCACTTGCCCAGGGCCCCGCGATCTGATGGGCCCCCTACTCCACTACTAAACGATAACCAACAGCTACTCTACTCTCTCTTAAAAATCGGGCTTACCGATTGCAGCATGTTTAATAAGTTTGAATTAATTAATTACTTTGTAATTCTCTAAACCCCAAACGAACGAAGGTTACCTCTTCAATCAGCATACTTATAAGGACTAAAGGTAGAACTATACTGAGCACACGCGTGCCACAAACTTCGATCTGCGCGCGTAGGTCTCCATATATTTTATATGGGAACTAGACTTGTAGAACTACACAAGATCCACGCCACGCGACCTCGTTCTACGTAAAGATCAAGAGTGATCCACGTGTGCGTCGATCTAATGTAGAGCTATAGCTTAATCCTGGTTGCTGGTTATTTAGTTTAGATCATATTATTTATACCTATTATCTATTTATCATAACACAAGCTTATCTAATAAACTTCTAACCTCTATCATCTATATTCTATCATATTTATTATGGTCATAGATGCCCCATTATCCTAATGTGCCCAGGGGCCGCTAATAGGTGAAAGACGGCCCTGCACGCACAAATAAATCACTCAGCTCCATTTTACCGAGATCATGCATGTCTCAATGATTCCCCAGATATTATCCAATTGCGTAGACACTTTATATAGGTACATAACTACACCAATTTTACATTACAATGTCCACCAGGAATCAATGTGCAAATAATTAAAACAGCAACTGAATTTCTGACGAAGAATGGAGTGGCAGACGGTCTTCTGCGAAGCAGTAATGCTAGCAAAGGAGGAGGCCGACCGCATCAGGCAACGGCACGCTCAGCCCCCCAGCCGCCACCGGGATTCCGATCCCGATTTCCGGCCACAGTAGCGTAGGCGCTGGCTTATGCACGGCGAGCAATGGGTAGGTCGCGACCATGCGGTAACTGTTCGGACCGAGTCTAAGTCGTCGACGGCGCGCACTATTCCCGCGCGCCTCAAGGAGTTGTCAGCAACAGCAGGGGCCCAGCTGGGTCAGCAGGGGCCCAGCTGAGCCTATTGGGGCCAGGGTTAGCTCCGAAAGGTAGCTCAATCCCGGTATGAAGGCACGAAGGAACGGGGTGGGTTTTTTAGTCACTAAGAGTCTGACACTATCTCCCGCTCCGCCCAAGAGCGCGTATGACGATTGAATGATTATTACCCAACGAGAAAAAAAAAACTTCTATCGAAGAAATCCCACCGAAAACACCCCGAGACAATTATTTCCTGAAATAACAGGTGATATAAACATATCTACTTACTTATAAACAGGAGAGTCCCTAGCAGGTGGAGCAACAAACATGAACATTTAGTAATTGATGTTGAAGCCGGAAGGTAGCACTTACTTAGGTGTCCATTACTCATCTTGTTTATCTTATTTATAGCTTTTGTTGAGGCCGCTTTCCGGGTATTTATCATCTTACTAACCCAGCGGCTTTGTCCGCGTTAACATCAAATCATACCAAAGCATTGGGGGATTTGATGTTGTCTTGGGAGAGCGTTTGAAAGAATGACTGTCGCACAAATCATTAACTTCTTAACTATAATTATGTAACATTGTGTAGAAAATATTTTTTTTTTGAAAAGAACGAATATAAGTGATAGCAAAATAAAAAAAGGAAAAAGAAGAAAAAAATAAACAAACACTGCCCTGCGACTACCGACGACCACGGCGTCTCCTATCGTGGCAGCTGGAACGTGAAGATATCTGTTCCCTCACGGCTGCTCCCATTTCTGAAGAAAGAGGCTATCGCGAGGCACCGGCGCAAGAGGTTGTTGCCGGCGATCGCCCTCGCGAGGACATGGCGGTGCTCCATTCAAGTGGGGCACACCTCCACCATATGCTCCACCATATCCTCCGGGTGAATGTGTGGTGCATTAGCCGGTCGATCATTGACATTCGATATTTTGAACACTTGACGTATTGAGTGTTCGATTTATAAACCTGTCGATATTATGAACGTTCGAGTATTTAGGTGTTCGATTTAAAGTGTTCGATTAATAATTGATGTTCGACTATTTGGCCGATACTATGGGATGTACTATGCCGAATCGAATGATTCGGCATAGTACATCCCAGTACGTGTATGTGTGTATTCTTCGGCGAGATGTTCAAGAGACTATACACCTTAAGCAATCGTGCTTTGTCCGGGCCTTTACCCTTTTTTTATGATGAGGAAAATCATCCAATGACAATCCCCGCTCTTGGGCGGAGCGGGAGATAGTGTCAGACTCTTACTGACTAAAAACCCACCCCATTCCTTTTAGCCTTCATACCGGGGCTCGAGCTTCCTTTCGTATAGCCCTGGCCCCAGTAGGCTTCGACCCGGCTGGGCCCCTGCTGTTGCTGACAACTCCTTGAGTCGCGCGGGAACGGTACGCCCCGTCGAAGACTTGGGTTCGGTCCGGACAGTTACCGGTCGGTCGGACAGTGAGTGAGCTACCCATTGCTCACTGTCCGTAAGCCCGCGCCTACGGTGGCCGAAATCGGGATCGGAATCTCGGCGGCGGCGGCGAGAGCGCCGTTGCCTGATGCGGTCGGCCTTCTACTTTGCGAGCATTACTGCTTCACAGAAGTCGGCGACCGCCTGCCACTCCTCCTCGCTTCGGACCATGGCCTGAACCAAGGCCCGGCGCGAGAGGTCTCCGCCGCCGATCGCCCCCACGAGAGCAGGGCCTTTTTCCTGGTAGATACTGGCAACAGAGGGTAGTAGCAGGTTGGTGCCTATATTATATTTTCTATAGTGATAATCAAGATAAATATTCTAATATACCTACATCAGTAGTTTTTTTTTTTATTTGTGTTTGTTTAGTAGTAAAGTTAAGTTGTAGTATCATTGCATAATTTAGTTTTAATTGTAAATTGTATTTAATAAACTCCAAATCATGCTGTGGCCTCCGGTAATTGAGGGAGTGCATTAATTTAAAATGTAAATGTATTAATCATTTACTTGTGTGTGTACATTATTTGTTGAGCTCCTTAATAAATAAAAGATAGCGGGATTATGAGCATCATATAGTAAACAAGAACATATTTCTCGTCTATAGGTTTCGTAATAACATACCCCATGCTTCTGTATTTATTTATTGTGAAATTATTCCAAAGTTTCTGTATGTTTCACTCCTGTTTGGCGATTTTCTGTTATTTATTATTATGTGTAAACATGTACAACACACATATTTACGAATATTATGTGTGTAATGGAGAGACATCGTTCAACATGCCGCAGCCTTGGAGGCAAACGACGGTGGCGCGCCGCAGTCCTGGGGTACTATGCTCTAAGAAAACAGCCTTGAACGCAGCGCTGGCCGCAGCGACGAGTCGAGAGCACAGTACATTGAATTAACAATCTGTAGCGACATCTATGGCGACACATAAGAACTACAAAGAAAGTACGAAATCCTGCATCGCGTAATCAAAGTTCTCCGCGCGATTTGAACATATACGACAGCCCGAAATCATCTAGCGGGCAGTAGCCCACCAGACTATAACACCTGTCTGGTCGGAGGATCCTCCCTTTTCAACGGAGGTTTGCGGGACTTTACTCTCTGTTCCGCATACCTCCAAACTGGTGACCCTCGACTATGAACGTCAGCGCAGCCTTCGTGCAGCTACTACTTCGTGACGTCATCATCACTTGCTCAAGCTTTCGAGCAAGTGATGTGCCTACCTCCAAAAATCCAATGTAAAAGTTGTTAATCCAATGTACTGCGCTCTCGACTCGTCGCTGCGGCCAGCGCTGCGCACAAGGCTAATTTCTTAGAGAACAGTACCCCTGGTCATCAACACCCACGACCACTCTGACAAGAGTGCCCGTGCCCGACCAAGAAGAGAGATTATGTAGGTATGTGTTCTAGTCTAGATTTACATATATGTAGGTAATTGATACGAAAAATCGAAGAATCGCCAAACGTAAATGGAAGTTGGCAGGGCACATTGCTAGCAGAACAGGGCCCCAAGTCTGCTATTTTTATAAATTCGTCATTCCAACACGATCCCATTGTCATTTTGCTAAAAGTTTGTAATCTGCTAATTCATAATGATCGATCATTGATCGGTCAATGGTCTTGTAATAGAATCGTGGTAGAATGATAATTTCGAGCTTATTAAAACCAATAACTGCACAATAACGTCCTAATGGTCAAACACTGATCAAATAAACTGTCAAAGTTTTAGCAGATTACCGCAAACGTCAAATATTCATTTGTCAATATGTACGAGATTACCATTTTATGCCACTTCTTTCAATGGAGTGGCAGTGGTTGACCATTGGAAAGTCATAATGACGCCATTATATTAGTAGATTACCAAACTTGTCAAAATCGACAATTATGACATCAATGATAGACCATTCTGACACTATTGTAATAGCAGACTTGAGGCCCAGGTGGTGGTTGGAACGAAAGGTTCTTTTTTTTTTTTTGGTGGAAAAAATCATGCATTGACATCCCCCGCACTTGAGCGGAGCGGGAGATAGTGTCAGACTCTTACTGACTAAAACACCTACCCCGTTCCTTCTAGCCTTCATACCGGGGCTCGAGCGCCCTTTCGGATAACCCTGGCCCCAGTAGGCTTCGACCCGGCCGGTCGGACAGCGAGCTACCCATTGCTCACAGTCCGCAAGCCCGCGCCTACGGTGGCCGGAAATCAGGATCAGAATCCCGGCGGCGGCGGCGGCGGCGATGATAACGCCGTTGCCTGATGCGTTCGGCCTCCTCCTTTGCGAGCATTACTACTTCGCAGAAGACGGCGACCGCCTGCCACTCCTCCTCGCTCCGGACCATGGCCTCAACCAAGGCCCGGCGCGAAAGGTCTCCGCCGCCGATCACCCCCACGAGGGCACGGCGATGCTCCACCCAAGCAGGGCACACCTCGACTGTGTGCTCCACCGTGTCCTCCGGGCAGAACGAAAGGTTCTGGAGTGGCGACCACGGACCAGAAGGCGCAGCGTTGGAAGGCCTCCGACAAGGTGGACCCATGGCCTGGTGAGGGGAGATGCGAGACGTACAGGATCGGTTATTATGGCGACACTTGGGGCAGGCCAAAGTCCAACGGTGGACGTCTTTCAGCTGAAATAATGATGATGGTGATACGAAAAATAGAGTAAAGACTTCAATGTATGGATTGAAAAAAATCAGATCGTATGATTGGTTTATACAAAGTCAAATGGGTTTCAGATTTTCAATACTCCTTCTGCCAATAAAAATTAACCACTTTCTTCAAGAAAATTATATTCAATTTCGAAATACATAATTGAACCTTTAATGGTAGGTATATCCTTATGGAAAGTACTTTTTTTTAAGCTATTGCATAGCTTCTATCGCGGGCCTTGAGCGTGGAGACCGAATCCAGAAATTCCGTAACGAAAATAACCTAACACCCCCCACTCATTTGTTTTTTGAGCGTGGTGACCGATAAGAAAACAAATGAGTGAACAATCAATCAAAATTCAATTCAATGTGTGAAAGTGTAACTTCAATCAATATCAAAGAAAAAAAAACAAAGGAAAAAAAATACTGCATAAATAAAATAAATAAATAATTTTAATTGCATAAGTTCATAAAAATGCCATGCAATAGCTTTACCGCGGCAGTCCCCGAGTGCCACACGTCTTTTTTTTTTAATATAGGTACTTCTTCTTCTCTCGAATCGATGGTTTTCCATTCTTTTAATATATCTTCTGATCAGCGGTGTTTTAATTTCTACTTTACGTATAGTTCCGGATCTGAGTGTTTTGTGTCTAAGAGTCGAGACAGTAATTCCAAAAAATAATAAAAATAATATTTGTTTTTATAAAAATCGGGTATTCGAAATTGGATACAACTTGTAGGTAATTCTCATAGTCCCGAATTTGTTCATCCACGCCCACTTGCAAAATTCACCCTGTATACCCAAGCACATAAAAATAGGCTAGAGTGAATAGGTTCTAAATAAACTAGTGCGCTTCACCATCAACAATTGCATCACTGCTTACCATCAGGTGGGATCGCAGTCAAGCACTGGTTTATATCAACTAAAAAAAAGTAGAACAGCTCATAAAGTCTCCATCGCGTTTTATTCAGTACATACTCTCCAGGGTCATCCCTGTTCTGAAGCACAAACAGAAAGAGCTACTCTTCAGTCTACAGCGCGGTGTCACAAAATAAATGGTACAGAAGACAAACTAGTTTATGTACGTACTTCATTTTTTATACCTACGCTCGATGGACGCACACTGATGAGCGTTTGAGCCGGAATTGTTCGACGAGCGGGCCGAGCCGCTCCGAGATATCGTGTCCGTGAGCGGTGTCTATGTGTGTGCGTTGCTTGAGCGCGCTTTGCATGTAGATTGACTTCTGTACCTATCTATTTTGTGGCGGTGTGCTCAAAATTAAAACCACCCCGCCCGACAGTGTTTTGTTTTGCACAAAACTTTCATAATTTCCCCATTCGAGTGTCTGACAAGCACCCGGGATGTAAGAATGGAGATAGACTCTACAATACACCACAATTTTTTAATTAGTACACATACTTAAAGGGCTTATTAAAAAAGACCTTGTTATTTTATAAATAAAATCTCAATAAATAATATTCATAAACAGCAAAGTTATTAGCGTTGGTCTATGTCCCAAAATGTCACTCAATTTATGGAAATATTGTGCAGGCTATTGAGTAATGAATGAATAAGTGACAATTATTAAGGAAAAACATTGCCCGCAGAATTTTCTACTAGCAATTGTTATGTATGATTGATTCTGTGATGAATTTACCTTTTCGTGGTCAATTTTAGGATTTCGGTTTTTTCTACTTTTGACTACAAAAATATGACCAGTGACGGGTACAGATAGAGCTCCATTTTTTTGTGTACTAATTAAAAAGTAGGGGTGTATATTAGTTTTTCTGACAGCAGCATGAGTCCCGTAAAAGTTGGCTTCATCATTCAAACTTTGGACTCCCGTTTCATCAAATTTGGAGGTGAATTTTGAGTACAGTAGGCACAACGGATCTTGAGCGCTCAGCGTCAGAGTGGGGATCGCTTTGCGCATTCAATACATTGGCGAGCCAATCGTCTTCGTTGTTAGATACAAGCAGCAACGCAGGGAACGAATGAGGAGTGACGTCTATGACGCGATGGCGCGGCGAGCCAATCACTGACACTCCCCGCCCCCGCGTCTCACTGCGCACCACTAAAGAGACCGAATATTTGACTTCTGCGCAACCGCTCAAGATCCGTTATGGCAACTGTAGCTAGCTTCTAACATCGGTACCAGTTCCGTGAAATTAGGTTTCTTCAAACAAATTTTGGACTCCTGTTTCATCACCTTAGGAGGTGAATTTTGGAAAATCCATTCTTATCTACACTAATATTATAAAGAGGTAAAGTTAAAGTCTATATCTACACTAATTTTATAAAGAGGTACTTAAAGTTAAAGTCTAAAGTATTTTTGTTTTTGTGTTTGTAGGAGGTAATCTCTGAAAGTACTGGTCCGATTGCAAAAATTTTTTCACCAATAGAATGCTGTTTTATTTCTGAGTGACCTATTTTATGTACGCGGGCGAAGCTGCGGACTGAAGCTAGTTCTTTATATATGTTACCGACAATCTGTATAATTCAGATATTCTATACAATACCTGGGCAATGTATAGAATGTGGAATCATTGAAACAGGAGCGATTTCGGTAAAATAGAACTGCCCCCCTAGCCAAGTTACAATCGAATTCCGTTCTCTAATCGGTAACGCCTCGATGACAGCAATTGTAGAAAACGATAAGTTGGTAGCCATGTTGACGCGCTTGAGTCGGCCGCTCGTTCTACAATGTAGCGTTTGTATAACAAAGGATGTAGTGTTAAATATTGTAGAAACAATTTTGAACGATGTGAACTTGGCTACGAATTGTCTATTCGTTTGTTTTGAACACGCGATTTTACGTTGAGATGACGTCATTCCCATACGTTTCATCACTTTTTGACAGCGTTAACGATTGCAGAATAACAACTTGGCTAAGCGTGCTGATATGTTTATTGTAGTGGGAAACGATCTAATGACTTCGCTCTTCCGCTGTGCCCCAGGCGTGAGAGCATGTCAGACCGTAACTGACTAAAACCACACCTATGTCCCTTCAGTTGTCTTTTGGGCACCCAGGACCACGGGTAACCCTTTCAGATGTTGATCCATGGCCCTAGTTGGCTTCGGCCCTGCTAGGCCCTAACGGTTTTGCTGACTTCTGTTTGAGACTCTCTTACTCGTGCAGCCCTCTCTCTCTCTCGCCCCCACAAGGCACGAGCCACGACCCTACGCCTCACTAATGTCTAGAGAAGGACCCAAAGACTTAGAAAAACAAATGTACCGCCTCCACGGTTACTCTGCTATTTATTGCTAGGATATTAATTTTTCCGCGGCCGCAGCGCAAGTCGTTAGCATATTTTTATTCCGACGTGAATAATTAAGACATTATGGGACAGGTCCAGGCTTATACTTATCTATTTTGTGCTTATACCTACTTACTGTATCTTAACTGTCACAATATATTCATTTATTTATATAAAGCTATATGTACATCATCATCATCATCAGCCTTTTTAAAGTTCCCACTGCTGGGACTCAGGCCGCCTCTCTAGGATAGGGAATGGGCCGTAATCCACCACGCGGGCCCAGTGAGGGTTGATGAATGAGGCGTTTTAGAATTTTTGGTTTTAGGACATGCCGGTTTCCTGACTATGTTTTGCTTCACTGTTTTGAGAGCAGTGGTGATGAAATAAATTACACAAAGTAATGCGCCTGGCTGGGTTTGAACCTGCGACCTACAACTCGTAAATCGGAGACATTACCACCACTGCTCTGCTCTTAAGCACATAACACCGTACCAAGCCCTTAGGCATTATCTGCCAGTCGACCTTAGGGTGGTGCAGAAACATAACATGGCAATAGACAAACCGAAGAGAAACAATTACAATAGTAAATACATACTTAGATACATACATATAAATAGCAATGCTGTAGTGAAAAAACAAATCCAACCAATCAGTGCTGTGATGTTATTCGATTAAGTGTTGTCAAAAGTTATAAGAAAGTCATTTTAAAGAACGCTAAAAGAGTTAATGCAAAGAGCAACTGAAGGACACGCGTGGGTTCTTAGTCAATAAAAGTCTGATATAGTTATCGGCACGAATATTGAGCGCTCGGCGTCAGAGTGGGGATCGCTTTGCGCATTCCATACTTTGGCGCACCAATCGTCGTCATTGTTAGATACATGCAGTAAGTGCAGGGAACGAATCCCGAGTGACGTCTATGACACGATGGTGCGGCGAGCCAATCACTGTCATTCCCCGCCCCCGCGTCTCACGTCGCACCACTAAAGAGACCGAATATTTGATTTCTGCGCAACTTGAAGCCAGCGCTCAATATTCGCGCCAATAACTATACGCCCTTTCGCTCGATCCTACAGTGGGAGGAATTGTTTGATGATTTTCCACTTCAAAGGGAAAGCTTCAATCTATACTAAAATTATAAAGTCGAAGAGTTTGTTCATAAAAGTATAGTATGCCGTGATGCCATGATAGGCCGGAGAAAATGCTCGACTTCCATTGAATTTTACCATTCGTACTTGAGCGTTTTGGAAACACATTCATTATGCGTACAGCTAAGTAATGGAATTCCCTGCCGGAGTCTGTGTTTAATGATAGCTACAACCTAGGGGTCTTTAAGTCAAAAGTGTATAGGTTACTCTTAGACCAGCGTGCTCCATCGTCGACCACATCATCGCATACCATCAGGTGAGATGGTGGTCAAACGCGAGCCTATAAATAATAAAAAAAAATACAGTTTGAGATTTTTTTTTACATTGCGGATCTAACTCATGCGTTGCACATCGCACTCAAAATGGTGGGGGTGGCAGCGGAACCCCCCTTTGCCAAGGGAAGATTAATTTAGTTTATTGAACTTTTTATTACTTGTGTTTTTTTTTTAATTGGTTTTTGCTTAACTTTTAAGGGTATTTTAATGAAAACTCTAAAAATCCTAAGATTTCACTAGATTTGCAGCGAGATGCGAGAGTCGAAAACCCTGTAATATCAGGATAAATCCTGAGATATGGTAAAAACAACCTCTAGATATGGCCTTTTCGACCTTGGAGCGGGAGAAATCATTTCAAGATTTTCCACCTCAAAAAGTGGAGGGGTGCAATTTATACTAATATTTATAAAACAAGTTTATTTATTTATAATAAGGAACACCAACGACATATTAACAAGTACATTATACAGGTAGGTAATTTTATAGACATTAAATTCTGTGTAAATATGTCAATTAAAAGCGTCCACAGCTTATACAATTTGACAATATATTATATAAATTATTATTTTATAAACCGAATTAAATTAAATTAACAAGTTTGTTTATTTGAACGCGCAAATCTCAGGAACTTCATAATATTCGGGGGGGGGGGGGGGGGGGTTATGTCCTGTTTTTTTTTGTTTGTATTTTTTTTTGTGTACAATAAAGAATAATATTCGAACTGAAGAGCCTTTTAGTATTCGTTATCTTACCTATTTATCGAGGAAGGCAAAATAACATCACGCTTCCACCCACGGTAGTGGAACAGTAATTAAGTAGGTACGTGGGTGAACCCGCGGGGAACAGCTACTTAATTTGTAAAGGTAGGAAGTACTAATTCCACACAGGCGGAGCTGAGGGCGGTAACTAAAACTTTATAGATAGATAGATAGATAGATTAATTCTATAGTGTACACCAAAAATAAAAATTACATGAGAAACTTAAAATTTATAGGGTGTCACAAAGGGCGGTCTTATCGCTAAAAGCGATCTTTTACAGACAACCTTTGGATGGATTTGAGAAGAAGGAAGAAAAGAGAGAAGAGAAAAAGATACTCAGGTAGTTGATGGTGTACTATCTACATATATACACAATACTACTACAATAATAATATAATAATAATATACTAATAATAAACTTTATATTACCTAGGTGTAAATAGAACTGCATGTGGAGCTCACAAATAAGAAAAGTTTTGATTATAGTACCGCATTTAGGTATTTATTCACCGTGGTGGATTGCGGCCCATTCCCTCTCCTAGAGAGGAGGCCTGAGTCCCAGCAGTTTGAACATTAAAAAGGCTGATGATGATGATGATGATGATGATTTAGGTACCTATCTCCACTGTAAGCGCAGGCTTGCGGACGGCAAGCAATGGGTAGCACGCCGTCCGTCCGGACTGAGCCCAAGTAGTCAACCGCGCTTAGCAAGAAGATGTCAGCAAATCGTAGGAGCCCAGCAGGGTCGAAGCCTACTGTGGCCATGGGTTAAATGAAAATGAACCCCCGGGGAACTGGAACGAAAAACACTTGAATCAAACGAGTTGGTTTTAGTCAGCAACACGTCCTCTCGCTCCGCCCAAGGGTGGGGGATGTCATTAATGATTACCACCTAAAAAAAAATGTGTTACCTCTCTTCTACTTTACCTTTATTGTGGCTGGAAATCATCCAATGACTTCTTCCGCTAAAGGGCGGAGCGAGAAGGCGTGTGAAATTCTGTACTGACTAAAGACCACATATGTTCGTTCAGTTGGCGAGCTTATCTACTCTATCTAGCGATGTAGGGACAAGAAGAGTCAAACTGTGAGAAGTCAGCTTCACCTCAAAAGGTTTCCGGCCAAGGCCTACTTAAAATAACTGGTCTAGACTACCTAAAATAAGCTCTAACAGTATTGATATTTGAAACCAGAAGGCCAATTCTCATATTTGAAATAAACCGGTCAATTGCGAGTCGGACTCGTGCATGAAGGGTTCCGTTCCATTATCTATAACCCTTTTGTTTTTGTTTCACCTGTCTCAGTGTTTTTTTGTTGAAAAATCACGTTTGTTGTATTGTATGAGAGCACCATCTACCTACTGGGCTCCCAGCTCCCATCATCATCATCATTTCAGCCGATACAAGTCCACTGTTGGACATAGGCCTCTCCCAAGCGTCGCCACAACGAACGTTCTTGTGCATCCCGCATCCATCGGTTTCCCGCAACCTTCACCAGGTCATCGGTCCACCTTGTAGGAGGCCTTCCAACGCTACGTCTTCCGGTACGCGGTCGCCACTCCAGAACCTTTCGGCCCCAACGGCCATCTGTTCTGCGAGCAATGTGCCCTACCCATTGCCACTTAAGTTTGGCAATTCTTCGTGCTATTTCGGCAACCTTAGTTCTCCTGCGGATATCTTCATTTTTATTCGATCACGCAAGGAAACCCCGAGCATAGCTCTTTCCATTGCTCTTTGGGTGACTTTAAGCCTTCTGATGAAGCCCATTGTAAGCGACCACGTTTCGGAGCCATATGTCATCACTGGCAACACGCACTGGTCATAGACTGTCGTCTTGAGCCACTGTCGTATGGTGGACGAGAAGATACCGCGTAGCTTCCCAAACGCTGCCCAACCGAGTTGGATTCGACGTAACCTCTTTCTCGAAGTTAGACCTACCCAGCTGGACTGTCTTTCCGAGGTAGACATAATCGTCCACGACTTCGAGCTACTTACTCAGCTCCCATACTTTCCAGTAAATATTTACACTTAAATATTTACCTATTTTATTCTGTTTTCAGTACTTGTTGTTATAGTTGCAACATATGTAAATACACCATCTATGAAAATTTCAATTGTTTAGCTACCACGGTTTTTTTTAATTGTTGGTTGGTTCGCGCTTGACCGCTATCTTACAAGCCCCCCTAGCCAAGTTACGACCGTTTCGTTTCGATTCTCTATCGTCGAACACCTCGAGTCGAACACGCCTCCGATTTCTTTGTTCTGACGTCATTTCAACGCTCAGTTACATGATCAGAAAAAAGGATTCGGGGCGTGGCCAACTCGAGACGTTCGACGTAAGAGAACCGAAACAAAACGGTAGTAACTTGGCTAGGCTTGCTGATGGAAAGCAACGATGCGGTCGACGGCGGCGGTTCATGAGATACAGCCTTGTGACAGACAGACGGACAGCGGAGTCTTAGCAGTAGGGTCCCGATTTTACCTTTTGGATGCGGAACCCTGAAAACAACAAAGAAATACAATACCTCTACACATATTGACACGCATGAAAGTGTAGATTCGTTAACTCATCATTCCAATATTGACTCGAATCATTGATGTATTAAAAAATCCGTTTTTTATATATCAATGAATCGAATCAATCATCCAATCTCTCCATCAATTGTAATATCGAATCGTTTAACATTTTACATCCAATACGAACAGTTTTCCATCCAATTTTCCGAAATCAATTACAACAAAACGTTTCGAAGTGAATGGGTGTGACGTGAAAAGCCTGAACACCCTTTAGGAGCGATTTATTTAAAACAAGCGGTTCAATGTATTTACAATTTAATATTAATTCAAACGCAATGTTTTTATTTGTGTATCTTATTGAGTGTTGACACAAAATAGATAGGTACAGAAATCAATCTCATGTATGTACTTCACTTTTTATACCTAACCTACGCTCTACGGTCTCGCTTGGGTCAGCGCGTTGCTCCGAACTGTACGAGTGCGACCGGGTGATTGAGCCGAGATATCGTCTCCGTGAGCGGTGTCTATGTGTGCGTTGCTCGAGCGCGCTTTGTATGTAGATTGTCCCCTGTACCTATCTATTTTGTAGTGTTGATTAATAATAATAGCATAGTAAGTATTATAATGTTCCCACTGTTGGGACTCGGGCCTCCTCGCTAAGCACGTACGCGGGTGTGCAGGTTCTTGGGCGGAGCATCGCCGTGCCCTCGTGGGGGCGATCGGCGGCGGAGACCTCTCGCGCCGGGCCTTGGTTGAGGCCATGGTCCGGAGCGAGGAGGAGTGGCAGGCGGACGCCGACTTCTGCGAAGCAGTAATGCTCGCAAAGGAGGAGGCCGAACGCATCAGGCAACGGCGTTATCGCCGCCGCCGCTGCCGGGATTCTGATCCCGATTTCCGGCCAACGTAGGCGCGGGCTTGCGGACAGTGAGCAATGGGTAGCTCACTGTCCGGCCGTCCGGTAACTGTCCGGACCAAGCCCAAATCGTCGACGGCGCGCACTGTTCCCGCGCGCCTCAAGGAGTTGTCAGCAACAGCAGGGACCCAGTCGGGTCGAAGCCTACTGGGGCCAGGGTTATCCGAAAGGGCGCTCGAGCCCCGGTATGAAGGCTAGAAGGAACGGGGTGGGTCTTTTAGTCAGTAAGAGTCTGACACTATCTCCCGCTCCGCCCAAGGGCGGGGGATGTCAAGGCATGATTTTTTCCCATCATAAAAAAAAAGGGTGTGCAGGTTGGTGGATGTCACATGTCTTCGAATTTTTGGTTCTAGGACATGCCGGTTTCCTCACGATGTTTTTCTTCACCGTTTTGAGAGCAGTGGTGATGAAATAAATTACACAAAGTAATGCACCTGGCTGAGTTCGAACCCGCGACCTACAACTCGTAAGTAGGTAAGTTTATCTAACGTGTTTTAGTACCTAGTATCAATTTATGGGGTGAGATCTGATTAAACTTGTTTCATTAATGATTCGTAAACATTGATGTACCAAAACCAACCAAAAAAAAGGGTTTTGGTACATCAATGTTTGTAAATAAAATAATTAAAAAAAAAAAACTTGTTTTGCTCCTTCGTTTTGACAGTTATGACGTCACAAACTTGGCGCCATCGATCCTATTCACATTTGAAGCACATTCTACTGATATTGTTTGATTTATAGGTTTCTAGGTCACATGGAGATTTCCTCAGAACCAGATTAGCTTCAGCACAGTTGCTCGATGAAGTGTGAATAATGTATTCTTCATAATATTCAACATGTCTACATGTAGCTTAGGATTATCGCTGTTCTGAACGCATGCGACGTCCTTGAGGCGTAGCGTTTGGTTTTACTGTGGCTTCTCAGTATTTACTAATCTATTTATTTATTTATCTATTTTTATTAAGGTTTTACCAGACGCAAAAATAAGAGACGCGTGTACATAGAAATTGCTCGAAAGATTAGAAAATAAAAAAACTATGAAAAAGCATAAGAAGCAACAGTTAAAATAAGGTTAACGTATGCAATAAAGTAATAAACACACACAAACTTACACCTTTATAATATGTATTCAGTCCGTAACCGTCCAGACCGACCCCAAGACGTCGACGGCGCGTATTGTTCCACGCGCGCCTCAAGGAGTTGTCAGCAAACCGTACAACAGCAGGGACCCAGCCGGGTCGACTCCTACTGGGGCCAGGGTTATCTGAAAGGGCGCTCGAGTCCCGGTATGAAGAATAGAAGGAACGGGGTGAGTCTTTTAGTCAGTAAGAGTCTGACACTATCTCCCGCTCCGCCCAAGAGAGGGTCGAAGTCTACTGGGGCCAAGGATTTGTTTCTTAAAGGAAGATTCGGCCCCGGTACGAAAGGCAACTACAGAACAGGAGTGGGTTTTTAGTCAGTAAAAGTCTGATACTATCTCCCGTTCCGCTCAAGAGCGGGGGATGTCATTGGATGATTTTCCAACTAAAAAAAAACTTTATAATATTAATGTGAACCGCGTACCGGAAGACGCAGCGTTGGAAGGCCTCCTACAAGGTGGACCGATGACCTGGTGAAGGTAGCGGGAAACCGATGAATGCGGGGCGCACAGGAACGTTCAATGTGGCGACGCTTGGGGGAGGCCTATGTCCAACAGTGGACGTGTATCGGCTGAAATGATGATTAATGTTAATAATTGAAATCAATATCATCATCATTTCAACTGAAAAACGTCTACAATTGGACAAATACCCCCCAAGTGTCGCCATAATGAACGGTCCTGTGCGTCTCGCATCCATCACATTCGCACAACTCTCACTAAGTCTTGGGTCCATCTTGTGGGATTCCTTCCAGCACTGCGTCTTCTGGCGCGCGGTCGCTACAGAACCTTTCGGCCCATCGAACATCTGTCTACGAGCAATGTGCTCTGCCTCACTGCCACTTAAGTTTAATGATTCTTCAGGCTATGTCGCCCAGTTCAAAATAGATACAGTTCAAAATTTTTCTTCTGCTTCTGAAAGGAAGGCTCGGCCCTTGTATGAAAGGCAACGAAAGAACGGGGTGATATTTCAGTCAGTAAAGCCTGCCACTGTCTACCGCTCCGCCCAAGGGCGGGGGATGTCATTTTAATGATTTTTACTCACCGAAAAAACAAAAAAGACCTCCCCATTCTAGTTTTGATCAACGACTTTGCAAGCCTACTATTTTTTTGTGAATTGACGACATTTTTGAAGAAAATTGTTTATTTCCATGGGTAAAGCAATATCTAAAATATGGCCACACTTTTCCTTTACACTCTGTTGAACTCAATATTCAATATGAATATACCGCCAGTACACTAACCGTCAAAGCCAACGCTACAAAGTTGACCGTTATTGGATTTTGTACGAAAAAGTCAAAATGGAGCCATCCTTTGATGTACTCGCTACTCATTTAGTTCCGAGCAAATGACTGGTGTATTTTCTTTTTGAAGTTCCCAGAAAAACCAGATTCATTGGTGAAAAGTGGAAAAGGCAGAAACAAAAAAGTTTAGCAATCAAATTAAAAAAAATACTAACCCATCTCGATTTTGAAATTGGAAAAGCCATAGCTCTGCCATAGGTAGGCGATATTCTGTTTTTTTTTTTGTATAACAGAAGAAAGTCATTTTGGCTTTTAAGACTGAACGGTCGAAGAGTTCATAGATGGAATCGATTAGAGCAAAGGCATATTAGATACTAGCTTTTGCCCGCAGCTTCGCCTGCGCAGACAAAATATAGCCTATGTCACTCAGGAGTAAAGCAGCTTTCTATCGGTGAAAAAATTTTAGCAATCGGACCAGTATTTCCAGAGATTACCTCCTACAAACAAAAAAACATAAAAACAAAAAAAAACAAACTTTACCTCTTTATTATATTAAGTATAGACTAGTATATAATAATAATAATAAATAAAAATATTTATTCAAAATTTTTTACTGGATGTCTAAATTAATACCGTCTTATGTATAATAAGTCTCACGTGCCTGAACTAGGAAATCCTGTGTTTCAGGCGAGAAGAGCTAAAATAATATAAAATTAACAAATAATCAAATGATTCTAAAGTACAATACAAACGTGTAAAAATCTGTAATGCAGACAAGCTATCCTAAACTATTATACTTAATATTACCAAATCTTAACTTATAGTTTCTTTATTAACAAGATACAGGTCGCGCGGTGAATTAAGATCGCTCGGTGAAAGTAGTGGGGGCAATCGGCGCATGTGTACAATTGCTCACAGAAATTCTTAGTATGTTAAGATTTTATTTTTAATTTCGTTTGTTTGAACCTTAGTAACATAACTTATAATAACACTAGTTTTTGCTTGTAATTTATGTTGTAAGTAGGTAAATTCAGAAAAATTAAAATGTTTAAAATTAAAATTAAAAAAAATAATTTCGTTTGTTTCTTTCTTAACGTAACAATTCACGTCGTAAACCATTTTTCTGACTTGCCGTTTTAAAACTTTATTTTTAACCATTTTTTTTTACGACTACGTATTACTAATACAATAACACAAGCTGTACGCAACAGTACCCAAGTACAACAGTATCCAATGAGACGCGAGAACGCAACGCGGGAATTGAAGAGCGACTCTATCTACCAATGACGTGTCACCGACGGCGCACACCCGCCCGCAAGTCGCCAAATAGACCTTAGAATTGAATACTGCGCATGCCCCTTCCACTTTTACCGAGTGATCTTGATTCACCGCGTGACCTGTACTTTAACTAGGTCAGAAAAATCACTTTAGCACAATCAGCATACTAGATACGTGTCAGACGTGTTTTCCACGTCGAAATTGCTCCCTTCATACCAATTTTAATCTGCATCTGCAAGCAAAATTAAATCATAGTCATAACCACATCAAAACGTCGCCATTCCGCAACTGAGGTGTAAAATCAAATGAATATTTCAACTGCTCACTGCAGAAAAATTCTAAAGGTAAATTGCGAGCCAGTTTCATGTGGCGGGAAAAATTTAAAATGGCGGACACGTCCTACAATATGGCTGCCGTTTTACAGCTGCAGTGCAATAGACTTCCAGTTTTGTGTGACTTGCCGCAATTAATAGTGAATGGAATTGTGCTTTGAATATTAAAGTAACGCCTACGTTTGGGAGGACTATTATTTTGAAATTCGTCCTCCAAAGTACAGATGTAGGAACACTCTGGGCACTTGCAATAGGTAAACTTATGGTGCAATTATGCCAAACATTATAAACTTCTAAAAATGATGTATGATATCTTTCGATTAGATAATTATAGCGAAGGCATTAATTATAATTATCTGTCACTTTATTCCGAGCGACGGGATTATATATATATTAAGAGAATTATAGTATTTCCTCACATTGATTTCCAATAAATCGTCAAATAATTGCCTGCTGCTTCTCTTCGATTATTTAGGTGTCTTCAAGGTGTCGTAAAAGCTAGAGGAACTTCTACACTGCGAACACGAGTGCTATATACGCCGATCTGGACGCGTCGGTCTCCATACATTTTATATGGAAACTAGATTTAAAGAACTACACTTGATCCGCACGCCACGCGACGTCAATCTACGTACAAATCGGGCGTGTTTCACGTACAGTACAATTCACGAATGATGGCGGCCGTGAAGTTTGCGCAGAAGGCTGCGCAGTAACGTGTTTTAGGAACCAAATGGCGACGTGCGTGTGCGAGAAGAGTGTAGTATGCGCGAACGTTCGCAAAGGCTAACTTCACGGCCGCCATCATTCGTGAATTGTACTGTATGTGTCGGTCATAGGCTCCTCATAAAATTGTGCGCTTCCCCCATCAACGATTGCATCACTGCTAACCATTAGCTGTAATTGCAGTCAAACACTAGTTTATGTCATTAAAAAAGCAAATTAAAACTTGCTTTTTTCTCTGAAAATGATACCTCTCATCTTGGATAGTACATCAATTCGGCACAAAGTGCGAACTGGTTCCTGACATATTATAAATACCCCTGAAAGCCTATATAAAATAAAATAGGTACCTACATATTCTAAATTGAATAGAATTGAATTACATATCTCACAATATCTAAGTAAGTAAATATTGTGATTCTATGCGGACTTCCTCCGTTGCGCGTTACACATTCAGAACACGTATCGAATATACGATGAAATAACTGAAGTGAAAGTAGATGGGTACTTATACAAATATCAAATAACATATCCTTTAGTGTTATGGCTAGTGGGTCGTTTTACCTAATGCATAATAATATAACTACGAGTATACAAAATCAAAACAATTTAAAAGTCATCTGAAAACAGAGTTGAAACTAACAAACGAACACGTCACGCCACTGACGTGTGTCCAATGCAGCTTTTGGCTTTTTTTCTGATTTTTCATACGAATAATTTTCATTCAACCGTTTTGTATACGTAGAATGATTTGGTGTAGGAACATGGACAAACCTGACAGACTTCGAGAGTCATTGCAAAATTCAAAATTAGAACATTCATTTGCTGAACAAATAATTTGCAGTATTTCCCGTACTTTCATGAACAAAACTTTAAAAATGGATAAGGAGGTTGAATATGTAAAACAAACAATTTTCAGTTTTCTCCATTCTTCCGTGATAACAAAAAAAAAACAAAAGTCGATAAGGTCTATATTCAAAAAAGATAAGGAGGTTGTATATAACATACTACATTTATTAAAATGCTGGCCAAACTGTATGAAAGAAAACTATTAAAGCCATTTGCGATAAAAAAGGTAAATAAAAAAAAAATGTTCTAAATGGCATCCAGGGTTTTTTTACAGCTAGTGGCCATGTAGTTTTTAAAAAAATAGTTAACTACAGAAAAGAGGATTTAATTTGATTTAAAATTAAATATAAATGCATCAATGGTTTAACTAATGGTGTACTTGTACCTAGATGGTGTAATTGCTGCAAGGTGTTCCGATGTGGGGATAAATAAACAAATAAATGATAAGATCTTTAGCAAGCCATTTCCAACTCTTACAGAGGTAAGCATAGGAGCTTAGCAGAGTCGAAGTCTATAGTTATACTGGGGCCATGGGTTAAGCGAAAGAGAACCCCTGGAGCCCTGCACGAAGGTAAAGAAGAAACAGGAATGGGTTTTAGACAGTAGTCTGACATATTCCGCTCTATCCAAGTGCGGGAGATGTCCTTAGATGTTGTCCCACATAAAAAAAACCGGGCAAGTGCTTGTCGGACTCGTGCACTGAGGGTTTCGTACAAACTTACCTGTTTTTCATTTGTAAGAGGTAATCTCTGAAAGTACTGTACCCCTAGCCAAGCTGCTAATCTGCAATCGTTAACGCTAGCTTCAAATGTACGGGAATGAAGTAATCTCAACGCTCAGTCACGTGGTTAGAACAAAAGAATTGGCCAACTCGAAGCGTTCGACGCAAGCGAAACGGTTGTAACTTGGCTACACCACACGGACCACCCTCCCGGTCCGACTGCCAAATTTTTTTCACCGATAGAAAGCTGTTGTATTCCTAAGTGACTTATGCTATATTTTATGTATGTAGCGGGTAAAGCAGCGGGAAAAAACTAGTTATTTAGTCATTAATTTTCCAGTTATCTATTGGGTTCTAAAAAAGCAGTAAGCTCGAGGCAACAGTTAAGTATCAGAAATATTTCTATGCCCGAGGCATTAAAAGTGTTTCAAAACAATATTACTACCAAGAATACCTTTGTTGTTCAGTTAAAAGAATCTTTTACCTTGATGTTTCCCGCTATTCAATCCTTATCGTTTGACTTTTACTTGTGATTCTGAATACAAGTTTCCCGGGAAAACTCTTTGATTTATTTCTCCTAGAATAGGTTAGTGTAATAAACAAAATCCTTTTCTTTGTAAGTGTATTGAAAAATATCGTTTAATAAGCGTGGAAATTTGTTATTGCTGCACTTGGCTTCATAACACCCTCACCTACGGCTCGGGCGAATTCCGCCTCAGTCACTATTACAAACTTTCTCCAATTGTATTGAAATGTACAATTGTGAAATATGATAGTTCTGTATCTCGTAAACCGTTACAAAAAAGGTCCAGAAAAGTAAAAAACCTAACGGCAATATAATTTTTAGAGTTCCGTTACGTACAGTAGGCACAACGGATCTTGAGCCCTCGGCGTCAGAGTGGGTATCGCTTTGCGAATTCCATACATTGGCGAGCCAATCTTCTTCGTTACACATGTTATACATGCAGTAACGCAGGGAACGAATGTGGAATGACGTCTATGGCGCGATGGCGTGGCGAACCAATCACTGACACTCCCCGCCCCCGCGTCACTTCGCACCACTAAAGAGACCGAACATTTGACTTCTGCGCAACCGCTCAAGATCCGTTGTGCCTACTGTACCTCGGTCTGCAAAAACGGAACCCATATAAGATCACTTTATTGTCCGTTTAGACCCCTTTGTCAGGTATACTTGAAGGTATTACTTAAGTTGAAATTAATTGATTGGTGGTGGTTGGTGTTGATTGGTTGGCTGACAGTTTGTTTGGTTGCTTGGTGGTCGCTGAATGGTGTGTTGTTTTTTGGGACACTACGCGACGACTCGGACTTGGTCCGGACGGTTACCAGACGGCCAGATGGCGAGCTACCAATTGCTCGCCATCCGCCTACGGTAACACGTCATGGTAAGGCCCCAGTTCTTTTAATATTTTCTCATTTGCCTCGAGCTTTAACTATAAAACAGCTAGATTGCAAAACAACTTCACAATGACGCACACCCGCATGCATATCAAAAAGTTTTCTCTGAATAGCGCCCATTTATTTCTGTGTATGAATGCTGCACTAAATGCGAGAGAACTTTCATGAACGTTTTCGAATACATTAATTAAATTCTCTTTTGTTTTATAGCCTCCACGAGGCAAGGACTAACTAACTACACGAGGTATCGAGGTAGATAATCCTAATATTATAAATGTGAAAGTGTGGATGTTTGGATGTTTGTTACATAATCAAGCAAAAATGGCTGAACGGATTTGGATGTTTGGCATGTACCTATATAGCCTTTGACATGGAAAAGAACATAGGCTACTTTTTATCCCGGAAAAACAACTTGTTCCTGCGGGAATACACGTTTAGAGTGCGATAACCGAAGTACACACGGACGAAGTCGCGGGCGGACAGCTAGTAGAGAATGCCACTGTGTGGAATGCCCGGAGGACACGGTGGAGCACATAGTCGAGGTGTGCCCTGCTTGGGCGGAGCATCGCCGTGCCCTCGTGGGGGCGATCGGCGGCGGAGACCTCTCGCGCCGGGCCTTGGTTGAGGCCATGGTCCGGAGCGAGGAGGAGTGGCAGGCGGTCGCCGACTTCTGCGAAGCAGTAATGCTCGCAAAGGAGGAGGCCGAACGCATCAGGCAACGGCGTTATCACCGCCGCCGCCGCCGCCGGGATTCTGATCCCGATTTCCGGCCACCGTAGGCGCGGGCTTGCGGACAGTGAGCAATGGGTAGCTCGCTGTCCGGCCGTCCGGTAACTGTCCGGACCAAGCCCAAGGCGTCGACGGCGCGCACTGTTCCCGCGCGCCTCAAGGAGTTGTCAGCAACAGCAGGGACCCAGCCGGGTCGAAGCCTACTGGGGCCAGGGTTATCCGAAAGGGCGCTCGAGCCCCGGTATGAAGGCTAAAAGGAACGGGGTGGGTCTTTTAGTCAGTAAGAGTCTGACACTATCTCCCGCTCCACCCAAGGGCAGGGGATGTCAATGCATGATTTTTTCCCACCATAAAAAAAAAAAGCTAGTAGAGAATAAACTTTATTGTACACCAAAAAAGTATAAAGAAACTTAAATCGGTCTTATCGCTGACAGCGATATCTCCGCGATTCCTCGGGCTATGTCGGCGACCTTGGTTCTCCTGCGGATATCTTCATTCCTGATGCGATCACGCTGGAAACTTCAAGCCTTCTGATGAGGCCCATTGTAAGCGAACTATGTTTCAGTGCCATATGTCATCACTGGCAACATGCACTGGTCATAAGACTTTCGTCTTGAGACAATGTGGTATGTCAAAAGGTATAAAATGGAAATCTAGAAAGATGGAAACGCAACAAAATGACCTCGAAATTCTGACGCTTCCATCTCTACCGTGCAGTCCTCACTTAGCTTATCGAATTCTTTGATACACATTGGTGTTATTACACCACTGTGTAGCAATACAGTGGTGGTGGTTTTTATTGTTGATAGGTTCGCGCTTGACCGCTATCTGACCTGATGGAAAGCGAAGATGCGGTCGACGATGGAACGCGCTTACCTAGAAGAAACCTATTCACTCTCGACTTAAAGATTCCCGGGTTGTACCTAGCTATCAGGAAACACAGACTCCGGCAAGGAATTCCACTCCCTAGCTGCACGCACAATGAATGTGTTCCCAAAACATTTTGTGCGCACTGCACTTGTATCTAAATGTACATTTTGATACAAGTGCAGAAAGTCTGTCATTGTGACCGTGGCGGAACTCGCACGAGCCGTAGGCGAGTGTATTACGGGGCCGAAGGCTGCAGTGTTAAATTTGCGCGTGTATCAAACGACTTTTTTCAATACACTTACGAAGAAATGAAACGGGGGTTAACTGGTGACTAGTGGTGGTCGACGTGCGCCCAGCTTGATACGATAAATGTAATACAATTTGGCGGGGTAGAGCATGTGCACTTTTCTGAACAAGTGCGGAAAATAGTCTATTGCGTGCCTAAAAGCGGTGGGATAAGAGCGGGTTTTCTAGTAAGTGTATTGAAAATTAATTTTAAAAGAAGATGATAAGTACTTACCTACGTAGCTGCAACTCCAAACTGTATCCCCCGATTTCGTTATCATTGGTTTTCTGGAATTGCATTGCACTATGGTATCAATTCCAAAAACCTATTGATGAAAATGATAAGTGATGTTATGCAAATAGATTTAAAAAAACACTTAAGCGTACCTTTTTTAGGTTACGCCAGTGTTTCCTATCTTTACCCTGAGAAGAAGCACCGAAACAAACTCTAGGGCTTTTAAGTCCATTTTACTCCACGTCAAAATAAGAATCATCTCGCCATCTTCACCCCAGTCCTCATAACGTTCACGCTGAATGCCGTGCTAATGAACCTCCATTGTTTTTGAGTGGCAGTCTACAACAGAAAGTACCCTGAAGTGAATGGACTCAGCGTTTATGTGACGCTTGATAGAAGATGTCACCTGTACGCGTGTGCATGATTCCTATGTTCTGTGTGTGTAACTATTTACTGAACCCACTCACTGTTCCGAAACATTTTTTTTTGTTTTTTTTTTTATTGTTGATAGGTTCGCGCTTGACCGCTATCTCACCTGATGGAAAGCAACGATGCGGTCGACGATGGAACGCGCTTATCTAGAAGAAACCTATTCACTCTCGTCTTAAAGATTCCCGGGTTGTAGCTATCAGGGAACACAGACTCCGGTAAGGAATTCCACTCCCTAGCTGCACGCACAATGAATGTATTCCCAAAACGTGTGTTTGTAGTGTTCCGAAAGATTGGAACAGCCCTCCAAATGTTCCGTTTGTATCATGATGTTCCAAATGATACATTAATTATCACTGTTCCGGAACATTTAAATAATGCATAGTGTATCACTGAAATGTTCCAATCGCAAAGATCTGTGACACACTTTGCCCACGCCTAGTCACCTGTTATGTGACTGATGATGATACTTGATAAAATAAAAGTTAATTGTGCTTATTTATCTTTTAAAGACAAACCATCTGAACTCCGTTAACTCTCCGTTATTCCTTGACCTTTTTTTTTCATTTGAAAGGATAAATGCTTCCAGATTGGTACTATTTTTTCCAGTTGTTTATCCGAACATAAATTTTATCATGAGAGCTATTTTTTACGTAATTGTACCCAAAAATATGTTCTTAGGAGACATGCGACAGAAACATTCCAATATTGAAAGGCCTTCTACAAAGCTCGATACATATTCCATTATTTCCACGATTTACTTTGACACACATATCAAATGATTCGATCACTTGCAAATTGCTTCGGGTCGAGGTGACAATTCCTTTATTTCCAGGGATTTGTGATATAATCTTAGACATAGAGAACAACCATCGGACAAGCCGACGAACGGCGAGTATCCACCCTAATGTTGTTGAAACCTCTACGATCCGGACCAAGCGTTTCGCTTCGTCGTTTATACCACGTACATCGAGGGACTGGAACAATTTGCCTGCTGCGGTCTTCCCGTCTGATTATAATTTAGGTGTCTTTAAGGCAAGAGTGAATAGGCTCTTAATAAACTAGTGCGCCTCACCATCAACGATTGCATCACTGCTTACCATCAGGTGGGATCGCAGTCAAGCACTAGTTTATACAAATTAAAAAAAAAAAAAAAAAAAAAAAAACAACCCTACTGTGACGTGCCGTTGGTTGATATTATAAATCCGTTTTGAAAAAAGGGATAGTGCTATTCTCCATATAACTCTGTCTCTCTCTCATACCATAGTTATAATAATTTTGGACTGGATTTAACACGCCCATCAATTGTTGAGATCGCGACTCTTTCGGTAGTAAAATACTAAAAATGGAATAAAATATTTTTTTAAGTAGGGCTCTTGTACAACAACCGTGATTTTTTACCGTTCTTTGCTACTAACGGTACGTACGGAACACTTCATGCGCGAGTCCGACTCGCACTTGCCCGGTATTTCTCTTAGGCCTCCCTTTGTCACGCTATCCATCCATAAGATGCGTGTCATCTCTCCTCTTCAAATAATCATTTTATGACGGTTTGTCTTGGAATGATTCCCTTCAACTTTTCAGTAACTGTCAAAGTCATTTCTCATTTTATCCATTTCGTTACTCCTCAAATTCATCTCAACAAACAAAAAAAATTAACTTCCAAATCTCGATAATACGGAGTTTCTGTCATTCCAATAAACGAGATCTAGAATTACGACTTATAAAAAGACGTTACTAAAAACTTTGACATCAGAATTCACTGCTCCATCTTGTGCCTTTTAGCTGTGTCCTACTTTTAAAACTATTTTCTTAGAGTACTCTTAGTTAGTAGACTTTTAGAAAAAGGTCTTCGTTCTTTAGATTTGCTTTAAACTTAGAAGAGGAGGAATTAGTTTAGATACTTACTTACTGTACAACCACCCCTTAATAAAGGTTGCGGCTGTACATGAATATATGGTAAATTAAAAGAACCTAAACTAAGACCTATAAGCCCTACAGTCCCTACGACCCTAAGTCCTATAAGCCTACAGCCCTAACCTACCATATAATTTGTAATAAATAAATATATAAATAAGTACAGGATGTCTGCACCAAGAAACCTAAGGTAACCGACGGATAGTGGTTAGGAATTCCAGGTGAGGGTGAAGGGTAAACTCATTGCCAGTCCAGCAGACTCACAGGACTGATCAGAGATGGCTAAAGGTGTCTTGGCCACAGTGAGGGGTAATGAGACAAGAATGAATTCTAATCTGATTTATTTTACAAATATTACAGCTTATATACTACTTTTTCTTAACACACACAAATGTACAAATATCTTAGTATTCTATGCGTGTAATATGCAACTATGACAATATTTGAAGTAGGCCGCGCGTCCACCGACGAAGTGCTGAATCAATGGTCAAAGGTAGCATTGAACACTTACCTATCGAATTGTCGAATAAAATATAATAGATGGTTTTCAGACTGTAGGTGGGTAGTTCAATAAGTAGGTTAACGAAATTATTTATGCGATACCATTACATTATTACCGGTCTACAACAGGAATATTTTTTTTTTGTAAGTAGGTAAATAATAAAGCGGGGTAACCTACATTGGGCACACATGGGCCACGTACGCCGATCTGGGCGCGTCTGTCTCCATACATTTTATATGACAACTGGACTTATAGAATTACATTAGATCCACGCTACGCGACGCGCTACGTACAAATCAGGCGTGGCACACGTGTGTGTCTGTCCAGATCTGTCCAATGTAGTTCACGCTTTAGACCAGTCCACGTTTGCCACGCCTCATTTTTATGTAAGCCGCGTCGCGAGGCGTGGATCTAAAATAGTTCTATCAGTCTAGTTGCCGTATAAAATGTATGGAGACGCGTCTAGAACAGCGTACGTGGCCCACGATTGCCCGATGTAGTTCTACCTTACAAGCTGTACAGGTAAACACCCCTCCCCCCAGCCCGTGGGATGTCGCAATCCAATTTAAGTCCACTTTGAGACATTTACCGAGATTTGCAGCGACCAGCTAACGAGATTGGCTCGTAGATATAAATGTTTAAACTGGTTTAAGTGGCGTTTAAGATAAAATAAAAGGGGATTTTTCTCAAGTTTTCCTTTGAGAAAGGATGGATTGGAGATATTTTAAAAAATCCAAGATGGATGACGGAGGTTAAATAATGTTGAAGTTTTTAAGTGAGGCTTTAATTTTTGAGAGAATCACTGCGGCCTTGGAAAGCAAGCCAATGCTAAAATACCATCCATACAGCAATCACAACTGAACAGACACTTATAGAAATATATAATTACGGTGTCGGTCATACACAACATAACCAGCAACATATCTAAGAGCAATCAAATCTCCCGGCAATCATCACCAGCACCCCTAGCCAAGTTGATAATTTGCAATCGTTAACGCTAGTCGAAAAGTAATCAAATCTATGGGAATGACATCATCTCAACGTTAGTTCACGTGGTCGGAACAAACGAATAGAAAATTCATAGCCAAGTTCACATCGTTCAGATTGATAGAATGAGTTTCTACAACGCTACCTACATCCTTTGATAAACAAACGCTACATTGTAGAACGAGCGGCCGACTCAGGCGCGTCAACAAGCCTACCCACTTATCGTTTTCTACAATTGCTGACACCGAAGCGTTACCGATTGGAGAACGGAATTCGACACGATACGGTTGTAACTTGGCTAGGGGGCCAGAACTGTATTGGAGCTAAAGCAACTATAAGACCACAGGTGAGTTTTAGATCTTATAAGTCTGTAAAAAAATTGTATATTTTTCTCTCAAAGATCGAAATTCATAGGGTACTTCCTGTTGACCCAGAATCCTGAAATTTGGCAATAAGCAAGGTCTTATAGCACAGGTATAGAATAAAATTGCAATTCGGAAAAATCTTCGAGACTCCATTCGGGAATGTAGTTTGCACGGACCCCTCAGTGCGCGAGTCCGACTCGCACTTGCCCAGTCTTTTCTTTACTCTAATGCCTTGCGAATTTTTTGCATTTTTTGTAAAGGTTCACTAAAGCCAGCACGGAACTACAAAATTCACTGCAACATGACTTAAATTTCGTTTTAGTTTAGAAAATAGGGATTAGAAAATTGTCTCCTGGACAGAGTGGTCGTGGTCATCACTTCAGGTGTTGGTGGAAAGCTTCACAACACGCAGCCACTCCTCTCTGATGGCCGCCTTCTTCGTGCATTCGTGTAGTGATGATGACCCATTCACTGAAGCTTTGATCTGGTCAGTTTACCTCATAGGCGATTTTCCTCGTGGCCTGGTACCCTCAACCTTTCCCTGGACCACAAGTCGTTTAATAGCCACCTCCCCTCGGCGGCTTACGTGACCAAAAAAGGTGAGGATACGAGACTGTACCAAAGATGATCAACGCAGCCTGATGCCGATTATAACATTATCCTATCATAATTTTGATAAAACATGGTCTACCCTCAAGCCTTATTTTAGTCAAATTCGTTTAGCTGCTTGAGCGTCAAGAAGTAACAAACATACACACACTTATAGGTACTGTTTATGTTTAATTGTTTATGTTTAATGTTTATTTGCCAAAAAAAATTACAACAATTTTTAAATACATATATGGTGCGGTAAGTAAATACATAAACAATATAGTAGCATCTGTAGCCAAACTAGGCATAGCCTGTATTTTGGCTATCAGAGCAATTCCTTAGAAATTATAAACTTTCTACTGTCACATCCTTAGAAATAAACTTTCGCCTCTATAATAGATATTATAGCGTGATAATAAAAACTTTCAAGTATCCAGGGACTTAGCAGAAAGTCCCCGAAATGCTGTTAAAATACACTTTCCTTGAAAACTATTATCCTCTAGGAGAATAATGCGCTGTAACGTTTCAGTAAAAAGGAAACAACTAACAACATATATAGT
Source organism: Mythimna ferrago (assembly GCA_910589285.2). NCBI lineage: Eukaryota > Metazoa > Arthropoda > Insecta > Lepidoptera > Noctuidae > Mythimna > Mythimna ferrago. The sequence continues at coordinate 25,679,108 of OU342677.1, read as the reverse complement.
CTGTCTAATAAGTCAACCGACTTGGGAATTTTGTATAATATTTAATCATTTAAAAATACTTATATTCGGTACTTTTTATAAGGTTCTTGTGTTAGCAAACAATGATCTCTATTTCTTAATGAATCTTGATTATTGAACCCATGTTGACTACATCAGATTTCATTAAATCCTAATAATTACCCAAGTCGTTTAACTTATTAGACAGACTTCTAACACTACGTTTCTAAAGCCGCGTACAGACTGCTGTAATGCAACATGTAATGTAACATGGAATGAAAGAATTTGTCGTCCGTATTGTCGCAATGTGTCATGCAATGTAACAGAGCTCCCATAGTATGGAGTGCGTAGAAGCCTTGCGCGCATTTCAACTATGCGAGTAGGTACATGCTTGGTACGTGCGCGCGCTGCGTCCAAATTTAGGGCCAACGCTGCGTTAAGCGGGGGCACGGGCGGACGCCCGCGCGTGCACCCATCGCGTGACATTGCATGTATATCTGTGACGGTCCCCGTTGCGGGAAACCGGATAATTGGAATGCGCTTCCTCTCGACATCAGGATGGCCACCAGTCAGTATGCATTTAAGCGAAAGTTGCGGCATTACTTTCAGAACAAATAGCGGAGTCGTTTCAAAACCCCCCTTCTTCTACTTTATACCTATAAATATATATGTAGGTATATATTATATTAAATATATATATATATGTCTATTTTAGTTATATATATACATTTGCACTCTTATTTTTCTTAATAATCCATTTTTTGTTGTTTTTTTTTTGTGCACCTGCCATGTTTTTCTCTTCACCACCCTAGGTTGACTGGTAGAGAATGCCTAAGGCATTAAGTCCGCCTTTGTACCTGTGCGTTGCATAAAGTTCTAATAAATAAATTATTACATACGCAGAATCGCTAGTTCAACTTTAACGGTGTGCATGTAGTCGTGTCGATGGAGAACTTTAATGTGTTATTACGTAGCAAAACGAGCGCGAGCGTAACGCAGCGTTTGGCCTTATGAAATGCTCCTTTCATGTTACCTTGCATGTTACGTTACGGCAGTCTATATTTTCTTTATAAAACAAGCTGAAATACTTGTTTATATCTTAGATACTCAGAACTACCTACACGAGGATTTAACCTTTATTATTCAATTACGCGAGGAAAGCTCACGTATTCTGCTATAATACAACGAATCCTTATATTTTATGCCTCATATTTTACGACGTTCCGACGAAGGCCGAATATTATTCTCATGCGTGAGATTTGTTTATTTATTTATTTATTTATTTAACTATTTATGTACACACAAAAATACCAGAAAAAGATAATACATAAGAAACATTAGTACAAAGGTACTGCTTATTTCCAAAGAAATTTCTTCCAGCAGACCTGCGAAAGGAGAAATCAAAAAGAAATGTAGACAATAGTGTGTAAGAAGCAAAAGAAGAATGTGTGAAGTCTTAATCCAAAGTATCCTATAATTAAATATAAAAATAAAACAGAAAACAGAAAACAAACAACAATACAACAGGAATAAATTGTCACCTTCCTTGATAGGTTTCATAGTGCGTAACTTGGGACGAAAGGTTCTGGAGTGGCGACCGCGTACCGAAATACGAAGCGTTGGAAGGCCTCCCAAGGTGGACCGATTACCTGGTCAAGGCCGCGCGGGCATCCACTGGGTGCAAGACAGTCCCTACAAAATTTTAAATAAATCTGAAAAAATTAAGAATCAACATTCTTGATTATTACTAAAGAAAATTTTTCTTTTTTTTTTCATTTATTATTTGTTTTTCCTGTTACCTTGTTTATTTCAACATCCTGAAAAACTTGTTTCATACTTTTTCAGTGTCGTTTTTTTGTCGTACTCGGGTTTTAGATTTTTACTTTTTTTTAATTCTTCTTGATTATATTCTAAAACAAATAAATTAGGTACCTATGTATTGAATGATTTTCCGACATATCCTAAAACTTCGAAGACACGTGAAATTCACTAAATCGCACGTGGATATGGCGGCCCATTCCCTGCCTCTCCTAGAGAGGCAGCCTGAGCCCCAGCAGTGGGAACATTAAGGGTGAGATGCACCATTTAACTATAACGATAACAAAGCCGTTAACAGTTGTCAAATCGTCGAATTGACCAATAGGCGGCCGTTTCACGGCTGGTTATGGTTTGGTTATCGTTATAGTTAAATGGTGCTACTCACCCTAAAAAGACAAAGGTTAAAGTTATGCTTATGTGTTAAATTACAACTTCTACGCAAACAAAGGTAGCTAACAAAAAAACATCCTCACATTACTCATTTTCGGACATGATTCATGAATATGTAACAAGTGCGATACCATGTACTGCTGCAGTATACTCTGTGTGTACTTCCAGTACTTAATTAATTTGCACCGGACACCGTAATTATTTTGACACAGATTAAAAAAACAAGACGTAGAATGTTGATTTTTTAAGGCGGCAAATCATCTGATGACTTGTCTCACCCTAGTTCAGAGTGGGAAGGCGTGTCGAACTTATACTGACTAAGGCTGAAATCAGACGGACTGCATCGCAGCGACCGTGCAATTGTATAATCGGCACGGATCTTGAGCGCTGGCTTCAAGTTGCGCAGAAGTCAAATATTTGATCTCTTTAGTGGTGCGACGTGAGGTTTCTGAAAGAAAGGTCCGACCCCGGTATGAAGAGCTAAGAAGAGAATGGGGTGGGTTTTTTAGTCAGTAAAAGTCTGACACTATCTTATAGGAGGTCTTCATATCATCGGTCCACCTTGTAGGAGATCTTCCAATGCTGCGTCTTCTGGTACGCGGTCGCCACCCAGAACCTTACGGCCCCAACGGCCATCTGTTCTGCGAGCAATGTGTTGCCCTACCCATTGCCACAAAACCACACCATTGTTCTTTCTTTGACAAGCGTTCCGGGACCCCAGGAGTCAACCCATGGCCCCAGAACCCCAAGTTTTGAGCCTGCTGGGCCCCTACGTAGAATGTAGATAATGCTGTTAGTTTGATGCTTGACAGGAATGACAACGGTTTTCTTTTTAATAAAACAAGCGAAATCTGCAAATCTGTTTTAATATCTAGTCAAAATAAATAAATGTCAGAACATGGCCACTAATTGAAAACAAGATGAGATGCCATTCATGTTTTATTTTTAATTTGTTTTTTTTTTCCTTATAAATGGCGGTCGGGAATTTTGCGCGGGATGTGTTCGAGTGTAGTTCTGTGGTGTTCTAATTTTATTCACGAATTGATTCCTATTAGGTATTGTGATGTGCAATGTGAAATTTGAAGACATGTGACATTCACCAACACCAACACGCACTGGGCCCGTGTGGGCGTTTGGTGGATTACGGCCCATTCCCTCTCATAAGGCCCAAGCGCCCGAAAAGTGTCATAAAACAGTGACTTTCTGAAGCCGAGGAGTAGGCTTATACAGGTAACGGCCAACATTACCAACATTTGATTTTAAAACAACATTAACAACATTCGATTTTTTCCAGCTATTAATACTTTTGTCTAAAAAAAATATTAACTTTTCGCAACTTTTCCCTACTCCTTCGAAACGGCTTGGATCTTTAGAAACATTTTTACACATAAAAATGGGTGGTTAAATATTCTTTAAAGTGAACATTGCATATGTAAATCAATCAATATTTCGCAAAGAAAATGGATTTAAAGGTCAGCCGCGCGCTTTCCGGGCGCTGTTGGCCGCAAATAAATGCACAGATTTGCGTACTGTCGCCTAGGCGGGTGCGAGAGGTGCGTCCACATAATTTTGGCAGATGGTTCAAGGGACTATAAGCCTTAAAGAAGAGGCTTGAGTCCCAACAGCGGGAACATTAAAAAGGCTGGTGATGATTGTGATGTGCTATTGGTGTACTTAGTTTTGCGTCTCAAGTGTCTATACAACTGGACAATATTATATTATGTAGAATCATTGAAACCGGCACGATCTTGGCAAAATAGAGCTGAGAAGTTTGTTGTAGTCACAGATTGCAGTGTTGACTTCGTCAGTGAAACTAGCATTTTCCGAATAATTAAAACTTGATTCGAAGAAATCCCGCCCACCATGTCTGACAGATATTCTTTCCATAGACATCAGTTAGTTCTTTTTTTAATACCTACTTAATCTGTCACCTTTAAATTTTTTTTATATCGACTGATAGAATTTTCTGGTGACAACATTTCTGGAATTGTTGTTGGTCAATGTTAAAAGATTTTTAAGCTATTGCATAGCTTCTATCGCGGGCCTTGAGCGTGGAGACCGACTCCAGAAATTCCGTAACGAAAATAACCTAACACCCCCCACTCATTTGTTTTTTGAGCGTGGTGACCGATAAGAAAACAAATGAGTGAACAATCAATCAAAATTCAATTTAATGTGTGAAAGTGTAACTTCAATTAATATCAAAGAAAAAAAAACAAAGGAAAAAAACTACTGCATAAATAAAATAAATAAATAATTAATTAATAATTGCATAAGTTGATAAAAATGCTATGCAATAGCTTTACCGCGGCAGTCCCCTAGTGCCACACGTCTTTTTTTTTATGTGACCAATCATCTAATGACTTCTCCCGCTCTAGGGCGGAGCGCGAGGGCGTGTCAGAATTTAACTAAAACCCACTCCTACGTTCCTTCTTTCCAGCGTTTCTTTCTTACGTTCTAGGACCTCAGGTTTACCTTTCGTAATCCAACCCATGGTCCCAGTAGGCTTCGACCCTGCTGGAAGTTAAAAGATTGGGTCATAAAGAATCCTTTAGCTTTTGCCCGCGGCTTTGCCCGCACTCATAAAATATAGTCTCTCTGGAAAAAAGCAGCTTTCTATCGGTGAAACAATTTTCGCAATCGGACCAGTACTTTCAGAGTGTTATTTTATGTATACCACCACCACAAATAAAAAAAGAAAACTGTACCGATATATATTTTTATTTATTTATTTAAATACTAGCTTCTGCTCGCGGCTTCGGCCGCATACATGAAATATAGCCTATGTATCTCAGAAAGAAAGCAGCTTTCTATCGGTAAAAATTTTTCGCAATCGGACCAGGCCTCCCAGCCAAGTTTCTCTTACGTCGAACGCCTCCACGCCCCCGATTTCTTTGTTCTGACCACGTGACTGAGCGTTGAAATGACGTCATTCCCGTACATTTCAAGTTTTCTACTAGCGTTAACGATTGTAGATTATCAACTTGGCTAGGGGTACAGTACTTTCAGAGATTAACTCCTACAAACAAAAAAACATAATTATAAACAAATTTAAACAAAACAAACTTAACAAAGATGGAACAGCGCTTCTGGCTTATGTGATCTATGGTGATATTGGAATTCACAGCATTGTCCATTCAGTGATGGTCCAAAAAGCAATTTGTCGCGTGTTTGTAGATATATAAAATTAATCGAGATTCAACAGTTCCGCTCTGTTATCCGGGTTTATTGGACTACGTTTATTGACAAATACCATTTGGCGGAATTCAAAGAGAAATGATATTTGGACTTGGACGGTACCTATTTCGTAATTTGTTTTTTTTTTCGTTAATGTTTTAGGTTGGATACTAAGTCCTTTAAACCGCGTCTTCGTACATTAGTTCACTATTAGGATGCAGATGCAACACATTCTAATGTTTTTTTTAGTATTTGGCAGCAAATATACAGAGTCAGCTTTCTCGGTTAACTTCGCTGAGATAGTCAAAACTACAGTAAAATTCACAATTCCATTTCAGAGGTCACGCCTCTTTCATTGATTCTACTTAATGTCCAGTTGCGCACACACTTGAGATACAAAACTGCACCTATTTTACATCACAATATCTATTAAGAATCAATTTGCGAACAATTATAACAGCCACAGAACTTCTCTCGTAGAAATCCCGCCAAATACTCCTTTATTTTTATTTGACATCGATTTTAGAGCCTTTAAATACAAAGGGACTAATTTGAAAGTACCTACATTCTTTTATATAAAAAAGGCAAAAATCTAAATCTGAAAAAATAATAATAACAAAAATAAAAATACCACTAAAATGAGATCTTCGTTTTTTCTAAGTCAGTTATAAAGATTTTCCTAGTCTATGATTTTACGCATCGACCCCATTGGATACCAACTGGGATCAAAGATCCTACCATGAGCTCTTAATGCGATCCATTTGACGACTTAAACTGAACTGTTAATGAGATGGAACTATATACTGGCTCCATCCCTCTTTCTCTAGACACGCCATAATTATGGTGATAAGTCCCTTCATTGAGGAGTGACTGAAAAGACAACACGGCGTCCTTACCTCCCGTAAGGCACGCCACAGAACCTAGCATACATAGCATAGCATAATCAGCCTTCAGCCCACTGCTGGGACTCAGGCCTAGGATCACTGATAATAGGGGGAATGGGCCGTAATTCACCACGCGGGCCCTGTGCGGTTTGGTGAATGTCACATGTCTTCAAATTTTTGGTTCTAAGACTTGCCGGTTTCCTCACGATGTTTTCCTTCACCGTTTTGAGAGCAGTGGTGATGAAATAAATTAAACAAAGTAATGCGCCTGGCTGGGTTTGAACGCGCGACCTTACAACTCATCAGGGCCGTTACTAGTCGGCCACCGCTGCTCAAACCACAGAACTTTGCTGAAATATATTTCACGATAAGTTCTGTGGCTACACATCAGCTATTTTCGTTTTTTACGTCACAAAAAGTAGGTCGAGTCGCACTCCTGAATAAAATAATATGGTTGGCGAAATTAAGTTTGTTAATAAATAATTTTATTACTTACCCAACTCAAAGTTTGCGGAGCACGGGAAAATGAACCGTATTTCATTATTTTATTTTATTACCTGGAAATGTGTGCTTTTAGCGTTCCGTAAGCTCAGTTAGCAATAACGAAACTTTTATAGGATCACTTCATTGTCCCTTTGTCTGTCCATCTGTCAAGACTCTTTTTCTCAGCAACGCGTAGAGGTATGTTGAAATTAATATCAAATACCAAGGGGAGCACTGAAAAATTAAAACTTCTAATAAAACGTACCTAATCTAAAGGTAAAGCCGTTTGTGCTCCGTTTAGACGCATATTTTGACACGCTCAAGGATATCAAAATCTATAGGGTAGGTTCCCCTTTGACCTTGACTTAGACCTGACCGTTGACCATGAAATTTGGCAAGAAGCAAAGCCCTCAAGGTCTAAAAACCGATGTAGTTATTACATTTCAATATATTACTTTTTCCGAATCAGAATTTTGGTCGATAATTGAGCTACTTACATAGGTAAAGATTGTACGGAACCTTTGGTCCATGAGTTTGGCTCGCACTAGACCGATTTCTACGAAATAGGGGTAATTTACATCGTAATCGAATTCAGATAATAAGCAAGATTAAAGACTTGGGAGCGTGAATGATCTTCAAAGGACTGTTTGACGGGTTCTAAAGGTAACCATCATTGTGTTATAGTCATTGTGCATAGATACCGATATCAATGACACTTCCGCCCGGCCACCGCTAAGTTCATTTTCGCTTGCACTCGAAACGAAAACTTCAAAGGATTTGGTTTGGCGCTGCGCCGCAGGATTCAAGCGAAAAGTTTTTTAGGTGATCAGACAGAAATGACCGCAATGATACACACAACTAGTGAGTTCAATTATGTAAATTCCTGTCGGAAACAGTGAAACGTCTTGATAGCTAGAATCAGAGGGTTTTTAAGTCAGGCGCGAACAGAACACATACCATGACGTTTTAAGGTGTAACAGAACATTGAGCATCTGCCGTTTTTAAATTTGTCGAACTGAACAACGAGCCGAGCCGAGCATAGAGCACAACATTGCTACGAACATTTTCATGAGCACTCTAGCGAACGCTAAAATTCGAAGCTTTACTGTCCTTCGCTAGAATGCTCACCAGAACGCTTGATAGAATGCTCGCTAAAACGCTCTCGCTATTTTTCTACAAGTGAATGCTCACTTCAAGTCTATCAGCACCTATCTATAGATGACAGCCGCGTGAGCATGAAATAGGGTTGGAGTTGGAGATATACACCTCGAGATAGATTGTGTAAGGGTTCCGTTTCTGCCAATTGAGGCCCGAAACCCTAAAAAGTAAAACCTTTCAGCATTAGAGACTGTACACGGGTGGTCTATGGGTTAATCATACCAAAAAGACCTTGAACACTTTGCGTGTTCAATGTAATAACACTTCAGAATCATGTTAGGACTTCCTCGTTTCTGCAGTGCCTCCGAAATATCCGCGCAGGCTCGTACTGATGACTTTTACGCCGTTATTAGGAAAAAAGTGGAGTCGCTTATGAGGAGGGTACGAGGAAGTCACAACAGCATCCTGAAAACCATAGCTGGGGATGTGTGTGCTCCTGTGTTGAGACATTTCGTTCGTCTGAAGGTTAATTAGAGAGGGTCTCTCTCTGTTGGTTATCTGGACGAGGCGAGGTGTCTCAACGCAGGGGCATTTATGAGGCTCAAAGACTGTTTTTTACTGTTTCCTGGCCCTGAGGAGATATAATTTAGAAATAGTTTTAGTCTTTGTGTGTTTATTTAGTACCTACATAACACTAAAAAATTATTACCAATAATAGTTTTTTAGTGTTATGTAGGTACTTATACTAACCGTTGGATCATCATCATCATCATCATCATTTCAGCCGATAGACGTCCACTGTTGGACATAGGCCTCCCCCAAGTGTCGCCACAATGATCGATCCTGTGCGTCCCGCATCCATCAGATTCCCGCAACCTTCAACAGGTCATCGGTCCATCTTGTAGGAGGCCTTGCGACGCTGCGTCTTCCGGTACGCGGTCGCCACTCCAGAACCTTTTGGCCCCAGCGGCCATCTGTTCTGCGAGCAATGTGCCCTGCCCATTGCCACTTTAGTTTGGCGATTCTTCGTGCTATGTCGGCAACCTTGGTTCACCTGCGGATATCTTCATTTCTGATTCGATCATGATGTCCGAAAAATAAAAAAAAAAAATTTGAATTAGGCTTCTTTACAAAAAAGTTCTAAAACTCCCAGTTTTGCTTCTAAAACTGTTTCCCCAAACGTTGTGGTCTTTGTGCCAGTTACCGTGACCTGCTCACAATCAGGAGACAATCTCATTAGCCGAACACTTTGATCTCGAGCGAGGCTTATATTAGCTAAATGGATGTTCCTAGTTCCTACAAGGGAGAAACGTGCTAATTAAGTTTGTCAACTGCACTTTGTATTATACCTAACTGGGGCCTTACCGTGACGAGTTAAAATATCAGTCGTGCGAGCGAGAAAGAGATAAAGGGTTATTAATTTGTAAATCACTAATAACCTTACGAGATTGTCGACCCATCCGAAGAACAATGTTACATTTGAAATTTACTAGGTTTTCAGGAGAGCCATTCAAAGTTCACCCCATACTTATGGGGCTTAACTTTGAATGGCTCTCCTGAAAACCTAGTAAATTTCAAATGTAACATTGTTCTTCGGATGGGTCGTTGTATTAGCACTAACATCATAAACAACAACTTTTGCTCTATGACTTTTTACAAAACATTTACCAAAAAACAAACCTTCAAGATATCGTTGTTCTATCTAACTCTGTATTTTGCTATACCTACCAACAACTGTATGACGCGACGCAAGCACAACAAGCACCCCCGCTTTCCGAACCCCGCTTCCCTCCGCTATTGTACTATCGCTTGCTTCGCATAGACTTCGTAATATTTAGTACGTTCCATTTAAATATTTTTATTTTTGTTTGAAAATCTGACGAACTAAAATATGATAAATTTTTAAAAGTCATAGAACAAAAGTTGTTGTCTATGATGTTAGGAACATAGTCCTAACAGGTTGCCAGTGTTTTACAAATCACCATGCATAGGTCCATCCCTTTAACAATTCAGTTTAGGTCGATTAATGAATCGCGTTAAGAGCTCGTGGTTGCACTGCTGTTATTTGATGATAACATAACCAAAAAAAAAAATCGATTCTAGAATAGGTAGAAATTTTCCCCTCAGAAGTGTTCCGGATTGCTTCAGTCAATATAAAGTTACGAGGAAACTTTTCTTTAATTAGTAGGTCATTACTTCGTTGATTGTACAAAGTCAAAGTTGGTAATTATCAAAGATTTCTCGAATTACCCAGCCCTTCATTATTAATATTTTGATACCTTAGTAACATTTCTTCTGAAGTCCGTAAAATTTTCTCAATAATCTCTTTACGGACTTTGTAAAAGTTGCATCGCAAATATTAGGTGGATAATGTGAGAACTTCGCTCGATTAAGGTGAATGCCGCGAGTTCTAAAGTTTCGAACATTTTTGCAATTTCCAGTTTAATATCGGATAGTACTTATGGTAATGACATGTACCCATGTATGTAGTAGTAGTCGGTGTTGCGTACAAACTACCTACAGGTCATTGGACACGCTCAGCTGACGTTTTCTTAAAGAAATTAATTTCGTCCATGCGTAAATTAATACGAATTTAAAAAAAAGGTACTTTATTTTTTAATTATATCTTTACAAAACGATAGTGTTTCATGTTACGGATCGACCCTCCACGGGATTAAAACGATCAAAATTTAACGGTGTATAACTAAAATGAGTGGAAGACGTGGAAGTACTAAATCCACGCGGGGCCGCTAACAAAAGTTACTTTACAATGAAACTACAAACTCTAATACAATAATCATACACGCATCTATTAGGTAAGTATGTAGATATGACCCCTGTATCTAAGTCATACCTTGTACCTAACGATAACTGACGGATAAACCCGACGGAGATGACGAACAAAATTACTGTGTGTGTGTATTGCACACAGCTGTCCCCCACGGTTTTACTCACATCTTTGGTTACTGATACTGGTGTAGCTGGTGGGGTGGGGGGTGGCAATATCTAATTTGCAAACCTTTTGTAGCGACATCTATGGCCTCACATAAGAACTAATCCTGCAGTTCTCCGCTCGATTTGAATATACACCGTTAAATTTTAATCGTTTTAATCCCGTGGAGGGTCGATCCGGTACATGAAACACTATCGATTTGTAAAGTTAGTAGTCGGCGTTGCGTACAAACTATCTACAGGTCATTGAACTCGCTCAGCTGACGTTTTCTTAAAGAAATTAATTTCGTACATGCGTAAATTAATACGAGTTTTGAAAAAAAGGTACTTTGTTTTTTAATTTTATCGACGAAAATTTAACGGTAAATAGAACAGATATAACATCGGAGGATCCTCCCATTTCCACGGAGGTATGCGGGACTTTACACTCTGTTCCGCGTACCTCCAAAAACTCATCTCCTGGTGGACATCCCACCACAAAACGTTTAGGTAACACATTTATTGTGCGTACAGCTAAGGAGTGGAATTCCTGCCAGAGTCTTATGTTTCCTGATAGCTACAGTCATGGGGTCTTGAAGTCAAGAGTAAATAGGTTACTTAAGCAAGCGTGCTCCACCGTCACGTCGGGTGAGATAGTAGTCAAGAGCAAGCCTAAAAAAAAAAATAAAAAAGAAACTCACTTTCGATCCACCCAGATCAATCCAGAAGTCAAATTGGGTAATTAAGAGAAGATTAAAAGAAGTGAAAAACAAAGTATCAAGATGATGAAATAAACTAATTTGATAAACAACATCAACGAAAAAATAACTTTAAATATTTAATTTCAATCTCAAAACTACACAACAATTTGGTTGACGACAAATATTAATCCTAATACATTTTAAATGTTGGGACCATTTTCGCTAGTCATTGTGCTTAATACCCAGTCGTTTCGGAGGTTTCATCATTAGATACACATTGAGGCGGTAAAGCTTGAATAATAAAGTTTTTAATGTACATCTTAACTTTGCAGGTAACTGAATTGGGGCGTAATGGTGAAAGTGGATAATGCCTGGTAAAGTTTAAGAGTTTCGTGTGAATTTGGGAATAATATAGAAGCATTAATGTGTTTGTGCTCGTAAGTTCTGCTGTTATCGTTATCTGGTTTTGTAGATAGAAATGTACTTACTTGAAGTATTGAAGTAGATATTATTGCTAGGTATTATTATGTTACATGTATGTTTTGTCCATCGTATTCACGCAACCTTCACTAAGTCATCCTCTACCTCGTAGGAGGCCTATCCAATGCTGCAACTTCCGGTACGTGGTTGCCACTCCAAAACCTTTCGGCCCCCAACGGCCATCTGTTCTGCGAGCAATGTGACCTGCCCATTTGGCACTTATGTTCGGCGATTTTTCGTGCTATATCGGTAACCTTAGTTCTCCTGAAGATATCTTCATTTCTGATTCGATCACGTAAACTCCGAGCATAGCCTTTTCTATACACATGCACAGGATCGTTCATTGTGGCGACACTTGGAGAGGCCTATGACCAACAGTGGACGTGTATCAGCTGAAATGATGGTGATGTTTTGTCAGGAATTCAAAATGATGATGACGATGAATTTTGTATTAATCAAATTCAAATCCTTTTCACACAACCCTTCAAAAGCTTATCTAATTAGCCCGCAGATTAATCAAAGCAGTTTTTCATGCAATCATCTTCGATTCACAAAAACGACTAGGTTATTTGCTAAAACAAAAACAGAATAGCGACACGACAAACATCTGCTAAGCTTCCAGAGTTAAAACTGCCAACTAAACCTTAATCCCAACTCAACTAGTAAAACATACGATGACCCCAAACGATAAACTGCGCTCTAAACTAAAAACTAGTGGTCTAGACTGAAAGGGGACACATTGATACAAGCAAACAAACTAAGTTGGCTAACTAGTTTCGGACTGAACGTTTAAAATGTAGCATTAGGTTTGAGTTTTAGGAAACTTTGGACATTCGACTGTCGAAAGTGTTTTACATTATCTATATTACCGACCAGCTTTTGCCCACGGCTTCGCCCGCGCACATAAAATATAGCCATGTCACTCAGGAATAAAGTAGCTTTCTATCGGTGAAAAAATTGTAGCAATCGTACCAGTACCCCTAGCCAAGTTGCTAATCTGCAATAGTTAACGCTTGTAGAAAGCTTCAAATGTACGGGAATGACGTCGTCTTAGCGCTCAGTCACGTGGTAAGAACAAGAGAATTGGCGACAAGGTAAACTCGAAGCGTTCGGCGCAAGCGAAACGGTTGTAACTTGGCTAGGGGGGCAGTACTTTCAGAGATTGTCTCCTACAAACAACCTGTTTATAATATTAGTGTAGATCAAAAGATCATGGCATTGTTCGGGATATAAGCTGGTCGACCCTTCTCATAACCAGAAGGCTGGTTTTTTTCGGTCAATGAATCAGAATTGCTATCCAAAGTAACAATGCTGCCAACTTTCTGGGCACTTTTCCCGTTGACATCGATAAGGATGAATTTTTGATGCCTTTAATAGTTCTTGTTCTACCCGTTTGTGCATATTATTATTTTCAGTTCCTAGATATACCTATGAAAAGCCTGTTTAGTAACAACATTATTAATGAATAAATGCAAAAAACCGGTCAAAGGACAGTCGGACTAGCGCACCAAGAGCTCCGTACAATATTGCCAATGTAGATATCTAGGTAGTTCGATTCCCGAATCGAGTCTCAAAGATTTTTCAGAATCTCAAAAAAAGTTATTTGGCCATTTTGATTTCCTTGCGACTGTCAAAATAGATACGTGCCTGAACGGAGCATAAACGGACTTGTCTTGTTGACTTTGAAGTTTGATTTCTTCACAGCTTGAAGTACATATAATAAGTACATAATAAGTATAATAAGTATATAATAAGTATATAATAAGTACATGTATAATAAGTACATATAATATTGATATTAATCAACTTAATATTGGTTAAAATTGCGTTCCTGAGAAAATGGGACTTAATAGTCGAACAAACATAACGGATAACAAACTTATCCTATAAGAGTTCCGTATTTTGCCGACTGAGATACGGTACCCTAAATGGACCTTTTCTTGCATTATACTTAGACCTCAAAGTGTAGTTATGCTTAAGAGATCAAGTCGACCCCGGCTTTTCTCGCAAAGGGGAATGTAGTAGAGGAAGCGGGGCCGATACCTAAGTAAGTAGGTACTGATTTCAAAAACATATTTCATAGATTAAAAACAGTAAAATAGATAGAGATGCGAGCAAGGCAACTCCGGGCAGTTGATTTTAGTTTATTTTATGCTACTTTTAGCTTTCATAGAGAAAGAAGAAAAAGAAAGAAAGAAAAACAGTTTATTTACGCGTCAAAGACGCAATCTTAAAACTAGGTAACAGAACATAACATCAATTGATAGGGAAGATATGCGTCTCCTCCGCGCAAAACGGCCGAACGCTCAGCATAAAGCTGCGGCCACACGCATAATGCGTTGAGCTCACAGCGCTGGTTTTCAGCGTGGGCCGGAATATGAAGTTTATATTTATAGTAGAATAAGTATTAGACACGAGATCGCTATTCAGCGTTTGTTATTCTTTCAAGTGAAAATGACCTAGCCCATTTACTAGAATACTAAAAAGCAATAACCATAATTTTCAAATCCGTGTGAATATCTTTTAAGGCATTTAGTGCCTAGGTTAACCGTCGGGGTCGTATTTATCATTTTTATTTCATACTAGCTTTTGCCCGCGCGGCTTCGCTCCCGCTCTTTCCTACTTCAGCCTACTATACCCTACTCTTCCCTACTATACCCTACTCTACCCTACCCTACTCTACCCTACTCTACCCTACTCTACCCTACCCTACTCTACTCTACTCTACCCTACACTACCCTACTCTACCCTACTCTACCCTACTCTACCCTACTCTACCCTACCCTACTCTACTCTACTCTACCCTCCTCTACCTTACTCTACCCTACACTACCCTACACTACCCTACTCTACCCTATACTAATTTTCATTTTTTTTTCCATAAGAACCTTCTCCTCATAATAAGGAACACAACAAAAAAAAAATTAGTGAAATCGGTCCAGGCGTTGTTGAGTTATGCGCTTACCAACACATTTTGCGATTCATTTTTATATTATAGATTTATCTTCTAAAATAATATTTTTTAACTCGTTTATGTATCTACTTTTTATAATTTTTCACGATTCGTTAAAAATTAACCACTTTTGATTCACCTACTTTATAAAAAGGATCTTATCCATATCTTAGGTATCCTTTTAGCAGCTCACTGTCCGGCCGTCCGGTAACTGTCCGGACCAAGCCCAAGTCGTTGACGGCGCGCACTGTACCCGCGCGCCTCAAGGAGTTGTCAGCAACAGCAGGGACCCAGCGGGGTCGAAGCCTGCTGGGGCCAGGGTTATCCGAAAGGGCGCTCGAGCCCCGGTATGAAGGCTAGAAGGAACGGGGTGGGTCTTGTAGTCAGTAAGAGTCTGACACTATCTCCCGCTCCGCCCAAGGGCGGGGGATGTCAATGCATGATTTTTCCCACCATAAAAAAAAAAGGTATCCTTTTAGCCACCTTGCAAAAATCTGGTGCTCGGGCTGCATAAAGGCCGCCCCTGAAAATATCTGATGTACCAAAGTGCCCCGCCTTCGCCTAGAGTCATCTTGCCTAATATACTATATCTAGAATTTAATCTGTTCTCAGGTATTTCATAAAGGAATTCTTTTCAGGGCAGGTATATCATCAGTCAGTAAATTTGGTGTATAGGAATTTAATTTAACACAATATCACTCTTACTATTTCCTAAAGCTGGGGTTTGCAATCTACAACGGTAACGGACCTTAGGTGGGTTTTAGTCTGTTAAAGTCTGACATTCCCTCTCGCTCACAAAAGATGCACTCAAAGTAGTCGGAGCGTTGCCAAAGAACACATAAATACACACAAGAACATGCGCAAGAACTCGTAAACCTTCCCGATAACGGTAATAAAAAAGTCTATAAAAATATTTTCTTTACTTTTCCGGGTCAACTGTTAATTCTAAAAACACTCTCACTTCATTAGTAAGCTTCAAAATCAAGTCTTCCGATTGTTTATTCAATTGTTCAGCTAAGTCTTTGAGTAGCGTTCGCATCGGTGGTCCCAGACGAGCACCAGACCTCAACCATTCAAAATAACTGCTCATAAACGAATGGAATGGATCAACAACACTTCGTTTACTATAAGCATGGTCTAGATCTGACAAAATGCCATGCACTAGCTCGGTATCCCTCGCCTTTATATGATGTTGCTTTGACTGTATAGCAGTTAGTCTCTCTTTAACAGTTTTATGTATTGATAGTAAGACCTCTCTCGTTGGAACACTATCAGAGTACGCCATATCGTTCAGTATAATTTGCAGCTCATTCGCAGTTACTTCGCTCAATTGCTCGTAAAATTTGGTTTCCATTAACGCCTCTGATACGAATCGAAGGAAGATTTTTACATTTTCATCACTCATTTCTTTAAAAGCTTCCAATAACGTGTGTAAGGCTTTTGTGCACTCATAAGTTTTGATACAAATATTGTATTCTGCGCAAAGTTTGCTTTCATACTTCCCTTCAATTATTACAGAAGCTACGACGAATTTTTGCGTCAGTTTCTTCTTGACTGCATTTAAATCAGCCGGAGTGCCTTCTACTCTATCCGTAGCAAATGCAATAGCTTCTGTTTGGAACATTAAACTTATTCTTTTAATAACTTCAGTCCACGCAAAAGCAATATTGTTCTCTTTCACTTTCAAGTTAATATTTCTGAGCATTTTTCGTATTTCTACCAAACATTTCTTAAGTTCATCTTCAAATAGAAAGCTTCTTCCCTCGTGATCGATTTCATTTTTAAAAATAATTCCTTTGAGAATGGCTTCTATAGATTTAGTTTGTACCAATATGTATTCGTTTAAGAATTTTTCTAAAAAACCGTCGCAGAAATGTAAGTCTCTACATATGTATGAAGATTGGATAATTAGAAATAGGACATCGGATTCTTGATTAGGAATTACAGATCGTCGCGCAGAATCAGTCTCAAAGTTTCTTTTCATATAATGTGACACGGTATCCATGACTTCTTTTCCAAAGGTGAGCTTTCCCTGCATGTTAACTTTGACTGCATCATTCAGGGATATTAAAGCTGAAAAAAGCACTAATAGATAAAATGTTAAATATGTAGGATTTGCCTGGAGAATTAGTAGAATCATTAAGGGTTGTTTAAAAAAATGTAATTAAATATGGGTTTTAACTGTGAATCAAAAATCTTGTTCTTCAACAATTTAATTGTAAACCAAATATTATTGGACTTTTTACAATTATTTAGGAACTTGAAGCACTCCGACTTGGACCGAGAAGAGCATTTTTAGCGTAGAATGAGTGTTTTTGTAGAACAAGCCTAATATTTTGTCATAGAAAACAGGAATAAATTGAGAAACAGATAATACTAGAATAGCATAGTCGGCCTTATAATGTACCTACTGTTGGGATTAAGGCCTCCTCTCTAGGAGAGGGAAGGGACCGTAATCCACCACGCGGGCCCAGTGCAGGTTGGTGGATGTCACATGTCTTTGAATTTTTGGTTCTAGGACTATCGTGAGGAAATACGATGTTTTCCTTCACCGTTTTGAGAGCAGTGGTGATGAAATAAATTACACAAAGTAATGCGCCTGGCTGGGTTTGACCCGCAACCTATACCTCGTAAGCCGGGGCCGTTACTACTCGGCCACCACTGCTCTAGATATGATAAAATAATTAAAGAAAGAAAAATAATTTATTTGGTACATCATAAGGCCTAAACACAATATTATACAATAAACACATCAAAAATAAAAGAAGCAAAAAAAATAAAATAAAATAAAAATAAAAATATCATTGATGTCTGCCTCATGGCTGCACCAAAATAGGTCCAGTTCAGCATGAATGCCAGACAACTAGTGCCTGACACTGGTTTTCAACTGAAATACAAATATGTATATGTCTAATGAGTAGTATATACCTATCTATCGAGGCATAGATACTACCCATTCATCATTATCATCATCATAAACCTTTTTAATGTTCCCACTGCTGGGACTCAGGCCTCTTCTCTTTGAGAGGGAACGGGCTGTAATGTAATCCACCACGCGGGCCCAGTGCGGGTTGGTGAATGTCACATGTCTTCGAATTTTCGGTTCTAGGACACTAGCTTCTACTCATTAGATATTTATAATTATATTAGCTAATCTTCTTTGATACGTTATGAATAAAATAAAAATCTAGGTAGTTACATATTTTAAAAGTTTTTTCCGAAAATAATGAATAAAATCCTCACCTAAAACTGCAAACAAATACTTTTTATATTGCATGTTCAATTGAAATAACATTTTTATTTAAAAATAAATAACATTTCATATTTAGTGCCTATAAAACAGTTGTCGCTTTCTTATTTTCTTTGAAATAAATTTCAAAATGAAGTTGTGATTCAATTGTACTTCGCTTTTACTGTTTATGACAGTAAAAGCGAAGTAAACAGGTTTAGTAGAAGACGGAATATAAATAAAACATTACTTTTAAAGGATACTAAAGGCTTTCAATTGAATTGTACCTTGTGTGCAAGATTCAAGTTTTGTGAGGGCTGACTCGTTCTTCGCCCAAAGAATTAGCATTACCATTCAACGTGGCAATGCTGCCAGTCTTCTGGGCACATTTCCGGATGACAGCGATGTGGAGGAGTACTTTGACGCCTGAGCGTACTTTGTCATTTTGTGTTATATTTATGTAAACCTAACGTTTTAGTATAAATAGTTTATTTAATATTTAAGTTTTTTATGTACATATGTATTAAAATAAGTAATTTAATAATAATATAAATAAATATAGTTTTGTGGTGTACTTACCTTTTTGTTTTGAAGGTAAAATCATCAAATAACTTCCACTCTGAGTGGAAGTGATCGGCGGCTGTGATCTCCCGGACCGGACCTTGACTCAGAGCCCCTAGCCAAGTTACGACCGTTTCGTTTCGATTCTCTCACGCCACGCCTCCAATTCCTTTGTTCTGCCGTCATCTTAACGCTCAGTCACGTGGTTAGAACAAAGGAATCGGAGGCGTGGTCAACTCGAGGCATAACTTGGCTAGCCAACGTCCAGAGCGAGAAGAAATGGGATGCAGTCGTGTCCTTCTAAGAAGCAGTAAAGCTAGCGAATGAGACTTACTTCCTTACTATTTAGAGTTGTCGATATGGCGACGGCATGTACTACTCTGTCAAGAAAGTACCGGGAAAAGATCAATAATACACAAAATTTTTGTTATTCATCCAAATTTATTTTATCACCTGCAAAGTATGCCCCTTCCGAAACAATACACTTACGCCAACGAATAATCCAATCATCAAAACATTTTTAAACGCTGTTTCTGAAATTGAGTTCAGTTCTCGCCGCGAATTCTCCTTTATGTCTTCTACAGATTGAAAACGGGTGCCACGAAGTGGTAATTTGAGTTTAGGAAAAAGATAGAAGTCGGCTGGAGCCATATCTGGCGAATATCGTGGCTCCTCGATGGTATTTGTTGAGTGTTTGGTCAAAAATTCGTTCACAATGATGGCCTTGTGCGAAGGCGCATTATCGCGGTGCAAAATCCAAGAATTCTTTTTCCACAAATCTGGCCTTTTTCGTCGAATTTGCTCTCTTAAATGCCGCATAACGCTCAAATAATATTCTTTTTTTTACCGTTTGACCTTCCGGTAAGAATTTCGAGTGCACAACACCGCGATAGTCAAAGAAAACAGTCAACATGACTGACTTTTGATTGACTTTGGCGTAATTTTTTCGGTTTTGGTTCAGTTGGAAGGCGCCACTCCGAAGCTTGTTGACTTGTTTGCATGTCAAACTCGTAAACCCACGTCTCGTCACCATTAACAATGCGTTTATTTTGTATAATTTTTTTTTATTTTGTATAAAATTTTTTTTTCAGTAGTTCAAAAGGAATTTAATCAGACGTTTGAGAAAAAAACTAAAACTATCTGCCCTAAGTTTAGATTTAGTGACTGGGCAACTAAAGGAATCAGAATAAGTAGGGAAAGACTTTTCGAGTTGTATGGCCTTAAGCCTATTATTAACACTGAAACTTTTAATAAATATGTTGCTACTTATTCTAAAATGTTTAAAAATACTTGTAAGGCAGCTAAGGCCTTATACATTAGCAACAAAGTTAAAACAGCAGATAATAAAATAAAAACGGTTTGGAATATTATAAATAATGAAACCAACAGAAACAAAAGAAATAATAATGATTACACATTGGAGACTCATCACGGTCTTATTAGCGATAACAAACTAGTTGCAGAAGAATTTGTAAATTTCTTTACCAGTATACCAATTAAAACTACTGAAGCCCTAAATTCGTCGCCATCGCATGCTTTTGGTTTATTACAGGCGAACGTTGCAGCCTGTTCGACTGAATTTAACTTTAAACATATAAACCCCATAACAGTAATAAAAGCTTTTAAAGAAATCAAGATTAAATTGACAGAAGATCTATGGGGTATGTCTATCAAAGTTTGTACCTCAATTATTGAGACTATAGCGCCGTACTTGGCTTTAATATTTAATTTGTGTATAGATCAAGGAGTCTTTCCAGATCTAATGAAATATAGTAAAGTGATACCACTCTTTAAATCCGGGAATAGTAGAGACACTAATAATTATAGGCCGGTGTCCGTTTTGCCGGTTCTTAGCAAGATATTTGAAAAGGTAATGTTAAATCAAATGCTTAGTCATTTTAACTCCAATAACATCCTACATGATAAACAGTATGGTTTCACCAAAGGACGTTGTACAACTGACGCGGGTGTTTCCTTTCATATGGGCTGGTGCTGCAAAGTGCCACCTGGCAGCTTTGGACTCAGTGGAAAGGCGTGCGAAGAGGCTGATTGGTGATCCAGATTTGGTTAAGACCAATCTTCAAAGCCTTGAGCACAGGCGTAGGGTAGCCAGCCTTTCGGTGTTTTACAGATTGCATTTTGGAGAGTGTGCGCAGGAATTGCATGACTTGATTCCGCCATCTCATTTCTACCATCGGACAAACCGACGTACGGCGAGTATCCACCCTTACATTGTTGAAACATCTACGGTCCGGACTAAGCGTTTCGCCTCGTCATTTATACCGCGTACTTCGAAGGACTGGAACAGTTTGCCTGCTGCGGTCTTTCCGTCTGATTATAATTTGGGTGTCTTCAAGGCTAGAGTGAATAGGCTCTTAATAAACTAGTGCGCCTCACCATCAACGATTGCATCACTGCTTACCATCAGGCGGGATCGCAGTCAAGTACTAGTTTATAACAGATAAAAAAAAAGAAGAAAAAAAAAAAAAAAGATTCCTGACCCGACCACGACATGGAACCGATATTTTACTATGGCACAAATTGGTTATTTTTATTGTGTTTTATTGTGCCACTGATCCCAGGAATTTGTGCCTTGTACTTTTTGAGTAATAAGAGTACGATTGTGGTCGGGCTGGGGATCACGGTTCCTGACCCGACCACAACCAGATCTAATAAAATATCAATAGTGGGAAGTTACTGATAATGCCAAAAATATGTGCCAAATTGTGCCTATGGCACACATAACGCATTAAGTCATCACAGATATATATAGTAACTATTCAAATAATGCACTTACAAAAAATTTATACCAACTACCCACATTTCAGCTTTAAAAATAAAAGCAAAAAGAGTCGTACCTCGTTACGTAAATAACAATAGTTAAATAGTGAATCATAAATCTAGAAAATATTATAATCGACAATTTCGTGTGGACATATCAAGTTAAAATTAACAATAATTAATGCGGTCCATTGCGGAGAAAAAAAATCGAATGTCCAAGTCAACGCAATTAAAAGATATGACCGCTCGTGTGGGTTACAAAACCCTCAGGATTCGAACCCGACTCGCATTGACCGGTTATTTATACAAGCTTAATAAAGTGGTTGTAACTTTTTTTTATAAATATATTCGCGTACATCCAGTAAAATAAAATAATAAAGTGAATAGCATAATTTCACAAATAAAAACTGCTTTCAAAGTCGTAGTAAAATTGCATAGCGTGTGATTGACACACTTTATCTCTTGATTATTCAATTTTATCCGAATCAAGATACATTCTATGATATGAACGGTAAAAGAATTTCGTGTACCATAGGCACAATTTGGCACATATTTTTGGCATTATCAGTAACTTCCCACTATTGATATTTTATTAGATATGGTTGTGGTCGGGTCAGGAACCGTGATTCCCAGCCCGACCACAATCGTACTCTTATTACTCAAAAAGTACAAGGCACAAATTCCTGGGATCAGTGGCACAATAAAACACAATTAAAATAACCAATTTGTGCCTTAGTAAAATATCGGTTCCATGTCGTGGTCGGGTCAGGAATCACAACACTACTAAAACACATTTTTAATGCGTGGGAAGAGGCACAAGATGCTATAGGCATCTTCTGCGACCTATCTAAGGCGTTTGATTGTGTAGTTCATGAAACATTGCTTCTGAAACTCAAGCATTACGGACTAGGCAATGCAGCGTTAAGCTTATTAAAATCTTATTTGAATAATAGACAGCAATTAGTGCAAATAAACGGTGTCAATTCGTCGGGATTGAATGTTGAAATGGGAGTGCCCCAAGGTTCAATTTTAGGTCCTTTTTTATTTTTAGTTTATATTAATGATTTACCCAATTTGTTGCAAAATAAACTTAATATGGTGTTGTTTGCTGAAGACACTTCTTTGATTTTTAAGATAAATAGAAAGACTAACAATCTTGACAACGAAAATAGCGCCCTATTGCAGGTTCAAAACTGGTTCACTGCTAATAATCTGGTTCTAAATGGGAAAAAAACTAAATGTATAAGATTTTCCTTACCGAATGTCAAAAGTAGTGATTGTGACATTGTATTGAATAATGAAAAACTAGAATTTGTTGATAAAACGATTTTCCTTGGGATTACGCTTGACTCAAGGCTACAATGGGGTCCTCACTTAACATCTCTTGCAGGGCGGCTTAGCTCAGCTGCATATGCTGTTAGAAAAATCCGCCAATTTACGGATGTTGATACCGCTAGGCTAGTCTATTTTAGTTATTTTCATAGTGTCATGTCGTACGGTATCTTACTATGGGGACGGGCTGCAGACATCGAGTCAATCTTTATATTACAGAAAAGAGCCATCAGAGCTATTTACAATCTCCGCCGGTGCGATTCTTTAAGGGAACTGTTTAAAGAAATTAACATAATGACGGTACCTTGTCAATATATCTATGAAAACATCATGTATGTTAGAAAAATCTTCATCTTTTTAGCAAAAGAGGCGATAGACATAATTATGTTACAAGAAATAGGGATCAATTAGTTCAACCAGGTTTCAGACTGGCTAAAGTAGCCTCTTCTTTCATGGGGTACTGTTTGAAATGTTATAATAAAATACCACCCCAAATATTAGAATTCAATGAAACGAAATTTAAATCTTGTATTAAACGCACACTATGCAGGCAAGCATATTATAAGTTGGAGGATTATATTCAAGATAAAAATGCTTGGCTCAATGCTGGTCCAGCTCCACTACCACTAGGGCGTACTAATTAGTTGATTAGTTGGAAACTAATATTATTATTTTTTAATTTGAAAGACAATTGCATTGTATAATGTAGAAGCACTTTTTTCAAGTTTGTGAATGTGAAGCACCATGGAGCATTTTTATTAGGTTACAACTTTTTTTTTTGACATTACGAGCATGGCAGTTGAGAGTTTGTCATGCTCACTCAAATGTCTCGCTGTTGGTGGCACGTGTTATTAGGTCGTTCAGTTCCCTTCAAAATGGTTGAGCTGAGTGGAGCTGATGCACGCGTCATGCTCGTGAACGGGTGCCGTCAGATGGGACTGGTCATCTCTTAGCTGCCAGTGGCTTAATTCAGTTTCTATATTTTAATTATTTTACATTTTTATTTCATTATCGACATTGTGCTCACATGATAGAAGCAACAAGTAATATGTAACCAAGCATTATATGTAACTCATAATATGATTTAAAAGAGTGTCCATGGAGTTTCTTGCACGTTCTTCTCCATAGAGACCTACTCTTTGGAACGTGCAATTTAGCTTCACTTTTCTTGGACTGACCGACATTTGACTATTCAAAAGTGCCTGTAAATGGTCTATTTGAAATAAATGATTTGACTTTGACTTTGACTTTGACTTTTTCATGAATGTTGGGTCGGAATTGACTTGTTCTAGCATGTCCTCAGCGACTTTCATGCGATTGAGTTTTTGAAGAAAATTCAGGTCTTTTGGGACTAGCCGAGCGGCAACATGTTTCATACCCAAGTGATTAGTTAAAATGGTACGAATCGACTCGTGAGATACAGAAAGTTAGAAAGCTATCTCTCTCAAACTTGAATGAGGATTTTCAGTCACTATTTCCTTCACTTTCTTCTTCTTTGGCTGCACTCGTAGCATACAGACGTGCTCAGTAGCAATATTTAATTTTATAAAATAATATCAGTGACCTTCTTTTTTGCGTTTTGCCTAGTGTGTAGTTTAGTCAATACAATGGAAACTTAGAATAAGTGAACTAGTTTTAAATAAAATGGACAACAGCCTGTTCTCGAGAGATCGAGTGAATCTCGCCGCATCTCCAGCGAAGACGATGACGCAAATTCCAGCCCAATCTGATCTCCCAATCGAACCTGTTTCAACACCTGAGATACAAAGATGGATGTCAGTCATTGAGCAGCATCTAAACGAGATTTGTACCATAGCCTCGGATGGCAAACTCAACTCGGAGCAGAAAATTAAAATTTCTACCTTGTGCCGTAAAATAGGATCTGGCACCTCACAGATGGCAGTCCTATATCAATCGCTAAAGCAGAAAGCAATCCAAGAGCGCATCCTCAATGAAGATCTGATGAAAAAGTGCAACTTGACTGACCACATCTTGGACCTTACGAAGACGATTAAGGAGTCTGGCACTGTTTCATTTGCCGACATGGTGAAGAAGGGGTCAAATGATTTCATTCGACCGAACAATTTAAACTCCGTGGCCATATATCCCAACAACAAATTGAAGTCCAGTGACGAAACAAAAGTCCTCGTGCAAAAGATGATACGACCAGATCAAGTCAAGCTGCATATACGTGGTGTCCGTAAGACTAAAAACGGAGGCGTTATAATCAGTACCGAGACAAAAGATGATGCGGATAAAATTAAGCTCGCAGTCCTGAAATCAGCATCTGGCCTTACCGCCGACGAACCCAGTAAGCGCAAACCCCGGATTGTAGTTGTAGGAGTGCCGTCCTCTTTGGCTGACACGGAAGTCTTCCGGTGCATTTATGAACAGAATGTGGCCGAAAAGTTTCCGACGGTTTCCATGGAGTCCTTTTTGACATTAGTTAAATTAAGCCACAAATCGGGGAAAAAAGATTCGCAGACTTGTAACTACGTGATTGAAGTTCCAGCCAATATTCGCAGAGCTCTGATTTCTCAGTCCAGGATTTTCATAAATTGGACGTCCTGCCCTGTCAGGGACTTCACCCTTGTTACGAGATGCTACAAATGTCAGCAATATGGACATGCAGCAAAAACCTGTAAAGAGGTCAACTCGACATGCGGCCACTGCGGCGAGATAGGACACTCGATGGCCGAGTGTGCGAAGAAAGCGGACTCACCGAAATGTGCAACTTGCTCTCGCTTCAAAAAGCCCTCCAACCACAAAACGGGAGACGCTGAGTGTCCTGCTAGGAAAATAGCGGAATACAAATATATAAATTCTGTCGATTATGAGGGCGCCTAGAGCGTCATACTCAAGGCCAGACTTCCGTATAACGCATACCGCTGACTCAAAATTCTTGTGCGCTGACCTACAAACGATTGTTTTTCTTAATATTTAAGCATATTAGTTAACCGATAAAAGTGTCCAATGTAAACATAACTTCAATATTGATGCAACCTCGACTTTTAACCCAATTACAAATTCTGCTGACACAAAATCATGTTTGTGTAACGAGACTATTAAGTGCAAGAAACAGATTTAAAATAAGAAATAAATTATTATGACTTTTATTGTTTAAGTAAACTAGGTAAGTATATAATATAGTAAATAATTATTTTTTCCATTGTTTCGAGACTAACTGTTAAATATTGTTATCTATTTTATTGTTCTACAAAAACCATAGCGTAAGAACTTCTACGCCTGTGATACAGGTTTATCCTAGTACAGGCATATAACATAGTCATACCTTTATAAATTACTCCTAAGATTTTATGTTACTATTTTACCAAACTTTAACTCTGAATAAATATTATTATTATTATTATTTATTATTACTTTTGCGATGTTAACTTCAGTTGCAGAGGTTGATGGCCTACCAGAGCGAGGCAAATCTTCCATCACATCTCGACCGCTTTTGAATGCTCCACTCCACCAATGAACCACTCATAAGCACGTGTTTTTGATAAAGTCCATTCACCGTAAGCCTTCTGTAACATTTTTAGTGACTCCAAACACGAAATTCCATTGGCGATGCAAAAAAGACAAACTCTTTGTTCGATGTTTTTGTCCATTATGAAATTCGACACTAGATATGATATAACTAAAAACAGCACTGTATTTGATATAAATAACAGATGCAACTCAAACTCTGCGCCAAAATGGAAAACAGTTGTGCCAATCTAGCAACAACAAAAAAATCTAAAATTTGAATTTGGAACCATAAACAAATCATCCATTCCCGATACTTTTTTGACTGAATGTAGTGTTCCACGCGCTTCTCAAGAGTTGTCAGCAAACTTTAGGGGCCTAGCAAGGTCGGCAGCTAGGACCACGAGAACTTTTTAAAAGAGAAACCGTGTGCCTTTACCGCAAAGGGTAACTGAATGACGCAGGTGACATAACGGACAGAGTTCCGGCAGGATCTGTTATATGTTAGTCTTTGCGTAAAATATGATTCTTTCTTTCTTCTCTTCCAATACCTCATGGCGAAATGGCGACAGCGATTATCGCAATCCAGTGCTAGGCACGCCTTTATGGCGGTAAGTCCCCTATTTGAGGAGTGCTTGGTAAGACAACACGGCGTCCTTACCTTCCGCATGATGCAGGTTCTCACCGGAAATGGTAAGTTCGGGAGGTTCCTACACAGGATTCGTGCGGAAGTAACGCCCGGGAGTTTTTTTTTCGGTGGAAAATCATCTGATGACATCCCCCGCTCTTGGGGGGAGCGGGAGATATTGTCAGAGTTTTACTGACTAAAAACCCACTCCAGTTCCTTCGTTGCCTTTCGTACCGGGGCTGAGCTACCTTTCGAAGTTAACCCTGGTCCCAGTAGGCTTTGACCCAGCTGGGCCCCTGCTGTTGCTGACAACTCCTTGAGGCGCGCGGGAACAGTGCGCGCCGTCGACAACGCCCGGTTGTCATCATGTGTGGACCACCTGAAGGACACAGTGGAGGTTTGCCGCGTTGGGCAGAGCATTGACGTGTAATCGTGGGGGCGATCGTCCGCAACGACCTCTCACGCTGGGCCCTGGTACAGGCCATGGTCCGGAACGAGGAGGAATATATGGCAAGTAGTCATCTCCTTAGAAAGAAAACATGTTTACTTGGCACACCATGATTCATGAACAAACTATTTAAGTAATTGCAAATTACTTCAAAAAATTGAGTCTTTCGCGCAAACTTTTCAGTTTAGAAAAAAATTATATTAGAAACCTCAAAATCATTTTTGAAGACCTGTCCCTAGATACCCCACACGTATGGGTTTGACGAAAAATAATTTTTGAGTTTCAGTTCTATGTACCCCCAAAATTTATTGTTTTTTTTTTTCTATTTTTGTGTGAAAATCTTAATGCGGTTTACAGAATACATCTACTCACTAAGTTTCATCAGTATAGGTCTTATAGTTTCGGAAAAAAGTGTCTGTGTCGTACGGACGGACAGACAGACAGACATGACGAATCTATAAGGTTTTTTTTTAGTTTAGTTTTTTGCCATTTGGCTACGGAACCCTAAAAAAAACTTTACCTCTATTTTAGTGTAGAGTACCAACTTCAATTTTACCGCCTTAGATTTTTTTATTTATCCTTGTGGGGAGATCTTTCGACCATATTATATAACTAGTCTTTGTACCTATTTTTTTTTTTTTCAGTTACAATAGAATGCGGTGGCTAAATAAACTATTTAATGTTTTGTTTTGTAGTATTTGGCCGTAGATATATCGAATCGGCATAACAATGGTCTGAATCGCACATATTATTGCTAATTACAGACCTATTATCGTCTATATACAAGTTGTTCTCTTCAGCCATTGGACAAAGGATTTGTCAAGTATTAGACAGGAGACAGCCGATAGAACAAGTGGGTTTTAGAAGAAGGTACAGTACTTATCGATCATATTCACACGCTACAACAAATAATAGAGAAGTACCAAGAATTTCAAAGACCGCTTTACATTGGCTTCATTGATTACCAAAAAGCTTTCGACACTCTAGAACATTCGTCCATAAGGCAAACCCTTTGTACACAAAATGTCAACAGAACCTACGTAAGAGTACTGCAACACCTTTACGAGAAGAGCCAAAGTAGAGTTCGACTAGTAAGCATAGGACCACCCATTGACACAAAAAGAGGAGTCAGACAAGGCGACCCAATCTCACTTAAACTTTTCATTGCAGTCTTAAAATCAGTCAATAATGGGCTAGATTGGAAAAACAAAAACATAGGCATCAATATCAAAGGAAAGCACATTTCACATCTGAGATTCGCCGATGACATTCTTCTCCTATCAGAAAATCATCCAGATCTGGAATACATGATTTCTACATTACATACAGCAAGCATAAAGGTTGGTTTAGAAACGAATTTAAGTAAGTCAAAGGTAATGTCAAACAGCACACAAAGGATTATGAAGCTTGAAAACGTCCAGCTGGAGTATGTGGATAGCTATGTATATCATTATTTGGGAAAGCAGATATCATTTGACGCACGAAACAACGAACAAGAAGTGGACAGAAGGGTTCAAAATACCTGGAATAAGTTTTGGAGCCTAAAAGAAGTTCATAGAGGAAAATTTTCAATAAAACTTATGAAAAGAATTATGGATTCTTGCCTACTGCCTTCTTTGACTTATGCATGCCAAACATGCAAATTCACTCATAAAATTAAAAACAAAATAAAAATTACTCAAAGAGCCATGGAGAGAAGCCTAATGAAAATAAGGCGAATACAAAAAATCCCACATAGCGAAATTCGTAAAAAGACTGAAGTAATTGACGCTTCAAACTTTGCTCAGAGACTGAAATGGCGATGGGCAGGCCATATAGCCAGCGGTAAGTCCCCTCTTTGAGGCGTGGCTGGAAAGACCTCACGGCGTCCTTACCTTCCGCATGACGCAGGTCCTCACCGGACATGGTTCGTTCGGGAGTTTCCTGCACCGGATTCGTGCGGAAGTGACGCCCGGGTGTCGCCACTGTGCGGAATGCCCGGAGGACACGGTGGAGCACACAGTCGAGGTGTGCCCTGCTTGGGCGGAACATCGCCGTGCCCTCGTGGGGGCGATCGGCGGCGGAGACCTCTCGCGCCGGGCCTTGGTTGAGGCCATGGTCCGGAGCGAGGAGGAGTGGCAGGCGGTCGCCGACTTCTGCGAAGCAGTAATGCTCGCAAAGGAGGAGGCCGAACGCATCAGGCAACGGCGTTATCATCGCCGCCGCCGCCGCCGCCGGGATTCTGATCCTGATTTCCGGCCACCGTAGGCGCGGGCTTGCGGACGGTGAGCAATGGGTAGCTCGCTGTCTGGCCGTCCGGTAACTGTCCGGACCAAGCCCAAGTCGTCGACGGCGCGCACTGTTCCCGCGCGCCTCAAGGAGTTGTCAGCAACAGCAGGGACCCAGCCGGGTCGAAGCCTGCTGGGGCCAGGGTTATCCGAAAGGGCGCTCGAGCCCCGGTATGAAGGCTAGAAGGAACGGGGTGGGTCTTTTAGTCAGTAAGAGTCTGACACTATCTCCCGCTCCGCCCAAGAGCAGGGGATGTCAATGCATGCTTTTTTCCCACCATAAAAAAAAAAAAAAAAAAAGGCCATATAGCCAAAATAACCGACGGCAGATAGACTAAAAAAACGACGGAGTGGCTAGGACCTGCAGGTCATAGAAGGAAGGGCAGACCACTCGCTCGGTGAGTCGACGACATTACGCACATAGCTGGGCATGACTGGATTAAAGTAGCACAGAATAGGGACATGTGGCAGGCTCTGGAGGAGGCCTTTACCTAGGAAGGGGTTCTTGCATCACTTTAATTAATAATAATTATGTAAACATAATATGATATAAAGGAAATAAAAATAAATATAAATATTGAGAATGAATAAAAATAAATACAAATAATAATAATAATAAATGTAAATAATAATAATGAATAAAATAAGTACATATGCATGCAATTAATTTATAAATTTATTAACTATTTATGTGTTTATTTTGAAATCTTTTTGAAGGATATTAATTATTATTATTAATTTGTAACTGTAATCATCAATGCTATGTTAATTTTTTAATTGGCAAGAAATAAAAGGCTTTTTATTTTAATATATTGAATCGGCCTTCTCGCAAACTTCGCCTGAGGTATCCAATAGGGATATCTACTACAAAAAAATCTCAGCTCAGTATCAAGGAGTTTTGCAAACACTTGAGATACTAAACTATACTGATTTTACATCAACAAGAACCACTAGGAATTAATTTGAGCACAAATAACCAGCCAGCCACTGAACTTTACTCGATAAAATTAAAATCCCGCCAAACAAAACTTGTTTGAACTGACATTTTTTATTCCCCCCTAAGTGAAGGCGATAGTCTTTTAATCATATTGCCTAGTCCGTGTCCATGTTTTCTTGCGTGATAATTTTTAAACTATAATTTAAGTCTTTCGCAGTGATATTAGAAAACGGGTATAACACATTTTAAGTTTTTTTGTTTGATAGCAAATGTCAGCCTTCTTTTATAGCCAAAATGCCAAAAAAAAAACAGTTTTGCCGAGATCACGCCTGTTGCAATGACTCCACATATTGTGATTGAATAGGTCTCCAGGGTCAAAATAATTACATTTTATTTAGTCCGTATTTTAGATTATAAAAAAATATTGGACACGAACTTTTTGTTCTTTCGATTAAACAAAAAATAACAAAGATATAGCCTATTAAAATTACGTGTGACGTCACCCCGGGGGAAAAATGTAGGCGTGACGTTACACGTAACTTTAATGGGCTATATCTTTGTAAATTTTGGTTTAATTTACAAATAAAAAAATATGTGTCCCTTATTTTTGAATAATCTAAAAGACAGACTAATTACATTTTTTTGCGGCAACTAGCCTATTCCAATCAAACTATAGGTCCCATATTACATTCATCAGAACATCGCTCAATACTCAAGAATTAAGTTAGAGTCTGTGCGGAAAGTAAACCGTCGTGGGATTTGAGGGCGCTGCTGTAGATAAATATCGTTTTTGTTATGTAAGCAACATTGTGACGTCATTATAGTGCGACTGTTAAATCTTGATATTTTGAAACTATGTTAGACTAGCTTCTTCCAGCGGCTTCACCCTATAATAAAAAATATCCTATTGGCTGAATTTCCTCACCTAGTGAAACTGCAAAGTTATAGCTTATGTGCTATATTATTGCAATGTTTATGATTAAGTTCTGTCTAGTAGTTTTTGCGCGACACATCCATACATACGACTACCTCCATCCATCTTCACAAACTTTCGCATTTATAATATTAGTAGCCTATTTATTAAACTTGCTCATGTGATGAAACTTAGCAAAAATATAGGTTATAAGCTATATTATTGCAACATTTATCATTAAATTCATCCGTTTATAAGTTTTTGCGTAATGAGTAACAAACCGTTAATTGTGGCGACACCTGGGGGAGGCCTATGTCGAACAGTGGACGTCTTTCGATTGTAATGATGATGAACATTTAAAGGCAAACACGAACCGGTAAAGGAAAATAGCGTGAAGAAACTGCTGTACTGCCTATCTAGGTAGGTTCCACCAGCGACCACTTACCCAGTGCCAACAAAAATGGTTCTATCACTTTGACTGGGATCGGTCTATTATCACTGACTGGAATATTGTAGCTAACAGCAAGTTTATGTTTACCCTAGTTAAATATAAAGGTAAAAATGGAACACACTACCACTTTCTCGTTGTCTTCCTCAGTACATTTTTCCCTTTTGCTAGTCAATGAAAAATATGAACTTAATGACTATGAAAATAAAGTACACTTCAGAATTTGTAATGTTGCTTCGTAAAAAATCTATTTAGCCTGTAAGGGACCATCTCGTATATAAGATCTTTGGGATCACTTGGTTGTCCGTCTGTTTATCTGTTAAGACCATTTAACGCTTGGAGGTATCGAGTTAAAATTAAAACCATATGCTCAAGTCTGCGGTCTTTTGAAGTTGTGAAAAAATCAGACTTCTGAGTTAACGAAAAAAAAAAAGATACGGCCGTTTATGTCGCAAAAAAACGTATATTTCTATAATCATGGGAATCAAAGTTCATGGGGTGAATCCCGTTGACCTTAACCTTTCAATCTTGGTAATTACAGACACAATTGAAAGACAATAGGTGCTTGGGGTTTAATGAATTAAATCCTGAAATTTGGCATAAATCAAGGTCTCATAGAACAAGGAAAAGGAACAGGGAAAAATCTGAAAATTGTAAATTTGTAGATACGCCACAAAAAAAAAAATTGTTTGTATTTCGGAAAAATCTTCATAACTCAATTCGGGAATTGATTTCATAGGTAAATTTGTACAGAATCCTCAGTGCGCGAGTCCGACTCGCACTTGGCTTTTTTTATTTTAGTTACTGTATCCGTACTCAAGCCTGAAAAGAAATATTCCATAGAAAATATTGACCAAAACAAAATAAATAAATATCGTCATGTTTAAATGAAATTCCGTTTAATTTATATATATTTGGAGATAACAGGGACGGGAGTTTACATAAGAAGTCTAAAAACATTAAAATAAAAGTGTTACGTACCAAAAAAACAGCATACCAATGTTTCCCAAGTTCGTGACTTTGTTTTGATCAATAATGGTGTGATTTGCCATTTGTTATCTTTGGAAAAACTGTAATATATTAAATATTATTTCCCCTGCAGCTCAGTGAAATTTTTTATCACATTTCTGAAGATTTCAATTAAAAATCACAATAAAATAACATAATAAATAAACCGGTGTCAATATTATATGACGTTTGGCATTTGACGGATGGCTGGGTTGGGTTGCTACTTAAAATCTTTAATGTTGTTTTCACTTTACGCCACGACGGTTCTTTTATCGCACAGACAATATAACTAGATTCAAGCCATTTGATTGGTTGAAACTAGTTTTCGCGAGGTCCCCTCGCACTCGTTTCTTAAACACAGTTTTATTGTTTTAGTAAAAAAAAATACCTACAATTGAATTTTTCACAATGAATAATGATGAAAAATAGGTCACACACACGCCAATTTTTGTCTCAAAAGGTCAGATTTTAAATGGTTTTTTCTGACTTTGTTGCGATATCTGTGGCAACGTTTACTTTTGACGTTCTGCAGAGCTGTCAAATCTTTTTGGTTCGGCCATTTTCGCCGAACGTTTGGTGTAAACTTTAGGTCACGTATCTTTTCGTGGCCTTTAGATCACATAAATAAAACTTATTCAAGATGGTGCAGAAGAAGGTAAAAGCCATGTGCGTTTAGTAAATTACTATATTTTCGTTTTACAAAGTGATTTTGCCGTGAAGTTTACATCAAAACATGTTTGTGGGGCCGTCGTTGTTTTTGGCGTCGAAACTGTTTCTATTTTGATCAGTTCAGGTGTTTCTACTCACTCGTGCATTTAAATAGTTCAAGTTTGAAACGACTGTGGTTCACGATTTGATTATTTCGGAAATACAATTGAGTTTTAGTGA
Source organism: Mythimna ferrago (assembly GCA_910589285.2). Taxonomy (NCBI): domain Eukaryota; kingdom Metazoa; phylum Arthropoda; class Insecta; order Lepidoptera; family Noctuidae; genus Mythimna; species Mythimna ferrago. Next base: position 25,645,282 of record OU342677.1, on the reverse strand, counting down.
TTTGTTTCAACATAACCTCAAATCACTACCATGATGTTAACATTCCAATGAGTGCTATGATTACCACTATTTTATCACCAAGATCTCTGAAGACAATGTGTTAAACGCCTTAGCTGGCTCGCACGTGACCTGAGCTGACAAAATTGTTGTGATTTCAGCCCAAGAAGAAGGTAGGAAAGAAAGTAGCGGCCGCACCTCTGGTCGTGAAGAAAGTTGAGCCCAAGAAGGTAGTGAACCCACTCTTCGAGAAGAGGACGAAGAATTTCGCTATCGGTAAGTTTACTTTTTACTACTTGTTCATTGATACAGTTGCCAGTGTTATTATTATTTGTTTCGAAGAGGCGGAAGTGTTGCACAGTAGTACTCTCAAACAGTTTAAATCCTTTTACCTGATGTTATTTTTTTAAAGAGTGTGATGTCTTCCCATATTGGACTAAAATGATGTAAAACTTTATCCGAAAAACCATGTGGTTACAAAATATACGAGCTTTTTAACACTGATTAGTCCAACTTCTCCACACTACACTCATAACCTGCAATTAACAAGATAAACTAAGCAATTGTAATTGCCATTATTTGAATATAGAGTAATAGCTGCTGCTAGCAGCTTCAAAATTGTCCTAAGGGAATGTACTCCTAGGATAAAAATTATCTTGTGTGCTATTCCAGGACACGGTCTACCCGTGTACCAAATTTCATCAAAATTTATCCAGTGGTTTTTGCATGAAAGAGAAGCAAACATCCATACAAACTTTTATGTTTGTTATTTAGTAGGATTCATTCAGCATGAATACGAAACTCACAAATTATTGTAAAAGAGCTTTATTTTGGGTCAAACAACATTGACTACATTTTGCATTGTATTGTTGTAAATCTTCAACTTCAAATACTTAACCTTTTCAATACTGTCAATTAAAGACACGATAGAAAGACAATGGCAGTGTGTACACCGGCGTTTGCTTGGGGTTTAATTAAATTGGAAAAGAGTTTAGCGAGTTTTTACTGATTAAAACCCACCTGTGTTCCTTCATTTGCCACTTGTATTATAGGGTTGCAGTCACACTTTTTAATAATTTCTAAGTGATCTTTGATATTAACCTGTAATTATTTTTGCCAGGCCAGGACATCCAGCCCACAAGGGATCTGTCCCGCTTCGTCAGATGGCCCAAGTACATCCGCATCCAGCGCCAGAAGGCCGTGCTCCAGCGCAGGCTCAAGGTGCCGCCACCAATCAACCAGTTCACGCAAACACTTGACAAAACCACAGGTTTGTTATACATGTTTCTTTTTTATCTACACTGATATTATTGAGGCAAAACTAGTTTTTTTTGGTTGTAGGAGGTAATCTCTGGAAGTACTGGTCCGATTGCGAAAACTTCTTCACTTATAGAAAGCTGCTTTATTCCTGAGTGACATAGGCTATATTTTATGCTGGTGAAGCTGCAGGGCAAAAGCTAGTCTTTGTATAAATTCTATACAACAAATTATTATGAAATTAAACCTTGTAGGGTTTAATGAATTGACATAGAAACAAGTGTCCATAGAGTTTCTTGCATATTTTTCACTTTGGAATGCGAAATTTGCATAATTTTTCTGACCAAGTTCTTGACAATTCAAAAATGTCTGTAAATGATTTAGCTGAAATAAATACTTAAAATCTATGAAGATGGGTTTTCAAAACTTTGTGATAAGCTATTTGAAATTGTGGGTTTTTGAAGAAAAACAACTTAGAACTTTTAGAACTAGTTTTTTGAAATGGAGTTAAAATGTGTTTTTGAAGAAAAACAACTTAGAACTTTTAGAACTAGTTTTTTGAAATGGAGTTAAAATGTGTTTTTGAAGAAAAACAACTTAGAACTTTTAGAACTAGTTTTTTGAAATGGAGTTCAAATGTGTCAGTGGGGTACATATTTATGAACACGGACAAGTTTAACCAATACTTTGGTTCTTTGTTATTCATTTTTGTGTTACACAGATATTTGCACTTGAAAACAGAAAATAAGTGCACAACGTAAATTATTACTTGGAATTTTAAGAAACCAAGATTTTATCATGGTCAGTTTATTAGGTTATTTTAAGTTTCAACATGATGATTACCAAATGCAACGATGAATCACTATGATTATCAAAAAATATATACGAGCTTTTTAACTCTGAGATTAACCAAGTCATTTTAATTACAAACCAATGTTAATATGGCTCTAAAAATAAGTTTTTTGTGTTTCAGCCAAGGGTTTGTTCAAGATCTTGGAAAAATACAGGCCAGAGACTGAGGCAGTCAGGAAAGAGCGCCTAAAGAAGGCTGCTGAAGCTAAGGTAAGCAATGATTATCATTTTATAGAACTTAATGAAAATAGAGTGCCTGTAAACAGTTTTATGGGAAATAAATGTTTCTGATTTCTGAACTGAATTTTCTCGACTTTAGATTCTTTTTCATTAGAAAATGTAACATGAACTAAAAGTCAAATTATTTTACAATCAACTAAAAATATTGACTTTTTATTTATTTATTTATTTATGTATACCTACACACAAATACTTAAAAGAAAAGGACAAATACAGATAAAAGAGTACAAATGTGCTGCTTATTTCAACGAAATTCCTTCCAGCAGACCTGCGACAGGAGAGTAGGATAAGAAATGTAGACAGTGTGTATACTTAACCTTTTGAATGTCTTAAGTTACACAGTTCGACATAAGCCATTGTCTTTCTATTGTGTCTCTAATTACGGCATTCGAAGAGTTAATAAACGATTACTTCTTTAAAGTTAAAATGGATTAAAATTAAAATCATATATGCACTTTTTTTATTTCATTAAAAAAAAAAAAATTGCCTTGTATTTGGAATAACTTCTGCATCGTGGGTGCGTTCACAAACATGTGAACTAATACACAAGACAGCCAGACTTGAAACGCATATATCTGTAGACCATACAAATATTTGTTCCATGCGGAAATCGAACTCGCGATACGCAGCATAGCAGCCAATCGTTAAACCACTGCTTCAACCGTGTCTTCAAATTATCTTTTGTATATTAGTAGCAACCCTTTAGCTAGAATAAAAATAAAAAGTCATTAGACCCACGCATGGGTCTAATGACGCCCAGATCGGTATAGGCAGCCCACGTGGGCGCAATGTAGTTCTACTTTTAGTAATATATTAGAAATTTCTATCGAAATGAAGAAAACCACAAACTCTGAATGCCATGAGGACACCTACCACCAAGATCTCAGATCGAACTAAACATCAAAAACAAATGACAACCTTCTTTTAGCACATTGTTTGACTGGATCATCTTCTTTCAGGTCGCCAAGAAGGACGAGCCTCCACCAAAGAGGCCCAACACCATCCGCGCTGGCACCAACACCGTCACCAAGCTGGTGGAGAAGAAGAAGGCACAGCTTGTTGTCATCGCTCATGATGTTGACCCCATTGAGGTAAGCAACACTGCAGATTTTTGTTGTAATTTATAGAAAATTAATACAGTAAGGTTTTCATTGATTGGCACTGCTTTATTTAGGTTGGGAAATCATCTAATAACTTCTCCCGCTCTAGGGCGGCGTGGCTGTCAGACTTGCTGGCAAGCACACCTATGTTCTTTGTCTAATGTTTGACTCTCCCTTTTGGGAGTCAATCCGTGGGCTTCAGCCCTGCTGGGCTCTACGATTTTTTTTGACTTGCAGTGCTTGGCCTGAAGTTTAAACATCAATCATCAGTTCAGGACACTGTCAGTTAGTTCCTATCCAAAACTACTTTTTACTGTCAAAATCAATTTTCGGCTTGTCTGTTGTACTTTTGATCCAGAAAAAAATTGTTTTTAAATATTTTGTACTAGCTTTTGTTCATGACTTTACTTGAAAGTCGGTTTTAGCGGACGCAAAGTCGAGTTCCTTGGGATTCAAGCTTACTCCATACAAAATTACATCAAAATCAGTTTAGTAGTTTAACCATGAAAGTGAAACAGACAGAGTGCCTCACATTTATAATATTAGTATATTATAAATGTGAGGCACTCTGTCAGATTTTTTGATATTTCAGTTACAAAACAATGTTTATTTATTTATTTAAACTTCATGTACAATAGTGGTACATAGGCGGACAATGTCAATGTTACTTTTTACCTAAGAGGTTCAACATACACATTTTGAAACAAAACAAAGAATTTAGTTTTAGTTTCGACCGAAATTCGTCGATTTACCGAAACTAAGACTACACCGAAAGTTCTATCGGACATTACTGCCAGTAATGCACTTAGGATGATTTTCAGCACTATGTATTTAACTTAAAACTATCATATTTTTCTTCTGGTCAATCTTTGGAAAGATACCCGACTTCCTATAGCTGCCACATCACACACAACACTAAATAAATATTGCCAATCTTAGTTTTAATAATCAATTTATTACCTAGTTGCGATGATGTTAGAATTTCTTCACCTGAGGCTTTTAATATTTATATTTTTAGCTGTATGAAGATTGTTGACTCTGAGCGCCATTATTATAACACACCAAGAGAGGTGTGATTAGTGGGGCTGAGATCTTGGACTCTGTAATATGTTACTTATGGATAATTTTGTTCACAGCTCGTTCTATTCCTGCCCGCCCTCTGCCGTAAGATGGGTGTGCCGTACTGTATCGTGAAGGGCAAGTCCCGTTTGGGAGCCCTCGTCCACCGCAAGACGTGCACTTGCGTCGCGATCACACATGTATGTATCATTTTGTGTCTATTACAGGCCGCGTTCCCATTTTGTCGTGACGACGTATCGTGTAGTTTTAAGTGTCGTGACTTATATATTTGAATGGAGGTGTTCCATACGTATAGGGTCGACACTTAACTCTTTAACTTTTGTATTGACCACAGATTGTCATAATAGTGGGAACGGCTAGCACGACAGTCGTATAACGTTGTCAAGACTACACCATGACGGTTAATCATGTGTTGTTGTTGCGACTGTCTGTTGTGGCAACGACAAACAAGCCCCCCTAGCCAAGTTGCAGCCGTTTCGTTTCTCTTTCGTCGATTGCCTCGTGTCGGCCACGCCTCCGATTCCTTTGTTCTGACGTCATCTCAACGCTCAGTCAAGTGGTCAGAGCAAAGAAATCGGAGGCGTGGCCGACTCAAGGTGATCAACGAAAATCGAAACGAAACAGTCACAACTTGGCCTAGGCCTCCAGTTATTATATTGAAAACAGCTTGAGACAATAGTAGGCCAGAATAAATTATCCGTAACGACATAGTGGGAACGCGGCCTTACTCACAAATATAGTCTTTGGTTGATATGCTCATGAAGTGTCCGAGATGTGCATGTAATGATGATTTATTTGCTATCATACAGCCATGCTGAAAACCTATCTACCACCAATAGATTCTATCTGAGGATGCCATCTCTGACACAAAACCTTGTTTTTGTCCTTTTTTACATAGCATGGGTAGATTGACAGCAGGACGAAAATATGTATCTTTATGATGAGAGAAAAGGATAGGTAATATAGCAATTGCAGTGTAGTATAATGCGTTTCAAATAAGAACAGGATTGATGGCCATGTGACGTCACGTCATACTGTCAAATTAGAAACGTGCAGCAAGAGCAGGGAACGAATCACAAGTGACGTCTATGACATGATACGTCACGGTATGTTACGTATAGGGTGGCGATTAGGTTATCACATTAAATTATGCAGCAGGCATTTCAAGTTGTTATTATTCCGGTAAAATAATAAAATAATCAATTTTACTAAAATTAAGAAAATGCATCTTTCAAACAAAATAAATAGCGTTATAATTGGTAAAAAATAAACCATCCTTTATAATAACAGTTTATTGACCTGTAAAAGCGGCAACGCCGCGGCGCCGGCGAGTACGCGCCGTACCTACGCAAGTTAAGAGTACCTACTTGTGGATGTAGGCACGCGCGCGTAGTGCGTCAGTACTTTACTACTTACATTAACATTTTGACAACATAGGTAGGTACTTTATGATGTTGTTTTATGAAATAATCACAAATTAACTTTTAAAAATCTACACTTCAATGTTCAATTAGGCATTTTAATTTTTCACATTTTCAAAATGTCCACCATGCTTCTGCACACACAAACGACATCGTCTTACGATATTGTTTCGGACTTTTTTAGTAGGTCACCAATCGCAGCTAATTTTTTTAAATGGTCGAAGGCATGAATTATTCGAGTTTTTAAATCGTTCAAAGTCGTCACTTCAGTCTATCTCATTCCTATTACAAAAATAAAGCTCACATAAAACAATGTCCACAAAATAAAAACAATAATAACATCTACGAAGGGCGCGCGCGCAGATATTAACTCGTCAACTATCCCTCAAGTATTTTGGCGGCGGACTAGACTCATTCATCGGACTCATCAAAGAAATTAGAATTATTCCTATAAACACCTCCGTACCCCGTAACATGTCGCGCATAGAGATTTAAACCTTAAGTCGTCTTTTGTAAGAATATTGTTGCATATTCTTTCATACCTCCTAAGCGGTCCCTTTTCATCTTTTAATTTTGCGAACCAAAAACGCCTTCAATTATTAGTCATAAGGACATTTTTCGCTTGAATTGTTTACGTTTGTAGTAACGATTAGAAGAAACATAAACAATTCAAACGTAAACAGTTTGTAAAATGATAGTTTGTTTAGTGCTTGTAGGTAATACCAGTAATAGGAATGGCAACGTTTGAAGTTGTGAACTAGGTATCTTCACCAACCTCGGGTCTTTGACCTACTTTTATTGGTCAGCTGATTAAGTTTATGCAATACATGATGTTGTGAAATATTAAAATGGAAAAAAAAATCCTACGGGTATAGTATTGTTTATTATTAAATTATTTTAACCGTAAATGATAAAATACCTAATATAGAGTACGTGGCTTCAATTAATGTGATAACCTAATCGCCACACTGTTACGATGGCGCCGCGAGCCAATCACTGACACTCCCCGCCCCCGCGTCTCACTTCGTACCACTAAAGAGACCGAATATTTGACTTCTGCGTAACTTGAAGCCAGCGCTCAAGATCAGTGCCGGTGTCTGTACTTTCCGATTTGTATTGCAACGAGTGTCGTCGTTTGTCTCCCACCCTTTAACTCCACTACAGGCAATAAACCAATACGAACGCCCATTACGCAACTAACAGACCACGCACACTTAGATCGCATTTTTGCTATTGGTTGTTGAACTATGAGCATTGCTTTGTAGCACGCCTGCCCTGCGTACAAGGCTATTCAAAGTTCAAGTCAAAATATTTTATTTCACATAGGCACCTAAAAAACGTCAGAAGCTAGTGCACTGTTCCAAATTGGTTGTTTCCTATGGAGAAGAACCGATAAGAAACTTCATGGTTATTCTTTTAAAAAAGTGGTTGTTATTACAATATTGATAAAAATATTATGTAAGATCAGTGTAGACCAGTCAATATTGTACACAAAAGCACAATAAAAATAATAGTAATAAAAAAGTAGAAGTAATCTAAGAGTAATCTAACCTCTTTCATCGGTTCTATGGCTCACCCTATTAATTCTTCGATTTGACAGTATGACGACGTCACAAAATGGCAATCGATCCTATTCTTATATTGAATGCATTGTATACATTTTACATTGATTTCTATAGTTCATATTAATTAAAGTCACTAAATATACTATTTTAAAAAGTGGCTGTCACTACGAAGAGATTATTTAACCATCATTTTCAAAAATACAACGATGATTTGCAAACGCCAAACCCAGACTCCACCATATCCTCTTTTCCTCTCAGGTTGAGTCCGGCGACCGTGCCTCCTTCTCCAAGGTGACGGAAGCCATTAAGACGAACTTCAACGAGAGGTACGAAGAGCTCCGCAAGCACTGGGGAGGTGGTGTCCTCGGCAACAAGTCCAACGCGCGCATCGCCAAGCTCGAGAAGGCGAAGGCTCGTGAGCTCGCGCAGAAACAAGGCTAAGCCTAATAAAGTTTAAGACCTAACATATTTGCTGTTGTTTTCTTTATATTGTGCATCCTCTCTGCTAACTTTTTTGCAGTTGCGACACTGAAGAATTCGAAATTCGAATGAGAATTTTTTGTCACTGACTCATCAAATAATAGAACACACATACAGACATACAACTTTCGTGTCGTGTGTTTGCGACTGACTTCTCCGTCTCGTTTGCTCTTCAATCCCCATAGGTGACAGAAGAGTTGACGAGATGGAGTAGGTATTTGGCCGTATATGTGTGATCTTGGCGGAATAAAAGCGAGTGTTTTAAATATATTCGGCGATTAAAAGTTAAAATGTTCAGCCAGGGTTTTATGGGGTGAAAATTGTTACAGAAAATGAACTCTTCATTAAATTTTTAATAGTCATTTATCTAGAATACTTTTGAAGATATGTATATCTTTTTTATAGAATTGTGTAGGTAGGAATTATTTAGCTAGTCGCTGCGAGGGAGGTACGACTGGAAACATTCTCAAAACTAGATACAATGTATCAAATCGCCCAACTGTAATGAGCCGTCTACTGCTAACTCCGGTTCGAAGACAGCGAAGTCCAAACGCTAGAAAACCGTATTTCAATGCAGACTCGAGATGCCACCACAGATTTGAAAACCACAGGTTAGTTTTGATTTTTTCCAATTTGTCTCTTGGTTGCCAATGAGTTTAACTCGGCTATGTTGAGTTTCAAATATGTTTCTTTATTACAGTTGAAGTATAATTCAAGATGGAGAAACTGGCAGAGACAGGTAGTCGAGAACGAACGCGTGAAGAAGACTGCTGGAACTAAGGTACAATAAAACTACGATTATTAAGCACTCTCATTGAACTAGATGCTACTTGTTAATATTTTCATTTATAATTTTGTATGATATCTGAGGCTCTACCACGAGCTCTTAACGCTATCCATTTTACGACCTAAACTGAAATGTTCAAGGTATCGAGGTATACAGGCTGTATAGCTCCAACTGTATTTCTTAATCGCACAACTGGCTTTTAAACATGTTATGGTAAAAACCCCAGAATCTTTATATTTATTACTATCTGCGCTTCAAATAAAGTCGAAATGAAGAAAAACTACTAAACTCTGAATGCCATGAGGACACTTACCACCAAGATCTCAGATCGAACTAAACATTAAGAACAAACTGAGCTCTTCTACTAGCAGATTGTTTGACTGCACAACTTTCTTTCAGGATACCAAGAAGGCCGAGCCTCCATCAAGGAGACAAGTCACCACATGCACATACAAATACTCACCAAGCTGGTTGAGATGAAGGCACAGCTAGTTCTCAAAACTCAATGACATTGAACAGAGGTAAGCCAACAATGTTTCGCAGTTTTTAATTATCGGTTATTAGTATTGAGCAAATATTCAGATGGATATATGTGTATATTGCACTAGCTGACCCGGCGAACTTCGTACCGCCTTATAGTCTACTAGGTTTTGCGCACGACTTCGCCCGCGTACATAAAATATGCCTTTGTCACTCAGGAATAAAGCAGCTTTCTATTGGTGAACAAATTTTAGCAATCGGACTGGTACTTCCAGAGATTACCTTCTATAAACAAAAAAACAAATTTTATCTCTTTATATACTAGTGTAGATGTTATGGCCAGATCTTACAATTGATCACTTCATGATATGGCCAACAAGAACTGGCTAGATCGTGTTAACATTTGATGATACTTACGTCATTCCGCGTAAAAGTTTCTCCGTGTTTCATCCTAGGAGGTGAATTTTGGAAAATCCTCCCTTAGTGCCCGCCTACGTCATAAAAAGAAACCTTGTGCAAAATTTTATGTTCTAAGTCTGTAGTTACGCACAGTTAAGTGCGTTAATATGTCAGTCAGTCATTTTAACCTACAAAGATTCTTTTGACAAAAGCACTTTCAATTTTAATTCACGTCCAAGAATATCAATCGAAATGAAGAAAATTACAAAACTCTTGAATGCCATGAGGACACCTACCACCAAGATCTCCGATCGAATAAAACATTAACAACAAACTGCAACTTTATATTAGCACATTGCTGAAAATAAAACCTTTTTTCAGGCTGCCAAGAAGCCCAACATCCTTCATGCTTGCTTGCCAAGAAAGTTGAAATTCCACCAAGAAGACTGACAATTATACACGCTGGCACCGACTCACCAAGCTTGGTGAGATGAAGAAGGCACAGCTGGTCCGTTATTGTTTCCACTGAGGTAAGCATACTGTGTTTTGCAGATTTTTACTATTGGTAGTGTCCCGACTTACGAATTTTAGGTCGCGGGTTACCCAAACAGGTGCATTTCTTTGTGTAATTTATGCCATCATCACTCAAACCAGCGAAGGAAAAATAGTGAGGAAACAGGTCATAGTACAAAAAATACGAAAATGTCACATCCTTCAACCCGCACTGGACCCGCGTGGTGGATTACGGTCTTTTGCCTCCTAGAGAGACACTTAAAAGGAGAGGTCAACCTCAGTATTGTTGAACCAAATTTGTTACTGAATAAAGCATTTAAAGCATGTTTTTTTTAAGAGAGGAGGCCTTAGTCCAAGCAGTAGGAACACTTAGGCCCGGCGCCCACTATCGGTGGGCATCGGTGCGGCTCGGTACAGCTCGAGCGCTTTACGCCGGCTTCGAGCGGCTTAGGGCGCCTTAGAGCTCCGTCGGGCGACTTCGGGCGGCCTCGGCAGCCGTAAGCATGGCTAAGGATGCCGAGGCGGTCTTCGGGTAGCTCGGGTGGCATTTTTGGATCAGACACGTCGCAGAACAGTCATTTCGATCACCGCACGCGCCTTCATTATCGCATCGTACAAGTAGACGCAAAATAACTTGGCAGTCCTGAACGTAGGCTCTGCGAACTTCTGCGCATGTACATTCGTAAAGAAAACTGTTAATGGCATTTTTTTTTAACCAAAATACTAATAAAAATGTCCTAATACCAAGTAAAAATAAAATAAATATCAAAACAATTTGAGACTAAAAGCTACAAAAATAACTTATGAATAAACACTTAAACAAAAACAAACTTAAAAAAAACTAAACAAAAACAAAACAATATAATAATATCAGCAAGATGAACAATGAGAACTAAGTCCTAATCACAGAAATCTTAATAATAAGGCATTATTATTAAGATTTCTGTGGTCCCGATCCACCATTATAAATACACACACATAACTGTTTTCACGGAACGTTACGAGTGACTGCTCTGCGATGTTTCTGCAGCCAGAACTATTCTTAGGCTACCCAAAATCAGCTACGGCGTCCTTAGACGTGTTTACGACTGCCGAGGCAGCTCTCAGGCGCCCAAAGCCGCCCGAAGTCGCCCGACGCAGCTCTAAGGCGCCCAAAGCCGCCCGAAGCCGGCGTAAAGCGCTCGAGCTCTACCGAGCCGCACCGATGCCCACCGATAGTGGGCGCCGGGCCTAAGGCAGACTCAGTATGCCATGATATATGTATAATTGAAACAAAAAAAAAATTGCACAATGAAAAATAGTATCGGATTGGATTATTTAGTACAGTACTAACATGATGATTACCAAATGCAACGATGAATCACTATGATTATCAAAAATATATACGAGCTTTTTAACTCTGATGTCTAATAAATAGCAATAAATTACAAACTAATGTTGGCATAAGATTTCATGTAAGTTTCTTTGTGTTACAGTCCAAGGTTGATGGAGAAGCTAAGATGTCCAAGGTTTTGGAGAAACTCACGACTGAGGCAGTTGGAAAGAGTGTCTAAAGATACTTCTTCAAGTTAAGGTATATATAAATTTCAGTTATTATTAGTTTTTCGTTTGATGTAGGTTGAAGGCTTGAATAAGTGGTTTGATTTAAAAAATCATTACAATACGCTAAATGATGCACCAGTACTTTTCACAAAATAAAAAAATATATCTTTGTTAAGAAAGTAAAAAATAGTATTAACTTTTACATAATTTATTAATTTATCGAAATGAAGAAAACTGAAAAACTCTGAATGCCATGAGGACACTTACCACCAAGATCTCAGATCGAACAAAAAATAAAAACCTAACTTTGTCCTTCATCTATTAGCACATTCTTTAAATGTACAATCTTCTTTCAGGTCGCCGTGAGGGAGGAGCCTGCACCATAGCGCCTTACATTCAGGAGTGGAACGGAATTCATTAGGACTACTCAAAAAGTTGGTTAGATTGATAAAGAATCAGTCGGTAGCCAGTACCTTTGCGGAAACGAGGATACCAGGGTTAGTTAGTAATGGTTGCTATGCCACTGGTGTCTTAGTAAAACACAGGTCTAAGGGAAAAAAAAGGGGGTCAGAAAATATTGTATAAAAACAAATGCGGTTTTAATAAAATTTTCAATTCCTCCTAATTTTTGTTTCATTTCAAAACGGCTCGAGAAATCCTTTTCCCCCCATACATGCGATACAATGTAAAGTTACCTATGTTGTCGTCTTAGGGCTTGTCCAGAAAGGGCGAATTCGTCGCGATTCTCTCGTGCGAATCACGCGCGATCGTTGCGTCCAGAAAGAGCGTACCAACGCGCGAGCAATAAACAATTCCGTATCAAAATTTTGGCGCTCCATTGTTCCCGATACGTCCCCTCGGCCGGAGTTCGCGCGTTTAACTGGACGCAACAAGGGGTCCCTAGTATCTCGACTCGCGCGCAATACGCGCGAATCACGCGCGAGTCGAGGGTCTGGCGTTATGCACGCGATTTACGCGCGTATTTTGAATTCGCGCGATGCTTGTGGACGCGATGTATTCATGCCTAGTTTCTCAATAGCGCGCGAATGAATTCGCGCGAAACGTTTCGCGACGAATTCGCTTCTTCTGGACAAGGTCTTATGACTTCCCCTGCATTACCACGATTCCACAGAGTATTCTACATCATTTCACGATACGGCATGAATACAGACGCGATGCAGCGTCAATACAGTCATGCGTTGTAATGACTACCTTCGCAGGTACCTACAGGACGGGCAGCCTGTTCGCTGTTTTTTGCAGCTGCCCGATAATTCAGCTATCAAGGATCTTTACCCCACGGGTGCAGCATTAAGGTCGCATCTTTGTCGGTGTCACCCTCTGGCCTGGACGCCATCACGAATTCTAATAACAAAATAAAAATTGTCATCAACATTCGATGCATTGGTCGATGGTGCCAAAACGATCTAAGAACGGGACTTCGGCTCTGCTTGCTACTGTAACTTGTTAGGTCCTGATGTTTTTTGTTTTTCATCATCGAAATACAGACGAAAGCCGTTCACTGTTTGACATGGCTTCCCCGAGCGTCGCCATAACGAACGGTCCTATTGTAGGCGTCTCGCGTCCATCAGATTCTGGCAACCTTCATCATCTGATGATCTCATCGATCTACCTACTTTTGTTTTTTTGTTTAGTATAGATAAACGCAGAGAATAGGTAGGTAGGTATTGGGTAGAATGAAAAGCCGTTTTTTACACCGCCATCTAGGTTTCGTAAAGTACTTAATTTACTAAGGAAGCAGCTGTTACTGCCATCTAGTGCTCATTTTGCAAAATCATTTCCATTTATGTTACGATTAACATAGGTGGCGCTGATAATAAATACGGAAAAGGCGCCAAGTGACGGAGTAGGTAGCGTTAGCGTTAATGGAGTCGGTCTAAGAGCGGGTTCACATTAGGGCGGACCGACGGTTTTATCGGGCCGACAAAAGTGTCGGATCCTTATTGGCATATGTATTTCAATAGCGCCGTTCACATTTGGGCGACCCGCCAAAACTAACAGAGCCGACACTTTTACCGGTCTTTCAGCCACGATTTCTGTCGGATCGGCATAATATTGGCGTAAGTACTGGCAAGTATAGCGCTGTTCACATTGGTCGGCGCGAAGCGGTGGAGCCACACGCTCGCGACCCTTTCACCCGCTCCTTCCCCGCTCTCAGCACTTGCGCGAGCAGTTATTGAATAATTGGATGCACCCAATATTTCCTTTTTCTTTTTTTCTGCCTTCTATTTAAATACCACATTACAATTAAAACGTCGTCTTCGTCCATCGTTTACAAAAGCCAACTCACGACCGGCTGCTTTGTGACGATCCGGGCAGTAAAACGACCGTGCCGACGGTGGTGTTCACATTAGGTCGGGTCGGCAGCGTCTAGTGTGAACAGCAACAACCGACAGTCGTTCAACGGTAAACTGTCGGTCCGACCTAATGTGAACCTGCTCTAAGGAACAATGGTGTATAATGTTTTGAAAGACCTATCCAACGATATCGTACATCAAAAGGGTAAAAGAGACCATAAAAAAAAAAAATATTACCACTATCCACTTTATAGGTTACTCCGTCCATCGTAGGCGTCGGTTTACGGACGACGAGCAATGGATAGCTCGCCGTCCGGCCGCCTGGTAACCATTCGGACCGAAACCCAAGTCGTCGACGGCGCGTGGTGCTCCACGCGCGCCTCAAGAGACGACCGGTAGCAAATAACCAGTAGCAAAAAAAGCAGGGCCGAAGTCTACTGGGGCCATAGTAGACTTCTGAAAGGGAAACAAGTGGTCCGTGGTCTTGGAACGCAAAAGGCAACTGAAGGAACATAGGTGTGGTTTTAGTCTGTAAAAGAAAGAAACGCCCTCCTGTTCCGCCCCAGAGCGGGAGAAATCATTAGCTGATTTCCGACCTCAAAAAAAAATTAGTTATGGTTTGCCTTTCAGAAATTCCCAGTAGATTCTATAACGTCTTACTACCTCATCTTACATCCGGTCTGGGGCGTACGTCCCGGTACAAAATTAAGACGAATATTTAACTCCCGCCCCATCCCTTAAAAGCACATACATATCTAAATTAATTATCATCATTTAGCGTTTATGATCGCGTCAGACGCGCTCGAACGAATATTATGAGTTAAGGCCCAAGCGCCCGAGCAGTGCCATAAAACTGACTTTCTGAAGCCTACGCCTCGATAATGGCCAGGTTCATCATCATCATCATCATAATTTCAGCCGATAGATGTTCACCGTTGGACATAGGCCTTCCCCAAGCGTCGCCACAACGACAGGTCCTGTGCGTCTCGCATCCATCGGATTCTCGCGACCCTGATTAGGTCATCGGTCCACCTTGTGGGAGGCCTTCCACGCTGCGTCTTCCGGTACGCGGTCGCCACTCCAGAACATGTCGTCCCTATCGACCATCTGTTCTGTGTGCACATTGCTACTTAAGTTTGGCGATTCTTCGAGCTATGTCGGTAACCTTGGTTCTCTTGCGGATTTCTTCATTTCTGAAGTGATCACGCTAGGAAACTCGCTAAAACGGCCAGTAGCCCGATTCACGTAATCAAAACCGTAACGGTATTGTAGCGATTTAGTCGTTTAGACCATTTACGTATTCACATCTATCAATCGAGTTTGAACGACACCGATTTTATAGTCATTTGATAATCGTCGATTAAAAAAAAAAAAATCTGTATTACATTATCCTTTTTTTTTATGGTAGGAAAAATCATGCATTAACATCCCCCGCCCTTGGGCGGAGCGGGAGATAGTGTCAGACTCTTACTGACTAAAAGACCCACCCCGTTCCTTCTAGCTTTCATACCGGGGCTCGAGCGCCCTTTCGGATAACCCTGGCCCCAGTAGGCTTCGACCCGGCTGGGTCCCTGCTGTTGCTGACAACCCTTTGAGGCGCGCGGGAACATTGCGCGCCGTCGACGACTTGGGCTTGGTCCGGACAGTTACCGGACGGCCGGACAGTGAGCTACCCATTGCTCACTGTCCGCAAGCCCGCGTCTACGTTGGCCGGAAATCGGGATCAGAATCCCGGCGGCGGCGGCGGCGATAACGCCGTTGCCTGATGCGTTCGGCCTCCTCCTTTGCGAGCATTACTGCTTCGCAGAAGTCGGCGACCGCCTGCCACTCCTCCTCGCTCCGGACCATGGCCTCAACCAAGGCCCGGCGCGAGAGGTCTCCGCCGCCGATCGCGTATTACATTATCCTGGTAGAATACTTATTAATTTATCTGGAAATAAGTTGTCGATATATCGTTTAGTTTCAAGCCAGTTGAGTTGTCGTTCTATCCAATCCCGATTAAGGAACACGTGAATACCGATTTTGGATAGGACTTCGATCGAACGACTATAAAACTTCAACGATATTTGGCTTGTTTGATTTTACGTGAATCAGGCTACAGGTCATTAACAACATTATCAATCTATTGATTTTTTCGTGCGATCACTTTTATCTAAAAAAATATTTAAAAATTTCGCAACTTTTCCCTACTCCTTCGAAACGGCTTGGATCTTTAGAAACATTTTTACACATAGAAATTGGTGGTTAAAATATATTCTTCAAAGTGTACACTTTACTCTAATATAATATAGAGGTACATAAAGTTTGTTTTTATGTTTTTTTTGTTTGTAGTAGTACTGGGCCGATTGGTAAAATTTTTTCACCGATAGAAAGCTGCATTATTCCTGAGTGACATAGGCAGTTTTATGTAAGCTATTCAATTAATATTTCGCAAAGAACATGGATTTAAAGGTCAGCGGGGCTCAATCCGGGCGCAGCTGATCGGAATTAAATGCACAGATACTCGTACTGCCACCTAGGCGGGTTCGAGTGTTGTGTCGATATAATTCAGGCCAGATGTTTAAGGGACTACGAGCCTTAACTCGTCGGCTATGTTCGCGCACGTGTATCGTCGTTCAGCTGTGACCTTGTCGACCAGACAGGGTGGAGAGACACCTGCGTGGGGCTTCAGTGATCGGACGACATCGACATTAGTTAGGTAGATACCTAAGTGGGAAACCCCGAAATATCAGTAGTACCTATCTACCTATCTACACCGTTAAATTTTAATCGTTTTAATCCCGTGGAGGGTCGATCCGGTACATGAAACACTATCGATTTGTAAAGATAAAATTAAAAAATTAAGTACCTTTTTTTCAAAACTCGTACGCATGTACAAAATTAATTTCTTTAAGAAAACGTCAGCTGAGCGAGTTTAATGATCTTTAGGAAATAGTCGGCGTTGCGTACAAACTACCTACAGGTCGTTGAACTCGCTCAGCTGACGTTTTCTTAAAGAAATTAATTTTGTACATGCGTAAGTTAATACGAGTTTTGAAAAAAAGGTACCTACTTTATTTTTTAATTTATCTTATAAATCGATAGTGTTTCATGTACCGGATCGACCCTCCAAGGGATTAAAACGATTAAAATTTAGCGGTGTATAAGTAGGAACTTCTCTTTTTGAGGTGGGAAATTATCAAATGACTTTTCTCGCACTAGGGTGGAATGTTAGAATTTTAACGCCTAAAACCCACCTGTGTTCCTTCAGTTGCCATTTCTGAGGGTAAAGCTAAAAACAAACAGAGCAACGTAAGCCACTTATGCCACGTTGACTTATGCTACTCTACACTAGATCCGCCGGAAAAGTCATTTTTAAAGATTTTCCACCTCAATAAAAGACAGGACACCTTTTTTTTTAGCTTGATTTGATATAATCTAGTGCTCGACTGCTATCCAAACTGATGGTAAGCAGTGATGCAATCCTTGATGGTGAGGTGTACTAGTTCATTAAGAGCCTATTCACGCTAGCTATTTGGTAGGCCCACTCCAAATACAGGCAAGGGAATGTCTTGTGTTTACGTCATAATATTGAGTTTAAGTTAAACCTAATCTCTAAAACCATTTTTAGGATCCTCTTGCTTCGATAGATGGCGTTGGTCAATTTAAATTCGCGCTATGGTTTCGTTACCAAGGATTTTTATGACCCCTCGATGATAATTAATAAATGTCTTCGTTCTGAGTACGTGGTGTGGTTTCTTTCAAACTCCCGACTCGTCGACAAAACGGGGCGAAAAGATCTTCGATGATCACCTTGTCACAATAAATAAAGTATAAACATTTCCGATTTTGTATACTTACGTATTATTTAAATACATCGACTTATTCTAGTGATAGACAAGCCCTTTCATGGAAAGTATTTGTCAAAATACTGAAAAGTTTAAACAAAAGTTCGCTGCAGCGCTACATTGGCAGCAAGGGCGGATCCAGGGGGGGGGGGTCATGGGGGCCATGACCCCCCCCTGGGCTAGTCCAGGACGTAGGTGGACCAATAATTAAAATTGTTGAACAATTTTTTTTTTTTGGCACATTGTACATTTTTTGTACTTCTTACCTGTATTTATTATTATAAAAATTAAATAATAACTTCGTGTGACTTGACCACGACTAAGGGACGCGGCTCCTGCCTAACTTTGGGGGTCCAGAGGCAAGGGGCGTCTGGACCCCCAAAATTAGTAGTTCAAGACGGAGTCTCTACGCGGGAATCGTTCGGTCCATGGCCCTTTATGGGGCGCCAGTGTGGGCGCCGTCACTGCGTCAGCAACCGAAGGCCTAGCTGAACGCATGCCAGAGGGTCATGGCAATACGGATGGTGCGGGGGGATACCATACGATTTCCCACGAAGCGGCGAGCTTTCTTGCTGGCCTGCCACCATGGGATCTGGAGGCAACAGTCCTTGCACACATGCACGATATGCGCGTGGAGATGCAACGCCGGGGTAAAAGTCCGCTGCCGCGACAGGTCACGGCATGGCGGACAGAGCTCCGGCGGGATCTCATGGTGAAATGGCGTCAGCGAATATCGCAACCCAGTGCTGGGCACGCCACAATTATGGCGGTAAGTCAATTATGGCGGTAAGCCACGCCTCAAAGAGGGGCTTTGAGGCGTGGCTGGAAAGACCTCATGGCGTTCTCACCTTCCGCAAGACGCAGGTTCTCACCGGACATGGTAAGATCGATTTTTTTGCATCAGATTCGTGCGGAAATAACACTCGGGTGTCGCCACTGTGCGGAACGCCCGAAGGACACGGTGGAGCACACAGTGGAGGTTTGCCCTGTTTGGGCAGAACATCGTCGTGCCCTCGTGAGGGCGATCGGAGGCAGCGATCTCTCGCGCCGGGCCTTGGTACAGGCCATGGTTCGAAGCGAGGAGGAGTGGCAGGCGGTCGCCTCCTTCTACGATGCAGTAATGCTAGCATAGGAGGAGGCCGACCGCATCAGGCAACAGCGCTCACAGCGTCCCAGCCGCCGCCGGGATTCCGATCCCGATTTCCGGCCACCATAGGCGCGGGCTTGCAGACTGCGAGCAATGGGTAGCTCGCTGTTCGACCGTCCAGGTAACTGTCTGGACCGAGCCCAAGTCGTCGACGGCGCGCTCTATCCCCGCACGCCTCAAGGAGTTGTCAGCAACAGCAGGGGCCCAGCCGGGTCGAAGCCTTCTGGGGACAAGGTTGTCTGAAAGGGAAGTTCGGCCCCAGTACGAAAGGCAAGAAGGAACAGGGTGGGTTTTTTAGTCAGTAAGAGTCAGACATTATCTCCCACTCCGCCCAATGGCTGGGGATGTCATTTGGATGATTTTACCCACCAAAAAAAAAACACGACTATCTGACCCCCCCCCTAGCGCCAAAGCTGGATCCGCCCTTGATTGGCAGTATATCCTCTAACAGTCTACTAAGTGCTAAGATAGTTTTTAGAGTACCTATACTTTTTCGGGTTCAAAATGTCTTAAGCGCCATGAATTTCGTGTCACTTACGCGTTTCGTTCAACATAGTGTAACGTTTAAGGTGTAGGTACAGTCTACATTACACCTGAGTCGACTGAAGTGATTGTTCGGCACGCCTAATCTTGTGCGTAATACATAATTATATCGATGTTTAAATAACATATTGGTTTCCAGAAATTAGATTAAGTAATTAGTGTACGCAGTGAATTGGCGAGGCTTAAACACAAAGAGCTTTTCTGGAAATTTAGTTTTTATAGGAAAAAGTCGAAGCGGTACCTATCCTGTTAAAAATGTCTGGTTTACCTGTACTTATATCGGTATATCCTTCGCCAGCGAAGTACAACAAAGAAAGCCACTCTATAGCCCATTTTTTGGCCACAAAATTATATCCCTGTGCTTTATGGAGATAATTTCCTCCTAATCTATCTTGCCTACAGCTAGAATTAGGGTTACCAGGTCTTCGAACCGAAAAGATGGACATACTCCTATTTAGTCGGACATTTGGACAAAAAGGCCGATATTTTTTTGAAGTATATCATGACATTTAATAACAATAAAGTTCATAAAATCTTTTTAAATTCTAATGAAAAAAACGTTAAAATTAAGTGATGTAAGTGCTAGACTAATAGCATGTCTGCTCTGCTTGTGCTAGCGAGACAAGGTAAAGCAGAACTCAAATGACAATAAATTCTAAACAGAGCGCCAAGTGCAAGTTTGTTTTACGTGAACGTGATCGACACGTCCGGTGCTCCGATTGGCCCGCTTCTGGCTCTTAACCAATCAGAGAGACAAATGCGGTAAACGTTTCGATAGAATTAACGTAGTTAACAACTCGCACTCGACGCACAGAGGTCACCGGCGCGTAGCCAGGCTACGGAGACGGTAGATGGTCTTCATCGGGCTCATGAAGGGCCTGGAATAACCTCTGCTAATAACCTTGAATTTTATAACCTTTTCAACTTTTTGAACTGTCCTTTTATCTGAAGCATTCATTAAACCCCAAGAGAACGCCGGCGTTCGTTCTCATTGTCGTTCTTTTTTTTTTTTTTTTTTTTTTTTTATAATGGTAAGGCTCGCCTTTGACCACAATCTCACCTGATGGTAAGCGATGATGTGGCCGACGATGGAGCACGCTTGCCTAGAAGCAATCTATTCACTCTTGACTTAAAGACCCCTAGGTTATAGCTATCAGGAAACACAGACTCCGGCAGGGAATTCCATTCCTTAGCTGTACGCATAATGAATGTACTCGCAAAACGCTTTGTACGTATAGGTGGGATGTCCACCATGTACCGGTGGCGCAACGCCGTACGTCTTGTGGTCCGATGATGGAACGGACTTGGCGGAATTAAATTGTGTAACTCTAGAGCACACTCCCCGAAGTGTAAACGATAGAAAACAGACAGGCTAGCAACTCGGCGTCGATGCTCAAGACTTTGGAGTTTTGACTTCACAAGAGCATCATTTCAATAGACTCTAGTGCATCTAGCTGGTATTTGGCTGACCCATCCCAAAGATGAGAGCAGTACTCCATACACGAGTATTCTATTGTGTCTCTAATTACGATATTCGAATGGTTAAAAAGCCGGACGGGGAGACTCCGCCTAATTTGACCGGACACGCAACTAAAAAACCTATCCGTGTCCGGTCCGGATTTACCCAGACGCCTGGCAACGCTAGCTAGAATAGCTCTGTACCTCAATAGATAAGGACACAGCGAGCGGATGAGGCCCCCCATCCATTCTCCGTCGAAGTCTTTTGTGCTCAAATTCTTTGCATTCATTCTGAAGAGAATCGCTCCCCGCAGCGGTTATTAGGTATAAAATGATTACCTGTATCGCTAAGTGATTCTATTTCGGGAATTTAATAGGTGTTGAAATTTTCTTTCGTGAAAGATTTTAATATTTTTTTAATAAACGTTATTTAATTTTTAAGTGGAAGAGTGTGTGAAGCGACGTTGCGACAACGATGTATTAAAGCATTTTAGTTCTAAAGGTTTTCTTGTATATTTAGTGGTTTTTTTGAGCTTAATAATATTTTTTATCTTTATCTACATTTTCCACGTCCACTAACGAATTTTAAACAAAAATGGCAAAGTAGTAATAAAGTGTAATAATAATGATATAGGTAATTACTTTTTTACACCACCTGCTCGATACTGGCTACTAACAAAAAAAAAGAAAATAGAATAAAATATGCTTACTGACGGGAGCGTTATAGAAAATATATGAATTTTGGAGTAGTGAATTTTGTTTGTTTGATGAACTTGTAAATATAATACTAAATATTTCTCTAATATATGATTTGGTCGACCAAATTGTCTTTTAATTATCTCACAGATGGTGTAAAAAGTAGAGTATGCAACACGGGGATAGAGCGGTCTTTGTCTTGGGCTGCTTGAATTCTTCACTTCACTCAGGTTTCTTTATTAACTCCCTCGCTATAGATCCCTCACTATCGTTCGGGATTAAAATCAGCAACCTTCGTTTCGTTCGGAATTCAACATGCCGCCCGCGACTTAAAGACACTGCTTTATCCCTAGTCACATAAACTACTATTTCAAACAAAGAATTAAAGAAAACTGCATTTGCAAGCCTGACTCGCTCACTGAGGGTTCCGTAGGTACAAACTTAGCTATCAAAATAGTTCAATTCCCGTTTAGTCGAAGTTTATTCCGAATCTTATTCATAGACTATTTATTTATTTATCATTTATTTATTAATACTTTATGCACATTACACTGTACAAAGGCGGACTTAATGCCGTAGGATCCGTAGGGTCCGGTAGTAAATCCGTTATCCTAGAATACTGAAAGGCATGAAGCAAGGTGTAAAGTACC
Organism: Mythimna ferrago; assembly: GCA_910589285.2. NCBI lineage: Eukaryota > Metazoa > Arthropoda > Insecta > Lepidoptera > Noctuidae > Mythimna > Mythimna ferrago. The sequence goes on along the minus strand of OU342677.1, from coordinate 25,622,933 downwards.
TAGGTTTTCATTTAATAGCGAGTGTCAAAATAAGCGCCTAAACGGAGCAAAAAGTTTGTAATCCGTTTAGGCGTTTATCCACACCACGAACGCTTGGGTTTTCGCTTGGATGCCACAAACGGCCACATCGTTAGATTTTTTTGATTTAGAAGTTTGATTTTTACCGCGGCTTGGGGTGGCGTGGCAGACGAGTATTTGATATTATTTTCAGATGCATGTACCTCTAAATGGCGCCTAGAGTCTAGGCGTTCCTGTGTTCGTCCGTCAAGGCGAAGGACCTTGACAGACTGGCAACAAATTGCAATAAGGGTTCCGTTTTGCCAGCTTAAGGCGTATAGTCCCTTGAACCATCTGGCCGAAATTATGTGAACGCAACTCTCGCACTCGCCAAGGCGGCAGTACACAAATCTGTGCATTTATTTGCGGCCAGCAGCGCCCGGAAAGCGCTTTAAATCCATTTTCTCTGCGAGATATTGATTGATTTACATATGCAATGTTCACTTTGAAGAATATTTAACCACCAATTTTTATGTGTAAAAATGTTTCTAAAGGTCCAAGCCGTTTCGAAGGAGTAGGGAAAAGTTGCGAAAAGTTGCGAAATTGCTAAATATTTTTTTTTGACAAAAGTATTAATTGCACGAAAAAATCAAATGTTGATATTATTGTTCATGAATCTATAATAAACATATATTTTTTTCAAACCAATTGACCAAGCCGTTACGGAGGAGTAGGCCTCAGAAAATCACTGTTTTATGGCACTTTTCGGGCGCTTGGCCCTTAAGCTAGGAACCTTAAAAATTTGTCATCTGACTGAGAGCTCAACTGATAGAATAATTTTTGTGACATAATAATATACTGTCGTGATATTTATTCGGCATCGTTTCAACACACATCTATCGAACACATCGATGATCGAACACAACCTACCTTTTGTTCCTGCAATCTGCATCTTACCTTCTAGGTAATCGCCTCGACGTCGAGCAATGGGTAGCTCGCCGTCCGGCCGTCTGTTTATGGTCCGAACCCAGCCCAAGTTGACGACAGCGCGTGGTGTTCCACGTGCACCTTGTGGTCCTCGAGGAGGTCCAGCAGGGTCGAAGCCTACTGGGGCCTTGGGTGGTGCGAAAGAGAATCCCAGAGCCCTGGAACGAAGCCAAAGAAGGTACATAGGAGTGGATTTTAGTCACTAAAAGTCTGACACGCTCTCCCACTCCATCCTGGGGCGGGAGAACTCATTAGATGATTTCACACATAAAAAAAACTTTATACAAAAAAAAAATTAAAACCGACTTCAATTTTAACACTGAAAAGTACAATAAATATAACTTTAATTTCGGAAGTCGGTGTTTCTATAATAATAGTTTTGTCTCTTCGTTATTTAATATCTTCGAAATTCATGATCAGATCATAACAATATTTTTAAGGGACCAACTTGGAAGCATAGGTAAATTACAATAAAAAAAAAAAAAATCAGTCCACATACCTATACAAGAATCTCCTCCTTTTCGAAGTCGGTTAAAAAAAAACTACCTTGTGTTTTTTTCTTTGTAATCGCTTAAAACAATCACTTAACTGAAAAAAGTACCCAGTAATTTGTACCCAAGTAAATACAGCAAAAACGAAAACAACAGGTATCTCATCCCTCTTGTTTTCCGTAGTAAGTGGAACTCTAAACGGTATTAATTCCTCAGTTGGACCCGAGCCAAGTCCGCAGCCAGGTGCAGGCAGATAACGTATGGATTTGAAGTTGGGCCCGCGACTTCCGACGGCCAGGTCAAAAGTCGGGAACGTGGGGAAGCTATTCTTATATCGCTGGATATTTGAACGTTTAATTTCCGTGGTGAAATAAGGTGTTAGAGGAGCGAAACTGTGTTTAATATAATATGAAGGTGCAAAGTTATGTGTAGTGTGGTGCTTGGTGTTGATTGGTATCGATGATTTATAGTGAACACCTTTTAACTGCAATAATACATTTTGATACAAGTGCTGTGTTATAGAGCCGATGGCTGCAGTGACATTTGCACGTGTATAGTTATCGGCACGAATATTGAGCGCTCGGCGTCAGAGTGGGGATCGCTTTGCGCATTCCATACATTGGCGAGCCAATCGTCGTCGTTGTTAGATACATGCAGCAAGCGCAGGGAACGAATCACGAGTGAGGTCTATGACACGATGGCGCGGCGAGCCAATCACTGACATTCTCCGCCCCCGCGTCTCACGTCGCACCACTAAAGACACCGAATATTTGACTTCTGAGCAACTTGAAGCTAGCGCTCAATATTCGTGCCGATAACTATATCAAACGATTTTTTTCAATACACTTATTAATAAATGGAGGTTGACCGGCAACTCGTGGGGGTCAACCCGCGCCCAGCTTGTTAAGATAATTGTAAAAACATTGTGGCGGGGAGAGCACGCGCACTTTTCTGAACTAAAGCGGGAAACAGTCTATTGCGGGCCTAAAAGCGGTGGGATAAGAGCGGGTTTTCGAGTAAGTCTATTGAAAAATATCTACATAACTTTTCAGGAAGCACAAATAATCTAATTAGACCTTTCTTATCATGTACTTAATTCAAATATTTAAAAATATTCATTTATTTCAAACACTTATTTCTGTAGGTTTTTAAATTTTCCGACAACTTTTGACGCGCCCCGTCGTGCACAAGTTCGATCGTGTATGGTTTATATTTCGGTGTGTATGCGCTGGAATTGCACAACTTCATTCCACCAAGTCCGTTCCATCATCGGACCACTTGACGTAGGTACGGCGTTGCGCCATCAGTACATGGTGAACATCCCACCCATACGTAAAAAGCGTTTTGGGAACCCATTCGCGTACAACTAAGGAGTAGAATTCCCTGCCGGAGTCTGTGTTTCCTGATAGCTACAGCCTAGGGGTATTTAAGTCAACAGTGTACAGGTTACTTCTAGGCAAGCGTGCTCCATCGTCGGACACATCATCGCTTACCATCAGGTAAGATAATGGTCTAACGCAAGCATTTAATAATAATAAAAAAAGGTTATCACATCAAACTAACTCGAGCAAGGTATGCATTCAATACGTATAGGTGGCGCTACAAGTAGGTAATCGAATTAAAATTGTACGTGATACAAAATACCTAGTGCGCTACGAGCTTTTCTTTCACGAGGTTTTTACGCGAAGCCATTTCTATACATGCTGACAATGTATTAATCCAGGTGTTTTGTGAAACTGTAGGTACACTTTGTGTGGATACTGGCATGTGTATTTTTAGTAATAAATTAAGTTAATTAGGTACAGTTTTTTTTTTTTCGAGTTGTTCGGGATATCAGCAAACAGTTGGTCGACTCTTCGCGTGACCAGAGGGCTGGACTCTTCTTCAGTCAACGAATCGCTGGCAGCATTGCCACGCTGGATGGCAATGCTGCCAGCGTTCTGGGCACTTTTCTCATTGACATCGACGTGGACGAATTTTTTGATGCCCTCTGAGTTTTTCCCGTTTTTCAGCCTTTTTTACTCGTTTGTACATATTATTATTTTAAGTTTGTATATATATACCTAGTGATTATTTATTAGATTAATTGAAAAAAAAATATAGGTTAGGTACCTACTTATAACTACTTATAGTTATTTGATATTCAAAACTACCTCTATATAACGATTTAGGGATGTTAAAGGTTGTACTCGTATTGAATGAATTTTAAACATGATAAAAAAAAACATCTAAATAAATAAAAAATATTGTCATTATTCGCTTTCAAAATTACCATCAAAATACGATTTAAAGCAAAAACGCTAGTATACTTAAGGCGTATAGTTCCTTGAACCATCTGGCCGAAATTATGTGAAAGCAACTCTCGCACTCGCCTAGGCGGCAGTGCGCAAATCTGTGCATTTATTTCCGGCCAGCAGCGCCCGGAAAGCGCTTTAAATCCATTTCTCTGCGAGATATTGATTGATTTACATATGCAATGTTCACTTTGAAGAATATTTAACTACCAATTTTTATGTGTAAAAATGTTTCTAAAGGTCCAAGCTGTTTCGAAGGAGTAGGGAAAAGTTGCGAAAAGTTGCGAAATTGCTAAATATTTTTTTTTGACAAAAGTATTAATTGCACAAAAAAATCAAATGTTGATATTATTGTCCATGAATCTATAATAAACATATATTTTTTTCAAACCAATTGACCTAGCCGTTACGGAGGAGTAGGCTTCAGAAAATCACTGTTTTATGGCACTTTTCGGGCGCTTGGCCCTTAAGATAGAACTACACTGCTCACACGTCGTGTGCCACTCACGCCGATCTGGGCGTACACATTTTATATGGAAACACGACTTGTAGAGCTACATTAGACCCACGCCACGCGACGTCGTTCTACGTACAAATCAAGAGTGTTACACGAGTGCGTCGGTCTAATGTAGTTCTGCCCTCCTAGCCAAGTTACAACCGTTTCGCTTGCGCCGAACGCTTCGAGTTGACCATGCCGCCAATTCTTTTGTTCTGACCACGTGACTGAGCGTTAAGACGACGTCATTCCCGTACAGTTAAAGTTATCTACAAGCGTTAACTATTGCAGATTAGCAACTTGGCTAGGGGTACTGGCTTTACTATACTTGAGTAGAGTGTCGAAAACGAGACATAAAAGTTGTACCAACGCTTGTATATCACAATCTATGCCGGAGACACTTTTGACGGTTTTTCTACCAGTTTTATTTACATCGGTACTTGGTATAGGCACAAAATAGAAAGGCCTAAACCACAAAAAAGATAGGTACAGAAGTCAATCTACATTCAAAGCGCGCTCGAGCAACGCACACATAGACACCGCTCACGGACATGATATCTCGGCGAGCCTCGGCCCGCTCGTCGAACAGTTCCTCATCAGTGTGCCTCTACCGAGCGTAGGTGTAAAAAGTGAAGTAAATACATGAGATTGACTTCTGTACCTATCTTTTTTGTGGTTTAGGCCTTTTAAATTGACCTTTTTGGTTCACTCACATCGACGTGCGATTGTCCAACAATAGCTATTGTGGACTGAAATAGTCTTTAGACCAAAGGTTCCCAATCTTGCCCCTAACACGACCACTGACACTTATTTTGACCTAGGACCACTTTCGCAGAGGCGTAATGTGGAATATTAGAAGTGGGCGAAGGCGCATCAGCGAAGCCTTTTTCTTTCATTTTGAAAACGAGACAGCGACCCGTTGCAACGCATTCGGTCACATCGTTACCCACCATCAAAACTAAAAAAACAAATAAAAAAACCTCGTTCTTAAAGAGGGCTCGCATGTGCGAGGCCCCCACGTTTAGCTACAGTTTCGTAGGTAGGCGTGGGGGCCAGTTGCTCTTTCTTTAATATCATTGTGGGAGCAAGGTGGACGTAGATGTGTGCAAGGGACCAGATAACCAGTAGTAAAAAAATCGTTCAATTTTAAATTAAACAGATTGTTAGAATGGGTTACTTCAGTCCTGGAACGCAAAAGGCAACCAAAGGATTGTGGTATATTCTACTATGTTTATAGGTGCAGTGCAACTGATCATATAAAACACAACAATTCTAATAGAAACTTAATATCAGTTAAATTCAATGGAAGTACCATTGAATTTAACTTATATTAAGTTACTGTTATTTCTTTCAGCTGTAAAGTTTCAAATTTCAAACTTTTCACGGACTATATTTTTGCTTTTATAGACCACTAGCATGTCCGCAGCTTTGATATCCGCAAGAGAACTAAGGTTGCCGACATAGCACGAAGAATTGCCAAACTTAAGTGGCAATGGGCAGGACACATTGCTCGCAGAACAGATGGCCGTTGTAGTAGCGACCGCGTACCGAAAGACACAGCGCTGGATAGGCCTCCTACGAGGTGGATCGATGACCTGGTGAAGGTTGCGGGAAACCGATGGATGCGGGACGCACAGGAACGTTCGTTGTGGTGACGCTTGGGGGAGGCCTATGTCCAACAGTGGTCGTATATCAGCTGAAATGATGATGATGATGAGACCACTAGCGGTCCGCCGTCCACAGAATGCTAATCACAGCATTAGACAAAAAGTGACAGCTAATGTTGGCTTGGATTCATTAGCTCCATATTTTATCAACACAATGTCCTATCACAGAGATTACTCTATCAAATGCAGACACGCAGGTGTTAAAAGATTTGCCTGTTACTACAAAGAGAAATAATTGCTTTCCACACCGTGTTAGCTAAAAGTGTCGATTTAGCAAGCAACTGTTAACCAGAGTACTTTATTTATAAATTATAGCCACTTAAAGCCCATTGAGGTTATAAAATCCAATATTTTATTGCCCATTCACAGCCTTTAGAGGCTTCGAACGGAACTTCCTTTAGACAATCCTTGGACTTGTATTATTTATTGGTTTTTATATTAGTTTATATAGATATATCATTAGATATTATGCACTTATTTGGTCAGGCTACTTCATTGATCAGGTCTAATAGCAAGAAAGAGCATTTATGAACTTGCACGTATATAATTTTCTCTACGTCGATAGTTACTTTCGTAATTCAAAGACATGTCCGTCTCTAACCCGTACTGGACCCGTGTGGTGAATTATGGCCCATTCCCTCTCCTAGATTGGAGGCCTGAGTGAGACCCTGCAGTGGGAATATTTAAAGGCTGATTACCTATGCTTATGCGATGGCTAGTCTCCGCTGAGATTGGTCACCACGATCGAGTTTCAAGAGAAGGATTATTTCTGCGGCCTACCCAAATGTCCTTTGCTTCTTGAAATCGTTGAGCTCCTTAGTAGTTGAGCTATACGAATACTGACAAATGCTTGCACTGACTGGATAGGTCAACTCAAATCTGTGTAGTTCTTTCCTCAAAAGATCTCAGATAATAATTTGCATGGTTTTCATATGATTTGACCATTACATGTTTCCTATATGGACTTAAAAAGAGAGTTTGATCCCTGAGTTTGTTTCGGTGCTTCTTCTCAGGGTGGTCAGCTAGGAAACAGCGGCTCACCTAGTTTAAACTGACGAAAAAATTAACGTGTAAAAATGTTTTTAAACAAACTATTTGCAAAATAAATATCATTTATCATATTCAGAAGTAGGTAACATTAGTTTCCCAGTTAGACCCCAGGGCCTGCACGGCTTCTGAGGCTTGTGTCCGGTTGAAGTCAATGAGCAACTCAGTCAACTGAAAATAACTGACAAGACAAGATAGACTCACCAAAGTGTACGACTTGTGGTAAAATTAAGGACGCAATATTTGCTCAGAGTGTTCGGAATGAGGTGAAAAGAGACTCGGTACTAGGAAGTTTATATTAATAGAATGAATAATCCTCCTCCTTGCGTCGTATTCCTCAATGCTGAGGGTCATGACCTCCCTGCTTCAAGACTTTAACTGATCAGATCCGTACCGCTCTTTATTCTACAGTATACAATGCTCTTCACACCGCCAGAGACAGGAACAGATGGAGGAATATCACAAAAGTTTAGAATGAATAATACGTAGTAGTCATTCAGCGTACTTTAGCTGATCCGGTGTAGGAAATGGTGAAAATGTAGTAGCTGCTACTGCCACAGTCATAACACCAACTCCTTCAGATGCCAAAAGATATGTGGATGTCGTGGCTAGGTCTTAGAAATATATGTATGACCATGAGTGTTAATCACTTCATGATGTGCCAAATTATAACTGGTCAGATAGTTCAAACGTTAATATTTGATGATATGTCAATGCTTGTTTGGCCATATCATTGATGTAAGATTTCTATGATAATAAAAGGTCTAAAGAGAGTAAAACTCCCAAGCTACCAAACACAGAGCTGCATGGCGTTATTTGGCGAGAAAGGCGATGGTACAGGACTCGAGCGAGACATGACGGCGACCATTCTGTCAAGAGTGTATGACTTAGAAGAAGAGAAAGAAAGTAGTAAACAAGATTGAAATCATCAAACTTTAACGTTTAAATCGATTTGGTCAGTTTTTTTTTAAGTTTAGGCTTTATCATGGAGTGATCAATTTCCAAGATCTAGCCCGACATCAACTACAAACTAAGTATAGTTACATATCAGGTTGTTATTAAGTGAATGATGATATTTTTGCTTTATACAATGGGTTTGATATTTCCTGTGAGGAATAAGAAAACTTTTAACAAAAATAAATAAATAAAAAACTGACTGGACAAGTGTGAGTCGGTCTCGCGCCCTGAAGATTCCGTACAAACTTACTTACCTATGTAAATAGTTCAATTTCGGAGTCGTCAGAAGAATGGAGTCGCTGAAGATTTTTACGAATCGCACAAAAAAAGTTTTTTTTGACGTAACAACTAAGGATCATGGCGAAGTTCCGAACAAAATTTTGCTGGCATTTTTTTAGCGTCAACTGATGAAAAATATCCAATTTATACAGATTTTTCTAAACAATTTTTTTTCAGACATTACTATTAATAGAATCCTTATATTAAAGATATTCCAGTTTAAAGTTGATGAGATTACGTATATTATGTCAATAATACCTACGTACCTCCTTAAGAATTTAAAAAAAGAATTTTTGACCGAACGACAAGTTGTCATGTCATAATGTCATGTTTATCCAGAAAAAAAAAATGATAGGCCATGATTATTTACTATAGTATAAAATCTAGTCAATTCAGTTTCGAATTATGACGATATTTTTGCATTGCCCAAACTGGCTATTAGCATGATTTCATAATACGTAGTAAATTATCTCACAACTATCATGGTGGTAGATGGTGGGGATATATGGGTTTTTTAAGTCAATGATGTAGACGCTTAATAATTTCATCAACAATTTCCTCGCCGTTGCTCTTTACATTTTTCAAATTTATTCCCATACTTGTGCTATAAGACCTTGCTTTATGTTAAATTTCAGGATTTTAGATCAACGGGAAATGCCCTATGAATTTTGATTTCCACGTGAGTGTCGAAATGTACATTTTTTTCCACATAAATCGAAGTGCTTATCTTTTTTTCTAGTTTGATTTTCTTACAGCTTCAAGAGTCCGTACACCTGAGTAAATGGTTTTAATTTCAACTCGATAAAGTAATCCTATAAGGGTTCCATTTTTTTCTTTGAGGTACGGAACCCTAAAATGAAAACAAAAAGATAACCGGCTAAATATAAAAATATTTACATATCTAATTACTGTTCCAAGGAACAAAGACATAATGTTAAGTCTGCTATTTGAAGAAAAGGAGACGTAATGTGTAGACTATTGTAGTTTTTGCAGTATAATATCTACTAACGACATTAGTGCTAATGTTGGTAATTGTAAGGACATGACATACCTCAACCTTGTCTCGAGGTCAAGGCTAATGTAATGACTTATGGGACGGTGGGACATGTCCAAAACATGGTGGACTTGATCTACAAGATGCCTGCCAGAATATAAATTACTAACTTTTGCCCGTGGCTTCGCCCGCGTACTTAAAGTTAGCCTATGTCATTCAGGAATATAACTGCTTTCTATCGGTGAAAAAATTTTAGCAATCGGACCAGTACTTTCAGAGATTACCTACTACAAACAAAAAAAAAAAACATAAAAACAAACTTTACCTCTTCATAATCTTTTTAATGTAGATAATAAATCTACGTCCTCCAAAATAGTAAAGTTTTGGTGCTTTTAACTGACTGAATTATGCATGTGCTGATATCTGAAATACAGACTTGATTATCTAGTTTAGACACAAATGTTCACACATCGCACATAATTTAACTACAATTTCAACATGTCTACAATAATTTTAATGTGTTGTATTTTTTGAAAACCATGGGTTTATTGTTATTAATATGTAACTACTGTTTTTATCTCAGGAAAAATCACCAAACTTAAGTGGCAGTGGGCAGGGTACATTGCTCGCAGAACAAATGGCCGTTGGTGTCGAAAGGTTCTGGAGTAACGGCCGAGTCCCAGAAAACGCAGCTGCATCCGAGATGCTCAGGTCCGTTCGTTGTAGTGAAACTTCGGGGAAGCCTGTGTCAAACAGCGGATGTGTTTCCGCTGAAATAACGATAATAATCTCAGGACCGGGGCCTTTGGAAGGCGTACGTATCTATTATTATTACTTAAGACATATTGAATATTATGCATACCTACTGCATCCATGCGGGTCCAAACACTGTGTCTATTTTAGGCATATGATCAATGCAGTTAATTTTTAATTGAAATCTACACTTATATATAGAATAGCCCATTTAAAAGTGTATGCTTGTTGAGTATAGGCTATAAAACCACTCGTTACAACTAATAGAAGCAGAGCAGTAACCAAAGATGAGGGTGAAACCGCGAGGAATCATCATCATCACCAGCCTTTTTTTAATGTTCCCACTGTTGGGACTCAAGCCTCCTCTCTAGGAGAGGGAATGGGCCGTAATCCACCACGCGGGCCTAGTGCGTGTTGGTAAATGTTACATGTCTTCGAATTTCTGGTTCTAGGACATGCTGGTTCCCTCACGATGTTTTCCTTCACCGTTTTGAGAGCAGTGGTGATGAAATAAATTACACAAAGTAATGCGCCTGGCTGGGTTCGAAACCGCGAGGAATGGCTAGTAAATAATAAAAAAGTCACTATTTTCAATACAAGGTGTTCAAAAGAAGTTATAATAAAATATTACATTTATTTATAGATGATTGAAACTCGTTCAAGACCTTTGACCACGATATCTTACCTGCCGTGAACTTCCGTTCAATAGAAATTGGGTTCTTTTCAATATTTTTAGGCTAGTTTATTTTGACATGGCTTTTTATTTGTTACCTACAACATACACCGTTCATGTTGATAAGGTTTATTCAATTTTGTTACAAGTCTTCCACAGGGGTATATGCTTTGCCATCAAATTATTTAACAATTTTAAAGTTATTTGCCAAATATTTTCACTATTACCGGGATTGGACTAATAACGTAATAAGTACTAACTAAATTTTAAGATTGTAACATATGTTTAGGTTGATACTTACATCTAAAATTGGATCATTAAACCTTTTTCTTAAGGTGAGAAATCATCTAATAACTTGATCTGGGTGGAGCGGATGTCAGACTTTTACTAACAACGACTATACTTGTGTGCTTCAGATGCCCTATGCGTGCAAAGACTATAAGTGTCCAATGGAGTTGATTTCTTTCTAAGAAAAAATACTAGATAACATTCTGCCATACTGAGCGGTATGTAGGTTATTGAACATTAAATTTGTTCCCAAATTGATAGAGAAGCTTTGTATGCAGCTTTGTCAATCGAAGAGTAAGTCTCCATGATTGACAAAGCGGCTTAACGAAGGAATAAACAGATCCAGTCGTATCGAGTAAAAATAGAACAAGCGGAAATGGCGAATGACGCGCTCAATCCGACTACGGTTCTAATTGCATCCTAACTAACAATCAAGAAATTGTCAACGGCTATTATGCAAACTTAATAATAAACGCCTCTGTTAATGGTTCCGTACTTGTTCAGTAGTACGCAAGCGCCAAACCATTCGAAATGTAACAGGTACTGTGAACTCTATGGACGCTTTTGCTCAGTCGTGCTCAGTCGCGAAATGTCAGGATAGGCGCGCAGGCGTGTCGCCTGTTCCTCGTCAAATAATTCCACAACAATCAAATAAAAAAAAAAAATAAACGTCAAATAAACCCCGCCAATTGAAGGTTGAATTTCAAAAATGGAATTTGATTTTTGCTGTCATGGGATTCCAATATGGCGTGATTTAGTGAAGATGTTTCGGTTAGTAAGTGGCGTGTATTGACTTTTCGTGTTTTGTTTTGTGATAATTTGTGATAGCGATGCCAAGTGGATATGGGTGTGATAATGATAACTGTTTGTGGGATTGGATTGCTCAATGCATCGGACTCTATGGTAAGTTGCACATTTTAGAGTTCCGTACTTATTTAGTAAAACCCTTAAGAGTAAGAAAGCACGCTTGCTTTCCTATTTCATATACCTGCTGGTATATGAGCATAATTATTACTTATCAAAATTTTAAAGCTCATTTAAAGCTAACTGGCTGAACACTACGAGATAAATTCGATAAAAAAGTAATGTTAAGTTTAAGGCAATTCAGCGAAATGCTCAAAAATAATTAGAATTTAATTACTGGAACGTTTCTTCAAAGACAAATTCCTTTTATCAGAAATAGATACTAAGAATTTCAACTGCTTTATCCTTTTATCTCTAATTGAATAGCATATTCAGTTTATAGAAATTAATGGATTTCATAATCAAAGATTTTATTTTGCTCAACTTTGTTTTACTTTAAAAGATTTCCAAGTAATAATTTCATAATTAATAATCATTTATCCAGTGATTATTATTTTTTTGCTAAGACCGATGTAAATGCACGTGTAACCGAATAAACCGCAGAAGAGTCTTCGTCTCGGTCTTCTGCTAAATATTCTAAAATATATTTCGTAGCTATAAACCGTCACGTAGACAAATTGTTTTAAGTCTGGAGATCACGTATTCCAGTGACACAGCTGTGTTCGTTTAGATTTGGGCAGACTCTTTTCCGATAATTTTAATGAATTGATTCTGATTGACGAATTTATTGGGCTGCAGTTAGAATCAGTTAGCAACATCATTGTTATTATCTAAACATGATCAGACAATCATCACTTGATTGAACTGGTAGCTGCTTATGATTACACTGTAAGCTAACTCCAAAATGGAAAGGAAATTGACGACAAAACTGATGACCACACTATGATTACACTCCTTTATTTTACAATCCATTAAACTGAAGATGTCGATATCCTTTTATGAAATAAATAACAAGTTATAAATATAAATTGAGACACGTTTTGGCTTTTAAAGCTCCGGTTAGCTTTCATGAAACCTAGACTCGAAGCTTTGCTAAAACGTTCATTAAAGTTTCCAGTACGATCGGTGGTTTCGCACGAAGCAATTGCTATTTGAAATTGAAATATGTTTTGCATTTTGTTATTGTTGATGTTTTTAAATTTTAGGACTATAGAAGAATATAAAAATAATTTGCTTGTCTTAATATATACTTACAAATGGTAATAAGTTAGGTATATTTGTTATTGGAATTAATGTCTTCGTCAGACGATGGAACAAATATTGAAACAAGTCTTTTGTAAGTAAAACAAATTTTTATTATACGGGCCTCGTCAAAATACGTTAGTATCTCGATCACATCAATATCCACAGCACTACAATCTTCATTAGAAATCTTATGAACTTCAAACAAAAGACTGTTTTCATGTTTCACATTCATCTAGCTTCAAATATACAATTTAATAACAAAATTATACAAACAGCCCAGTCTTAAAACAGTCTCGTCAAAATGTTTCATCTCAAAGATTAAGCTTAAGGAGACACTCGTAACTTTAGAAGATTTTAGACAAAAGATAACGTCAATTACATTAAATTCTAGTATCGTAGCTCTTTGTAAATCGATGTTCGTTGTAGCGTTAAAATAATCGCACGTCAATTTGTTATTTGAACGGTTTTGCTGTTAGGGTTCGAACATACGATCGATTTTCGGTGTTTAACTAACGGGTAATGGTTCCTTTTTTTCGTTGTATTTTCTAGATTAAACTTCTGTCTTGGAAAGCGGTCCAATATCTTTTAGTGAACGATTTAAAATGTCATAATCTTTACCAATCTGAGCGGAAATGTTAAGCTTAAAATTTTCGTTCCCTAATAGATGATTATTATGCACCCTTGCAAAGTTTGATCGATTGTCTGCACCTGTTTCTACGTAGATATATGTACGTTTCATGGATATTTTTTACTGTGTCTGTGTCTTCCATTGGTTTGTTCCATTTTCCTTGTTTCATACATACACTTACGTAGGTACGATATAATCATTCGTAAAGAAATAAAGTGACCCATTCTTAATTCAGTTTTGAAGAAAATTCAAAGTAGGTAAGGTTAAAAGTGTCGTTAATCTCTCGCGAAGTCGTATATTAAAGAAATATGAGATGAATATTAAAAAAAAATATGATAGATCTTTAAACGGCATCAACCCAGTAACCTAGTTTCCTATAATTCTTATGCGTGGGAAGATTACACCTGATACGATTCCCATAATAATCTAGAACCATCAAATAATAGATATCGTTCGTCTTTTCGTGGCTGAATAATATTAGCCACGTGGATCCTTGGCCTTCGAGGGTAATCTGTTGGTTGTGGTTATCATCCTTGTTAGTCATTACGGATTATCAGCAGCCGCAAAATCTGACACCACTGTCAAGGGGCCCCGTATAACTCAGTTACTGGTTCGTGGAGATCAGATAGGCTCCATGTAAAATACTGATAGGTACTCAGCTGCATCTGCTTAGATTGGAAACCGATCCAAGATAATCGGAAAAAGTATTGGCAGAATTATTGTTCGTTTTCCTGATTATCGATGATTCTATAATTCTTTTTTGTACATTAGATATGAAAACAATTATGCTAATGTGTATTTTCCACGGCATTATGAAAACATTTATATCTACATAATTCTAAAAAAGTGTTGTTGCATTATGATCTGTCATTATTGATATCGATTACGGTTCTATAGAAATAGTGTCTTTTTTAAAGTTGCATTTTGTTGACTTTACATTGATTTTACGAACATTGTAGCGACCAGTTTAGCAGAAGAATTATTATAACAAATATGTGTTTACTTACTCACTTACTCAGTTACTCCTCACCATTTCCTAATGTTGCTACTACACTTTAAAACTGTTTATACCAAACCCAGCGTATTACTTACACAAAAATACACAAATAACCTTACAGTTTATTTTGATGGGCCGTCTAAAATTACACACTATATCCTTCAACAGTACTAATATTGGGTTTTATTCCGGAAAACATTAATTCCTACATTTGAATCATAACAATGAGCTCTTCCGGCGATTAACAACTTTATGATTACAAACAAACAATTCCTTTTAATTCATATCACATTCTGACTGCGAAAATTTATCGTAATAACGTTCATAAAGTCGTTTTAAAACTGGAGAGGAATGTATGAAGAATTTTTAAAGTAAACAATGTTGCTACAGTTTTTGCTGGTGATGCGAAAGCTCTTTGTGAAATAGACGTAATTACATTAAGTTCTGACTTCAAAGTGACGTCTGGCCTAGACGGTTCATCTGTCGCTGTAGGGCCGATCAATGCACTGGAAAATTTTCAGATTTAATTATAGGTCTGGGTATATATAAACTTTTGCCGTAGATTTATTGCGTAGCTTTAATTTCATTTTTTGCTTTAGGGTTTCGTTGCGATGAGGTTAATGGTTTAAAGCAGTAGTTTTTTTTAAAGTTATGTTTTGTGTTTAGCGAATTCTCCTTTAAATATTAAATGTTTTGTAGGTTTTAAAAACTCTTTTACACGGTTTTTTTTGTCAATTTAAACTACTTGAGCCCATTGATTCCTAACTACCGTGAGAAGAAACACAACAAGAATCTTATAAAGTCCATACAGAAAACATGTCATGTTCAGTTCATATGGGAACTATAGATTAGTGCCCGAGATAGTCTTTAGAGGAAAGAACCACACAAAGAGTGGACCTGTACAGTCAGTACCAGCATTTGTTAGTATTCGTGAAGCACAACTTAGGACTACTGAGGAGCAAAACGAATGAAAGGAAATGTGGGTAGGTTGGGTAATAAAGTATTCAAACTGCCAGATAACCGTAAAAATTACAGGAAAGAAAAAACAAGCCACAGTAAGTATAATACACATTCACACTAACATCTTTTTTTTATAAAAATGCTAGACTTCATAAAGTAAATATTCAAGTCAAACTTAATTTTAATAATGTTTAATTGTAAAATAAGAATGTAATCATCAATGTTATCTCGATTATAAATTAGGTGTCTTAAACTAGTACGCTTCACCATATTTGATTGCATCACTGCTTACCTTATAGCGGGATCGCAGTCAAGTACTAGAATATGTTATTGAATAAGAAAAGAAAAAAATACATATATATGTAACCAAGTAATATATGTAACACATGATATGATTTAAAAGAGTATCCATGGAGTTTCTTGCACGTTCTTCTCCATAGAGATCTACGCTTTGGAACGTGCAATTTAGCTTCACTTTTCTTGGAATGACCGACATTTGACAATTCAAAAGTGCCTGCAAATGGTCTATTTGAAATAAATACTTTGATTTTGATTTTAACTACAACAATATTTTGAAGCATCTAAATTCTAAGCCTTTTGTCCTCAAGATGCTCTTTTGTAGTAGGTATATATTAGTTCTTGAATATGATTAAGAAGTCTATTATTACAAAATCTTTCAATCCTTTCCACATGTATCATTAGCCTGTTCAAATCTAAACTAATATTGTTTCAAAATCTTATATTTATCGTGATTAATACTGACACAGTTAGGACTTCTCAAGATCATGCCTAAAACAAAATTCTAATCCAATTACAAAGGCGATGCGAAATTTCTAGTTTCATTTAGGCGCTCGCGAAGCCTGATGGCTGTTAACTCATAATCTGATTATGTTATTAGTTGAGAAATCCCGCTTAACGTTGTCGGTGGCTGACGATTTCTTGGCTTGGAACGTTTATAGTTTCAGTGTTAATTTTGGATAGAAGGTTGGAGGATGTTTATTAATTGTAACTTGGTTTACTGGTTGGAAGTAGGCTGTGGCTGCTTTACTAGATTTAAAGCCAGGGATGGTATGGAGTTCAGTAACCGTAAGCGATGCTGTCTGATATCATCATCTTCCTGCCCTTGTCCCGTTTTATTTGAGGTCGGCGCTACAATAAGGGACATTTAGAGACTATGAATACTATAGCACCTTAGATCAACGCGTGGGCCACCACTCAGTAATCTGAAGGTGAAGGTACACCCGCCAGGGTGTGTACAAATAAAACCATTCCCAGGAATGGTTAATGTCAAACTGGTGGCCAAAATTCTTTGCAACATGTTCGATATTTTCGGTTAACCGAAATAAAAGAATACTTATCCATAATCGAAACCAATGTAATAAAAGTGACTATTGTCATAATTTCTTAGGGTTGAAACTGATTATAAAAACAAACTGTAATCTAGATTACAAATGAATGTCAAATCTTGCTTAATATCCGTGATTTACACTAATTTCATAAAGAGGTAGTTTTTTTTTATTATGTGTTTTTTATTTAATATAATGATATTTATTTGCAAATAGGTTTTATAGGTAATCTCTAAATGTACTGGTTCATTTGCTAAAATTTTTTCACCGCTAGAAAGCTGCACTTGTATAAAATATAGCCTATGAAAGGAATAAATCCTGACATAGGTTATATTTTATACACGTGAGCGAAGCCGCGGGTAAAGGCTAGTCCGATATAATTTCATATCCGAAACCAGTATAATATTATTCCTATATCCGTATCCGTATTTTGAATCGAAATTTCATATCCAATACAACCTTGTATAAGGCTAGGTTAAGTACCAATTACTGGTTTACTTAGACTGTCTCCTGTAGGAAGCGTTTCTTGTTAGACTGAATGATGATGTTTAAGGTGCAGTCATTTATAGGTCGATAGAGTCCCATCTTGTGGTAGGTAGGTAGACCGAGGCGTAATACATTGGATCAATTCAGAATGTATGAAATGAGAAACAAGTAAATTAAATAAAATTTTAAACTGGCTGGTCTCCGAAAAGATCTTTTTCTTAGCGTGTCAAAATTAAAACTAGTTAAATTCCTTGCCTGTCCACTGATGCTGTCATTAGGTCCTTACGTGAACAGGAAACAAGACACGTGACGCAGGACGGAAGGTGGAACATGGTATGTGGAGAGGCGCCGCACAAACAATGGGAATCGTTTGTATTGGTATGGTCATGTAAAGACGTGGGATGAAACGCATGTTACTAAACGAGTTATCAGTATAAATTTGGATAGAAGGAGAGGGCTAAAGAAAAGATGGCTAGATTTGTGAAGAGTATAAAGAAAGAAAAGGGAGTTAGTGACAGTATGGCAGAGGCAAGGATAAAAAGGAAAAAAAGACGTATTGAACCCATCATAAATAACAAGGGACATGGACAAGATGATGATGATGATGGAGAGTCCCGTCTTGTAAGTGGCCCGTGGTGAGCGTGCTAAAGTAATAACTGCAGTTCAGGCGACTTCCAAGGTGTTAGTAAAGCTTGCTGAGGTCGTCCTGTGAATGGGTGACCTTCTACACGTAACGAGGTAACTCCGTGTCACAGAAAGCGCGGTAAATCTTTGGTATCATCTGTTATTTGTAGATATTTGGCAGTCGTTACGGATAGTCAGAAACCAGGATGTCTGACACCAGTCTTGCCAAGGTTTATCGAGTCACCCAATTACTGGGTAGTGGATGGAGGTCAGACAGGCAGTCGCTTCATGTAAAATATTGGTTTTCAGCTGTATCTGGTTAGACAGTAAGCCGACCCCAAAACTAACTAAGGGAACTAAGGCCACGGGAATTTCTGAAAGGGATACCGCGGTCCTGGAACGTAAAAGGCAACTGAAGTAGTCAGGTGGGCTTTAGTCAGTAAACGTCTAACACGTCCTCTAGCTCCACTCCCGAACGGGAGAAGTCATAGATGATTTCAAACCTAAAAACACAAAGTATGGCGAAGGTTAGGCAATATGCCTAGGCTTCACATGCCTAGACATGATACAACTTGATGTATGATAAGGTGCATTTATATTTTAATAACTAAACGATCTCCTTGATCTAGCAATTTTTCACAATTCTCTAAAGCTCAATTTTACTTTTCATCATTATCATGAATTCAGATGAAAGACGTCCACCGTTGGACATAGGCTTCTCTAAGTGTCACTACAACGAACGGTCCAGTGCGTTTCGCATCCATCAGATTCCCGTGACCCTCACCATGTCATCGGTCCACTTTGTGGGAGGTCTTCCAACACTGCGTCTGCGATTCTGCTTTTACTATATGTAACCAAGATCTATGTAACTCATAATATGTTTTAAAAAGAGTGTCCATGGAGTTTCTTGCACGTTCTTCTCCATAGAGACCTACGCTTTGGAACGTGCAATTTAGCTTCCCTTTTCTTGGACTGACCGACATTTAACTATTCAAAAGTGTCTGCATATGGTCTATTTGAAATAAATGTTTTTGACTTTGACTAGTTTCAAGTTGAAATAATTCCTCTAACTTTTCCTTGACTCTCACCAAAAGTAATATGGCAAAATAGTTCCAAATATATATTACATTTCTTTTCGATCATATTCTGATTACAGTTACTAGTTTATCTCCCAATATAGAAATGTTTCTGGAAAGTTTATATCCGAAAATAAAAGATGATCTAATATCTTGATATTATTTCTGTCTTACAGGGTTAGGGTTCCTAAATAATTCTTGAGATAAATTGAGAACGGGGCGGCTATTTATGAGAAAAAAGGGGTTGAAGAATAATGCGACATGTTGGAAGACAAAGGGTACAATAAAATTACCTTGTAGTGATAAGATAATCTGGTTTTGAGAGGTGTGTGAGATATATTGTGATGAAAACTGTTATAGTACTTCTTTGCCCATGTTGTAATTTTTGTTTTTTGACTTAGCTTTGCACTGTTTGTGCAAGCCAGGGTCAAATTTAGAAAGTTTTTAGTCACTTTTAGTTTCATTAGAATGTGGGTGTAATGTTTTAGCAGTATTGTTCTGTGTTGTTTTATGTATTTAAAAGCAGTTTTCTTTGGGCTTCGCTGAGGTAGTTAATACTATAATAAATAACATTCCTAGCTCCATTCATCAAAAATTGGTAAGGTTATATGTAGGGGGTACAACTGAAATGATTTCAAAAAAATATTTTCCCAGTATGAGGCTACTTCATCATAAAGTGACATATTTATTTTCTATTTTCACACGAATGAAGACGCTGACAGAACTTCGTCCATATATACAGTACAATTCACGAATGATGGCGGCCGTGAAGTTAGCCTTTGCGAACGTTCGCGCATACTACACTCTTCTTGCACACGCTCGTCGCCATTTGGTTCCTAAAACACGTTACTGCGCAGCCTTCTGCGCAAACTTCACGGCCGCCATCATTTGTGAATTGTACTGTATCTATTTTTAAATTCATGGAATTCTGATTAATTCTACCAGTAGTCAGGAACCAGGAACTGTATCCTAGCAACGATAGTCGTTGCTAAGTAACATATCGCGGTAACAGTAAATCAGTCAATTAACTGGTTAACAAATGGTGTGAGGATGTGCAAGATATTGTGATTAATTGCCCATTGTTTCATTTACCAACCAGTTTTAATTAATATATGTGGGAAGATTGTGCGAATTCGTTTCGCACAATCTTCCCGTTGCCGTCATCTTTCTGCCCTTTTTCCATGTTATTTGGTGTCGGTGTAACGTACGTACGTACGTTAAGTTTACGTACTTTTTTTCTTCTATTCTGTCGTATTACCCATTACGCCATCACTAACTCCCTTTTCTTTCATATCACTCCTCACGCAATCCATCAATCTTTTCTTCAATCAATCAATCAAATATATCTTTATTTTCAGAATAGTGTCCATATAGTGTTAATAAAAATACATAAAAAATAAACTTAAGAATAAATATTAGTACCTATCTACCTACTCTAACACATGCAGAAGATTATTTGATATGGATATGTATAATATCCACTACCTCCATAGTGGACTATCTAACTTACAAGTTTATAAGGTAGCTGCTGAAACTATCCCTCACCCTGCGCTTCAACGAGGCTTTGGCTTTCCTCTCCCTTCCCATCCATCCACAATATACTCATAACTCTTCTAATAATATGCGTTTCATCACTCTTTTTCACATGACCATACCAAGATAAACGATTCCCCTTCAACTTTTCGATCACTGGCACTACTTTCAAACTTCCTCTAATGTTCTCATTTCTCACTTTATCCATTCTCGTCACACTGCACATCTATCTCTATATTCTTATCTCCGCTACATGCAATTTTTTTCATCTGTCTTAATCTTTTTTCACAACCCAATATGGTCTTGGTCTTGTAGATTTTACCCTTAAACTTGGGGGGCATCCGTGGGATGACCTTGTTGGTCACAAATTGTCCCAGTGACCTACCACCATATCATTCATCCAGAATTGATGTGCTACGTCTCGGTCTACCTAGATATCTACCACAAGAGGAGACTCTATCGACCTATAATCTATTAGTTCATCCATCTCTTTACAGCATTGAGCTGTAAAAGAGATGGATCCATGATCCAATCTATTTCGAAATTGTGTCTGTTGGAAGTATTAATTTGACTTTCCCATATCACACCTAATCTACCAACATATGTAATCGATTAATAGATTATACTCATACGTTTTATTCCACCTGATTGGTTTAATACTTTGTTTTACAATCGTATACACATTTAATGACACTAAAATATGCTTCTGCTGGATAGTGATAATCTGCAGAAGAACCTGTAAATATGTCGATACTTAAGTATTTTAGCTCTTTTTTAGAATTTGTGCGTCTGTTAAATTTATAGATATCAACTTATTCATGCCTGGTGTTGGTAAGGTAAACGCAGTTATAAACGAACCATCGAAAATCTACAAGTTTTATTGTCCTATTAAAGTTATATGAAATCTTTAAGCTTCCAGAACTATCACGATTTTAATTCTTTGAACGTCAATTTTTTTTTTATTGATATGCTTGCGTTTCGATCACTATGTCACGACGATGGAGCACGCTTGCCTAAAGCTCACTCTTGACCTTTCGAATACCGTAATTAGAGACACAATAGAAAGTCAATGAGAGAACGAACGCCGGCGTTCGCTTGAGGTTTAATGAATTAATTACCTCGCAGTATCACTGCTATTAAAATCGAAATCGGACCACAAGACGTACGATGTTGCACCACCGATACATTGTGGATATACCACCCACACGTACAAAGTGTTTTGGGAATACATTTATTGTATGTACAGCTTAGGAGTGTAATTCCCTGCCGGAGTCTGTGTTTCCTGATACTACAACCTTTACTGGGAGCTGGGAGTCTTTAAGTCAAGAGTGAACAGTACCCCAAGCCAATTCGCTAATCTGCAATAGCTAACGCTTGTAGAAAGCTTCAAATGTACGGGAATGACGTCGTCTTAACGCTCAGTCACGTGGTCAGAACAAAAGAATTGGCGGCAAGGTCAACTGGAAGCGTTTGGCGCAAGTGAAACGGTTGTAACTTGGCTAGGGGGGTAGGTTACTTTTAGGCAAGCGTGCTCCATCGTCGCTTTCCATCAGGTCTCTCCTGAACAAGCGCGAGCCTAAAAAATGTTTTGTCGTATCGAGACATTGCCAAAATTGTTATTATAATCTTTATTGAACTTCTCGGAAACTTACTGACCTCTTAGTCTTCTAAAACGAAGCGGACCCTGAGTAGTGTGGTCTTTATATCTTAGTCCATAAGTTTGTAAGTATAATGGACAAGTTTACCTCTCCTATAACTAGTAAAACTTTATTTTAGTTCTTTCGAAAGTTTTGTCGTATCTTCCATGACAGTGTTAGTGATGTAGGTTTAAGATTTAGGAAAACTGTTTTGTAGGAGTGTGTGATGGCACAAAATAGATAGGTACGGAAGACAATCTCATGTATGTACTTCACTTTTTATAATACGCTCGGTGGACGCACACTAATGAGCGTTTGAGCCGGAACTGTTCGACGAGTGGGCCGAGGCGCTCTGAGATATCGTGTCCGTGAGCGGTGTCTATGTGTGCGTTACTCGAGCGCGCTTTGTATGTAGATTGACTACTGTACATATATTTTGTGATGATGGTCTTATTTATTGAGATTAGATTTATTCTTTAGCCAGATGACCCGGCGAACTTCGTACCGCCTAACAGTCAATGAATTACTGATTGCAATGAAACAAAGCCTAAATAATATATCAAGTTTACGTATAGATTTTTAATGTAGTACACAGTAACTTGGCAGTTCATTTACAAAGGCGAGCTTAATTCAACAATGAGTTTTCGCCCAGCAAACCTTTGAGTTATAGAGAGGGATCACATTAGAGGGTAGGATCCAGTGTGCAATATAAACCGATATAAATAAGTCTAATATATTTATAAAAATATATGTTGCAGTCTACTAATGCTATTGTCTAAAACTTTGTAGTCGGTTTAATTTTTTTGTAAATAGTTTTTAGGGTTCCATACACAAACGGCAAAAACGGGATCCGGATCCTATTGCTAACTCTCCGCTGTCCGTCTGTTTGTCACCAGGCTGTATCTCATAAACCGTGATAGATAGATAGTTGTCGTTTACACAGATGATGTAAGTATATCTGTTGGTACTATGACTATAAATACAGAATAAAATAAACTTTTACGTGGGGCTCTCATACAATAACTTTTTGCAGTTTTTTTTTGCTACGGACATCTTTGTGCGCAAATCCGACTTGCAATTGGCCGGTTTTTTTGTAAATTGATTTTTATTACAATTACCGGAACGGATCTTGAGCGCTGGCTTCAAGTTGCGCAGAAGTCAAATATTCGGTCTCTTTAGTGGTGCGAAGTGAGACGCGGGGGCGGGGAATGTCAGTGATTGACTCGCAACGCCGTCGTGTCATAGACGTCACTCGTGATTTGTTCCCTGCGCTGCTGCATGTATCTAACAACGACGACGATTGGCTCGCTAATGTATGGAATGCGCAAAGCGATCCCCACTCTGACGCCGAGCGCTCAAGATCCGTGCCGGTATTTGTACACACTTTTAGGTTGTGGTACCCCTCAGTTAAATCTAAGTATGTATCTATACAAGTTCTAGAGTAAGGTACTTACTACTTATAGAATACCTACCCTCCTTTTTTTTTGAAGCTGGTTAAAAATTTACTTGGACTCCTCTCTGGATCCTGAATAATATAAAACAATCACGCACATCCTTAAGAAAAACTTTTTTTCTTTATTGGGCACATCAATCAGGTCTCTTTCAGTGTTATAGAATCAATTCCGTTCAGTTCATAGTTGAGCGGCGCTGTTCAGGAATTCAATAGACATTCAGCTTCATTCAAGTATTCAGACTGAGACGTTCCTCGTGTTATTACGAGGTTTTATAGGTGACGGAACGACGCCGACGCGATTTTTATTAAATATTTTTGAGGAATTTTTAATCAAGTATTAACTTAAGCCTACCGTCCACGGACGCGTAGCTTCTTAAACGCGTATTCGTCATTATATGCTTGGTGTACGCCTGCGTGAAGCTTATACCGGCCATACACCATCTTTTTTTTTTTTTTTAGTTACTACCGCGCCAATATTTCAACATATTATGATAACAATATAATATATAATATTCCACAACTATCACACAACGCCATCTAGTCTCAAGCTAAGCAGAGCTTGTGTTATGAGTACTAGACAACTGATAAACACACTTATATATTTCTAAATACATACATATTATAGATAAATTACACCCAGACACAGAACAAATGATCGTGCTCATCACACAAACATTTGTCCTGGGTGGGAATCGAACCCACGACCTCCGGCA
Organism: Mythimna ferrago; assembly: GCA_910589285.2. Lineage (NCBI taxonomy): Eukaryota > Metazoa > Arthropoda > Insecta > Lepidoptera > Noctuidae > Mythimna > Mythimna ferrago. The sequence goes on along the minus strand of OU342677.1, from coordinate 25,598,508 downwards.
TAGCAGTCAGGGTCACTAACCACTAGACCAACATGCCAGTCAAAGTCTTACCTATCGTTCAACCGGTTTGACGCTACGGTCTGTAGTTCCATGTGTCAAACCTGTAGCGTCATACCTGGGCCTCAAGTCTGCTATTACAATAGTGTCAGAATGGTCTATCACTAATTTCATAATTGTTGATTTTGACAAATTTTGGTAATCTACTAATATAATGGCGTCATTATGACTTTCCAATGATCAACCAATGACACTCCACTGAACGAAATTACATAGAGTGGTAATCTCGTACATAATGATGAATGAATATCTGACGTATGCGATAATCTACTAAAGTTGTAACAGTTGCTTTAATCAGTGACCTACCATTAGAACGTCATTGTGCAGTCATTGTTTTTAATAAGTTCGATATTGTCATTCTACCATAACTCTATTACGAGACCATTGACCGATCAATGATCGATCATTATGAATTAGCAGATTACGAATTTTTAGCAAAATGACAATGGGATCGTGTTGGAATGACAAGTTTATGAAAATAGCAGACTCGGGCCCCTGTAGTGTCAAACCGATTGGACGATAGGCTGGATGGTATATGGCCGGCATTATAGACAAAACTTTGAAATTCTGTAGACGAAACGGCAGCGTTTTTCCGTTGTGTCGCGTCTATTAATGCTACGCATCTGTGGACAGTAGGCCATAATTTTGTATGAAAGCTTCACGCAGGCGTACACTGAGCGTATAATGACAAATACGCGTCTATAAAGCTACGCATCCGTGGACATTAGGCCATAATTTTGTATGAAAGCTTCACGCAGGCGTACACTGAGCGTATAATGACAAATACGCGTCTATAAAGGTACGCATCCGTGGACATTAGGCCATAATTTTGTATGAAAGCTTCACGCAGCCGTACACTGAGCGTATAATGACAGATACGCGTCTATAAAGCTACGCATCCGTGGACATTAGGCCATAATTTTGTATGAAAGCTTCACGCAGCCGTACACTAAGCGTAAAATGACAGATACGCGTCTATAAAGCTACGCATCCGTGGACAGTAGACCATAATTTTGTATGAAAGCTTCACGCAGCCGTACACTAAGCGTATAATGACAAATACGCGTCTATAAAGCTACGCATCCGTGGACATTACGCCATAATTTTGTATGAAAGCTTCACGCAGCCGTACACTGAGCGTATAATGACAAATACGCGTCTATAAAGCTACGCATCCGTGGACATTAGGCCATAATTTTGTATGAAAGCTTCACGCAGCCGTACACTAAGCGTATAATGACAGATACGCGTCTATAAAGCTACGCATCCGTGGACATTAGGCCATAATTTTGTATGAAAGCTTCACGCAGCCGTACACTAAGCGTAAAATGACAGATACGCGTCTATAAAGCTACGCATCCGTGGACAGTAGACCATAATTTTGTATGAAAGCTTCACGCAGGCGTACACTGAGCGTATAATGACAAATACGCGTCTATAAAGCTACGCATCCGTGGACAGTAGACCATAATTTTGTATGAAAGCTTCACGCAGGCGTACACTGAGCGTATAATGACAAATACGCGTCTATAAAGCTACGCATCCGTGGACAGTAGACCATAATTTTGTATGAAAGCTTCACGCAGGCGTACACTGAGCGTATAATGACAAATACGCGTCTATAAAGCTACGCGTCCGTGATCAGGCTTTAGTTATCAACACCTAAACTATAACTAAAGTGACAGTGGACAGGGCACATTGCTCGCAAAAAAGGGTTGATGGGGATGAAAGGTTCTGGAGTGGCGACAGCGATTCGGAAGACGCAGCGTTGAAAGGCCTCCCACAAGGTGGGTCGATGATCAGGTGAGGGTCGCGGTGAATGCAAGTTGTACGAGAGCGGTCGTTATGGCGACACTTGGGAGAGGCTGAAATGGTGATGATCATGATGATGATGATAAAACGATACGATACGGGGAAATAATGATTGTCAGCGGGATAGTTGGAGTCACCGCAGCCATGGAAAGCAAAGAGCAACTGAATGAACTCGGTTGGGCTTTAGTCAGTAATAGTCTGACAAGCCTTTGCGCTCCGCCCAAGAGCGGAAGAAGTCATTGGATGATTTCTCACCTAAAAAAAGACAGACCGCTTTTATAATATTATGTGATTGTGTCAATTATGAAACGAACTCCTCTTTAGTTTAAAACCAAAACTTTGAATTATATTACGACGTCTGTATTTCTTCTTCGTCGCTTTATCTAAACATCCTAACCACTGATAGATATAGAAGTCAATCTATATGCAAAGCGCGCTCGAGCAACGCACACATAGACACCGCTCACGGACACGATATCTCGGAGCGTCTCGGCCCGCTCGTCGAACAGTTCCGTCTCAAACGCTCATTAGTGTGCGTCCACCGAGCGTAGGTATAATAAAAAGTGAAGTACATACATGAGATTGTCTTCTTTACCTATCTATTTTGTGTCCTAACCCTGGTCTGTGAGAACAGCCATCTGTTTTCGATCGATGTCCTTCTAAATGACAGTTCTTATGAAAATTAAGTTCCTGTGATCTATCCATAGCTCGATATGTAGGGTGTTAGTTTATTGTTCTCTCCAAAAACGAGCAATGTAACATGTTTTATAACTCTTTTATACCTGCTTTGCTGGTTCATTGTAAGTTCAGGGGCTTTGTCACATGTTGGTGAATGTCACAAGTCTTTATTCGAAGACATCTGACATTCACCAAGCCTCACTGGGCCCGCGTGGTGGTTTACGGCCCATTCCCTGTCCTAGAGAGGAGACCTGACTCCCAGCAGTCTTCTTCCTGCCCTTATCCCATATTACTTGGGGTCGGCGCAACACGTTTTCTTCTTCCATTCTGTCCTGTCACCCGTCAAACTATCACTAACTCCCTTTTCTTTCATATCACTTCTCACACAATCCATCCATCTTTTTTTCGGCCTTCCTCTCCCTCTCCATCTATCTACATGTATACTCAGAACTTTTTTAGTAATATGCGCTTCATTCCTCCGCTTCACATGACCATACCAAGACAACCGATTACCTGACTCCCAGCAGTGAGAACATTAAAAAGACAGGCTATGCAGTGGCTTTACCATAACATGTTAAAATATCAGGCGTGCAAGCCAGAAAGAGAGATACACCCTACACAGCTCCATTCCTTTAACGATTCAGTTTAGGTCGTAAAATAGAGCTCGTGGTAGAGCAGGGGCCTTACCATGACGTGTTAAAATGTCAAGCGTGCGAGCGAGAAAGAGGGATGGAGCCCACCCTATATAACTCTCTCACCTTTTAACATTTAGAAAGAAAGAAAGAAAAGAAAGATCAGAATTCAGTTTAGACCATCAAATGGATCACGTTAAGAGATTGTGGTAGGGCCTCAGAGTATATTACGATTTACTTGAGCTTCATTAGGCTCGAGTTCTTGTTTTAGAAATACACGACTTTGTGAAACTCTGATTTAAAGTTTTATTTACGAATTAGAACGCTGATGTTTCGATGAAGCTGTGGATTATAACAGTGAAGGTAAATATGATTATTTAGCGTGAATTCCTATGCGCAAATGGACCAATGATTTAAATTCTATTAAATTAAAATTAAATTAAAAACTCTAAGAAATTGTATAAAATTTCCTGTTTCTATTTGTATTACTTAATCTATCTTTAATTTTACGTTACATAATCAGTGAAATTGTCTATCTTCAAATCTGTTCCCTGCTTGCTGCTTGCTTTGCTTGCAGCAGCTGCTGTCTTCCCGTCCTATTATAATTTAGGTGTCTTCAAGGTTAGAGTGTATAGACACTTTGACGACACAATAGGCGCAGTGATTGAGTGTTTGGCTGCTGTGCTATGGGTCGCGGGTTCGATTCTCGCACGGAACAAATATTTATATGGCCTACAGATAGGTGTTCTGAGTTGGGGTGTCTTGTATATCTATGTGAGTTTAGATGTTTGTGAGATAGAGGAGTAATTCCTAGTGTGGGGCAACGTTTTTTAATGATGAAAAAGAAAAAAACTTGTGCGATTCACCATCAACGATTGCATCACTTCTTACCATCAGTTGGGATCGCAGTCAAGCATTAGCTTATATCATTTACTAGCTTTTATCTGCGGCTTCGCCTGCGTGAAAAAATTAGCCTATGTCCGTCTCCAGGGTCCCAACTATCTCTGTACCAAAATTCATCCAAATCGGGTTTGCCATTTAGGCGTGAAGACGTAACAAACAAACAAAAAAACAAACAAACTCACTTTCGCTTTTATAATATTAGTAAGGATAAAAAAAACCTACACTTTCCACAATCCTCGGTCCTACGCAAAAGAGAGGTAATTTCTTTTCAAGGACCACAATCATATCACAACTCTCAATAGCCCTTCCAACATCATCTTCAGTCCACTCCAACCCACTTCAACCTTACAAGCCCTCTTATACCAAAATTATCCCCTACTAATTATGTCTTAATTCGTAACGCACAAAGAAAATGCCTATTACCTACTCAAACTCCTCCCCGAGTCTTGCGTGGGATGGAGTGGGAGGGAGTTATTTATGTAAGTACATACTATTTGGAGGATAAAACAACGCTTTGTGATTTATGAATGGATACCATCAGACGGATTATTTTTAGATGTCCTTGTCTCCTTTTTTTTTGGAACAGACAATTTTTAGTATTCGTCTTGGAGAGTAGTTTTTAGGGTTCCGTAACCAAAAAACAGGATCCTATTACTAAGACTCCGCTATCTGTCTGTCCGTCTGTCACCGGGCTGTATCTCATAAACCGTGATAGTTAGACAGTTGGAATTTTTACAGATGATGTACTTCTGTTACCTTTGTAACAACAAATAATAAAACAAATATTTATGTAACAAAAACGTTTCTTTTTTTTTTGCCGTTTTTTGCTACAGACGGTACCTACCTTCGGAACCCTTCGTGCGCGAGTCCGATTCTTACTTGGCCGGTTTTTTTTTTTTAAAAACGTTGTCTCATGCTAGGAAATAAAAAATACTCTTAGAACGTAGGTGCATTCAGAAAAATGTAAACTTACACACAACCTAAGATACCCAGAACATCCGTATAATGTTAATGCTAAAAAAAAAACAAGTTTTGAATAAAAATTATGTTTTCATAGCAAGCTTATATAGCACAGTATACGTGTATAATTAATACTCGTCAAGACGAATCACAAGAATCCAAACTCGACAGGGTTGTGTCGTTTAACTAGCGAGTTCCTATTATATGGCCACCTTCCGGTTCCATCATCAGATCAGCTCCATGTCATAATAATTTTGTATTGTCATCTGATTGACACATGCATGCAAAATTTCAGCTCAATCGGTAACCGGGAAGTGGATCAAATTTAACTTGCAAGATTTGATGACAGACAAACATCGGGACAGGTGAAACTAAATAAAAGCTTGTAATAAAAACAATTCGAACTAGAGTTACATTGTTAAAATCATTCCAGTAGTTTTTAAGTTTACTAACAAAGAAGTTTATTTACAAACAAAAATAGAAATCTTTCTCTTAATAATACTAGTACTAGTACAGTACAGATTCTGTCCCGACGAAACAATCACTGGAGCTGGCAACAATATCTTTGTATGGCATAGTAAAGTCCCTAAACGTCAGTGAATTATTTATTCAAGAATGAAGAACAGCAGATTAGTAAATTATTAATTAATTCTAGTATTTTCCCCAGAGCTTCTCGTCGCTCCTCGCTTAGAGCTTTTATCAGCTAGAGCAGTTATTTCAAGAGTTATAACAATCTTTAAAGAGACTTAAAATATTCGCGCTGTTGAGACTCGGGCCTTCTCTTTAGGAGCAGGAATAGGCCGTAATCCACCACACAGACCAAGTATGTGTTAATGTGATAATTATGTCTTCGATTTTTTAGTTCTAGGACACGCCTGCTTGACTGCTTCCCCAAAGTAAAACTTCTGCCTGGGTTTGGACCTGCGATGATATCATAAATCAAAGCCAGCACTGTTCTAAAGATAGAGCAGTAAAGGAAAAAGATAAAAAATATTTAAAAAAACCAAGCTTTTAAAAATTTTACGCCATATTGGATTTATTGTGTAGTACCTAGTTTTTTTATGTTTTTAGGGTTCCGTACCTCTCAACGACTATCGCAACCCAGTGCTGGGCACGCCACAATTATGGCGGTAAGTCCCCTCTTTGAGGCGTGGCTGGAAAGACCTCACGGCGTCCTTACCTTCCGCATGACGCAGGTACTCACCGGACATGGTTCGTTCGGGAGTTTCCTGCACGGGATTCATGCGGGGGTGACGCCCGGGTGTCGCCACTGTGCGGAACGCCCGGAGGACACGGTGGAGCACACAGTCGAGGTGTGCCCTGCTTGGGCGGAGCATCGCCGTGCCCTCGTGGGGGCGATCGGCGGCGGAGACCTCTCGCACCGGGCCTTGGTTGAGGCCATGGTCCGGAGCGAGGAGGAGTGGCAGGCGGTCGCCGACTTCTGCGAAGCAGTAATGCTCGCAAAAGAGGAGGCCGAACGCATCAGGCAACGGCGTTATCGCCGCCGCCGTCGCCGGGATTCTGATCCCGATTTCCGGCCAACGTAGATGCGGGCTTGCGGACAGTGAGTAATGGGTAGCTCACTGTCCGGCCGTCCGGTAACTGTCCGGACCAAGCCCAAGTCGTCGACGGCGCGCACTGTTCCCGCGCGCCTCAAGGAGTTGTCAGCAACAGCAGGGACCCAGCCGGGTCGAAGCCTACTGGGGCCAGGGTTATCCGAAAGGGCGCTCGAGCCCCGGTATGAAGGCTAGAAGGAACGGGGTGGGTCTTTTAGTCAGTAAGAGTCTGACACTATCTCCCGCTCCGCCCAAGGGCGGGGGATGTCAATGCATGATTTTTTCCCATCATTCCGTACCTCAGAAAGAAATAACGGAACCCATATAGGATCATTTTGTTGTCCGTCCGTCTGTCTGTCTGTCTGTCAAGATCCTTTATTTCGATAACGCGTGGAGGTATCGAGTTGAAATTAAAACCATATACTCAGGTCTGCGGTCCCTTCAAGCTGTGAAAAATCAAACTTCTAAGTTAAGGAATAAAAAAGATACGGCCGTTTATGTCGCAAAAAAACGTATATTTTTAATACTCTCGAAGATCGAAATTCATAGGGTACTTCCCGTGGACCCAGAATCCTGAAATTTGGCAAAAAGTAAGGTCTTATAGCACAGGTGTAGGAAAAAATCTGAAAACAAGTAAATTTGTTGTTACGTACGTTACAAAAAAAAAAATTGCAATTCGGAAAAATTTCGAGACTCCATTCGGGAATTGTAGTTTGCACTGAACCCTTAGTGCGCGAGTCCGACTCGCACTTGCCCAGTTTTTTGGCACAAACCCCTTTCATCGATACTCATCCCATATCATAGGAGGTTCATAGAAAGTAGGTAATAAAATAATAATAAACACATTTTATACGAGGAACCTATTTTGTTAGTAACAATATCATAAAAACGAATGTTAGTAGGTATTAACAAACACAATTACACAACTACACGTACCCATCTTTGCAGCATGGGCGACTCTGTGACTCTCCGCCTATCTGCAAAAAACATTCAGTACAGTGTAAACTCTCACATTGATAAAAAAATTGTAAAAAATAGAGAAGTACAGCTCTTCAGATACTTTGATCGCAAATCTGTTTGGAACGGTATCCAGGTCGGACAAATTGTTATTGGATTTTTCAGTCCCGAAAAGTTTTGTTTCAAACGGGCCGAAGTTGAAAATTGCATTCTCTATGAGAAGTTTATAGACAACCATGCAAGGCAGTTCAACATTTAGGACATTACTCACCTCGTGCTTTGGAAAGCACTTAAAGCGTTTTTTTTTGCGCACAAATTCTTCTGCCTTCCCGTTCGACTATAATTTAGGTGTCTCCAAGGCTAGAGTGAATAGGCTCTTAATAAACTAGTGCACCTCACCATCAACGGTTACATCGCTGTTTGCCATCAGGTGACATCGTAGTCAAGCACTAGTTTATATTATTAAAAAAAAAACCCAATCGCACTTTTTGCCTTTTTGAATTAAAACCAGGACGTCACGCTCAATAGTCGCACTTGTGACCTCGAGACCAGCGAGGGAGTTATCAAAATAAATGTATGCTAGTAGGCAAGGCATACTCATTTATTTGGCATGACCTGAATTTCATTTCTCCAGGGAGTCTGAAATTCAGTAAGTACCCAAGTGAATCTTACTCTATACAGTAACATATATGCTATGTCCTTGAAACGTCAAACATGTCTCAAGGTCACTGTAAACGAAGATCCAGGTAAAGTTCAAGGTCATCTGTCGTGTTACCGAGCGGTTGCCCTTTTTCTTTCATGGCTGTCTTGAGAGACAGGTTTAGTGTTCGTGGGTTATGATGAATTGCTCAAGTTCGGTAAAAGGGGTATTGGAGAGGGCCCTTTGCGATAAGAGCAACCTTCTAGTGTTCGATCTAAGTTTCTCGTTTTTCCAGTTTCGGCAAAAAAACAAGTTTCGGCTTAGATTTGGTATCGAAAATCGGAAATTTTAAAATGGAAACCGAAACAGTTCGAGAGATTGTACCGTTTTACGATCTCACATAATATAGTCTGTTTAAAAAGTCAAACGACTTGGGAATTTTGTGAAATATTTAATCATTTAAAAAATACTTATATTCGATACTTTTTATAAGGTTCTTCTATTAGTAAACAATGATCAAGATCTCTTAATCAACCTTGATTATTGAACCAGTGTTGATTACATCAGATTTCATTTTACCCTAATAATTAGCCAAGTCGTTTGACTTTTTAGACAGACTCTATTGCGAGTATGTTACACTTTATTTTTTTGTCATTATTTCATATAATTTTAACAATAAACATTGTGTTGACCATTACATATAAATTAATATTAAAATAGAATTGTCACATGCAGAAACAATATTAATAGAATTAAAATGAAATAATTATATATTAGTCTCTACTATTTGTAGTGCAAATAAAAATACCACAAGGTATTTTTATTTGCACTACAAATAGTAGAGACAAAATAATGAATACAATATATGATTTCAAATAAAAACATCTTTTTTTGTGGTGAAAAATCATCTAAAGATTTAGCTCCACTTGACTCCTCTGTAGCGAGAAACGAGAGGGTGGTTAAAATTTTACTGATTAAAACACACCTGTGTTCTTCGGACCTAAGATTGTGATTTTTTTCCCCCTAAAAACCGTTTTGCTTTCAGCAGTGAAAGTAAATAGGTTATTTCCTGGCAAGCGAGTTCCACCATCAACCACACTGCGCCTACCATCGGGGATAGTGGTAAAAAAATCTGTTTACTATTCAAAATAAACTTTTTTGAATTTAGTGTGACCACTGACTTAGAAGAAGATAAAACGCAAAACTTGATACCTCATTATTTTGATTATGAAATCTATTATCCCTTGTTAAAACGCTTTGAAACTCTAACTTAAAACGAATATTTATTACAGACCTGTAATGAAAATGCTACACTGAATTTATTTTCTTCATCAAGTCGCTTTATCCTTATTATTTTGGCTTGGGTCGACTGCGATAAACTTCACAAGTTATAGTTGGTAGGTGTTTATAACCTACCCATTCTAAAATTATTTCATTATCATTCACTTGGCGTTGTGTTGGCAATTAGTGGAGAAAAGAAGTGGTTATATTGTACTGGGACCAAGAGTCTGTTTACAAAAGGGAGGCTCGGCCCGGAAAGGAAACTATCTCCCGCTCCGCCCAAGGACGGGGATGTCATCTGGATGATTATTACCCACAGAAAAAAAAACCGGAGTTTTTAAATTTATTTCATCATTTTTTTTTTTTTAATTGAGATAAACTAGTGCTTGACTGCGATCCCACCTGATGGTAAGTAGCGATGCAATCTTTGATGGTGAGGCGCACTAGTTTATTATGAGCCTATTCACTCTAGCCTTGAAGACACCCAAATTATAATTGGACGGGAAGACCGCAGCAGGCAAACTGTTCCAGTCCTTTGATGTACGTGGTATATACGACGAGGCGAAACACTTAGTCCGGACCGTAGAGGTTTCAACAATGTAAGGTTGAATATTCGCCGTATGTCGGGTTGTCCGATGGTAGATTTGCGATGGCGGAATCAAGTCATGCGATTCCTGCGCACACTCTCCAAAATGCATCCTGTAAAACACCGAAAGGCTGGCTACCCTACGCCTGTGCTCAAGGCTTCGAAGGTTGGACTTAACCAAATCTGAATTTCAGCCGAAAGACGTCCACTGTTGGACATGGGCCTCCCCCAAGCGTCGCCACAACGACCGGTCCTGCGTCTCGCATCCACCGCATTCCCTTGACTCTCACCAGGTCGTCGGTCCACCTCGTGGGACGCTTTCCAATGCTGTGTCTTCCGGAAAGTAAGTACGTGGTCGTCACGCCAGAACCTTTCGTCCCCATCGACCATCTGTTCTGCGAGCAATGTGTCCTGCTAACTGCCACTCAAGTTTGGCGATTCTTTGGGTTTTTTTTTTAATTTGGTTCATCAGAATAGGAACCGGAATTGGAACCGAAATCAGAGGCGGAGACGAGAAGTGTCAAATCAAACACTCTTGAAACTAATAAACAACTAGAATAAGTACAGAGTAAATTCGCAAGTGAAAGAGTAACGACAGAAAGCAAGGGAGAGTTTCCTCACGCGATAGGTTTAAACTTGTCTGTACCTCCGATAAATATCGGAACTGAAATAGGTATCGAAGGTACAAAATCAATCAGAAGTTCCGAACTTTCGGTACCTCCGTAACATCTCTAGTTTCAATATTTCTTTTTCTTACATGATTTTCTATTTGTCTGGATATCGTTGTCAACAATAGGTAACCCCGCCATTGAACTTGAGATTTAAGTTTGTGTAAACAGTTTCGGTACTATTTTTGTGTGCAATAGAATAGAAATACTTAGTTTAATTCGGGAAAAAACACAACACAACGGTTACAAAAACAAAGTAAAAAAGAACAAAAGTACAGAATGTGCCGAGCGTGCCTGCACCGAAAGGGTGACTGCCTCAGCATTTGCTGGGCGTTAGACACCCAGCGTTGATTAAATGAAGTTTATTTTCTCTGAGGGTCGTAATTTCAGTAGTTACCTCTTCCTGGATACATCCAACCCTATTTACAAAATTGTCAAAATTAATAGTGATTAGCGGATTCTAAATTTAAAATATGCATGGAAACATTTGAATTCAGAACCAGCTTCATTGTTTTGAACCAGCTAACATTTAAATTAATCACTTGGATAATAAACGCCCTAATCAAATGGACCAGGTTTTGGATTGAAAAAAATATTTTAGTGTTAAATAGTCCATTTATTGAGGAAGGCTATATATAGGGTGACTGGTAATTAGTGACCGATACTTATACACGTGATTGTACTTATGATTACAAACAACTTTCCCAAAGAAACTTTTTTTTTATCGTAAAAAAATAAATAAACAAAACGTGCATTCGATGCGCTTTCCGGGGTGATTGTTATTATTACATACCTACGTCACTACTGCACGGCAGAGGGAGTGGTGCGGGCCGGGGAGGGCGGATCGTGAGGCGCTCTACTACTAGTAAGTTCATTGCCCTTTCCCGAGCGCGAATTTCAAGCAGCTGTTTTGTTATTGTGATAAAACTAATATGTATAAAAAAAAGATTATTTGAGAAAGTTGTTTGTAATTATGAGTACAATCACGTGTATTAGTATCGGTCACTAATTACCAGTCACCCTGTATAGATTATATAAAATCACGCTAAAAGTAATAGCAGCGGAGCAGTACGCACAGACGCAGGTGAAATCGCGAAGGACGTCTAGTTTTTTTTATTTCCATCATGTTTAATATGGTCATTCGTTTTTTTTGGACTTACCCAACTCTTTTTAGAAAATTGTGTGGTTTTACAAAATATGTATCCAATTTATATTTTCGCGTATCTGACAGGATACAATGCCTGAAAGTTTTTAAAAAGAAAAGTGCTAAAAGGTATGGTTCGTTTGGCACCTTTTGCGCAGGTGAGACTTGCATAGCAAATGCGAGTCTCACCCGCGCAAAAGGTGCGAATATGTTAAGTCAGCGTGCTCCATCGTCGGCCACATCATCGCTTACCATCAAGTGAGATAGTGGGAAACTTGTAAAATGAAAAGTGTTAAAAGATGATTCGTTTAGCACATTTTGCGCGAGTGAGACTCGCATTTGCTTTAAGTCAAGAGTGAGTAGGTTAGTTCTAGGCAAGCGTGCTCCATCGTCGCCCACATCATTGCTTACCATGAGGTGAGATAGTGGTGAAACGCGAGCCTAAATGTAGTATTATTTTATGAAAAAAAAGCACTACTTAATCCTTATCGGATTTTAAACGGACGGCAAACGTTAACACTGTCAGCTTAAAATGCATATTTGCCGAGAGTAAATTCCCAAAGCGTTGAAAAACTAAAAAGTAGTACAAAACACTGCCTGCATTGAAAGTCGTTTTGTTTGTTGTGTCATGAGAATTTGAGGAGACCTTTTAATTGGACAATGTGTTCATAACAGTAGCTTAAGCACGTCTTTTTAAACGTAATCTATCGCGTTACCGTTTGTTTAATTATGTCAAAGCGTATAATTTATTCGAATTTATATTAAATTATAAATGAAATGACAGGATATCCGAATGGACGCATACAAATATACCTTATTGGTGAAGTTCACATGCCCTGATTTTCAATACAAAATAGTTTTTATGTATCTGCCATATTGTCTCCCAACCACCCTTATTTAACTAATAAAGAATGCCTAAGACAGGTTTAATCAATAATCCAAACAAATAAAATAAGAAGGTATTAAAAGATTAAACCCCAAAAAAAGGCCTAAGGGCAGAAAGAAGAAGAAGTACATATTAAAAGATTGTAACAGGCGGCAGGTTTTTGCCTTCCCCGAAGGAAAAAAAAAAATTAAAACAGAAGAAAATATTTAATTTAACGTCCCTGTATACGTATATGTCATTTTGAACTGCTATATAGGGTGACTGGCAATTAGTGTACGATACTTAAACACGTGATTGTGCTCATGATAACAAACAATTGTTATTATGGGAGCAAAGCAGAAATCGCGGAAAAAATATCAGCTGTTCAGTACATTAGGCAAACATAAACGTACTGAACATGTGATTTTTTTTCGCGATTTCAGGTTTGTTCCCACAGTAAAAGTTGTTGGTTATCATGAGCACAATCACGTGTTTAAGTATCGTCACAGATTACTGAATAGTTACTACGTAAGTATCGTACACTAATTACCAGCCAATCATTAGTTACAATTAGTACCTACCCAACCAGTCACAATTTCTTACCATAATGAAAATGGACAAGAAAAATAAATACAATATTTCTGAAGAGGTTTCTTTGGAATAATGAGACGTTTACTATTCTGTATAATAACGAAATGTGATTTCTGTTATTATACAAAAATAGAATAAATCATAAGTCGGGTCGTCATTGCTAATAGCAAGATTTATTTTCAAAGAAGGAAAATAAAAAAGAATATAATAATCTCTAACGTCTGGTTTGAAGTGAACTTAGACAGTACTAACGTATCTATTATTGAAGGGACGTCGCAATCACTCGTTTGTGACGAAAAGCTTTATTTTATAGACTCACGTTTGACCACTATCCTCCTGATTAATATATAAGCTACTAGCTTTTCCCCGCGGCTTCGCCCGCGTACATAAAATATAGGCACTCAGGAATAAAGCAGCTTTCTATCGGTGAAAAAATTTTAGCAATCGGACCAGTACTTTCAGAGATTACCTTCTACTTATAAACAAAAAACAAACTTAAAGTATTTATAATATTAGTATAGATGATATAGTCGACGAACACTTTGTTTTTTTTTTTATTTATTAATATAAATCAGTGCTTGACTGCGATCCCACCTGGTGGTAAAGTAAGCAATGATGCAATCATTGAAATTGAGGCGCACTAGTTTATTAAGAGCCTATTCACTCTAGCCTTGAAGATACCTAAATTATAATCGGATGAGAAGACCGCAGCAAGCAAATTGTTTCAGTTCTTGTATTTAAAGGATGTAAGGAGGGCTAGGAGAAAGAATGGGCCGTGGTCCACCACGCGGCTCCAGTGAGGGTTGCTGGATGTCATATATCTTTGAATTTTTGATTCTAAGACATACCGTTTTCCTAATGATATTTTCCTTCGCCGTTTTGAGAGCATTGGTGATAAAATAAATTACATATTATTATAGTAAAGCGTTTACCGGTCTTTGTGGTAATAATCGGAGGAGACTTATGTCCAACAGTGGACGTCTATCGGCTGAAATGATGATGACCTTTTCTTGTTTAATCTTGTTTTGTTTCTTGTTTAACATTAATTCAACATGTTTTTAACTCGCTACACTTTACAGCTTGGAATATATGAAGCGCCTTCTTGGGTTTGAACTGACGACGCACTTGTTACTTTCGGCTGTTCATCATCAACAACAACCAACAGTGGACGAATTGAACCCGCGACACATAGCGCAGCAGCCAATCGCTGAAATACTGCGCCAACCGAGCAGTCAAATGTTTGAAAGAGTTACCGCGGCTTTGGACCTATGTCCAACAGTGTATGTAGTGACACGACACTTGGGGGAGGCATAGGCCACACAATAAACGATCCTGAGCGTCCCGCATCCACTGGATTTCCGCTACCTTCACCAGGTCATCGATCCACCTTGTAGGAGACCTTCCAACACTGCGTCAACCGATACGCGGTCGCCACTCCGGAACCTTTCGGCCCCAACTGCCATCTGTTCTGCGAGCAATGTGCCCTGCCCATTGCCACTTAGTTTGGCGTTTCTTTATGCTCTATCGGCTACCTAACCAAGATTGAAAACATAGCACGAAGAATCGCTAAACTCCTGCGGATAACTTCATTTCAGATTCGATCACGCAAGGCAACTCCGAGCACAGCCCTTTCCATTACCCTTCGGCTGTTCAAAAACATCAATTAACAAAACTTATTTACTCCATTAAGAAGATCATCGTAACAATTTTAACACCCACAAACAATAACTGTATAAAATACATAAATAACTAAACTTAAACGAACTCGGCGGGTAAACTGAGCTCGTCTAATTTTAACTCTTAAAATTAGCTCATAATTCATTTAATAAACACGCTCAGACATACAGACAGAATGTAATAATAACATAAATATTTACAGAACACCCACCTGTGGTTGTTACTTTGGAAAAAAAGTGTTAAATATTTTGAAAATAAACAAAACATAGCATGATTTATAGGTAGCATAGAGCACCAAAACACTGCTAGGGATGCGGTTTTTTTTATACTTTGCCTCTTACTAGAAAAAGGAAGGCTGAAAAAAAGATGGTTCGATTGTGTAAGAAGTGATATGAAAGAAAAGGGAGTTAGTGATAGTTTGACGGGTGACAGGACAGAATGGGAGAAGTAAACGTGTTGCGCCGACCCCAATTAATATGGGATAAGGGCAGGAAAAAGAAGAAGAAGCCTCTCACTGGAAACTCTATATTGTGGGTGCGTTCATAAACGTATAAACTCACAAACACAAGACATCCAAACCGGTACACCTATCTGTAGGGCATACAAATATTTATTCCGTGTGGGAATCGAACTCGCGACATATAGCGCAGCAGCCAATCGCCCAAACACTGCGTTAACCGAGCCGTCAAATGTTTGAAAGAGTTACCGCAGCTTTGGAACGCAAAGGGTATTTGAAGAAACATGGGTAGGTTTTAATTATTAAAAATACACTGCGCCTCGCTCCACCCTGAGAGGAGTGGCTGGTCAGATTTTATTTGACACGAAGCTGGACTAAGCTAATGATGCTGATCTCCCTGAAAAGTAAGTCTCCATTGCACGCAGTGGTTCTTGCAGATGGAGTCTTCGAGACCGTCGTAAGATGTGGCGAAGCCTACTGGGGCCAGGGTTATCCGAAAGGGCGCTCGAGCCCCGGTATGAAGGCTAGAAGGAACGGGGTGGGTCTTTTAGCCAGTAAGAGTCTGACACTATCTCCCGCTCCGCCCAAGGGCGGGGGATGTCGATGCATGATTTTTCCCACCATAAAAAAAAAGGTGTTCGAGATGGCGATGAAGATGATTATCTGGACGGACTTAGGGGAAACCTTTGCCCAGACGGGGGACTATAATGGTAACAAGAGCTGTTATAGGACATGGTCTACCTGTATGTCAAATTTCATCTAAATACATTCAGCCGTTTGAGCGTCTAGCAGTAACAAACACACACAAATTGCCTTGATATTAATTGTGATTTTTTTAAGGTGGAAAATTATCCAATGACTTCTCCCGCTTTGGGTGGAGCGAGAAGATGTGTCAGACTTTTACAGACTAAAGCCACGTCATTCTGTGTCTTTCAGTTGCGTTCTAAGAGCATGGGTTTTACTGTTTTAGAAAACCCCCGCGATATTAAGTATGCTTGTGTGTCTAGTCTCCTTCCTAACTCTATGTTAGGAAGCAACGAAAAGAATTTTGAAAAGTGAATATTTCAACGGTACATTTCTGGGTTTATTTTATAAAATAAAACAGCTGCTTGTCTGTTCGCCGAGGTAGGATATGTTGTATGATTTTCATATGATTTCTTTGTATAGAAGATTTTCTATGATGAAACGCTTTTGATATTTAAAAATCCAATTTTATAACTTTTTAAACACGAAATACGTCTCTTCTTGGTAAATCTATTTACACTTACGTAATCTAATAAAGAAATAAAGTTTTTTTTTATGTTTTTTGTTTGTAGGAAGTACTTAATTAATCTCCGAAAGTACTGGTCCGACTGCGAAAAAATTTTTTTTAATTTCTGCGTGATATAAGCTATATTTTTTATATGCGGGCGAAGCGGAAGCCGCGGGCAAAAGCTACTTAATTATAAAAGCCCAACTTTTTTTAGTGGGAATTCATCCAATGATTTCTCCTTAGGGCAGAACGGGAGGGCGTGTCAGACTTTCACTGACTAAAACCCATGTCCCTGCGTTGCTTTGCATTCCAGAACCTCGGGTTTTCCTTTCAGAAGCAGACCAATGGCCCCAGTAGGCTTCGACCCTGCTGGGCGCTGAATTTTACAGGCTCTTCGCGGAAGCAAGTATATCTACACTTCTACACTAATATAATAAAGAGGTAAAGTTTGTTTTTAGGGTTCCGTAGTCAACTAGGAACCCTTATAGTTTCGCCATGTCTGTCTGTCCGTCTGTCTGTCTGTCCGTCCTCGCTTAATCTCTGTGACCGTTAGCACTAGAAAGCTGACATTTGGTACCAATATGTATTACAATTACGCCGACAAAGTGGTAAAATAAAAATTGGAAAAAAATGTTTTATTAAGGTAGCCTCCCTATGTGTAAAGTGGGAAGTGTTTTTTTTTTTAATTTCAACCCTAACGTGTGATATATCGTTGGATAGGTATTTAAAAATGAATAGGGGTTTACTAAAATCATTTTTTGATAAAGTCAATAATTTCGGAAATAATCGCTCCAAAAGTAAAAAACAATGTGTCCCCCCCCCTCTAACTTTTGAACCATAAGATTAGAAAATATGAAAAAAATCTCAAAAGTAGAACTTTATAGGGACTTTCTAGGAAAATTATTTTGAACTTGATGGAAAGAACAGTTTTTGTACAAAAAAGACAAAAGGGTTCTACAAAATAATTTCTGGACTAAGTTTGTAGTATAATCGTATATGCAAGCATTTTTTTAAACTCATCGGGAAACTACGGAACCCTACACTGAGCGTGGCCCGACACGCTCTTGGCCGGTTTTTTTTTAGTTTGTTGAAAGTAATCTCTGGAAGTACTGCCCCCCTAGCCAAGTTACAATCGAATTCCGTTCTCTAATCGGTAACGCCTCGGTGACAGCAATTGTAGAAAACGATAAGTTGGTAGCCATGTTGACGCGCCTGAGTCGGCAGCTCGTTCTACGATGTAGCGTTTGTATAACAAAGGATGTAGCGTTAAATATTGTAGAAATGATTTTGAACGATGTGAACTTGGCTACGAATTGTCTATTCGTTTGTTCTTACCACGCGACTTTACGTTGAGATGACGTCATTCCCATACGTTTCATCACTTTTCGATAGCGTTAACGATTGCAGAATAACAACTTGTCTAAGCGTGCTGGTCCGATTGCTGGCACCGATAGAAAGCTGCCTTATTCCCGAGCATATTTTATGTACGCCTTTCGAAGCTGCGGGTAAAAGCTAGTTTTGGAGGTAGGCGGAACAGAGAGTAAAGTCCCGCAAACCTCCGTTGAAAAGGGAGGATCCTCCGGCCAGACAGGTGTTATAGTCTGGTGGGCGACTGCCCAATAGATGATTTCGGGCTGTCGTATATGTTCAAATCGCGCGGAGAACTTTGAATGCGCGATGCAGGATTTCGTACTTTCTTCGTAGTTCTTATGTGGCGCCATAGATGTCGCTACATAGTCAATAATAATTACAAAATATAAGAAAGTGTAGGTTAAGGAAAGTATTTTACTTTCCTTTGTCAACCTCATCGAATCAGTTTAAATCTATGGACGCTACTCCGAATTTTACAGGCTATACAGGCACCATTTCCAGTAACCAGTCACCCCTGCGTTCCTCAGAATAACCACTTCCTTGTATCACCCATAGGCGAAGAGAAGACAGTAAATGAAACGTTACTTTTAATGGAAACTGAAGAAGTTATGCAGGCATAGATTGTATCTGTCTCATACAATTACACAGTGCTTGGATTGTTAGCGTGGAAACATACGGCAACTAGAAACTCGACCGGCACGCTCGCGGTTTTAAACACACTCGATGTTTGAAACAAGAATTAAGGTACGCACACATTTGTTCGACAGAAGTACCGCGGTCCTGGGATGCAAAAGGTAACTGAAGCAGTGTCCACACGTAATCAGAAACGTTTATTTCAAATAGATCAATTAAGGCACTTTTGAAATGTCACATTGTCGGTCAGTTAAAAAAAGTTAAGATATTATATCGTATTCGCGTTAAGAATAGAAATTTAAAGAAACCTTTTTTTACTGTCTGTTCAACCGATTTTAACTTCTATTTCTTAAGCATAAGGATGGCATTAAAAGCAAAAAAGTGGTTACAATACCAACTATTTACTGCAGCCGCCATTTGTCATGCACCAACGTAATTAAAATCCAAATCGGTTGAACGGACAGTTAAGTACTAAAAGGTTTTTATACATTTCCAATGTTATTTTGAACAGAGTATAGTAAAGCCTGAGTCCGCTTATGTACCACAACAGTACATAAAGTTTAAATAAATATATAATTATTACTTCTTCCACACTGAGCGTGTCTGTCCTGAAACATGTCACCGCTATGTTTTCTATACATCTTAATCTCAGCTCCGATCACATTGAAACTTTCCGCATTTCAACTTGAGACGTTGGCAGTCGGCTCACTTAACAACTATTATATGTTCAAACTTGTTACGACAACTTCGGTTGATAGAAAACTAACTCACGTATTGTTATATTGATTACTTAATCTTTGCTATTGAGATTTGAATATTATACTATAATAATATTCTACAACTTTCACATAATGCCACCTAGTCCCAAACTAAGCTAAGCAAACAACAAGCAACAAGCAAAAAGCAACAAGCAACAAACAGCAAACAACAAACAACAAGCTAAGCTTGTGGGTGTGAGTACTAGATACCTGATAAACATAATTTAACTGACTGACATAGCAACGCACAGAAAAAACTTGTGCAAAATTTCACGTCTCTAGGCCCAGTAGTCTCTACTACTGGGCCTAGAGACGTGAAATATTGCACAAGTTTTTCTTTTACGACGTAGGCGAACTGAGAAAGTATTTCACAAAATTCACCTTCTTAGGTAGTTGGTGGATGTCACATGTCTTCGAATTTTTGGTTCTAGGACATGCCGCCCTAAGGGATGAAACAGGGTTCCAAAGTTTGTCTGGAAAAACTTACATTCACGCGGGCGAAGCCGGTGGTAGAAGCTAGTGTATTTCTACATACATTATAGGTAAATAAATTACACCCAGGCACAGAATAAATGATCGTGCTCTTCACACAAATATTTGTCAAGACAACCAAGAGTGAGAATCGATCCTACGACTTCCGTTATAGCAGTCAGGGCCGCTAACCACTAGACTAACAGGCCAGTCAAAATGGCGACTAAAATAAAGGAAAAGAATAAAATAAAAAGAGGCCACAAAATTGAGGTAAGTGCAAGAGATTGATGTTATTCAGTTTGATTTTAAGATCACATAAGATACTGATGGGTCTGCCCAAAATAAATCAGAATCAAATACGACGATGATAAACTGCGCACGGTAATAAAACGGTTGATTGCAAAATTATGGGATTATCATATTCATGAATGTCATAAATACAAAGCGATTTAAAGACAATACAAAGAATAATGACTTGAAATAAAACGGCGTATTGCCCCGTTCCAGAACGCTCTCGTCTTGAGATTGTTTACAGACAAATATTAGCTCGGAACAAATATCTGAAGCCTTTGTAAATATTATTCTAGATGGAATCGGACCTAGGCTAGCATACTCTACACAGGCTGCAGTTTAACAAAAGTTATATAAAACATATTTTTAGTAAAAGTGAAATCTGAAAATAGTTTGATCAAAATAACGAGCAGAATAAATTGAATCACCTTTTAATATAAGCCACATTTTTTCAAAAAATCTTCATTAAAAATGTTGCCTGCCAATTTGTTAATATGTCAAGCCATCACGTGCGCAAACCCGCCAAAATAGGTAAACAAAAACAAATTGTTGACGTCCATTAAAATTTTCTCATACACAGGATAAATAGTTATTATTTTAATGTAGATATAATAATGTAATATAATATATAATATTCCACAACTATCACACAACGCCGTCTAGCCTCAAGCTAAGCAGAGCTTGTGTTATGAGTACTAGACAACTGATAAACATACTTATATTTTTCTAAATACATACATATATAGATAAATTACACCCAGACACAGAAAAAATGATCATGCTCATCACACAAACATTTGTCCTGGGTGGGAATCGAACCCAACGAATACAAGTTAGTTTCAGATACGAATTTGAAACTAACTAACACAGACATAAAACCTGTGTTTTAATGTTTTTTTCTCTCTCAGAATTAGGTCAATTAAATTAAAAATCATTTGAGGTGTCTTAGGTTATGCGCATTTAATGTTACAAGTTGTATAGATACTAGTTACTGACAGCGATATCGACCGCGTGAAAGTAGAAAATGACAAAAAAGAAGATAAGTACTATTTACATTGCAATTCCAGGACATAGACTAAGCGTGTGCCAAATTTCATCCAAATCTGTGCAGTCGTTCGACCGTGAAGAAGTAACAAACTTAAATACACTTCGCTTGACTGCAATCCCACGTGATAGTAAGCAGTAATGCAATCGTTGATGGTGATGCGCATTAGTTTATTGACAGCCTATTCACTCTAGCCTTGAAGACACCTAAATTATACTCGGATGGGAAGACCGCAGCAGGCAAATTGTTCTAGTCTTTCGATGACACAAACAAAGAGCCTCCTACACCTCTCTCCCCGCTCTTGGTCCTTCAATGATGAGTTTATACTCACAAACTTTCGTCTTTATAATAGATATTAATAGAGTAATTATTATACTATGCATGTAGTTAGAAATAGAAGAAAATAGATAATTTATCGAGCACGGCACCTCGAAATAGATAGGTACAGAAGTCAATCTCATGTATGTACTTCACATTTAATACCTACGTTAGGCGATTGTGCTAGGGTCAGCGCATTGCGCTGAACTGTACGAGTGCGAGTCGACCGGGCGATTGAGCCGAGATATCGTGTCCGTGAGCGGTGTCTATGTGTGCGTTGCTCGAGCGCGCTTTGTATGTAGAGTGACTTCTGTACCTATCTATTTTGTGATATTGTGCACACTCAAAAGTAACAATCACAAAGAAATACAAAAACAAACAAAACAATAATATAAACAAAACTCTCAAAGTTGAAGTAATGCCAAATAGCATTAGTTTGTCAATTATTATTGATACTACCATCTACCCCTCGAAACTTTTCACTACGTTTTTTTCTGATTTGCCTCTCGAAACTTGTACTCAACCAATTTGTGAATACTTGTACCCTACATATATATAAGAAACGGCAAAAAGTACCTTGACATAAGTTATTCACAATCTAGAGTTACGAGTCCTGATTTATTAGCGACATTACCGTCCTATGTATGACAAGGACTCGGAAATGGTCGTAAAATTCAGAGCGACGAGATTTTAGGATAGCTTGATAAAATACCCGGTTTGAAGAGTCGGGATTGTGAAGAGGTGTTCCACTGGAAATCGATAGTTAAATTTGGGTAAAACTGTGTGCTGACTTAATTTTAGTATTTTATTAGCACCTTTGAATTCCACCCTCACCGGACAGAGTTTTGCGATTGTTGTTATGTAGTGTCTAAATAAGAGTTAAATTATTTTTTTTGAAGATAGATGGAAGATTGCTTCCTAAAACACCCATATAATAAACCTGAAGAGTTTCAGGATGTTACAATAAATCCTGTTAAGTAAGAGATTCAGATCCCGCTCTGAAATGAAAATAGAAGCCAAAAATGTTAATTAATACCATAAAGGCAGGAGTTTGTATGTACGTTCCCGACACTCAGAAAGTTTTGAGAAACTAAAAACTAACTTCTATGGATAAAATATTTTTATTAAATCTTTTTGAAGAACTCTCCACCAGCTTCCATACAAATTTTGACGCGTTTTGGAACCATTTTTTCCAGTCCGCCGCAGACACCTTTTCCACGACCTTCTCGAACGCTGCTATCTTTCTTCCGGCGATGAAAACTGTATCCCTTTCAGCTGATTTTTTATTTTAGGGAATAATAAAAATAGGTAAAAAAACTTTTTAAGTTAAACGGTTTTATGTTAAACATACATTGCAATGTTTAAGATAAATGTACTAAAAAACCAAAAAATAATAAAATAGATACAGTCGTGGGAATTATAAACATATGCATAGACTAGACTAAAATAAAACCGTGGGGCACGTCAATTGTCTACAAATTAATTAACATTTTAATCAACGATTGTAGACAATTGACGTGCCCCACGGTTTTATTTTAGTCTAGTCTATGCATATGTTTATAATTCCCACGACTGTATCTATTTTATTATTTTTTGGTTTTTTAGTACATTTATCTTAAACATTGCAATGTATGTTTAACATAAAACCGTTTAACTTAAAAAGTTTTTTTACCTATTTTTATTTTCTAGTTTTTAGTTTTTATTTCGCATTCTGTATGATAATTATTATTACGTATTATTATTATCGCCTGAGTCTTGAGGGGAAAACGCTAACGACATATCATTTTTATCCACCCTAATGCCATACAGTTCTCGGCGCGTTTTAACCTTTCACCTTAACTTGGGTGGTGTACCGCTAACGACGTATCATTTTTAGCCACCCTAACGCCACACAGTCCTCAACACGATACAAAATCTTGACTTGGGTGGTGGATTCAGGCTGGATTAATCAGATACCTAAATTACAGATTCAATTTCTAAATTTAAATCTTATTATTATACGCCATTTGGTGGCTGCGCCCATCTTAAATATTGAGGTTGTATAGTGCACTGTATTCTTCTTGTCAAGCCCTTTTATTTGATACCCATATTGGTGGGATTGATAAAAAATTGTTATCAGCCATTTGGTAGCGGCGGCCATCTTAGATTTCAATTTTGCATAGTAAATTGTATTCTACTTGTTGAGACCTTTCATTTGATACCCATGTTGATGGGATTGATAAAACCAAAGTTATCCGCCATTTTATAGAGGCCGCCATCTTGGATTTTAATTTTATATAGTACATTGTATTATACTGGTTGAGCACTTTCATTTGATACCCATATTGATGGGATCGATAAAACCTACGTTATCCGCCATTTTGTAGCGGCCGCCATCTTGTATTTCAATTTTTTATAGTATATTGTATTCTGCTTGTTGAGCCCTTTCATTTGATACCCATATTGATGGGATTGATAAAACCTACGTTATCCGCCATTTTGTAGCGGCCGCCATCTTGGATTTCAATTTTTTATAGTATATTGTATTCTGCTTGTTGAGCCCTTTCATTTGATACCCATATTGATGGGATTAATAAAACATAAATTATCCGCCATTTTGTAGCGGCGGCCATCTTGAATTTATAATGATAATGAATAAACATAATTGTATTGTCACCAAAATCCAAAGTGTATACAAAATTTCAGATTAATCGGTTGACAGGAAGAGGGTGAAATTTGAATTACTAAATTTGACCAAAGAATAAAACAAACGGGGTGAGCTAAATAAAACCGTTTAAAAAGAAGTCACACGGTACCAGATCAGGACTATAAGGAGGGTGGCCCAAGACTGACTGGTGTGGTGGCCAGGAAGTCCCTCGTTTTGAGCGCAAACGCGCGGGCACGTTTTGTCAGTGTGAAACAGAACCCTGTGGAGCATGGTGTTCGGTCGCTGTTGCTCTTTGCAGACAAAACTTCTGGCAGCCATTTTGTGGTATACCATTTGGCGTTGATGCTACTTTGGTCTCGTAATGGAATTGAAATCAGATACCACGTCAAAGTGAAGAAATACTAGCGATCAAAATTTCCCCTGCGCTTCTCAATCGCTTCACTTTCGTTGGTGTTGGTTCGTTTTGAAACAGCCAAACTCTCGACTGACGCTTTGTTTCTGGATCGTATTTATAAATCCAAGGTTTGTCACCTGTGAAAATGTCGTAAACGCGCCGAGACGAGCCTGCTTCTTTTTTAATCATATCACGGCACCACTCCACAGAGACCTGCTTCTGAGCTTCGGTGAGGTTCTGCGGCACCCAGCGGCAAACTATCCTCCACACGCGGAGGTGTTCGTGTAGGATCTTGTGAAAGCTTCCCGAACCAATCTGCAGTGTATGCGTTATCTGTTTGTATGTACATTTTTTGAAAGCCATTGTAGGACGACCACTCCTTTGTTCATTCCCTAAAGTAAGGCGACCGCGCTTGAACTCGCTATACCAGCGGTAGATAGTTGCTTTTTCTCCTTCATCCATCAAAGCAATTTGAAGTCGATTAAATGACTCATCAGGTTTTAGGCCATATTTAAAATCGTATAAAATCATCGCACGAAATGGTTCTCGATGAAGATCCATTTTTAGATGAAACACGGTAATTTGGTTTGGTTCTCGAAAAAATGTGGAGGAATATTCAAAATTCGAACAATGGTATTTTTACTTTTAAATAACCAAAGTCTTCAAAATAATTACAAGTGGCCAGTGCCTTACACACAAAAACTTTTTGAATGCCCTGGTATAGTTATCGGCACGAATATTGCGCGCTGGCTTCAAGTTGCGCAGAAGTCAAATATTCGGTCTCTTTAGTGGTGCGACGTGAGACGGGGAATGTCAGTGATTGGCTCGACGCGCCATCGTGTCATAGACGTCACTCGTGATTTCCCTGCGCTTGCTGCATGTATCTAACAACGACGACTATTGGCTCGCCAATGAATGGAATGCGCAAAGCGATCCCCACTCTGACGCCGAGCGCTCAATATTCGTGCCGATAACTATATATTTCTGTTTCTTACTTTCTTTACGCGCAAACATCTGAACGGATGTGGATGAAATGTAGCAGGAGGGTAGAACGAGTTGGATTTTTTTTTGTTCTGTCCCACTCCTGGGTAAAGGCCTCTTCTACTCCTTCCATCTTTCGCAAGCCTACGCTTCCTCCTTCCAGTTCTGGCGAACTTATACTGATCCGATTGATAGTATATTTTCACCCACAAAAAGTTGCTTTATTCCTGAGTGACATAGCCTATATTTTAAGCATGCAGGCGAAATTGCGGGCAAAAGCTAGTACGTAAATAAATTCCTCACTCATGAATATCTTTACAATGCTATAAATGAAAATCCATTTACAATGAACGTGTTTTCCAGTGAATAAGTTGTTTCTATTTTCGTGCTGTATAATGCAGTTCTTCCAACTTAATTGCCTTTAGCATTGAATTGAATAACAATGGCGTTGATCGGATTGTCTGAGATTACTGTCGATTGTTTAACGATGTTAAATGCAGCCTCCGCTTACAGGATATTAACGCATTGATCTTTTTCGTTGTCTTTATAACTGTTACTGATACATCAAATTGATTATGTTGTTTAATTAGATCTCTAATTTGGATTACAGCAGCTAATCTTGCGTTGAAGTTGACGTAAAGATTTATTGAATTCATTCATTTAAGTTTACATATGGTAAATGAAATTTTAAATTTTGCCTCATAATTTCACCTTCGTCTCTTGCTTCTTACGCATTTTTACATTTCTTTTGATCTCTCCTTTCGCAGGTCTGCTGGAAGGAATTTCTTTGGAAATAAGCAGTACCTTTGTATTAATATCTATTATGTATTATCTGATTTTTGTGTGTACATAAATAATGCAATAAATAAAAGTCAAACTCCTATAGAATTGGAAATATGTAGGAAATGTGAAATTCAAATATTTTCAGAAGAACGATATTGGAAGTTGCACATTTATTATTCCGATAAATCTGACATGCATTTTTGTATCGGCTGCCATATTACAGACTAAGGATGTAACACAAGTGGTTATACCTACTCGGAACTGAATTCGGAACTAGAATTGTTTAAATTTGGTTTGTCGGAATTGGATCGGGAGCGAAATCGGAAGCGGAGGCGCAGAAGCGTTAAATGAAAGACAATTAAAATTAATAAGAAACTTGGATAAGAATAATAAGAGAGCAAATTCACACATTCCAAATACGAAATAAAAAAACAAGTCAAAGAGTAATCGACAAAAGGCATGGGGGAAGGAAGTTTCCGGCGCGACAAGTATAAACTTGTTTGTACCTCCGATATAACTTCCGATTAAAATTTATCGGTCAGTACCAATAAATTGGAATCAATAGTGCCAAATAAATCGGAATCGGACCTTTTGGAATCTTCGTAACATCTCTATTATAGACTACTGAAATAGGCAATACCGCTTTAAGATTTTTTATCGCTGACACAGCTGTTTGTATTTGAAAGGCGGTTTTTGCGGAGGGTGTCGAAGATAGGGGTCTACAAAGCCTAAGGCGTTAGGGGAGATCGGCGGAGACTATTGATCCCATCGCTCTTGACTCTCCAGACCAGACTTTAAATACTGAATATTGTACATGTAGAAATACTAAAACTAGTACCCTCTAGACCAGTTCTATTAGTGATAAATTGTTAACGATTGTCGAGAAATCAAAAATGTATTTGATTATTATCACAATCATGGTGAATCCCAAATATTTTGGCATATCTACAATTGCTATCCTATGGAATGACACTTTTCCTGGAACAATAGAAATAGGTTATAAGTTTGACCATCATATTGTATAACTTATAACCTAATTCAACCTAAATCGAGATCGCAAGAGTTATTTCTTTTATTAGCAGCAGACTGGCTAAGTAAATGTACTTTTAAAGATTTCGTATATTTAGAATAAGTGTGGACAGAATGGAAGAAAAAAAGTATTGCGCTGACCCCAAATAACACGGGACAAGTGTAGGAAGATGATGATAATGATAGGAATAGGTTTGAAAAATTGATAGATGAAAGAATTATTTCTTGTTTTTAGAAGTGAAATGATTTTGGATTACAATGTCATTATTTTATCAATTATTTCTGTGACGAGTACAGTTTGATTTCTTTGAGTATACATCCCGGGAACCAAGGCTTACCCACCAGAGCTAGGTTTCCACAATATTATATTAAACTGTGAGAATCTAAAGAAGAATACATCTTCTTTAACAATAAATAACAATATTCGCCCCAATCCACATACCTTCCATAACACACTAATTGTGTTACCCCAAATACTAACCTTGAAGACGACACACCAAGGAAATATCAGAAACTGGAGACAGTACCATTATGTGAACTGAGCAAATATTCCCAGATATTCATACTACTCCCAACAAACTACTGAAAGATAAAAATATACCTTACCATGCTAGCACTAAAGTTGAATTTGATTTGGAAGAAAATAACGACGAAATAGTCTTCGAATTCGCTCATATGTTCGGTGCGGATACAGTTTTCTTGGAAGATGTTCGGCAAATATTATTATGTTAGAGGTTTTCTATGTTGCAAAGTATTATGTTGAGTATTTAGCTGTCAAAGCTGGAATTCACGAGATCAATATTTGTGTTATAGGTTTGAAAAGTTGGGCCCTTTATAATCGACTTCATAAAGATGAAGGTTCTCAAATCAGATGTGTTTTTATGTCATGTTTGTTACCTCAAAACTCCGTAATGTAACCGTATTTGAGAAGTCATACTTACGCTGATCGCATTTTATTAAAATCTAGTTTTAAAATATAACCCATGAGGATTTCTTATTTAATTTTTATTAATAACTTCTGTATCTATTGCCAATATGACCAACTGCCGGGCAAAAATCAAAACATGATGTAAATTAGTTAGCTTGATAAAAAAAATCACGATCTGACCCTAACTTACGATTTCAAACGTGTATGTTACGAAATTACGTCAAGGAAATATATGAAAATTACAAAAAAATAATAAAGCTTATTTTTTAAAAGAGCCTCGCAAAAACAAAATCCTTAGATAGTTATTGTTTTTTTTTTATATAAAAATTAAACCGCTGTATAAGGGCCGCGAAATCGACGCCCGGGCGAAGTTCGTACAAAGTACCCAGTGACTACAACCGGCTGTTAAGTAATGACAAATCCCTCTTATATAACCTTTACCTTTCATTTTACTTACGAATTAGACGAACACGAAAATCATATGCTCGTCAGATGTGCATATCTCACCAAATCCCCGGATTATCTAACTATCCAACCAAAATTAATTTCAAACGCAATTGCAATGGAAATGATTTCAATTTTCAAATGGATCCTTTGCCGGTCTGTTTGTATTTTGTTTAATAATTCCACCCAGAGTTTCCACTCCAAATTGGTTTGCCAACGCAAACGAATCCAGTTTATTTCGTTCCCACCTGACAGTAGCGTAGTTAGGCGTAGGTGAAATAAGTCCTCGACCATGGCCTCGCAATCAAAGGGGCCTCGCGTGTGCGAAGGCTCTTTAACAACGAGGGTTTTGTTTTATAATTTACTAGCTTTTGCCAGCGGCTTCGCTCGCGTACATAAAATAATCTATGTCACTCAGGAATAAAGCAGTTTTCTATCATCATCATCATAATCATCAGCCTTTTTTAATGTTCCCACTGCTGGGACTGAGGCTTCCTCTCTAGGAGAGGGAATGGGCCATAATCCACGCCGCGGGCCTAGTACTGTTGGTGAATGTCTTATGTCTTTGAATTTTTAGTTCTAGGACATACCAGTTTCCTCACGATGTTTTCCTTCACCGTTTTGAGAGCAATGCACAAAAATTTAGCAATCGGACCAGTACATTCAGACAGTATCGGGGAGTGTGCGTCGGAATTGCATAACCTAATTTCGCCAAGCCCGTTTCATCATCGGACTACCAGGCGTACGGCTATGCGCCACCGGTATATGGTGGATATCCCACCAACACGCACAAAACGTTTTGGGAACACATTCATTGTGCGTGCGGCTAGGGAGTGGAATTCCTTGCCGGAGTCTGTGTTTCCTGATAGCTACAACCCGGGAATCTTTAAGTCGAGAGTGAATAGGTTTCTTTTAGGTAAGCGCATTCCATCGTCGCTTTCCATCAGGTGAGATAGCGGTCAAGCGCGAACCTATCAACAATAAAAAAAAAAAAAAAAACTTCCGGACTTTACCTCCTACACTACATAGAAACAAACTTTACCTCTTATAATATGGTGTAGATAGGCTCGTGCTTGAAAACCATTTCACCAGATGGTAAGCGAAATACGGGCGAACACTAGGTTGCGACAGTCGCTGTCTTGTTTTCGAATTTATGAAAGAAAAAGGCCTCGCTGATGTGCCTTGGCCCACGTCTAATTTTGTCCACACTACGCCCATGCCATCTGATGTAATCAACCGCGGGTCCTCGACTTCCTACTTTAACAGGAAAACCAAGAAATAAAACGTCCAAGCGTGTTTGTAAAAATGTCGAGTACTAAACGAAATTAACAATTTTAAAGCTAGCTGTGTTTATTTTTTAAATAAGTACCTACACCTTGGTCACTAAGTATTTTTTTGCGTTCTTGAACAAGTGGTATTGTCAGTATTGTGACTGTTACGGCTTTTTATATACTTGCTCCTGCCAGCGACTTCACCCAAGCATCCCCATGGGAAAACAATCTAAAAAAGTAAACTATGGATGTGAATTCAGTCAACTGAGCTAGAAGGAGTCACAAACATATATACACATACAAAAACTTTCGCGTTTTTTTTTATCGCTGATAGGTTCGCGCTTGACCGCTATCTCACCTGATGGAAAGCGATGCATGCGGTCGACGATGGAGCGCGCTTACCTAGAAGTAACCTATGCACTCTTGACTTAAAGATTCCCGGGTTGTAGCCATCAGGAAACACAGACTCCGGCAAGGAATTCCACTCCTTAGCTGTACGCACAATGAATGTGTTCCCAAAACGTTTGTGCGTGTAGGTGGGATGTCCACCATGAAGCGGTGGCGCATCGCCGAACGTTTGGTTTTACGCTTTCATGATGTTATAGGTTAGTGTGATAAAGTCTGTCTAGTCTATATACCCTTCTTAAACCCTCGAACGCCGATTGTACCTACATACGTCTGTACAACTTGGATGTCCTTGAAAAACGCTTAAAATTTTCGTTTTGTACACACGTTTGTACGAAAGTTATTTGGCCGAAAATTTTGGTTTCTAAATATATTATATTATTTGTTTTTCCTAGAAAAATTTAAAAAAAATATATGTTTTTTTGGTCTGTTTACGTATACAGTGCAATTTTCCGGGTCACGTGATTCCCTGGCGCTCGCAAATTCTTTATATAAGTATGAATTATGATATTTTAGAATATGGATAGCTATAAGTAAGTACCTATAGGGGAAGGTCAAAGCAACGATAGATGGATTTTGTGAAAGGTAGTGACTACTAAAATGAGGACTAACAGAAATAAAACAGAACCAATTCTCATAGCTTTAAGCTTCGAGTAACCAAAACCTCACTTCCTCATACTATATTCCTTCTCACTGCACTGGGTTTATGTCTAAATCTTACGCTGCCTCTACCATAAAACTGGAATGTGCTTCCCTTTGACATAAAAAAGCCGAGAGTAAATTTTCTTTGAAGCGTAAAATTCGGAACTACTACATTAAGTCCTCCGAACCTTAGTTTGGTCTTCGTTTCATTATTATTCTTTTTTTAGTTCTCTCAATTATAATAATTAGATATTTTATCAAAGTAGATATTTATTAAAGTAGAATATATAATATACCTATTAATTACATATTATTATTAGATACAACCCAACTACCTAATTTCAATGTTAATTTATTTTATTGTAAATATTTAAATTATTTAATGTGCGCATACTGTGGGAGATGCGCTGAAACTTAACTGTTTTAACCCAAAGATAGACTAGTATACATTTAGAAGGCCTTGTTGCCTGCCTATGTATAATGCAAATACTGTACCTACATAAAGTTTAAGCAAAAATTATAAATAAAATAAAGAAACATAAAAAAAATAAGAAAATATGGCGCTAACAACAAATAAATTGGTATATTTAGAGAATTTTAATATCTCTTTCACTTTGATTAAAAAACGATCCCATTTTCGAATTTAAATTCGCCGCAACAAATACCAACGCCCAAGATCGACCGTTCGAAATCCAATTTTATTATCCGCCGAGCTTAGCAACTGAAAATTAATCCAGTTTTGATTCGAAGATTACGCTCGGGTTTGTTCGGATACAATCGATTCAATTCGACTGATACCCGTGGATATGTTGCAGATTAGCTTTACGTTCCTCGGGTACGGGTATATGATTAATTGTGTATAGAGAATAGACAGCACCGTCAGAGACCCTACCAAAGCTCTTTATGCGAGCTATTTGACGACCTAAACTGAACTGTAAAGGGATGGATTTATATAGGGTACTGTATTGTATATCTCCATTCCTATTACTCGCTCGCACACGTCATAGTAAAGCTGGAAACAAATTATTGGATGCGGCTGACGGACGCGGCTGACAGCCGCGACTAATAGGTATCTAGATAACTAATTAATACTGAGCTGTGTAAACTGTCAGAACACAGAAGTAAGTCGTAGACGTATCCTTGGGCTCACCTTGAGCGTTTGGACATCCGAAAGAAATCTGGCGCGCTGGATGTTTTTGTCTGCGCACACTTATCAGTTGCGGCTGTCAGCCGCGTCCTATGATTTGTTTCCAGCTTTAAGAAGGAACTACATTAGACCGACACACACATGGGCCACGCCTGATTTGTATGTAAAGTCGCGTCGCGTGGCATGGATCAAATGTAGCTCTACAAGTCTAGTTGCTGGCCCACCTGTACTCAATGTAGTTATACCTCGAGGCCCAAGTTTGGATTTATAAAATTATACTGACGGTAGCATGAAATTATTGAAATATTACCTATCGATGGCTTAGAGTGAATCCTCGTAACTGTGAAATACATAACTTTTCAGGAGGCACAAAAAAACAAATTAGACCTTTATTATCATGCAATTTTAATGTGCTTATAATACATGTTTCATTCAAATATTTAAAACCATTGGTTTATTTCAAACGCTTGTTTCTCTTGTTTTTAATTTTTTTTCCGCTTGTTTTGCCGCGCCGTCGCGAAGTGATCACAACAAAATGACTTGAGCAATTATGCTTGCAACATCGTAGATGGCGCTATAAGTATCGAATCAAAATTTTGCGTGATACAAAATTGTGCGTTACGGGCTTTTCTTTTCAGAAATGTAATAAAATAAAATTACCTAAAATTGCATATCCGAGGTTTTCACTCTAAGCCATCGCTATGATGCTCAGTTGTATAACTACAATAATACATTTTTGTTTTTATGTTTTTTTTTGTTTATAGGAGGTAATCTCTGGAAGTACTGGTCCGATTGTTAAAATTTTTTCACCGATAGAAAGCTTTATTCCTGAGTGACATAGGCTATATTTTATGTACCTACGCAGGTGAAGCTGCGGGCAAAAGCTAGTTAAATATATTGCGTTAACAGCTTCATGATCTCAACAATATTTACGTAATGTAGTATCATTTTCGTCGTTTTATGCAAAAAGGTCCTCTTGGCGAACCCTTTGCATAAACAATACAAAATATTCGATGAAAGTAAGACTGTGGTAAGACCCAGACAAAACTGTTTTGTTTAACGCGATAAAATGATCAAATCAAAAAGGATTTTGGAGGCGGCTTTTTTAACAGTCTGTCTTTTGAATCTATCTTACCTGATGGTACGCTATGATCTGTAGCCCGATTCACGTAACGAAAACCGTAACGATATCGTAGCGATTTAGTCGTTTAGACCATTTCCGTATTCACATCCAGCAATCGAGTTTGAACGACACCGATTTTAATCATTTGAAATTAGTTAATTTAAAAAAAAAAAAACTGTATTAATGTATGGAATGCGCAAAGCGATCCCCACTCTGACGCCGAGCGCTCAAGATCCGTTTCGGCAATTTGTATACGCGCCTCAAAGAGTTGTCAGCAACATCGTAGGAGCCCAGGAGGGCCGATGCTCGCTACGGCCGCAGGGATTTTTGAAAAGGCAGCCCGCAGTCTTAGAACACAACAACTAAACGACACAGTGGCTTAGAACACAAAGGGCAACTTAACGACACAGTGACTTAGAACACAAAGGGCAACTTAACGACACAGTGGCTTAGAACACAAAGGGCAATTTAACGACACAGTGGCTTAGAACACAAAGGGCAACTTAACGACACAGTGGCTTAGAACACAAAGGGCAACTTAACGACACAGTGGCTTAGAACACAAAGGGCAACTTAACGACACAGTGGCTTAGAACACAAAGGGCAACTAAACGACACAGGGGTTTTAGTCAGTAAAAGTCTGACACGTTCTCGCGTTCCACCCTTAAGTGGGAGAAGACATTGGATTATATCCTAACTCAAAAAAGCTTTATGCACTGTTAATATATTCCCGGAACTTTTTATTTTTTATCTTTTGTTTCCAAGATTTTTCTCTTAGAGAGGAAGCCTGAGCCTCAGGAGAGGGAAAATTATAAAGCTGATTATAAACTAGACCCTACCTTTTATAGGTATTGATAGTTGTCTTTTACTTCATTCGCTATATCTATTTGTATGTATAAAAGGATAAACTGATTGGCTGACATATCAATGTATAGCCAAAAATACTAGGCCTAGAACCATGAAATTGTTCACTAGGCTTCATTTAATGACATGAATGAAATTCAACTTACGGGGTTCCAAAGTTTGTATGGAGAAACGTACATTCACGTGAGCGAAGTCGCTGGCAAAAGCTAGTGTACCAATATTACGAACGCATCAAAATCTCCAATAATTTCACCATCTCATCAATTATTGTGTACCGTTTACCAGTAGAGGTCAAACGCCACGCGACAGTGCCGCAAATAGGCGCCTTATTTTATGTTTTGCCATCGATCGATACCGCAGCGGGATGGTGGCAGCCACGTGGTTGTGAGGGCAGTCACGTTGTGGAGTTAATGTTTTAATGCTTCCAGAAAACTTCTGCAATCATTCTTAAAGATGAGTGCAGCCATATTTGAAAAACAAGTAGTTTGTAAATAAATATACATATAGTTGGTCTGAAAAGTTTCCGTCAATTCAAAGATGCATAACATTCTTTCTTAGAATATTATTTGTCTTTTTTTAAATTGAGAATGTTGTTCATGAATCTTTATTAAACATAAATTTTTTTCAAACCTATTAACCTGGCCGTTACCGAGGAGTAGGCTTCAGAAAGACAGTTTTATGGCACTTTTCGGGCACTTGGGCCTTAACATCTCTTTGAGGCTTACATGGAACACTACGCGCCGTCGACTTGGGCTCGGAGTTTCGGACGTACCAAAATACTAGATATAAAACTAGCAGTCCTGCGCGACTTTGGTTATTGTTCTGCCGCTACTTTTGGTCGCAGCCTGATGTTATGTTACAAAAATGTGATGCCTTCCTCGATTAATAGGCTATCCAAAAGAATTTTTCAATTCGAACCAGTATTTCCTGAAGTTAGCGCGCTCAAACAAACAAATAATAAAACAAAATCTTCAGCTTAAAATTATTGGTATAAATTCCCAAGCGTTTTATACTATTATATATATGTACTATTATATTTAAACGCCTAGAAATATTCCACCACATATCTTCAATAGAGGTGCTAGATCGAGTAGCGAGCCTAAGGGACTATATCTGACAATATTCCCTCCAGGTGGTAACGGCAATATGGCTGCGTTCCACTGAAATATAAAGCCGCTCAGAGACATTGCGAGGCGTGCGCCGCGTATGGCTCGTCAGGCTTGCTTCTATGCATAAATTTACCGTCGTAGGGGTAAATTTATGCACGCGTCCCGAACGACCATACTCAAACTGAGCACGCAAACCACCACGCACAGTGTTCGTCAGTAGAAAACGCAAACAACACCTGCCCGTCCACATGGAGTGCACGGCTCATACTGAGGCGGCGTTCGCAATGATCGTATGACGCGAATGCTCACTGTGAGCCCACACGTCCAGGCCCGAGGCATGCGAGACGAACCATTCGCGACGCACGCCTCGCGATGTCTGTACGCGGCTTTAAGGCATTTTTATCTTGGCTTAAGGAGGCTGGTTTATCTGCGTGCGACTGTATCGGAATACTAATACGACAGATAGCTCAGGATATATATTGTGCGGTTTGGGACTGAAAAATGGATTACGTGGCTAACGTTTTTTATATTGATCTTCTTTTCTGCTTAAAGGCGTATTTATTTAGTCCTTGTAGAATCAGTTCTATTTTGCAGTAAAGCTAATTTGCGATATTAAAACTGATTCATCACCATAATATTTTTTTTTGTTTTGGCTTCGCACGTTTTGTTCATTTACCCTAGGAATCTTTAAGTCAAGAGTCAATTTTTCATCAGGTGAGTTAGCGGTCAAGCGCGAACCTATCAACAAGAAAAAAAAGTTGCCATTAAAGATATATATACATAGTGGATTTTGGAGACGAGACAGTAGGTAGGGTAACCTTAACCGATGTAGTTGTACAGGGGCCCAAGTCTGCTATTTTTATAAATTCGTCATTCCAACACGATCCCATTGTCATTTTGCTAAAAGTTTATAATCTGCTAATTCATAATGATCGATCATTGATCGGTCACTGGTCTCGTAATAGAATTGTGGTAGAATGATAATTTCGAGCATATTAAAATCAATAACTGCACAATAACGGTCTAATCGTAAAACACTGATCAAATAAACTGTCAAAGTTTTAGCAGATTACCGCAAACGTCAAATATTCATTTGTCAATATGTACGAGATTACCATTCTATGTCACTTCTTTCAATGGAGTGTCAGTGGTTGACCGTTGGAAAGTCATAATGACGCCATTATATTAGTAGATTACCAAACTTGTCAAAATCGACAATTATGACATCAATGATAGACCATTCTGAGACTATTGTAATAGCAGACTTGAGGCCCAGTTCAGGAAAGCTTTTGTAGGACACAAGCTAGAACTTTTAAAGATTTTCTGAACGGCATTCGCATTATTATTAAAAAAAAACAAATGGGCACAAAGCCTATTGATCCTATTTTATGTAGATATCAAAAGACTGTAGGTATTTGCCCATATCTTAAGTTACGAGTAGTCGAAATGACACAAATCGCCAAAAAAAAAATCCATACATTTCGGTAAGAGAGTCAAACTACATAGCGCAACTTTTTGTTTTGGGTAGTTAGTGCTGGCTGAAAAAAAGTTAATTAAAAAAAGTATTTTTAATTAATTTCAAATTTGGAATTCGAATCGAATAATCTCGCGTCATTGTTAAGTTTGCACTGAGAAAATTCTAAGTAAAGAAAAAGATCTCTGACATCTACCCTATACGCTATAACCGTTCTTATCTTAAACTACCTTCTACCTACTATTTACCGAAATAGAAAATCCGTAGTTTACAAAACACTACACCCGGTGTAGCCAGTTTCTGTGAAATAGCTTGTAATCACGAAAAAAGTCTGAGGAAGCAAAGTTTTTAGACGGTATAGGAAAAACTTTGACTGCAGGGTGCGTTCTAAGGCTCCGCGCAAACAGGCTACCGACCACAGCTTCCGGTGGCTGTCGCGCGCAACCGCCACATTTGTGACAGTGTCAGAAGCGAGCGAATTTTGTACCTGCTCCCTGTTGCGCAGTTTTACGAGGGACGATATTAGTGTATAGCATCCATTGAGGCGTCATTCTCTGTGGTGACGCTTGCGATACGTAGAAGGTTTAACTTTGGGGGTGGAGCAATGCGACAGTGGCGAGTGTCAGCATTTTGTGTGACCCATAGCGACAACAAGTGGCGAGTCGGATACAATGTATCGGCTTATATTCTAGTGATAGACGAGCCCTTTCATGGAAACTATTTCTCAAAATATTGAAAAGTAAAAACGAAAGTTCGCTGCAGCGCTACATTGGCATTATGTCATCTCACAGAACTAATAAAACATGCAGCGCCAAGATAGCTTTTAGAGGATACTTTTTTCGTGAATAAAATGTCTTAAGCGCCATGAATTTCGTGGCACTTACGCGTTTCGTTCAACATAGTGTAATGTTCAAGGTATACAGTCGACACCTGAGTCGACTGAAGTAAATGTTCGGCATGTTCGGCACGCCTAATCTAGTGCTTAGTACATATACACATCCTTGGGGACATCAGTGTAGCGAGTGGCTACCACCGGCTACACAAAATAAATATGAAAAAAAGTGTGTCAAGTCGCTGTAACTAGCCATCAGTGACTGATCGGTAGCCCGTTTGCACTGAGCTTAAGATCGAATGGGCTTACGTACGGAGATCCGTTGGTAATTCTTTCGATCCGAGGAGGGTTTACGAATATTTCCCTTTTTAAGGGATCTAAGGTACGATGGGGTGAGATAATTAATGATTCTTACAGCGTATTAGGAGTTTAGAATGAGGTTTTTTGGAGAGCAACTGTTGCAATTACTTTTTGAGTTGGGTTCCGATGCGATGGACGAAAGGTGTCAGGACATTTTCATTATCTGCTAACTGAATCAACAGACAACGTTCTGTAAGAATAAGGATAGTAAGCATTGACGTATAGAAATATTTTGAATGTAATAAAGTTCCATCTAACCTATTTTATTAAATCTAACCTAACCTAACCTAACCTTCCTGAGACTTCCATAAATACTTAGTTGAACAAAAAAGCTTATCCAAATTTGTCCGGTTACTCCTTCCTTAGGGAGTGGCAAGAAGTGTCTTAGAGTCGGGAACAATAGAAAGAATAAAGAAGGTTAAGAATAAAGAAGAATTTGCCTTTGATAATATTGGGGAGAGTCGGTTATATCGTACCACTATTTACTTTAACTTAAATATTTCGACTATGACAAGACTTACAATAATTAATGGACATGCAGAATAAAGTTTCATATTTTACCTTGCTAAGACAAAGAAATCAGTTCCATACGCTTACTATAACATCCTTAGAAATGCTTTTTTAAAAAGGATTGCCATCGGTACGATTTAGCCAACTAGTCGTTTTAATCGTACCACTAGGCTTTTAAATCGTACCATAGGTGTTTAAGTCGTACCGCTGAATTAAAGACATTAAAAAAATCAACTAAATTATTTATTTTCATCTCTTAAGTAATAAAGAAACATTATTAATACCTCTTAGGTGATAAAGGAACAACATTATCAACATCTATATGCTTTTTAACAAGAATAACATGATTGTACTATAGTATTGAGATCAATTAACACAACTATAATAATGAGAAAAAACACAGTAAGCTATATTAATAAAGTAACGTGAAAACATTAACAGTTTTTTATGTTAAGAATGTTATTTGTAATATAATAATTGTGCACATGTCTTATTGGAAACAATCATCGCAAATGTCTGGATTCAAAGTACACGTCTCATGTAGCCACCGAAGACAGCGAACGCATTGAATCCAATCAACCTTTGGACCCTTTTTATCATAGTACGAACGATTGCACTTTCCACATACATTTTCGAGATCATCATCGCTGTCATCATCGTCATCTAATTCCATAACAAGTGTCTCTTGTGAATCATCGCTACTAGTGATGGAAGGGGATCGTTTCCTCTTAAAACTTTTGCATCTTCCCTTGGATATAGCCATTATCTTATTTTCTTTTTTCACTGTTTGGTATTTCTTTGGTTTACAAACCTTTTCTTTCTTTTTTTTAACTATTTTCTGCTTTATCTTCTCTTCTAATTGATTTTTATACGGGCTTGATGTAATTTCAATAGCTTTTTGTATAGTGTGCTTCTTTTTCAATGTATTTTTTGGCAGTGGTGATAAAACTTTTATTGTCTTTTCAATATCAGTAGTTGTAGTTTTCAGTTGAATATCTTTATTTTTTGACGTCGATGGTTGTGCATATATTTCAGCAAGAGAAGAAATCAAATGTTCCTTTCCTTCGTTATTGCCCTTATCTTTATTGTAATTTTCTTTGTCGTCCTTGGCTTCTACCTTTCCTTCTACACTTTTCTCTTTCTTTAAGTCATCTTTTTTTTCTGACTCTGTAAAATTTTGTAACATTGACACGCTTTCGTTGCTAGTATTTATTGTTTCAGCGGTTAGCAAATTGTCAGCAGCCTCAAACATATGCTCCGGAAAAATATGTCTGTTTATGGGCCAAATTCCACTAGCTCTGAATCCGTTCACAATATTACCAATCACTGCTGCTCTTTCGTAGGCTTCTGCAAATAATTGAGCAACTTAGTATTGTGTTACTTGTCGCCCAGGATGTGTTCTCAACCATTTTTCTGTGCTTTGAATATAATAAGTACTCAGTGGTTTGAAAAACGAAACGTCTAGAGGCTGAATTCGATTTGTCGTATGACCTGGTAGTTGTAACATTATTATTCCATTATCTTTTGCTAAACACAGAGCTTCAAAATTTTTTGAGTGTGTCGTATGTCCATCCATAAGCAGCAGAACTTTATTTTCAAGTGTGGGCTTCACGATTTTGATAAAGTGCTTCAACCATTCAACAAAGAGCGCAGAGTTAATGTAACCGCTTTCAGAAACTGTAACAATACTGCCTAAAGGAGCACCATTTGCCAGTTCTGGGTTTTGTCTCATCCTTTTAAATATTAGCATTGGAGGGATAAATTGACCAGATACACTAGCGCAGCATACGGCAGTGGTATTGACACCTCGTTCTCCACTAGTAGCGGCGCCAATTTGCTTCTTTCCCTTTAACCCTACAATTTTTTGAGCTTTCTTTTGGACGGTCGAAAATCCACTTTCGTCTACATTGAAGATATTGGTAGGTTCTATACTATTTTTATCTACAATCTTCTCTAACAAATCAAAAAAATGAAACACATTTTCCCTATTGAATCCTTTAATTCTATTCATAGATGTGTTTTCAGGTTGTCGAACACTTAGCTGTGGGTGCCTTTTCATAAACTTGTAGAACCATGCTTTGCCAGCCATGCGTTTTTCCTTATTAAAATTATTCTGAATGTTATGAGCTTCAGCAATTTCAAATGCGAGACGTCGAATATCACTTACTGTTAGACCAAACATGTGTGTTTCGAGATGAAGAATATGTTCAGCCAACTTATTTTCAGTTTCGACATCGAAGATAACCGGTCTCCCTTTTTGGATTTTATTATCAACAGCAATCTTATTTTTCTTTTTTATATGCCGTAGAATTGTAGGTTTTGGAATAGAATAAGTTTTTGAAATTTTGTTCAAACTTAATTCTTTGTTTTCATAAGCCACAATAGCTCTTTCCAGGTCTTCCTTATTCCAATTGTAATATTTAATTTTAGCTTTAGGATCCGTCATCTATAACAAAATAAATACAGTCTGTAAAGTATAGGTACTTTTAGACTAGTCGGCTAAATCGTACCAGAACAATTTACCCAACTGCGAGTGGTACGTTTTAGCGAACTAGGCCATTTTTTAAAAAAACACGACAATCCGGCATAACCTCAAAACTTAGACACGCCTCAAAAACCACAAATAATCTAGTATAAAATTATAATAGAATAAATAAAACTGTGTATCTATTGCTTACCTTGTTTACAAGTCATATCCTTACGAATTTACGACAATATTTGCATTAACTTCCACAGAAAACTTTTTTTTTCACTCACGCGCACAGTTGTTTACTCACAGCGATTGCAAATGGCGGGTGGCGGGGGATTGCGTAGGGCTACGATTTGGTGTAGCCATTGTAGAAAAAATTACCCACTAAGTAGGAAATTTAGAAGTGGTACGATTAAAATGGTAGTACGATATAACCAACTCTCCCCTTTATAATAAAAATTTTAAAGGTAAAAAATATCCATGCTTTGGTGACTGCTAACACAGTAAAGGTAGAAAATATAATACTAATTTCATACAGTTTGTATGTGTTTGTATGTTTGTTACTCTTTTTTGCTTAAACGGCTGAATAGTTTGGATAATATTTGACACACGGGTAGAATATGTCCTGGAATAACTCAGGAAATACTTTTTATTTTATCCCGGGAGTATATTACCTTGGAACAATGTTCTCTTAATTTTCTATCCAGATTATCATTTTATGAATATTTTCCAATAATCCATTTAACCTTTCAACTGAAGTCGCAAAACAAACAAAATTATCAAAATAAACAAAACTTCATGAATTTAGTTATGTCAACTAATCAAGTCGGGAGCAACTTAACATAACCCGCCAAGTTATCTAGCAAGTTGTAACTTACACAAACGACAAAGTTCTTGTATTTATCTACTGGTAACAAACCAAACTACTGTATTTATTGGTAACAATCTTAATTACAGTTAGTTCATTAATATTTTACTTCGTGTTTACATATTAGAGCGTAAAGACGAAACCAACTAACCAACCAATGATTGATTGATTGAACCAGTGACCAATGATTTCTATTGCTCTAGGGTGGAGCGAGAGGGCGTGTCAGACTCATACTGACAAGAACCCACACCTGTTCCTTTTTTACCTTCGTTCTAGTGCCCTGGGGTTCTCTTTCACACAACCTATGGCCCCAATAGGCTTTGGCCCTGCTGGGCCCCTACG
The DNA here is from genome assembly GCA_910589285.2 of Mythimna ferrago. Taxonomy (NCBI): domain Eukaryota; kingdom Metazoa; phylum Arthropoda; class Insecta; order Lepidoptera; family Noctuidae; genus Mythimna; species Mythimna ferrago. The sequence goes on along the minus strand of OU342677.1, from coordinate 25,556,282 downwards.
GTTTTGCTGCCATATCTTAGATGAGCGCGTGAAATACTACGGCGTCGATGACTTGAGCTCGGTCAAGATGGTTACCAGACGGCTGGGCGGCGAGCCACCCATTGCTCGCCGTCCGCAATAGCACGTCTATTATGGCTGGAAATCGGGGTCAGGATCTCAGTGGCTGAGGCCGTTCCCTCACGCGTGCAGCCGTTTCCTTCGCTAGACGGTTTCCTCGCGATGTTTTCCTTCTCCGTTTTGAGATTAGTGGTGATGAAATAAATTACATAAAGTAATGCATCTGGCTGGGTACCCACGATCTACAACTCGTAAGTCGGGGCCGTTACCACCGAACCACCGCTGCTAACAAATTAAAAACACGATTTTAAAAAAGCATTTTTGAAATATTATAAGTATGTAGCCCAGTCAAAATCGACATCAAACCATCAATTCCAGTTGCAAACTTGAGTGTAAACTACTCTCAACGAACCTAACAACATATAAAAAAAACCGGCCAAGTGCGAGTCGGACTCGCCCATGGAGGGTTCCGTAGCAGCAAGTAACATAATATAAAAGTTCTTGTAGTTCGTTGTAACTTTGATGTCTGTCTGTCTGTCCGTCCGTATGTCACAGTCACCTTTTTCCGAAACTATAAGAGCTATACTGTTGAAACTTAGTAAGTAGATGTATTCTGTGAACCGCTTTAAGATTTTCACACAAAAATAGAAAAAGAGCAATGAATTTTGGGGGTCCCCATACTTAGAACTGAAACTCTAAAATTTTTTCTTCATCAAACCCATACGTGTGGGGTATCTATGGATAGGTCTTCAAAAATGATACTGAGGTTTCTAATATATTTTTTTTCTAAATTGAATAGTTTACGCGAGAGAAACTTCCAAAGTGGTATAATGTGTCCCCCCCCCCTGTAACTTCTAAAATAAGATAATGATAAAACTAAAAAAAATATATGATGTACATTACCATGTCAACTACCAACGAAAATTGGTTTGAACGAGATCTAGTAAGTAGTTTTTTTTTAATACGTCATAAATCTAAAAACAAAATACACTATTATTAAAACATCGATCAAAGTTACAACGAACTACAAGAACTTTTATATTATGTTACTTGCTGCTACGGAACCCTCCATGGGCGAGTCCGACTCGCACTTGGCCGGTTTTTCTGATTATTTACAATATGAACTAGAATTTATTGTTTTAATCTTCAATGGTAGATTTTTTTGTGCGTTTTGACAATTTGAATTCAAATTATTTTAATGTTGTGACAGTACCTAACAATCGTCTATTTTATTTTATACTGTTTGATAATATAATGTAATATAAACAGCCACTAGGCTTGAAGAGTTAATTTAAACCAAAAAAGACTGAGCCGTCAAACCCTTGGTTTAACAAGATTAAAATCACAAGAACCAAAAAATGTCACCGTAATCTTAACTCCTTATCAAAACATTTTTCTGCTAAGCGTAAATCTGTCAACCATTTTCCTTAACTAAAACATTGGATATAAACCTTTTTAACAGATTAATTAATTCAATTAAAACGGAACAATTAATTTAATTAATCTCTTTTAATATTCAGCAGTTCTGTGTTGATTAGTGATTTGGGAAATTAAAGGGCTTGGTTATTATTATTATAATTGATAATTAGGGAATTTTATAATTTTACTTTATTTCTTAGGTAGGAAATCATCTAATGATATCTCCCGCGTTTAGGCGGAGCGGGAGATAGTGTCAGACTTATACTGACTAAAAATCCACTCCTGTTCCTTCGTTGCCTTTCGTACCGGGGCCGAACCTTCCTTTCTGAAGCAGACCCTTGGCCCCAGTTCGACCGCTGGGCCCTTACGTCAAACTTATACTTGGATTAATTATTTCGAGATCATTTCCATCTAGCTAGCCAATCAAATATCAACTTTAGTTTTGTATATTTTAATTAGATTTTTTAAAAAGTACCTAACTACCTATTTCTATCAATAAAAAGGTGAATAACATGTAGGCTATGTTGTATGTCATTGTATTAATGCTCACATGAGTATTGATACCTCGATTCATGGGTCAGGCAGGGGGCGAGTAGATTAATTAAAAAGTCTTCAGCACAGGCGAAGGGTAGCCAGCCTTTCGGTGTTTTACAGGATGCACTTTGGAGAGTGTGCACAGGAATTACATGACTTGATTCCACCATCTCACTTCTACCATCGGACAAGCCGACGAACGGCGAGTATCCACCCTTATGTTGTTGAAACCTCTACGGTCAAGCGTATTACCTCGTCGAATAATTCATTAGTCGATAATTTATTAGTATCTACATGTTGTAACTACAATGTGTGCAGGGACTTAAAAACACCTTCATAAAGGTTACAGAATTATAAGTGTTACATGTTGAATGTGTGATTCTGTTATCAAATATGTTACACTTATTTATGTGTTTTCAATGTGTTAACCCAAAACACTTACAAAAGTGTAACCCTAACATATCTGTAACAGATATAAAAGTGTTAACAGTGTTAATAAGTGTAACAGGTAAACGCAGCGTTGCCAAAGTTACAATTTACTAAAGCTATAATAAAACTGATTATTTCAGTTACACATATTAACACTTATTAACACATATAAACATGTTACAGTTTGATTCGGTTGCACTCCCTAACACATATAAAAGGTTACAGTTTGATTCGGTAACATTATTGTATCTGTTACATTTAAAAGTGTTTTTCTGTTAAAACTGTTTTAAAAAACAGTGTTAAAACACATTATTACGGTTACAATTTGAGTCCCTGATTGTGTGTATCTACGAGTGTGTATGCCAAATAAAATAGTTTTCTTTCTTTCTTTCTAACAGACCACGCACACTGAGATCGCAAGTTTGCTATTGGTAGTTGAACTATGAGCATTGCCCTACTTTGTAGCACGCCTGCCCCGCCCACAAGGTCATTCTATCCTCTATCATCTGTTCTGTGGTTCCAAACGTATGGCGTTTGCTACGTTTACACGTCAAAAATGAATTTTAATTTCAGAAACAAACTTGTGATTGTTGTTTCAAAACAAATCCTAACAAAACTACCGTAGTTGATCCGCACCGTATCCTACCGTAGTAATTTTCTAACTGCCAGGTCCATAACGTATCCTACAACACATCTGACGTCACAGCAAGGGTTTTAAACGTCAGGTTTCTAAGTGTAGGTACTCACGTTTCACGGGTCGTTAGTTTTTGGGACCCGCACTTAAACTGAAATTTTCAAACGAGAGGATGACGGTGCTCCGAAAGCTATGCGATGGTCTTGCTACTTACTTAATTTTAAGTTATTGTTGGACTTGTTACTTTTGTGGCCTGCTTAGTAATGCAAAGGTTTTTTTTTATAATAGATAGGCTCGCGTTTCACCACAATCTCACCCGATGGTAAGCGATGATGTGGCCGACGATGGAACACGTTTGCCTAGAAGCAATCTATTCACTCTTGACTTAAAGACCCCTAGGTTATAGCTATCAGGAAACACAGACTCGGGCAGGGAATTCCATTCCTTAGCTGTACGCAGAATGAATGTACTCCCAAAACGCTTTGTACGTATAGGTGGGATGTCCACCATGTACCGGTGGCGCAACGCCGTACGTCTTGTGGTCCGATGATGGAACGGACTTGGCGGAATTAAATTGTGTAACTCTAGTGCACACTCCCCGAAGTGTAAACAATAGAAAACAGACAGGCTAGCAACTCGGCGTCGATGCTTAAGACTTTGGAGTTTTGACTTCACAAGAGCCTAAATGCCTATGATCTTCTTGGCACGCTTTATTTTTTTCAAGTGTAAGATATATTTCGCGCCTTGACAGTAAAAATGACTCAAATGCCGTGACGGCAAACAACATGATGTTGTCACGCTGTGACGCCTCTAATTTATCATTCTAAAATAATCAAGAATTATTGTAGGTTAGTTGGGTACGTTAAAAACCTATTATTTTAATAAATTCTTGATAAATCTTGTAATTGTATCACTAACGTATGTAACAGTCTGTGCGTGCATAGATACCAATACCGAAGTGCTAACAACGTAGTGCGTGGATTCCTATATTATTTGCCCCGACTACCAGCCACCGTAGGCGTGGGCTTGCGGACCTCAAACAATAGGTAGCTCGCCGTTTGGCCATCCATCTGTCCAGCAACTATCTGGATCGAGCCGTAGTCATCGATGTTGAGTAGTACCACGCGCGCCTCAAATGTTAGCAAAACTGTAGGGGCTCAGCAGGGTCAAAACCTTTTTAACTAGGACCATGGATCGACTTCTGAAAAGGTTACCCGTGGTCCTAGAAAGCCAAAAGCAACTAAAGGAACATAAGTGTGGCTGTTCCGCCCTCGAAGCAGGAGAAGACATTAAATGATTTCGTTCCTTCAAAAATCACACAGCCACACATACAAGCTTTTGCCTTTATATTTACACAAGAAACTAAATTCCTAGTGCATGTAATGTTGGCGATCATTATTAAAAAAAAAGAAACTCTTTTATCTCACTCGCTTCCGTCGCTCCCCCCACAGTGTGACACCCCCCTTAACGGTTACTTTGTGGAAACATTCCGTAATTAAGGCTCGCACCGACCCTCATTTGTTTAGTGAAAAATTTAATACTTCCCCGTGCCTGCAAAACTTATGCAGTAATTATTCTGACAGTTTATATTACGAACTGACGTGTTTCACATGTGATACAGTCCAGCCTAGTCTACAGTCTAGACTAGCCTATCATTATGTAAATATTTAAAATGGGGGTAATTTTAGTATTAAGCTCATCATTATAGTTGGTACTAAAATTATAATGTAGTTTTAATATTTTTGTAATAGGCCGTTACTTATAATCCTAATCGCTCCTCTATCAAAAGAGGAGCGATTAGGTAAAGGACTAATTTATCGATATAGACCTATAGAGTCAGCATAGTCGGCTTTATAATGTTCCGGACCCAGGCCTCCTCTCTAGGAGAGGGAATGGCCCAGTGCGAGTTGGTAGATGTCACATATCTGCGATTTTTTGGTTCTAGGACATTCACGATGTTTTCCTTCACCGTTTTGAGAGCAGTGGTGATGAAATAAATTACACAAAGTAATGTGCCTGGCTGGGTTTGAACTCGTGACCTGTAACTCGTAACTCGGGGACGTTACCACTCGGCCACCAGTCACCACTGCTCTCCTATAGAATCAGAATGCTTTAAAAAAGAACGATTGCCGCCGCCTATAAGGCCTTTTTGTATGTTGATAAAAAGTATTTTATCTTCTTTTGTCAGGTATTACAGTATGTTTATGTTAGATTTCATTAAAATCGGTTTAGCGGCTTACGCTTGATAAGGTAAATGAACAGAGTTATTTTCGTAATCTTCACTAATATTATAAAGAGATAAAGTTTGTTTTCTTATTTTTTTGTTTGTAGGAGGTAAGTAATCTCTAAAAGTACTGCTCCAATTGATATTTTCACAGATAGGAAGCTGCTTTATTCCTGAGTGACATATGCTATATTTCATGTTTGCGGGCGAAGCTGCGGGCAAAAAGATTGCATCACTGCTTACCATCAGGTGGGATTGCAGTCAGTCAAGCATTGGTTTAGATCAATTTAAAAAAAGGTAGTTTTTAATATAACTAAGTAAGGACAGTGTTTTTATATATCATGTATGATAATATGTATCGTGTATACCACTATAAATTCATAATATAAAAAGAATAGATTGTATTTTTGTTTGTAACGCATGAGCATAAAAACTACTAGGCCCATATTAAAAATTCTTTCACCAGCAGAATCTAGATACTACTACTAGTGCTTCTGACATGCTTTCCAAATAAAATATTTCTCTACTTCAAAACATCCTCTTCTCTCAAATATGCATGGAAAACAATCTTCTAATAAAAATACATCGAATACTGCATTCACATGAAAATCAATTATTATGATAAGTGGGGGCGGATATTGCCTATCGACGCATTTCTCCACCCCCGGGGGCAGACAAACAGGAACTATATGTAAAGAAACGCCGCGCCGCCCCTACAATACACGATGTAAGATTTATTATGATAATATCAGTTTTATGAGTGCATTGACATGTTTTTAGGAATGATTATGACTTGCAGAAGTATTTGGATTAGAGATGTGTCGTTGCCGGCAATATTGCCGTGAAGTGGGAATATTGGCCGAAGTATGAATATTGGTGGGAATATTGCCCGAAGTATGAATATTGGTGGGAATATTGCCGGAAATATTGCCCGAAGTATGAATATTGGTGGGAATATTGCCCGAAGTATGAATATTGGTGGGAATATTGCCCGAAGTATGAATATTGGTGGGAATATTGCCCGAAGCATGAATATAGGTGGCAATATCGCCAGCAATATTCCCATATTGCCGGCAACGGCACATCTCTAATTTGGACGGTTGGACAGCTAGATAGTCTTTTTTCTTTTATTTTTTCTATCTTTTGGTTCCACTTATTCAGTTTTAAAATGTATTCAATATTTCGTAGATAATACGTACAATTAATTAGTACACTAACAGTTACATTGAAAATTATTATGAAGTTAAATAATTTACAACAAAATACTTTTTTCGAACATCTCGGACAGATTTTGAAGCACTTATTCAAAATAAAAAAAAAATCAAAATCAAAAATATTTTATTTCACATAGGCCTACATGGGTACTAATAAAACGTCAGAAGATCTACACGGTTCCAAATTGGTCGTATTTATTTATTAAAGCATTATGCACATATCACTGTACAAAGGCGGACTTAATGCCATAGATCATATTATCTACCAGTCGACCTTCACTTCGATTTACTAATTAGTATTAGCCTGAACAAAATGCTCCGTGTGTTAATTCTGGGCAGCATTTGGTCCAATATTATATTGGCAACTAGCTGTGCCCGCGACTTCGTTCGCGTGGACTACAGGATTTTGAATTTATTTTTTCTAAAATAAAAGTGGCCTATGTTACTCCTTGTTACATCAGCTACCTGCCAAAAAAGTCCCGTCAAAATTGGTCCAGCCATTTCGGAGATTAGCCCGGACAAACAGACAGACAGACAGACAAAAATTGTAAAAAATGTTATTTACATATATATATTCATATTCATGAAGTAAAAAGCAGTTATTTCAATATTACAAACAGACACTCCAATTTTATTTATATGTATAGATGTCCTATATCGAGTCAGTCTCTCGGCAAGCTTTGCTGAGGTAGTCAATACTTAGGTATTGCTTACAGTAAAATTCTCAGCTTCATTTCACCGTGATCGCGCCTGATAGAAAGAAAGAAAAAGTGTCTATTTGCGTCAAACATGGCGCATAGGTACCTTAAAATAAAACAAATAACAATATCGACTTAACTCATCGAATGCCGTAATTAGAGACACAATCGAAAGACAATTGCTTATGTCGAACTGTGTAACTTAAGACATTCAAAAGGTTAAAGTAGCACGTACTAGTTAAATGCATAAACCCTGGGAAGTCAATAAAAAAACAGCCAAGTGCGAGTCGGATTCGCGCACGAAGGGTTCCGTATCGTACTGAGCAAAAAACGGCAAAAAAATCATGTTTGTTGTATGAGAGCCCCACTTAAATTTTTACTTTATTCTGTTTTTAGTATCTATTTGTTTTTATAGCGTCAACAGAAATACATCTTTATGTGAAAATTTCAACTGCCTAGCTATCTCGGTTCATGAGATACAGCCTGATGACAGATGGACAGACAGACGGACGGGCAGCGGAGTCAAAAGGTAGAATTACACTGCGCTGATTTGGGCGTATCAGTCTCCATACATTTTATATGGAAACTAGATTTGTAGAGCTACACTTTATACACGATATGCGACGCTACGTGACGTCCTGATTTTCCACCTGTTTTTAACCGACTTCCGAAAAAAGGAGGAGGTTCTCAATTCTGTTGTATTTTTTTAAATGTTTGTTACCTTAAATAAGAAACAAACAATAATGAGAAACACCGACTTCCGAAATTAACCTTTTGAATGTCTTAAACTTAAGACATTCAAAAGGTTAATTTCGAATTGCTTATGTCGAACTGTGTAGTCACACAGTTCGACATAAGCAATTGTCTTTCTATTGTGTCTCTAATTACGGCATTCGATGAGTAGTTATTTTGATCGTTTTAGTGATTTTTTGGTGAAGTCGGTTATTTTTTTTTTTGTAAAAAGTTTTTGGTCTGACCCGTTTTAACCTTTGGGTACGTAACCCTAAAAATCAATTTACTTTTTTCTCCATTTACCCAGCTGGTCTGTATAACCTGGCTATTGGAATTTAAGTGCATTTGTTCTTAGGCTAGTCTCTCGCAGGTGGAACGAGTTTCCCGTTGGCGCCGCGCCAGCAATCTGTCACTACTTCATAGTTCAGCGTTACAACTTTTTAAACTGTGCTCATTAGCACGTTTCCTATAGCACATCTTTCTCTTTTGTGTTCCTTATAAAAGTGTGCTTAATTGATTTATTAATATTATAGTCTTTAGCGTTATTTGTTTAACTTTAAACACATGATAAATGATGATTGTTTTTGAAAAAGTGCAAAGAATGCTTTGGAGGTTGATTCGACCTCTTATTATCTATATTACTATTGTTATTAATTATGATTATTTCTTTTTGTATCTTTTTGTTTTTGTGTTTGTTTTTATTATTTGTAATACCTATTGTTTTTAAATTGTTTTTTATTTTAATTTTTAAATATTAATTTTTGGACCTGCACCTTTACTATAATGATAATTTTAATGAGGATGATAATGTTAATGATGATGATAATGATAATGATTATGTGATTTATATTATTCTTTTTTTTTTTGTTGTATTGTAATTTAATAATGACTCTCTGCATGTATTGGTTTCGACTGTTAGTGCAGAGAGTACCTGTAATAGAAATAAATAAATAAATAAATAAATAAATCTGTAGAAGTTTCTAGTTACAGTACGCGTATCACGTAAAATGTACGAAATCAATACAGATAACTTTTATACCTACATTAAAATTGTAACTTGATAATTATATTACTTATGTTTTGTTTGATCGCAATCGGTTGATTTTATCGAAATATCTACGAAAAGTTCGCCGGGTCAGCTAGAATAAATAAAAAAAAAAAACTTTTGGTTTTTCTTAATTCCAATACTTACGGATAGTTTTAAATAATAGTCAAATAATAGGTAGTTACTGCAAGCTACCACGAGTTCTTAACGCGAGCCATTTTACGACCTAAATTAAAATGTTAAAAGGGGATGGAGGGATAGAACTATATAAGGTTTATAACTCCATTGCATCCCTCTTTCTCGCTCGTTCGCCTGACATTTTACCATTTCATGGTAAGTTCCTACTTTTTCAGTTCATAAAAAAAAACAAGTTTATAATGTGGTGGCTTTTTGAAGTGGAAAATCATCGAGTGACTTCTCTCGCTCAGGGGTAGAGCGAGAGGGTGTATCAAATTTTTAATAACATGACTGACCAGTGTCCTTTAGTTAGGTGCGGTTAGGTTCAGTTGAAAACCAGCGTCAGGCAACTGCTACGTAGTGGCCTGGCATCATCCTGAACTGGACCCATTTGGCGCAGCCGTGAGACATACTATGTAGATATATTTAAGTTTCTATAAGTATAACAATTGTTATCTCATTGTGTGTACCTGTGTGCCAAATAAACGTATTTTCTTTTTTTTCTTTCTTTTCTTTCTTTCTTTTCTTTCTTTCTTTCTTTTCTTTAGGTGCCTTTTGCGTTCTAGGACCACGGGTTTCCTTTTAAAAAATCCTAAATCCCTAGAGGGCATCTGCCTTGACCCTTCGATTTTGCTAACACCTCTTTGAGGTGCGCGTGGAACAGTGGCACCGCCGATGGCGCGCGATTACCTTGAAGTAACCTCCCTAGGTTGTAGCTATCAGAAAACCAGACTCCGGCCGGGAATTCAACTCCTTAGCTGCGTATTACTTATTACTACATATTAGTAGGTACTACTTGACCAATAAAAAAGAAATTTTCTTCGATAAAAAGTAGTAAAACCGAAAAATTTCACTATAAAACAGTCTCGTTGTAGTCTATTTGGGTTTTCTCAGAGAGTCAATCAAGCATCATCTACGTTCAATTCCTTGAATACAAGATCCTTCCACTGGATAACCCTGAAATCGACCGTTTTCTTCCAAGGTTCATCTCACTGTCCCACTGGCCTATTAATACCCGTTAACCCTCTAGTGCTCACTGATCGTGAGCTCGCGTAATCTTGCTTACCCTCGCACGCTGTTCACACTTGACTGGTTACAGGTTGTAGTTATAATGGTGTTATTAATAGGCAGTTTTTTTTTTGCGCTATTTTTATAGTACAGGGGTTCCGTACCCAAAGTACCAATGAGACCCTAATGCCTCCGTTGTTTGTTTGTCCGTCTGTCAGCGGGTTGTATCTCTTAAACCGTAAGTTTGGAAGAGTTTAAATTTTCAAGGAATGTGTATTTCTATTGCCGCGCTGCAACAACAAATAATAAAGTTAAAAATGAAAGTGGGTTTTCATTTATGAGATGTCGTTTCGTCGACTTTTCTTTTGCGTTTTTTTTTTAATTTTAGTTCGGAACCTTCGTGTGCGAGTCCGACTCGCACTTGACCAGTTTTTAAACCTTGTGTGATTATGTGCACTTGAGGTCTTTTATTAAACTCTATTATGTAATAGCATAACCATCACTCAACAAATTAATTATATATTTTTTCTAGCGGTCCCGACAGACGTTGACCTATCCGTAACCTGGCTTTTCGTCAGAACAAATTTGAGAACCCGAGTTGAGAATTAGAGAAGGTTTAATTTCATTTTCAAACCATCCCACCCATACGCACAAAACGTTTTGCGAACACATTTATTGTGCGTACAGCCAAGGAGTGGAATTTCCTGCCGGAATCTGTGTTTCCTGATAGCTACAACTTAGGAGTCTTTAAGTCGAGAGTGAATAGGTTTCTTCTAGGCAAGTGTGCTTCATCGTCGACCACATCATCGCTTACCATCAGGTGAGATAGTGGTCAAACGCAAGCCTATCATTAATAATAAAAAAAAAAAAATCCCGGGCCCCACTCAAATATGATCAACAAAGAAAAAAGAGTAACCATGGAGTTTCTTGCCGGTTCTTCTCCATAGGAAACGACCAATTTGAAACCGTGCACTAGCTTCTGACGATTTATAAGTGCCCATGTAGTCCTATGTGAAATAAAGATATTTGAATTTGATCATTTCAACCGAAAGGCGTCCACAGTTGGACATAGGCCTTTACCAAGTGTCGCCATAACGATCAGTCCTGTGCTTCTCGTATCCATCGAATTCTCGCGACCCTCACCTGGTAATAGGTCCTTACCACCTTATTTTCAAACGCAGCGTTTTCCGGTACATGGTCACCACTCCACTTCAAAACCTTTTCAATTATTTCGATCAAACCGTTTGAGAGGAGTTAACATATACGTACAGAAGAATTATTATTATGTATATAAACACCACTAATTTTTGATTAGTACAAATGCTTATTAGAAAAGGTCTCGTTATTATTTAAATAGTCTCAATAAACAATTTATAATATTCATTAACAGCAAAGTTATAAAACAAAAAATCACTCAATTTATGGAAATATTGTACAGGTTTATTGATTATGAACGAAAAACGATGAAAAAAACTGCGTTTTTTATTTTTGTTTTTAAGAGCAGTTGTTATGAATAATTGATCGAATCATGAATTTACCAATTATGAAAAATTTCGAGGACAATTAGGGTTTTCGTTTTTAGGGTTCCGTAGTCAACTAGGAACCCTTATAGTTTCGCCATGTCTGTCTGTCCGTCTGTCTGTCCGTCCTCGCTTAATCTCTGGGACAGTTAGCACCAGAAAGCTGAAATTTGGTACCAATATGTATATCAATCACGCCGACAAAGTGGTAAAATAAAAATTGGAAAAAAATGTTTTATTAGGGTAGCCCCCCATAGGTATGTAAAGTGGGAAGTGATTTTTTTTTTTAATATCAACCCTAACGTGTGATATATTGTTGGATAGGTATTTAAAAATGAATAGGGGTTTACTAAAATCATTTTTTCATAATGTCAATAATTTCGGAAATAATCGCAAACAAAAACAAAAAACAATGTGTGTGTCCCCTCTAACTTTTGAACCATAAGTTTATAAAATATGAAAAAATTCTGAAAAGTAGAACTTTATAAGGACTTTCTAGGAAAATTATTTTGAACTTGATGGAAAGAACAGTTTTTGTACAAAAAAGACAAAAAGGTTGTACAAAATAATTTCTGGACTAAGTTTGTAGTATAATCGTATATGCAAGCATTTTTTTAAACTCATTAGTGGGTACACTTATTTTGACGGACGGGAAACTACGGAACCCTACACTGAGCGTGGCCCGACGCGCTCTTGGTCGGTTTATTTTTTATTTTTGACTACACAAATATGATCAGTAGCGGGTATAGACAGAGTCCCATTTTTTTGTAGTAATTAAAAAATAGTGTTTTATAAGGATATTGTAAAAAAAACAAATATCGTACCATATAAGCTGTAAAGGGTTGACCTTGCGCCACAGGTACATGGTAGACATCCCACCCATACGCATAAAGCGTTTTGCGAACACATTTATTGTGCGTACAGCCAAGGAGTGGAATTCCCTGCCGGAGTCTGTGTTTCATGATAGCTACAATTTAGGAGTCTTTAAGTCGAGAGTGAATAGGTTACTTCTAGGCAAGCGTGCTCCATCGTCGATCACATCATCGCTTATCATCAGGTGAGATGGTGGACAAACGCAAGCCTATCAATAATAAAAAAAGGTACCAAACAGAAGGTTCCACGAAATGTACCAATTTGAATCAAAAGTGGTACTTCAGGGAAATGTTGCCAATTATCCGGATAATTGGGTTTATTTATGTATTAAGAAGGTAATAGAAAGAATCTTATGAAAGGTTACATTACCTTTCATCCGTCTTTGCAAGCGAACCCACTGGATTTATTGAGGCTGAATTAATAACGTGGTTAGTTTTCTTGAAAATGTTTTAAGTACCCACATTTTTCTAAGAGGTTTCATATTTTTGTAGGAAATCAAAGAGGTTACAATCAATACAAAAAAGCTTTGAAATTTTATTCATTCTACGCTACAAGGTAGGCCGCAGCCCAATAAGATGGGCAGATCAGGTCCGCTCCACACTGGACACCCAATCGCACGTCGCATTTCATGACGCTAAGAACCGTCACAGATGGCGAGATTCCATCAATAAGAAGCTAATCCAGCGAGAACTTCACGAACCTCAGTAATGAGGAATACGACTCGTGGAGGAGAAGGACGCTACAAGGTGGATCGATGACCTGATGAGGGTCGCGGGAATCTAAAATAAAGTTTGTTTTTTTGTTTGTGAGGTAATCTCTGGAAGTACTGGTCCGATTGCTAAAATTTTTAAACAGATAGAAAGCTGTTCCTGTTTCTGTTCCTGTTGTTGTAATTCCTGAGTAATATATGTATATTTACATATATATTTTATGTACGCGGGCATAAAGACTATTTATAATATTAAAAAATCAATTAACAAAGAATACAGAAGAGAAAGACGCGCCATATATTTTATGTACGCAGGCGAAGTCGCGGGCAATAGCTAGTAGGTATATAAACCTTCCTCATTTTTTGCCCTGGGTACAGAGCCAGGAATGAGGATGGTTTATGTACCTATAACTTGCACCCGAACGGAGCCGGGTAGGTTAGTAGTCCCCGAATAAATTAAATAACTAATTACAATTTAGAAGATCTAATTTTATCTGCCAAGTAAGTTAACGGGAACTTAATCACAGGCTCTGATTGTATCATCGAGTTTTAACAACCAAATCTCCAAGCTTTGCCTGACCCATATTCGTACAACACAACATAGATATCGTCGCTGCGCCTGCAAAATCCGCTATGGATAAAAATTCAACTTTTCAGGAGAAGCAAAAAACTGTTTCTTTTTCAAACTGTTAATATTATTTTAAAACTAAATATGCAGAAAATTTGACTTTATATCGGGACATTCAAAAATATTTACTTTTCACCGTTTACTATGATATTCCAGGAGCAATAATTTTTTTAAGTGAATTTGGGCACATAGCGGTTTTTTTTCGGGTCGTAATTACCGCTACCTGACTTTTCACCACATGACGGATTTATGCTTTTACTAGATAGTTTGCATTTTTGTGCTTCCTAGAATACTTAGCGGATTTACTACATTATTTTAAAATAATAAAATAGGTTTAAGTTCACTTATAAAGTATTTATTATACTTAATTAGAAAAATATTAAACAAAATTAAACAGGTATTTAAAAATATAACATAATAATATTTAAAAGTTTAAATTGCAACAGTATTAATTAATGGACGAATTAACTCACAAGAAACAGGGTTTACACATAAAACTATATAAACCAAAAAATAATAAGTAACGTAATAAAACAATCTTTTTAAATTCTTACAATTTAGCAGTCTCGATCTATGAGATCAAATCTAATCACAGTCGTTGTTAGACTTAAATATTTGGCAAACTTTGAGATCACTTTGTAATTAAGCAAAAAGTAGGTACTAAATAAGCATAGTAAACAAAACAAGTTTTAAATTAATTAATAATCTAAATTGTCATAAAAAAAGTGATTATCTCGATGCATGAAACACTTCAAGGACTGTAAACAATCAAATTTAGTTTTATCAATTTTTCTCGGCGTAGTAAACAAACACGGAGCTTCTTCGTACAGATCAGCGTTTCTTCTTTGTGGCAACAAGGTCCATTCGGTTTCATCATGCCTTAATTTATAATAAGAATCACCGTTCATATATAACAGTGATCTTATATCGGCAACCGTGGGATCACCTGCTTTTTTACCGGGACGAATCGATGAAAAATTGCTAGGCACAGCTTCAAAGTTTTTAAAAAAGGTATAGTCTACATGTCTAATAATGTAGGGTTGACTTGGCCTCGCTTTGCGCATGCATGTTACGTAATCTGCAGGCGTGTACAACGGCGGAGTACAGCATTTCTCTAGAGTCGAATGGACACTGTCAACTTCCATCATGGTGTGTCCTTTTTCCAAGATGATTTGTTGAATTTCCACTGACTTCAGCTTCGAAACGTCTGCCAAAGCACTAGACAGAACCTTATTCCGGTTTTGGTAACCACAACCATCTGATATTAGACTAATTTTTTTATAGCCTTTGGTGGCATAAAGCTTCACAAATGTTATAATGCATGAAACAAATTCATTAGATGTAACACCACCGTCACCTTCGTGCCAAACAAACACAAATACATCTTTTGTGTTATTAATATAAATTGTGAAAACATGAAGCTGGAGTTTTTGTTTATAATACTGGGAGGATACTAACAACTTGGGGCACAATTGGACACTTTGTAAATCCATTGTACATACAAAATGCTCATCGGATATGGAAGCTATGGCTCTTTTCTTCGCTTCTCGAGCCTCATTCTTTTTTGTCAAATGTATTTGGTATGCTTCTTCACTTAGGTTTCCTTCTTTGAAAGATACGCAAGTATCGCATTGGTCCTTTCGCGGCTTATATATAGAAATTTTCTTATTTTCTAAAACCTCACAAAATTTTTTTCTTTGGACGAATCCCAATGAGTTTTCTTTGCACCAGGAAACGTAAACTTCGTGCATTTTTGTTTTTGAATGCAATGCATCGTCTACGTAAGTTCTAGAAGAAGACGAGCGGCAATAATGACTAGGTACCTTAGCCAGTTGGTCTAACCATTGGACAACCGAGTCTGACTTCAAAATTCTTTTATTTGAGGTACTAAGCTCATCAAGAATGGCAGGTGCACGTTGCGTTGAATTGTCTGTATGACACGAATTATTACCAGCTTTGGTCCAATCTGTGAAGGTATCTTTCGTTATGTCTAAAGTGGCCAAAAATAAATCTCTACAGACTCTTACCTTAACGCCATTTTCTCTAGGCAAAAAACAATCGGCACCAGTATTTTTTCTTTTTGATGTACCATTTTCAGTTGTGGTTACGGTTCTTCTTTTTATTATATCTCGAACTGCGGTGGAACCCAGTACGTAGGCTTTTTTAGCTTCCCAAGATGTCAACGACCAGAAATAATCAAAAATATCTTTACGGGCTTGATCGGTTACAGACCCGCATAGAAAGGACCTGTCAGAAATGCCTACAGTACCATGATTACAAGGTACAGGCTTTAGTTGTCTTTTAGACTTCTGAGTCTCGATCAAATTTCCCCCTGTTCTTCGAAGACCTTTGTAGTTTTTGCCATGTAATCGAAGAAACTGGTTGTTCTTTCTCTTGTTCTTAATAGATGTTAGGTCATTGCTCTGATTGTCGTTAGATTCTTCTACCTGCAAGTCTTCTTCTAACAGACCTGTCTCAGGATTAATCAATAAACTACAGGAGCTTGAAGTACCAGGGTTCTGAATATCTTCAACATTCAAGGATCGCTCGTTAGAAAGTGGAAGTACTGGTGGTGAGGTATGGAGTGGATAAACTAGTATATTCTGATCTGTAGAACAATCACCCGAATCAACCATCATTGGCATCTGAACACTATTTAGCTGATGTTGGTTCGATCCATGAAATTCACTGAACGTTGAGTCATGTGCTATAAATGCTTCTCCTTGTACAGGGTCAATATTGAAATTCGAAATAATAGTACTTGGTATTTCAAAGTCAAAAATCTCCAGGTTTTGAGGCTGTTCTAAATTAGTCAGTATCGGCTCTACACGGTTTAATTCACCTAGAGACTCGGTAGCTACTACAACAACGTTGGGTAAAATGCTAGGTTGTTCCATCACAAATGAGTTTTGAAATAGTATTTCGGTGAAATTACTGGGTTGTTCCATCATAGAGTTTCCTGTATCCTGCAGCGGTATGCGTCTGGAATTATTACAAGACTCATTTGGAAAAATACTTCTGGGTTCACCTTGAACATTTTCTTTATTTGCCATCGAGACTAGTAACTGCGCTCTGCTATTACGCTTCATTTTTTATTTGTATCGGGGAACCTGTGTAATGAAATTAAATGGAATAAATTAATATGTTTACGAGTACATTATTGTTAACAAAACACTCACAAAGTCCTCAAACCAATTGTAGGTTTAATTGTAAGCACATTTATAAAGGAATAACACAAATAACTACACACAACTAGCTTGACATATCGTCGCTCATTAGCCTAATATTTAGGTAGTTAAGTATCTAGTACAATGTAGTTCTTATCCTTTTAAGCGCCAATAATGAGATACAAATAACTACCTACTTTTATCGTGCCCAAGTGGCTAAGAGACGCTCGTACGTTTAATTAAAAAACTTAATCCGTACGAGAAAGTAAATAAGTAACGTCAATATTAAATCACTTTATACCTAATTAATGATCTTAAAGATACTTTATAGTTAAAATAGCTATTTTGAATAAGCGCTTCTCAAATTATAGGTTAGAATTGTGAAATTAAGTGATCAACTTATTAATAAGTAATACAAATAGGATACTTACATTAATTACGCCAAACCAGGTATCTATAATGAAATTTGTAACACCATCTAACATCTAAACTACTTAATTAAAACAAAACACTCGTAAACATTGCACCACGTGCCACATGCCACGTCTCCTGTTTGATAAACCCGCTATGTGTCATTGCAAAGCGCAATTCTAAGAGACTCGCTTTAAACCGAAAATACGCTATGTGTCTCCTGCACACATAGGGGGTTTTTTAAATCCGTTTTTGACCAAAATTACATAGCTGATTTTGTTATCTTCTTAACCCAATGAGTTATTACAAAACGGATTTTACAGGCGCACGTGGCTTGAGAAATACTATAAATAAGCATCAAAAACCGATTTAAAAAAAAAAATACATAGCGGATTTTGCAGGCGCAGCGACGATATGTACAGAAGACAATCTCATGTATGTACTTCACTTTTTATACCTACGCTCCGCTCAATATCCGTTAAGGCAACTGTATCGTGTCCGTGACTGTCTATGTGTGCGTTGCTCGAACGCGCTTTGTATGTAGATTGACTTCTGTACCTATCTATTTTGTGGTTAAACACAACATACGCTCTCATAAGTCCCACTCAGCCATTAAGGACCATAAGTAACCCTCTACTGCCCATAAACGCGAACTTGTAAGCTCGTATAAATATCATGTTGGGATGTTATAACCCGATACGTTTCGCATCACTATGCTTAGTTGGCTTTATGTGTAATATTATAGTTTTTATTTCTTTGTTCGTATAAGCCATTTTTTTTGTGAGGGATTAACTTTGTGGCTACTGAATCCGTGATATTTTACTTTTATTTATTTCTCTTTGGAATCTGTTTTACCTGATTACGTCAAAGCCAAAAGAGGGATTATGATTTTAACAGGCTATGTATGTGAGTATGTTCATCTGTTCCCTCTAAACTTCTAAACTACTTATCGGATCTCGACAAATGAGGTAGGTAAGTATCGTTAGAACCGTCTTAATCGTCTGCTGAACATACGCTACGTGACGTGTCACAAAATTCAATGCCCTCTAGCGGACAAAAAGTCATTCAAAAAAACGCTAAGATAAATACACCGTCTTTGATATTATTTGAAAGGACTTCACTTGTATTTATAAAAAATATCATCAAAATTCAATGTGGCGCCCTCAAGCGGTCAAAAAATTCGATGACAATAACACCAATATAGTTAAAAATTAAGACAAAAACGACGCTAAAAAGTATGAAACAAAATTTTCAGGATGCTGAAATAAACAAGGTTACTTGACAAACGAGAACAGAACAAAAAGAAAAGCCGTAGTCACACGTTATTAAAGTGTTTCGGTTGGTAGGGTCGTTTTTCTGTCGTAGGGTTATAATTTTTTTACTTTTTATTATTTTTTCTTCTTGCAAGCGCAGTCACTGACATATTCATAAGCTGATGTAAGGTATCCTGAAACTAGAAATTATTATTCGTTTATTCATTTAACTTAACATATAAATTATATTTTTAAATATTTAAATAAAAAATTAAAAAAACATTTATAAATATAAAAAATAGTGTCCCACCGGTATCGGGAACAGGGTCCAAGCTACCGGCGCTCAGGGCTCCAGAGAAAGGAACCTCCTAACTATACGAGCCGTGTCCAGGAGTACCGCTTTCTGAATCAAGCCCTTGATCCAGTCGCCTAACGAGAGCCTCCTAAGGTGTTGGTCGAGGCTCTTGGCTATTAAGCCACTGGCTGACACGACTATCGGTACAATGATCGCTGAGTCTACATCCCACATGTCGACAACCTCGCGAGCCAAGTCGATATACTTAATTTGTTTATCTTTCTAAGCTTTCACGAGGTTCTCGTCATGCGGAACAGATATGTCAACAATCATTGCATGCCTCTCGCTTCGGTCCACCACCACTATATCAGGCTTATTGGCTACAATAGTCCTGTCAGTGATGATGGACCGATCGCAGTACAACGTGATATCACCACTATCGAGAACTGGGTCGGGCACATACCTGTAGTATGGCACCTCCGATTCCACAAGAGAGTACTTCAGAGCAAGTTGCTGATGGATAATCCTGGCTACAAAGTTGTGTCTATGCAAGTATTCCCCGTTAGCTAGACGAGAACAACCAGAGATAATGTGGCGGATTGATTCACCCGGTCGGTGACATGCCCGACAGATGTCAACCGTTCCATCATTCACAATAAATCTCCGGTAGTTATTCGTCATGATAACTTCGTCCATGATTGCACAGACAAAACCTTCGGTTTCCCCAAAGAGGTCACCGACGCGTAGCCAGGCTACGGACGCTAGTTGGTCTACATCGGGCCCGTGAAGGGCCCGGAAAAAGCGTCCGAGAAGTTCCTTACTCTGCCATACTTCCTTGCGTACATTAGTGTCAAGCACTACAGGTTTGCGCCAAATTATTATTATTATTACTAGTTTAAAATGTCCCACTTGTGGGCAAAGGTTTCCTTCCATTACTTTCATTGGAACAGATGACCGAAAGGTTTTGGAGTGGCGACTGCGTATCGGAAAACGCAGCGTTGGAAGGCCTCCTATAGGTACGATCACCTGGTGAGGGTCGCGGTGGATGCGAGACGCACAGGACCGCTCGTTGTGGTGACACTTGGAGGATGCTTATGACCAGCTGTGGGTGCCCTACGGCTGTAATAGATGATGAATTAAATAAGCAAGTTAATCCTCGCAAAAAAAAAAAGACGTGTGGCACTCGGGGACTGCCGCGGTAAAGCTATTGCATAGCATTTTTTATCAACTTATGCAATAGACCTCGCCAACAGCTGCTTAACCCCACCCATCCAAAACCAGACCTCGCCAACAGCTGCTTAACCCCACCCATCCAAAACCAGACCTCGCCAACAGCTGCTTAACCCCGCCCATCCAAAACTAGACCTCGCCAACAGCTGCTTAACCCCACCCATCCAAAACCAGACCTCGCTTACAGCTGCTTAACCCCACCCATCCAAAATGAGACCTTGCCAACAGCTGCTTATCCCCACCCATCCAACACATTGAATTGAATTTTGATTGATTGTTCACTCATTTGTTTTCTTATCGGTCACCACGCTCAAAAAACAAATGAGTGGGGGGTGTTAGGTTATTTTCGTTACGGAATTTCTGGATTCGGTCTCCACGCTCAAGGCCCGCGATAGAAGCTATGCAATAGCTTAAAAACGTTATTCCAATTAAATAATTCAGTAGAACCTTCATGTGAGCGTAGCGACTCTAATGTGCTTGAACCATTATTTACAGTCGACACCTTATTAGATAATCACTACCTATTATCCTAATTATATAGCCCTGATTGGTGTCAAATGTTGGCGCCAATTTTTATGGCCGACTTGACCCAAATTCTGGACGACCTTCTGGACGACTTTTATTTGCCATAGTATTGTCGGAGACGCAAATGAAACACTTCTGGTTCATTTTACTCTGTTTATATTGTTTAAAAGCGTGGTTTATTACATCTACTTACACTAATATAATACAGACATAGTGTGTTTTTTTTGTAGGAGGTAATCTCTGGAAATACTGGCCCAATTACTAAAATTTTTCACTAATAGAAAGCTGCTTTATTTCTGAGTGACATAGGCTATATTTTATGAACGCGGGCGAAGCCGCGGGCATAAGCTAGTCTACACTAATATAATAAAGAGGTAAAGTTTGTTTTTTTGTTTGTAGGAGGTAATCTCTGGAAATACTGGTCCAATTACTAAATTTTTCACCGTTAGAAAGCCACTTTGTTCCTGAGTGACATAGGCTATACTTTATGTACCGTAAACGGGGTGAATAGAAACGCAGGTAAATAGAAACAAAACTTTGGTTTGGTTTTTCACTTTGATACCATATTATCGGCTTCTAACAAAACATGGACTTTTTAAAATATCAATTGATATACTTAGTTAAATGCTGCAAAAAATATTCAAATATCGTGAAAATACTTTTTGCAGTTTGGTTTCTATTCACCCCATTTTCCCGTACGCGGACGAAGCCGCGGGCAAAAGCTAGGAAAGTATAAAATAAAAAAAAATAGTAATATTATCTAACAAACATTCACAACACACACTAACTCTACTTCTGAGCAAGATTTGAGGACCACATTTGCATCTTAGTGTGCCCTAAAAGACCAAACAGACCATATAATAAGCGATGCAACGCCAAGGTGTTAGATAACGCAATCCTGATCCACCCGCCTGAGATATAGGCGAATATTTCCTCGATATCTATCGAGTATCGGTTTCCCATCGATAGCCAGAGCAGTCAACCGAGATCACGGCGATCCAATTAAGAACCGCTGTGTGGTCTGACCTTGATGGCAGAATACAGGATATTCGTTATGTTTGATAAGCTGGGAGGTTTCCTACACATGTTTTTATGATGTGTTTTTCATATATATTAACGGTAAGGGAACGAAAAATACAAGGAAAGTAATAGATTTATCTCAAAATTGCCAAAGAGTTTATGCGTACTAATACTACTTACTACATACGTATAAATACTACGTGGCTAGCCAGATCTTTTTCTCTGTCGTGGAGGAGATAACACTAATAGCCCGGTACAGAAAAAAATCTAATATTATCAAGCGGATAGAGAGTTTCAAAATTGCGTTTGGCTCCATAGGGATGTACTTTGTGTAATGCTGTACATTGATGTTCAGTTCTCTTTATCATCCCACTCCATTTTAACATCACGAAAATATTTAAGACCAATTGGCGCGACAATGAGAAAACAATGAATATTTTTATGAGAATGACAGATTCTGAATTCAAATGTTTTTAAGCTATTGCATAGCTTCTATCGCGGGCCTTGAGCGTGGAGACCGAATCTAGAAATTCCGTAACGAAAATAACCTAACACCCCCCACTCATTTGTTTTTTGAGCGTGGTGACCGATAAGAAAACAAATGAGTGAACAATTAATCAAAATTCAATTCAATGTGTGAAAGTGTAACTTCAATTAATATCAAAGAAAAAAAAACAAAGGAAAAAAAATACTGCATAAATAAAATAAATAAATAATTATAATTGCATAAGTTGATAAAAATGCTATGCAATAGCTTTACCGCGGCAGTCCCCGAGTGCCACACGTCTTTTTTTTTTATTGTACTTGTAACCTACCATTGTTTATGGCCAGACTTAGGTTATTCTTCTACGCGTTGATCTTGGAAAAACCTCCTTGAGGCAGGTTAGATGTGAAAACTTTTGGGGGTAGGTTTGAATTAAGAGGCTGCTTTTCGACTCGCCTATCGTCAACATCAAGCATGGTTTAAAAGCTTGTTACTTCATCTAACGCAATCCAACGCGATGTTTGACGAAAAGGCAACGCGAAAAAAGAGAGATACCGCCTGGAAACTCTGTTAGCATTCGGTAATTCCGTGATTTACTCGAATATTTGATAAAACTTTTTCCAGGAAATACGTGTTTTTTTTAAACCCTTAAAAGTTTTTGAAAAACATTGTCATTATTTAGAATCCTGAAAAAAATTGCTAGGTTTGTATCTTGTACTTTTTTGACTTATTTAATTTTTTTGTAAATTATGAAGTGTCAAAGTTCATGCAAAATAGCAGTCTTTCAGAGGGCTTAACTGGATTAGTTCTACACAAATTTATAAACTCATTTCCATAGAAGTCTAGATAATATCCACAAGATGTTGTGTTTCCAAAATATCTAATGAAAAATGTGTAATAACGTAATAATCGTGTAAGAGCTGTTGTATGAAAAACAGTGAAAATGTATGTCGAGATGCATCCCCTTAATTCAAAGTCATCATTAATTTGGTTTGGCGCTTTTAATATTATTTTAATGATGGCAGAATTTTAATTTGTTTGACAAGCTGGGAGGTTTTTTACTATGTTAATAAGAAGTGTTTTTAATACATGAAGCCATTGTAAGGGAAGGAAAAATCCAAGGAAGGAAATAGATATCTCAAAACTGCCAGTGCAGTGTGTTGATGTGGGGTATTTTTATCAGTTCAGAATTACAATTGGAGGTAGTTTTTTTAACCACAATGGAATATTTTGTCATAATTTCTACTGGATCCTTTTTTACGTGGAAATAATTAAAATAACTCTTCTCACTCTGGGCAGAATAAGAGGCTTTTATGACGTAATCAAAATTAGTCAAAAATTTAAAATAGCTGTTTTTTTTTTGCTGAAATTAGCTGAAATTGATTTAGTACCTAGCCTATTCTGAACATAGTACCTACTACTTTTAGGACGTGCGTTTAATGTTACACACACGTTTGTATACACCGCTAAATTTTGATCGTTTTAATCCCGCGGAGGATCGATCCGGTACATGAAACACTATCGATTTGTAACGATAAAATTAAAAAATAAAGCCCAACTTAATAAACCTTTTTTTTAAACTCGTATTAATTTACGCAAGTACGAAATTAATTTCTTTAAGAAAACGTCAGCTGAGCGAGTTCAATGACTTGTACGTAGTAGTCGGCGTTGCGTACTAACTACCTTGGTATTAAGAACTACTTAATATTAAACTTATTGTATACCTAAAATGATCGGTTAACAAGAATTTATGATGAAAACCGAATCAAGGTCCACAAACTTTAACCTAAAAACTGCTAAGCTAAATCAAAATTTGACGTTTTGATTTATTGCTGAGCTTCAGTTTCCATTTCATTAGGCACATGAATTAGGTGGGATGACTGTAGACCTATTTCTGTAGGAATTTCATGATATTTCAAGACTTCAATGAATGCGGATCTTTCATCCATACATTACTGTATCACCCACGCATCGTATAGCGTTTTTTTCACGTTATTTACATAATTCACTTGTCTAATAAAACACGTTAGTAATAAACTTGCCATGTTGTTCCATTAAATTGTATAGCAAACAAGTTCCACATGGCATCTTAAGAATCTTAATTCTTTAAGATTTAACAAATTCAATCCGCTTCTAAAAATTGCCTTCATTGAAGTCAATGTATATTTTTTTTAATGATATAAATGAGTGCTTGACTGCAATCCTATCTGATGGTGAGCAGTGATGCAATCGTTGATGGTGAAACGAATTGGTTTACGCTCTATTCACTCTAGCCTTGAATACACCTAAATTATAATCGGATGAATCCCTCTTTTAGAGAGGAGGCTTGAGTCCCAACAGTGGGAACATTAAGAAGGCTGGTGATGATGATAATCGAATGGGAAGACCGCTTGTTCAAATCCTTCGATGTACGTGGTATAAACGAAGAGACGAAACGCAAGGTAGATGTTTTTTATAATGTACAGTAGGCACAACGGATCTTGAAAGAAGGTAGAAAGCTGATGAATCAAGTTTATTTTATTCTATTCTATTCTATTACCTACATATAGAATAGAATAGAATAAACTTTATTGAACACCAAAAAAGTAACACAATTTATACATAAACTTAAACCTATGGGTACGATGGTGGTCTTATCGCTGACAGCGATCTACCAGACAACCCTAGGATTGATCGAAAGGACTAAAATAATACAAACGAAATATGCTTTACTTACATATAAATACATATAAGAATGCTTCTTTCTTACTATTTCTTTTTAAAATAAGAACGTTTTGGATTTTGTTTAACTGTCCCCGCACACGGGCCTCAAAAAAACGCTGCCACAAAAAACGCTAGAAACGGCCACAAAAAAGCTAGAAGCGGCCGCAAAAAACAGCTGAAGCGCGCGACACCTTTTGTGTCCGGTAAAGCTTGAAGCCGCTTCAAGCGTCTTATTGTGGCGGCACCGCCGCACACGAGCCACAAAAAAAGGCCGCCTCAAAATGAAGCTTGAAGTGGCGTTTTTTTGAAGCCCTTGTGCGGGTTCAGTTACTGTTCTTTAGTTTTTTTTTTAAAATATAAGGTAATATTATGCACTGGATCATACCCTCAAATATGTTCTCTCTCTCTGTACAGCTGCCACCACGAATATTGAACGCTGGCTTCAAGTTGCGCAGAAGTCAAAAATCGGGTCTCTTTAGGTGGTGCGACGTGAGACGCGGGGGCTGGGAGCGTCAATGATTGGTTCACTGCGCATCGCGACACTCGTGATTCGTTCATTGCGCTTGCAGCATGTATCTAACAACGACAACGATTGGCTCGCCAATGTATGAAATGCGCAAAACGATCCCCACTCTGACGCCGAGCGTACAATATCCGTGGTGGCAGCTGTACCTAACTCAGAAGTTTGCTGGGAGAAAACTCATTGTTAAGTTCGCGTTCTTGTACCTACATAAACTGTATATATCACGTGTACTATGTATGTTTTTGTGTACAATAAAGAATTCAAGAATTAAGGATCCGTCACCCTTGAATATTGACAAAGTAATTAAAAGCAATTCCTAAAAATCTTCAACTGTATTCTTGTCTACCTTCACAACCCTCACACGATTCTACAAAAAGAAACATGGTTATACAAAACGACTTCCTTGATAAAAACAGCAAAATAAATGGGTTCCGGTGTTTACGCGCCAATCTCCTTATTTTACGTGATATAATTCTTCATTTCGTGGCCCGCCATTTTCTTTAGCTGTCATTTTCAACCCCCAACGGAACACGCACTGGATATGCCGGGGAATTCGCTTGAAATTACTTTTTCCTCCATTCAAGTTTTGATACTAAAATATGGGTAGGGTATACTATTTAATGAAGTATACTAGTTAATTTTAATATAAATACTTACTTTACTGCGTGAAAAAATTAGCCTATGTCCGTCTCCAGGGTCCCAACTATCTCTGTACCAAAATTCATCAAAATCGGGTTTGCCATTTAGGCGTGAAGGCGTAACAAACAAACTCACTTTCGCTTTTATAATATTAGTAAGGCTTTAAGTTTTATACACATTATTTTCAGTAGGTATATGGGAAACCTGAAAACAGTTTGTTTAGAATCAGTAACTGAATGGATACCAATAGTTTTTGCACCATGTTATATTTTTCCCAAAAATATTTAAAAAGGTCACAAAGTGGACACCACTGACGCTAAGCATAACACAGGTCACGACAGGTCATAGCGGGTGTTAGGCACCATCAAACAGCTGAGTGCAAGTGCAAAACATCCCCTTAGTCGCCTGGATGGCCCGGTGACCTTGTATTTCACTGACATAACAGCTTATAACTTTGCGATTTTTCATAATACAGTTTTGAAATTTTGTACATAGATTCTTTACATAAAAATACTAGACAGTTATTTCAGGTTTCACATATACCACTAAAAATAAGGTTGTAAGTATATCTATGTAGATTAATTTAATAAATCAATTTATTGAAGCTGAAAACTAAGAAAACATTCATTGTAACTACAGCTAAGGGGAGGTATTCTTCAATGGAGTCTGTGTTTCCTGATCAAGTCTGGGTCTATAAGTCAAGTATGAATCGGTTAGTTCTAGGTAAGCGTGCTCCAACGTCGACTAAATTATCGCTTACCATGAGTTGAGTTAATGGTCAAGTACGAGCCTATCAATAATAAAAAAACTAGTCAAATGCGAATCCGAGTTCCGTAAGTAAATAGTTTGAATCCAGAATCGAGTCCCTATTAATAAAAATAAAAAAGTCTCGAATATTTTTCCGATTCGCAAAAACAAATTATTTTGTGAAAATTTAATTTCTCGATTTTCGATATTTCAGACTTTTTCCTTTACTGATACTAAAAGACCTTGCTTCTAGCAAAAGTAAGTTTAAAAAAGTAGTAGTAGTAAGTAGTAGTGGTAGATTAAGTTTCAGGATTCTAAATTAACTGGAAGTACCCTATTGGTTTTCATTTCCTTGCGAGCGTCAAAATATCCGCTATAAACGCCCTTCTCTTTCGACTGCTTAGACTTACAAGGTTGATTTTTTCCCTACTCCATGGGGTAGCAGACCTGATTATTTGATATTGATTACAGCTTAATGCCTCCATGTGTTCCAGAGAAAAAGGGTCAGAAAGACATACGGATAGACGGACAATTAAGTACATAATCTTCTTAGGGTTCCGTTTTTGCCGACTGAGATACGAAATCTTAAAAATAGTTTTAGCCGTGAATTACGTGTTTGAATAAAATTTTAGTAGATTATATATTTATATATATATATTTCACTGTTATAGAACATCATAAACCACAACTTTTGTTATATGACTATTAAATGACTATGACTTTTAAAAATTATCATAATTATAGATAGTTCATCAGATTTTCATACAAAAATAAAAATATTTAAATTAAACGTTCTAAATATTATGAAGTCTATGTAAAGCAAGCGATAATACAATAACGGAGCGGAGCGGCCTTTGGGCGGCGGGGGAGCTAGATGCGCTTACACGCGTCATACAGGCGTCATATAGCAAAATACAGAGTTAAAATGTGTTAGATAGAACAACGAAATCTTGAAGGTTTGTTTTTTAAATTAATCATGTTTTGTAAAAAGTCATAGAACAAGGGTGGTTGTTTATGATTATAGTAGGTAATACAGTCCTGTCCAGGGCCCCAAGTCTGCTATTACAATAGTGTCAATGGTATCATTGATTTCATAATTGTTGATTTTGAGTAAGTTTGGTAACCTACTAATATAATGGCGTCATTATGACTTTCCAATGATCAACCACTGACACTCCATTGAAAGAAATGGGATAGAATGGTAATCTCGTACATATTTACAAATGAATTACTTACGTATGCGGTAATCTGTAAAAATATTGACAGTTCCTTTGATCAGTGACCTACCATTAGAACGTCATTGCTTTTAATAAGCTCGATATTGTCATTTTACTACAACTTTATTACGAGACCATTGACCGATCAATAGTCGATCATTATGAATTAGCAGATTAGGACTTTTAGCAAAATGACAATGGGATCGTGGTGGAATGACGAATTTATAAAAATAGCAGACTTGGGGCCCTGCAAGGTTGTTAGAGTTTTACATATAACCCTGTATAGTCTATTAAGAGCCTATTCAATCTAGCCTTGAAGACACCTACATTATAATCGGACGGGGTATTGCGTTCGTTCGCTTACCTTTTTCATTTTAAGGCCACGGCAACTCTTTCAGACATTACCGCGTTTCGCGACATGAAAGTGAACATTCAACCAAAAGGTGATAAACAATTTATTTCCCTGAGAGTAGTTTACAAACAAAGCCACAATACGAACCACAACAAACCATTTTTCACTCACGTCAGCGTGGAATGAGAATGTAAGAGTTAAATAAACCGTGAAATGATTCCTGAAACAGGTTTCATTTGGTTTTCAGAGCGGTTGATATTACTTTGTTGTGATTGTGTTTTTTTTGTGGTTTTTATTGACTTTTAAGCGATTCAGGGTTACTGTATACTAACGCATTTACGCGTAGCATTGTAGACGCATATTCGTCATTATAGGTACCTACGCTTTTTTCGACGACTTGGGCTAGGTCCGGACAGTTAACGGACAGCGAGCTACCCATTGCTCACTGTCCGCAAGTCTGCGCCTACGGTGGCCGGAAATCGGGTTCGAGATTCCGGCGGCGCCGGCGGCGGCGAGAGCGCCGTTGCCTGATGCGGTCGGCCTCCTCCTTTGCGAGCATTACTGCTTCGCAGAAGTCGGCGACCGCCTGCCACTCTTCCTCGCTCCGGATCATCGCCTGAACCAAGGCCCGGCGCAAGAGGTCTCCGCCGCCGATCGCCCACGAGGGCACGGCGATGCTCCGCCCAAGCAGGGCACACCTCGACTCTGTGCTCCACCGTGTCAGCATACAGTGGCAATACCCGGGCGTCACTTCCGCACGAATCCGGTGCAGGAACCTCCCGAATGTGCCATGTCCGGTGAAGACCTGCGTCATACGGAAGGTATGGACGCTGTGAGGTCTTTCCAGCCACGCCTCAAAGCCCCATTATACGCTTGGTGTACACCTACGTGAAGTTTACATTTTTTTTTTCTTTTTCGTCATGACGACACGACTTTGCCGCATCGTCGTCAGAACTTCATAGTTTTGTAAGCTGTGAGCAGGCGTACATATACAGGATGTCTTTGACATTGAGAGGCACAAACGAATATCATGGATCCAGCACATGATTCTGGATTTGCAGTGGTGGATTTTTTTAAAATCTTAACGTTTTACAATTGAAACTGTATAAAATCGTTATTTTAACAGTTTAAGTGAGATAGATAAAAAAAAAATTGGAAACAAGCAGAAAAAATCTACCACTGGTGGTCCAGATTCTGGACGGATGAATACCTGTGGTATCCAGTACATGATTCTGGACTCCAGAATCATGTACTGGATCCATGGTATTCGTTTGTTTGTGCGTCGATGTCAGAGACACCCTGTATAATATACAGCCTTATTTTTAGTATTTCGAAACCTGAAAGACCACCTATCTAGTATTTATATGACAGGCCTGTTGGTCTAGTGGTTAGTGACCCTGACTGCTATGCCAGAGGTCGTGAGTTCGATTCCCACCCAGGACAAATGTAAGTGTGATGAGCACGATCATTTGTTCTGTGTCTGAGTGTAATTATCTATAATATGTATGTGTTTAGAAATATATAAGTATGTTTATCAGTTGTCTAGTACCCATAATACAAGCTCTGCTTAGCTTGAGACCAGACGGCGCTGTGTGATAGTTGTGGAATATTATTATTATTATTTGAATGTACAGAATCTATGTACTTACAAAACATAACTGTATCATGAATAAACACAAAGTTATAAGCTAGTTACGGTAACTAGTTGGTGACATAAATACATGTTCACACATGGGTTGTTTTGATTCCGCACTCCAGCTGGGTGCTGGCTGGTGCAACCTAATGCCTGCTATGACCCGCCGTAACCTTTTTTGTACTTATTGTCTGTGGTATTCAACTTGTGACATTTTTTTTATATGGTTTGGGAGATAATATAACATGGTGTAAAAATTATTGGAATCGATTCAGTTACATGGATCTTGAGCGCTCGGCGTCAGAGTGGGGATCGCTTTGCGCATTCCATACATTGGCGAGCCAATCGTCGTCGTTGTTAGATACAAGCAGAAGCGCTGGGAACAAATCACGAGTGACGTCTATGACACGATGGCGTGGCGAGCCAATCACTGACATTCCCCGCCCCCGCGTCTCACTTCGCACCACTAAAGAGACCGAATATTTGACTTCTGCGCAACTTAAAGCCAGCGCTCAAGATCCGTTCCGGTAATTGTATTCAGGTTTCGCATATAGGTACTAAAAATAATGTTATATACCTATAAAGGTGTGTATTATTCTAGTTACATGTTGTATATAATAATGCGTTTGTAAACTAAGTAAATCCTTCAGCAGAAACCTCAAGCGATTTCCTAAGGTACTTATTTCGCATACGAGCGTTTCAACGTGTATGTTGTGAGCTTAAGCAGAGATTTAAAATGTGCAAACAGTATCAAGATATTCTTTCCAGCAAAAAATATTTTTCCGATATATCGTAAGTCCATGTACCTAAGCCAAGTTTTAGACAAAGTGAGATACTATAAGCAATAAAGACTATTTATATTAAAAAAAAAAAACATAATTTGTTATGGATTTTTTTTTTTTCAATAAGTTCCTACATGGGAAAATCATCTAATGACATCTCCAGCTCTTGGGCGGAGTGGGATATAGTGTCAGATTTTTACTAACTAAAAACCCACTCCTGTTCCTTCTTTGCCATTGTTCCAGGGCCCCGGGGATCTCTTTCGCATCACCCATGGCCCCAGTAGGTTTCGACCCTGCTGAGCGTTGCTGACAACTCCTTGAGACGCGCGTAAAACACTACACGCCTGGAGAATTTGTTATGGCATGCGTTCTTCTTTATGTTACAATAAAAAAAAAAAAAAAAAAAAATGCATTTATTTCAGGCAACCAATAGCGCCCAAATAGTACAAAACAGAATACACATATAAACAAATACATTATACTATCGGTCACAGTCAGTAACATGCTCCAGCAATGTCCGATATAAGGGCAAACCAATTTCATGGCAGTCATTGCTAGAAATGTATTGGAGCTGTCCTGCACTTTGCGCACCAAGGACGCGCACCGCGCATGGTGGTGTGAAAACCAGTCGATGTAAGCTTCTGCAAACATGTCCGTTTTGATTTTTCAACATTCGCTATGACGGGTACCTAGAACGTCTCTACTCTCAGGTTTTCCAAAGTAACTATTTTTTGGTAATAGGTTCCATGTGCTGATGGTGATCAACTCCTCCCCACTCCTTGGTCCTTCCCCAAAAATCCAGGCCAGATCTTACACCCTATTCTGCATACCTGTAAACTACTTTCAAGGAAGTAGCCTGCCGTGGATAAAAGTATCAAATACTTCAAATGTAGCCAACCAAAAACGATGGTAGCGGAACTGGTTGCATCTAACTTAAGCAAAGTCACTCTACACATAGTTTTATAAAGACGGGAAGAACAAGGAAAAAGAAAAAAGAAAGAAATCATGTTTATTTGACACACAACTTAAAAAAGAGTGTCCATGCAGTTTCATGCACATTCTCTTCTATAGAGATCTACGCTTTGGAATGAGCAATTAGCAAAATTTTTTTTGACTGACTTTTTGACATTTCAAAAGTGCCTGTTAATGGTTTAGGCTGCCCGCCCACGTCCGATAATAATCGGTGACCGATTTTTTGTCGCAGAAAAATAGAACACACTGATATCAATAATGCAACGCACACATCCTACAAAAAGTCGGTCAGAAATCAGAACAATGTTACAAATATACAAAATCGGCCCAATCTGTCCTACAAAAAGTCTGACGTGAGCGGGCAGAGTTAACTATACATCTATACATATAAATAAAATTGGAGTGTCTGTTTGTAATATTGAAATAACTGCTTTTTTTCTACATGCATATGAATATATATATACGGTACATACACCAAAATATTTTTTTTTTAAATTTTTGTCTGTCTGTCTTTCTGTTTGTCCGGGCTAATCTCTAAAATGGCTGGACCGATTTTGACGGGACTTTTTTTGGCAGGTAGTTGATGTAGTAAGAGTGAGTAACATAGGCTACTTTTATTTTAGAAAAAATGAATTCAAAATCCTGTAGTCCACGCGAACGAAGTCGCGGGCACAGCTAGTTTGAAATAAAATGCTTCGATTCTTTGAATGTAAATTAAACAAAAAACAACAGCAACAAAGTTCACCACCCTTCTGCCTCTGTTTAAAAGGTTTGCTATTCTTGACAACACTTAAAATACCCAGAAAACGGAAATATTTTCAAAGAATATCTGGTAGGCAGTAAATTCTAGTCATTACCAACATTTTCTCACAACGCAAATACCAGCCAAGCAGACAGAATTTAGTGAAAAGCTCCTATTAATTATGACTTAGCACTCCATAAACAGGTGGTGCAAAATGGCGGGCGCTTCGGTGAAAATGCCCTGTATGCCCGGCGAAAGTGCCCGGAATGCCCAATGGGGCATTTTCGCCTACTTTGTTCGGCTTATTGCGGTTTTGTTCCGGAAACTGTTTAGCTTCTGATTGTCGATCGTCGCTTTTGATTTTGTAGCGTTTGTGAATGTGGTTAGTTAACATGTAGTTTCTCGTGTGTCAAATGTTAAGCAAAGTCACTTAGGAATATAATGTTTCAAATTAGTTCACTGGATCTTACTAATCAAACGTGTGACATACAATGTTACTTTTTATTTTTTTGTTTTGTGTTTGTCTTAAGTTTTTGTTGTCTACAATGTTTTGTGCGCCAAAATAAATACTTTTCTTTCTTTCTTTCTAATCATGAGTTCTACTGACGTGTCTTTGAGTTTATTTCTCTATACAACATTAGTTATACTATATGTGAAACTCTAAACACGTAGCTAGTATTTTTATGTAACGAATCAATGTACTTTCATAACTGTATCATGAAAAATCACAAAGTTATAAGTTTGTTATGTCTGCAAAAATACATAGTCACCAGGCCATCTAGGCAACTGAGGGGTCGTTTTGCACTTGCACCCAGATGTTTGCTGGTACCTAATTTAAAGCCCGCTATGACCTGCCATGTCTGTGTTAACTTAGTGTCAGTGGTGTCCAACTTGTGAGCTTTTTAAATATTTTTGGGAAAAATATAACATGTTGTAAAAACTATTGGAATCCATTCAGTTACTGATTCTGAACAAAAAATATTCAGTAAAAATTATGTTGTACTCGTAATACCTTGATCACACGTACCGAGTAAAAGGGCGAGACAGTAAAATGTTGCTCGGCCGAGACAGTGATGTAAGCGAGTTGTAGAGATAAGTGGTAGGCCGAGCGCTCGGCGCTGTGTTTACACGTACCGAGTACTCGGCCGAGAGCACTGTCTCGCCCGTTTACTCGGTACGTGTGATCAAGGCATAAGTTGGAGCCGTTACCATCGAGCGACAACGAACGACGGCAATGTTATTTTACATAGACATAAAGCACCCCTTTTTAATTATAGACATTCAGAATATCTTATCAAATAAACCTTCTACAAATTGAAAGCTACATATTTGTCTGTCAGCATTCGTTAGTAATTAAGCTGACAAGATATAAATGTTTCAGCGAAATTGTTCCAAAGAGTTATCGTGGCTCTCACAAAGGACAACTGAAGGAACACTGGGTTTTAGTAATTAAAAGCCTGACATTCCCAGTGCGAGAGAAAACATTTGATGACTTCCCACGTACAATAATAAAAGAAAAATTTTGCTGTCAAACAAAGCCAGAAAGATTACTGAGATATTTAAATTCACTTCCATTTAAGATTTAAGTTATTCAATAAAAACATCTGAAACCAACATTCTTTTACGTATAAAATTGAAATCGTTATAAATAAAACTTTCTAAAGGTGCGTTTATATGATTTGTTTGTACTCAAAGCGATCGCCGCGAGCCGTAGCGTGGAAGACGCGCATACGCCGCGTGAAGGGCGCGTAACTTAGATCAACTAAATAAAAATTACACGGAAGTTGTGTCTTGTCAAATGACCGATTGAGACTGACACAATGCAGGAGTGCGGGAGCATGGGCTCGAGGTGTAGCATCGTTTTTTTAAGCTATTGCATAGCTTCTATCGCGGGCCTTGAGCGTGGAGACCGAATCCAGAAATTCCGTAACGAAAATAACCTAACACCCCCCACTCATTTGTTTTTTGAGCGTGGTGACCGATAAGAAAACAAATGAGTGAAAGCAACTGTCGGCGTTTTGGATGGGTGGGGTTAAGCAGCTGTTAGCGAGGTCTGGTTTTTGATGGAAGAGGTTAAGCAGCTGTTGGCGAGGTCCGGTTTTGGATGGAAGAGGTTAAGCAGCTGTTGGCGAGGTCTGGTATTGGATGGGTGGGGATAAGCAGCTGTTGGCAAGGTCTCATTTTGGATGGGTGGGGTTAAGCATCTGTTAGCGAGGTCTGGTTTTGGATGGGTGGGTTAAGCAGCTGTTGGCGAGGTCTAGTTTTGGATGGGTGGGGTTAAGCAGCTGTTGGCGAGGTCTGGTTTTGGATGGGTGGGGTTAAGCAGCTGTTGACGAGGTCTGGTTTTGGATGGGTGGGGTTAAGCAGCTGTTGGCGAGGTCTATTGCATAAGTTGATAAAAAATGCTATGCAATAGCTTTACCGCGGCAGTCCCCGAGTGCCACACGTCTTTTTTTAAATTAATATGAACTAGTGGTTGACTGCGATCCTACCTGATGGTAAGCAGTGATGCAATCGTTGATGGTGAGGTGCTAGTTTATCAAGAGCCTATTCACTCTAGCCTTGAAGACGCCTAAATATTAATCGGATGACAAGACCGCAGAAGGCAAATGGCGCGGATTGTAGCATCAAGGATATTCGACCAAACGAGCACAGGAACTAAACGCGCAACAAAAGCAAGACTGTCGCGCGATTCGGTAGTCGAAAAGAATAAAATGTTTCGGCATAGTTCTTATAGTTGAAATCTATACCATATAATAAATCTATAGAAGTTTTATATTGTGTGTGCATCACGAAAAATGTTATATTGGTGTAAAAGTTATACATTAGAACTGGCTAGATTACTTAGGCATTGTTAGTGCTTGGCTGCGGCCTGCGATCCCACTTGATTTGATTGATTTTTTTGATCTCATCGCAATCGGTTGACTATATCGAATGATATACTACATTAGTCAGTATATCATTCGATATAGTCAACCGATTGCGAAGTTCGCTATGTTAGCTAGTTTGATATTAAATAAATTAAATCAAGTACGCGGCTAGCATCCGGCCACCGCAGACGGCTGTAAGAAAGTTTTCGCCACGTCTAAACGCGCCCTAACATACAAACAAAACATTTTCTAGCAGCAAAAATAAACACATAGTAAAAATCTTCCGCCTTAGTCTATCGAGGGACATTTATATAAGTTAGTTTGTTCCCTTAGGGTCGGGCAGGGAGGCAGTCTCGGTCGATATCACCCCTTCAAACTCAAGGGGAAGTTTCGGGTGCCGTAATGCGTAGTTTTATCGTCCATTGATGATTTTGTAAGGGCGCTTTAATCGGTTGTGTGTACAAATGGAGCAATGAATAGGGAAGTGGGTGTTTTACCGTATGATGTTATAAATTAGTGAGAGGACGTGTCTGTGCATTCCGGATGTCGGTGGATTACGTTTTGAAGGCAATTATAATGAATTGGACAATTTAATGAAGAGTTATTTTACAAGCTTTCCTTATAATGATTGTATTTATGTTTTCTTAGGAAAAAATCTTGGGAATGGATTTTGAAACAGTCAATCCTAACTAATCTACTACTACTAAGAGGTAAGTTTGTTTTTAACACGCTTATATTAGCTTCACCTGTATGTTTGTAACTAACGCCTTTGAGCTCGATTTTGACCAACTTTGAGCGATCAGATTTTTTTCAAACTTTGCACACCCATCAAAGACTGATGACAATACAATAAACTGTTTTTTTTTTTAGTGCGAAATAAAAAAATATTTAAAAAAAAACTATAAAAAACACGCTTTCATAGCATATCAAACTAAAAAGTGTAAAATAATTTTCAATATAGATAGAAAATAATAATAATAAACGAAAAATATTAATATCATTGCGAAAAAAGCGTGGGGTGCTCGATTTACAAAAAATATGGCACAAAGCGCAAAAATCTGCTATTTTGAACGAACTTTGACCCTTTTTTTTACTTAAAAAATAAAAAAAGTCAAAAAATATAACAGTAGAAGCCTTGCTAATATAATCGCTGATCGATCAATCGATTTCAATGACGACAATTAATAAAAAACTATTTAGGGTTTGAAAAAAACACGTATTCCTGGAACCACTTTTGTGAAATATTCAAGTAAATCACGGAATTACCGAATGCTAACAGAATTTTCATGCGTTATCTCTCTTTTTTCACGTTGCCTCTTCATCAAACATCGTATTGGATTGCGTTAGATGAAGCAACAAGCTTTCAAACCAAGCTCGATGTTGCCGATAGGCGAGTGGAAAAGGGGCCTCTTAACGTCTTGAGCGCCAGGGGTTCATTGACCTGGAAAATTGTACTGTTTACGTAAATCAACAAAAAAAAAATTGGATTTTTCTAGGAAAAACAAATAACATATTTATAATTATATGTATAGAAACCAAAATTTTCGGCCAAATAACTTTCGTAATGTGTGTATAAAACGAAAATTAAGCGTTTTTCAAGGACATCCAAGTTGTACAGACGTATGTACAATCGGCGCTCGAGTGGTTAAGGCCCAACCTTACCCTCGAACTCGTATTATATTTATACCCAATAATACAATGATTAAAATGTCCCCCTACACTTCAAACACATATAAGATAAAGTTTTTACGAGTCTGCTACATTGATCTGAAGTTAGGTAAACTTGGATTTCATGGTAATGTCATCAATTTGGAGAAATACAGGAATCTTTCTGGGAACTTTATTGCTTTTATGTGTTGTCGATAGATGTTGAATAAACGATGAGTAGGTTTCTATTGTAGAACCTAGCTCAGAGATATGGAACTTCGGGCACATCGTTTTAAGGCCCAAACGCCCGAAAAGTGCCATAAAACAGTGGCTTTCTGAAGCTTACTCCTCGGTAACGGCCAGGTTAATAGGTTTGAAAAAATATATATGTTTATTATAGATTCATGAACAACATTATCAACATTTGAATTTTTCGTGCGATTAATACTTTTGTCTAAAAAAAATATTTAACAATTTCGCAACTTTTCCCTACTCCTTCGAAACGGCTTGGATCTTTAGAAACATTTTTACACATAAAAATTGATGATTAAATATTCTTCAAAGTGAACATCTATCTATGTACCTAGATAAAAATCAATGCCACTTTTCGTTGTAATTTTATAACTCAAGAACGGGCTCACCTGTCCAAACCAAATGTTTAGGCTTTGTTCGGACTATTTAGTAGATGGTGTGTGAAGTTTGGTAGCGTAGAGTAGGATATAGTAGAGTAGAGTAGAGTAGTGCAGAGTGGTGTAGAGTAGGACAGAGTAGAGTAGGGTAGAGTAGGGTAGAGTAGGGTAGAGTAGGGTAGAGTAGGGTAGAGTAGGGTATAGTAGAGAAGAACGGCGGGAGCGAAGCCGCGCGGGCAAAAGCTAGTTGCATATGTAAATCAATCAATATTTCGTAAAGAAAATGGATTTAAAGGTCAGCCGCGCACTATCCGGGCGCAGCTAGCCGCAATTAGATACGCGTACTGCCGCCGAGGCGGGTACGAGAGTTGTGTCCATTTAATTTCGGCCAGATGGTTCAAGGGCCTATAAGCCTTAATCTATCTACCTACACTAATATTATAAAGAGGTAAAACTTGTTTTCATGTTTTTTGTTTGTAAGAGGTAATCTCTAAGTATTGGTCCAATCCCTAAAATTTTTTCACCAATAGAAAGCTGCTTTATTCCTGAGTGACAAAGGCTATATTTTAAGCTGACCTCCGGCATAGCAATCAGGTTCACTAACCACTAGACGATCAGGCCAGTCGAAATTTGGCCTTCCTCTTCTTCTACATCTAGCCACATGACTGAATCCCAATAAACTATTATTTCAACGACTGTAACCAAGCAATCGATCAACTTCAACACATTTCCTAGAGATCAACAATTCATTTCACCCGCTTCAAGAAAACGTCCATATAACATCCAATATAACGCTCCGGTTTCAGTGCACGTACGTAATGAAAGATAACACGTTTTCAGTATGGGGGAAACTACGTAACATATTCCTTGGTAGGCATTCGTATTGGTTTTCTAACGTACGTAGGAAAAATTGGGAACAAACTTATTTTTTTTTTATTATTTGATATAGAAGTCGCCACATACCTAACTGTGGAATAAAGAACAAGAAGATATTTTCCTAATAATCTCTGCGTAGGTAGGTACCCGAAAAACAAACAATGAAATTGCTTTCATTACTAGATCATGTAAAGGATCAAGATAAATATCGATTCAAGACTCTCCTAGACAAGATGCCTGAGTCCTAGCAGTTGGAACATTAAGGCCCAAGCGCCCGAAAAATGCCATAACACAGTGACTTTCTGAAGCCTACTCATCGGTAACGGCCAGGTTAATAGGTTTGAAAAAAATATATGTTTATTATAGATTCATGAACTACTTTATCAACTTTTGATTTTCTCGTGCTATTAATACTTTTGTCTAAAAAAAATATTTAGCAATTTCGCAACTTTTCCCTACTCCTTTTTTTTTTCGAAACGGCTTGGATCTTTAAAAACATTTTTACACATATTAATTCATCATCATCATCATCTCAGCCGATACACGTCCACTGTTGGACATAGGCCTCCCCCAAGCGTCGCCACATCGAACGTTCCTGTGTGTCCCGCATTCATCGGTTTCCCGCTACCTTCACCAGGTCGTCGGTCCACCTTGTAGGAGGCCTTCCAACACTGCGTCTTCCGGTACGCGGTCGCCACTCCAAAACCTTTCGGCCCAAACGGCCATCTGTTCTGCGAGCAATGTGCCCTGCCCATTGCCACTTAAGTTTGGCAATTCTTTGTGCTATGTCGGCAACCTTAGTTTTCCTGCGGATATCTTCATTTTTTATTCGATCACGCAAGGAAACCCCGAGCATAGCCCTTTCCATTGCTCTTTGGGTGACTTTGAGCCTTCTAATGAGGCCGATTGTGAGCGACCACGTTTCGGAGCCATATGTCATCACTGGCAACACGCACTGGTTAAAGACTTTCGTCTTGAGACACTGTGGTATGTTGGACGAGAAGATACCGCGTAGCTTCCCGAACGCTGCCCAACCGAGTTGGATTCGACGGTTGACCTCTTTCTCGAAGTTAGACCTACCCAACTGGACTGTCTGTTCGAGGTAGACGTTAAGACCCACTCTTAGAGAAGCTCTACTGAGGTCATTGAGCATTGTGCTGAGCTCCTCCATAGTCTCCGCCATGACTACTATGTCGTCGGCAAACCGAAGGTGAGTGATGTACTCGCCACTGACATTAATGCCTAGTCCACTCCAGTCCAGAACCTTGAAGACATCCTCCATTGCGGCCGTGAACAGTTTCGGAGAGATGACATCTCCCTGCCTCACACCTCGCTGCAGGAGGATAGGTTTCGAGGTCTGGTCCTGGAGTCGGACTGACATGGTGGCGTTTTCGTACAAACACCTCAGCACTTCGATGTACCGATAGTCAATTTGGCACCTTTGGAGAGATTGCAGCACAGCCCAAGTCTCGATCGAATCAAAAGCTTTCTCGTAGTCCACAAACGCTAGGCAGAGAGGCAGGTTATACTCCTCGGTCTTCTGTATGACCTGCCGTAGCGTATGTATGTGGTCTACGGTGCTGAAACCTTTTCGGAATCCGGCTAGTTCGGGAGGCTGGAAGTCGTCAAACCTGCGCGCAAGACGGTTCGTGATGACCCTGGAAAACAGCTTGTAGACATGGCTCAGAAGTGAGATGGGCCTGTAATTCTTCAGCAGGGTTTTATCACCCTTCTTAAAGAAGAGTACCACCACACTTCTGCTCCATGCCTGTGGCGTTTTTCCCTCGAGTATGACGGAATCGAACAACTTCTGAAGGGCCTTTAGGACCGGTTTTCCACCCGCCTTCAGGAGCTCAGCCGTAATTCCGTCCTCACCCGACGCCTTGTTGTTCTTCAGCTGCTTCAGAGCCATCCTAATCTCGTACAGGCTGACGTCCGGGATATCTTCAGTGTAGTGTCGAGTCAATCTAGCTCTTGGGTCGTTTGCCAGATTTGTAGCGGGTTTGGAGATTGACGTGTATAACTGTCCATAAAATGCCTCGATCTCTCCCAGAAGCTCCGATTTGGCGGATATGACTCTGCCATCTTCGGTCTTCAGTTTCGTGAGTTGGCTCTGCCCAATAGACAGATCCCGTGCAAAAACTTTGGAGCCCTTATTCCGCTCAATCGCGTCCTAAATCCTCTCGGTATTAAATCGGCGAAGGTCGCGTTTCAGAGACTTCGAGATCTGTTTATTGAGCTGCCGGTACGTGCACGCATTATCTGAAGACTGCAAAGTCATTTCACGCCTCTTCTTCATGAGCTCGAGAGTTTGATCCGTGAGCTTCTTGGTCTTACTTGTACGGGTCTTAAAAAACTGAGACCCGACTGTATGGACAGCTTCCACGAACCCATCATTATATTTGTCCACGGAGCTTCCTAGGCACTCGAAACGGTTTTGAAGTTCGAGCTGAAAGCTCTCGGAGTTTTGGATCTGGATCTGCGTAGGACGGAGCGTAGACTTCATCAGTCGAGATGTTTCAAGCTTGACATTGATATTCAATGTGCCTCTTACCATACGGTGATCACTCCCGGTTTTCACCGCATTGATCACAGAGACATCATTGAATATTTGCTTCTTCGTCGACATGATGAAGTCAATCTCATTTTTAGTTATATTATCAGGGCTTTGCCAGGTCCACTTCCTGTGCTTACGCTTTCTGAAGAAGGAGTTCATCATGTAGAGGCCCTCCTTCTCCATAAAACTAGCCAGTAGGTGTCCCCGGCGGTTCCGATGACCAAATCCAAATTGTCCCACTCGCAGCTCATCACCGTCTCGTTTGCCCAGTTTTGCATTAAAGTCCCCCATGACAACGGTGAAGTGAGTCTCAGAATCATGCATGGCTCTGGATATATCCTCATACATAGACTCCACTTCGTCATCGGGGTGTGTCGAGGTCGGGGCATAAACCTGTATGACCTTCAGCGAATATCTTGATGATATTCTGAGTATCAGGTACGCCACCCTGCTCGACACACTCTCGATTCTCACCACATTGTCCACGAGGGACCTGTGGACGATAAACCCGACACCACCCTGGGACTGCTGATCACCCTCCCGGAAGTAAAGCAGGTTACCGGATTTGAGAATTATCGTGTCCTCCCCCTGTCTTCGGACTTCGGATAATCCCACAATACTCCATCGTAACCCGCTCAACTCTTCCTCTAGTTTGATGATCTTCTCGTCGGATCGGAGTGTACGTACGTTATAGGTTGCCAGGTACAGTCGTCGACGGTTAAACGTTCCCGCCCGATTCTTAGCACCCCTGACCCCAGGGCTGCGCCCACGCCCGTCCACGTCAACACAGCCACTGGAGTAGCCGGGCATTTGGGGCCTGTGCGTATTGTTATGTTGCATCTGGGGGGTTCGGACCATAACCCGCCACGCTGGTCCAGTGCGTGTTGGCGGGTCGCCATAGCCTCGTCCGTTTTCCAGCAGGGTGCACCACGTGCAGGTGAGGTTGGCTTGGGTCCCGACAGATGTTGGTTGGGACCCCGTATACACCCCATAAAAATTGGTGGTTAAATATTCTTCAAAGTGAACATTGCATATGTACCTAAATCAATCCATATTTCGCAAAGAAAATGGATTTAAAGGTCAGTCGCGCGCTTTCCGGGCGCTGTTGGCCGCAAATAAATGCACACATTTGCCTACTGCCGCCTAGGCGGGTGCCAGGGGCCAGATGGTTCAAGGGACTATAAGCCTTAAAAGGCTGACTATGCTATATTATTATTATTTTAATAGATATACATAAGTATATGTATGTAGACTTGACTTGTAAAAGTCTTTGTAACTAAGGCTTGTTTACACATTTTCGACGTGCGTATTTTCGAATAATATTTTTTATTTCTTTCAATATTTTAGGCTTATCTTCCACAGTAGGGCAAGCGACGCTGCAAGCTGGTGATATATGGAAGGCATTATTTTGGTACAGCTTAGGCTTGCTTAGGGGTGTGTTCATCCTATGAGGATAATCCTGTATGAAAAAATATATATTAAACGGACCCTTAATAAAGATTGTTTTTTTTGTTTAAGGCGATTTGATACTGGAAAATGCTGCGATGTTTAATAGTAGAATATATTTTGATACGTGTATTAAGTGGAAAAAAATTGTCATTGCGACCGAGGAGGAATTCTTCAGGCGAGGGTGTTATGGAGCCGAGTGCTGCAGTGATAAACCACGTGTATCAAACGATGTTCTTCAATGCACTTCATCATCATCATTTCAGCCGAAAGACGTCCACTGTTGGACATAGGCCTCCCCCAAGTGTCGCCATAATGACCGGTCCTGTGCGTCTCGCATCCATCGGATTCCCATGACCCAATGCAAAATAAATAAACAAGGGTTGACCGGCAACTCGTGGGGTTCACTTAGCGCCCAGCCTGATACGATAAATACAATCAATTGTGGCAGGGGCGAGCCCGCGCACTTTTCCACACGAGTGCGGAAAACAGATTTGTGTGCCTAAAAGTGGTAGAGATAGGAGTTAGAGAGCTAAAACCTTTCCAATTACGAAAGACCTACATACAATTCCCTAGAAAGCTGAATTTATTTCGAGACAGAAATAAACAATGCCTTTGCCTCTAGATTCGTCTATAGATCATTTCATCAATCGTTTTAGTATCGGATTTAAAAGCTGCGTGTTGTAAACAGCGGATATTCCTGGCTACTCTCAAACTGAGGCAACCCAGACGGGCGCAGACGCGTAGTAAACACGGTGTCGCTTGTGACGCCGCTATGTTGCAACCCACACAATACAAGCACGGTGTACATAATAATAACTAGCTAAAGAAAGCGATTGTAGTCATGTAAAACTAGAAAAATATTCCAAGGAAATTGTTCCAGGATATCATGTAGGCAGGTACTACTCGTATTGGGCACGCCACAATTATGGCGGTAAGTCCCCTCTTTGAGGCGTGGCTGGAAAGACCTCACGGCGTCCTTACCTTCCGCATGACACAGGTCCTCACCGGACATGGCAAGTTCGGGAGGTTCCTGTTCCGAATTAAAGCGGAAGTGACGCCCGGGTGTCGCCATTGTTCGGAATGCCCGGAGGACACGGTGGAGCACACAGTCGAGGTGTGCCCTGCTTGGGCAGAGCATCGCCGTGCCCTCGTGGGGGCGATCGGCGGCGGAGACCTCTCGCGCTGGGCCTTGGTTGAGGCCATGGTCCGGAGCGAGGAGGAATGGCAGGCGGTCGCCGACTTCTGCGTAGCAGTAATGCTCGCAAATGAGGAGGCCGACCGCATCAGGCAACGGCGCTCTCGCCGCCGCCGGGATTCCGATCCCGATTTCCAGCCACCTTAGGTGCGGGCTTGCGGACAGTGAGCAATGGGTAGCTCGCTGTCCGGCCGTGCGGTAACTGTCCGGACCAAGAACAAGTCGTCGACTTCTGCTTCTGAAACCCAGCTCTGAAATGAAAGGAACTAGGAGTGGGTTTTAGTCAGTAAAAGTCTGAAACGCCTTTCCGCACCGCCCAAGGGCGGGAGATGTCATTAGCAAATTTCCCACCTTAAAAAAAAAATTACCATGGGTAACTATTTCAGAAGACGACCCACGGCCCCAATAGGCTTCGGCCCTACTGGACCTGTCTTACAGAAATCAGAGTAATATCCCAGAAAACAGAATTTACGATCACTTTTCACACTATCCAGCCGCCGCCATTTCTTAAACCATCTTCTACCCTTATAACCACCGACACTTTTAAAACCACTATATTTACAGCATTAGTAGTTTTACCTAAGATATTTTTATGACTTAAGTAGCTCCACCTAAGTACCTACTTAGTAGTGTTTTAACGCCATTATTAAACCGTAACTCGGCACTCACTTTATCTCGTATACTTATGTATATGAGGTAAAGTGAAAACATCTTCTATAATAAAAGGAGAAACTGAAGTTAGAGCTATACTGCGCACA
Source organism: Mythimna ferrago (assembly GCA_910589285.2). Lineage (NCBI taxonomy): Eukaryota > Metazoa > Arthropoda > Insecta > Lepidoptera > Noctuidae > Mythimna > Mythimna ferrago. The sequence continues at coordinate 25,511,705 of OU342677.1, read as the reverse complement.
CCTGTGCCACACACGCCGATCTGGGCGCGTTGGTCTCCATACATTTTATGTGGAAACTAGACTTGTAGAGCTACAGTAGATCCACGCCACGCGCCCTCTTTCTACATTCTAATCAGACGTGTCACTCGTATGCGTCGTGCGTCGGTCTAATGTAGTTCTAGCTTGACTGACTGATATACACCGCTAAATTTAACCGATAAAATTAAAAAATAAAGTACCTTTTTTTCAAAACTCGTATTAATTTACGCATGTACGAAATTAATTTCTTTAGGAAAACGTCACTTGAGCGAGTTCAATGACCTGTAGGTAGTTTGCCGACTATTAACTGGTACTTTATTTTTTAATTTTATCTTTACAAATCGATAATATTTCATGTACCGGATCGACCCTCCACGGGATTAAAACGATTAAAATTTAACGGTGTATAAACGCATAGCTGAAACTAGTAGACGTCAGTTAGGACTAAACAAACTTTAAGGGCTTGCTCAGTAGACGAAACTGAAGAACCTTCCACAAGACTTTTACGAAGTAAAAAATCAGCCTCACCACACAAACTGGTCCAACCAAGTTTTTATTTTTGTACGGTTAGGCTGATTTTTGCTTTCGTTTCCTGAAAAAAAATCTTGTGGAAGGTAGTTCAGTTTCGTCTACTGAGCAAGCCCTTAAAGTTTCGTGAGACCTGGTCCTTGTACCCTGTATAGACACCAACTCATTAGTAAGGTTAGGAAGCATATGTACCACATGCTCTAACTTATGTATGCAATGCTCAAAGGGGCTTTATTACGATATGTCTTTGACGAGATATTGCAGAGGAGTTTATGATTGATGCTAGTGACCCATTTAATTTCTATGTCAAATCGTGCGGCAACTTGGCAATTTAGGATTTGCATAATAATACTAGCTTCTATATGTGTGTTTGCTTGATGAAGATATGACAGTGCATTATGTGCTAGAGGTTTTTCAGTGAAGAGTGTATATATGTTAGGTCTAGACAAGCAAGCTTCATTGTCACCGACCATACATTTATTCGTATATTATATGCCATCAAGTGCGATCTAGTTTAGTAATAAGTAAGACAATGGAGGGAGATGGTGTTCAAAAGCCTATAAATAGAGTAAAACATATATTTTCAACACACTCTAAAACCGGCCCTTACCGCTTTTAGACAAGCAATTTGTTTTTCGCATTAGCGCGAAAAAGTGCGCCAGCTCGTTCACGTCATAATTTATTGTAGGTATTTATTGTATCAGGCTGGACGCCAAGTAACTCCCACGAGACGCCGGTCAACCCCAGTTTATTTATTTCTTCGAAGTGTATTGAAAAACGTCGTTAGATACACGTGGAAATTTGTCATTGCAGCCCTCGGCTCTGTAACATATAACATATCTGGTATTCCACTTCGGTCGCAATGACAAAGTTGTATAAAAAAATATACAAGTAATACTATTTTAGTTTTCTGAAATTATGTACAGGAAATTACAGCTACGGTGTTCCGCAAACAAGCTAGCTTTTGATTAGAGACCGCCTGGAAGTCTGGTTTCTACCAATTTCAGCCAAAATAAACTAGATCAAGAGCATTTTATACTGGTAAAAGAACTTTTAAAATCAGTCCGTTAGTTTTCAAGTTTATTAACTAAAAAAAAAAAAATCCAAAAATACAAATCTTTTCTCTTTATAGTGTATGCTAAACTGTCGGTTAGCAAAAAAATAACCGACTTTAATAACAAAAAGAAAAAATACCAAAACGTTCAAAATATGTCATTTTAATTTCGGAAGTCGTTGTTTCTGTTTTTATTTGTTTGTTATTTAATAAAAAACGGTATAATAATAAAGTTACAAAAAAAAAATCGTCCTGTTTTGAAGTCGGTTGAAAAATAAAAAAAATAAAATTTTACTCTTTTTAATAGATATACATGTATTTATTATGAACTGTTGGAGATTCTAAACAAATAAAAATAAATAAAACACTGTAATAAATAAAGATATAAAATACCCTTATATATAAAAAAAACCCTTTACTTACATGGTTTATAACAGAACTCGTCATATGTAATCTAAGTAGCTACATAGATTAGATTTATGTACCTGTTAATTTGAGTTGGTAATGTAATATTACGATTTCTTGGAAATTGAGTTGAGAATGCTGCAAATTGTACTAGGAAATCAGATGAAAGGGATGTCTAAAAATACAAACACATTTAGTTAACTTTGCCCTGCGGCATTTGCTCTCAGTTAGCATTTACGATTAAAGGCCAAACGCCCGAGCAGTACCATGAAACAGCTACTTTCTGAAGCCTACTCCTCGGTAACGGACAGGTTGATAGGTTTGAAAAAAAATAGACGTTTATTATAGATTCATGAACAACATTATCAACTATTAGAAAGAAAGAATTGGGTTTTTCGTGCGATTAATACTTTTGTCTAAAAAATATTAGCAATTTTGCAATTCTATCTCACTCGGTGATTTATGAGTTTATTAATTTAAAAAATACAAATAAACAACAAAAAACCGTCTTTATACTGATTTATTTAGACTAAACAAACAGAATTGTTAAACAGTTGCAATTCGTTTCAAAAACTTATAATTAAAACCGCAATGTAACAAATAAAACCATTTAAACTTAGTTCACCCTTCCCATAAACTCCATAGTTAGTGTTTATAACAGCCTCATTTTCAACGGAACATTATGCTGCAATTTGCTGAAGTCCGGACTCAAACCCGCTTCGCCTCAAATTACTTGCTGTAAATTCATTAAGGAGAGCGCAGAAAGCGTTTTATTAAAGTATATTTAAAGAAAACGAACAATATTCGAACTTCGAAGGGAAGCAAACACTTTAACTTGAAAATAATTTACTGTGAAGGAAGATTTTATCAAATACTTGATTCTGATTCTAAAACCTTACAAATTTTAGACCACTGTTTTATCCCCTTAGGGGTCGAATTTAAGAAAATCCTTTCTGTGCATAATAAATCTTACTTTCGACTAAAAATACTTATTGTACACCAAATGGAATGGACTTTTTACAATTATTAAGAAACTTAGGGTACCCTAACTCGCATAGGTTTGACCCCGCCATCTCATTCTCAAATTAAGTGAGCGAGCGAGCGAAGCGAACGAACACAGACCCTGTCGTCTCCTTCGTAGTTGTTAGTGCACAATTAGTATTTTTGTTGGATCGAAAGCATATTTTGTAGTTGAAAACAGGAATATATTTAGGAACAGTGGTCAACGAATTATTTTACGATATGATCAGTTATGTTTGACCAATCCGAAAGGGAAGCTCGGCCCCGGTACGAATGGCAAGAAAGAACGGGGTGGATTTTTTAGTCAGTAAGAGTCTGACACTATCTCCCACTCCACCCAAGGGTGGGGGATGTCATTTGGGTAATTTTTTACACACCAAAAAAAAGCCATGTTTGACCATAGCATGAAATAACCGTGCGTTTAGCTGAAATAGCACTATTTCATGAAATGGCCGGTCCTATCTTGAAGTGATCAAAGCCTTCCAGGACCTTTGCGTTCCATCGACCATCTGTTCTGCGAGCAATGTGCCCTTTTTTATGGTGGGAAAAATCAACCAATGACAAACCCCGCTCTTGGGCGGAGCGAGAGATAGTGTCAGACACTTACTGACTAAAGGCCCACCCCGTTCCTTCTAGCCTTCATACTGGGGCTCGAGTTCCCTTTCGGATAACCCTGGCCCCAGTAGGCTTCGTCCCGGCTGGGTCCCTGCTGTTGCTGACAACTCCTTGAGGCGCGCGGGGACAGTGCGCGCCGTCGACGACTTGGGCTCGGTTCGGACAGTTACCGGACGGCCGGACAGCGAGCTACCCATTGCTCACTGTTCGCAAGCCCGCGCGAGCAATGTGCCCTGCCCGCTCCACTTAAGTTTGGCTATTCTTTCTTCTATTGAGCTGGTATTTGTGAGGTATACATCTTAGCTCCTCTGCTGTTACACATGCAGAGGCAAGTTTGATAAAATGTAACACTTTCCTACATTATTAATGCTTTCATTTTACCGTTTTATCAATGTAGAAGAAAAATGGAAAATGTTTTACAGCCCAGTTTATTATTTGCAATGAAAGAACTCACATTTGTTTAGGTCTGTGCAGTCAATGTTTGTGAAGTTCTCTTTGCCCGCACTGCCTGACCATAGAGTACTTGTGTACTTTATGGTTTGTACAACGCTGGCTGGTTGCAATTAAGGTTTTCTTTGCGTCAATGAGGAAGAAAACTTTTAGTTGTTCATTTTTCTCTGAGTTGTTTTAATTTAATATTGTATTATGCATACTACGTAGATACAGATACTTGCTAATATTTTTAGGGTTCTGTACCTCAATAGGGAAAAACGAAACCCTTATAGGATCACTTTGATGTTCGTTCGTTCGTCCCTCTGTCTGTCAAGACCCTTTACCTCGGGAACGCGTGGAGGTAACGAGTTGAAATTTAACCACATACTCAGGTCTGCCGACTTTTAAAGCTCTAAACAAATCAAACTTGTAAGTTAGCGAGAAAAAAGATACTTCGGTTTATGTGTCAAAAAACGTACATTTCAACACTCTCGAGGAAATCCAAAATTCATAGGGTACTTCCCGTTGACCCAGAATCCTGAAATTTTGATAAAGCAAGGTCTTATAGCACAGGAATAAATCTGAAAACTGTAAATTTGTTGTTACGTCACAATTTTTTTTTTTTTGCCTTTCGGAAGAATCTACCGAGTTTCCATTCCGGAATTGAACTATTTACATAGGTAAGTTTGTACGGAACCCTCAAGGCGTGAGTCCGACTCGCGCTTGCGCAGTTATTTTTTTTTTTTCATTTTCATTTGCCAAAAATATATTTATTAATAACTGTACCATATATATATAGTCATTTAAAATAAATACTTCTGAGGATTTTCTCTTGAGGCTTAAAACTAGCTGTGAAAAAAATTCTTTGCTTAAGTAACTGTCAACTGGAAGTGTGTCTGAAAGACAGGCGGTATTGCCATATTTGCAGTAGGTATAGGGTATTGATACTGCAATGCTTAATCTCCGAGTGGCTGGCCGACCTAAAAATCAGACCAGCGAAGTGTATAGATTAAATATTAGATAGGTTCAAGCAAGTTACTTACGGTGAGTTGCACCATTGGACTGGCCTGTTGGTCTAGTGGTTAGTGGCCCTGACTGCTATACCGCAGGTCGTGGGTTCGATTCCCACCCAGGACAAATGTTTATGTGATGAGCATGATCATTTGTCCTGTGTCTGGGTGTAATTTATCTATAATATGTATGTATTTAGAAATATATAAGTATGTTTATCAGTTGTCTAGTACCCATAACACAAGCTCTGCTTAGCTTGGGACTAGACGGCGTTGTGTGATAGTTGTGGAATATTATTATTATTTAACTATAACGATAACAAAGCCGTTAACAGTTGTCAAATCGTCGAATTGACCAATAGGCGGCCGTTTCACGGCTGGTTATGGTTTGGTTATCGTTATAGTTAAATGGTGCAACTCACCCTTAGGTAGGCACTAATGTCAAATACTCATGAAGCGAAAGATTTTTCCATCTGCTTTTCAGAATTATCAATCACTCAGCATTTCTGTCAACGTTAACGTCCGTTAAAAAATTTAAGTATTTGAAATTGATTACCTGACATTTCCATGTCAGTTAATTCGTAACATTTTTGATTTTCAATAATCATTATCGCAGGTAGACAGAGAGAGGATAGCCTATTTGCAAAATTAAATAATGTACCTACTTCTTAATTTGATTACATTTGAAGCCATTTGGTTAACACATGTAAGCAATAAAAATGTTTCCTGCCCCCCTAGCCAAGTTACAACCAGTTTGTGTGGAATTCCGTTCTCTAATCGGTAACGCCTCGGTGACAGCTATTGTAGAAAACGATAAGTTGGTAGCCATGTTGACGCGCCTGAGTCGGCCGCTCGTTCTACAATGTAGCGTTTGTATAACAAAGGATCAAGCGTTAAACATTGTAGAAACAATTTTGAACGATGTGAACTTGGCTGCGAATTTTCTATTCGTTTGTTATGACCACGTGACTTAACGTTGAGTCGACGTCATTCCCCTATATTTGATTAGTTTCGACTAGCGTTAACAATTGCAGATTATCAACTTGGCTAGGGGGCTTGGCTTGTAGACCATTCTATCTACAAGGAACCTTTTTTGTTTGCACTTATTGACAGATGAAGTTACAAAGATCGTTTGTCGTTGCAACCTTAAGTTACTGAGATGCGATGCCCAAATTATTCGTTAAGTTATAAAAGATTTGTATTTTAAGTAAAAGAGATTTTGGACTCCGAGGGGAAGGGAATACAATTTTTTTTTTAATTTATAGAGAATTTTACATTGTCGAGGTTTATGTTGTCAAGGTTCTACTGTATCATTTATCAAAAAAGAGAGGCCTCAAACAGTTAGGTAGATGTGCACCCACACTTAAAATACATACGAAATCATATTTTCAACAGTTTCTTCGATTTATTCGTGACTGGCTGTCCAAGTAGACGATACAGCAAAAAAACTGACACTGTGACAAATCGCTGTCGTTCCGTAAACGTGACTGTTTTACTGACCGATGTGACAGTGATGGAGTGGTAGGACGTGTCCAAGGTGGGTGGTGCATGCCATCAGCGGCTGAATGGCTGTGAGTGAGACTTATAACGTAGGTCGGTTAAGACTAGGATGAAGATCATTATCGTCATCATGTTAGCCGAAAGACGTGCAATGCAAGACAAAGGCTTATAGGACGGAGGCTTATGATCAGCAGTGTCTGTCCCGTCATTCAACCGGTCACTGTGGTGACGCGATTATTCGAAAGAATTACCGCTGCTGAAGGAACACAGGTGGGACCCATTCAGTAGAAGTCTGACGCTCCCTCTCGGAACCCAGAGTGAGAGGAGTTATTTGATGATTTCCCACAACACAGAAACCGTTTTGCACCCGGATGACCAAGCAGGACGACACATAAACAAACTGCATAAGCTTAGAATAACATTATCAATCTTATATGCTCCCACAGCTGGGAAGCAGGCCTCAGAATCGGCCGTAATCTAATAAGGGTATAATGCGGATTAGATGTTGCATGACTTCAAATTTTTGATTATAAGGCCGGTTTTCTTCCGATATTATTCTTCACCGTTTCAAGAGCAGTGGTGAAAGTCAAAAGGTTTATTGCAAACCAAGTGTATAAATAATATTTAATGAATATGTATTTATACAGTCATGAATATATACATATAATGAATAAAATTTAATAATTTTGATATAATATTATTTTAGTGCTTATGACCTAGCAGCCTTTTTCATTACACAAATTAATGCGCCTGGCAGAATTGGAACCTGCGACCTACAAACTCGTAAGTCAGGGCCGTTACAGCTAGATATCCACTGCTTCTGTGCCACAAACAAACTGACACTGTGACAAATCTCCTGTCGTTCTGTGCACGTGACCATTTTACTGGTGGACGCTGAGACAGTGACAGTGACAGAGCGGCAGGACGTGTCTAATAATGATAATGCATAAAAAGAAACGACACAAATTGAATACCTTATCCTCTTTTAGAGAAATAGATGCTATTGATCTATGGTTTGCTGTAAAAAGTTTTAAATAGGAGGACTTTGAACCTACTACACAAAATGTTTAAGCTATTGCATAGCTTCTATCGCGGGCCTTGAGCGTGGAGACCGAATCCAGAAATTCCGTAACGAAAATAACCTAACACCCCCCACTCATTTGTTTTTTGAGCGTGGTGACCGATAAGAAAACAAATGAGTGAACAATCAATCAAAATTCAATTCAATGTGTGAAAGTGTAACTTCAATTAATATCAAAGAAAAAAAAACAAAGGATAAAAAAATACTGCATAAATAAAATAAATAAATAATTATAATTGCATAAGTTGATAAAAATGCTATGCAATAGCTTTACCGCGGCAGTCCCCGAGTGACACACGTCTTTTTTTTGTAAAAAGTTTTAAATAGCAGGACTTTGAATCTACTACACACAATTTTTTATTCATGTTCGGATTGACTTATACAAAGTTACTAGTTTTTGCCCGCAACTTCACCGCGTACATGAAATATAGCTTATGTCACTCAGGAATTAAGTAGCTTTCTACCGGCTATATTTTATATACGCAGGCGAAGTCGGGAGCAAAAGCTAGTCTAATATAATAAAACTTTTTTTTTTTTAGCTTTATTTGCAATCAGCTCTAAGGCTATGAGCAAATCTGTTCTGTGATGCTGTTATGCGGAGTGGCTTCCCATTGGAAGCATCTTACTCATCTGCTGTCCAGAGCTACTGCCTGTCTTCTAGCTCTAGGATATGATGACGCTTTAGTCGTCTCACATACTGATTCATGGTGAGCTGCCGAGCGAGTTCGTTAGGGTGACAGATTAGTCGCTCTTTGTATTTAGCTGCCAAGCTTCGAATTTCCTCTTTGATTGTTCTCATTTCAAGGAGCTCGTGAACTTAATTGTTGGTTATGTACCACGGTACTTTTGCGATTGTTCTGAGAATCTTGTTCTGCTGGCGCTGGAGCATGTTAATGTTGGAATCGCTTGCGCTGCCCCAATAATAAAACTAATAAAAGATTTTAGAACTTTCGTCTCCTAAAGAATCCTTAGTTCATCAATGTTACCGATGGGAAAACATTTTCTTTAAAAAATAGACGAAGCTATTAGAATTATTAGTCAGAAAAGCTAGCTGAAATATATAGACTGATCACACAACTACTAAAATATTTCTCGATATTACGAAAAAGGGTCGCCAGTCAGGATCGTACATCAAAAAGTCGTAAACGCAATACTTCAAAATAGGATACCGCATAAGTTTTACGTTGCAAATATGAATCGGCACACTTTTCTCTACCCACACCCTATAGGAACAGCCTATAGGGGCCATATTTATAGCAGCTACATGCTCGCACAATGATTGCCTCATTAAACTCGATTACATTGCCGATAAAATGATCCTGCCGAGCTATCAAATTGCTCATTACGCTCTCCGTCGTAAACACCGCCATATTTTTAGATTCATCCGTTGTTATATTTAAATTCGGAATCAGTATCACATTTTGGAACAACATACTGTATGAGCTATGTGTTATAAGATAAAGTTAAAATTTTAAATCTTACTATTTTAGGACCCAAAGTATTACAAGTGGACATTTAAAAATTAACTTAGAACTATATAAGTCTAATCGACAATAGAGTGAGATAGTTGCGTGAATAAAATTACTCGAATTTTGAATTATGTAGGTACATGTGATTTTTTTTTCATGAAGGTCTTTTTAAGATGCCAAACTTATTTTTGTTACTTAATGATTTTTACTAGTTAATGAGTAAAACATACCTACATCACACTGTGTATTAATTTGTCGTACAATGAAAACTATTCGAATTCGTTTCATATTCATTACTTGAGTTCCGTGCAAGACTTTTTTTAGTAGGTATTGATAAGCTCGTGCTTGACCAAGTTATCTCACCAGCCCTTCTTGCCAAGTTAGAACCGTTTCGCTTGCGCCGAACGCTTCGAGTTGACTTTGCCGCCAATTCTTTTGTTCTGACCACGTGACTGAGCGTTAAGACGACGTCATTCCCGTACATTTGAAGCTTTCTACAAGCGTTAACTATTGCAGATTAGCAACTTGGCTAGGGGTACTGATGGTAAGCGATGTGTGTGGCCAACGATTGGGCACGCTCGTTTAGAACTAACTTATTTACTCTTGACTTAAAACCCTTAGGTTGTAGCTATCAGGAAACAGAATCCAGTAGGAAATTCCACTACTTAGTTGTGCGCACAAAGAATGTATTCCCAAAACGTTTTGTGCGTATAGATGGGATGTTTACCATATACCGGTGGCGCATCTCCGTAAGTCTGGTAGTCTGATGATGGATTCGGAAGCACACCTCCCAAAATGTAGCAGGAAAAAAAATGACAGGCTCAAAAACTCCAGTTGATACGGCACCAATGCCAATATTATTTATCTCTATTAAGTTCTTTTTAACAAACTCAAAAACATCTTTAACCTCCCGACAACCATCTTTCTCTATAAACAGTCTAACTCATGTAATGTATTATAACATACAACCAGCCACAATTGAAATTCTTTCCCTAAATTAATTAAATTAAGTAATAATTATTAGATCGTGAATGTGTGCAAAATGTTTCCTATAGTAAAAGGTCGTAAGTGCGACAAAACTGCTAATCGATTTATGACCGCTACTGTACCAATTCTAATATTTTATCACCGCGATGTTGTCTAAAACAAACTCAAAAACATCTTTAACCCCTTAACAACCATCTTTCCCTCTGAACCTTCTAACTAATGTAAATTATTACGGCACGCAACCAGCCACAATTGACATTCTTTCCATGTATTAATTACATAACACACTTAGGCTTCGTTATGTCGCGGCATATTTAATCACGCAGAGGGTCACATAATTCCACATTATTTCGGAATGTCAGCTTTGAGGGAAAAACGGGTTTGGCTCATAAAAATTACAAAAGGATCTCTCAAAAGTCTGAAAAAGTGAGCGCCATATTTTCATAAGCTATGAAGGTAAACCGCTTGAAAGTCAAAGTCTGAGCATTTATTTCAATGAGAGAGTTAACTGTTAAGCTTTTAAATATCAAAGAGATGGTTACAGTTAAGATCTTTGACTTTTAAAAATTTTGTAGAATAAGATACTCGCGTTTCTATCCCTTTGCACCTTCTATTTAAGTCTCTGCATCACCAAGAGGTTAGCTGGTAGATAATTAGGCATTAAGCCGCCTCTGGGCATGTGTCTGCATAAAGTAATGTGTACCTATATAATATGCATTTGTATAATTTATTATATTGTCTCTAAAAACCGAGTCTTTCAGCACTAACGATTATCGGAGTCAAATCCCGAAATGTCACATGGTCAAAATGTCAGTTTTGACATTCGTTATCACTCGAAGACTGTCATTTTGTCCCGGTTATTTGTCATTTTCTCATTATAAATGACTTGTCTGATGAAAACCCTGATGATTTCTATAGGAAAAACAAATATTCATGGTTTATTTCACTCGAACTGCTAACTCGTAGCAAGTATTTCCAGCTTTGGTTTCCAGTGAATGAACTAAAAAATTCGATCATACAATTTTTAAACATTTTTAAGTCTTAAAATGAAATCTCTGAAGTATATTGTAGGTAAGTATAAATTTAATGTAACATCCAGTTCCAAGAACCAATAACGGAGGTTGTAGCTATTGTGAGTCCAGCTGGAACGCCTGTTGCTTCCAAAGCAGCTTTGTTTGAAAACCTGGCTATTGGAACATCGAGTATTTCGATGCCCAAAAAGTCCTTTGCTCTTTCTTTTTTTAAACTCAGTTTTTTATTAACCGACTTCAAAAAGGAGGAGGTTCTATGTTCGGCTGAATGTATGTTTTTTTTTTTTATGTATGTTCACCGATATCTCGGTCAATTGTGGACCGATTTTGGAAATTCTTTTTTTGATTAAAGGTTATGCTTCCAAATTGGTCCCATAGAAATATTGTTATGATCTGATCATGAACTTCGAAGATTTGGAACAGAACTCTTCATAGAATCACAGCAGAACTGTCGTTACAAGTAAAGTTGCTTTGTTTATACGTGTAGTCGATGACTGACTGTCAGAAAGGGGGGGGGGGTGTATCGAACTGATCTGATGATAAAGCTAAAAGGAAAAAAAAATTATGTAATCTAACCGTGTTTGGCATTATTAGAATCGTTATGAGATGTACTGTGGCTATAAGTTATTTAAGTTTGGCTGAGAGGTACTTTTTAGTGGTACCATAACTAAAACGTGTAAAATAAAAAACTTTTTACTAAAAAAATATAACCGACTTCAATGTTAAAAAAAACACCGAAAAGTACAAAATAACATTAATTTCGGAAGTCGGTGTTAAATAACGAAGAGACAAAACTATTATAGAAACACCGACTTCCGAAATTTGGACTTTTCAGTGTTTCTTAACATTTATTTATTTAAGGATAGTATAGTTAAGCTAGAAATATAGTATTATGGATTTTCGGTCGAGAACCTAAGCCTTTATTTAATTAACCTAAGCCTACTGGGACCAAGGGTCTGCTTCTGAAAGGAAGGCTCGGCCCCGGTATGAAAGGCAACGAAGGAACTGGGTGAGTTTTTTAGTCAGTAAAAGTCTGACACTATCTCCGCTCCACCCAAAGTCGGGGATGTGCTCTGGATCCTGGACCCATTAACCAGATTTTCTTTGCAAAACGCACGCTCTAAGTGCGTTTTTAATATCATGCAGTTTCGATCATGCATGCGGGATTATCCCACACTCGTAAGTAAAGTCGTAAGTGTAGTCGTCGTAAGTATTTATTACTTGTATGAAATTGAAATTTGAGGCGGTTAATGCGTGGAATACGCACGCGAATTTTCTGCATGCGGGGCAAATCCGCACGTTATCAGAAACACCCCAAGTGTACGCTTGCGGAAGCATCAAAAGCTCTTTGTTACATCGAATACACCGCCTTTTGTTACGTCCAATGCGCCGCTCTTCGGTACAAAAGCTAACGTACCTAATAACAGCTTCAGGATTAGCAACTGGATGCACACGCCCCTTATCTGCCGATACCGACGTAGAATTTAATTTTAATCCTTTTGACTTTGCCCCGTTATTATAAAGGAGTTCTTTGTTAAAAAGGGGGGTAGGGGGGTTTTATTTTTACATAGGTATTCTACGTTTGTGTTGGCTTATTGTGTGTAGAGATAAGGCAGCGTCTTAGTAACCTTTGCTTCTATTGAAAGAACTGTATTTAAGTTATTCTTGTTTTTTAGGGTTCTGTACCTCAAAAGGAAGAAACGGAACCCTTTTATGATCACTTTATTGTCCGTCCGTCTGTCTGTCTGTCAGTCTGTCAAGACCCTTTATCTCGAGAACGCGTGGAGGTATCGAGTTGAAATTAAAACCACATACTTAGGTCTGTGGTCCCTTCAAGCTGTCAAAAAATAAAACTTCCATGTTAACGAATAAAAAAGATACGGCTGTTATGTCGCAAAAAACGTATATAGTATTTTGGTACTCTCAAAGATCGAAATTCATAGGGTCCAGAATCCTGAAATTTGGCAGCGAGGCCTTATAGTAAAAAAATTTTTTTTTTTTGCTATTCGGAATAATCTTCGAGACTCCATTCGGGTATTTTAGTTTGCACGAAACCCTCAGTGCGCGAGTCCGACTTGCGCTTTCCCAGTGGGAAATTATAAAAAAAAACTCCTCACACGAGAGGGAGTGTCAGTCTTTTCTGGCTAGAACCTACCCATTTTGTGTTCCAGAGCCACGGTAATTCTAAGGCAGTCTTAAGGTCACTAGCTTATAACGCGATTCATTTTACGACCTAAACTGAACTGTAAAAGGGAGCTATACATATAGGCTGTATAGCTCCATTCCTCTTTCTTTAAAACATGTCGTGATACTCTGGAATGTTTATTTGTCGTGTAAAGTGAAGTTGTGAACCAGTACAGTAATGAATCATTTTTATTTACAATCGCGTAAACACATCGAGTGGGGATTGTTTAAACTGAGCTATCTAAACATTTTGATTTGTAGATTTTTGGAAATGCTACAGGACGTTTGTTTGGAGATCTGGTTTTGAAAACACACTACAATATGCATGTCTAGTCATACTATGACGTGAAATATTTACTATGAAATATTTTACATATCTTTCTTGGGAATTAGCTAATCCCGAGTCGTTGATACGTTCACAAACATATAGATTTTGTTGTAGGGCTATCTTTCAATACGCCAAGTTGTTAAACGTTGAATTAGGTATCTAGCCGTCTAGGAATTCCCATTTGACTGGATTCGGCCGCGGCGTTTAATAAACGGCCTAGGTGTTCAATTAGCTGACTAATTTTACCAAACGGTTACAACACATGCACAATATACTCATACCCGGTACAAATATAATAAAAATGTGAATGTTTCTCAGTTTTGTTAGCAATGACAATAAAATAGTTATGTAAATTATAATTTATTGTATAGCAAAATTGGAACACAACAACAAATTCCCAAATCCTGTTTGTGTGTGACATTTTGGTTGTAAGCACTCTTTTTTTGAAAACAATTTGTTCTTGCAAATAAATTTTTTATTTATCGTCATTTTTATTTCAACCGAAAGACATCCATTATTGGATACAGGCTCCCAAGTGTCGCCACAATGAGCGGTCCTGTTCGTCTGACATCTACCGGTTTCCCACCACCCTCACCAGGTTGTCAGTCTACGTTGTCGGAGGCCGCCCAATGCTTCATCTTCCCGTACGTGGTCTACACTCCAGAACCTTTCAGCATCATCGACAATCTGTTCTGTGAGCAATGTGGCCCGTCAACCGCCATTTAAGTCGATTCTTCAGTAACTATGGTTCTCTCTGTATCTTAATTTCTGATCTGATCACGTAAGGAAACTCCAAGCAAAAGCTAGGTAACCAAGTTTTTTTTTTGTGTGAATCAGTCTCACACAAACCAAACTAGCTTGCGTGGAAAGAAAACAAATCAGCGTGCACAGAACAGTTGCCAGTCCTTATAAGCCTCTGTCTGAGTGGCAGGAGGGCTCTCCGAACCCTCGGCTCTTGGCTATCGAGGGTTCAGCCTTTGTGATGAAGTGGTCGCGAATCAGAGGCTCCTTGTTTAGTTGTGACTAACTGTGTGTGTAAGTAGGATGCAGTCTCTTAGGGGACAATGAACAATACTTGTTTTGTAATTTTATTAGGGTAGGCACGTTGAGGGAGCTAGTCTAGAAAGCTGGAGTTAATCTACTTTTGTCTTGATAAAATCTTGAAGTAATATTTTTTTTTATTGCCAATACTAAAGTGTATATGGTCTTCTTTACTAAAAATTTATCTTTTGATGAATTTTCCTCTTCATTAAACAAAAGCACCTCTTCGCATGAGAGCGAATAAAAATAATCATTGAAATTGAGTTCCGTCACAAACAGAATCACGATACAGGGGCGTAGCTACCGCCGTATTAGTCGTATCAATGATTTGGGGCCCCCAAGCTACAAGCGCCCCGATGTGTGTATAAATCCTTTACATATTTATTCATAACCAGTGCCGGTTTAAACTAGTTTGGGGTTCTAGTAAATTCTACCAAGAGACCCACTAAATGTTTGTAAATAATAACTTATGTATCTTCTTCTCCACACATGCCGCGGGGCCCTCAATAGCAATGGATTTTAGTCGGTTTTCTACATTGTTTTTATGGAAAATCTTGACGTGGTAAGCTTTCATACTGCACAGGTATCTTACATTTTTTTTGTACGGTCATGCGGGTCCCTCCGTACTGCTCGGAACTTTGCTACGTGGCTGATCTGTCATTGACAACCTTCAATTCTGTGTTAATGAATATTGACTATGATAGGATGTTTTATTTTATAGCTCGCACCGCTCGTTCTAGCATTCTCTACCTATGATCACAATAGTGCGTGAAAAAATGGTGCGTGACTTTACAAACATAAAAGCGGTTATTGCTTTGTATAATGCATTAGTCAGAAGTCAGTTAGAATCGAACGCAGTCATTTGGGCCCCACATGAATCTAAATATAGGCTCATGCTGGAGAGAGTACAAAACAAGTTTGTCAGATACTTGTACTTGCGCTTGTATGGTGTTTATCCATTTTACCCATTGACGTGCCCAACTTTATTTATTTTGGGTATGGTTGGATTTCACGAATTGAGGGTCAGGAGAGATCTCGCACTCATCTCGTACATATTCAAAGTACTAAGAGGAAAGGTACACAATGCGGACGTATTAGGGCAGGTGGGTTTATGTGTTCCGGACCGGTACGTGTGGCGACGACGACAGCCACGGCTGTTGGCGGAGCCGCGCGCTCGAACCAATCTGTTACGGGAGGCGCCTCTGACGCGGGCGCTCCGCGCTCTCAACCTCATAGCTACTGACACGGACATATTCTGTTGTTCTCTGAGTGAATTTACAATAAATGCCTTATTTGTTATAAGTTATAAACTAATTTAAATATTATGAAATAAGAATATGTATATATATATATATATAAATGTATGTATTTATAAGTAGAAAACAAAAAATACTCTATCGCATTAGGTCACCCTGCACCTGTAATGATAGTTGTATAATGTTGGAAAAAAAAACTAAATAAATAAAAATAAAAAACTTGACCTATTTTTATCCTGATCTCGCCAATAAGTGAGCTACATGACGACGCATATCTAGTTAGTCTGGTCATCTCTTTTGTGGTTTATCGTAACTTTACCTCAATGTTTCTGTTGGGCATGCCATAATCACGGCGGTAAGTCCCCTTTTTGAGGAGTGGCTGGAGCGGCAACACGGCATCCTCACCTTTCGCATGAAGCAAGTCCTTACCGGACATGGCAAGTTCGGGAAGTTCCTGCATTGGATTCACAGGCAAAAGAAACGCTCGGGTGTCTGTCACCATTGTATGGACCACCCGAAATACAAGGTGGAGCATAAGCCGAAAGGTGTCGTGTATCGACGTTTCCGAGGACGGCTACGCGACACCACGCAGCGGAACACGACGCCGATGTTACGTGTTTAATTATTAAAGAAGTTTTGTTGTATAATTATGTATTAGTTTATTATTTTATAAGATTATTTTATGTATTTTTTTCTATGGGCCTCCGATGCCTGAAAATAAATGGTTAAATTATTATTATGTAAGGTGGAGCTACGCCACTATCACGGTATGAAACTTTATAACATAAAAAATGCAAATGCACACTATAAAATCACAAAAGATCAAAACTAATAAAAAAATATTAGCATCTTTATATTCCTTTTACGATAACGCAGTTATTATTCCCGGCTTAGGATTGGCCGAAGGGCGTCTTAAAGATGAAAGTTTTCGTGTTAGCCAACTTTGCCGGAGGCGTTCATCATTCTGAGTTAAATGTTGCCGTTCCATATTCCATATTTCAGTTCAAATTTCACGATCGAGATTAGGATTATGATTGCTTAAGTTTATATTGTTTTCAGCTTGTGTTGTTTTGAAATTGGGTAAAGCAAACACTACGTACTAAATATACTGTGTGATATTTATAGGCAACTAGTTTATAATAGCTTCTTCGCAATCATTTTTCTAACGGGTACATTTCGGTACTATGGAATTGCTCAATTTAATTCCGCCAAGTCTGTTCCATTATCGGACCACTAGTAGTAATCCCACCCATAAGTACAAAGCGTTTTGGGAATACATTAACTGTGTCCTAATAGCAAGGGGTCTTTAAGTCAAGAGTGAACAGGTTGCTTCTAGACAAGCGTGCTAAATCGTCAGCTACGTCATCGCTTACCGTCAGGTAAGATAATGGTCAAGCACGAGCCTACTCATAAAAAAAACCCTGATATACTTATCCTATATCCTATTCTAAGGCATGGTTTACCTTTGTGCTAAACATTCAAATCCTTGCAATAGTCAAGACGTGAAGAGGTAACAGACAGACAGACAGGGGGTGAATCAAGGGTCGCTTGCCGTTCGATAAAAGCTGGCCTCAAACAGACGTCTGTATAATTGACGGAGCTCTCTAGGGCGAATAAATAATAATAAAATTTTATTTTCCCACTACAATACACAGTTATCATCAAACATTTTTATAAGTATACAAAAAAAACAGTTACAATAAGTAGGCCTGTGTTTCAGGACACCAGGTTTCCACCCCTTAACTTTTATATAACCTAGTGTAAACTAACGCGCTGACAATGTAGTAAAATACCCTACAACTTTATATGTATTAAGACAATATTAGGTATGTTTTATTTTAAGTAAAAAGGTAGTGTGAGTAGATATACACCACTAATTTTTAATTAGTGCAAATACTTAAAAGGCTTATTAGGAAAGTTCTTGTCATTATTCAAGTAAAGTCTCAATAAATAATATTTCTAAACAGCAAAGTTATTAGCGTTTGTTTATGTCCCAAAATGTCACTCAATTTATGGAAATATTGTACAGTTTATTGATTATGAACGAAAAACAATGGAAAAACACTGCGCGTAGTATTTTATAGTAGCAATTGTTATGAATGATTGATTCTATTATGAATTTATCAATTATGACAACTTTCATGGACAATTTTGCGATATCGTTTTTTTTTTACTTTTGACTGCACCAATGTGATCAGTAACGGGCACGGATAGAGCTCCATTTCTTTTTGTACTAATTAAAAAATAGTGTGTGTGTGATGGTTTGCATAATAATATAATATAATTGATAGTATAATTGCAAAGGAATGCGGGGTTTTAGTTAGTAAAAGTCTGACACCCCCTCTCGCTCTACCCAACGCAGAAGAAGTTATTTGTTACTAGCTTTTGCCAGCGGCTTCGCCCGCGTACATAAAATATAGCCTATGTCACTCAGGAATAAAGCAACTTTCTAACGGTGAAAAATTTTAGCAATCGGACCAGTACTTCCAGAGATTAACCTCCTTCAAACAAATTAACATTAAAACAAACTTTACTTCTTTATTATATTACGGGTAATATACGAGTAGATAAGTTTCATCCTAATCTGCTAACCCGCGTACAAACATCGCGAGGCGTGCGGTGCGAACGGCACACAGCGAATGCCTCTGCTTGAAGTGTGCGTGTTGAAAACAATACAAGGTGCAGTTTTAAAACTGCACAATATTTCAGGAGGTTGTAATAAAACTCATAAATAATCATATAAAAAAACGATACCTGGTCAATAATCAGTAATACTTGTTATTTAATTTTTTAATTACACTAAACTAAATCGATTGATCGATGGCCGCGGGGGCGTGGCTAGGGTGTGGCGTGCGGGATGATGATTGGATGATACATTATTTATGAAACTATCGTTGCGAGTTAGTGTGTGTGAAAACGCCCTTTATTGTTCCGTGTTTGTGTGTGTGAAAAAAAGCGCGGTTATAAAAAAAAAAAAAAATTACCTACTTATTTTATTATTGATTCGGGTCGAGAATCACTAACATAATTACCTCCTGAAATATTTTGCAGCTTCAAAACGACACCTTGTATTATTATTCGGGTTGAGCCATGGCATGCAAATGCTTAATTTGTCTGTCTTCATGTTTGTGGCGAGGTATATGCTTGCGAAGCATTGATTGTGCGACGTTCGCACCGCACGCCTTGTGATGTCTGTACGTGGCTTTAACTGTTTAGCCAGAGCACAGAACACAGGAATCATACAGTACTTCTGTTCTGTGAGCCAGAGTAACAAACATACATATATCTACTAAGTACGTATACGTATGTATACACCGTTAAATTTTAATCGTTTTAATCCCTTGGAGGGTCGATCCGGTACATGAAACACTATCGATTTGTAAAGATAAAATTAAAAAATAAAGTACTTTTTTTCAAAACTCGTATTAATTTACGCATGTACGAAATTAATTTCTTTAAGAAAACGTCAGCTGAGCGGTTTCAGTGACCTGTAGGTAGTTTGTACGCAATGCCGACTACTACCTATAGGTCATTGAACTCGCTGTACCGGATCGACCCTCCACGGGATTAAAATGATTAAAATTTAGCTGTGTATACCTACACAATTTTGCCTTTATAAGTGTGATTAAAGCTCTACATTACTCATTAAAGTAGATGGTTAAATGTAGACTAAATCTTTGTAGTTTGCAGTTAGTTTACGGAATACCTAATACAACAAGTTCCGAGTTTCCAAATAACTATGTAGGTACGAGAACGCCAGTATATTCCTCAAGTCTTACAGAAAACCCACAACAGATTTCCACATAAAACAATGAAAACCGCTAAAAAGATTTACAGTACAATTACAAAATGTTACTATCATTCTCTGTTTACATACAAACAGAAAAACCGACAAATAAAATAAGAATTATATGCTATGAACGTCGTGGGAAAGCGGCACACCTGTTACATTGTGTTTAATATAGTTAACGTAAACACAAAGCTACAACATACTATGCGTGATTTTGTAAAATTGTAATTGAAAGAAGAAGAAAGAAAGAAAGAAAAGGTATTTATTTTGGCGCAAAAAAAAACATTGTAGACAACAAAAACTTAAGACAAACACCAAACAAAAAATAAATAAATAAAAAGTAACATTGTGTGTCATACGTTTGCGCCAAAAAAGGTCCAGTTCAGCGAAATGCCAGACTACTACGGGTAGTTGTCTGACGCTGGTTTTCAACTGAACCTTTATTATTGGGATAAATACATTTCCTTTGACCTATTTAAAAACTAAACTTGAGCGAAAATTAGTCTTTTTAACACGTTCAGTGTGGAACGAGGTCTAATAAGCCTCGTATGTGCCTTCCGGCTAAAAAAAAAAACATACGTCTTCTCTGCCGTGCTAAATTCACTTCGTGCGTAACTTCAATTTAGTTTAGTTTAGAAAAGAGATGAATAGTTGAATATCTGTAGGTTATTTGTAAACCACTAACACCTTGCAGGACTGTTACTAATGTCAAAAACAACAACTTTTGTTCAATAATTTTTTACAAAACATAATTCATTTACCAAAAACAAACCTTCAAGATTTCGTTGTTTTATCTAACACATTTCAACTCTGTATTTTGCTATACCTACTACCGTCAACAACACCGCTTCCCTCCGCTATTGTACTATCGCTTGCTTTGCGTAGACTTCGTGATATTTAGAACGTTCAATTTAAATATTTTTATTTTTGTATGAAAATCTGATGAACTAAAATATGATACATTTTTAAAAGTCATACAACAAAACTTGTTGTTTATAATGCAAGTAACATAGTACCGAGAAGTTGCCAGTGTTTTTTTAAAATAACCAACCTAAGATGCCCTATTATACCTAACAGAATGCAGTGAGGTATCTACTTTAATACGAGGTCACTTTGACATTGTAATGCACTTAGCCAATATCTAATAAGCCCTTTACCGCCAAACTGTTGAGTGTACACCCTTACGTTGTTGAAACATCTACGGTCCGGACTAAGCGTTTCGCCTCGTCATTTATATCGCGTACATCGAAGGACTGGAACAGTTTGCCTGTTGCGGTCTTCCCATCTGATTATAATTTGGGTGTCTTCAAGGCTAGAGTGAATAGGCTCTTAATAAACTAGTGCGCCTCACCATCAACGATTGCATCCACCATCATATACCACACACCACCATCAGGCGGGATCGCAGTCAAGTACTAGTTTATAACAGCTATAAAAAAAAAACTACCATAGTTTTCAAACGAGGTCTTAAACGCCCCGTACCTACCGCAGGAAAGAAACTAATACTAAAATAAGTGCTGCTGTCCGTGTAGTAATAATTCAAACTAATAATAACAGTGCTAATTTTTACAAGCTCTAATTTTCTTATTTTTTCATAAAATAGCCATTTAATAGAGTTAAACTAACAAAACACTTAATGAAAATACCTAGCACTCATCTAGATCCAACAATCCAATAGAAAAACGGGCAAAAATAATTGGTGTATACCCCAGGGCGAGGATAAAAAACAATGGGCACATACAATGGCCCATTCGGGCCGACTGCTTTGTTCCCAGCTATATTAATAAATACTGATATTGGGCCATTTATTATGAAAGCAAATTGGAAAAGGCCTTTTGTGAATAATATCTGGATCAGTTCGTACAGATCTGTAAGAATAGGATAGAATAGAAAATTGCTATGCTTAATCGCTAGACGATGTCGTATCGTCTAGTATAGGAAGATATCGTATCTTCCTATCTGTCGTATCTTAATGGACGAGGTACGTATTTTTCTTGTAAATTAACTTACACCAAATTGTTCTGTGGAATACGCTTCTTCTTGACATCAAGACGGCCACCAGTCAGTATGCATTTAAGAGAAAGTTGCGGCATTACTTTCAGAACAAATACCGGAATCGTTTCAAAAACCCCCGTTCTTTTACTTTAAATAAATATATATGGGTATATATTATATTGTCTATTTTATTTATGATATATATATATATATACCCTTATTCTTCTTAATAATCTATTATTTTTTCTTTTTTTAGTCACCTGCCATGTTTTGTCTTCACCACCCTTGGTTGACTGGCAGAGAATGCCTAAGGCATTAGGTCCGCCTTTGTATATTTGTGTTGCAAAAAGTTCTAATAAATAAAGAAATAAATTAACATCGCAATGAATATTCAAAAATTTTCTACAAATTCTTACGAACATTCTTAACAAACAATGCACTACAATGCACTACTAAGCAAACGTTATAAGCGAAATACCAGTTTTTTCCATTGACAATGAAAAAACTTATCTTTTACTACGTTTAAAAATGGAATGTAAGATATCAATGACCAAGAAAAAGATGGTCGGCTCACAAAAGAAAAGTTAGCCTTTTCATCGGATTTAAAATGAGTTAAAGTGAACAATGGAATGAAAATGCTCAGATAATCTGGAGATATCAGATATTTTTATTCTTGGACCAATTTAGCTAGAATATCAGTTAGGCCTTGACATTGTTTGGCTGTTCACATCAAAAAGATTATTATTATCCCTCGTAAACGTAACCCGGTTCTAAAGTTAGCGTCTTGATTTAAAAACCATCAAAAATGTAGGTACCTATGATTTCTTCATGGATTTCGACGTATAAATACGATTTCAATTTAAGCATCGTTCGACGTTTAAAAGCGCTGGATAATATTGTTTGCTAGTGTAGGCACGTTTTTAATTTTTTTATTTAGGTGTAATTTTTTTTATTTTATTAGTAGATAACACACTAATGTTTGAAAATCAATTTTATTTGTTTCTTTTCTTATCAAATTACGTCTCTCGAATTGGGTGGACGGCATTGGCTGTCTGACTAAAACTTTGCATCTAGGGCCGCGATATCTCTTTCGTACAGTTTTGCTGATATGTGTTTGAATGCGCCATGGACGGTGAGCTACCCATGGCTCGCTGTCCGCAAATCTGGCCACAACACACTTACAACTCCCGACGCTCGGGGTGTGTTCTACAGCGGCGGCACATGAGGGGACATTCTCGTATATTTAAAACACAATATGAGAAACAAAAAATTGATATTATGGACTGAATTTAAAATCTTTACAGGTTTTTAAGACGTGCAGATATAGTTTTAATAATTCGCTAAAAATATATCCTATGTGCTATTTATTCTAGGCCAACCTTTGGGTCACGCTAATCATTCAAATCCATTCAACCGTTTAGCGTGTAGGAGTAATAAACACACGTACAAACTAATTTCGCCTCTATACTATTAGCATGACAATGTGATTTTAACTTACCAATTAATTTATACATGCCTAAATGAGGACCCAATTATCAAAATCAAATTAAACGCTCCACTTAACGTAATCACGTATAATTATTACTACGGATCCATATATTGGTTACATAACACAACAACATACTAGTATTAAATATCGCAAATCAATAACTAGTTACCTACACGTTACAATCCCACTGCTTTATTTGCCACAAAAGCTAATGTACAAATCATAGTAGGTAAACGTTAAGTTAAATGATTTTTGCTTTACAAATAGGTTTTTAAATAGTACATTGTTACACTAGGGGTGAAAGTAACTCATTTCGTCCCGAGAAGGAGTTGGCGGGCGAGCGTAGCGAGGTCGCTAATTCGAGGGGTTAAATGGGTTACTTTCACCCCGAGGTAAACACTGTGCTTTTCATTACGAATACGAGGAAACTAAAAATAAAATAAAAAGTTTGTAAAACCTGAGTCGTCGTACCTATGATTTTAAGTAGCTATCTTTCTTCTGATTTAGGCGGTAAAAGGTATTCCACTACTGCTTTAGCCTCTTCTCTTATGAAATTAGGCGTTAAATCACTATTATAATCTGATAAACATAACATGTTAATACATATCTCTGTTGTACGGAAACGTAAACAAAACTCGAAAAAACCAACGACTGATTGCCTCAGTCAAACTTTACTTGGATATAATTCACAGATTGAGTTCGAACAACTGTAGGTACTGCGTCCCAAAAGCAGGATAGCTGATGTGGCCGTTTATGCCTTGACTGATTTAGCCTATTATGTCTCACTCTTGGGCAGAGGCTTCTCTCCATTCCTTCCATCATTCGCGGGCTCGTACTTCCAACTTCCAGTACTGGTGAAAGAATTTACCAAAACAGAAACAACACAACAAACAAAACAAACAAACACAAACAGAAACAGAAGTTTAAACTAGAGCCGTCATTTTCTTCGTGATCTTCCAGGACTCCATGTCACTATCTCAGGCCACCAATTGAGTAGGTATTTGCCTGTTCTTATTTTTATACTTGACACTTAAAACAAATCAATTTTTGAAAACACCATCAAAATTGGTAATTAAATGAAGCATCAATTAAAATTCGTGAGGTGGGATATCTCGCTATCTGTTTTAAGCACACGTAACCTAAAAGCGGTGGCGTCACGTTTCAGTATAAGCATCCTCAAACAGTTATTTGACAGTTTTCCCTTCCACCAAATTTGAAAGGTTTCTAACTTGATTAATATTGAACTGATTTGAAAATTTGGAGCCACAATTAGTTGGCATTCGTAATTAGTAAAAAGACGCCTAATTATTATACAAGAAAAAAATAAGTTTTCAAATGAGGCGGCGTCAGCAAAATTATGCCAAAAGTTTTAATGTAATCCGAGGCGTGTTCAATGTGATTTATAAATTATAATTATTTTCCGCCATCAAGGTACATTTAACGTGCCAGCTATAAATGTTTCATGCGTACTTAAATAAACACTGTACAAGGTGTCGTTTTGAAGCTGCAAAATATTTCAGGAGGTAATTATGTTAGTGATTCTCGACCCGAATCAATAATAAAATAAGTAGGTAATTTTTTTTTTTTTTATAACCGCGCTTTTTTTCACACACAAACACGGAACAATAAAGGGCGTTTTCACACACACTAACTCGCAACGATAGTTTCATAAATAATGTATCATCCAATCATCATCCCGCACGCCACACCCTAGCCACGCCCCCGCGGCCATCGATCAATCGATTTAGTTTAGTGTAATTAAAAAATTAAATAACAAGTATTACTGATTATTGACCAGGTATCGCTTTTTTACATGATTATTTATGAGTTTTATTAGAACCTCCTGAAATATTGTGCAGTTTTAAAACTGCACCTTGTATAGTAATAAAAATGTCTTGAGAACAGTAAAATTAATCAACTAAATAAATATAATCTGTGTATTGAAAAAGAACATACTGTATTTGTGTGTGTGTGACAGCAGTGGTGGCCGAGTGGTAATGGCTCCGACTTTCGAGTTGTTGATCGCGGGTTCAAACCCTGCCAGGCGCATTACTCTCCTTCATGTAGAGATCTGACACGTTTACTGTGTAGTCTTGACTGCATACTTGGGACTCTCACTCAGTTTAGAACCACAGCATTAATTGGTGACATTAACATAAATATTGCACCAGATATTTCTGACCAAATGCCGACGAATATTTAAATCTTACAGCATATCATGAAATGCTTGCCGCTCACACTTTCCCTACTAGACTGTCAAGCTGCTTGGATCATGTAATAATTCGCTGCCATACCCCTGCTACAACTCTGGTACTTGATTCTCTCATAACGGATCACTCTCCTCTCATCCTTTTCTGTAGCATGAACACGAAAACCAAACATAACCAAACCCTTTCTAAGCCCAAGATCGATCTCCCTGGGGTTGTCGACTGCATCGCGAATACTGACTTCTCACCTGTCTTTAACTCTGTTAATGCCAATGAAGCTGCTGCGTCCTTTGTCTCTATGATGGCTGCTGCTATTGAAGCTCATACTATATCTTCATTACCACCAAGTAGACGTCGCATTATCAAACCTTGGATTACCCCGGGCCTATTGAGGTGCATACGTCATAGAGATAGATTATACCGAATCTTCAAAAAATGTCCTGATAATGACACACATAAGTTAGTCTTGTTTCGATATCGAAATTTTTGCAACAATTTACTAAAAAAGGTCAAGAGTGAGTACGAACGCGCAGAGTTCGAAAAGGCCAAGGGAAATCCGAAAGCTACATGGACTCTTATTAAACAGATCGCTCATTTAAACCAAAACCGAACACCCTCCTTAGACCTTTTAAAATCCTGTGACGATCCTTCACATTCAGTTGACATGGTAAATAGCTACTTTGCTAATGTTGGTAGACTTTTAGCAGTCAATATCCAGCAATCTGACCCGTGTTCTTCTCCTACCTCTTTTGACAACGGTTCTTCTGAGCCACCACCACTGGGTTCACTAGCTTTGTTTGATGTGGATAGTTCTGAGCTAAATAATTTAATTCTTGGCCTGAGAGATAAATGTGCTGTTGGTATTGATGGTATCCCTACCTCAGTTATGAAATCAACCAGAGTTACAATCATCCCAGTACTTGTTCACGTGTTTAATCTGTGTCTGTCTTCGGGTATTTTCCCCGACATTTTTAAAACCGCAGTCGTTCACCCAATCTATAAATCTGGTGACAGAGGCAGTGTCACTAATTACAGACCCATATCAATCCTCACAACTCTTTCAAAAATGTTGGAAAAAGTCATTAACAACAGATTAACTAAATTCCTTTCAAAATTTAACATTTTAGCCAACAATCAATTTGGTTTTAGAAGTGGCAAAACCACTGACGACGCCGTTTTAGATTTAACTGACACCATTATTAATAACTTCGAAAATAAACAAAAAACTTTAGCTATCTTTTTAGATTTATCTAAAGCTTTCGACACTGTCTCTGTCCCGATTCTTCTCTCAAAGTTGGAAAACGTTGGTATACGTGGCACCGCTTTGGATATCTTTAGAAGTTATCTGACCGGTCGCGGACAGTACGTGAAGGTTGGTAATCATATGAGCAAAAAAGAGATAGTTGAATTTGGGGTGCCTCAGGGCAGCGTGCTCGGGCCGAGTCTCTTCCTGATTTACGTCAACGGACTGTGTCGGTTGTCCCTTCCTTGCTGCAAAATAGTTACTTACGCAGACGATACCGCTCTCATAGTTCATGGCCGTGATTGGAGAGGGGCTCACCTAAATGCTGAATTAGCCCTTAGTTGTGTAATGAAATGGTTAACTGCCAATCTTCTAACCTTAAACATCAATAAAACAAAGTTCATTTGCTTTTCCATAAATAAGTCAGGTCAACCTTCAATACCCGTTGCCCTTCACGCCCATACTTGTCTTAATCCAGAATTAGCCACAAAGTGCGACTGTTCTCAGCTAGTGGAGACCAAATCGGTTAAATATCTTGGCGTAATAATCGATTGTCATCTTAAATGGCATCAACACATTGACTCTGTCGTGGCCCGCCTGAGGAAACTTTTATACATATTTAAGAAACTTAGAAGCTCGGCGGACTTTAAAACTCTAATAAATATATATTTTGCACTTGCTCAGTCACTCTTGGGATACTGCCTGACGGTCTGGGGCGGGGCGCACAAAACAGCGATGTTACGGGTTGAAAGAGCTCAGAGGGCGATTTTGAAAGTCCTTTCGAAAAAACCAATTCGTTTTCCTACGGCATCTCTGTACTCTCTGTGTCCAGTCCTCACTGTCAGACAGTTGTTTATTTCTCGAACGGTGCTCCGTAAACATAACCAGCTACCTTACGATCCAGACAAATGTGCCAGCAGACGCCGGTCTGATCGGGTTTGTGAAATAAAACCGCGTTCTACTGCAGCTACACGTCGCCATTTTGCCCACTTGAGCTCAAAGTTGTATAACAGAATTAACAAAAGTTTAAATATCTATTCAATGACCAGGATTGAATGCAAGAAGAAACTCGCAATATGGTTGAAATCACTTTCCTATGATGCTACAGAGGAACTTGTGGAAATTTAAAACAAAACAAAATAACATGCAAAACACACACACACACACATTCATTCACTCTCACACTACATTAGGTACTCACACACTCGGCACTCTTTACTGATTAATTTATTTATTTTAATTTTAATTTAGATTTGTATTTTATTCCTTCTCTTAACATTGTTAAGTTCTTAAATTTTTGTTTCTTTAATCTGGAACAATTATCCCTCTCACTGGAGTCGGGCGTTGATGGCTGCGCCACAGTTTTAACTTTTGCAGCCATCATCGTTTTATCTTTTGCTTTTTGTATTTTGTTCTTAGCTCCAAATAAACGATTATTATTATTATTATTATTATTACTTTGTGTAATTTGTTTTATTACCACTGCTCTCAAAACGGTGAAGGAAAACATCGTGAGGAAACCGACATGTCCTAGAACCAAAAATTCGAAGACATATGACATTCACTGACCCGCACTGGGCCCGCGTGGTGGATTACGGCCCATTCCCTCTCCTAGAGAGGAGGCCTGAGTCCCAGCAGTGGGAACATTAAAAAAGGCTGATGATGAAGATGATGTATTTGTGTTTTTTTTTTCGAGTGAAGTGCAGTGGACGTTTTAATTATTCGCAAATTGATTCCTAATAGATAATGTGATGTAAAATATTACTATTGTAATTATACTATTTTTGTATTGTGTGTGTGTGTGTGTGATATTTTGTATCTCAAGTGTGACAACTGGACAATATGTATGAACAGGCTTTAGGATGAATTCCCTTATCCCATTCCGTCCCAAAAACCTCATATCCAAACCGCACAGCACCGCCTCTGACGGTGTAAGGAAAAAAACTAGCCGGCCGGCTAACATATCTTACGCGCGCGCGATTAACAACCTCTGAAAATACCGTGAAATATCGTCTGAAAGTGCGTCCAAGATGATCCTGGATCCCAGCACCCAGTGAGTACCTGACTTCCAATTTTGTACCATCCTTGTAGCCTGTTCTTTAGAAACTTTTATATCGCGTCACCCAACGTTGACGCTACACTTATTCATACCTATTCAATGTAGAATCATCGAAACAAGCGCGATCGCGGCAAATGAACAATATTTTTTTTTAACAATTGAACTTTTTTATAATTATGTAATCTATATTCTAAAACAATATAATTATGCACACAAATAACTTAATTATTAACTAACCGTTTATTTATATAAATTTATAGATTAATTATTGTACATAATAATACTCTAAAGTAATTATTTGTTTGAAATCTGTCATGTTGATTTCAGCATTTGTTCTGTGCAAATATTACAAATAGAAAACATTTTCCTTATCAGTGTCATGACCAGAGGAGCCACTTCTGACATTATACTCTGATTGGTATCATTATCTGAGATTTTCCTCGAAATCGTACTGCGAATCATCCAATTATTTATTTATTTATATACACACAAACACTTAAAATCGAAAAGAACAAATAAGGATAAAAGAGTACAAATTACTGTTTAACCTAAAAAAAAATCTTTATAGTTAAGTCTCTTATTTGACACCGGATATAAAATAGTGCCATATTACAATGAAATGGATGCGTGGCGCACAGGACCGGTCGTTGTGGCGACGCTTGGGGGAGGCCTATGTCCAACAGTGGACGTCTTTCGGCTGATATGATGATGATGATATTATAATATTAGAGGATAGTGTAGACCAGTCAAGATCGGCTTACGGACGGCTAGCAATGGGTAGCTCGCCGTCCGACAGTCCGGTAACCGTCTGGACCGAACCCAAGTCGTTGACGGCGCGTTGTGTTCCACACGCGCCTATAGGAGATGTCGGGGCCCAGCAGAGTCGAAGCCTACTGGGGCCATGGGTGATGCGAAAGAGGACCCTGGGGCCCTGAAACGAAGGCAAAGAAGAAACAGGTGTGGGGTTTAGTCAGTAAAAGTCTGACACGCCCTCCCGCTTCGCCCAGGGGCGGGAGATTTCATTGGATTATTTCCCACAAAAAAAACAACCATCAAATTTTAACCTTAAAAATACTAGTCAAGATTATAGTACCTATCAATTAAATACAAAAATCTCCTAATATACAAATATCTCGTGTGATAATGTTTGTGATCGCATACCTTCAAAACACCTCGGCCGATTTTAATTAAATTTGGTTTTGTATATTTGGTAATAGGTCGTAAAGTATACTTCACTTACGTAGGAGGGTGAAAAATAATCTCGATTAAAAGGAGGAGTGGGGCGGTGGTAAGGCTTCCTTATTATTTAATTGCGTTTTTTCGTATTTTTGTTTCGATTTATACTTACAATTTCCGAAATGAATCTTGAGCGCTCGGCGTCAGAGTGGGGATCGCTTTGCGCATTCCATACATTGGCGAGCCAATCGTCTTCGTTGTTAGATACATACAGCAACGCAGGGAACAAATCACGAGAGACTTCTATGACGCGATGGCGCGGCGAGCCAATCACTGACACTCCCCGCCCCCGCGTCTCACTTCGCACCACTAAAGAGACCGAATATTTGACTTCTGCGCAACTTGAAGCCAGCGCTCAAGATCCGTGACGGCAATTGTACTTTGATATTTTATATGGCAGAAAAATGTTTACTCGGTCAGCTATTAATATATATGAAATGGATTGATACAGAAACTAGTCTATAAATCTGCGGAGTCTACAGTATTCTCACATTACAATATATTTTGATCTAGATATACGTATATGTCGTGGCGAGATCTTAGGATTGATCACTTCATGACACGGCTAACTAAAACTAGTCAGCACCCCTAGCCAAGTTGATAATCTACAATCGTTAACGCCAGTAAAAAACTTCAAATGTATGGGAATGACGTCATCTGAACGTTAAGTCACATAGTCAGAACGAACGAATAGAAAATTCGTAGCCAAGTTCACATCGTTCAAAATGATAGAACGAATTGTTATCGTTTCTAAAATATTCAACGCTACTTCCTTTGTTGTACAAACGAACGAGCGGCCGACTCAGGCGCGTCAACATGGCTACTAACTTATCGTTTTCTACAATCGCTGACAGCGAGGCGTTACCGATTGGAGAACGGAATTCGACACGAAACGATTGTAACTTGGCTAGGGGGGCAGATCGTTCAAACGATAACATTTGATGATATGTCAATCCTCGTTGTGTTGCTATAACACTACAACAAAGCTAAAGCAAAGCTGTAACACTACAACACTATTATCAACATTTGAAGCCTACTGGGGCTAGAGATGTGCCGTAGCCGGCAATATTGCCGTGAAGTGGGAATATTGCCCGAAGTATGAATATTGGTGGCAATATTGCCCGAAGTATGAATATTGGTGGCAATATTGCCCGAAGTATGATTATTGGTGGCAATATTGCCCGAAGTATGAATATTGGTGGCAATATTGCCCGAAGTATGAGTATTGGTGGCAATATTGCCCGAAGTATGAATATTGGTGGCAACGGCCCGTCTCTAACTGGGGCCATGGGTAGTGCAAGAACCCCGGGGCCTGGAACGAAAGCAAAGCAGAAACAGTGGTGAGGAGTGGGTTTTAGTCAGTAAAAGTCTGACACGCCCTCCCGCACCACCCAAGAGGGGGATGTGTCATTAGATGATATCCCACCAAAAAAAGAACCATCAAATTTTTAATTGAACAAAATCTTAACCAGAAGAGCTAAAATGTGACAGAGGTTAGTAAATAAAAACTTACTTAACAATAAAATTGCTGTCTCCTAAACCATGCATTTAAACCATGCCTAACCTAGCCTAAACCCTATATGCCGTGTTTGTTTGCTACAAAGTTGTTCCAGCTGTCATACGCTCACACATTCAACCCCATTGATTTATTTTATACAACAGTCCAATGTCTAAACAATGTATAATTATGTCAGCAATATCGAATGTCAAAATCCAAATATAATACGACACAACACAACATAACATAACATAACACAACACAACACAACACAACACAACATAACAAATGTAGTATAAGATAATTAGCCTTAATTACTAGGCTTAGTTTTTATCATAGACATAGAGAATGGACTGATCGTTTCCTAATCCCTATCATTGTTCCCTATCCTTTCTTGTTATGAAATACGGATAGAAAATTATGTAAAAATCATCTAAAATTCTCATTAGGTCACCTCACAAGAAAGAAAGAAAAGAAAGAAAATACGTTTATTTGGCACACAGGTACACACAACGAGATAATAATTATTATAGTATAGATAGACACTTAAACTTAAATATATCTACATTGTATGTCTCACGGCTGCGCCAAATAGGTCCAGTTCAGCATGATGCCAGACCAATAAGTAGCAGTTGCCTGACGCTGGTTTTCAACTGAACCTTGTTATGAGTCTACGGATGTTAATCAGTTATTAGGTGTGAGGTAAATTATATATGTATATTATTATATGTAGAAATGTAATTAAATTAGGTATTAAACTCAAGCATGCCTTATACCTCACACCTTTGTGACTACAACTTACAAAGTGACCACAGGAATTGCTTGGACAGTCACTTGGGGTGGAATTCTGAACAGGGTAATTTAAGTTAAGAACGTCTCAAATCCTACTTAAGAGCAAAAGTAAAGTTAGTGAAATCCTCAATTTCAAATGCTTAAATCAGAAATCGGTGGTTGATCTCTTTCTACAGAGTCGTTTTTTCCACTTCCAAGCTCAGTCTCAGTCCATTCTCTACGTTAACATGACAAATTTTGCCAACACCAACTACAGTAGTAGCCGCGAAAACGTCTGAGTTCTACCTCCTTAGTACGACGTGTCATTGCTATCATGAATCCGTTGTCAAAAAGGGATAGGGCCATTTCTCTTGTATAGCGCCGTTTCTTTCTTACAACGGAATTGTGAAAGAAAAAATTTGGATGGTTTTCGGATCAATTTCGACACCAATTGTGTCGTAGTTTTAAATCTCCTGTTTTAATAATAATACGTTTACTTGAGCATTCTTATGATTGCGATATGATATTTTCTAGGCCTCCAAAGTGTCTTACTGTCCACGGACGCGTAGCTTCATGGACGCGTATTGGTCATTATATGCTTGGTGTACGCCTGGTCACAGCTTACATACGGCACAGCACAGACACGACCGCACGACGTTGCTGCTTCGTTTCGATAGTTTCATAGATTTTTATGTAAGCTATGGGGAGGCGTGCTCCAAGTGTACGAGTATAATCGGGCTTGCGGACAGTGAGCAATGGGTAGCTCGCTGTCCGGCCGTCCGGTAACTGTCCGGACCAAGCCCAAGTCGTCGACGGCGCGCGCTATTCCCGCGCGCCTCAAGGAGTTGTCAGCAACAGCAGGGGCCCAGCCGGGTCGAAGCCTACTGGGGCCAGGGTTATCCGAAAGGGCGCTCGAGGTGAATGAAGGCTTGAAGGAACGTGATGGGTTTTTTAGTCAGTAAGAGTCTGACACTATCTCCCGCGCCGCCCAAGAGCGGGGGTTGTCATTGGATGATATTTCCCATCGAAAAAAAAAAAAAAAACGTACGAGTAAAATGACGAAAACGTGTATATGAAGCTACGCGTCTGGGGGCAGTAGGCCTTATTGAAAACGAAACTTACAATGAAACTATTGATAAATCGATATTTCACTATTCTATTCGCGTTGCGTCTATTTTAAAAGAGGAAACGGAAATAATCAATATAATTTCATTTTAACTGAAACATGGCTGCAATTGGTCAAGGGCATGGATTTTATCATCAAAGAAAACACATAATAAAGTGAGGAAACAGTCCACAGTTTTATTGTTGTCTATTCAACCTGCCATTTTGCAATGACCTTCGCGAAAACGTTTTTTCCTATGCCTACGGACCCTTTCATTGAGTAGCTATATTCCCCTTGAATTAAGTGTACCCCTCGCAGTCCAATTTCCATAATTATTTGCTTGGGATTATTTCAACATGCTGTATTATTCCAGCTTTGCCCAAATACCCCATCCTGTTGACACAAGACCGCTTTTTTAATTTGTTTTATTTTCTTTTTCAGGAAAAGAATCATGGAGCAAAGTTTACGCCTGTATAGATCAAAAAAACATAAAATTAAGTGGAAGTGATTAAAAATTAGACACAAAAATCAAGTTTAGTGTTTCTGTAATTGGTGAAATAAATAATTAAGATGATCAAGTGATTGGTGATGTGAATAGCTCGGCTTTTGTGATGGGGTGTGGTCAGAGTAAAATTAATCTCTATCCGAGGCGAAACAAAAATGGCGGTAAAGGGAATAGTGCCAAAAAGTCAGGTGAGCAAGACGAACATTATGTTTTAAGGATTACTATTGTTTTTCTTCTTCCAACTTCCATAATCTCTTCTCTATTTACGACTGATTCCTAGTTTATAATATAGCATAGCTGTCTCCAACGGTTTCATCCACAGTTTTGGTTACTGCTCCGCTCTTGTTAGTCGTATCGTGATGATATATAGCTTAAAACCTTTCTCGATAAATGAGCTAACTAACACTATAAGTTTTTCCTATTCAAAGGAATGGTTCCTGCGATTAGCGCGTTCAAACAAACCC
This sequence comes from Mythimna ferrago, assembly GCA_910589285.2. Taxonomy (NCBI): domain Eukaryota; kingdom Metazoa; phylum Arthropoda; class Insecta; order Lepidoptera; family Noctuidae; genus Mythimna; species Mythimna ferrago. The sequence continues at coordinate 25,477,384 of OU342677.1, read as the reverse complement.
CAATTATACATTACTATCTGCTGATAGAAGCAGCGGCTTCACGGACACCTATTTATATATTATAATCTCTAGTCCACCACATACACAAAAATAAAGGACAAACACTAAAAAAAATAAGTGTACAATGAGCGGTCTTATCGCACAGGGCGCTCTCTTACCGACAACCTTTGGATGGACTGAAAGAAGTTAGATAGATTTAGGGTTGTCAGTGTACAAACATCAGAAATAATTCTAATAAGATACATTAACACAAATACGTACATACAATACAAAAAAATATACTAATAAATATCAAATACCACCTACTACCAGGATAAAAAGTATTATATCTATGCAATTCTAGCTCATGGCCTATCCTTGTGTCAATTTTCGTTCACCACATATCCATTCAACTGTTCGAGCGTGAAGGAGTAACAAACTTGTACAAAGGGGTGGATTTTGGGAAATTCTCTCTTAATGCTCGTCTACGTCATAAAAGGCAGCTTTGTGCAAAATTTCACGTTCCTAGTTTTAATAGTTTGGGATGTGCATTGATATGTCAGTCAGTCAGTTCCTCCATTTATATATACAAGGTGCAGTTTTAAAACTGCACAATATTTCAGGAGGTTGTAATAAAACTCATAAATAATCATATAAAAAAACGATACCTGGTCAATAATCAGTAATACTTGTTATTTAATTGTTTAATTACACTAAACTAAATCGATTGATCGATGGCCGCGGGGGCGTGGCTAGGGTGTGGCGTGCGGGATGATGATTGGATGATACATTATTTATGAAACTATCGTTGCGAGTTAGTGTGTGTGAAAACGCCCTTTATTGTTCCGTGTTTGTGTGTGTGAAAAAAAGCGCGGTTACAAAAAAAAAAAATTACCTACTTATTTTATTATTGATTCGGGTCGAGAATCACTAACATAATTACCTCCTGAAATATTTTGCAGCTTCAAAACGACACCTTGTATAGTTATATAAACACTCACAAACTTTCGCCTGTATAATATCGACAGCTCCCACGTATACTATCGATATTGAGAAATGTCATATTCGTTTCATTGCATTAATGGCTAGTAGAGATCGAGTTATATAAATAAATATAAGTCTATATGTAAAATATATACCAGTTTTTATATCCTCTACTGTTTTTCAATTAAACAGAATCGAAAATGCATAAAGAGAACACGATAAAACATTGAATTATAGTAATAGTTTTTTTTTTTCAATTTCGATAGTATGCCATTTTCGTTTCGTTGTATTAATGGCTAGTAGAGATCGAGTTATATAAATAAATATAATTCTATATGTAAAATATGTATCAGTTTTTATATCCTCTACTGTTTTTCAATTGAAAAGAATTTAAAGTGCATAAAGAGAACACGATAAAACATTGAAATAAAGTATTAGTATTTTTTTTTTTCAATTTCGATAGTATAGTACACGTGGGAGCCGTCGATATTATAGTACGACACTTGGTATAGCTATCTGTACTAAATATCATACTACTAATAGTGACTCACAAATCAAAGTTTCTTAGTCATTTCCATAGGCGATTTTTTTCTCTAAACTCAAAGAAGAATTCTAATACAGCATGCAAACCGAGAGCAATCTCCACAAACATTTGACTTATAAAAACGGTGATACTCCCAATCTCCTTTGGGGAACTGATATGCCTAGAGTCGCTTTCAAAGGTGAATTTACCTTCCAAAATCGGGCCTCGGAGTTTTATTCTTTATATTTGATAAGGCGAGGTATCCGGGAGGGAACGCTGGAGCCGCCAACGTGCTCTAAATATTCATGAGGGAAAAGAGCTGTAAGGTTGCGGCCTGAGATGGAGCGAAAGCGGATGCGGTGCGGCTTTCTGACGCTACGAGGATGGAGTTTTAGGTTTTAGGACATTAGCGAAGATTTGAAAAAGTTTAAATGTATAGCGACATCTATACTGCCACATACCATACCAGCACTGTAGATTGCTGGATTTGCGCAGCGTCACAGTATAAGCTGAGCAACGGCCTATTCTTGCCTAAATGTGACGCACAATTTGAATGTATTGTATCTGTTTTTGTTTTTCATTTATTTTTGTTTAATATTATGTTTCATTGTCTGTCTCTGTCGCTCGCGAGTCGGCCAGCGTCGCATAGATTATACTAGTCATAAAAGATAACCTAGAAAACCGATTTGTATGTGGTTCAAATCAGTTAGCCCGGTCCACACATGACCAGACAGGGAAACTATTTCTTTTTTTGTAATTATTTGTGTGTCTACTCGGGCAGAATAAACGTGTTTTCTTTCTTTCTTACATAGGAATTAAACTACAAAAATCCGACATTGCGGTAATAGAGTTCTCCGTGGACCGGGAATGTTATGGATATGTTTCTGATCTGGTTACGGATATTAGAATAATATTATACCTACCGGTTTCAGATACGGTTACGAATATTATTATTTAGGATTATCCTATGGTTTTCAATTGTTTTTTTTAGGGTCCCGTACCTCAAAAGGAAAAAACGGAGCCCTTATAGGATCACTTTGTTGTCTGTCCGTCTGTCTGTCTGTCAAGATCCTTTTTCTCGAGAACTCGTGGAGCTATCGAGTTGAAATTAAAACTATATATTCTTAGGTCTGCGGTTCCTTCAAGCTGTGAAAAAAAAGATACAGCCGTTTATATGGCAAAACAACGTATATTTTGATACTCTTAAAGATCGAAATTCATAGGGTAGGTACTTCCCGTTGACCCAGAATCCTGAAAGCAAAGCACAGGTATAGGAAAATATCTGAAAACAGTAAATTTGTTCTTACGTAGGTCACAAAAAAAAATACAATTAGGAAAAATCTTCGAGACTCCATTCGGGAATTGTAGTTTGCACGGAACCCTCAGTGCAAGAGTTAGAATCGCACTTACCAAATTTTTTTAATTGATTTTTAAAGAGCTTGACTGCGATCCCACCTGATATACTCGTAGTAAGCAAAGATGCAATCGTAATCAATTGAAAGTCAATTATTTTTTTCGTCAGTTTAAACTAGATGAGGCCGGTGTTTCCTAGCTGACTACCCTGAGAAGAAACACCGAAACCAACTCAGGGGTCAAAGTCTCTTTTAAAGTCCATACAGCAAAACATGTAATGGTCAAATCAGATGAGAACCATGCAGATTGAGCCTGAGATGGTCTTTGAAGAAAGAACCACACAGTTCTAAGCGGACCTGTCCAGTCAGTGCAAGCGTTTGTCAGTATGCGTGTAGCTCAACTCAGGACTACTAAGGAGTTCAACGACTAGTAGGTTGCCATAAGTACTTTTATATCAGAACTTTTTTTTTTAATAAAAATACTCTACGGGCGGGTTTCTGAATTGAGTATTTTGAGTTATGATATTTGAGCCAAATTTTGAAGGTTTCTTGGCCAAAGTATCTAGAGTTTGAGAAATACTCAACTTTAAATGCTTAAATCAGAAATTGGGAGTAGGTATGTCTAGTATTTTAAGTTTCCCAATGTTAAATATAATAGTTTTAGTTTCGGTGTTTATGGTGGCACGCAGTAAATAGTGTCAATCAATGTTGCAAAACTAACGCGTATTTTTTCGATTTATTTGCCACTTCTTTTTTTTTACTAGTTCTAGTTATGACAATTTGCGAGTGTGAAAAAAAAAAACTAATAACCAACTGATTCTATTTTATAAATAGAAACCTCAAAATATTACGTATTATGTTTCCATTTCTTATACTTAATATAAAGAAAATAGGCAACGCCTGACAAAAATATATTAGCAATGCAGGTATCTTTGTTCGATTACGGCTTAAAAACCTCTTTTTTATTTGTTTTTGAATTCTCATATTGTCTTCTAACATATAACCTAGGTTTCATTTCTGGCGACAACAAAAAAAGTACCTAAATCATGCCAAAAGTTTGCATTGGCTTTTATTGGCTTGGTTTGCCCAGGGCAAACTTACTATTCCGTCATAAGTTTGTTAGTTGAATTTTCCTCACTAAATCATGACAAATTACCTAACATTTTCGAATAAAAATTCCTATAATGAGTAAATTATTTCAAACGAACATACATTTTTCAGTTCGCGTGTTAAACCCTCGTTCATCACCTGAAGACTTGATAAGTAGATAGACCAACAAGTGGTTTATGAACGCTATTTACTCGTATAGTGTTTTACTTATAAAGAGGAAACTTTCCTTATTATGGCTTGTTTGTCGGAATATTTTGAGAGTAAGCTTATCCATATCCATCCATCCATCCAAATTAAACCCTTAAGGCCAGGTTCTACTCATTGTGAACTTTTTTAAACCTCTGAAAATCCACAAACATAAAAGAGAACACCACGAAAAATTTTTTCATTAAAATTGACTAAGTATATGACAAACCGTCGGGCTTTTTACGATTACAAATGTGTGTGTCTACAAGATTGCATCAAAATAATAAAGCTTGTCTTTCAAAAGGGCCTCGCGAAAACAAAAATCTTGAATAGTTATTGTTTTTTTTATAATTAAAAAAAAAAGCAATTATAAAAATATAACTGCTGTTACGGGGCCGCGAAATCGACATAGACCCGGGCAAAATCGATATAAAGTTCATACAAAATACTCAGTGCCTACAACCGGCTCTTAAGCGAGTCCTGTTCCACTCGCCCATCGTCAACATCGAGCATGGTTTAAAACCTTGTTACTTCATCTAACGCAATCCGACGCCATGTTTGATGAAGAGGCAATGCGAAAAAAGAGCGTTAACGCCTGAAAACTCTGTTAGCATTCGGTAATTCCATGATATGCTCGAATATTAAAAAAAAAAAAAAACTATAAACTTGTTGTAGGAAATACGTGTTTTTTAAACCCTTAAAAGTTTCTAAGTAAAATTGTCGTCATTCAGAATCTCGATTAAATGTGCAAGGTTTCTATTGATGAACTTTTTTTATATTTTTAATACATGAGAGTAGATTATGGAGGGCCAAAGTTATGGTTAGCAGATATTCAGAGGTCAATCGAAAACATCCCGCCAAAAAAAAACTCCACATCTCTTTTTAAACGATGCAAAAACCAAACAATTACCTGAAAAGTAGCTAGAAGCATTTACCTTATATTAGTCTTATAAACTTCGGTACTTCCTCATAAACGAAGCTGGTGAACTTCCCCGTCATAACTTGAACTCGCTCACTTTGTGGCCTCGTTCAAAGAAACGTCTCGAACTTGGCCAGAATAAGAAGCCATTGTTTTACGCAATAATTAATTAGGAGTCCTAATTATATAGGAGTTACGCACAATGAAATGTAATTGGGTAATGTTTTACGAAGCTCCCTCGTTTCCGTTTTGTTTTTAGGATTCCGTACCTCAAAAGAAAATCGGATTCCCTTATAGACTTTGTTTTCTATCCGTCCGTCTGTCTGTCTGTCAAGAGCCTTTATCTCAGGAACGCGTAGAGTTATCGAGTTGAAATTAAAACCATAATTATACTCTGGTCATTGATTGCACACGCAGTGCCACGAATAGAGAGAGATGCTACCAGACGATCCATGACCACGACCACTCCGCCAGGAGTGTACGCCTGAGAAGAAGAAGACTCAAGTCTGTGGACTCTTGAAGCTATAAAAAAATAAAGTAAGTTAACGAGAGAAAAAAGATACTTCGGTTTATGTGGTAAAAAACGTATATTTTGACAGTATCGAGAAAATCAAAATTCATAGGGTACTTCCCGTTGACCCAGAATCCTGAAATTTTGGATAAAGCAAGTTCTTAAAGTTTAGATATAAATCTGAAAACTGTAAATTTGTTGTTACGTCACCAAAAAAAAAACTTTTTTGCGATCAGGAAAAATCTTCCTAGACTCCATTCCGAATTGAACTGTTTTCATAAGTAAGTTTGTACGGAACTCTCAGTGCACGAGTCCAACTCGCACTAGCCCAGTTTTTTATTCCAATCTCATTTGTGACGGGACTCTAAATGGATAAGCATTTGTTTCGGTTATCTGTTTCGAAGGCCGCCATGATATCTTTGATTTAGGGAAACGTTTGAACAGACTACTAATTCGGTTGCTGAAAATAAATATTGGTTTTTACGCAGCTTATAATTAAATTCAGTTTTGGAAGAATTTTTTATTATTTTTTTGAAAAAATTGATTTCATTCTTCCTTATCCCGATTTGATTAAATTATCTGTATCTATATATAAACAACTAAACTCTATACATGTAATAAAATTGAAGTGTCTTTTTATAATTAAAAAATAAGATTTATTTACTGAATGCATACGAAAGTATTTTTGACAAAAATGCATTTTTTTAAGTGTTTTCGTGTGTTTAACCCAGCTAATCAACGAAACGGATGTACTAAGTTTATTTTCATTTGTAGATAGCTGATGTTATAAAGAGTATCTTACTGTTATTTTAAAAATCCTGTTATTAATAATGTTATTAAAACTGTTACCAAATAGCACTGTGCTGTTTTACGAGTTTGACGCGGACAAAGTCGTGATCACCGGCTAGTCCTTACATAATATAAAAAAATCCCATCCGCCGCACCTGTTTGTATGTTTGATCGCGATAAACTCGAAAAAGTACCTACTGAACGGTTTTCACTTAAAATGAGAGTGATTTATGAGGAAGGCTTTTTAAGGGTTATGTTCAGAGTAATACCACCGAACAGCTCAGCGCTTTTACCTTCGTGCATTTTTATAAAACCAGCTAAATTCATTATAACAAGTCAATCGCGTAACTCAAACCATATCAAAAACACTACAAATCATCTTTTAGATTCGCTTTCTTTACTTAACTTAGGTACTATATTTTGTCCGCAGCTTCGCTCGCGTACATAAAATATTATATATGCTTATGTAACAGGCATTTATATCACTCAAGAATAAAGCACTCAAGAATATGTCACTCAAGAATAAAGCAGCTTTCTAGCGTTGAAAAAAATTTAGCAATCGGACCAGTACTTCCAGAGATTGAATCCTACAAACAAACTACCTCTTTATTATATTATTACTTAATAATTATAACTTAATATATATTTATTTAGTGATCTAAACCGTTAACTAAAGTCGTATCATTTAAAACAGACTATCGAACCAAACCAAAATCAAACCTTATGTTTTGATTTCGGTTTGGTTCCCAATTTCCATCAAATATAATGATATGTATATTTTATTTATAAGGTCTATATTTGCTTCAAGGAGATGTCAGCAAATCGTATGGGCCCAGCAAGGTCGAATCCTCTGGGGCCATGGGTTTACTTCTGAAAGGAAAAGCCGGCAAATAACTTTTAAAACATTATTTATAAAATAAATGTATTGTAATTTTAGTAAACTTAAGTATTAGAAGAAGGATAATTGGCGATGATACACTCGTCGAGTCGAGGCTCCAAAGTCTTGAGCATCGACGCAGAGTTGCTAGCCTGTCGGTTTTCTACCGGTTGCATTTCGGGGAGTGTGCATCGGAATTGCATAACCTAATTCCGCCTAGCCCGTTCCATCATCGAACTACCAGACGTACGGCTATGCGGTACCGGTATATGTTGGATATCCCACCTACACGCACAAAACGTTTTGGGAACATATTCATTGTGCGTGCAGCTAGGGAGTGGAATTCCTTGCCGGAGTCTGTGTTTCCTGATAGCTACAACCCGGGAATCTTTAAGTCGAGAGTGAATAGGTTTCTTCTAGGTAAGCGCGTTCCATCGTCGACCGCATCGTCGCTTTCCATCAGGTGAGATAGCGGTCAAGCGCGAACCTATCAACAATAAAAATAATAATAATAATTATGTATTTATTTATTTTTTTCACAAAAGTTGTAGGTTTACTAAGGTAATTAAAAAAAAAAACGATTACATAATAACCCCTATCTACCATCTATCTATTTACCTGTATTTAAATAAGACTTTGATGCTAATTACAAAAGTTACGAAAGGTCTTTCAATTAGTTTCTTATTTTGTAACTGGTAATTAATTTCAGTAATACTCCGTCGTGGTTTCGCTCGCTTTACCTTAATTAAATAATCCTTTGAAGTTTCAGTTTGTCTTCCGACTTATATTTATGACTTTGGTAAGTCAATGAGGTACTCATTACATTTGACTATTTTACTTAACTCCAAGCATAGCCCGAACTCATGAGCAGAGGTCAAAACTAAGTATAATTATTCATGTTTTGACTGGCCTGTTAGTCTAGTGGTTAGTGGCCCTGACTGCTATACTGGAGGTCGTGGGTTCGATTCCCACCCAGGACAAATGTTTGTGTGATTTGCAAGATCGTTTGTTCTGTGTCTGGGTGTAATTTATCTATAATTTGTATGTAGTTAGAAATATATATGTATGTTTATCAGTTGTCTAGTGCTCGTAACACAAGCTCTGCTTAGCTTGAGACTAGACGACGTGTGATAGAGGTGGAATATTATTAAAGAGAGCAAAAAAAATTTTTCTTACACTGAATTCAATATCTACTTACAGCGAAAGAATAAAAACGATATGACTCAAATCTCAACATTGATTTTAAAAAGCAGATTTTTTTTATGACATTAACAGAAATATAGCAGAAAAAAAATTCTTGCTGTATTAATGACAAGGAGAAGGAAGTGTATAAAGTGCATTTGTTAACCACACCTCAATTGACCTAGAGAGATCTTTTTTAATGAAAAATACTAATATAATTGGATGTTAATTTTGTCTTTGTTTTATTTGTCTTATCTATCTCTGAGGTTTTTACATGTTACTGATAAATTATATAGTATATAGTACTCATCACACAAACATTTGTCCTGGTTGGGAATTGAACCCACGTCCAGTTGGCCAGTAGCCCTGACTGCTACGCTGGAGTAGCAGTCAACTGGTCAACTAGACCAACAAGCCTATCAAAATGCAAAGAAAACTTTAGTAAATTTGAATATGGCTACCCTGATGCCTACCTTAATGTTAAGATGAGGACGCGCGGGTTTCTGAATTGAGACATGTCAAACCCTACTTAAATTCAAATGTTGTCGGGTTTTCACGTTAAAGTAGTGTTTGAGGAATACTCGACTTCAGTAGATTCAATCAGTAGGTAAACGGGGGTTAGTATGATAAGTGTTACTGTTACTAAATAGGGTGACTGGCAATTAGTGTACTTACTATTAGGCAAACATAAATGTACAGAACAGCTGATTTTTTTTCGCGATTTCAGGTTTGTTCCCATAGTAAAAGTTGTTGGTTATCATGAGCACAATCACGTGTTTAAGTATCGTACACTAATTACCAGTCACCCTATATTTTACAACTTTTACTATACCTACTAGCTACTGCCAGTGACTCCGCCCGCGAGGTAGTTGAAAATTATCCTAAGGCTTCATACTCCTGGGATAAAAATACTTTTTATCCCAGCAGTATGTAGGATATTCCAGAACATGGTCTATCCGTGTGCCAAAAGTCACCCAAATCCTTTCAGCAGTTTCAGCGAGAAGAAGGAAGAACAAACTTACAAACTTACAAACAGTGATAAATAGATACAATTTTTTTTTTTTTTTTTTATTATTATCTCCCTTACAACTATCATTACAGAAAAATACCTAATGCGATAGTGCGGTCTTAAAATTTACTTAAATACAATTATAAAACTTGAAAACAAAAAATAATCTAGTTGTACTTAACTACATCGATACACACAATACTTGATTTGTTCCGTTTTAATATTACTTATCTAATACCACTGGTATTTGTTTGAACCCGTGTTAATTGTCTATTCCAAATGGATACCATTGCTTCAACTAATACTAAAAGAAATTCAAGGATCTAAAGTACAGTCAGCCAAAATGCTTTGTATAGGATCTTTAATTGAAATAAAATACAAAAAAAAACGTATTTATTTAACAAATGTCTACTTTAATAATAAATTGTGAACTGCAAACCTGCTCTAAATAATAACAAGCCGCCATTTTTTTATGCAAGTCAAGATTTCTGTTTCCGCCCAGGATGTTGAGGGTTGATAATAGCTTCCTCAGACATATCTAAAAAAAGGGATTAGTTAGTAAAAGTTTTTGTATAAAAATATTAGGAAACCAAAATTTTATTAGGTTTGACTTGAGCTGACTGTACTAAATTCAAGTCACTGGTATGAGTTCGTAAATTAAATTAATTTTTTTAAAGAGTGGTCTCCGTTCAGAATAGGTAATTAATATTGCGTTCAAACAAATACCAGTGGTATTAGATTAGTGGTATTAAAAAACGGAACAAATACAATACTTAAATTATATAAATATAGCCTACTCTAATCAACCCTGTAGTATAAAATAAACAATACTTATACATTTTAAACACAGTAAAACTAAATTACGCCTAACGATAATCACAGCGACCGGTAGTGTGACAGCGCGGTGTTGCTGGATAAACTAGACAGGCTCTTCAACAACTGCATTCGGTTCATATTTAACCTTAGAAAATATGACCATATTTCTACTTATAGATCTGAACTTAAATGGATGCCAATTCGCCAGAGAAGAAATGTGCGCGCACTGACTACACTTTTCTCTCTGCTCAACTCTCCCACGCCTCCATCCTATCTCATAACTCACTTTCAATTTCTTTGTTCTTCACACGCAAGGAATCTGCGTTCTTCAAACAATCTCCTTCTACTCTGTCCTTCTCATACTTCTGATTTTGTTCATTCTTCCTTCTATATACAGTCCATCCTTCTGTGGAATGCGCTTCCTCTCGATATCAGGACGGCCGAAAGTCGGTATGCATTTAAGCGGAGGTTGCGGAATCATTTTCTACACCAATAGCAGAATCGTCTCAAAACTTCTGTCCTTACTTTATATAAATATATATATGTAGTATATATATTATATTAAATATATATGTACTTATGTGTATTTTATCTATAATTATGTATAATTTTTACTCTTGTTTTATACCAAAATTTTCTTTTTGTGCGCCTACCATATTGTCTCTTCACCACCCTAGGTTGACTGGTAGAGAATGCCTAAGGCATTAAGTCCGCCTATGTACTTTGTGTTGCATGAAGATTAAATAAATAAATAGTGTTCCTATACGAGTCTTTTGAAAACAGGATATTAAAGACTTTACAGGTTATCGAAGAATATCTATTGAACGGATATTGAAGATTGTATTCACGTGGCAACCGCACACCATAACCTTTATATTTTGTGTCTAAATAAAGGTTTGTGTCAGTGATAACATATGGCTCTGAAACGTGGTCGCTCACAAAGGACCTGCCCCCCTAGCCAAGTTACAACCGTTTCGCTTGCGCCGAACGCTTCGAGTAGGCCGCGCCGCCAATTCTTTTGTTCTGACCAAGTGACTGAGCGTTAAGATGACGTCATGCCCGTACATTTGAAGCTTTCTGCTAGCGTTAACGATTGCAGATTAGCAACTTGGCTAGGGGTACTGATCAGAAGACTTCAAGTCACCCAAAGGGCAATAAAAGGGGGCTATGGTTAACCTTGCGTGACCGAATTAGGAATAACGATATCCGCGGGAAAACCAAGGTTACCGACATAGCCCGAAGAATCGCCTTTAAGAGACATGGCGCATTGTTCGCAGAAGAGGTGGTCGATGCAACCGCGCACCAGAACTTCAGAAAACACATCGTTAGAAGGCCTCCACAAGGTGGACCAACGACTTGGTAAGGATCGCGAGAATTCGATGCAAGCGAGAAGACAGGATCGGTCTTTGTGGCGACACTTGAGGGAGGCCTGTACTCAACGGTGGACGTCTTTTGACTGAAATTAACAACCCAGAGGTCTTTAAATCAAGAGTGGATAGGTTATTTAGAGATGAGCGTCCACCATCGTCACAAAATAGATAGGTACAGAAGTCGATCTCATGTATGTACTTCACTTTTTATACCTACGCCAGGCGATCGCACACACGCGAGCGCGTTGCGCCGAACTGTACGAGCGCCCGGGCGATTGAGCCGAGATATGGTGTCCGTGAGCGGTGTCCATGTGTGCGTCGCTCAAGCGTGCTTTGTATATAGATTGTCTTCTGTACCTATGTATTTTGTGACCATCGTTGACCTCGTCGTCGTTTACATTGGCCTATGAATAAAATAAAAATGAAAAAATTTAAAGAACTTGTTATATATTTATTAAGGTCAGTTTCTGTTAAAGTTGACAGCTTTATTAAATATTTTTAATTGACCGGCGTAATAACGAAGTTTTTTAATTAATTTGAGTTTTACTGTTATTTTGAAGGTGAAGTTTGTTAGAAGTTGCGTAATAAGTCTTAGAGGCAATAATACTCAATACTTTATTGTATTTCATAATATCTACTTAAGTATAAAATATTGTCAAGATCAATATGGACACACGGTGAAGCACACGGTCGAGGTGTGCTCCGCTTGGGCAGAGCGATCGGCGGCGGCGATCTCTCACGCCGGGCCGTGGTACAGGCCATGTGCATGGTCCGGAGCGAGGAGGAGGCTTCTACGAAGCAGTAATGCTGGCAAAGGAGGAGGCATCAGGCAACGGCGCTTACGCCCCAGCCACCGCCAGGGTCCTGATCCCGATATCCAGCCACCGTAGGCGCGGGCTTGCGAACGGCGAGCAATGTGTAGCTCGCTGTCCGATCGTCCGGTAACCGTCCGGACCGAGCCCAAGTCGTCGACGGCGCGTACTGTTCCCTCGCGCCTCAAGGAGTTCTCAGCAACGGCAGGGCCCTGCTGGGTCGAAGCCTACCGGGACCATGGTTAGCTCCGAAAGGTAGCTCAGCCCCGGTATGAAAGGCACGAAGGAACGGGGTGGGTTTTTTAGTCAGTAAGAGTCTGAGACTATCTCCCGTTCCGCCCAAGGACGGGGGATGTCATTTGGATGATTTTTACCCACCAAAAAAAACCTGATGGTCCTGGATGGATCCAAGGGTTTTTACTGGGTGTTGATGAGTCAGTGAGCGACAGGACTTTGCCTTTTATATAAATACAGAATAGCTTCTGCCAGTAGCTTCACCCACGTGCATTATCAGCCTTTATAATGTTCCTACTGCTGGAACTCAGGCCTCCTTTCTAGGAAAGTGAATAGGCCGTAATCCACCACGCGGGCCCAGTGCGGGTTGGTGAATGTCACATATTTTCGATTTATTGGTTCTAGGACATGCCAGTTTCGTCACGATGTTTTCCTTTACCGTTTTTAAGAGCAGTGGTTATGAAATAAATTACACAAAGTAATACGCCTGGCTGGGTTTGAACCCGCGAACTACAACCATCATCCCCTTTTTATGTTAGGTTAGCCATTGTCGTAAAAGAAAACCTTGTGCAAAAGCTCATGCTCCTTGTCCCAGTAGTTTCAATATGTCAGTCAGTCAGTTTGTCCTAGCCCCCAATTTGTTTGATTTAGGTTACTTATAAGACTGGTACTGGCCATCTTTCTTCCATCCAATTAGTGCAACCACAGACACATTAATTTTCGCCGAATTTAGTTCGCTAGAGATGTTACAGCATGCATTATTTGCGGCTTGGTTATCTGGCTTCGTAATTAACGGTAGAGTATTATGTGATAAGGTTATATAACTAATCATTAGCCGTAAGTTTGGTACTGGGGCTTAATTATATTATGTAAATCCTGTGATAATCAACTGAGTGGCAGTGCCGTAACTAGCCTTTTCTGGGCCCGGGGCCGGTTTTTAACTTCGCCCCTGAAAAATGTTCGAGCTGAGTAAGGGTTCATGCATGAAATGCGTGAGCATATGGACTAATGTCACCAGCAGTTGAGGTGCCGGGCGCCGGGCAAACAACCAGTGCGCGGCGGACGGCGAGTGGCACAGGCACTTAACGATCTGACGGCTTCAGAGGCGGTTCAATGAATAAACAGCGATACAGTGAGGCCTATCTCACTGTATCGCTGTTCATTCATTGCCATTACTCAATATAGTTTTTAAAATATACACCACAGTTCACTTATTTCTTCACCTTTCTGAGATCCTGAACAGTAAGTTTAATCCACCTGACGCAGATCCTCACCAGACATAACTATTTTGGGAGGTACCTGTTTTGGATTTGGCAGGAGAAAATGCTCGAGTCTTACCATAATGAGGATTGCTCAGAGCACATGGTAAAGCGCATAGTGGAAATTTGCTCCACTTGGACGAAGCTCCACCCAGTGCAAGCTCCTCCAATGTTCTCGTGGAGACGATTTATGGTGGTGACCTGAGCGTCCGGCCCTGGTTCAGACCATGCTACGAAGTGAGAGGGAATGAAAAATGAAAAAACAGTAACCTCTTTCGGATGAAATGAATGATACAAAACTTGGCCTTGGTTTGGTCATTTCCACACTCCATTAGGGTCTGCGCCCTGTGCCTGGGCATCGCTGGCACCGTCATAGTTACGGCACTGATTATTGCCAACTAGTCATGGTTATGTAAAAATCTGAATGTAAACTGAAAAGGCAGTTATTGGTTTGACAGGAGGAGCTCTAGGAGCCTATACCCGCCAGGGTTACGGGATTTTCTTAAAAACTCACCGTAGCGCTAGAATGCAAAGGGCAAATGAAGAAACACGATTAGTTTTAGTCAATAGAAGTCAGATACTCCTCGTTTCACACAGAGTCATTCCAGCCGAAGGACGTGCACTGTTGGATATAGGCCTCCCCTAAGTGTCGCCACAACAAAAGCTCCCGTGCGTCTCGCATCCACCGTATTCCCGTGACTCCCACCAGGTCATCGATCCACCTTGTGAGTGGCCGTCCAACGCTGCATTTTCCGGTTCGCGCCACTCTTGAACCCAGCCCCATCGACCATGTGCCTAGCCCACTGCCACATAAGTTCACACTGAGTGGGAGCATTTATTTGACCTCAAAAAAACAGGTTATGTAGTTTCAACTGACCCCATGTATAAAAAACCGTGAGTTTATATACACAGTACGTATGTATGAATGCGATAGTAAATTATAGACGAATCAATTTTCAAGAGTCCAGCAAAACCTGGAACGTTATTTGGTTTTGTTCAAACAGGTCATCAGGGAATCAAATTGCTCAATTGGTTTTTGTGCAATTATATGCATAACCCAGCATTTCGTTTTGTTTATTTACTTTCAACATTTTAATGGAATTTAAACACTAGGGCTTTGGCGTTTGAGTGCTCATCGGACTGTTCGGGATATCAGCAAACAGCTAATCGAGTCTTCACGTGACGAGAGAGCTGCCTTGCTACCGAGCTCTTAACGCGATCCATTTTACAACCTAAACTGAACTGTTAAAGGGATGAAGCGACATAATTATGGTGTATATCAGGGATGTTACGGAGCTTCGACTCCGACTCCGTTAAGTCGGAACTTCCGATATCATTACACCTTCGGTTCCGACTTCGGCTCCGATACTTTTAAATCGGAGGTTTTAATCGGAGGTGGAAGCATAACATAGCGGTGGCGGGCGGTCTGCGTCGACTGTTGTTTATTTGGAAAATTGCCACTTTTTTTTCTTTGTGTTTTATTTTATACTTAATTAAAAAATTAAAATGAAAAAAATTTGACTGAATAATGTTTTGTTTGTCCTTAAATAAAAAATCTCTCTCCTGCCACCACTTCTGACTCTCTTCCGCCTCCGGTTCCGACTCCGGTTCCGACTCCGGTTCCGATTCCGGTTCCGACTCCGATAAATCAAATTTAAAAACTCCGACTCCGCCTTCGGTTCCGAAATAATTACCTCCGTTATATCCCTGAGTGTATAGCTCCATCCCTTTTTCTTATTTGCATGACTGACAGTTTTTAACACATCATGTTATGGGCCCTTTTTTAGGTGGAAAAATCATCTAATGACATCTCCCGCTCTTGGGCGGTGCGGGAGGGTATGTCAGACTTTTACTGACCAAAAACTCACTCTTGTTCCTTCTTTGCCTTTCATATCAGGGCCGAGTTTCCTTTCAAAAACAAACCCTTTGACCCTTTTGAGCTCCTACGGTTTGCTGACATCTCCTTGAGGCGTGCGTGGAACAGTACACGCCGTCGACGACTTGGGCTCGGTCCGTACGGTTACCGGACGGCCGGACGGCGAGCTACACATTGCTCCCCTTACATCGGGATCGGGATCTCGGCGGCCAGGCCGTGAGGGCCGTTCCCTCGCGCGTGCACGTGAGGGCTTATGTTAAGGGCCCTTGGCTTTTCTTTGGTCAACGGATCAGAATTGCTATTAAAGCGAAACAAGCTAGTTGAGTATTTTTTTAATATTTTTGAGGTTCAGTTACAATTTGAGTGTCCTCAAGGTTAGAGTGAATAGGCTCCTCATAAACTAATGCGCTTCACCATCAACGATTGCATCACTGCTTACCATCAGGTGGGATTATAGTCCAGTACTAGTTTATATTATTTAAAAAAAAACCTCGAAAAAAATGAGAAATCATTAAATGATCTCTCCCACTGTCTCCACTCGCCACTTTTACTGACTGTAATCCAGCTACGCCCTTCAGTTACCCTCTGAAAGAAAGAAAGAAAAAACGTTTATTCGTACCTTACACATACAGTACCTACCTAGAATTCTGTGTTTCTATAATAGTTTTGCCTCTTCGTTATTTAACACCGACTTCCGAAATTAAAGTTATTTTGATGGTTTTAGTGTTTTTTTTAGTAAGTCGGTTATTTTTTTTTATAAAAAGTTTTTTATTTCACACTTTTTAGTTGCAATACACTTACAGCCAGAGTACTTTTTTCTCATGACAATTCCAATTAACTCAAACCCTGCTAGGATACATTGTTTTATTATGAAGTTCCCGTGTCTACCTTCCGGCTCCATCATCATCATCAGATCAGTTCGATAGTACCTGATAGCCAAAGTGCATCTCATGACAATTCTAATAAGCCCAAACACGGCTAGGATACATTGATTAATTACGAAGTTCCGGTGCCTATCTTCCGGCTCCATCATCATCATCAGATTAGTTCGTTAGTACCTTATAGCCAAAGTGCATCTCATGACAATTCTAATAAGCCCAAACATGGCTAGGATACATTGATTAATTACGATGTTCCGGTGCCTATCTTCCGGCTCCATCATCATCATCAGGTCACATCGATGATACCATTTTCAACGTATCTATTCAGAACTATTCATTTATTTGTAACTATGTTCATTGAGAGATCTGTGTGAGTATGAACTTCCGTTGGCCATTTCTGGTCTTCTTCACCAGTTCCACCTCATCAAATGTCATGTTTTGACTATAAATGCTTAAGTCTTTGATGAAAATATCAAAAGAACTATATGGTTGCCTATAATATTTGAGGATTTCCCTCGATTTCGCCTAGATTGCTTCTAGGCAAGCGTGCTCCATCGTCGGCCACATCATCGCTTACCATCAGGTGAGATTGTGGTCAAACGCGAGCCTATCCATCATAAAAAAAAAAAAAAAAGATTACATCATCAGATCCCGACTTGGTGACTATGGGACCATTTGGAAAGTATACCCTTTCCAACAAAAAAAGATTTTTTCAAATCGGTTGGCAAATGGCGAAGTTATGCATAAAAAAAAAATACAAACATCCGAATTGAGAACCTCCTCCTTTTTTAGAAGTCGGTTAAAAAAAAGATAACTTTAAAATCTGTGCAAGGCCAAAAAGGCGTCTAACTCAGCATATGCTGCGATATTTAAAAAGATAAATAACGCAGCGCTGGTATTCTGTTAGGGACCGCGGTGATGCCACGGTCACATTCACGGAGGTTCAATAAACTAAAAGGTATCAAAACAAAACAATAAATCTTCTTTTTCTTAGTCGGGCACTCTTGTCAGAGTGGTCGTGGCTGTTGATGACCAGGACTGCGGCGCGCCGCCGTCGTTTGCCTACGAGGCTGCGGCATGTCGAGCGATGTCTCTCCATTTCTGGCGGTTGTTGGCATTACGCGCACACTGTACTGCTATCGACTGCGTAGCCCTGGTAATGGGGTCGATCCAACGAGTCGGAGATCGACCGCGGGCTCTCATGCCTTCAACGCGACCGTGAACCACAAGTCTTTCCATCGAATCCTCGTTTCTGGAGATGTGCCCAATAAAAAACAATAAATACATAACATTGGTAAAAAAAAATGAATTTATGTTAATACGTGTCATGTGCTAGAGAAAAATGTAAAAAAAAATACAATAAATAATGAACCATAGACAGAAGCCTAACGCCGCGCTCCAAAATCATTTGTCAAAATCATAGACAAACGGAGGAACGCGAGCGCACGGCGGTTAACGAATATTAGAGTGTATTAGTATTACTTTGCGTTCTAGGACTACGGTAAACGTACGCCGATCTTGACGCGTGTCCATATCTACATTTTATACGGCAACTAGACTTGTAGAGCTACACTAGATCCACGCCACACGACGTCGTTCTACGTACAAATCAGGCGTGGCCTATGTGTGCGTCGGTCTAATGTAGTTGTAGCTTTAGGCTTCTAGTTAAGAACATAGTGGTAACACTTAACAAAGTACTTTGAAAAGTACTGTTAAGAATATTGTGGTAGTGGGGAAGCTTTTACTATTAATCTCTCCTAGTAAACCGTAATAATATAGTATTTTAGTACTTTACACGTGGAGCTATAAATCCAATACATTACTTAGTAACTGGGCGTGTCTGAATTGATTCGACGCAATCACAGAGCTTTGAGATGCCTTGCCGGCCATTATTGATTTTGTTTTGTTTCTTTCGCAAGGATCTTGAAGTTACAATGAGTCAGGCAACATTTACCGAGGTCACCTCAAATTGAAAAAATGAAATCCTATCTTCTTCTTCCTGCCCTTGTCCCATTTTATTTGGGGTCGGCGCAACACGTTTTTTTCTTCCATTTTGTCCTGTCACTCGTCACGCTATCACTAACTCCCTTTTCTTTCATATCACTTCTCACACAATCCATCCATCTTTTCTTTGGCCTCCCTCTCCCTCTCCATCCATCCACAAAAAAATGAAATCCTATAAGGATCACTTTGTTGTCCGTCTGTTTGTCATGACCCTTTGTTTCAAGAATGTGAACTTTATTTCGAGTTGAAATTAAAACCAAATACTCAAGTCTGCGGTTTCTTGAAGCTGTAATAGTAGCAATGGCCGTTTATGTAGCAAAAAATGTGTATTTCGACACAGTAGCAATGGTCGTTTATGTAGCAAAAAATGTGTATTTCGACACAGTAGCAATGGTCGTTTATATAGCAAAAAACTTTTATTTCGGCACACTCAAGGTAGTAACTCAATTCGGGAAGTGACTACTGTCTGTTTTCTTAGGTAAGTATGTAGGTACGGAACCCTTAGAGCGCGAGTTCAACTCGCACTTGCCCGGTTTTTTATTTTCTGTTGTTGCTGTTGTATTGTATTGCCTGCGTTGTATAAATTCTATTCCATTCCATTCCATGCCATGCCGTCTCATTCCATTCTATTCTATTCTTTCAGCTGAATTGAGTCGCCGACGCAACGATTCCTTGCTCTGTGGTCTCAATAATTTAATAGCCGAGGTCGAGTACTCGAGTTTACGGTCGCACGTCTTATACAGGGTGTCTATTACTTGTTAGTAGTGTCCTGACTCACGCTATCTTTAAGGGTGTGGGTCAAATTCAATCAGGTCGTGTTTTAACGACTTGAAATACAATACTCAAGACTATAATACAGATTAGCTAGACTATGTCTATGATGTGGGTTTCATCATAATCATCATCTTATCAGCCGATAGACGTCCACTGTTGGACATAGACCTCCTCCAAGTGACGCCACAATAAACGATCCTGCGCGTCCCGCATCCATCAAATTCCCGCAACCTATACCAGATCATCGGTCCACTTTGTAGGAAGCCTTCCACGCTGCGTTTTCCGATACGCGATCGCCATTCCAAAACCTTTCGGCTCCAACGGCCATCTGTTCTGCGAGCAATGTGCATTGCCCATCGCCACTTAAGTTTGATGTGGGTTTAGTTAGTCACAAAAAAGCATTTAATTGTAGAAATTGGTAGAACACAAAGGTATAGAACTAAAAATATATAGAACAATACGTCGATAATGTATTTCTCATTACAACAAATAATTCAAATCAAATCAAATCAAATCAAAACATTTATTTCAAATAGACCATTTACAGGCACTTTTGAATAGTCAAATGTCGGTCAGTCCAAGAAAAGTGAAGCTAAATTGCACGTTCCAAAGAGTAGGTCTCTATGGAGAAGAACGTGCAAGAAACTCCATGGACACTCTTTTGAATCATATTATGTGTTACATATAATGCTTGGTTACATATTACTTCTTGCTTCTATCATGTGAGCACAATGTCGATAATGAAATAAAAAATGTAAAATAATTAAAAGATAGAAACTGAATTAAGCCACTGGCAGCTAAGAGATGACCAGTCCCATCTGACGGCACCCGTTCACGAGCATGACGCGTGCATCAGCCCCACTCAGCTCAACCATTTTGAAGGGAACTGAACGACCCAATAACACGTGCCACCAACAGCGAGACATTTGAGTGAGCATGACAAACTCTCAACTGCCATGCTCGTAATGTCAAAAAAAAAAAAAGTTGTAACCTAATAAAAATGCTCCATGGTGCTTCACATTCACAAACTTGGAAAAAGTGCTTCTAAATTATACAATGCAATTGTGTCTTTCAAATTAAAAAATAATAATATTACTTTCCAACTAATCAACTAATTAGTACGCCCTAGTGGTAGTGGAGCTGGACCAGCATTGAGCCAAGCATTTTTATCTTGAATATAATCCTCCAACTTATAATATGCTTGCCTGCATAGTGTGCGTTTAATACAAGATTTAAATTTCGTTTCATTGAGTTCTAATATTTGGGGTGGTATTTTATTATAACATTTCAAACAGTACCCCATAAAAGAAAAGGCCACTTTAGCCAGTCTGAAACCTGGTTGAACTAATTGATCCCTATTTCTTGTAACATAATTATGTCTATCGCCTCTTTTGCTAAAAAGATGAAGATTTTTTCTAACATACATGAAGTTTTCATAGATATATTGACAAGGTACCGTCATTATGTTAATATCTTTAAACAGTTCCCTTATAGAATCGCACCGGCGGAGATTGTAAATAGCTCTGATGGCTCTTTTCTGTAATATAAAGATTGACTCGATGTCTGCAGCCCGTCCCCATAGTAAGATACCGTACGACATGACACTATGAAAATAACTAAAATAGACTAGTCTAGCGGTATCAACATCCGTAAATTGGCGGATTTTTCTAACAGCATATGCAGCCGAGCTAAGCCGTCCTGCAAGAGATGTTAAGTGAGGAACCCATTGTAGCCTAGAGTCAAGCGTAATCCCCAAGAAAACTGTTTTATCAACAAATTCTAGTTTCTCATTGTTCAATACTATGTCGCAATCACTACCTATGTCATTTGGTAAGGAAAATCTTATGCATTTAGTTTTTTTCCCATTTAGAACCAGATTATTAGCAGTGAACCAGTTTTGGACCTGCAATAAAGCGTTATTTTCATCGTCAATATATAATAAATATATAATTAATTTTAAACATTTAAATTTACAAAATGGAATTATTAGTTTGTAATTTTAATCGCCATTCAATTTTAATTCGTATCTGGTAATGATAATTATGTCATTTAATTCATTTTAATTTATTGTCATACACACTTATGTGATTCTTTTTATATTTTTTAAAATTATGTAAATATCAGTGCTTGACTGCGATCCCACCTGATGGTAAACAGTGATGGCAATGACCATCGTTGATGATAAGATGTCACTTTTTAAATTAAGATACATAGCTATTCATTCATGTATGTTTAATATTGAAATAATTGTGTTATCGAAGTATGTTAACTCAATAACGAGTAAGCTGTAGTAACCTATAATTGAGTATACTGTCGGTGACAGACTTTAGCTGACTAAAATCCTCTCGTGTTTTTTCAGTTGCCTTTTGCGTTCGAAGACCGCGGACTGCAGTACTGTCAACAGGATCCTTAAATCTTGCTTTATACAAAATCATTTAGTTACCAACACCGTATGAATGAACCAACTTTAGTTAACTCTAAATGGTCCTTTATCTTACTTAAATGCCACATTAAATACATTTTACTACATAACCTTCTTGTAAAGTGTTTTCCGATACTTAGCCTTCATCAAAAAAGGGTTCATGATCCCAATTCTTATCCCAATTGCCAAGTATGTGCATAACTTCATGACAATATTTGTTTAGTTTCAAATACACTAGGAATAAGATAAAATCTGAAATTATTACGGATAAACATTACATAGTCCATGTACGGTGCAACCGCACATACTGCAACTCATCATTTTCATCTCACAGTCATTTTACTTCTTAACCGCTAGATTGCCCATGTAGACTAGTTCGCGTCGAGCCATCAAGTCGGGCGATCTCATAAAAGTAATGTGTGATCTAGCAAGAGATCATAGACACCGTTTGATCTAGAAGCTAAAAGTAGGTAACATAAATTTTATCTAAGCTAACACATATCATGATTTTTTAGATTCATCATGGCGAGATGACATCTAGAGCAAAGGCTGGTTCGAGATTGCTCGAGAAAATCATCATGATCATTATTTGACTTTGGCCTCCCCCAAACATAGCCATGATGACCGATCCTATGCGACTCGTATCCATCAGATTCCCGCGACCCCCACCAGATCCATCTCGTGGAAGGCCTTCCAACGCCGCGGCTTCCAGTAAAGTAATAAGTAAGAATACCTGCCTTCCCAGCCAATATCGACCGTTTCGTTTCGTTTCTCTTGCGTCGAACGCCTAGAATTGGCCACGCCTCCGATTCCTTTGTTCTAACCACGTGACTGAGCGTCGAGATGACGTTAGAACAAAAGAATTGGAGGCGTGGCCAACTCGAAGCGTTCGTCGCAATCGAAACGAAACAGTCATAACTTAGGTAGGCCTGCTGGAAGGATTTGGTGGAGGTCTTTGCTCAGCTGTGAGAAAATAGAATCTAAATAGGGAATTAATGTGTGTATGGAAATCTCATCAGGAACACAGCACTTGCACTTTTGCAGTCAAGTACTAGTTTATAACAGATAAAAAAAAGCTTAACAACAAAAGGGTAAATACATAAATACTCGCAGGTTTACCCACTGGTAACAGACAATGGCATTTAAATACGAAAAGCGAAAATTTCATTGAAATCTACAGTGCTTAAATAATCCTAACTGACGTGCGTACATATTCAACGTAGGTCCTTCAATCCAGGCATCCTATTTAATTCTAACAACGCTTTTCATCCAAATTTTATTTAGAACCTGCTATTGCCCGCGGTTTTGTCCACATACATAAAATAATAATTCTATGTCACTCAGCTTTCTATCGGCGAAAAAATTTTAACAATCGGACCAGTACTTCCAGAGATTACCTCCTACAGACAAAAAAACAAACTTTACCTCTTTATTATATCAGTGTTGATGGCAAACTTAAGTGGCAATGGGCAGGGCACATTGCTCGCAGAACAGATGGCCGTTGAGGCCGAAAGGTTCTGGAGTGACGACCGCGTACCGGAAGACGCAGCGTTGGAAGGCCTTCTACAAGGTGGACCCATGACCTGGTGAAGGTAGCGGGAAACTGATGGATGCGGGACGCATAGGAACGTTCGATGTGGCGACGCCTGGGGGAGGCCTATGTCCAACAGTGGACGTGTATCGGCTGAAATGATGAGATGGCAAATCATTGTCGAATCCGACTCGGCTGGGCAGCTTTCAGGAAGCTACGCGGTATCTTCTCGACCAACACACCACAGTGTCTCAAGACGAAAGTCTATGACCAGTGCATGTTGCCAGTGATGACATAATATGGCACTGAAACGTGGTCGCTTACAATGGGCGTCATGAGAAGGCTTACAGTCACTCAAAAGGCAATGGAAAGAACTATCCTCGGAATTTCCTTCGTCATCACATCTAAATAAAATTGGAGTGTCTGTTTGTAATATTGAAATAACTGCTTTTTACTACATGCATATGAATATATACACGGTACATACACCAAAATAACATTTTTTTTTAATTTTTGTCTGTCTGTCTGTTTTTCCGGGCTAATCTCTAAAATGGCTGGACCGATTTTGACGGGACTGTATTTGGCAGGTAGCTGTTGTAATAAGGAGTAACATAGGCTACTTTTATTTTAAATAAATTCAAAATCCTGTAGTCCATGCGAACGAAGTCGCGGGCACAGCTAGTCAGGAATGAAAATATCCGCAGAAAAACCAAAGTTGCCGTCATAGCTCAAAGAATCGCCAAACTTAAGTGGCAATAGGCAGAGTACCTACATTGCACAGAGAACAGATGGCCGTTGGGGCCGAAAGGTTCTGAAGGCCTCCCAAAAGATGAACCAATGACCTGGTCAGGGACGCTGAAATCTGATGGATGAGAGACGCACAGGATCGGTCATTGTGGCGACGCTTGGGGGAGGCCTATGTCCATTAGTGGACGTCTTTTGGTTAAAATGATGAAGATGATGATGATGATTCTATTAATAATAATAATTTGTTTATTTGCTCACCACAATATCACAGCAATTACAAAAACTAAGACAATGACAATGATTGGATTCATACTGTGGGGGACTGGTGCCTAAGCTAGGCTTTTGGCCTGTATTTCAGATCGCCAGATCTTCCCCTCTTTTAATGGATGTGATTACAATACTGCATCTTCATTACATCATCACTCTGAGTGGAACGAGAGGGATGTCAGACTTTTACCGACTAAAACCCACCTGTGTTCCTTCAATTGTCATTTGTGGTCCAGTGTCTTCTTTCGAACAACTCTCCACTTGATAGCCCTATTTTGTAAATACCTACTGGGACAAAGGGTTTGCTCCTGAAAGGAAAACTTGGCCCCTGGTATGAAAGGCAACAAAGGAACAGAAGTGGGTTTTTAGTCAATAAAAGTCTGACACACCCTCTTGCTCCGCCCAAGGGCGGGAGATGTCATTGGTTGATGTTCTCACCTAAAACAAGGGCCAAGGTAACTCTTTCGAACGATCCAACTTGATAACCCTATATTGTGAATATCTACATTTCACACTATGTACGAGTATTATGTACAAGATTAACATAAATATACCCATAGAGACTTGAACCACAAAATAGATAGGTACAGAAGTCAATCTACATACAAAGCACGCTCGAGCAACGCACACATAGACACCGCTCACGGACACGATATCTCGGTCATATCTCGGACCACTCGTCGAACAGTTCCGGCTCAAACGCTCATTAGTGTGCGTCCACCGAGCGTAGGTATAAAAAGTGAACATACATGAGATTGTCTTCTGTACCTACCTATTTTGTGCTTGAACAGTGGCTTTATGGTAATGAAATCTTACCCGAGCGGTTTATGTTAGCAACAGTAACTTGGCTTATATACAATGATTTGTTATCAGTTTGACTAGATAGTAACCATGCGACAGGATAATCATTTTCAATCCATTTTGACTAGCCTGTTGGTCTAGTGATTAGTAGCTCTGACTGCTATGCCGGAGGTCATGGGTTCGAATTTCCACTTAGGACAAATTTTCGTGTGTTGAGCACGATCCGTGTCTGGGTGTAATTTATCTATAATACATATGTATGTATTGTTATATGTAGGGTTTTATTATTATTATTTTTTTAATTTACTGTAATTATAATCTTTAGTTGATTATTATTGTGTATACTTACGCCATTTTTGACAACAATAAAAATGACATTTAGAAATATATAAGTATGTTTATCAATTGTCTAGTACCCATAACACAAATTCTGCTTACCTTGGGAATAGACGGCGTTGTGTAATAGTTGTGGAATATCATTAATATTAATTAATAATGAAGTTACGCTGTTTCTATGCGCAATAGATTCTTTTCTTTGCTAATTATTGCATTACATATTTCTGTCTCTTCTCTGCACATGCCAATCATCTTTGTGTGAATAAGAAGGACTAGCCTACCCTAACTACTTTTTTTTGCATTTAAAACAAAACCTAATTAAAAAAAATCTTTGTTTTGTTTTTTTTTTTAAGCAGGGCTGGCCATTTTATGTTTCGAACTTTTGCATGTGATAGACCTACTGTCTGAAGTAAAGGATTTTATTATTATTAATTCCCAACCCTGCAACAGCCAAATTTCGGTCAGTGGGTCGTCTGTTTCAAATTGTTCGCAATCTTTCGCCTGAATCGCCCAACCACAATGTATGTTAAAAGTTTTTTATTACGCGGGAACATTGGAAACATTCAATCAATCTGCTCAGCTTTTCTCAACTAAACTGGTGGACAATCAAATTAGGCCACCTACCAAATGTGATGTTTTAACGGTGTTTTAAAACAAAAACCTTTTTTAAATTTTATATGTATTACGTGTTCATTCCAACATGAAATAATGCATTTTTAAAAGAAACAACTTTTTTTACGTAGCAATAAGTATACAAGAAATAACAAAAATGAAGAAAAAATTAACTACGACTTCACACTAATTAAAAAAAAATTAAAATGGTTTCGCTTATGTAATCTTTTCTTTTAGTAACATGTATTACCTCCTCTGGCTTTGATAACACATACCATCCTTTAATTCATGCATTTTATCAACTTTCTAATGGTAGATTGAGGTATGGTTTCCCATTCCTCTAATAGAGTCGATTTCAGCTGCTGCAAGTTCTGCGGAGCTTGTTCTCGCTGTCTTACTCTTAGTTTTAACTCGTCCCATAAATGTTCAATAGGATTATGGTCTGGATTTCGTGTTGGTCAGTCCAGAACATGTATCTCAACTACTCGCAAGTAACTTCTTACCGCACATCGCAGTGTCGGGCGCCCATTATCATGCATTAATTTAAACTGTTGACCAGTAAATCCTGAATATGGCGCTACACGCTCTTCAAGAATGTCATTTATGTACGATTCAGCAGTCACAGTTCCTCTTTCTTCGATAACCAGCTCTGTACAGCCTTCTAAGCTTATGCTTCCCCAGAACAAACCTGAACCACCTCCAAAGCTTATCCTTTCAGATATGGGCTGGCACATTGTGCACACCGTTCTCCCGGTCTACGGTTTGGACACTTAATCCTTTAAGCCGTGTCTTTTTATGGAGTATAATGAATGGAATAGAATTTAATTTCTTGAAAAAATCATAAAAATAGGAGTGACCTAATTTTTTTGTCCACCAATTTATGTTAGGGTCGATTTTAAGTCAGTAAAAGTCTGACACGCTCTCTCGCTCCGCCCTAGGGCGAGAGAGTAGTCATTGGATGATATCCCGACATAAAAAAAACACCTGTGTCCTTCAATTTTGCGTTCTATAACCGTTTCATTTTCAGAAATTCCCCCTGGCCTTAGCGAATAATTTATATCTTTTAAATGTTATCAAAAGTAGGTACTGAAATAATTAATGATACCATAACCAAGTACCGGTTATAGTACGATTAATTATTTCAGTAGGTACCTACTCATCTTACGTATGTAAAATTACTACGTAAAAATAATTAAACAGAACATTCCCCAAATCAATTTTGTCAGCTTCACTGCACTCTGAAACTGAAATTCAGGAGTGGATAGGTAGATAATCCCCGTAGGCAGGCCCCGTCCGTTATGCTGAAATCAGTCTAGACAGGTCATGCAGCTTGCATATTGATTTGAGTCTGAACTTATAGCCTTTGTTAGACCACCTTCAGGAAAATTGAAGTGTCAGACCATGGCAAAAATGGAATATTGAAACATATTATGTGTGTAAAGTGTAAAGGGTAGATTAAGCCTTAACACTTTACACACAAGAACATTCAAATCATTTGTAAAGTTGTCACTTTACATTGAACGACTGTTTGTACTATACCTATTCGGATATAACTGAATATCAGTATTGTACCTACATAAAGCCTTTCTGACCTCTGTAACCCAGTTATCAGGTTTTACGATACCCTTTGCTGACCAGATTTCCAATCACAGGTTACATAATAAATTCTGCTGTCCCGATCTCAATTTATTTGCACTCGGCGCACTGTGTTGGTCTAGCGGTTAATAATGGCCCTTACTGCCATGCCGGAGATCGTGGGTTCGATTCCCACCTAGGGCAAATGTTTGTGTCATGAGCACGATCATTTGTTCTGTGTCTGAGTGTAATTTACCTATAATATGTATGTATTTAGAAATATACAAGTATGTTTATCAGTTGCCTAGTACTCATAACACAAGCTCTGCTTAGCTTGAGACTAGACGAAGTTGTGTGATAGTTGTAGAATACTATATTATATTTTTAAAAGGATGCCTATTATTTTCTAGCGCAAACAATAGTATTTTCATTAAATAGCTACTGCCTAGTCAATATTTTGACATAACTCCTTAATAAAGATTAAAAACAGTTTCGCCCGCGTCATAGTAAAAATTCTTCCCAAGAGAATATACTCTTGAGATAAAAAGTCTCCCATACCCTATTCCAAGACATGGTTTCATCGAAATCCAATCAGCTGCTCGGGCGTTAGGAAGACACATACTCAGGAAGTCTCAGCTTTATAACATCCAGTATCATCATCATTACTGCCGAAAGACGTTCACTGTTGCGGCGACTGGTCCCGTGTGTCTCGCATCCATCGGATTCCCGCGACCCTCACCAGGGCCTTAAGTCTGCTAAATTACAATAGTGTCAGAATGGTCTATCATTGATTTCATAATTGTTGATTTTGACAAGTTTTGGTAATCTACTAATATAATGGCGTCATTATGACTTTCCGATGGTCAACCACTGACACTCCATTGAAAGAAATGGCACAGAATAGTAATCTCGTACATAATGACAAATTAATATCTGACGTATGCGGTAATCTGTAAAAATTTTGACAGTTCCTTTGATCGGTGACCTACCATTACGACGTCATTGCGCAATTAGTGCTTTTAATAAGCTCGATATTGTCATTCTACCACAATTCTATTACAAGACCATTGACCGAACAATGATCGATCATTGTGAATTAGCAGATTACAAACTTTTAGCAAAATGACAATGGGATCGTGTTGGAATGACGAATTTATAAAAATAGCAGACTTAGGTCCCAGGTCATCTATCCACCTTATAGGCCTTCCAACGATACTTTATAATATTATTATTTTTATAATTAAATTAAATACAACTAGTAATACTGGTTTTGTCACACGCATGACAGCCCCATTCTTGTCCAGGCAATTACTGTCCATTCCAGGTTGCCTGGAAAAGATCGCGGAATGCGATAAGGCCGCCCATTGTATGTATGTGTTTTAGTTTTAGTTACCGTTTGTATGTGTAATGGTGTAAGTACAATAAAGTAAATCTTCTTCTTCTTCCTGCCCTTGTCCCATCTTATTTGGGGTCGGCGCAATACGTTTTTTTCTTCCATTCTACCCTGTCACTCGTCATGCTATCACTAACTCCCTTTTCTTTCATATCGCTCTTCACACAATCCATCCCATGTTTTCTTTGGCCTTCCTCTTCCTCTCCACACATCCACATGTATACTCATAACTCTTTTGGTAACATGCATTTCATCCCTCCTCTTTACATTTACAATAAAGTAAATAAATAATATTAGCTAAGAACATATTACTAAGGTATATATTTCTTTCTCGTAAGTTTCATCTTTGTCTGATATTATTATTTTTCTATTATAATGAATTAAAATGAAAACGTAGAACACAAGCACTTCTTGGTATTAAGTTTCCTACAAAAATAAAATTGTGTTTACTTTGAGTATTACATTTTCATTTACAAATTAATTTGTGGAGCTTTTGATTTCGTAGTGCAAACATAATATTGATGCCCTATTTTTATGAAACATGAAAAGAGAAATATCTAATAAAACATTTTCGTATTGTTTTGATACTCGTATGTTATTTTTATATTCGCAAATTCTTTGTAATTCAGCATGCATGCGACGCAACGATGCAAAAATAATGATGACAAACTGTTAGGGTTTCGATGCACAGAAAAACGTAAATAATAAATGATAAAAACAATTTTTGTAACTGAGATTATACTTTCATTTCTTTGTGTACTTACTTGCATTTTTTTTATTTTGGAAATAATCTCAGGGACACGAGAGAGGTAGAGCTTTAGATCTATCCTTTTCTTACATTTTTAATTTTAGTCATAGGTATTGATTTTAAGTTGTCATGGTAGGGCCAGAAGTAAAGCGTTGAAAAAAACGCTGCTAATTCTAATACCTGTATATTACGTATTTACCTTTAAGTAGTATTTTTTTTACTAAACGCATATGAAAGTTAAATTCAATACTTACTTATAAGTAACTAAACTGCAATTTTTAACAATTTGTCTTGTGTGTCGGTCTGTCTGTTTGTTCGGGCTAGTCTCCGAGACTAGGTTATTTTATTTAAAAAAAAAATAATTAGGGTTCGCGCAAAAATAAACTTTTTCAATTGTGACTAAATGGCACTGTGTTGTTTTACAAGTCTGACGCAGACAAAGTCACGGGTACCAGTAAGTTTTTTTTATTATCTAGGACCACTAATCGAATAATGGCCTCCTCCATTTAACTCCACGGCTTCCTGTGTTTGACTTTTGAAACCCAGTTTTCACCTGCAGTACTTTTAATTTCATTTATTGAATTTAATGCCAGCCATACGTGTATGGTGTATAGAGACGAACTACAGGTTTGATCAAACATGTAGCGTTTGACCGTGTATGGCTGGCATAAAGTAATAATATTAATTACTAGCTTTTGCCTGCGGCTTTGCCTGCAGACATAAAATATAGCCCATGTCACTCAAGAATAAAGCAGCTTTATCGGTGAAAAAATTTTTAAAATTTGACCAGTACTTTAAACATAAAAATAATAAAAACTTTTCCAATTTATTATATGAGTGTAGATTAAAATGGTGTAGATTTAAAAACAAAAAATAATTGTAAATTCAAATTATCAAGGAATAGGTAATAAATGGATAAATAATAATATTTACATCCATGTTTGATGTAAATAAACTCTTTTTCTTTCTTCTTCAGTTCAACAAATTAGATTAAAAGTACCTATCACTGTAGTCTGTTATCTTCATTCACTAGAAATCGGAACAGTGTCGTACACCTTTTTAGAAATTAGTATTGCAACACGGCACGCTGCTACGGATCCATTAAGTATCGGGGCAGGGGTGCCAACAAAAATGGGCATTTGGGGCCAACGGGGTGGAATCCAATCAGGGGTTTAAAACCTGATGAGGGTTGTGTAACGAGTATTGAGTTTTTTTTTTGTGTATTTACGGTTTTGTGAAACAAATAAGGTTTTCAGTGCGCTTTTTTTGTTAACGTAAGTAGGGATGGAGCCATAGAAATGATTTTTGGCAACGCAGCGGCATCGCCCGCGAGAAAGTAGAAAATTATCCTAAGGGAACATTTTCTAGGGATAAAAATTAACCTATATGTTATTCTTGGACGTGACCTACCTGTGTGACAAGTTTTATCGAAATCCGTTCAGGCATTTGAGCGTGAAGGAGGAACAAACACACACACAAACTTATTGATACCCCCCCCCCTGAAATATTCAAAATTTAATCTAAGCCCGACAAACAATCTCTTAGGCATTTATTTAGGAACAACAGTTTCACATTAGGTCTTATAAACCAACTCATAAAAATGCAGTAGACTAGTTTCTGCCAGCGACTTCGCCCGAATGACAATAGAAAATAAATAGCCTATGCTACTTAGTGAAGATGTAACTTTCTAATGGATGAAAGAATTTTTGAAATCGGTCAAGTAGTTTTTGAGTTAAATTGTAACGTATAAACAAACAAAAAATCAATTTTTTCCTCTTTATAATAGTTTACGAAAAATACTTCCGTACTTAAAGGGTAAAAACGGGACCTAATTACTAAGACCTCGCTGTCTGTCCGTCCGTCTGTCCATTTGTCTGTCACCAGGCCGTATCTCAAGAACCGCGATAATTGCTACTTAAAATTTTCTCAAATTATGTATTTATGTTGCCGTTATAACAACAAATACTAAAAAAAAAAAAAAAAAAATATTTAAGTGGGGCTCCCATACAAAACAAACGCGATATTTTTGACAAATTATCCTAAGAACGGTACGGAACCCGTCGTACGAAAGTCCAACTCGCACTTGGCCAGTTTTTATTAATGTACTCTTACTCTAAAAAGTATTCCTACTAATTAAACCATAAATTTTACGTGTCCATGGCTGCGACACCCCTGGCCCGCTCGGCAGCGCGATAGTACGTTAGAAGTTGATGCAATTTGCTGATTGGCGTGCACGAGGTGCGCTGGCAACACCGGTCTAATGGTATTGAACCTTTCGATTGTGACAGTACATTCTATAAGTTTTACATACTAGCAGTATCGGTGTGGATTTTAATGAAATGGTAATACTTTTTTACCTATTTTCTCCAGTTGAGCTTTGGTTTGCCTTTTGAACGGACGATAAATGTAATTTTTAAGCTATTGCATAGCTTCTATCGCGGGCCTTGAGCGTGGAGACCGAATCCAGAAATTCCGTAACGAAAATAACCTAACACCCCCCACTCATTTGTTTTTTGAGCGTGGTGACCGATAAGAAAACAAATGAGTGAACAATCAATCAAAACTCAATTCAATGTGTGAAAGTGTAACTTCAATTAATATCAAAGAAAAAAACACAAAGGGAAAAAAATACTGCATAAATAAATTAATAAATAATTATAATTGCATAAGTTGATAAAAATGCTATGCAATAGTTTTACCACGGCAGTCCCCGAGTGCCACACGTCTTTTTTTTTGTTTATGTGGAGTACAACAAAGAATAATAAATACATTTTAATTTAGCTGTTTTTACGGATAATTTATTTCTCTGTATAATAAAGATAATGATGAGTACCTATGATAAATTTTGTTTTCATTAACCCCTGAGACCCCAAGCATTTAAATAAGTAGGTATAAATACGGAAAAATGAGAAAGGTTGCGTATTTTCGAAATTTACAGACTACTTTATGAAGAATTTCTTATTTACATTCTTAGATACATAACCAATAAATAAAACCCCAAAATTTTAAAAATCTACGCGGACTTTTAATAATCTTAGTGTTCAACCGAATGGCGCGAAATCACGCGTGAACCGCATTCGCTTGGGTTTTGAGGGTTGATGATCTTAGGGTTCTTCTTAAACCCCATTCATTGTCTTTCTATTGTATGTCTAATTACGGTATCCGAAAGGTTAACAATCAATGATATTTTCAGGTATGTACTTACTGTAGGTAGATGATACATTGATTTTGTAACAGTACCCCTAGCCAAGTTGGTAATCTGCAATAGTTAACGCTTGTAGAAAGCTTCAAATGTACGGGAATGACGTCGCCTCAACGCTCAGTCACGTGGTCAGAACAAAAGAATTGGCGGCAAGGTCAACTCGAAGCGTTCGGCGCAAGCGAAACGTTTGTAACTTGGCTAGGGGGGCAGTACCCCTAGCCAAGTTGGTAATCTGCAATCGTTAACGCTTGTAGAAAGCTTCAAATGTACGGGAATGACGTCGCCTCAACGCTCAGTCACGTGGTCAGAACAAAAGAATTGGCGGCAAGGTCAACTCGAAGCGTTCGGCGCAAGCGAAGCGTTTGTAACTTAGAACGGATTTCCATTAAAATGCAAGAACAGGGGCCTTATTATGACCTGTCGAAATATCAATCGTGTGTGATCGTGTGGTCTACAGATAGTGGTGGCGGGTCTGGGTGTCTTGTATGTTTGAGTTTATATTTTTGTAATCACACCCACGATTCAGAAGTAATTCCTTGCGTCGAATAATATTTTAATAGAAAAGAAAGGAAAAACTGGGCAAGTGCGAGTCGGACTTGCGCACTGAGTGTTTCATACAAACTTACCTATGTAAACACTTCAATTCCTGAACAGAATCTCGAAAATTTTTCCGAATAGCAAAAAAAAATAATTCTTTTGTCATATAAAATTTACTGTTTTCAGATTTATTCCTATTTTAATTTCAACTATTATTATTTTTATTATTATTAACTCGATGTCTCCATGCGCTGCCGCGATAAATGGTCTTAACAGACAGACAGACAAACAAAACAGACAGACAGACGTCCTATAAGGGTCCCATATTTTTTCCTATTGAGGCAAGCAACCCTAAAAACAACAATTAATATCTAATTTACACAGTACAATTAAGAATT
The DNA here is from genome assembly GCA_910589285.2 of Mythimna ferrago. Lineage (NCBI taxonomy): Eukaryota > Metazoa > Arthropoda > Insecta > Lepidoptera > Noctuidae > Mythimna > Mythimna ferrago. The sequence goes on along the minus strand of OU342677.1, from coordinate 25,443,368 downwards.
TCTTTATCTAACTACGAACTAACAGCTGTACAAATGTATAAACAACTAGGTTTTTCCTGCAGCTTCGCCCGCGTATATAAAATATAGCCTATGTCATTCAGCAATAAAGTCAAAAGTAAAGCTAAGCTAGTAAGTAAAGCTTTCTATCGGTGAAAAAAAAAAGACGTGTGGCACTCGGGGACAGCCGCGGTAAAGCTATTGCATAGCATTTTTATCAACTTATGCAATTATAATTATTTATTTATTTTATTTATGCAGTATTTTTTTCCTTTGATTTTTTTTCTTTGATATTAATTGAAGTTCACACATTGAATTGAATTTTGATTGATTGTTCACTCATTTGTTTTCTTATCGGTCACCACGCTCAAAAAACAAATGAGTGGGGGGTGTTAGGTTATTTTCGTTACGGAATTTCTGGATTCGGTCTCCACACTCAAGGCCCGCGATAGAAGCTATGCAATAGCTTAAAAAATTTAACAATCGGACCAGCCCCCCTAGCCAAGTTACAAACGTATCGAGTCGAATTCCGTTCTCCAATCGGTAACGCTCCGGTGTCAGCAATTGTAGAAAACAATAAGTGGGTAGCCATGTTGACGCGCCTGAGTCGGCCGCTCGTTCTACAATGTAGCGTTTGTTTATCAAAGGATGTAGCGTTAAACGTTGTAGAAATTCATTCTATCATTTTGAACGATGTGAATTTGGCTACGAATTTTCTATTCGTTTGTTCCGACCACGTGAATTAACGTTGAGATGATGTCATTCCCATACATTTGATTACCTTTTGACTAGCGTTAACGATTGCAGGTTATCAACTTGGCTAGGAGTGCAGTACTTCCAGAGATTACCTCCTACAAAGAAAAAATAAAAATAAAAAAAAGACGTGTGGCACTCGGGGACTGCCGCGGTAAAACTATTGCATAGCATTTTTATCAACTTATGCAATTATAATTATTTATTTATTTTATAGCAGTATTTTTTTTTCTTTGATATTAATTAAAGTTACACTTTCACACATTGAATTGAATTTTGATTGATTGTTCACTCATTTGTTTTCTTATCGGTCACCACGCTCAAAAAACAAATGAGTGGGGGGTGTTAGGTTATTTTCGTTACGGAATTTCTGGATTCGGTCTCCACGCTCAAGGGCCGCGATAGAAGCTATGTTAATAATAAATAATAATTTTAAGTTTCTTATGTAACTGCTTTATTTTTGGTGTACAATAAAGAATTTATCTATCTATCTATCTATCTATGCAATAGCTTAAAAAACTTTACCTCTTTGTTATATTAGTGTAGACAATTAATAATATCTTTATCTAACTAAGAACTAACAACTGTACAAACGTATAAACAATATCTCTAATGAAACAAAGAAACAACCTACTTTAACTAAAAGCTTCGCCGCCTGTCGTCACAATTTAGAGATCTAGAAAGTTACTTAGGTCTCTAGTTAAGTCTTAAATCGTGTCTAAGCTAGATTATCGCGGCAATTTATATTTCCTTTGTTTTGTGTAGTATTTATTGTGAGCTGGGTCGAGGTATAACTGTTGCGAAGTACTGTTCATTACCTCGTTGGTCTAGAGGTCACCAGAGTGTTTATAGCGCTTTTTTTTATGCTGCGAAAATCATCTAATGACAACCCCCGCTCTTGGGCGGGGCGGGAGATAGTGTCAGACTCTTACTGACTAAAAATCCACCACGTTCCTTCGTGCCTACATACCGTGGCTGAGCTACTCTTTCGAAACTAACCCTGGCCCCGGTAGGCTTCGATTCGACCCAGCTGGGCTTTTGCTGTTGCTGACAACCCCTTGAGGCCCGCGGGAACAGTGCGCGCCTTTGACGACTTGGGCTCGGTCCGGACAGTTACCGGACGGTCGGACAGCGAGCTACCCATTGCTCGCCCTCCGCAAGCACGCGTCTACGGTGGCCGGAAATCGGGATCGGAATCACGGCGGCGGTTGGGGCGCTGTGAGCGCCGCCGTTGCCTGATGCGGTCGGCCTCCTCCTTTGCTAGCATTACTACTTCGCAGAAGGAGGCGACCGCCTGCCACTCCTCCTCGCTCCGGACCATGGCCTGTACCAAGGCTCGGCTGCACAATACGTTGCTTGCTTTAGGGGACTAACTGGTAAAACGTGGGTAACAAACCTGTCTTCTCCCTCGGGCGTAATGTTTTACTGTGTTTTATGTATGTTACTTAACAATTCACAACAGGAATTTGTAAAAGTCACCTCGCTGAAAGCTGGGCTGAACACCATGTACTATAGACAAAAGTATATTTTGCTATGGGGCAAAATAATTTCCTACCTTATATAAAGCCTAGTTTGGGCACCCAGTCACTCACTATAATAAAGCTATACACCGTTAAATTTTACTACTTTTACTATCGATTTGTAAAGATAAAATTAAAAAATGAAGATTTTTTTTTCAAAACTCGTATTAATTTACGCATGTACGAAATTAATTTCTTTAGAAAACGTCAGCTGAGCGAGTTCAATGACCTGTAGGTAGTTCGTATGCAACACCAATTATTACCTACTAATAGTACGATAGTGTTTCATGTACCGGATCGACCCTCCACGGGATTAAAACGATTAAAATTTAGCGGTACATATATAAAATGTTATGATTTATTGTTAAAAGTTATAATTATTATATGATAATTATAATGTATAATTATGTGGTGCGAAATAAACATATTTTGTTATTATTGAAAATTCAACAAAAATAATAGCGTAAGCAGAGCATAATCAGCCTTTTTTAATGTTCCCACTGCTGGGACTCAGGCCTCCGCTCTAGAAGAGGGAATGGGCCGTAAACCACCACGCGGACCCAGTGCGGGTTGGTGAATGTCACATGAACTTCGAATTTTTGGTTGTAGGACATGCCGGTTTCCTCACGATGTTTTCCTTCACCTTTTTGAGAGCAGTGGTGATGAAATAAATTATACAAAGTATTGAGCCTGGCAGGGTTTGAACACAAAAAATTAGTACCAATTTGTAACGTTCTAAACTATTATTTTCCAAAACTTTCACTACACAAATTCGTTACACCTCATAAACTTGACCTGTGACGACTGATGTGACTGATAAAGAAGTTTTCCATCCATTCAAAGTTCTACAAATACGTAGTAAAAATACTAAGAAATTTAGATAAAAGTGTCTGTAAAGTTCTGTCGTTACGAACAGTTACGATCAGTTACGAGGTGGTTGTCAGCACATTGGCTGGGTTTATGAAGATGTTATTTTAAAAAGATGTTATTTTAAAATACTGAAAAGTTAAAATAAAAGTTCGCTGCTGTGCTACATTGGCATTATGTCGTCTAGCTAAGATAGCTTTTAGAGTATACTTTTTCGCGACCAAAATGTCTTAAGCGCCATGTATTTCGTGTCACTTACGCGTTTCGTTCAACATAGTGTAATGTTCAAGGTGTACAGTCGACATTACACCTTTTTTTTTATGATGGAAAAAAATCATGCATTGACATCCCCCGCCCTTGGGCGGAGCGGGAGATAGTGTCAGACTCTTACTGACTAAAAGACCCACCCCGTTCCTTCTAGCCTTCATGCCGGGACTCGAGCGCCCTTTCGGATAACCCTGGCCCCAGTAGGCTTCGACCCGGCTGGGTCCCTGTTGTTGCTGACAACTCCTTGAGGCGCGCGAGAACAGTGCGCGCCGTCGACGACTTGGGCTTGGTCCGGACAGTTACCGGACGGCCGGACAGTGAGCTACCCATTGCTCACTGTCCGCAAGCCCGCGGCTACGGTGGTCGACATTACACCTGAATCGACTGAAGTGAGTGTTTGACACACCTAATCTTGTGCGTAGTACATATTATTATACTGTGGCCCTAGTGAAAAAGGATCTAAGTCCAAAAATGCAACTTTACAGGAGATGTAAAAAACACTCTGCGTGCTTCGAATTCGTGTTTGACCTCGTGTGTCATTCAAACCGCTACCAAATGAAATACATGTGATGTTTTTTATAGGTAAACAATTTATGCTCTTTACTATTATTGGGTTATTTTTTATGTAAAGTTAATAGTTTTTAAGATAGTGACTTATACCAATCACAAAATGAATTCCATAAGGGTATAAAATAAGTTAGACCCGTTCTCCCATAAGTTAAATATTAATTCATGCACGTGAAAAAGGATACGCATTTGAAATTATTTTTAATAACTAAATACCTAATGGAAAGAAATATTTTTTCTCTTTATTTCGGTGAAAACGGATATAAGTCTAATAATATCCTTTCTAACTTAAACCATTTTTATGGACTAAGTGTTGTTGTATCGATAAACACCAACCAAATTGAAATGTGGTTGATTTATGTTAATTTAGATTAAAAAACACAAAAGAAAGTTTTTATTTTTCTGTTTAAAACAATATAAATGGACTTGAAACCAACTTGCGTGGTTTTTTTTGGTGTCAGTTGAATCCTTTTGCACAAAGTAACTTCCTTATTTTTAGGGCTAGCTTAGATCTCTTTTCACCAAATGATAGAGCATTTTTTTCTGATCATTTTGGTATACTTAACTCATTTTCGACAAAATCGGACTTAAACCCTTTTTCACTAGGGCCACAGAATCGAAGTTTTAAGGCTGTGCGCAGATTTTAGACAACATTGTCTTAACAAAGACTAGACTTTCTTATGTAAATACTATTTAGCTTTTGCCCGCGACTCCACCCGCATCGTCATTCAACCGAAAGACGTCAACTGTTGGACAAAGAGACCGCCAAGTGTCGCCTCTGCCTGTCTGTTATGCCTTGATCACACGTACCGAGTAAACGGGTGAGGCAGTACTCTCGGCCGAGTACTCGGTACGTGTAAACACAGCGCCGAGTGCTCGGCCTACCATTTATCTCTACAACTCGCTGACATCACTGTCTCGGCCGAGTCACATTTTACTGTCCCGCCCTTTTACTCGGTACGTGTGATCAAGGCATTACGCTTTCACGGTTAAATTACTGCACTGGCTTTGATAAAATTTAAAAAAAATAGCATGAAGCTCAAAAAGGGACATAGGCTACTTTTTGACTCATTTCGATTACTTGTCCGTCCACTATAACCAATATGCATCCAGACAATAATCATTATTGTATTATAAATATAAAAATACCGTATAACAAGTTCCTAAATGTCCTCTATCTTACGCGAACTGAACATCAAGATCAGACGTCACCTACCAGCATGCGCAGAGTGCTAGAGTTCTTTGGCCACATTGCCAGGAAAAATGGCCACAACCTTGAACAGCTCATCATAACTGGCATGGTTGATGGCAAACGACCAAGAGGCCGCACCCAAATAAAATGGACAGATCAGGTCCGCTCCAAACTGGACACCCAACTACACGTCGCACTTCATGACGCTAAGAACCGTCTCAAATGGCGAGATACTATCAATAAGAAGCTAATCCAGCGGGATTTTCACAACCCTTTTTTTTCGGTGGGGAAAATCATCCAATGACAACCCCCGCTCTTGGGCGGAGCAGGAGATAGTGTCAGACTCTTACTGACTAAAAAACCCACCCCGTTTCTTCAAGCCTTCATACCGGGGCTCGAGTTCCCTTTCGGATAACCCTGGCCCCAGTAGGCTTCGACCCGGCTGGGCCCCTGCTGTTGCTGACAACTCCTTGAGGCGCGCGGGAACAGTGCGCACCGTCGACGACTTGGGCTTGTTCCGGAAAGTTACCGGACGCCCGGACAGCGACCTTCGGAATTTCACGACCCTCAGTAATGAGAAATACAACTCGAGGAGGAGGACTTTGTAAATAAAATCCACAACATAGCATAGAATTTGTTGCCAAACCAGCCCATAGCATGGAGCGTGTTTTCCTAACTAAATCGTCATTTCGTCTCATATATCTTGATAGGTTTATCAAAATGGATGTGACATGGAAAGCTAATCTCGCCATGTTGTTTTAGGACGGTAAATAACATTTTTCTTTATAAATGCTACCCGAGTATTCAAGGGACTGTTCAATTCTTTGATATATTGTGTATATTATATAAAATATAGTCTGTCACTCAGGAATAAAGCAGCTTTTTATCGGTGCTGAAATTTTTGCAATCGGAGCAATATCTTCCACAAAAGTTTTTTTCAGGAAACAAAAAAGAAAACCCGCCTCACAATACAAAATTATAGACTTGATTGGACAGTTTGTATGGAGAGGCCGAATTTTTTTTTCGTTTCCTGAAAAAAACTTTTGTGGAAGGTTGTTCAGTTTCGTCTACTGAGCAAGCCCTTAAAGTTTGTGGAGAGCTGTCCCTTACACCTTGTATGTTACAGTCAAAACTCATAAACCACTTTTGACTGCAAAAAAAAAACTGTTTTTAACTAAGGACGTTGGTTAAAAGTACTTTTAACCGATGCCCTTAGTTAAAACCACTTTTGACTGCGAAAATCAATCAAAAATGTTTTTAACTAAGGGCATCGGTCAAAAGTACTTTTGCCTAATTTTTGCAGTCAAAAGTGGTTTTGACTGGTTATGAGTTTTGACTGTAACATATATACTAGTTATTGTCATTGGCTTCACCTAAGTGATAGTAGAAAAATATCCCAAGGAAACATACTCTCTGAATAAAAACTATCCAATGTAATATTCCAGGACATGGTCTACCCGTTTATAAAGTTTCATCGAAATCTGTTCTGCCATTCGAGGGTGAAAATGTAAAAAAAAGTTACTAACAAACTTTAAAGCCTCAGATAAATTAGAGGACAAATTGTCCCCAACGTGACGCGCAACGCTCAATTTACATGAAGTTGCAACGTCTTACCCGCGACTTATCCCTCAATGTTTGTTTTATTATTTAATATTTTATTTTATTAAAATAAAATATTATGTTTTTAGTAACTACTAAAAACATTTTAACTTATCATAATAAAGCTGAGGCCAATTACAAGTTTTCACGTAAATGAATGGGTTAAAACAATGGGTACATTACATGATATAAATAATTAATATTTATAAAGAGATCGATGCTATTACAATTACTAGACTACTATAATAAATAAATAAGATCAGAAATCAAAATGTATAAAGTTTACGATTTCAACATTAGATGTTTGCGAAAAAATCTTTAGGGTTCAAAGGGTTCTTTTCAATGAATATCAAAGATAGCTAGCCCTCTGTGCAGAGGATGCATGGAGCCAGAAGAAACTGTCGCCCATGAGCTACTTAAGTGCACAGCCGTCAGCGAGATAAGAACACGAACCTTGGGAGCACCGTATTCACTGGTGGGCGCCCTGAGCAAATTGAAGAGACTCATCTGTTTCTGGAATGAAGTGGGCTGGTTGGAGTAAAGACCATGGCCCACGCACAATTGTCCGATAAGGCCGGAAACCAGTCCACAAAGATAAGATAAGGGTTCTTTTCAATTTTATCCCCTCGAGCGCCAGGGGTTCATTGTCCCGGAAAATGGCACTGTTTACGTAAATCACCAAAACAAATAATAAAAAATAAAAAAAACTCATCTCTTTTTTTGTGATTTTTCTATTAAGAACAAATAATATAATATATACAAGGTGTAAGGGACAGCCCTCCACAAACTTTAAGGGCTTGCTCAGTAGACGAAACTGAACAACCTTCCACAAAAATTTTTTTCAGGAAACGAAAAAAAAATTCTGCCTCACCATAGAAAATTATAAACTTGATTGGAAAGTTTGTATAGAGAGGACGAATTTTGAATTCGTTTCCTGAAAAAATTTTTTGCGGAAGGTTGTTCAGTTTCGTCTACTGAGCAAGCCCTTAAAGTTTGTGGAGGGCTGTCCCTTACACCTTGTATAGAAGAATATGTATAGAAACCAAAATTTTCGGCCAAATAACTTTTCTACAAACTTGGGGAAAACACGAAAATTAAGCATTTTTCAAGGACATCCAAGTTGTACAGACCTATGTACAATCGGCGCTCGAGGGGCATTCACGTGACCTATAGTGCGTTTCACATAAGAGTTCCCTTCGTCGTAATGTTGGCTCCCCTGTCTGTCTACAGAAAAAAGAACAAAAAAAGAGTTAGTTGCCTACTCTAGCAAAATTGTTGCACGAATTACGAAACGAAATCGATTTCAAGGGTAGTCGAAGCCCTTTTTGGAGAAATATGAGGGGAAGGGATTTAATTTTAAAAAAAAAGGAAAAAGGTCTAAAAACAAATTGTCAATGGAGAGGTACGATATTGTGGCGTGGCATTTTCGGTATTTCAAAGAATTGCAATCGAAATGGAGCCCAGCGTCATATACTTTACTCCAAAATAGTTTTTACAGTATCAAAAAAAAAATGTAAGTAGTTGTTTAAAGTAACGAAATATTAGTAAATCTCTCTAATATTAAGTAATTTCATTGCTAAAGATTTAGCAGCACTGTTTTTCCGTTATGCCAACATTACGGCGAAGGCAATTCTTATGTGAAACGCACTATAGGACATCTTGTTGGTCAATTTGACAGTGTTGCGCATCGGTTGGGGACATTTTGTCCCCTAGTAATTCTGGAGCTTTAGTGTGATTAGGTTTATGTACCTTTGTCTGATTTTATGACAAACATAGCCGGTTTAAAAATTAGGTATACAAAGTGGACATGATTTTAAAAACAAACCCTTGGTTACCTTACAGAGTGGTGACGTGTTCCGGCCAATTATCAAACTACCGCACCCATGGTTTTATTATTTCAGTGTCTATTACCGGAATGGACTGCCCTGTAATTATGTCAAAATATAGGTATGGATTCGGAACAGATGTACGTAGGCCCTGTGACATACAATTAACTTATTTATAGAACTCCAATTTTGGTTTAAATTATCTGACCCGGCTAATTTCGTGCCGCCTTAGAATCAATAAATGTGTTTACTTAGCTAAATTAAATTAGTTACTCACCATTTTGTTATGGAAAAATAAATAATAATCAAAAATAATTAAATTCTATTGTCAAATTCATAAAATTGTGTGAGAAAATGAATTTACTTTACCTTTTTTTTTCCAAGAATTTGTATGATACTTTGATAGCTATCTGCTAAAAAATTGGGTTAGTCGTTTTTGACTAGAAATAGTGTTACTGACCCGATATTAGTGTTGTTTTGTGATGGTTTGTTGACATATTATGTACATCGTTGGGTATTAAAAAGACATAATAACGATTTATGTATTATGATCACATCTATAGGAGAATTATTTCTGAGCGCAAATTGAAGGCCCGTAGCGCAGTGACAGAGCCAGTGTAGTATGAGCAATGTAGCACTCATATCGTAACAATCACAGCGTAGTATCCATAGTGTAGCTCTCACTGTGTAGCACATACACTATCACACTCATAGCCTCGCACTTGCGGCGTAGAAGTCGCTAAGAACTTTCAATTTACCATATTTTATAGCGTGGAGTAATTGCAGCGTAGCACTCACAGTGTAACACTTGTCACGTAGCGCGCTGAGAATTGAAGGTTCGTAGCGCAGTGATAGAGGCAGCGTAGCATGTGCAGTGTAGCACTCGTATCGTAGCACTCACAGTGTCACACTCGTAGCCTCGTACTTGCGGCGTAGAAGTCATAACAAAGAACTTTTAGCGTAGCACATGCAGCGTAGAAGTCGTAGAAAAGAACTTTTAGGGTAGCACTACAGCGTGACATTTGTAGTATAGAGTAATTGCAGAGCTCTTGCCACGTAGCGCGCTGAAGATTTTGTATAAGCGCTAGGTATGAGTGCTGTTAAACAGCAAATTGTTTACTAGAATGCTAAAAGATTAAGTAAGTAATACAAAAATATTAGCAGGTAAACGGAAAAGAAAGAAAGTAGGAGTTATTCGTGTAAATTTTCTCAAATAAACAAACATTCTAATGCACAAAACCCAGTCATACTCCTTCTAAAATGAAACAAAAGTTAATTAACAAATGCATAACTGTGGAACCGGATACCCATTCAATTTTGTTACCGTCGAAAAATGACTTTCCTTGTCCTATACTTTTGTACCTACTTTACCTTGTACTTTTATTGGGAACAAACCTGAAATCGCGAAAAAAAATCAGCTGTTCAGTACATTTATATTTGCCTAATGCACTGAACAGCTGATATTTTTTTCGCAATTTCGGCTTTGCTCCCATAATAAAAATTGTTTGTTATCATGAGCACAATCACGTGTTTAAGTGTCGTACACTAATTGCCAGTCACCCTATATATATAACCGTCGGCCTGTCTTTCAAGGGGCCATTCGTTCAAGGGCGGCTGCCCTCAAGAATGGGGTAAAACAAATGATAAGTAGCACAAAGCCGTGGTTACCCCTCCCTCATCCTCTCGTGATCATCTGGACAAGATAACGGTAATTAGACTTGCTTCTGGAGTTTGTTTGGAAGCCGCTGAGATGGATCAGTACATTCTTGTAGTTGGTTCAAAGGTAAACATCGTTTCACGTTGGGTAAACTTGTTCTTTGACGGTAGCAAATTCTCCCTGTACCTATAACTTATTTTTCTGAAACCTTTATAAATTACTGAAAAAAAACATGCCTGTTGGTATAGTGGTTAGTGGCCCTGACGGCTATGCCGGAGGACGTGGGTTCGATTCCCACCTTATACAAATGTTTGTGTAATGAACTCGATCATTGCTTCTGTGTCGTGGTGTAATTTATCTATAATATGTATGTATTTAGATATATAAAAGTACGTTTATCAGTTGTCATAACACAAGCTCTTAACACAAGCTCTGCTTAGCTTGACTAGACGGCGTTGTGTGATAGTTGTGGAACTTCGTACCGCTTAACAGTCAATTAATGTTATATAATATTTCCATGTAGTCAACCGATTGCGATGAAACAAAGCCTAAGTAATATTATTATATCAAGTTACACTCACAGTCTTAATGTATAAAACTTATTTACATCGATTACATACATTCAACGTGATGTGCGCACAACTAAAAACTTTTCCAGATTTCGTATAAGTATGTTTATGTCGCAGCCATCTGGTTAAATCAGCCATCCAATTGGACGCCTAGGGCGTTCGTTAAACGCCGGCATCCAATTGGATGCCTAGGTCGATAGTTGTTTGAACTAAAATCACTCAACGTTTAACAGCTTGGCGTATTGAAAGTTAGCCCTTTCGAAATGACTGATCAAGAATCAGCCAAGTGATTCAAATTTAGTTCCACTACTTATTGATTTAATGAATATTTCACTATCACTTGGTGGACACTATTACTAAAAAGTAGTTTTATATAATTTATAAACTCATGATTACCCTACTAAACTAAATGACTACAAAACGTTCAGCCATCTAGTTAAACGTTGCGGTCAACGACATGGCCAGTTGTTCTTCAGCCATTTCATTGGATGCCGGCGTTTAACGAACGCCCTAGGCGTCCAATTGGATGGCTAATTTAACTAAATGACTGCGACATAGATGACTATTATGACAAAATAATTTTATATAGGTACATAAAATGGCTGACGGTTGTCTGAACGTAGGTTTTCATTTCAAAGACATCAGGCCAGACAGGCTCTTTTCTGTACAATGCGAGACGGATGGCCTGAAGGCATAATTTGAGTATACAATTTGTCTGCCGAGATAATAACAGTAATACCTTACAATTTGTTTGGCGTCATTACTATGCTATGATATTTGAAACTAGATTTTTCTTGTAGATTTTCTTATGCATTCTTTTCTATTGTTTTTTTTTTTTTTGAATTGGAACAAAACTTTTTAGACATGTTCCATAAAATTCTAAAGAGTGGTCAAATGACCCCAATGAAGTTTTTGATCAATCATAATATTAAAACCATTGCATTGTAGTCACTATCGTTTTGTGACTTTTAATTATTCGTCATTATTTACGTTATTTTAAGGGCCAAGCGCCCGAAAAGTGCCATAAAATAGTGATTTTCTGAGGCCTACTCGTCCGTAACGGCTAGGTCAATTGGTTTGAAAAAAATATATGTTTACTATAGATTCATGAACAATAATATCAACATTTGATTTTTTCGTGCAATTAATACTTTTGTCAAAAAAAAATATTTAGCAATTTCGCAACTTTTCGCAACTTTTCCCTACTCCTTCGAAACGGCTTGGACCTTTAGAAACATTTTTACACATAAAAAATGGTGGTTAAATATTTTTCAAAGTGAACATTGCATATGTAAATCAATCAATATCTCGCAGAGAAAATGGATTTAAAGCGCTTTCCGGGCGCTGCTGGCCGTAAATAAATGCACAGATTTGCGTACTGCCGCCTAGGCGAGTGCGAGAGTTGCGTTCACATAATTTCGGCCAGATGGTTCAAGGGACTATACGCCTTAATATGTGTATACGGATAGCAAGATGGATATATATTAAAAATGATTACCTACTTAGAAAGACCTCGACCGCAGTGATCATTTGACCACTTGTTACAAACCAGGTAAGTTTGGGACCAAATTTTGGCTCAGTGTTGATGTTGATTTAAAGTATTTGTGTAATGGTTTTTCATATTTAGGATGAGATGAAAGAAACGCACAAAATCAAAGTTTAGACGATTATAAATTGTACTGTGGCTGATAAATATACTGGTCGAAATGTAACAATTGATTTTTTCACCAGTGCAAGTTTAGCTAATCGAGAAACGTACATCAATAATACTCGTAGTTAGTACGGCAAACAAAACAGGACCAGTATTTCCAGAGATTATCTCCTACAAACGAAAAAAAAACAAAACAAACTTTACCTCTTTATAATATTAAGTATATAAGTATAGATTTATTTTTACACATTTGTACTCATTTAAACCACCAGCATAACTAACTAACTTATAGAACTATAATGTGTTATCTATACATATAATAAATCTGTAGAAGTTTTTAGTTGTGCGCGTATCACGTAAAATGCACGAAATCGATGTTGATAACTTTTATACATTAAAATTGTGTGTAACTTGCTTGGCTTTGTTTCATCGCAATCGGTTGACTATTTCGAAAGATACAGGTAGGTACTACAGATTCAGATTCAGATTCCTTTATTTGCTCAAATATGAGTGTACATACAATTATTATGGAAAAACAATGCATTGTGTCTTACAATCAATGGAGTTTGCTAAAATATTTACCATATTGTCATGGTGTGCAAATATAATAAAAAAAAATCCCAACTCCATTAAAAATTCCCTGACATCATAATATGCTTTACTAGCTAAAAAAGATTTCAATTTCTTCTTAAACAGTTCTAAGTTTAGCTGTTTAAAGCTAGGAAGCTTGTTGTAAATAATGGGAGCCATACAAAAAACACTCTTGCGCATAAGAGCAGTCCGTGACTTATGTTGACAGAGTTGACTGTTGTCGCGTCTATTTCTAGGAAGCACATCTGCCATCCGCGGAAATAGATAAGGGTTTGTTTTAACAAATATCGCAATTTCCAAAATATAAACTGATGGTAAAGTCAAGATTTTATAGTTTATGGAAAATGGCTTGCAACTATCTTGTCGTTTTCAGTCTAAATATGGCATTTTTTTTTGAGCTTGACATTCCTTGACTGTTAGGCGGTACAAAGTTCGCCGATCAGCCGTTTTTAAAAAAAAACTTGACGTTTTGCCTCGTCTTTAACATAGGGTGCTACAGCTACCTACATCTCTAAGATAGTAGACACCAAAAACCCTTACAAGAAGTCCCTTTTTTCGCCAACTATGTATATTAAAGTAGGTATGTTAGTCGGACAGGTTCCTTTATGAGGTGACCTATTTGTTTACCTTCGGTAGCTGTCATAATGGATGGAGAAGGGCACGGTAAGGGAGGGTATCAGGTGTTCGCAGCGACACCCGCTTAAATATTGACGGGTTGAGGCCCAGACACTTTGCCTTTGAATATATTCTCCAGTACTATTGTGCTCACTATTTTAATTTTATTTATTTAGATTTTTTGACTTGAGCATCCTTTTCGAGGTACATTTTCATACTACCGCTAACGTGATTATGATGTTATTACACATCTTTCTCTAGATATTTTGGATACACAGAGCGAGCTACCTTGTGAATATTATCTAGGCTTCTATAACTAATCTAGTACTAGATTAGTTTTACACAAATTTAAGTTTTGTAGTTTTTATTTACGTATGTTTGTAATAATGAATAAACTGAAAAACTATTGGATAGGTAACTGGACTGATTTTGAAAATTATTTTACTCTTTATTTGTTTTATGTATGGATAACACATATTAGCTTTCTAAATCAAATAAATGCTGGTAGTTTAAATGAGTACCTGGTGAGTAAACAATTCAATACTTAATATTATAAAGTAAAGTATGTTTTTATGTTTTTTTGTTTGTAGGAGGTAACCTCTGGAAGTGCTGGTCCGATTGCTATAATTTTTTCACCGATAGAAAACTGCTTTATTTCTGAGTTGAAAGCTGCTATATTTTATATACGCGGGCGAAAAAAAATTTAATGGAACATGCCTAAAAAGTTCTGTTGCAATTCAGAAAAAAAAACATATAAAAGAAAATCAGCAAGAAAAATCTAGTTTCAAATATCATAGCATAGTAATGACGCCAAACAAATTGTAAGGTATTACTGTTATTATCTCGGCAGACGAATTGTATATCCAAATTATGCCTTCAGCCTTCAGGCCATCCGTCTCGCATTGTACAGAAAAGAGTCTGTCTGGCCTGATGTCTTTGAAATGAAAATCTACCTTCAGACAACCGTCAGCCATTTACACTATCAACTTGTGGCGACAAGGATTATCTTACGGATCTTAAAACAGCGTTAAAACCACACAACTATCCGGTTTCAATCGGCCAGTGTAAACGTCCCCAGGGTCAATTTGTCAGCAAATTCATTGGGTTCGTGGAGACGAGCCACAAGCCGCCATGTTTGATTTGTGTAGTAACTATAACGGCTCAAAGGATAGTGTTCATTAGATTTGCTGAACTATGTTAAAAGTTAACGGTCTAGTGAAATCTTCGTAGGATTTTGTACTGTCCACATAGTTTCTGGTGTTAATCCGTCTTGCCTTCTACGAATATTGTAAACTAACGGCTGCCAGCAGTTTCGCCGGCCTAAAAGAAGAAAATTGTTCGCAAGGGAACATACCTACTTCCGGGATAAAACGGACCTACATACTATGTACATTTCCAGGACATGGTCTGCCCATGTGCCTAATTTTATCTAAATCCGATCAGCCATTCAAGAGTAAAGAAGTATCAAACATACACACGCAAACGTAACCAGCGTAGCAGTCTAGACTACTCACACTGTACGCCACTATTATAAGCTCAAGTGCAAGCCGCGTGTAACATGTTGCAGAACGCGTTCGGTGGATGAGTCGTTTGTTTGATAGTGTGAAGTTCTCTAGACATGTTCTGATAGCCTACAAGGCTACAGGCAATTTCAATCCTCGAATTAGCTACCTCCCTACGCTCGGCCGCCAATTCCTTCTCGGGACGAAATGTGTTACTTTCACCCCAAGTGTAACAATGTACTATTTCATAAGAAGCTTTTAAAGCGCGGTATTTACCTATATAATTAAATACTCCTCAAGACTATTCCAAAAATCTCAAACACGCTATAGTTATTTGAGTTCCTATTATGGCCACCTGTCGGTTGCATCATCAGATCATCTCTAAGTCATAATAATTTTGCATTGTCATCTGATGTACACATGCATGCAAAATTTCAGCTCATTGAGCTGAAAGCAACCGGAAATTGGATCAAAAATTTGCAAGATTTGTTTATGTTACGGCCACACTACCTTACCGTCTACCGGGTTGTTCCCGCAATAATTATAGCATTTAATTACCGTTTAAATTACTGCATGAAGTGGTATAGTTACACTAGAATTTACCTAGATATGTCAATAAATTAGACGGTAAAAATATCATTTTTTCAAGATGGAGGTTGCAGCTGCAGCTGTGGGTAATGTTTGTAGGAAAATTTTAAAAGTGGAAAAGTGAGGTTTAGTTCCACTTCCTCATTTATTACAAGAACATTGGAATAATTCCAAAAATTCGAGCGCTTTTTCATTTGATCACTCCATGTCAGTCGATACGTGCGTCGTCATTGAGCTCATGTTGCACACTGGACAGACGGTAATGTGGCCATAAACACATTAATTACTGCGGTAATCTTCTTTGATGTCCGAAAAAAGACCACCGCCGGAGCTATTGTCTACCACCATTTGCCATATTGATTGACATTGTAAAATTATGGCCATAAATCGAGGTTACACTTAGGCGTTATTGAAGTTATGGCAATAGTTATTGGCATATCACGGTAGTGTGGCCGTAACATTACAGACATACTATCATCGGGACAGGTGAAACCAAATAAAAGCTGGTATATGGGAACGGCGTCTGTACACTTTCTGATTTCACAGCCTACTATTATTAAGAGCCAAGCTCGGGTTGAACAAACGTACGGAGTAAATACTAAGGCATAGTACATATACCAATACATAGGTACTCGTATACTTCAGTGAAGGTTAGAGCTAGACCACAAAATCACTAAATTATGAACAGCATCAATAATGCCGTCGGTCTGCCCGTCTCGTGTCAAAAGGACTTAGCGGTCATCATTGGAAAGTGGGAGTAAAGGTCTTACGCCCACGCTATAAAGGTTTTTACACACTAGTGCGTCTTGTGAAAAATGTCGCTTAGTATTTGTAAGTTTCGGTTTTTGAAAGTCTATCTAAAAATTGGAATTTAGGAAAGGCTTTATCGAAAGAGTCACCGTGGCCCAGAAATCAAACGGCAATTGAAGGAGTGGGAGAGGAAGGTGAGTACTGTGATATATCGTTCCGCCCCATTCAAACCGGTAGAAGTTATTTGATGATATCCGAACTCAAAAAAAAAAAGAATTCGATTCGTTCTTACTTTGGACAATCTATCACAAACAGTGACAAGAATTTAACTTTCTCTCAGAAAAATATTTTTACACTTTCAAAGTCTGGAGATTTTTTAGCATTAACCCACGATTTCTGATTTAGGTATTTGGTCATTAAAATCTACTTGAGCCTAAAAACCTGTCTAATCTGGACATTAAAGTAGGTTTTTACACGTTCTTAATTCAAAATGCTCAAATCAGAATCCAGCTCATAACGTTATTCTAATAGTTTGCTAGAGAGTATTACTCGCAAAGCAACTTTTTAACATATTTTATTAGAGTCGAAATCTACACTAGACGTACGAAGTCCCGCCATCGGTACTTGGTGACTTGGTGGACATCCCACCCATACGTACATTCACTAAGCATACAGCTCAGGAGTGGAATTCGCTGCCGGTCTGTATTTTTATATAACTTTAGAGTCTTTAAGTCATGAGTGCTCTATCGTCAGCCAACAGATAGTAGACAAAAGCGAGCCTATGCATAATTTAAAAAAAAAATTGACGCCGTCTTGAAGAAAAATCGCGTCTCCAAACTGGTGTGTAGGAGCCTTAAGTTACATCACTAATTAGTACACGACTTCGCTGAAGCGTTATGTGAGCGGATCAACTTGATTTTCTAAGAAGTCAGTGAAGAAATAATTTGTAATATTAAAACCTTTAATCAAAGAAACCTACTTTCTTTGATCGACGAGCAACTTGTGGAACCATTCGTAGAAAATATTGTTACGCCATTAAACGTGAACACGCCATATCTCCGAGAAAATAAAGAGTAGCACGTAATAATTAAAACGCATTGCTGTTCGAAAGGTCTAGAATGGTTGTGCGTAGACAAGCTTAGAAAAATCTCGAAACATCCACACAGCCAGTACCACTAGTAATAGGTATTCATCTTACTGATAAGGGAAATGGTACTTTCCGTCTTTAACAATAGAGTCGAAATTCGCATGAAAGTGACTCTTATTACCACGAGCAATAAAAATGATTTATGACTTCGAGAAGCGATTCAATTGTTCTGGAATTCTGGATAGATCCGGGGACGTCGGTATCTAGAATTTTCTTGGCTCCGCATATAAATACGTGCCCCCGGCCGGAAGCGAGTCAGTTGTGATTTCGACTGCGATCAAGAGCGAACTACCTAAGAGTGTGAAGTGATTTTATCTAACGACCTGAGCGATAGTGTAACGGTACTCTAGTGTTAATTGCGATTCGGATTATTGTTGACTGGACTAATTTGTTATTGTTTGTGGTGAATAAAGTTGTCTCTTAGTAAATCGGCATTTGATTACCCACGTACGTAACAATATTTTCGTATACTTCTTCATTTTTTAATTAGCTTGGGTATATCGTAATCACTATTTAGGCCGACAGATGTCCACTGCTGGACATAGGCCCACACCAAGCGTCGCCACAACAACCGGTCCTGTGCGTCTCGCATCCATCAGAATCCCACGATCCTCACCAGATTATCGGTCCCATCGACCATCTCTTCTGTAATTTTGTAAGTAATTAACTCTGCTTTCTACCACTTTGAATCTTTGGGATATTGGGTAACTTTGAGTCTCCTGCGAATATCTTAATTTCTGATTTCATCACGTAACGAAACCACGAGCATAGCCCTCTCTTTTGGTTGTGCCTTCTGATGAAGCTCATTGTGAGCACTTTATCTCTACGTAGGTATAAAATAGTATCATTTTTTATTATTATGGATAGGCTCGAGTTTGATCACTATCTCACCTGATGGTAAGCGATGATGTGGCCGACGATGGTACACGCTTGCCTAGAAGCAATCTATTCACTCTTGACATAAGGTCCCCTAGGTTATAGTTATTAGAAAACACAGACTTCGGCAGGAAATTACACTCCTTAGCTATTTTGAGACTTCATGACTTCACGTCTGAAAACCAGTCTCAATGGTATTCTATCAGTAATGTTTTCTCCGAAGTGTTGTATTCGAAAGCTGTGGATTCTGTAAGCATCTCACACTACACTACAATCGTAGTCTAGATACTGAAAATGAAGTAGGTGATGCCTAAAGAATTATGTGTTTACAGTAAACTTTTCTTCCTAAAGGCTTGGACGGACGGCGTCATTCACAGCATGTTCAAAGAAACGCTTTTCACAACTACCCACACAAACTAAATGTTATAAAATTCACTCAAAACGTCCATTAGTAAAACTCAGAGTCGAGTAAACCCTTTGACCTCCCTTGTCTCGTCTCGTCTCGCCCCAGGTAGGTTTCTTTGTGAAGTTTTCGACAATTTTCTTTTAGATTTTTGGACTAATTAAATTATGTTACATATCAGTTTTCGGAAGCATGAAATATGAAATAATTTTTTGAAATGGTCCTTTGTTGCGTAATCCTTTCTTTGGCCTTTACAAGGTATTTGTAAGTCTGTGATCACAGGATGAGAATAAGTGTTACGCATAGAAATTTGTATGTTTATTATAAATTTATGTACAATATTTTTAACCGACTTCTAAATAAGGAGGAGGTTCTCAATTCGGATGTTTGTATTTTTTATTTATTTTTTTTTTTTTATTTTTTTTTTTATGTATGTTCGGGCATAACTTCGTCGCTTGCCAACCGATTTGAAAAATTCTCTTTTTGTTGGAAAGGGTATACTTCCCAAATGGTCCCATAGTCACCAAGTCGGGATCTGATGATGGAATCTTGGCTAAATCGAGGGAACTCCTCAAATATTATAGGCAACTATATAGTCATTTTGATATTTTCATCAAGGAATTAAGCATTTACAGTCAAAAAGTGACATTTGATGAGGTGGAACTGGTTAAGAAGACCAGAAATTGCCAACGGAACTTCATACTCAAACAAATATCACAATGAACATAGTTAAGCGACTATGACAATACAAATAAATGAATAGTTCTGAATAGTTATGTTGAAAATGGTATCATCGAAGTAACCTGATGATAGTGATGGTGCTGGAAGATAGGCACCGGAACTCCGTAATTAATCAATGTATCCTACCCGTGTTTGGGCTTATTAGAAATGTCATGAGATGCACTTTGGCTATAAGGTACTATCGAAGTGATCTGATGATGGAGCCGGAAGGTGAAAGGTAGACACGGGAACTTCATATGAAAATGATGTATTCTAGCAGGGTTTGAGTTAATTGGAATTGACATGAGAAAAAAGTACCCTGGCTGTAAGTGTGTTGCAACTAAAAAGTATGAAATAAAAAATTTTTTATAAAAAAAATATAAATAACCGACTTCACTAATAAAACACTAAAACGATCAAAATAATTTTAATTTCGGAAGTCGGTGTTAAATAAGGAACAAACAATAACGAAAAACACCGACTTCCGAAATTAAAATTATTTTGATCGTTTTAGTGTTTTATTAGTGAAGTCGGTTATATTTTTTTTATAAAATTTTTTTTCAACATATGATTTTTTCGTGCAATTAATACTTTTGACTAAAAAAAATATTTAACAACATGATATTTTTCCGCTTGTTTTGCCTACTTCTTTAAACGGCTTCGATCTTTAGAAATATGTTCACACAAAAAAATGGCTGGTTGTTCAGAATGTACACAGCATAATTACATAAATCAATCATTATTTCGCAAAGAAAATGGATTTAAAGGATAGCGGGGCTCAATCCGAACGCAGTTGACCTTACGAGTATGTGTGCATTTAACTTCGGCCAGATGTTCCCCCTAAGCAGATACGCCCTAACCAGATTTGCATGTGGTGGCAAGTCTGCATGCAGACCACAAAAACTTGAAACTAAGCACACGCTAAGAGCAGGTACGGACCAAAACTTAGGGAGCTGGGAGAAGGTAGCAAAGCACAGGTAGTAAATAACATACACGGTAGTAAGAAGGACCAAAACAATTTTTGTTTATACAAGGTGCAGTTTTAAAACTGCACAATATTTCAGGAGGTTGTAATAAAACTCATAAATAATCATGTAAAAAAACGATACCTGGTCAATAATCAGTAATACTTGTTATTTAATTTTTTAATTACACTAAACTAAATCGATTGATCGATGGCCGCGGGGGCGTGGCTAGGGTGTGGCGTGCGGGATGATGATTGGATGATACATTATTTATGAAACTATCGTTGCGAGTTAGTGTGTGTGAAAACGCCCTTTATTATTCCGTGTTTGTGTGTGTGAAAAAAAGCGCGGTTATAAAAAAAAAAAATTACCTACTTATTTTATTATTGATTCGGGTCGAGAATCACTAACATAATTACCTCCTGAAATATTTTGCAGCTTCAAAACGACACCTTGTATTTTCTATTTTCACGCGAGCGAAGCCCTTGGCAAAAGCTAGTCTACTTTAAATGAAAAGCTTAAAATTACTCTTCATGAAAACGGAGTTTAATAAGCTAATGTGTACAGTAAAAAACCTTTGTATGTTCATAAAATATTCCAAACAGATCAAAGACTATTATGGATTGGAAATTGAAACCTTATTTCAAAGATACGGAACATTTTATAATTCGATTACTTAATGTAACACAGCCTATAATTACAAACCATAATTCAGTTAATTATCTTAATTACCTACGTTTCAGGAATATTCCGAAGAATAAGGAAAAATTGTATAGCAGGATTATTTTAAGGCCCTGGCTCCCGAGCAGTGCCATAAAACAGCGACTTTCTGAAGCCTCGGTAACGGCTACGTCAATAGGTTTGAAAAAAATATATGTTTAATATAAAGAAAGAAAGAAAGAAAGAAGAATGCCTAAGGCATTAAGTCCGCCTTTGTACAGTGTTTACTAGTGCATAAAGTTTTAATAAATAAACATTATCAACACATGATTTTTCGCTTATTTTCCTTACTTCTTTTAAACGGCTTTGACTTTTAGATTTTTTTTTTTTTAATAACCTGTATACTGCTGGGCAAAGGCCTCCTTTTTTTGACCTTTAGAAATATGTTTACTAAATAATTGCTGGTTAAGGGTTCTTCAGAATGTACACGGCATATGTAAATCAATCAATATTTAGCATAGCAAATGGTTTTAAAGATCAGGAGGCTCTATGCGATGCGGGCATAGGCAGCAGTACAACTATGTAGGTATGTACTTTAAACTCCGGCCAGATGTTTATTTATATATTTAAACTTCATGTACAGTAGTAGTACATAGGCGGACTTAATGCTAGGGTAAGTGCTCCAGTGAATGAACACTTAAGCGATTTTCGAACTTCAAAAAATAATTAAACTATGTTAACTCTAAGGTATACGGTCCAAATCTATATTTTGTTAATGTAAATATATTAAATAATTGTTTTTAAGTTAGATTTACGATATAACCTGGATACATTTTTAGATATTTAGCAATAAATTGAAAAATACCCTAAAACCCCAGTGAATGAACGAAAATTTCTAGTAAATGAACAGAGTAAATCCAGTAAATGAACACAATTTTTGTTTGTGTAATAGTTCAAAAAATCTTTGTTTTTGTAACAAATTTAGCCCCAAAAAAAGTTAAAAAACGAACATATGTCCTCTGCCTCTAAATCTATTACAAACATTATTAAATAAAAGTAAAAGCCTTCAAATCATCAAGTCATCGGTCCACCTTGTGGAACGCCTACCGATGCTGCGTATTCCAGTATATGGTAGCCACTCGATCTAGCCCACGAAAGGTTCCATTTCAGCTTTATCGACCATCTGTTCTACGAACAATGTGACTTGCCTTTTCAGGCTATGTCGGGAACTTTAGGTCTCTTGTGGATATCTTCGTTCCTGATTCGATTATGCACAGAAATTCCGAGAATAGCCCTCTCCTTTGTCTTTTGAGTGACTTTAAGCCATCTGATGAGGCCAATTGTGAGTGACCACGTTTTAGAACCATGTAGGTACCTGGAACCATCTGTTCCAGGTAAATGTAATTGTCTACAATTTACGAGTTTAGAGTCTCTGATCTTGCTGTGAGCGGGTTCTAAATGGTTGTTTACCAAGACTTTGGTTTTGTCCATATTTATCTTGAGACCTAGTATTTTTGAAGCTCTACTCGTTTTATCAAATTTTGTTATGTGGCCCTCAATAGCCTCAGCTATGACCATTAGGTATATCGTCGGTAAATTGAAGGTGAGTGATATACTCGTCATTGACATTAATGCCTATCTCTCTCCAATCTAGGTCCTTGAAGACCTCGTCTATTATGCCGTGAATAGTTTCTGAAAAATGACGCCTCTCTGTCTCACAGCCCGCAGCAAAAGCATAAGTTTAGAGGTTTCTGAAGTCGGACTGACATGGTGGCATTTTCGTACAAATACTTCAGTACTTCGATGTACCGCTATAATCAACCTGGCATCGTTGACTTGGGGAATACTGCGATACAGCCCAAGATTCGATCAAATCAAAGGCTTTCTCGTAGTCCACAAACGCTAAGCAGAGAGGCAGATTATACTTCTCGATCTTCTATATAACCTGGTGTAGTGCATGTATGTGGTCTACGGTGCTGAAACCTTTTCCTTCCTGAGGCTAGAAGTCGCCAAACCTGCGCGCGAATCAATTCGTGAAGATTCTGGAAAACAGCTTGTAGACATGGCTCAGATGTGGATGTATGAATAATCCTTAAACAAGGCATTGTCGCTCTTCTTAAAGTAGAGTACTACTACACTTCTGCTTCATTACTGTGGCGTTTTCTCCTTGATTATGACGTAATTGAACAGCTTCTGAAGAGCTTTAAGGATCGGTTTTCCACCCGCGTTCAGCAGTTCGGCCGTAATTCCTTCCTCACCCAATGCCTTGTGGTTTTTACGTTGCTTCAGAGCCAGCCTAGTCTCGCACGATATTTTCGGTATAGACCGAACGATAACCGACCCGAATCGATAAACGACTCAAAAGCTGGCTTGACTCGACAAGTCAAGCCAGCTTTTGGGTCGTTTCCTAGATTCGCAGTGGATAAATTAGTAATATAATTAAAATCAGTCAATGCAGCTCAGTAGGAACAATTAAATCAGTATCTTGCGTTAAAATGAGCAAGACGGAAGGTGACGGAATTAAGAGCTTCTTTTAAATTTTCTTGGGCAGGTATATCGAAACCTTTCGCATTTATTTTTATGGAAATTTATGGTGATATAAAGGTACAATAAAAGAAAAATTTATGTAACAATAAATATATCTTAAAAGGATGATTTCTAACTGAATATATTGTGTTCATTTAATGGTTACATTATCACGACGAAAGCTAATAATTGAACATGGTGAAAAATGTTAGTTCATTCAATGGATTTTATGAACCAATAAATGAACACACCTGTCCCAATACTGGCCTAAAGATCAGAAATAGATTGTTTATACGGCTTCCAAAATATGAACATTGTGGCATAAAAATAAATTACATATTTCAATAAAAATATGAAATTTGCATTTGTCCAGTGAATGAACGCCCGTTCATTCACTGGATTTCAAACGTTTTGTATTTCCAATGCTGGGACGTCGAATAATTTACATAAAACTGGCTAGAATGGCATTGTAATAGATTTCAGACATATATTAAAACTATCTATTATTTAAATAAATAAAAAACGTATAGTGCATATTTAAATTACGGCCACAATTTGATATCAAAAATTTTATGTCTACCCCGAGTCCTAAATTCTTGCCCGAACAAAAATATTTTTACACTACACTGCTAACTTCAAACGCTTGCCGTTTTGAAACGAACAGTAACATATGAAGTGAAGATTGTCATAATAATAGAAAATAGAGCTGTAATTACGAAAAAAAATACGTCATTGGGTAGAAATATTTCAATTTCTTATTTTTTTGAAAAAACTGTGTTTTGTTCATTTACTGGGGTGTGTTCATTCACTGGAGCACTTACCCTACAAGGCATTATATTATTATTATTTTCTTTTCATTTTCATTGATTTTTATGCTCAAGGGACGATACGCCTTAAGAAATGTCGTAAAACGAAAATGTCAATTTAGCCCGTATCTATCAAATGCTGAATTGTATAAAATATTAATTCTGAAGAGATTCGTATTAGAACGATTGTGCCCGAGATACGAAAATCCCGGAATTATGGCAATGATTAAAAATTAAGATTACCGGGATTTGTCTCGAGCCAAAATTAAGTTGTGACGTTTCGTTTATTGTTTGTTTGATAAATTGCGTTGTGATGGAATGAAAATGTAATGTTCAGTGATTTTATAAATTATCATTTCATTTGACGTCAATTTGGAAAAGGTCACATTAATTTTGCTATTATCTGTTCTCAAGATGCTAACTAATAAAGATTTATTGGTGTCTCTGACATCAACGCACAAACGAATAGATATACAGTACATGATTCTGGAACCCACAGTGGTGGAATTTTTCGTCGGTTATTTACGATTTTTTTTTTTAACTTTACCTTTTTTTTTTATTTGAACTGTATGAAATCGTTAGTCACGCGCGGTTCAAAACCCTAAGGGCAAAACCGAGGTCTGGGAATGCAATATAAATGAGGCACATAGCTATAGACAGTAAAAGTCTGACACGCCCTTCCGCTCTGCCCTAGACCGGGAGTAGTCATTTGATGACTTCCCTTCTTAAAAAACTACAAGAAAAGTACGTGAACAACTTCCCAGTACACAGTCAACCATTCTTGGATATTAAATCCCTTTTTTTCTTTTAAGAGAATCTGTATTCCTTTATCAAAATACCTCCCTATCTTTCGATAAATGAGGTTGTACTAACTTACTCTATGGTTTAGCCACAGACACGTGCGGACAGACAAACGAACTTAGTTTCCTATTTGTGGTAACATTGAATAATGAAGTTTACAATTCAGTGTTCTTGAAGTTTAGGTTGTGAGCTATTTCTGTTAGGTATTTCTGAATTGTCTGCCTTTCTGGTGGAGTGGGCGCAAAAGCTACACTAGTGAGTCAGTTCGATCTCCGACCATCTTAGGTTCAGGCTTACGGACGACAAGCAATGAGAAGCTCGTCGTCCGTTCGATAATTCGAATATTGCGAAAACCCGGATAATTAGAAAATTGTGAAATAAAATCTGCCAGCAACTTACACTAGGCAGTACGCAGTTGGTCACAGTTCTAACCTAACCTAACTTATTTCATCCAATTCAAAATGATGAATCTGCCTGCGACTAGATAGTTGGAAAATGGTGAAAACATTTCTGAAAGTGAATTTTTTAGTAGTTCGTTATGTAAAACCTCAATTTTATTTCTAATCGCTCACTTAGTAATTTAGTCGCCCACTTATTAGTTTAGTCGCTCACTTACTAATTTACTCGCTTAGCTCGCTTAGCTAGAATTTCAATGACCCACTTTTAGTAAGCTCTTTCTGAATTTTATATTGATCAATACTTGTCATTAGTATAATTAATTTGTCGCTTACTCAAATTCATACCGCTCAAGTTATTATAACAGTTTCTCAGAAACGCGTACACAGGGTCGGTTTATGCATGTCGGGGCCCCTAGGCAATGCATGTCTCGGGGCCCCCCTACCCTTTTCTGACTTCTAATTATATTTTTGTCTTACACAAATTTATTCATAATTACGTTGTTTTTAGAGTTCCGTAGTCAACTACGAACCCTTATAGTTTCTTTTAAATCGACAAGAATGGTTTATATTGGTATGAAACGGATGGGTGTAATTAGCTTTAAACCGGCCTTACATCTGTAATCAGGTGAATAAAATATGTTAAAAATATTAAAACTTACGAAGATATAATAATTGTAACTTCAGTTTATGAAACTTTAGTTTACACTATTTTAATTTTCTCATCATTCCATCGATTTTCTCGAAGCCCAAAGCACTTCTGCAGTCTTTACAAATAAATATCCAATACTAAGATCTAAAATCGTAAGTTTTCAAACACAAACTATAAAACTCTCTTTTTTTTTTCACGGCCGTACAAATTCGTCGAAGTGAAAAGTCAACGATTAAATAGTACGAAAATGTTGTCTGTGATACGTATTGAACAAATCGGGAAATGCCACGGTCATGCAAACGAACTAGTACTGCCAATCTTATGAAAGTAGCGTGGTCATAGAATATGGTATCTTTAAAAATCCCGTAAAAATATATATTATTCTACAATATATTTAGCAGATCTTCGTTTTATAAATTAAAAAAATATTTTAAAATATTGATTTAAAAAATATGCAGTGCTGTACACGGGCGTATAGTAATATATCGAACTACGTTTCGTTTTTCCATGTTGTAGATTGATTCAATTTTATATTATGTAAATTGATATAAACAAAATTATCAACAATAGCCAATGAATATGCTCTGGACTCACACGTTGCTAATGAAAGATTGTGTTTTATTAACTCCGTCTGTTGACAGCTTTTCGCATAATCAAATGCTAGGATTGCTTATCGAAATTTTTTTTTTTTTAAACTGTTTATAAAATGTAGTCTATATTTTTCCTGAAGCGCGGGGCCCCTGAACCTGGCGGGGCCCCTAGGCAGTTGCCTATAATGCCTAATGGATAAAACGGCCCTGCGCGTACAGGTCTACATTCCTTGAAACAGTGGAAAATAATATATAATATATGATTTGGTCGACCAAATTGACTTTTAATTATCTCATAGATGGTGTAAAAAGTAGAGTATGCAACACGGGGATAAAGCTGTCTTTGTCTTGGGTGGCTTGAATTCCTCACTTCACTCAGGTTTCTTTATTAACTCCCTCGCAATGTTTGGGAGTTAATTATATAAATCCCTCACTAACGTTCGGGATTAACATCAGCAACCTTCGTTTCGTTCGGAATTCATTATCCCCTAGTCACATAATCTACTATTATCAGTTATCTAGTACTCATAACACAAGTTCTGCTTAGTTTGGGACTAGACTTTGGGACTTTGGCGTTGTGTGAAAGTTGTGGAAAAAAATATATATTGTACAAAACCTTCGGCGTGCGAATCCGACTCGCGCTTGACCGGTTTTGATAATAACCGCTCACTACTGGAAAATTTCTACCATTGATGTCGAGGAATACAGACGTGGACTTATTATTTCTGCAAGTAACAATTAACATCACCTATTGAGTTTCTCTAGTTGCAACAGAAATATACCTACGTATTCAAAAAACTCATTGAACCATTTCAGTTCCTCATTTCCACTTTTAACCGAAAACATCTACGAAATGAATAAAGTTATTCAATAAAACTTTAGTACGTTACTGAATACCACGGTACCGGATATAGTCATATTTGCATTTCAAAGTACGGATACTCGGATATTCCCGTAAATTCCCGGGAAACATCGGGCGGACTCAATTAAACGGGAATGTGTATTGCATTTTATTGTAACTGGGTCAGGAAGGAATGGTTACACGTGGTATACGTCTGAATGTAAGGAGATTGTATGTGATGTACGTTTGTATGTAAGTATGTGTGTGTGTGTTCTGATAAGGCATCTTGTTGGTTTGTTGTCGCGTAATCGGGATTGATTTTCATCTTCTAGATGGACATTTTCTTCTTATTGAGGTTCTTTATTTAGTTCATTACTAGCCAACAGATGGATTTGAATGGATTATTCTGGGAAAATTGTTTTGTAGATGCACAAGCTGTATAAGAAAAAGATCTATCAGTTGCATGAACCAGACAAAAAAATTGAAAATGGAAGTAAAAATAACATAGCATTTTTTTGTTATAATAACAAAACTTTAGTTATTTACACGAATAATTAAAAAAAATAACCAACTATAAAAAAAAAACATAAAACCCTACGTTAATCACACCTAATTAAAATCAAACTAAAATATGGCGTCAAAAAACTCTTCCACATCTCTGTCGACTGGTAATGTGCCCAAAAGACTGGCGGCATTGCCACGCTGTATGGCAATGCTTATCCTCTGTCCGAGGTAAAAGCCAATCCTTGGGTCACGCGAATATGTATTTGTATATATAGTATTATTATGTGTTTATTATTGTTTTTTGTTTATAATTATTAAAACATTTTTGTTTTTTTTTTTCTTTACTTTACATAAAACACCCGTCTGGCCAGAGGATCCTCCCTTTTCAAAGAAGGTTTCCATGACTTTACACCCTTTTCCACATACATCTAAAGTAAGACTGTCATTGGAATGTAATTGTGTGCCAAAGTTTGATCATAATCTGATCTGATATTGAAGCAAGATTGATTAATAACATTATCATCCTCCTTAATATTCTAACATGACTTACAGATTTTCACAATATATACTAACACTAGCTTCTACCAGCGTTTTTGCCCACGTAATATTAGACAATTATCCCAAGGTACTATAAAAAAGTATCCTATGTTCTGTTCCAGGATGTGGTCTACCCGTATACCGAATTTCATCCAAATTCGTTTAGCCGTTCAAAAGTAAAGAACGAATAAAAAGACAAACTTTTACCTTTTTATTATTAGTGCGATTAAGTAGAAAGATTTTTTATTGTTCGTATAAAGACTACTATATGTGTGTGCATATGTATGTATGTCTATCTGTGTCACGTTTGTGTGATAAGGTTTTTTTTTATAGCAGATTTCCTAGCAATAGTTCTTAAGTATCTACGTTTTATCAAGATTGATTCAGCCATTTACAAGTTGTGGTGTGAGTGAAAATGTCAATCAACAACTAAATTAAACTGTTTTTTTTTTAAATTGATATAAACTAGTGCTTGACTGCGATCCCACCTGATGGTAAGCAGTGATGCAATCGTTGATGGTGAGGCGCACTAGTTTATTAAAAGAACCTATTCACTCTTGCCTTAAAGACACCTAAATAATAATCAGACGGGAAGACCGCAGCAGGCAAATTGTTCCAGTCCCTTGATGTACGTGGCATAAACGACGCGGCAAAACGCTTGTTCCGGACCGTAGAGGTTTCTACAACATAAGGGTGGATACTCGCCGATTGTCGGCTTGTCCGATGGTAGAAGGGAGATGGTGGAATTAAGTCATGTAATTCCTGCGCACACTCTTCAAAGTGCATCCTGTAAAACACCGAAAGGCTGGCTACCCTTCGCCTGTGCTCAAGACTTTGTAGATTGGACTCAACCAGATCTGGATCACCAATTAGTCTCTTCGCACGCCTTTCCATAGAGTCCAAAGCTGCTAAGTGGCATTTTGCAGCACCAGCTCATATGTGGCTGCAGTACTCTACATACGAACGAACCTATGCTTTATGTAACATTAAAAGCTGTCCCGGTATGAAGTAACGCCGGACCTTTGCAAGAACGCCTAGTTTCCTAGCAGCTACCTTGGCTTTGGACTCAATGAACCGCCCAAAGTTATGGTCTGAGGGAATTTTAACCCGCAAGAGCTGAAGGCGGTCGGTGTACTCCAGGGATAAATTCTGTAAATTAGGAGCCAAGATGAACGGGTCCCTTTTGGCGGTGAACAGAAACGCTTGTGTTTTGGAGGCATTAAATCCCACCAGATTGGCTTTACCCCACATGGAGACTGCCTGAAGTGAGATATTTGTACGCTCAACCATAGCCTCTCTTTCGGACCGGATTAACTCCTTACTAGCCTGAGCACTGGGCAGGTATCTCTCTCTTTGCAAATATAGGCGTTATTTTTTGCAAGACTTGGTATTTTCATGCGGGCGAAGCCGCTGGTAAAAGCTAGCTATCATCAGTATTTTCCTTTAATAGAGCTGAGAAGTAGTTTAAAACAGTTAATATATATTTTTTTAATTGATATAAACTAGTGCT
Organism: Mythimna ferrago; assembly: GCA_910589285.2. Lineage (NCBI taxonomy): Eukaryota > Metazoa > Arthropoda > Insecta > Lepidoptera > Noctuidae > Mythimna > Mythimna ferrago. The sequence goes on along the minus strand of OU342677.1, from coordinate 25,412,924 downwards.
TGACTGCGATCCCACCTGATGGTAAGTAGCGATGCAATCTTTGATGGTGAGGCGCACTAGTTTATTAAGAGCCTATTCACTCTAGCCTTGAAGAAAAATACATTATTAAATAGATAAATACATTTATCTAGACTCCAACTCATACTGCTACTGAGAAACTAATAGAAAAACCGATGCAGCATTTTTATTTATTCATATCGTGTTTTACCGCCATGTTACCCTCCACACGCAACTCCAATTTGTTCTACTGAATGCATATTGAATATTATTTGCATAGAGCCGGTATTTCTCGAAATGGGTTATTTGAAATATATGCTGCAACACAATGAATGGCGGCAGCAATCAATGGGATTATTGTTACTACGAAATGTATCCACCAGTAGCTTCAGAATGTCAATGAACTAGGCTGCAGGTTCATGAACTTGTATGCACTACAGTTATTTTTTTAATTTTATAATCATAGTGCTTGACTTTTTTATGTATAGGCTCGCGTTTGACCACTATCTCACCTAATACTAAGCGATGATGTGGTCGACGATGGAGCACGCTTGCCTTGAAGTAACCTTTTCACTCTTGACTTAAAAACCCCAAGGTTGCAGCTATCAGGAAACACAGACCCCGGCAGGGAATTCCACTCCTTAGCCGAACGCATAATGAATGTGTTCCCAAAACGTTTTGTGCTTATGGGTGGGTGGGTACCATGTACCGGTGGCGCCGTACGTCTAATGGTCTGATGATGGAATGGACTAGGCGGAATTAAATTGCAATTCCAACGCACACTCCCCGAAATGTAATGGCTAGTAATTCGGCGGCGATTCCACCTGATGGTAAGCAGTGATACAATCGTTGATGGTGCAAATTACACTGGTTTATTAAGAACCTATTCACTGTAGTAGCCTTAATGACATATTATGTAACCAAGCATTATATGTAACACATAATATGATTTAAAAGAGTGTCCATGGAGTTCCTTGCACGGTCTTCTCGCTTTGGAACGTGCAATTTAGCTTCACTTTTCTTGGACTGACCGACATTTGACTATTCAAAAGTGCCTGCAAATGGTCTATTTGAAATAAATGAATTTGAATTTGACAGCTAAATTATAATTAGAAGGCCGCAGCAGGCAAACTGTTCCAGTCCTTCGATGTACGCGGTATAAATGACGAAGTAAAACGCTTAGTCCAGACCGTAGAGGTGTCGACAATGTAAGGGCGGACACTCGTCGTGCATCGTGCTGTCCGATGGTAAAAAGATGATGGCGGAATTAAGACATGTAATTTACGCAAATACTCTTCAAATTGCATCCTTAGTTGTATTTCCATTTGATGAACAATCGGTAACAATAGCTCAGGTTTCTGCATCTCTGACACAATTCACGTTACTGGTTTTATTAATTTTGTTTCACCGTATGCTGTTTGTGTAGCCAAAATCTGCTTCGAAAAAATTATATCAGTAGGTACGTCATGTTTATTTAAAAATAAGCGTTCCTTTATCGATTGCTTCATGTCAGTCAAATTGATACCTAACGCTTCGGAGATATACAAATACTAACGGATCAGTAAAAGAGAGAGATTTATGGAATGGAGACGAGATCCCACGGATTTCACAATCCCCCGCCCACTGTTTTATGCATGACCACACATTTGTCTACACCAAACTCCATCCTGATGGCATTCTGGGAAGTTATAGTAAGTCACCTTCAGTATCTCCATCAGCTGCATATTATTAGGGCATAAAGTCTGAAATTATGCATGTAAAGGAGCTGAAATACAATGCGACTACCTCTCCTCAACCGAAATCCTGCTAAATTCTCTAAGGTTAAGTCTCACATTGGATTCAAATCAGTACAAATCACTGAACAGAAGAATGTGTATGATTCCTGTGTTCTGTGGTAGGTACAAATCTACACTAATAATAATATCATAAAGAGGTAAAGTTTGTTACCTTCCTTCAAAGTATTGGTCCGATTGCGAAAATTTTTTCACCGATAGAAAGCTGCTTTATTCCTGATTGACATACGCTATTTAATGTATGCGGGCGAAGCCGCGGGCAAAAGCTAATATTGATATAAAGGGTATCACTTCATTGAAATATAATTACTCGAGTTCAGTAGCTTCTGTTTCTACGAATGAAAAATCTGAGATACGCAGAATTACTCTGTGAAGCAAATGAAGCTCAGATTCAAATTTCCAAGGAAATATGCCAATGGAGCTGATGCTTGCAGGATTCTAGTATACGTAAGAAGCCTTCTCAACATCCAATAACAAGTAATGGAGTATCATGAACCATATTAGTTCATCACCACTGCTCTTAAAATGGTGAAGGAAAACTTCGTGAGGAAACTGTCATATCTCAGAACCAAAAAATTTGAAAACACGTGACATCCACCAGCTCACACTGAGCCCTTGTGGTGGATTATAGCCCATTCCCTCTCCTAAAGAGGAGGCCTGAGTACCAGCAGTGGGAACATTATAAGGCTGATTATTGCTAAAAACTTCTTCTTCTTCTTCTTCCTGCCCTTGTCCCGTTTTATTTGGGGTCGGCGCAACACGATTTTTTCTTCCATTCTGTCCTGTCACTCGTCACGCTATCACTAACTCCCTTTTCTTTCATATCATTTCTCACACAATCCATCCATCTTTTCTTTGGCCTCCCTCTCCCTCTCCATCCATCTTCTTCTTCTTCTTCCTCCCCTTATCCCATATTACTTGGGGTCGGCGCAACACGTTTTCTGTCACCCGTCAAACTATCACTAACTCACCTTTCTTTCATATCACTTCCCACACAGTCTATCCATCTTTTTTTCGGCCTTCCTATTATTGCCAAAAACTGATCACTGGAAAACATTCCTGAAGAAACCGGTACGTCCTAGAAACAAAAATTCGAAGACATGAGACATTCACCAATCCGCACTGGGCCCGCCTAGTAGATTACAGCCCAGTCCTTCTCTTAGAGAGGAGGCTTGAGTATCAGCAGTGGTAATATTTTAAGGCTGATTACGCTATGCTACGCTTGTATATGTCCATATTTCAAGTAAATTCCCCCTTGTATATGGTCGTTTAAAACTAGGCTTATTGCAGTCCACAGTTGGACGGTGGCCAAACTGTAGTTATGTTGGTCAACATGATTTATGAACCGTTCAACCAGCCCATTTGCGCCGATGTCATCGTTACTTTACTTGTCAACACAGTGCAATGACTATCAAGATTGATGATTCACTAAGGGGTTTTTTTAAGGTGGAAAATCACCCAATGACTTCTCTCGCTCTAGGATGGAAAGTGAGAGCGTGTCAGACTTTTACTGACTAAAACCACACATATGTTTCTTCTTTGCCCCTTGCGTTCCAGGGCCACGGATTTTCCTTTTGGAAGTAAACCCATGAGCCCATTAGACTCGGCTTTTACGGATTTGCTGACCTCTCTTTGTGGTACAGGCCGTCGGCAACTCGAGCTCGGTCCGGACGGTTACCGAACGGCCAGACGGCGAGCTATCCATTGCTTGTCTTCCACAAGCCCACGCCTACGGTGATTAAGAATCGAGGTCGGGGACCAGATGGTTAGTGCGTGAGGGGGTCCGTTCCCTCATGCGTCCGTCCGACTCCTTCGCTAGTATTACTGCGTCGCAGAAGGAGGCGGCCGCCTGCCATTCCTCCTCCTTCCGAGCCATGGTCTGAACCAGGGTCCAGATCACTAGGAAGCTATGCGTTTACGCAACTAGGTACCATGTACGTTTGCTTACAATTATTTTCTGAATGATAGGCACAACCAAAACGTGCTTTCGTTGAGCATCATCTGCTAGAGATTCCGAGCATAGAAGCATACAAGGAAAGATGAGAGAGGATATTGGGCTACCGGCTCGAAATTTTATGATCGACAGATCCCACCCCCCGAAAAATAACGCTAGATGCACCAATGGTTGCGATACCTCCTTATTAGAACTTCTCAATAGTATTACAATTTTGAACGTACCGATTGTTAAGTTGTTTTATATTGTATATTTTAATTCATTAAACCCCAAGCGATCGCCGGCATTCGCTACCTTTCTATCGTGTCTGTAGGGACACATCGTATGACATCCCAATATGATCGCGTGAAGTATGCAAAAGGTATGAGGTATGCATGTGAATAGCGACGGCAGCGCTCCGTCAAAAAAGTTCAGCAGTCGTGAAAATACGGTCCTACCAGAACTACGTCTTTTCATTTAATCGCACAATACATTATACATAACCCTAAAGTTGTGACGCGACTTGAAATGTCTCTAATTACGGCATTTGAAAGGTTAAACCTCAACGACTAAACAAATTTTAAGCTAAAATTTGTGACTAAACTGTAACCAGGATTAAGAGACTAAACTTTTTATTCTAGTAGTAGGTATGTGCCTTATTTTTTACACATTTTAACACCTTTTAACGTGGGTGAAGCCGCTTACAAAAACGAGGGCCTAAATAAATGGCTTAGTCGCAAAACTTTTATTTCGCAAAGTGTGTACAGGGTCGTAAAATGTATCCTTTTTTTTCCAGAATATCTCTTTCTCAAGATGTATTAACTAGTATTAAGTACCTTTTTCAAAAACAATGAAACGTGCCAAAATTTCGTAATTTTTCGAACACCATGGGGGTAGGACAGGATTTTCAGGATTGGAAACTTGGGTATCAACTACTCTCAAGGAACCTAACAACATATAAAAAAAATGTAAGTTACATGTGCGTTTGCGATGTTTGTCATTTTTTGTGTCAATTTGACTGGCCTATAGTAACTTAGAATAAAATTAAATCAGGCTTAAAAAAGGTTGTTTTTCCAATTTCTTATTAATTTATCATTATTTTTAATTGAGAAATAGTCATTCTGTGAAAGCGAAATTATGAATTAGAGACATTTGACAAAGAGATGTTTTGCAATATAACTAAATATACATCTATAATATAAAAATGAATCGCAAAATGTGTTGGTAAGCGCATAACTCAACAACGCCTGAACCGATTTCGCTAATTTTTTTTTTGTTGTGTTCGTTATTATGAGGAGAAGGTTCTTATGAAAAAAAAATGAAAATTAGGGTAGTGTAGGGTAGAGTAGGGTAGTGTAGGGTAGAGTAAGGTAGAGGAGGGTAGAGTAGGGTAGAGTAGAGTAGGGTAGGATAGAGTAGGGTAGAGTAGGATAGAGTAGGGTAGAGTAGGGTAGAGTACGGTAGAGTAGGGTAGAGTAGGGTAGAGTAAGGTAGAGGAGGGTAGAGTAGGGTAAAGTAGAGTAGGGTAGGGTAGGGTAGAGTAGGGTAGAGTAGGGTAGAGTAGAGTAGAGTAGGGTAGGGTAGGGTAGAGTAGGGTAAAGTAGGGTAGAGTAGGGTATAGTAGGCTAAAGTAGGGAAGAGCGGGAGCGAAGCCGCGCGGGCAAAAGCTAGTATAATATATAATCCTTCGCAGTGAAACTTCGTACGTATCTGAAGGAACCTTTGGTGGTATGCGGAACAGAGAGTAAAGTCCCACATGCCTCCATTGAAAAGGGAGGATCCTCCGACCAGACTGGTGTTATAGTCTGGTGGGCAACTGCCCGATAGATGATTTCAGGCTGTCGTATATCTTCAAATCGCGCGGAGAATTGTGATTGCGCGATGCAGGATTTCGTACTTTCTTCGTAGTTCTTATGTGGCGCCATAGATGTCGCTACAAACCCACCAATCACATTAATATTACAAAGGCATAAGTTTGTATCTATGTGTGTAAGTATTTGTTACTCTTTCACGTTCAATCGGCTGAACGTATTTGGATGAAATTTGGCACACTGGTTGACCATATCCTGGAATAGCTCATAGAATAGCATATTTATTCTGAGAGTATGTTCCCTTGTGATATTTTCATACTTTCACGTGAAACCGTAAGCAGAGGCAAATTATTTTATGTATAAATACTGATAGATAGATATATTCTTATTGTATACCAAAAATAAAAACACTGTCTGATACTGACTACGTTGAGGGCAAAGTTTTAATACTAGACTAAAAACGGTATAGAAGTTAATATTAAAACCATGACCTCCCAATCGATACTGATTTAAGACTATTAGGAGTTTAAACCTCGCTCCAGCAAACCTCAAGCCAGATTATGTTAGATTTATACAAAACCGATAATTCTGTTGCGCCAGCGGAATCCCAAAGTTGAGAGCAAAAGGATGGAACTTAGAGCAAGTAACGAGGAAGCCTTTGAACTGACTACGCCAAGTAAATAATGCATAACTTGCTCGGAAATGTTTCGGATTGTATGAAGATATTTCCCTTTTTGGTATATTTAAAGTTAGTCTGTTTTTTTGTTTATCTTTTCAAAGATTTTAGGTTTCTGAGTGGACGAAAGGGTGGAGATATTAATACTTTATTTACATTTGAAGATCTTTTTAAAGGTTCTGTCTGATTAGTCTTGTTTGTTTTTCTTGAAATTTGCTTTTCTTCATTACAAGTTGAATATCTGACGAGATTTCTCGTCTGTTGCAATGACACCCATTCATATACATTCATGTACAGTAAGGCCGCAAAAGTCCATAGGAACGCTAATGATTACATTGCTACGAACCGAGCGAGCGCGATATTTCCGTGCGTATGTGTGCGCATGTATGAGTATCCACATTCCACAGATAACACACACTAAGGAACTGTCGTCGCACTGAGCTATATGGTAGCATTGATAAAATTCGTGCAAATTCGTCATGTGCTGGTAGCCGTGTGAACTAAGTGTTGGATTCGCAAATCACGTAACCCGAGTTCAAATCATGGTCGGTCCGTTGCAGTTATTTCTTACTTTGAAAATTCCCAATCTATATTGATTTAATTGTTTTTTTATATTTCTATGAAAAATACTATTGCATTTTTTGCACTAAATAGTTGCAAATTACGAATGTGATCTATTAACCACAAGAAGAATCACATTCGTAATTTGCAATTATTTAGTTGTTACATCTTTTCGATGTTATAAGGTGGAAATAAAAAGACGTGTTTAATAAAAATGTTTATTCTTTATATTTACAAATTAAACATTTATGAGAATTGTGACGTCGAATTGTTACCTAGACAAAAAGTTATCTTGTAACCGTTATCTATGTTACGCCTAAGATTGTTTGTTGGAAGTATACCCACTTAGACCATTCATAATATGAATAACGTAACAATGAACGGATATTCAAATTTTAATAAAATAAAATATAGGTAATTGTTTATATCCAGTTATTTATTGAAAAGTGATATATGATTTGGACTTTGTAAACATTTTATTTTTGTGTAACGTCACAATGAATGTATTGAGGTCATAGCTTAATTGTTCATTTTCTTGACGAAAAGAAGATTGAAACCAAACCTCAATTTCTGTTAAAAGAACTTTAGTTCTCACAAGATAATCGTCAATTAGATGAGAAAAATAAATTGAACTATAGTATTATGTTAAAACAGTGCGGGTAGAAGAATAAAAAACGAAATAGACTCATGATTATTGTCAACAAAATTGATAGCGAGTTCACTGCATTCTTAAGATGAGGCGATGGCACAAGTTAAAAGATATAGCTGTTTTAAACGAAAGTAAACACAATATAATACAGTGTTTGTTAACGAATAATCACAGATATGTTAAAATAAAATGGTAGGCCATTTAGTTTAGTTAACATTAAATATTTAGTGCGAAACGTAATCGTTCTTGTTTGTGCCTCTCTGTCAAGTACGGCTTTTTAGCAGGTTTTCTGTGATGCACGCCTTCAGCGTGAAGTGCACGGCGAACAGTATCCATCGAGGTGTCATATAATTCCGCAAAATGTCTCGTTGGTGCGAAACCATTCGTTTCGTATACGTCCACCATATGTCGTCGCTGCGCCTCGCTAATAAGCTTCGATCTCCCACTTCTCTTTCGACTAGCAAGGCTACCTTCTTCCTCATATCTTTTTAGCCAAAGATTTACAGTATTTTTCTAAAATAAAAAAAAATATATATATTAGGCAGCTATACCTACTTCACTTCATTTTCATTATATAAAATGTTAATAATCATAATTATTGAATATAATTTTAAAATAAAACTGCATTTATTAATCCAATAACCAATCCAATAAACCCAACGATTTACGTATTTCTCTTTTAAACCTCATAAAGATACGATGAATGGATTCATAAATGGCATACTTTTTAATTAGAAGATTAATTTGTAATAAAGTTACAATTCATTAATAGCTATTATACTCACATTCAGTCCGGTTTCTTCAGATATTTGTGTTTTATTAAGACCACTTTTATGCAGCCCAATGATAGTCGCCCTCACTTCAATACTAATATTAGCCTGCATTTTGCGAATATTACAATACTGTCAACCTCACGTCACTAACCAACAACTACAACCAAACGACAGTTCATTTCGGTTAAGTTAAAACTCGTGTCTACCTCGCAGAAATCTAATTCTTTATTTAGTTTTTTTTGTGATCTACCTTTCTAACTCTAAGAAATGTGTGAACAAGTTAAAGAATAATTTAATATATGTAATGCAAATACATAACTTCCAATCGGGTAAGAACTTACAAAAAGTCAATAATTGCGTGGGATTTGAACTTGCGGCACGCTGATTTGCGCTTCAATCTGTGTGCCTATACCACTGGGCCATCTTGACTTATGATAAGTTGATGAAATTGTGAATTTCAATCATTTGTTGGCGAAACTTGAAAATAAAAGGTCGTAAGTCAAACTAAACGTCAAACGAATATGTTTTAAGAATTCTTATGGACTTTTGCAAGTGATAGTACCTACCTAATCTTTAATCCTCTGATTGATCTCTTTAAGAAACAAAACCTAATTCCGCCTAGCCCGTTCCATCATCGGCCCATCAGGCGTACGGCGATGCGCCACCGGTACATGGTAGACATCCCACCTATACGCACAAAACGCTTTCGGAACACATTCATCGTGCGTGCAGCTAAGGAGTGGAATTCATTGCTGGTGTCTGTGTTTCCTGATGGCTATAACCCGGGAATCTTTAAGGCAAGAGTGAATAGATTACTTCTAGGTAAGCGCGATCCATCGTCGACCGCATCGTCGCTTTCCATCAGGTGAGATAGCGGTCAAGCGCGAATCTATCAACAATAAAAAAAATCATAACATTCTTACTTACCGCTTTAACTCTTTGAATGTCGTAATTAGAGACACAATAGAAAGACAATTACCTTATGTCGGACTGTGTAACTTAAGACATTCGAAAGGTTAATTAACAAAATTTCAGGCCTGAAGCCGTAGTGACTTGGGCTGCACCTACGTTGCTGCTGTATCAAAGAGAAAATACACTTTTTTTTAGTTGGGAAGTCAACCAAAGATTTTTGCAGCTCTAGGATGAATAAAACCCACTCCTGAGACAATGTTCCTTTCTTCTTTCCTTTCGTAACCAAGATCTATGTAACCAATAATATGTTTTAAAAAGAGTATCCATGGAGTTTCTTGCACGTTCTTCTCCATAGAGATCTTCGCTTTGGAACGTGCAATTTAGCTTCACTTTTCTTGGACTGACCGACATTTGACTATTCAAAAGTGCCTGCAAATGGTCTATTTGAAATAAATGTTTTTGACTTTGACTTTGACTTGACCTTCTTTACCTGGCGTTCCTGGATTCGGGGTTCCCCTTATGATTTTGCTGACATCTCTATAAAGCGCGCCTGAAACATTACGCGCCGTCGACGACTCGTGATCCAGACGGTTTCCAGACGGCCGGAACGCGAACTACCCATTGCTTGTCGACCACAAGCCTGTACTTATGGCTGCTAAATTGGTTGGGGCGTGAGGAAGTTCGTTCCCTCACGCGTGCAGACGCCTCCTTCGCTATCACTACTGCTTCATAAAAAGAGGCGATCGCCTGCCATTTTTCCTCGCTCTAGACCATGACCAGTAATAGGACCTGGCGCGAGAGCTCGTTGCTGCCGATCGCCCCTAAAGATATATATTATAATTGACTGGTCTGTTGGTCTAGTTGTTAGTGGCCGTGTCTGCTATATGCCGGAGGTCGCGGGTTCTATTCCCACTCAGGACATTTTTTTATATGATGAGCATGATCATTTGTTCTGTGTCTGGGGGTAATTTATGTATAATATGTATGTATTTAGAAATATAGAGTATATTTATAAATTTTCTAGTACTCATGACAGGCTCGGCTTAGCTTGGGACTAGACGGCGTTGTGTGATAGTTATGGAATATTATAAATATTTTAGATTTTTATCAAGAAGAAAATAAAACTGTGCAACTATTTTATGCAACTCATGTTTCCCAGCTTAGTTCATTACGTAAGAAACGAACTGCATCGCCACTACAAATGAAAACGGACGGAACTGCTACATTCCCACACAGTAACAGTTCCATTTACTGCTCTATATACTATGTAACACCTACGTTATTCTCCTGACCCATTTCTCTTAAGAAATTGCGGGAAATAAGGTGCATTCAGTTTTGAAGGCTTCCTTGAATACAATGTTAGGTACTGTGTGGTGAAGGAATCTTTATGTAACCTTTGTGCGATTTACCACCAACGTCTTTCACAACCCTATTGTTAAATACAATATGTTGTTTTGAAAAGCTGTTCCTACTGTTAAGCGTCCCCCACATTAGGCGTGCGCATTCCTTGGGCGTGTGAGCGACTCGCTCGCTGCACATACGTCACAGCAAACACTCATCATCATCATCATCATCATCAGCCTTTTTAATTCCCACTGCTGGGACTCAGGCCTCCTCTCTAGGAGAGGGAATGGGCCGTAATCCACCACGCGGGCCCAGTGCGATTTGGTGAATGTCACAGCAAACACTGAAGACAATTTTTTTGGAAACAGTAACGGGCGGTGGGGATAACGGGCGAAGAGGTAAGAACGAGACACGAGCGCACCTTGCGCGCCGCATGCACTGTCCCCACACGCCGCAGAACAACAAACCACGCAACTCACACGCCCGATGAGCGCACACGCCTAACGTGTGGTCAGCCTTATGCTACTTTCTACTGTATATACAACTATTCCCACTAATATTATAAAAGCGAAAGAGCCAAGAGAAAAGTGAGAGATGAGAGGGTGACTGGTAATTAGTGACCGATACTTATACACTTTTTAAAAAGAAATTGACTGAATTATTAATTAATAAATGTTATTACTCAATTAGCGAATTTTTGATGGATAATAATTTAAATTAATCTGACATTTTATTACTTATTAAGTATTATTATTATTATTTCATTCTTGTATTGTTGACTTATAATTAATTAATTTCATTTTGACATTTTATATTGATTTGATATTATATAAGCTTGACTGTGTCTTATTTAGCCCAAAGCATATTGTATTAACAGTGTTTTACATGCCTTAGTTAAGGTAGTTAGTATGGATCATAAAACTTGAAAAATACCTATAACCTGTACCTACTTTCTGTGCAAAATGAAATCTATTCTATTCTACACGTACCTAATTGTCCTCAGAATAGAGTAGTGTCCAGGGTCAAAATAATAATAATATATATAATAATATTCCACAACTATCACACAACGCCGTCTAGTCCCAAGCTAAGCAGAGCTTGTGTTATGGGTACTAGACAGCTGATAAACATACTTATATATTTCTAAATACATGCATATTATAGATAAAATGTTTGGGTATATAAACTAAAAATGTTTGATCTTTTTATTCACTAAAAAAACCCGGCAAGTGCGAGTCGGACTCGCACACTGAGGGTTCCGTACAAGCTACAATTCCCGAATGGAGTCTCGAAGATTTTTCCGAATTTCAACTTTTTTTTTGTGACGTAGTTAACAACAAATTTACTTTTACTATTTAAATTGTTTTCAGATTTTTTGCTATACCTGTGCTATAAAACCTTGCTTTTTGCCAAATTTCAGGATTTTGAGTCAACGGGAAGTACCCTAGGAATTTCGATCTTTGAGAGTATCTAAATATAGGTACGTTATTTTCGACATAAACGGCCGTATCTTTTTATTCGTTAACTTAGAAGTTTGATTTTTTCACAGCTTGAAGGGACCGCAGACCTGAGTATATGGTTTTAATTTCAACTCGATACCTCTACGCGTTCTCGATATAAAGGGTCTTGACAGACAGACAGACAGACAGACAGATGAACGGACAACAAAGTGATCGTATAAGGGTTCCGTTTTTTGAGGTACGAAACCCTAAAAACGAATATGATAGGTTAGTATTGCCAGATACTTGCTAGCCGGTTTTTTTTTTTTATTATTTATTGCTAGATGAGTAATTATATCTATATTTGCGTTCGCGGGCCTTCGAGGCACGAGGCCCCTTGGACCGCGAGGCCGTAGGCGGTGGCCCACATCGCCTCTGACAACGGCCACAGTATCATGAATTGTGAAACAATATCTTTAGTACCACATAAAGTACTAGGAGAGCATTAGACAGGAAGAGTATAAGCAACGCTAAACAGATGGTGGCCGGGTCGTTAGCGCCACACAAACACATCGGGTTTATTGTCTAGACTACATTGTTGGCGTGATGTTAACAATCACGGTATTTATAGCCCTCCATGCGGTTCTTGGCGAAAATAAGCATCCTGTCGAGATACATCAGATCTGGCCAGTCTTGTTATTATCGCCTTCTCTATTCTAGATGATGTAGACAAGAACTAATTGGTTTTAAAAACTGGTTATAAGTTATTACTTATAACCAGTTTTTAAAACCAATTAGTTAGTACCATTTTACGGCAAATAGTCTTTATTTAAAAACTAGTTAAAACGTGACCACTTTGCTGGGCGTCAAATATTTTTAGGTATCTACACTAATATAATAAAAAGGTAAAACTTGTTGTTTTTTTTTATGGTGGGAAAAAATCATGCATTGACATCCCCCGCCCTTGGGCGGAGCGGGAGATAGTGTCAGACTCTTACTGACTAAAAGACCCACCCCGTTCCTTCTAGCCTTCATACCGGGGCTCGAGCGCCCTTTCGGATAACCCTGGCCCCAGTAGGCTTCGACCCGGCTGGGTCCCTGCTGTTGCTGACAACTCCTTGAGGCGCGCGGGAACAGTGCGCGCCGTCGACGACTTGGGCTTGGTCCGGACAGTTACCGGACGGCCGGACAGTGAGCTACCCATTGCTCACTGTCCGCAAGCCCGCGCCTACGTTGGCCGGAAATCGGGATCAGAATCCCGGCGGCGGCGGCGGCGATAATGCCGTTGCCTGATGCGTTCGGCCTCCTCCTTTGCGAGCATTACTGCTTCGCAGAAGTCGACGACCGCCTGCCACTCCTCCTCGCTCCGGACCATGGCCTCAACCAAGGCCCGGCGCGAGAGGTCTCCGCCGCCGATCGCCCCCACGAGGGCACGGCGATGCTCCGCCCAAGCAGGGCACACCTCGGCTGTGTGCTCCACCGTGTCCTCCGGGCGTTCCGCACAGTGACGACACCCGGGGGTCACTTCCGCATGAATCCGGTGCAGGAAACTCCCGAACGAACCATGTCCGATGAGGACCTGCGTCATGCGGAAGGTAAGGACGCCGTGAGGTCTTTCCAGCCACGCCTCAAAGAGGGGACTTAAAATCTTGTTTTTGTGTTGGTAATCTCTAAAAGTACTGGTCGGATTGCTAAATTTTTTTCACCGATGGAAAGCTGCTTTATTCCCAAGTGACATAGGCTATATTTTATGTAAGCGGGCGAAACCGCCGGCAAAAGCTAGTTTGTTATAAAATTGTAACTAAAAATATTATTAATCACAATCAAATATAGTCTGTGTCACTTAGAAATAATGTAGCTTTGTATTGGTGAAAGAATTTTCAAAAGTTAGGCAGTTCCAGCGATCTATCATCATCATTAATTCTGGCGAAAGACATCCACTGCTGCAAATAGACCTCCCTAAGAGTCGCCAAAACTTAAACGGTCTTGTGTGTGTTGCATCCTTTAGATTCCCGCGACCTTTGCCATGTCATCGGTCCACCCTGGAGACCTTCCAACGTTGTATCATCCGGTGCATGGTTGCCACTCAAGAACCTTTCGACCCTATCAGCTATATGTTCTAATCAAGTTTAGATAGTATTTAGTTTTTAGTCACTTTGAGTTACCTACTTACTTTTTTTTTTGGTGGCTAAAAATCATCCAAATGACCCGCCCTTGGGCGGAGCGGGAGATAGTGACTCTTACTGACTAAAAAAACCACCCCGTTCCTTCTCACCTTTCATATCGGAGCCGAGCCTCCCTTTCGGAGCTAAACCCTGGCCCAAGTAGGCTTCGACCCAGCTTGGCCCCTGCTGTGAGTCACCTACTTTGAGTTCCGTAGGAATACGGATGTGACATATTCCATTCGCAGCTTCTTCATGTGAACCATTATTTTTGCAACCCAATACTGAGTCGCAAATTAAATAAACACGTATATTTTTAAATACAAACCAAAAGTGGCAAAATGTCTGACTTTCATTAACAAGTGAACAGTGCGAATTTATCGGCCATTTCAATAAAACGAGAGGTCTATTTCCGAAACTTTTGCCTTAATTCACAGAAAACAGCCATTTCCATTGAAACAGTCTGAAATGTATTGCTCCCTTGTTTGTGTATTAAGTAAGTACCTACTGTAGGGTTTGCAGAAAAGCTGAAACATTCCAGTGTTTAAGTTCAAAGTTTTGTTGAAGTCGTAATTATTAGAAAAGTCTGTATTTTAGAGGGTTTGATGGCGATTTACAATATAATGTCCGAAATTAATATAATATTTCACAACTTTCTCACAACGGCATCTAGTTCCAGACTAAGGGTAAGGCAAAACGAGCGTAATTTTGTGAGTCGTGAGTCGCAGAATTTCGGTCGCGTAATTTCTACTGCGGCAGACAACTCATTTTGCGTCGCCGTGTGAATGAAACAGGACTTTTTTAGGAAACCGAATGCAGCAGAAATTACGCGACCGGAAATTCTGCGACTCACGACTCACAATATCACGCTCGTTTGGCCTCACCCTAAGCAGAACTTGTGCTCTAAGTACTAGACAACTGATAAACACACTTATATATTTCTAAATACATACAATATACATGTTGTAGACAAATTACACCCAGATACAGAACAAATGATCGTGCTCATCACACAAACATTGTCTAAAAAGTGTGACGTTGTTGTAACACAGGGTGGGAAGGGTGGTTGTCCCAAGTTTTGTGATGTCACTTTTTTTTTTGTAAAAAGATGAATCTCACAAATGTAAACCAGCTGTGACAAGACCGAGAGAGCGGGGTTTAAAAAAATATATAAAATTGCTATAACTTTTTTAATGGATGGCTCTATGTGTAGAGTTGTTTTCTTAAATGACAATGTTTCTGAATTTAGATATCTTTTCCACAAAAATATTATGAACGAAGGGCGAATCTCATTGTCGTCTTGCTTGTCAATTCTTTTACATTACTAGCTGACCCGGCGAACTTCGTACCGCCTAACAGTCCATAATAGTAATACTAATAATATAATAAATATAGACCAACTAGCGTCCGTAGCCTGGCTACGCGTCGGTGACCTCTTTGGGGAAACCGAAGGTTTTGTCTGTGCAATTATGGATGAAGTTATCATGACGAATAACTACCGGAGATTTATTGTGAAGGACGGCACGGTTGACATCTGTCGGGCATGTCACCGACCTGGTGAATCAATCCGCCACATTATCTCTGGTTGTTTTCGTCTAGCTAACGGGGAATACTTGCATAGACACAACCTTGTAGCCAGGATTATCCATCAGCAACTTGCTCTGAAGTACTCTCTTGTGGAATCGGAGGTGCCATACTACAGGTATGTGCCCGACCCAGTTCTCGATAGTGGCGATATCATGTTGTACTGGGATCGGTCCATCATCACTGACAGGACTATTGTAGCCAATAAGCCTGATATAGTGGTGGTGGACCGAAGGGAGAGGCGTGCAATGATTGTTGACATAACCGTTCCGCATGACGAGAACCTCGTGAAAGCCGAGAAAGATAAACAAATCAAGTATATTGACTTGGCTCGCGAGGTTGTCGACATGTGGGAAGTGGATTCAGCTATTATTGTACCGATAGTCGTTTCAGCCAATGGCTTAATAGCCAAGAGCCTCGACCAACATCTTAGGAGGCTCTCGTTAGGCGACTGGATCAAGGGCTTGATTCAGAAAGCGGTACTCTTGGACACGGCTCGTATAGTCAGGAGGTTCCTTTCTCTGGAGCCCTGACCGCCGGTAGCTTGGACCCTGTTCTCGATACCGGTGGGACACTATTTTTTATATTTTTAAATTATTATTTTTTAAGAAATATTTAATAATGTATTTAATATTTTACATAAATATAAAGAGATAATATTCCACAACTATTACACAACATCTAGACCCAAGCTAAGCAGAGCTTGTGTTATGGGTACTAGACAACTGATAAACATACTTATATATTCCTAAATACATACATATTGTAGATAAATTACACCCAGACAGAGAACAAATGATCATGCTCATCACATAAACATTTGTCCTGGGTGGGAATCGAACCCACGACCTCGCATAGCAGTCAGGGTCACTAACCACTAGACCAACAGGCCAGTCAATGAATGCCGTATGTATTTCTTTAAAGTGACTGGTAATTAGTGACCTATACTTAAACACGTCATTGTAGTTGTATTTTGTATTGCAAATGGCAAAACTATCGACAACAAAAGTAGATAATAGGAACGTAAAGTAATTCCAGCAGCTGCCCCCCCCCCCAGAGCCCTCCCCTGGATACGCCCATGAATAAGTAAAAACAAAAGTTTCTTTGGGAAAGTGGTTTGTATTTTAAATCAAGTTAAAGACCATTTTCTTTCTCTCTAACGCTATCCTGGTGCTATTTAATTCAATTTCTTTCACCATCCCTACTTTATTTTGATTTTATTTTTCTTTATGGTTTTTTCCCCCTTTATTCAATGAAATTGTGTAAGTATAATATAATATTTATACACAGAAATATAAATATATATATATATATATATATTATTTCAAAGATATATTATTAGCAATACACCGCAGACTACCCCTGTGTTATTTTATTCGTTTCAATCCATCCTAAGGATTGGCCCCTTGGATCGGTATGTCTTCTTGTAAAAGGTTTTAAAATAGTTGTCTGGCGAACTTATATAAAAATCAAGCATGAGAATTTACGTGAAGTTATGTCATTATCTTGGGAGCTTTAAAGCGTCTGTAAAGCAATACGGCCCACGGAATGTGTCTGGGAGTATTGGCGACTTGATTTTAAAGATATTGCCTACAAAATACGTAAAAATCAGCTTTGAGAATTTACGTGAGGTAAGTAATGATTTTATGTACTTACCTTGATTACCTGATACCTGAAAATTGGCCGTCTAAGCAAGCTAGCAGATAGGCATGCGTTCTTAGTACATACTAATAGTACTCAATCGTCCACATTTCGTTTGTGAGAAAATACGTGACGTCTGGCGGGCCTGGGATCTTACTCTATTTTACTTTTGGTGTACAATAAAGTTTATTCTATTCTATTCTATTCATTATGAAGGCGTGCTTTGGCTAGAAGCACTATACAAAAGCGGGCTTGCGTTCGGCGAGCAATGGGTAGCTCGCTGTCCGACCGTCCGGTAACTGCCGGACAGTTACCGAGCCCAAGTCGTCGACGGCGCGCACTGTTCCCGCGCGCCTCAAGGTTGTCACCAACAGCAGGGGCCCAGTTGGGTCGAAGCCTACTGGGGCCAGGGTTAGTTTCGAAAGAGTAGCTCAGCCCCGGTATGAAGGCACGAAGGAATGGGGTGGGTTTTTAGTCAGTAAGAGTATGACACTATCTCCCGCTCCACCCAAGAGCGGGGGATGTCATTAGATGATTTTGCCACCTTAGAAAAAAGCACTATACAAGAAAACCTTAATGTTTAGTAGCTGCCTAACTTACGTAATTTTCTCCTTTTTTTAAACAAAAAATGTCCGTAAAAAGTTTCACTAAGTGATATTCCGTCAAACGACTTGTTTTTAGACAGTCAAGAAGACTTTAATAAAGATTACAAAGTCCTTTAACAAAATGTCGTTCGTCAAGTCAATCTTTTTTATCGTTATTGACTTTATAGGCTGTTAAATTGTGTAAATTCTGTACGATTTTGAACTCTGTTCAAGAGATTTAAAGTTAAATATCGCTTGTTCTACAAACAATCTGCTGATAAGCAAAAGTTCTAAATTTCGAGTCTTATTTTAGTTTCTGAAATATTTGATGTTGTTTTATAACGTAGACTTGCTCTGAGCTAATACTTACCTACTTAGGTATGCTGAGTGAATTAAAAATTTTAGCTAAGATTATCAAGGAACAGAAAGTGTTAAAAAAACTAATTATTTGTCCGCCATATTGGATTTAGTGTCACGTAGCTTTAAGTTCTTCTCAATAAAATTTTGTAATCTTTATTCAAAAAAGGAAACACTGACTGACTGACATATCAACACACAGTCGAAACTACTGGGTCTAGGTGCGTGAAATTTTGCACAAGGGTTGTTTTTATGACGTAGGCAGAATAAAGAACACCAGGGACTCAAACTGTAACCGTAATAATGTGTTTTAACACTGTTTTTTTAAAACAGTTTTAACAGAAAAACACTTTTAAATGTAACAGATACAATAATGTTACCGAATGAAACTGTAACCTTTTATATGTGTTAAGAAGTGCTACCGAATCAAACTGTAACCTGTTATAAGTGTTAATAAGTGTTAATATGTGTAACTGAAATAATTGCAGAGTACCATAAATAAGTAAATTGTAACTTTGGCAACGCTGCGTTTACCTGTTACACTTATTAACACTGTTAACACTTTTATATCTGTTACAGATATGTTACGGTTACACTTTTTTAAGTGTTTTGGGTTAACACATTGAAAACACATACAAGTGTTACATTTTTGATTCTGTTACACATTCAACATGTAACACTTATAATTCTGTAACCTTTATGAAGGTGTTTTTAAGTCCCTGAAGAACACTAAGAAAGAGCACTAGGAGAGGATTGTACAAAATTCACCCCCTAAGGGGGATGAAACCGAGGTCCAAATTTTGGATGGAGAAACCTCCCTAATTTTACGCGGGCGAAGTCGCTGGCGGAAGCTATAGTTGATAATAAAGGGTATCAATTAAAAAAGATTAAAAGTAGAACTACACTGCTCACACGTGTGTCACACACGCCGATCTGGGCGCGTAGGTCTCCATACATGTTATATGGAAACTAGACTTGTAGAGCTACACTAGATACACGCCACACGACGGCGTTCTACGTACAAATCAGGCGTGTAGCAATCTAATGTAGTTCTATCTTTATTGAGAAGAATTCTGGGTAAATCATTCTGTCTATTGGTGAAATAAAAACCGCATAAAAAATCGATCAAGTTTTTGAG
Organism: Mythimna ferrago; assembly: GCA_910589285.2. Lineage (NCBI taxonomy): Eukaryota > Metazoa > Arthropoda > Insecta > Lepidoptera > Noctuidae > Mythimna > Mythimna ferrago. The sequence continues at coordinate 25,393,570 of OU342677.1, read as the reverse complement.
TTCGTCGAGAAAGACAGACGCGGTAGCCAATTTGTAAGGCAAGTTTATTATTTATTTATTTATCTGTTATAAACTAGTACTTGACTGCGATCCCGCCTGATGGTAAGCAGTGATGCAATCGTTGATGGTGAGGCGCACTAGTTTAGAGCCTATTCACTCTAGCCTTGAAGACACCCAAATTATAATCGGACGGGAAGACCGCAGCAGGCAGACTATTCCAGTCCTTCGAAGTACGCGGTATAAATGACGAGGCGAAACGCTTAGTCCGGACCGTAGATGTTTCAACAACGTAAGGGTGGATACTCGCCGTGCGTCGGTTTGTCCGATGATAGAAATGAGATGGCGGAATCAAGTCATGCAATTCCTGCGCACACTCTCTAAAATGCAATCTGTAAAACACCGAAAGGCTGGCTACCCTACGCCTGTGCTCAAGGCTTTGAAGATTGGACTTAACCAAATCTGGATCACCAATCAGCCTCTTCGCACGCCTTTCCACCGAGTCCAAAGCTGCCAGGTGGCACTTTGCAGCACCAGCCCATATGTGTAAGTGTAAGTGTAAGTTGAAAGGATGAGGAAGGTCAAATTGTAGATATTTAATTTAACATGGCTTTCCATGAAACATCCCATGGGGTACTGTTCGCAAAAAACATCCAAAATCAAATAGTTTGAGGCACTTCGAGGCAACTCCCAAAGAAAGTTAAAACAATATTTTTTCCTCAAACATGTTCTTTTTATATTATTATTGAAGGACTTTCCCAGAGGAATATAAATCTGAAGTTCTTCATCGTAACAGGTTCCTTATTGTTTTTCAATAAATAGGTCATGTTACTTGTTAAAGGCCATACAGATATTTTTAGTAAAACTTCTGTAATGCTTCCATCATGGATGGGATGATGAATGATCATCCCTCTTTGAGGCGTGGCTTGAAAGACCTCACGGCGTCCTTACCTTCCGCATAACGCAGGTCCTCACCGGACATGGATTAAAGCGGAAGTGACGCCCGGGAGTCGCCACTGTGGACACGCCCGGAGGACACGGTTGAGCACACAGTCGAGGTGTGCCCTGCTTGGGCGGAGCATCGCCGTGCCCTCGTGGGGGCGATCGGCGGCGGAGACCACTCGCGCCTGGCCTTGGTTGAGGCCATGGTCCGGAGCGAGGAGGAGTGGCAGGCGGTCGCCGACTTCTGCGAAGCAGTAATGCTCGCAAAGGAGGAGGCCGACCGCATCAGGCAACGGCGCTCTCGCCCCCGCCGGGATTCCGATCCCGATTTCCAGCCACCGTAAGGCTTGCAGACAGTGAGCAATGGGTAGCTCGCTGTCCGACCGTCCAGTAACTGTCCGGACCAAGCCCAAGTCTTCGACGGCGCGCACTGTTCCCGCGCGGCTCAAGGAGTTGTCAGCAACAGCAGGGGCCCAGCCGGATCGAAGCCTACTGGGGCCAGGGTTATCCGAAAGGGAACTCGAGCCCCGGTATGAAGGCTTGAAGGAACGGGGTGGGTTTTTTAGTCAGTAAGAATCTGACACTATCTCTCGATCCGCCCAAGAGCGGGAGTTGTCATTGGATGATTTTCCCCACCAAAAAAAAAAAAATCATCATTCATCATTATTTCAGCTGAAAGACGTCTACTGTTGGACAGGACATAGGTTTCCCCTAAGTGCTTCTCATATCCGCCGGATTCTCGTGACAGTCACTAGGTCATCAGTCCATCTGGGAGGCCTTCCAACGCTGCATCTTCCGTTACGTGGTCGCTACTCCAGAACCTTTCGTCCATCTGTTTTGTTAGCAATGTACTTTGTCCAGTGCCTCTTAAGCTTGGTGATTCTTCGAGCTATGTCGTTATGATTTTAATACTTACTCGTATAATATTATTTTTGTTTTTCTTTGGAAAATGTAATTGTGAATTTTGTAATGTATTTTGTATAGTTGTAATTCGTTTTACTGTATCCTTACAGGGTGCATGTATGAAACTTTTAATTTTTATTTCAACATGTTTGCAATCAACTGATTTGATTGATTGATTAAATTGATACCAAAGACAACAACTTAAACAATTTACACGATTTTCATTTCACGGCGCACTTATCGCTATCGCCGCCATGTTAATAACTGAGCCTGAAATCAATTTATTATAAATGCAGTGTCCATTACGGCTTACAGACCAGTTTTTAATTGACTACGGTCATTATTAATTAATTAATTCATACATAATGGGTTTACGGTATCTGCTAGGTGATAAATATAAAAGTTAGCATGAATATTTTTCTCATAAGTATTTTTTTAAGGTTCTGTAGTGGCGACCGCGTACTGGAAGACGCAGCTTTGGAAGGCCTCCTACAAGGTGGACCGATGACCTGGTGAAGGTTACGGGAAACCGATGGATGCGAGACGCACAGGAACGTTCGTTGTGGCGACGCTGGGGGGAGGCTTATGTCTATGTCCAACAGTGGACGTATATTGGCTGAAATGATGATGATGATGATTTTTTTCGACTGGAAATTATTTTCGGCATAAGAATTTAGAGAGAAGCAAAGTATGAATTCAGGAGTCGGTAAAAATGTGTTTACTCCCGGTTTCCGAATCGAGAGTGTGAAGCTGAGAACTCAAACTTGCTTGTCTTTTAAATTTCCACTTTCATAGACGCGCAAGAAACTCCATATTCACTCTTTTAAATAAATAAATGGGCGTATCTGTTTTTCGTTAACTTAGAAGTTCGATTTTTTCACAACTTCAAGGGATTGCAGACTTGAGTATGTGGTTTTAATTTCAACTCGTTAGCTCCACGCGTTCCCGAGATAAAAGGAAATGACAAACAGATAGACAGACGGACGGACAACAAAGTAATCCTATAAGAGTTCCGTTTTTCCCTTTGAGATACAGAACCCTAAAAATATCCAAAGGAAACATACTTCCAGGATAAAAATTAAATCTGTTCAACCGTTCGTGCGTGAACATGTAACATTAGGCAACCTTTCAGCTTTTAAATATTAATGTGATATCGTCAGCAAAAACCTTAATCCAAATACAAAAACAACTGAACAGTCCTCAATATCATCCATGTACACTCGTCGGTCGCAACTTTTCAATAGCCTCCATAATTCATAGGCTTCTATTTGTCCCACATTTGTCCCCTGAATAGAGAACGCGTCCGTCATATGGCGAGCCGGAACCATGGGCTCTTTTGTGACCGACACAATGGCTTGGAAGCCGGGATGGAAGTCGAAGTGGACAGTGGAACAGGGTCAGATTGAAGTCGAGTGATCACTTTGGGACTGACAAAGTGAGGTTCTGTGTTGTGTTTAGACTAAATAATTAGGTAGCATAATAGTAATTAGTTTTGTTTTGACAATATTTAACCGACTCCAAAAAATTAAGGAGGTTCGAAACTCGGTTGGTTTTTTTTTTTATTATTGAGAACTTCGGCCTTATAATGAACCGATTTCAGAAATATTGTTTTTAATTTAAAGGATACTAACACATTATTCCCATAAATATCTTGATTAAGACGGCTAAACAACTATTGTGGGCACGGGAACTCCGTAATAAAATAATGTGAAATGTGTGTGTGTAAATGATATATGATCTTTATTTTGCAAGTAGGTTTTATAAAAACACTTTTAAACGTAATTTTTTTTTTTTGGTCAATTAAAACTAGATGAGGCCGGTGTTTCCTAGCTGACTACCCTGAGAAGAAACACCGAAACAAACTCAGGGGTCAAAGTATCTTTTAAAGTCCATACAGCAAAACATGTAATGGTCATATCATATCGGGTAGTGATGGAACATAATCATTACAACATCTAAAACAAGAGTGCATCTCATTACAAATCACGGTTAGATTTGTGATGAGAATAAATTGATTAAAATGATTTGTGATGCTATAAAATGTTTAAATGGTTATATTCTAACGCTGCCTTAGTACAGAACTTGCAAATTATTTAGGTATAACTGTAAGGGACCACGTGCAGCTAACAAGTGAAAATTAACAAACTTTTTGAGGAGAACGTCAACTGGCGCTAACACTTCAAGAATAACTACTACTATTAAAATTATACTAACTAAGCTAAGCTGTTTTTGTAATAGGAAATAATTAAATAACTTCTTCACGCTGGATGGAGTCCACCCACCACCAGACTTCTACCACAAAATAGATAGGTACAGAAGACAATCTCATGTATGTACTTCACTTTTTATACCTACGCTCGGTGGACGCACACTAATGAGCGTTTGAGCCGGAACTGTTCGACGAGCGGGCCGAGGCGCTCCGAGATATCGCGTCCGTGAGCGGTGTCTATGTGTACGTTGCTCGAGCGCACTTTGTATGTAGATTGACTTCTGTACCTATCTATTTTGTGCTTCTACTGACTAAAACCTACTTGTGTTCCTTCTGTTACCCTTGGCGTTCCAGAGCTATGGTAACTCTTTCGAACAATCTCCAAACCCTAACTACTCTTAACTGAAATCGGCTTTGCACTGCAATAAACATGCATTTTATTTCTTTTTTATGTGTGCTTACGCTTAATAAGCTATCATGAATAAGACGGGCTTTCTTTACAGCTTCTTTGCCGTACTAATAAGTACGGTGTGTCAAAACACTGTAGTTTAGAATTTTCTAAAGGCCCTTTAATACATTTTAAATGGACTCTCCGAACGTTTCACGTCGACCCTTACAATTTTATTGAACCATAAAATAAGACGTAATAACTTAACACAATAGTGACTACGCTACATTTCCAATTCAACCAGCCCCCTTTTTAACCTACAAAGGCGATTACAAAAGAAGTTAAGAACAAATAGGTTCACACCTGCGCAGGCACATAAAGCGCCGTTCAAAACGATTCCGACGCCATTAAAGTGGGTAGTACGTGTTTATTATGGCGGTAACCCATCTTACGACGAATAAAAGACATCCGGGTACATCTTAATCAATGAATGGAATACTCATTTATGTGGCAGACGTATTGAGGAAAGTACTGGTGTAACGAACCAAATAATTTAATGACAGTTTTTTTGGTAAAAAAAAAAAACAAAGGGCATCAATAGTAGCCACAATTTGGAATAGATACGTAGCATTTGAGTGACCTACTGATATTTGTAGAACGATTTCTTGAGCTCCTGAGTTAAGCTACACGAATACTGACAAATGCTTCCACTGACTGGACAGGTCCACTCAAATCCATATGGTTCTTTCCTCAAAAGACTATCTCAGACACTAATCTGTATGGTCTCATATGATTTAACCATTACATGTTTGCTCTATGTACTTTAACCATTCGAATACCGTAATTAGAGACACAATAGAAAGACGAACGCGTTCATTACCCTACAATGTTCCCTTATGTTCCCACTGTTGGGACTCAAGCCTCTCTAGGAGAGGGAATGGGCCGTAATCCGCCACGCGGGCCCAGTGCGGGTTGGTGGATGTCACATGTTCTAGGACATGCCGGTTTCCTTACGATGTTTTCCTTCACCGTTTTGAGAGCAGTGGTGATGAAATAAATTACACAAAGTAATGCACCTGGCTGGGTTCGAGCCCGCGATCTACATCTTGTGAGTCAGGGCCGTTACCACTCGGTTACTACTGCTCTTAAACGCGTTCGCTTGGGGCTTAAAGAATTAAACCGATCTCGCCCCCTGAGTTAGTTTTAGTGTTTCTTCTCAGGGTAGCCAGCTAGTAATTACCGGCCTCATCAAGCTTAAACTGACGAAAAAGTTGACGTGTAAAACTGACTTTTAAAACTTGTTTGCAAATTAATATCATTAAATTTATCAAAGTTAGATAAAAAACAACAAAAATACCTACCTACCTAATCATTACGAACATTCCTACACGTAGAAGTACCTACTTACTTACCTACCTACTTACGTACTTACAAAAGTAAAGTTGATCAAGTGTGGCCACGATTTCGAATAGATATGTTGCCTCCGGGAAACCTCTTCGTACTAGTAGAGCGATTTTATTGATAGAGGCATGATGGTAATGCGTTCGTTTAGATCGAGGCAAGACGTAAAAACGCGGTCACTGTTGGATCATAAAAAAAAGAAGCAGTAATTTGTAATGCTTGTAATTTTTAAAAGTATTAAAAATTTAAAACGATCTAGTTCTGCGATTTACCGATGTACGGCGCATGTTTGTACACCAATCATTTGTGTCGTGTTTTTACTTAACGTGTTTTGTAGTCAATCAAATACCTACACAGAACTAAAGACCATATAGTGTATCTCAAACTAAATTAATTTCGCTTAAAAATATTTTAGCATAATAGCAATTTTTTAGTTTTTGCCGAATCACCTTTAACTTGTATAACAATAAATAATTTATTGACCGACTTCATAAAAATAAAAAAGTTTCTTACTCTAAACAGTGTTATTTGTAAAACACTAACAACCTTGCAGAACTTTATTACTAACATCCACAAACAACAACTTTTGTTCTATGACTTTTTACAAAACATAATACATTTTTACCAAAAACAAACTTTCAAGATTTCGTTGTTCTATCTAACACATTACAACTCTGTATTTTATTATTATTATTTGATTAAATACTAACATTAGGCTAAGTTTGTACTACTACTAACACATGTGGATAATTATCTGAAATAAATATTTGAATTGAAATTGAATTGAATTTTGCTGTACCCATCTACGACTCCCTCTTCGCATTGACTTTGTAACATTTAGAACGTTAAATTTAAATACTTTTATTTTTGTATGAAACTCTGATGAACCAAGATAAGATAAGATAAGATAAGATAAGATAAGATAAGATAAGATAAGATAAGATCATTTATTTGTATAAACATGTGTATGATAAGATAGTGATAAAGTGAATACAGTTCAACACATTTTGCCGTAAATCGGCGTACAATATTAATTAAAAAAAAAACAACAATGTATGATAGTTTTTCAAAAGTTATAGAATAAAAGTTGTTGTTTATGGCTTTAGTAACATAGTCCCGAGAGGTTACCAGTATTTTACAAATAAACCTGTATAACTATTAACTACCTTTTTTAAAATCAAAACTAGGAATTAAAAAAATATTTTGTAATTTTTATTTTTACTTTGGATGTCGATTATATATTATTATAATAATAGTCAATATAAAAATTACACTTTCATTTATTTGTCACTAAAATTTGCCTTTATTCTAGAATTGCTGTTTTCAAAGCCCCAGCAAGAACTCTTGTGATGACATGCGCAAGCCTTGTCTTCTAAAGTTTTGAACATAACATCTTCGAAACAGATGGCTGTTATACGAATACTTATAGCGACATCGGATTGTTGGTTGGCAGTTTGTTTACCTATGTGTTTGCAGCTTTTACTTGTTAAGATTACTTATACTTGTATACTTACTTATTTTGTATTGTTATAGAGTGAATCTTCTTGATTTGGGACGAAATTATCTCCTAAAGTATTAAAACACCCAAAGCCGTGATTATATTTATGAGAGTAGATGAATCAAATGTAACGTAGGCTGATTTTACTAAAGATACTGACCTTTGTCTTATAAAACTTATAAGAGACCAATTAAATTCAGAGGAAAGGTAATTATCAAAATTAAACTGAAAACTTAAACTGCCTGGACAATTTCCGGAAGGAAAATTTGAAACATTTTGAACCCAATTTAAATTGTTCGCAATTAAAAACAGTCCGGAATATATAATTACAAATTTTGATATTGCAAATTGGCGCCCAACTGGGATCACGTACTTAAAATTGGCGCCCAAATGGGACCACTCAGTGTATAATGGCGCCCAATTGGGACATATTAGGTAAAGAATCACTTATATCGATATAGTTCTAATACCTTACATAATTGAAGAAAGAAATGAAGCACAAACTTATATAGGCTACCGTCCTTAATAATACAATACGTACCTATTCAGTGCTTCTCTGTCCAGTACAGTGGCACTCAATAGAAACGATAACAATACCATGCTAATTGTCGTACTAGCGTCATTATTACTAATAGCCCGATAACGCTTCGCACGTATCGGTTATGGCTTAGAATATTAGAGTAGAAGCACCAGCACAAACGGTGAATATGAGGGTCTTTACTGTTATTTTGTGTATTCACATTCATATACATAATACATATCTACCCATATTATGCGAATAAATTATTTGATTAATTCATAGACTTGGACTAATTAAATTAATTAATTATTTGACTTTGACTCTTTATGCAATAATGATTTGGGTAATTAAGAAAATAAACTTAGAATTGTTGACATAGCAAAATGTCTATTCATTAATACCCATTGTCATTGTCAGTCATTGTCTTTCTAATGTGTCTCTAATTGACGGTATTTGAAACGTTAAAACGTCTAGGTTATTCAAATTTAAACTAGTAGACTTCTTATAAATCTAAAGTTTTAAGATTAACATTAAGTTTTCTCATTGCGCAGGCGCAGCAGACAAGGAAGCAGATGAGGAGGAGGGCCCAGCAGGAGGTGCGGCACCTCCCGATGATAATGAAGATGCACAGGAACAGAACAAGCACATCCTACCACTCACCAACCACCAGCCTGTCGTGTAAGTATATATCAAGCATAACTGCAAGAAATACCCACCAACGTATAAGTGTGCTATCAGATCTATTCGCGTAGAACAGGAATATTTTATTGATTAATATTACTTTAATCTGTTCTTTTTATGTTTTGCCTTCTATCTACGAGCATACCTTCTGGAAAATTTGTAAAAATATACCATCGAATTTTTAAAGTAAAAATAATGCGATTTGACAATGATAGTGGACGTAAAAATGATCGCTTTATTAAAATATTCTGGCCAGAAGTGCGTTTAGCCTACGTTAAAACTAAAAAAATATTAAATATTTAAGAGCTGTTAAAGTTTACAAGGGTTTTATAAAATGGGTGGCAAAGTAAATTAAACTTTTGTTGCAGCGAGGTGTCAGCCAGTCAGCAAGATTTCTTTAAGATGCTGGATGAGAAAATTGAAAAGGTAATTTTTCATAAGCCCATAGACTTTTAGATACATATTTTCCCGATAAAAAACACGTGATTTTAACACACTTTGCTTTTTTACAGGGGAGAGATTACGATTCATCCAGCGAAACAGAAATACGAATAGAGCAAGAACGCCGAAAAATACTGATAGATCAATGGCGATCAGCGTCGATATCCACACATTCCTCACCATCGCAGCCTAGTCCGCCCACACCAGCCAGAAGAAGGGTCCCGAGGCCGATACCACAACCTCCAGAGCGACAGAACAGCCCAGGGTCAGGCAGACGGTGCTACCGACAGCAACATATCCCCGACGGCATGTCACCACCTCCCAGAAGATCCCATAGCGCGCAATCCCATCATGCTCCCGATCCAAGGCAAATCAACGGAGACAACTGGCATGATCCAACAAAGTCTCCAGTTAAAAGACCACAAAGCGCTGGAGCCAACTGGAAGAACAACCCTAAAGTAGCGCCTTATAATCAAAAGCCTAGAAAAAACGAAGCAAATGAGTACAGAGCTAACCACAATAACGCAGAAAGCCAACCAGGTCAAGATATGTCTCAGATTACATTTAACCCTACATTCCAAACTCACAGTCCAGCACACTCGGCTAAATCTCAGCAACCGTACATAGCCCAGATTATAAGTTACCCGATGTCACAGCAGGTGACGCCACCATCTCCTCCCAAGTATATCGCACCTCCGGAAGAATACCAGGATCCTCAGAACAACGTGGTAGACAATAACAAACATAACAACAGCCAGAGGCAGTCGCCAGTCACTCAAGTGAATACTCAGCCACATATCTACTACATACACGGTAACTCCACTACGGCGATAGCTCAAGATATCGCCCAACAACGACAGCAGACTGCCATGCATCTGCAGCAGTACGTTGCCATGAAGCAAGCTCAGCAGCAAATGTTTACATATCTACAGAGAAGTCCACACACTGTGTTCCCAAATATAGATTACTCGCAAAATCCCCCTCCGAATACAATGTATGAGGGACAGGAATTTGTGGGTCAGTATGGACATCCTGCGATGAGACCACATAGTGCGCCGACTCCTGTGGGCGTCGTTAGGCCCATGCCGGTGCCGGTCGCTCCCGGCTTCAGTCCCATGGCAGATGGAACTCATATGGTGCAAATGCCAATGTGGACGCACATGCCTCCTGTCGTCTCCACCATGGGCCCGTGGGTCCAGGGACAGGCACCTGCAGAGATGCAGTACTACTCCCAGTCGCAGTTCATGCCGATGTACCGACCGAACTCGGCAGGGTCAGCCGGGACCCTGACGAGGTACCAAAAGAAGGATCCGAGTGATAGTGAAGTTAAGAATAACGTGTGCCAAAGCATAAATCTAGTCAGGCAGAAGCCAATAGGTCAGATCGTGTCCATCCCTGGTCAGGAGCTGACGGTGTGTAATAACGTGAGTGACAGTCCGAGCCCAGCGTCCGTCAGTACGGACAGTGGTGTCTCTCCGGGGAACAGTGTGCCTAGTTCCAAAAACTCAGTCTTCAGCACGCACCCCCCAAGTTCCGGTGACACATTCAGTTTAGATAATAAAACTAAAAAGAATAAAACTGTACAACCACCTAGATCTCTGAAAAATTCAAAAAGTCTAGATTCTTAGTGAAAACGTTTGTAATTATGTAGATTTTCTAAGTGTATGTAGATTAGTTGTAATGGTATGTAAAGTATCTACAGATAAATTAGATTCCAAAGTGCTTATTATTAAGGTGTGTCTCGAGTTATATCCTGCTATTGAACTTAACTTATGCTCATACCTGAAAACACCAAATAAAAATCGGTGCTGTTTTTTCAAAATATTTAAAGAACATATTTAGAATAATCAAATTTTACGGAACTAAGATGATTTAGGTACTCAATAAATTTAGACAATATTGCCATGATTAGGGTTGCCAGATCGGAACTTACCATGTCCGGGACAATTCCATGTCGGCCCATATTATGGCTATACCTATGAATATATAAAATAAATTACGAAATATCTAATTTTATATTATTTTTCAAATTATAACTTTTATTCGTCTAAATAAGTTTTGTCATCACCGTATAAAAGATATAGAATTGAGAACCTCTTTTATAGTAGGTAACTAACGAACTCGTTGTGATGTGCTATTTTATAATCTAAATAAAATAAACCGTAAAAATAAAAAATAAAAATAAACCTCTCCCTGTGGTTCTATGATTAAATGGACTGTTACTTAGCTGGCCTGGCCGAGTCATTTATTGTTATTTTTTTTTTTAATTATTAAATTTTTCGGAATTCGGGACAATAGATCGAATTACTGGACACGGGACAAGACGTAAAGTTCCGGGACAATCCCGGAAATCCCGGACATCTGGCATCCTTAGCCATGATCTGTTAAAACAATTTACGTTCAAGTAGAATGTAACTCGAGTTACTAAAGTAAATTATTGTATTTATTGGGATTCTAATGAAAACATTTTTTTAAGATCGATGTTAAACTTATCAGAGTAGTAAATTATATCGTAAAAGATGTCACTGCTTTCCTTCAGCCATGATTATAACAGAGTGTCTGCGGTCGAGTAAGACGAAGTACAGTACGCCCGACGGATCTTGGCGAGCCTGCCCCCTAGCCAAATTACACCCGTTTCGTGTCGAATTCCGTTCTCCAATCGGTATCGCCTCAGTGTCAGCAACAGGGTAGTGTCCGGGGTCAAAATAATTACATTTTATTTAGTCCGTATTTTAGATTATAAAAAAATATTGGACACGTATTTTTTCTTTTTTCGATTAATCAAAAAATAACAAAAATATAGTCCATTAAAATTACGTGTGACGTCACCCCGTGCGAAAAAATGTAGCATGGCATGACGTTACACGTAACTTTAATGGGCTATATATCTTTGTCATTTTTGGTTTAATTTACAAATAAAAAATACGTGTTCAATATTTTTTTGAATAATCTAAAAGATGGACTAACTAGGTACATTTTTTACGCCCACTAGCCTATTGTAGAAAACGATAAATTGGTAGCCATGCTGACGCGCCTAAGTCGGCCGCTCGTTCTACAATGTAGTGTTTGTCTAACAAAGGATGTAAGCGTTTAACATTGTAGAAACGATAATAATTCATTCTATCATTTTGAACGGCGTGAACTTGGCTACGAATTTTCTATTCGTTTGTTCTGACTACGTGACTTAACGTTGAGATGATGTCATTCCCATACATTTGATTAGTTGTCGACTAGCGTTAACGATTGCAGATTATCAACTTGGCTAGGTGTGCTGAACATAGGCTTTGCGACGTGAGAGGAGATGCGTAGAGCCTATGTTCAGGCTCGCCAAGATCTGTCGGGCGTACTATATTTGTATGCGAAAAATAATGTCAATGTCCAAAGTCAATCCAATTTGACAGATAACTGACATTTGCAAGCACCGCATCATTATCAACTGTCAAAACATAGTGAGCACCCTGTACGTAATAATCTGTCGCTCTCTCAAAAATCAAGTAGTCGAATTTATGAAAATCTGTTTTGTTTAAAAAAGATGGCGAATTATAAATAGACATTTTTTTGGTCTTACAGCGCGAATTGTTCGTCGACGAAAAATCATGTCCAACATTTTGATCCGTATTTAGTTGGCATGTTATGTTTTTTTGTTATTTCAATTTTTACATTACTCTTGTTATTGTGAATCAGGCTCGTATACTTTTTGTTCACTCGTAGCCATGAAATGAAAATACGAAATATTGTAAATTTTTTTTTTTTTTCATTTTAAAACATTGCAAAGCATAGTTTAGTTTAAATATACCTTCTTCTTTACATAAGACCAAAGTCACAACCATCAATAATGTACAAAAACTTTAAAATTAATTTATTTTAGCATAATATTTTCTTTTGTATCTTTCCTAACTTTTATTTATTACTTGTAAATGAACTATTTTATTTTATTATACATTTCCAAAACGGGTATAATTTTATTTAAATGAAACCTAAACGAATCTTTACGAATCTAAATATGTATATGTTTAGATAAAGACACGTGTAAATGGTACCTTTAGGTGCCGAAATGCATTTTAAATTATCCAATAATAACGGTAACGAAAGTAACATTTGTTTTATTTTAACCCTTCCGATTTCAGGTACCTGCTTAACCTGTCAATAGTCTTTAAGCCACGTACAGACATCACCAGGCGTGCGTCGCGAATGTTTCGTTACGCATGCCTCAAACTGAGGCATGCGACGGTACATTCATGCGTGCATCCCAAACGACACATGCTCAAGCTGAGCACGCAAACAACCACGCATGATGTTCGGTGGTAGAAAAATTAATCCGACAAAACGAGGTTTGCAGATTGCAGCTGCAGCCTATACGGTGATGCATTCAATATTAAAAAAAGAGTAAATAATTAAAGACGCTGGTGGACTAAACGATTAGGTACACTATGGGAATACATTATACGACGATATCACGATATCCGTCCACACGGAGCGCATGTCTCGCACTGAGGCGGCGTTTGCGAACGCTCACTGTGAGTACACACGTCTACACAGTCCGAGGCATGCGAGACGAACCATTCGCAACGCACGCCTCGCGTTGTCAGTACGCGGCTTAAGGGCCAAGCGCCCGAAAAGTGCCATAAAACAGTGATATTCTGAGGCCTACTCCTCCGTAACGGCTAGGTCAATTGGTTTGAAAAAAATATATGTTTATTATAGATTCATGAACAATAATATAAACATTTGATTTTTTCGTGCAATTAATACTTTTGTCAAAAAAATATTTAGCAATTTGGCAACTTTTCGCAACTTTTCCCTACTCCTTCGAAACGGCTTGGACCTTTAGAAACATTTTTACACATAAAAATTGGTGGTTAAATATTCTTCAAAGTGAACATTGCATATGTAAATCAATCAATATCTCGCAGAGAAAATGGATTTAAAGCGCTTTCCGGGCGCCGCTGGCCGCAAATAAATGCACAGATTTGCGTACTGCCGCCTAAGCGAGTGCGAGAGTTGCGTTCTCATAATTTCGGTCAGATGGTTCAAGGGACTATACGCCTTAACGAACACCCGGAACGCGACAAACTGTCGCTGTACACTCGTAGCTACATTTATAGTTATTTGATGATTTCAAAAAATTCATGCATTTTCAGCTACCTATAGTTGAAAATATTTTTTGACAATTGAAATAATTTTGAAATTGGTATTATTTCTTTTATTTTGTAATGAACCTTAAGTTCTAAATTATCTAAAAAGGCCCTGAAGAAAGACTCTCTACAGTTAGTACTGCAATGTATCTTCAGGGTTTATTTTTACAGGTACGTACTTGTAAAGAAAATGTATTACAGTCCAATATTATACATATTGTGAAGGCGGAAACGTAATTAAACGCTTCTGTGTAGTTAATTACATTTCTTAGAAGCGCTTTATGTTGTATAATTTATAAAATTATTTCCGCGCAGTGGTTTTGTAAAGTTGTGTGGCTCATTTCTCGCTGCGTAACAGTTTGGCAACCAACCTGACTTAACTGACATATCAAAAACAGTCCTTTTGTAAGGTTTAAGTCTTTATGAACAACTTTATTTCTCATAGACAATTGCATACTTACTACATAAATCATTTACAAGGAAATAATAGCTCAAACTAAGATAAATAAAGCGAACAGATGTATATAAAATAGGTAACAAAATAAAATAACAAAAAAAAATGTGGACAAACCCACACAGATAACATAAACTCGATCGTAAGTTAAGCAAACAACATGGATGTATGAATTTGATTTTTACGAGATGTGGCATTGTCTGTTATTAGCACAATTATTATCAATTTTCTTTTCTTCCAATCAAATACGATCACCTTTATAAAGCATAAACCTTAAAAACTACCAGTATCTTGCCAGTATGCAAGTTAAGAGCCTTTACGTGATTATGATATTATTAAACAGATTTCTCCAGATATTTTGGATATTACCTAGGTTTCTATGGAAAACAAAATATAAATTTGTTTATGACCAGTCTATTAGTTAAAAGACCTCTGAAAATCTGCTATTATACGTGAACTTTAGCCCTCCATAATGTACTCATATATTAAAAATATAAAAAAAGTACATCTATACTAGCCTTGCTCATATAATCGAGATTCTGAATGACAACAATTTTTTCAAAAGCTTTTTCTTAAGGGTTTTAAATAAACACATATTTCCTGGAACAAGTTTTGTGAAATATTCGAGTAAATCACGGAATAACCTAATGCTAACAGAGGTTTTCAGGTGTTAATGTCTCTTTTTTCGCGTTGCCTCTTCGTCAAACATCGCGTTGGGTTGCGTTAGATGAAGGAACAAGCTTTTAAGTCATGCTCGATGTTGACGATAGGGGGTAGTGGTAAAAGGCCCTCTTAATATGAGCAATAGCAGCATGAAATCTCTTTCAATATCACAAAATGTATGGTATACCGCGAGGGTGGAATAAGCCAGATGGTAGCTACATGAAATAGCAACAAATCCCCAAGTATCAGAATAAAGAACTCTTGATATCATGAATTACTAATATACAGGCCGTTGTTTTAATCCGAACGGACCGGGAGGGACCGCAAAAAGGTTCACATAAATTATTATAAAAACGGCGAAAACGTGTTTACAAAAATATTGTCGGTGTCATATTCATTTTTTCTACTTTGTTGCTGGTTTTTATGCATACGCTTTACTAGACGTGGTTTTTGTAGTAACAAGGGTCAGCTTGGTAACCTGTGTGAATGTCCTGATTCTTCTGTCAACTGATTAAAAGTATGAGCTTTTTTGAGAAAGGTTCTCAAAATCATCCAATGACTTCCCAACAAACTTAAGCTCGTGTCAGACTTTGACTGACTAAAATCACACCTGTGTTCTTCAATTGCCCTTTACGTTCTAGAACGACGAGTTTCCATTTCAGAAAATCCCCGTGGCTCTAGCGGGCATCGGCCCTGCTGGGCCCTGCTGGGCCTGGAGCGCGCGAGCGCGTTCAACATAACGCGCTGTCAACGACATGCACAAATGCAACAGAAATATATCGTCTGTGAAATGTCAACTGCCTAGCTACTACGATTTAGGAGATAAAGCCTGGTGACAGACAGACGGACAGTGGAATATTAGCAATAGGGTACCGTTTTTACCTTTTGGGTACGGAACCCCAAAAAAAATACTTTATAAAAAAAACCTCAATCCACTCAACCATTCTCCACGAACATATCACAATTGACATGTTTACCAAAAACATGATGATTGCCCTCCAATTTGGTATGTCAACTAAAATATTAACTGCCATGTACCGCCCGGAACCGGAACCGGGTAAACAGTAGCGTAGCTAGACCAACGGCCCCGGGGCAAAAAAATGGCCCCTTTTTTAAGTGGTAAATCATCAAATAACCTCTCCTCTGTGGTGGCCGAGTGAGAGTGTAGCGACATCTATGGCGCCACATAAGAACTATACTGTCGCTACAAGAGCAGTGCCGAGAGAGAGTTATAGGTCGCGGGTTCAAACCCTTTTGGAGGTAGGCGGAACAGAGAGTAAAGTCCCACATACCTCCGTTGAAAAGGGAGGATCCTCCGACCAGACAGGTGTTATAGTCTGGTGGGCGACTGCCCGATAGATGATTTCGGGCTGTCGTATATGTTCAAATCGCGCGGAGAACTTTGATTGCGCGATGCAGGATTTCGTACTTTCTTCGTAGTTTTTATGTGGCGCCATAGATGTCGCTACATCACTCCCCTCCGGAGATCGGAGATCGATGGTTCTTGATGCGCGCCAGGCCAGCGTAGGTTGGTTCCAGTGGGTCGGAACCGATGCCGCATAGTTCTCGGTAAGTCGGAACTGTCTGCGGTGATGCCCCAGTGAGTCGGGGTGTTGCTATCCCAGTGAGTCGGGATAATGCCCCAGTGAGTCGGGGTGATGATGTCCCAGTGAGTCGGGATGATGCTGCAGGCTCCAGTGAGTCGGAGTAGTGCTGCTGGCTCCAGTGAGTCGGAGCGGTGCTGTGCGACGTAGGGCTTGACTGCTGGCGTCGACCAGGAGAGGTTCTTCATAGCTCTTCATGTGACTGGCCGAACGTGCGGTGTGCCAAGCCAAGGTCGCTGATGAGGCTGAAGGTGATGACCAGGTATGACCAGGTAGGCATGCTGGTGGTCAGGATACCCTCTATAGCCGTGGGTGCTGGGTGTATGGCTCGCTGCTCGAAAGCTTGAGGAAGTGATGATGACGTCACGAAGTAGTAGCTGCACGAAGGCTTCGCTGACGTTCTTTGTCGAGGGTCACCAGTTTGGAGGTAGGCGGAACAGAGAGTAAAGTCCCACATACCTCCGTTGAAAAGGGAGGATCCTCCGACCAGACAGGTGTTATAGTCTGGTGGGCTACTGCCCGATAGATGATTTCGGGCTGTCGTATATGTTCAAATCGCACGGAGAACTTTGATTGCGCGATGCAGGATTTTGTACTTTCTTCGTAGTTTTTATGTGGCGCCATAGATGTCGCTACACCCTACCAGACGCATTACTTTGTGTAATTTGTTTCATTACCACTGCTCTCAAAACGGTGAAGGAAAACATCGTGAGGAAACCGGTATGTTCTAGAACCAAAAATTTGAAGACATGTGATATTCACCAACCCGCCCTGGGCCCGAGTGGATTACGGCCCATTCCCTCTCCTAGAGAAGAGGCCTGAGGCCCAGCAGTGGGAACATTAAAAAGGCAGATGATGATGATGATGAACCTCTCCTCTTGATGAAGGGAGTTTCAGACTTTTACTGACTAAAACGAACCATGTGAAGATATGATAACATAACATTTAATAAGATAATGATAATCACTTATTTGCTCAAGCAAGAGTATAAGACACACATCATCAAGTAAATGATTATCATCATGTTTAAAGGACGATTACGTCTATCTCAGACAAACAGTCCACTTGGGTAGGTCTAACTTCGAGAAAGAGGTCAACCGTCGAATCCAACTCGGCCGGGCAGCTTTCGGGAAGCTACGCGGTATCTTTTCGTCCAACATACCACAGTGTCTCAAGACGAAAGTCTATGACCAGTGCGTGTTGCCAGTGATGACATATGGCTCCGAAACGTGGTCGCTCGCAATGGGCCTCATCAGAAGGCTTAAAGTCAACCAAAGGGCAATGGAAAGGGTTATGCTCGGGGTTTCCTTGCGTGATCGAATCAAAATTGAAAATATCCGCAGGAGAACTAAGGTTACCGACATAGCACGAAGAATTGCCAAACTTAAATGGCAATGGGCAGGGCACATTGCTCGCAGAACAGATGGCCGTTGGGGCCTAAAGGTTTTGGAGTGGCGACTGCGTACCGGAAGACGCAGCGTTGGAAGGCCTCCTACAGGGTGGACTGATGACCTGGTGAAGGTTGCAGGAAACCGATGGATGCGAGACGCACAGGAACGTTCGTTGTGGCGACGCTTGGGGGAGGCCTATGTCCAACAGTGGATGTATACCGGCTGAAATGATGATGATGATGATGACCAGTTAAAGTAGTGTTAACCTATTTTATTTAAATTTCGAAGGTAGCTGAGTTTTTTGGTAGTTTAACAAAAGGTTCCCCGAAAGGTGCCCCGGAGCCCCCAAGCTCGGGGGGGCCCTGGCTACAAGCTCGAGGGGCCTAGACCTTCGAAAGCCACGCCACTGCGGCTAAATCGATACACACCGACCGCCAATTCACAACATACATATTTAAAGTGACACTGATGTTGGTGACCGTCGCTATTTTGGGGTTAAACTGTCATTAGCGTTATTGATTAGTCGGTAAGTTGTTTTCCGTGTAGACTTGACTTTGGAAACTACAAATAAACTTTAAATAAGGGGCACTTCTTTTACTTATTCATCGACTATATGTATAAACAAAGCAGCTTTACTTCTTGCGACAGTTCTGCAATGATTCTATGAGGAGTGCCTTCCATATCTTTGGAATTCATCATCAGATTATGACAATATTTCTCTAATTCAAAATTCATAATCGAGCTACAATTGACCGAGAAATCGATGAACATATGTAAATGTACTTACATAAAAAAATACATCCAGCCGAACATAATTATAACCTCCTCCTTTTTGAAGTCGTCTAAGAACATATAATAAATCTGTAGATTTTGGTTGTGCGCGCATGATGTAAAATGTACAAAATCGATGTAAATAATTTATTTACATTAAAATTGTGTGTAACATGTTAAATTAATTAGGCTTTGTTTCATCGCAATCTGTTGACTGTTCGATATCGAAAGATATACTACATTCATTGACTGTTAGGCTGCACGAAGTTCACTGGGTCAGCTAGTGTTTAATAAGAACTTTAAATTAAAAAACATACAGCTTATCTTTTCTTTAAAATTAGAAGTATTAACGTTACTTTACATTTGGAATGTTAGAAATTTTTCGATTTTTTGGGATCATATTTTAGATATTGTGGACCATTAGTGGTTCCGCATACCGCAGACTGAAACCACTGGAACCATGGCGCCATTAGGTGCAAAACTTAAAATTACACCATTTTTTTTTTGTGCTTAATCTTTAAATTCGTTCTGGAGCTCTAGGTGGAGTGTGAAGACTCCACCCGTCTTTCTTCAGTTGCCCTTTGCGTTGCAGGGCCACGGTGATTCTTTCTAAAACCCTCGTCAATCTAAAAGTCCATCTTGTTACCATCATCATGTAAGCCGAAAGACGTTCACTGTTAGCCTTAATTATATTATGTCTCACCGAAGTGTCACCTCATCGTCTCATCACATCATCGCATCCCGCGACTCTCACTTGGTAGGAGACCTTCCAAGCTGCATCTTCCGGTAAGAAGACCATCTGTTTTAAAAGCAATGTTGTAACGTAAAAGTGTAAGTAGTAAGTGTTACAGTGAAAGAGAAGAGAGTGGTGTATAAGTCAAAGAGTAATTGTAAGTGTAAGAGAGGAGGAGTGTTAAGAGAGTGCAAGAATGTGAGGAGTGTAATGTGTGAGTGCCTCCAGGGTGTATCCCTGGCAAGACATGTGTGGTGAGTAGTGAGGTAAGAGTGATGAAAAGAAATTATAGGAAGGAGAGGAAAGAGTAAGAGGTTGAGGGAGTGACGAAAGAATGGAGGGAGAAATAATAAATATAGATATGAATCCTTTTGAGGTAATGTAAACGTAAGTATTTTTAACATTACAATGTGTCCTGCTCACTGCCACTCAAGTTTGGCGATTTCTCGGGCTATATCGGCGACCTTAGTTAGTAAAAAAAGCCCGTAAACAATCATAAACAACCAATTAGTCTTAGTTCAATTATCACGTTACCCATTCAGAACAGATGTAACAATAAATTACACATTATTTCAGCAATGATTGCGCGAAACAAGATGTTCTACTAGACAAGTAATACACTAAGGAGCCATTAATTTATCTCATTCGTACGCGTTTGTTCCTCTAGTACATTAGCGAGATAACATTACAAATGGCGGTGGTAACGACGGAGAGAATCTTTTGTTTATTTACATTTATTGTTGTTTATGTCTTAATAACAGCTTGAGAATGTGGTTTTCGCTTTCAGAAACAAAAGAAGCACTTTTTTTCAAAATTATAAAACACATTAGCTTCGTCATGGTCGGGCTCGCGGACGAAGAACAACAGGTAAGGTAGTTCACCGTCCACTCGTCCGGTAAAACACAGGGACAGAACTCAAGTCATAGTGTTAAACGTGCGCCTCAAGAAGATGTCAGCTAACCGTAGGGTGCCCAGCAGGGCCGACGCCTGCAAGGGCAACGGGGAATTTCTGAAAAGGAAATCCTTGGTCCTATAGAACACAAAGGGTTACTGAAGGAACTAGGATAGGTTTTAGCCTGTAGAAGTCTAACACTCCGTCTCACTCCACTCAGAGAAAAAAATAGTTATTTCATGATTTCTCACAAAAAAAAAACATATCGGTGACACGCGTCAAATTTCTTTAACATGAATTATAAAGATAATCATAACCTCTAAAACTTACAAGTTAACTACACGTCATGGACACCAAATCATCATTTACACTATAATTTTACATTTCCGAAGCTATCATACGACATAAATATGATGTCACAAACCTCTATCATTACCTCATAACCTACGATACATTACAAATACATTAAGCATCTATTTAAAGAGAATATTATGGTAGCATAAATAACAAAACTGGCCAAGTGCGAGCTTGACTCACACACGGAGAGTTCCGTACTATAATATTAAAAAAACGGCAAAAAAAATTACGTTTGTTTTAAGGGGGCTTCATATTAATATTTTTTAAATTCTGTTTAGTATTTTGATGTTAGAACGGCAACAGAAATACATGATCTCAGGTATCAACTATCTAGCTTCTAGAGAGGTCTATAAGTATCGCCACAACGACCACTCCTGTGTGTCTCGCATCGACAAATCGACCCTCACTAGGTCCAACTGGTGGGAGGTCTTCCAATACTGCGTCTTCCGGTACGTGGTCGCCACTCCAGAACGTTTCATTTCCATCGACCATCTGTTCTGCAAGCAATACGCCCTGCCCACTGGCACTTAAGTTTGATGATTCTTCGAGCTATGGAAAACAAAAGTGGCACTATACCAGAAAGGTGATTTTTCAGCAGTTATAAAGTTTTCAATGTACATAATTACTCAATACGAAGTTGCGAAGCAATAGACTAGTTGCGTAAAAAATGTAATTAGTCCGTCTTTTATATTATTCAAAAATAATCGACACGTATTTGTAAATTAAACCAAAAATGACAAAGATATAGCCGCGGCGCTGTGCTGCATTTTTTCGCACGGGGTGTCGTCACACGTAACTTTAATGGGCTATATTTTTGTTATTTTTTTATTTAGTCGTAAAAAGGAAAAATACGTGTCCCTTATTTTTGAATAATCTAAAAGACGGACTAATAATTTTTTTTAATAATATTTTTTAATAATCTTAAATACAGACTAAATAAAATGTAATTATTTTGACCCTGGAAACTACCCTATTACTGAGGAACATCAAATATTATAACAAAGACTGAAAATCTGTTGTTGTGTTAGTTAGATTGAAAAGTTAAAGGATTACCTAAAAATGGTAACTAAAAACACAAGTTTAGTATAGTGCCATTTTTGTTTTATAAGTGCAATCTGTCTAACGGCAGAGTCTTAGTATTAGTGTCCCGTTTTTACTCTTTAGGTACCGAACCCTAAAAACCTCGCTTTTATGCATTATTGAAAGCTTCGGTCGAAAGGACCCAATAATATACTCGTATAATGCTTGAATAATGAAAATCGATAGCGTTTGGTGTGCAACCTCGGACCTGCCAAGGACAAGATCATAATATAGACGTATTCTACACGTTGTTCTGTAATGTTATTCGATATATTGCTTCTATGTTTAGAGTATCGTAAGGCCTTCGAGAAAGGTCTTAGATACATGGTCATGATGCTGATCCTCTTACAAGGTTGGTTCGTGGATGTTTGTAAAGAGGAGTCTTATAGTTCCTTCTTCTGGTTTTAATGTCTTAAAAATAATTAAATGTACCTACCTACATTTGGGGGAATCACGTTTACAGGAACCGGCACGAATCTTGAGCTCTCGGCGTCAGAGTGGGGAAGGCTTTGCGCATTCCATTGGCGAGCCAATCGTCGTCGTTGATACATGGAGCAAGCGGAGGGAACGAATCACGAGTGACGTCTATGACACGACGGCGCGGCGAGCCAATCACTGACACTCCCCGTCCCCGCGTCTCACTTCGTACCACTAAAGAGACCGAATATTTGACTTCTGCGCAACTTGAAGCCAGCGCTCAAGATCCGTGCCGCTATTTGTACCATTGTCGTATCTAACAGTTCCTTTTTCTGTTTTTGATTTATTTATTTTTTTATCCTCACATCAGAACGTCTTACAGCAATTACACCAATGGAGCACAATTAGTTCAGAATCTGCTAACATCATGTGCGCACAAGTTTGATGTCTTTAAAATACTTAAATAAACATTTGGGGTACCAAGAAAAAGCTGCTTAGCATCAGGTGGGATCGCAGTCAAGCACTAGATTACATCAATAAATAAAAAAAAACTCCATGGATTATTTCTAGAAAAGAAATGGGAATATCAGACGTTTTATTCATTTAATTTAGACCAGTACGGTCCTAACTGACTGTAGGCAGTGATGGTGAAGCGCACTACCTTATTAAGAGCCTATTCACTCTAACCTTGAAGAACTTGAAATTATAATCGGACGTGGAGCCCACAGCAGGCAAATTGTTCTAGTCTTTCGATGTACTCGGTCTATACGACGAGGCGAAATGCTTAGTCCGGACCATAGTATTAACAATATAAGGATGAATACTTGCCATATGTCGGGTTGTCTGATGACAATCACCAGCTAGAAAGGTGATGGCAACTCATGAGTCTCATGCAAGTCTGGCGGACATTCTGCAAAAGGCAAAGTCTTCCTTCTAAGCTTGGTCCATCATCCACTACTGTAGCATTGCCATGTCGATTGTTCTTTGCTACACGCGTTCAGTGGCTTCCTGGAACCTGGATACAGGCCATCAGTCTACTTTAAGGGAAGCCTACCAAAGCGAACGCTACGTCTGTTATTTGTTTCTTATTTATCATTGAATAACTCCTCCCGCTTTTGGGTGGAGAGAGAGAGCGTGTCAGAATTTTACTGATTAAAACCCACTCCTATATTAATTTTTTGTCTTCGTTCCAGAGTTCTCTTTCGCACAATCCATGATCCCAGTAGGCTTCGACCCTGCTGGGCACCTACGGCTTTATTGACTTCTCCTTGAAGCGCGCGTGAACACATAAAATATATAGATACAGAAGTAAATCTACATACAAAGCGTGCTCGAGCAACGCACACATAGACACCGCTCACGGACACGATGTCTCGATCGCGTCTCGGATCGGTCGAACAGTTCCGGCTCAAACGCTCATTAGTGTGCGTCCATCGAGCGTAGGTATAAAAAGTGAAGTACATACATGAGACTGTCTTCTGTAACTATCTATTTTGTGCTGTCGACGACTCGAGCGCGGTTCTGACAGTTACTGCCCCCCTAGCCAAGTCAAAATCGAATTCCGTTCTCTAATCGGTAACGCCTCGGTGACAGCAATTGTAGAAAACGATAAGTTGGTAGCCATGTTGACGCGCCTGAGTCGGCCGCTCGTTCTACAATGTAGCGTTTGTATAACAAAGGATGTAGCGTTAAATATTGTAGAAACGATTTTTAACGATGTGAACTTGGCTACGAATTGTCTATTCGTTTGTTCTGACCACGCGACTTTACGTTGAGATGACGTCATTCCCATACGTTTCATCACTTTTCGACAGCGTTAACGATTGCAGAATAACAACTTGGCTAAGCGTGCTGGACTCGCGCACTGAGGTTTCCGTACAAACTTACTACGTAAATTGTACCTACCTGAATATATGGCTCTAGTTTCAACTCGATACCTCCACGCGCTTTCGAGATAAAGGGTTCTAACAGACAGACACACAACAGAGTGCCCCACCATCAACGATCGCATCACTGCTTACCATCAGGTGTGATCGCGGTCAAGCACTGGTTTGAAATCATTAAAAAAAAATCCAAGTGTTTTATTTTTTCCTTTTGAAATACGAAACCCTACAAAGGGAGTAAATATTTCTGCATTTCCATCAGCTAATTACGGTTTAACATATAAAATACGATCTGTTGTGTTGTGTGATGTTGTTGTGTTGTGTGTGTTGTGTAACTTGCGGTTATCCAGATCCCTGCTCAAAGTTAAGCTTCCCTCAAACTTAGTTAAGATCTAAAAATATAAGTCAGTAAAGTAAGACTTCGTAAGTTATACGGTACTCTTGCATGCAAAACTTTTACTGGTTTTACTAAGAGCTGCTTGTTGTAGTTCCTTACAGGGGTGCTTTTACACCACTGATGAGCTATGCTACGTTGCTACAGATGCGTTTGATATCCACCAATCATAATCATTTGTCATAAGTAAGTACCTATGTATAATAATATCAATCTAATTTAATACAATTTGATTCAATAATTTAAATTTAAATCTATATATTTTTTGATTGTTAAATAATGTATTTCTAGAATCTTATCAAATTTATATCCAATATTAATTCAATTTATAAAATAATAATTTACATTTAATGTCAAATTGTATAAGCTGTGGATGCCTTTAATTGACATATTTACACAGAATTATCTATAAAATTACCTACCTGTAAAAGATCTTGTTAATAATGTCGTTGGTGTACGGCATCATAATAAATAAATAAATTATTGTACTTATCTCTTTTCTGTTTATTTATTAAAATGCACCTGCCATGATATGATTCTGCACCATCCATGTATATCTATGGCATAGTGCCATAGATATCTTAAGGTCAGATGGTAGAAAATTCCTAAGAAAATAAGTCCGCTTTTTGTACAGCATTATTTACTAGTGCTTAATAAATAAATAAAGTGTAGTGCTTAAAAAAAATCAATTAACTTGGCTATATATGACTTCCTGTATACTGTTATGACAAACATGGACAAGAACACACCAGTCTGTGCCATTTTCTGCGACATGACACAAGCATTCGACTACGTACAACATAACATATTACTAAATAAACTTGATGCATATGGTATAAGGGGAAATATATTTAATCTAATAAAATTCAGTCATACCTAAATGACAGAAAACAAGTAACTCAAATTAGTAGAATAAATATGAGCTCTAAACGTGAAGAGTTATTCACGTCATGTGAGCATACCGTTCCTCATGGAGTTCCTCAGGGTAGTGTACTTGGACCACCCCTGTTCACTCTCTATATTAATGACTTCCCTAAAGCCATTAAACATCCCATGACACTGTTTGCAGATGATAGTACGATAACTATATCATGCCATAATAAAAATAATTATGAAACGGACATAAGAAATACATTAACTGAAGCGGTAACGTGGCTCAATAATAATAATTTGAAAATTAATATAAATAAAACTTTGATTATGCATTTTAGCCAACGACCATCTTTATACTCTAATTTGGAAATCGAATATAATAATAATAAAATACAGACAGCTAATACTACAAAATTTTTAGATCTAACAATTGATAAAAACCTAAATTGGAAAGCGCACATTGCAGCTCTAGCCAAAAGAATAAGCAGTGCAGCAGAATATGCATTGTATAAATTGTCTCGTACTCTAAATATAGAAGCGCTATTAACGGCCTACTACGGTTTGATTGAATCTGTCCTTAGATATGGTGTTATTTTCTGGGGTAACTCAACCGATAGGGATATCATTTTTAAAAAACAAAAATACTGCTTGCGATCTATGTTCAATCTCAAGACTACTGATAGCTGTAAAAAAATTTTCATTAAATATAATAAATATTAACATTGCCTTCACTTTATATATTAGAAATAACAATGTTCGTAAAAACAAATCCACATTTGTTTCCTCGCATGGCAGACAGATTTCCAAGAAATAGACGTGATGATAGCCAACTATGTTTACACCCATCAAAAACTGCACTTATGCGCAAGAGTGTCTTCTGCATGGCACCAATTATCTACAATAAATTGCCCAAAAGTTGGAAAGAACAAACTATACCAAAACTTAAACAAACAATGAAATTGTTTTTGGCACAGAAAGCATACTACAATATTACGGAATTTTTAAACGACTCCGTAATTGTAATAAATAAATAATTTTAACTAACATTGTCGTAATAAGGGTTGTGTAGCAATAGAGGACTTAAAGTTATTTATTTTGTGTATGTATTTGTTTGAATGCTATTAAATATAATTAGTCATTAAAATATGTATTATAATAACTATAATCTGTATTCTGTAATATTTAATAATGAAAATATAATTTGATAATTGTAAATATGTAATTGTAAATGTGTTTTTAATGTATAAATGTAAAATTGAAAAAAATAAAATTAATTCATTCATAATAATAATAATATAATAGAATTTAAAATATTTGCATGCCATGAAAAATGGCAGACATGTCGTAAGCCACTTTTATTTAAGATCTTGCATGCATGTATTATTTTAATTCTGTCTGCATACACATGTTTGAGCAAATAAAATTTCTTATTCTTATTCTTATTCTATTCTTAAAGGTTTATACAGTTTTTATATTGATGGATTCGTGATCTGGTGCTACGGATGTTTGTGAGTGGTTTGCGCTATGTGTAGATCATAGTAACTACAGAAGATGTGTGATCCGATACATCGCATAACTCGAGATACGCATCTTCCTCGCACAGCTACCTAGCGGCGGTGTATCTTCATAGCACATCTTCCTCGCTCCGCTACATAACTTAGCGTAACATACATCAGACTTATAATGTTCCCACTCCCACTACTGGGACGCAGGTCTCTTCTTTATGATAAAGAATATGCTGTAATACACCACGCGGGCCCAGCGCGTTTGGTGAATGTCACTTAACGTCGAATGTTTGATTCTAGAGTAGCCGTATTAATTGCGATTTTTTTTTTCACCGTACTTGTAAGTACAATAGTGATTAAAAAATTACAAAAAGTAATGCGCCTATCTGGGTTTAAAACCGCGACCCTCTAAGTCTCTGCTATAGAGCTTTGCATCAGTGGAAACAGTCACGTAGTTTCGTGGCTTAGCTTTTTAGTTTGATATCTGCATAGCTCAGCTCTAGTGGAAAAGCACCCTTAAGTTTAAGTTTAATATAACTTCTATAACAAGGAACTTGTTTAATTTACAGTAAATGTTTGAAATTATTGTGTGAAGTTTGTTAAAGTAGAACGGATAGTAGCTTTAGAGTCTTTAACATATAAACCAGAACACTTAAGATACTGAGCTAGAGTATCTAGTAAATTAAGAGTAACTAACCCAAGATGCATTTACATACAACTGCTCTTATGTATGTATGTGATTATCTAATGTTTCTTTCTTTCTAACTGCCTTCTAATGTTTCTTTTTTCATCTAATGACTCGTGAGGCGCTTTAGGGTGGAGCGAGAAAGCATGTAACACTTTTACTGGCTAAATCCCATTCTTATGTTCCTTCTTTGCCTTACGCTTGGGACACTACGCGCCGTCAACGACTTGGCTCGGTCCAGACGGCCAGACGGTGAGTTATCGGATTCCCGGCGGCTAAGGTGTGAGGAAGTCCGTTCCCTCATGCGTGCGGCTGCCTCCTTCCTCCGCTAGCATTACTGCTTCGCAGAAGGAGGCAACCGCCTGCCATTCCTCCTCTCTCCGGACATGGACGGGTCTGTACCAGGGCCCGGCGCAAGAGATCGTTGCCATCGATCGGCACCACGAGGACACGGCGATACTCCGCCCAATCAGGACACACGTCCACCGTGTCCTTTTCAATACTAGTGAGAAATTAAATTTAAAAAAAGTCCATGGTTTAATAATAAATCGTTTAATCATCACTTCTCACGAATTTGATAGACATGTTTAAAAAACTACACTATTATGACTCACTCGACCCCATGGCATACTTACGACCATCAACTTTTCAGCATCCCATACCCAGACTTCCTTCGTCGAATTTCCCATCAAAATTATAGACATAACACAATATAAACTTTAACATAAACATATTAAACAAACCATTGACTGACCCACAGTTTTCGCAGCCAATCCTTCAGTTACTGCAAATTGTAATAATATTTGTGAATTATGGCTGTTTATCAGCAGCTCGTCAATTGTTTAATATTAGCATCTGTTCTCCATGAATTGGGTGGTATTCAAGGCTGTACGCTCTTCATTCGCTCGTTAAATTGTTAACGTAGTCGTCTACTTCGTCAAGTCGTTGAGCTCCTTAGTAGTCCTGAGTTGAGCTTTGCGAATACTGACAAATGCTTGCACTGACTGGACAGGTCCACTCAAATCTGTTTGTTTCTTTCTTCAAAAGACCATCTCAGACAAATCTACATGGTTCTCATGTGATTTTGACGATTACATATTTACTGTATGGACATTAAAAGAGACTTTGACCCCTGAGTTTGTTTCAGTGTTTCTTCTCAGGGTAGTCAGCTAAGAAACACCGACCTCATCTAGTTTAAACTGACGAAAAAAAAATTGTCATGTAAGTGTTTTTTAAAACCTATTTGCAAAATAAATATCATTTATCATGTACCCTTATTTCGGCTCCTACATCGAGGCAAAATCTAAACAGGCTGCCAAAAAAATGGGGTCTTAGCTTAGGTGAGACGGTACTTCACGCCGGAACAGCTGCTTAACCTTTATCAAGCGCAAGTTCGATCGTGTATGGAGTACTGCTCTCATCTTTGGAATACGTTCAACC
The DNA here is from genome assembly GCA_910589285.2 of Mythimna ferrago. Lineage (NCBI taxonomy): Eukaryota > Metazoa > Arthropoda > Insecta > Lepidoptera > Noctuidae > Mythimna > Mythimna ferrago. Next base: position 25,364,313 of record OU342677.1, on the reverse strand, counting down.
ATAGGTACAAAATAAAAATTACATGTGTAATTGATGTCTGTTGTTGCAGTGGTTTAGCAATTGGCTGCTGCACTGCGTGTTGTGGGATCAATTCCTGTAGAGAACATTATGTTTGTATGACCTATAGATATATTGTTCCAAATCTGGTTGTTTTTAATGGGAAATCATCAAATAAGTCAGACATTTAATGACTAAAACCTACCTATGTTCCTTCAGTTGTCTTTTCAAACAATCCTGCAGCCCTGGCAGATATAGACCTTAGTGACGTATTCACTGTTGCCTTATACACCCCCACGTTGTAGCTACTGACTCCGGCAGGGAATCCCACTCCTTAGCTGTTGATATGCCAGAATTCATGTGTCTCAAAAACGTTGTTTATTTTTTTATTTATGTACTTATCTTGTTCTTTCTTATTTTCTATCGAACTTTCTTTTTTTATTCTACTTTATCAGGATCGCCAACATTACACGCACTGGGAATTTAAAGTTACATTCAAGTGCAGTATCCGTCTAAAAGAGTTTGATTTTTTTTTCACAAACTGTAGTTAAGTTCGAATAATATATTCTCAGAATTGGTCATCTCAACTTTATTTTTGGTATGGTAACTACAACTGCAGATCAGATTTTCATTGATATAAACTGGGTCTTGAGTGCGATCCCACCTGATGGTATTTATTTATTTATTTAACACTTTATGCACATGGGTACAGAGGCGGACTTAATGCCTTAGGCATTCTCTTCCAGTCAACCTTTGGGTGATGAAGAGAAAAAGTAGTGGTAGGTGCAATAAAAGAGTGAGAAAAAGGCAAATACAAGAATTGATATACTAATAGACCATAGTATAGATATACTAATAAACCATAGAATAAATATATACAACTATACAATATATACTCAAATTAATACACTACATACATGCACTAAAATAGTCAAATAATTGGTCCAAATCGACAATAGGAAAACATTAACGCTGTGATGAAACTACTTTGGTTTTCAATGTAAATCTGCTTGTTGCCATTCTGATCTCCTGGGGAAGCGCATTCCACAAAGAAATAGTTTGAATAAAGAAGGAATAGTGAAGAAAGTCAGTACGATGAGTGGGACAATGGAGAAGGCGGTTATGAGATGAGCGCAGATTTCTATTGTGGTTGGCGCAAATATATTGAAAGTGAGGGGCTAAATAACTGAGGGAATTAGTTGAATCAAGAAATGAAAGCAAGTGGAATCAATCTTTCCATTCTTCAACTTCTAAATCTCATCAGAAAAGAGTCTAAAATTATTAAGAAATCATGGAAACAACGTAGTAACCAATAAACCCAATGTATGATATGTCGCAGCACACTTTTTCGGCAAACATACCGCCCGTTGCTCTAGATACCCTGTTGCGGTTGCAATGCCCTCGTCACATAGATAGCGAAACTATAACTTAATAGCTTTTGCCCGCGGCTTCACCTGCGCACATAAAATATAGCCTATGTCACTCAGGAATAAAGCAACTTTCTATCGGTGCTAAATTTTTTTTGCAATCGGACCAGTACTTTCTGAGATTACCTCCTTCAAACAAAAAAAAAAAAAACTTTAAGTACCTTTTTTAACGCTAATCATGAAAAATCAACTCAATAAAATAGAACAAGAAAAATTCACTTGGAACCAGAATATTTAGGAACTCTGTAACCTTAATGCCTACATCAAAGGACTGGAACAATTTGCCTGCAGCGATCTTCCTAACCAATTATAATTTAGGTGTCTTCAGGGCTAGAGTGAATGGGCTCTTAATAAACTAGTACGATTCACCATCAACGATCACCATCAGGTGGAATCGCAGTCAAGCACTGGTTTATGTAGTCAATTTAAAAAAAAATTAAACTATCTATAACCAAAAAAAAATCCATAACCGTAACTGATTCATAAGTTCCAGATAAATGAGTCTAAATTTACGACAGTTTACGACAGGTTTCTGTTTGTTTAACCCAACCAAACAAATAAATGGTAATAAAAAGTTTAGGGTCGTAGGGTATATTTGAAAGAGAACAACTCTGATTGATTGCCAATAGCATATTATCCGTCATGCATTTTTTTAATAAAAAAACAAGTAAAAGACTTAAAAAAAAACGCTAAGGGCCTGCGCTCATTTGAGACAAGACGTCTTAGACAGACAACAAAACTGTTTTGTCGACGTCTTAGATTCGATATTTTATCAACAGCCCTAACGCCCCGTCTCGTAGACAAAACTGTTTTGTTTAAGACGTCTTGTCTCAAGTGAGCGCAGGCCCTAATCAAGCGGGCTTGCGGACAGTGAGCAATGGGTAGCTCGCTGTCCGGCCGTCCGGTAACCGTCCGGACCAAGCCCAAGTCGTCGACGGCGCGCGCTGTTCCCGCGCGCCTCAAGGAGTTATCAGCAACAGCAGGGGCCCAGCCGGGTCGAAGCCTACTGGGGCCAGGGTTATCCCCCCGGTATGAAGGCTTGAAGGAACGGGATGGGTTTTTTAGTCAGTAAGAGTCTGACACTATCTCCCGCTCCGCCCAAGAGTGGGGGCTGTCATAAGATGATTTTTCCCATCGAAAAAAAACAAAAAAAATGCCCTAATCAAGCAGTAAAATCTAAACTGTCCATCAAAGACTGCATCACTGCTTAACATCATGTGGGATCACAGTCCAGCACTCATCATTCATAATTTCAGCCGAAAGACATCCACTGTTGGACATAGGCCTCCCCAAGTGTCGCCATAATGAACGATCCTATGCTTCCTGTATCCAGCGGATTTCCGCAACCTTCACCATGTCATCGGTCCACCTTGTAGGAGGCCGTCCAACGCTGCGTCCTGCGGTACGCGGTCGCCGATTGCACATACGGTTGTACAACTTGAATGACCTTGAAAACCGCTTGATTGTCGTATTGTACACACGGGTATACGAAATTTATTCGGCCGAAAATGTTAGTCTGTATATTTTCCTGGAAAAATCTCGGAAAAAGTTTTTTTAATTTATTTTTTTTTTGTGATTTTGCTAAAAACACGCAATTACCTACGTTATAATAATTTATTACGTAGGTAATTGCGCGTTTTTGATACGTAATAAATTATTATTACTTAGGTAAGTAATTGAAAATATTGTGCTCGAGCGCCAGAGGGAATTTAACCTTTTGGCGCTCGAGCACAATGAATGGATAAGCTAAAATTTATTTTATAGCTTTTGTTTCGCCTAGCCGTCTATGTGACAAAATCTCATGGTTAACAAGCGGTAGGTATGCCACGTAGCTTCGTATACGTGATATAACTAAGCGAATAGTGGTTTCATTCTGTGACCGCAAATATATTCTGTCTCTGAAGATATGTCAATGATTTAGTCGCCGCTCTAGATTCAGCATATAGTAGAAGACATATTTATATGTTTTAATGTCTGGAAAACTACTAAGGGAATTTTGATCAGAACATTTTTTTTTCTAATACGCATCTTCTTACTGAATGAAATGTTATATGAAAGAAAAGGGAGTTGGTGACAGTGTGACGGGTGACAGGACAGAATGGAAGAAAAAAAACGTGTTGCGCCGACCGACAGTAACCGTCCAACCGTCCCCACACACGGGCCTCAAAAAAACGCTAGAAGCGGCTACAAAAAAGAGCCAGAAGCGGCCGCAAAAAACGGCTGAAGCGCGCGATATATCTTGTGTCCGGTGAAGCCTGAAGCCGCTTCTAGCTTTTTTTGTGGCGGCACCGCCAGCACACGAGCCACAAAAAAAGGCAGCCTCAAAATGAAGCTTGAAGCGGTGTTTTTTTGAAGCCCGTGATGGACAGTTAAACGTCACAATACAAACTATTTTCGAGTATTAAATATGGCAACTGTTTTCAAGCCAGGTGCCATGTTAAAGCGTACAATGATTTCTTATCCAGAAAAAAGCTTGGCAGTTACTTCTGAAATCATAGAGTTCTCATTTATTTTCATTTAAAGCAGCATCTTGACCAGTAAATCTGACAATAATGAGAATCGTCGTAACTGTGCAATCTCGTCCCAAGGTAGGCAACTAATAAGTCCTCCCGGCCCCTCCTCCCATTTATAACGAGAGGTTTTATAACTCGTCTGCTCTCACGACTTTAATCTAGACTATTTGCAAAATGTCTAGTCGCGGGTAACTTAGGAGAACAATTTATTTTAAAATATGCAAGTCGTCTTTTTTACATTATGTTTGTTCTTTTTAACATTACAAGGAGGCAAGATTTGTATTTTTGTTTGTCTACATTAATATTATAAAGAGGTAAAGTTTGTTTTTATGTTCTTTTGTTTCAAGTTGATAATCTGCAATAGTTAACGCTAGTAGAAAACTTCAAATGTACGGGAATGACGTCATCTCAACGCTCAATCACGTGGTCAGAACAAAAGAATAGGAGGCGTGGCCAACTCGAGGCGTTCGACGCAAGAGAAATGGTTGTAACTTGGCTAGGGGGGCTGGTCTGATTGCGACAACTTTTTCACCGATTGTCAGCTGCTTTATTTCTGAGGAACATAAGCTATATTTTATGTATGCGGGCGAAGTCGCGGACAAAAGCTAGTAAACTATATATCGCACGCTTAATAATAAACCGGAATAAGTCAAAAATTAAGGATTTCTACTTTTCTTCATAAAACGAACCAACTCCGATAGAAGTATCTGCAGGAAAAATCCCACCATGCGAAACAAAAAAAAATAGCCGATTATTAGATCACCCTTCTCTTTTCTACAAAAGCACGCGGTAATGCATTTCATGCGACAGAGAATCATTCAGAAATGCGGTAGCCGTGATGTGAGGTAGGTGTCGTTGTTTTGCGTCTACAGTGGAGTAAAGTATAATCATTCAGTTTCTTTACAAACGCAGGTAAGACTATTCTAATTCATATTTTTTTCTAAACTAGCATAATTTCGTTTTATTTCACTTTAGTTGAAAACGGTGTTACAGTACTGCTTACACTACTTAGACTTGTTGCAGTTTATCATAAAATTAAAGTTGTAAAAATATGAAAGATTTCATATTAGTGCAGTTTAGTATAAAATGATTACTTTTATTTCCGAAGCAATCCATTTTGTTTCACTTTATTACTAAAACTATTGATAGATTTAAAAAAATACTTGTGTTTATTTCGGTTTACGTTTTAAGTGATCCTAAAATCTAATAGTGTTTTAGTAATTGCTGCAGTTTATTACAAAATGTCCTTTCAATTTATTTATACCTATTAATAAAAAGTATTTCTTTTCTATTTCCATAGTTTTATTCTTAAAGATGACGTCTGCAAATAGGAAGCAAAGGTGCCTAAAACTTGTAATGATGAGCGATGCTAGATGTAGTGACAAGGATTATGTGAAGAATGATAATGTTGGATGTACTGTTACTGATTGTAAGCTAGTCGCAATAAAAGTAAGTAAATAAAGTTGTGTTAACAAGTACGGTACCCCAACTGAATTTGCAAGTGAACGTAACTACCGCGATTTCGTTATGATTTTTATTCGTAGGTACACTAGGTACGCTCATATTCTTAGCATTATGATCTATCAGTCATATTTTAATGCAATTGAAATAGTCAGGTTTACTGCCTTGCAATCTTACATTTGTATGTACATGGGTACAGTTTCCATAACATATTTGTACTTAATATTCTCCGAAATAATTGAGGGTTTTACCGTCTTCATTCTTAATTTGTTATTGTGCACAAAAACATAATGTAGCCACTACACAGTACATCAACATAATATATGGAAATAAAGACAGTTTATGTACCTTTTTATTTCATGTTATGTAATTATTTATTTTAGAATTTTTTTCCATGAAACAGACGACAAAGTCCAGTACGGCATACAGGAAGACAAGGTCTCTAATTTACCCTACAGGAAGTCCAGGTCACCATCACGCAGTTCTTCAAGTTCTTCTTCAAACTCGTCTTCCTCGGACTCATTTTCTTCAGACTCATCTTCCCCAAGCTTTGACGATAACTTACATAAACCCGAAAAACTATTTCTTTTATCGTGTAATGATGACGAACATGACAGTAATGAAATAATTGAAGATACTCCTCCACGTTCTATTAGAAAAAATACCAACTTAAGTAGTAACGTGTTATTAAACTTTTTTATTATTATAAGTACCTATCTACAATCATTTAAGATAATTTATTTGTTTACCTATAATTTCAGAATGAAGAAAAATTATCACACACGCCTGCTAACGCCATTACTAAGAATTTGCTAGTTTCATATTCTGACTGTTCTTCTCAAGACGACTGCGACCAACAATTAGTTAACCAGAAATCTGTAGATGTTCCTAATAAAGAGAATAAGAGAATAAAAAAAATCTTAAGTCCGGCCCAATCTATACCCCAGTTCAATATATAACACTAATTAAAAACGCAAAAAAATGCAACCACCCGATCATCATCCAGGAGCTAACATTCGACAGTATTCTGGACCTTAAATTGTTGCAAGAGGAATGGGGCTTTCATTTTGGTACAGATAAAAGCGGCCAAAATGTCAACTGGAATGATATAAAGGTTAACCTTTGAATGTCTTAAGTTACACAGTTCGACATAAGCAATTGCCTTTCTATTGTGTCTCTAATTACGGCATTCAATGAGTTAAAGGTCACAAAAAAGAATCATTTCTATATTACTATAAGACATCTCCACATCAATCTCCAAACCCGCTTCAAATCTGGCAAACGACCCAAAAGCTAGATTGACTCGACACTACACTGAAGATATCCCGGACGTCAGCCTGTACGAGATTAGGATGGCTTTGAAGCAGTTGAAGAACAACAAGGCATTGGGTGAGGACGGAATTACGGCTGTGCTCCTGAAAGCGGGTGGAAAACCGGTCCTAAAGACCCTTCAGAAGTTGTTCGATTCCGTCAAACTCGAGGGAAAAACGCCACAGGTATGGAGTAGAAGTATGGTGGTACTCTTCTTTAAAAAGGGTGATAAAATCCTGCTGAAGAATTACAAGCCCATCTCACTTCAGAGCCATGTCTACAAGCTGTTTTCCAGGGTCATCATGAACCATCTAGCGCGCAGGTTTGACAACTTCCAGCCTCCCGAACAAGCCGGATTCCGAAAAGGTTTCAGCACCGTAGACCACATACATACGCTACGGCAGGTCATACAGAAGACCGAGGAGTATAACCTGCCTCTCTGCCTAACGTTTGTGGACTATGAGAAAGCTTTTGATTCGATCGAGACTTGGGCTGTGCTGCAATCTCTCCAAAGGTGCCAAATTGACTATCGGTACATCGAAGTGCTGAAGTGTTTGTACGAAAACGCCACCATGTCAGTCCGACTCCAGGACCGGACCTCAAAACCTATCCTCCTGCAACGAGGTGTGAGGCAGGGAGACGTCATCTCTCCGAAACTGTTCACGGCGCAATGGAGGATGTCTTCAAGGTTCTGGACTGGAGTGGACTAGGCGTTAATGTCAATGGCGAGTACATCACTCACCTTCGGTTTACCGACGACATAGTAGTCATGGCGGAGACTATGGAGGAGCTCAGCACAATGCTCAATGACCTCAATAGAGCTTCTTTATGAGTGGGTCTTAAAATGAACATGGATAAAACCAAAATCATGATTAACAACCATGTAGCGCCCACTCCTATCAAGGTCGGAGACTCTACACTCGAAGTTGTGGACGATTACGTCTACCTCGGCAGCCAGTCCAGTTGGGTAGGTCTAACTTTGAAAAAGAGGTCAACCGTCGAATCCAACTCGGTTGGGCAGCGTTCGGGAAGCTACGCGGTATCTTCTCGTCCAACATACCACAGTGTCTCAAGATGAAAGTCTTTAACCAGTGCGTGTTGCCAGTGATGACATATGGCTCCGAAACGTGGTCGCTAACAATGGGCCTCATCAGAAGGCTTAAAGTCACCCAAAGAGCAATAGAAAGGGCTATACTCGGGGTTTCCTTGCGTGATCAAATAAAAAATGAAGATATCCGCAGGAAAACTAAGGTTGCTGACATAGCACAAAGAATTGCCAAACTTAAGTGGCAATGGGCAGGGCACATTGCTCGCAGAACGGATGGCCGTTGGGGCCGAAAGGTTTTGGAGTGGCGACCGCGTACCGGAAGACGCAGCGTTGGAAAGCCTCCTAAAAGGTGGACCGATGACCTGGTGAAGGTAGCGGGAAACCGATGGATGCGGGACGCACAGGAACGTTCGATGTGGCGACGCTTGGGGGAGGCCTATGTCCAACAGTGGACATGTATCGGCTGAAATGATGATGATGATGATAAGACATCTTACAAGGACGAAAACTACAGAGAAGTTAATGTGCGAAATAAGCGAAAGAAGATGAAATCAGTCGCAGAAATAACCATGAAGGCAGCATATACGCAAAAACAGGAAATAAGCGCTAATAAAAAGAAGGATTTGAAAGAATTAATCGAAAAGGGGCTTATTCCATCTTTGTATAGGTACTAGTTTTTACAATTCGATCGTTTAATTTTTTTGTCTTTTGTTATTTTTTTTATTATTTTTTTTTGAGTAGTCACAACTTACGAGACTGATTAAGACTAATAGGTAGAACCTACTTAGTTTTGTTGATTATAATGTTGGTAGATATACCAAGTACAAGTAGGTATATCTTATAAATTGTTATTCTTTTGTATTACAATGTTTATTTCTTTAGCATAATTACGTAAAGCTGAAGCTTTAATTACTATTTTGTGATTGTTAAAAAATACGTTAGTTACAAAGTACAAAACATGATTATGAGTTCCTACAAATATTACGAGTTATTTTACGTTAAGAAAATAATATAAAGGCGTTTTGCGAAATATTTCTGTATTTTATTTCTGTTTTACTTCAAAACTGCAATAAGTATTATACATTTAAATAGATTATATTATTTATTAATAGTAAACTGAATTATTAAATAATAGTTTGCAAGAAATTTTAGAATTGATCAGCAACTTTAATATTAAACTGAATTATTTAATATTAGTTTGCAAGAAATTTTAAAATTGATCAGTTTTTTTTATACTAAACTGACATAAGTCGAAAGGCTAGAAAATAAACTTCGTTTATTTATTTCATATAAATGTTATAATTAAACTATTATGACAGTTATATTCACTATACATCCCTGTACAATGTAACACCAAGAAAATAAAAATAACACTATAAATACGTGAAAACCATCAAAATGTTTTCAACTAGGTCGACACTCAAAACTTTGACTGCGATTTCCCAAAAAAGTGAATTTTTGAATTATTCCGGTTTATTATTAAGCGTGCGCACGCTTAATAATAAACCGGAATAAGTCAAAAATTAAGGATTTCTACTTTTCTTCATAAAACGAACCAACTCCGATAGAAGTATCTGCAGGAAAAATCCCACCATGCGAAACAAAAAAAAATAGCCGATTATTAGATCACCCTTCTCTTTTCTACAAAAGCACGCGGTAATGCATTTCATGCGACAGAGAATCATTCAGAAATGCGGTAGCCGTGATGTGAGGTAGGTGTCGTTGTTTTGCGTCTACAGTGGAGTAAAGTATAATCATTCAGTTTCTTTACAAACGCAGGTAAGACTATTCTAATTCATATTTTTTTCTAAACTAGCATAATTTCGTTTTATTTCACTTTAGTTGAAAACGGTGTTACAGTACTGCTTACACTACTTAGACTTGTTGCAGTTTATCATAAAATTAAAGTTGTAAAAATATGAAAGATTTCATATTAGTGCAGTTTAGTATAAAATGATTACTTTTATTTCCGAAGCAATCCATTTTGTTTCACTTTATTACTAAAACTATTGATAGATTTAAAAAAATACTTGTGTTTATTTCGGTTTACGTTTTAAGTGATCCTAAAATCTAATAGTGTTTTAGTAATTGCTGCAGTTTATTACAAAATGTCCTTTCAATTTATTTATACCTATTAATAAAAAGTATTTCTTTTCTATTTCCATAGTTTTATTCTTAAAGATGACGTCTGCAAATAGGAAGCAAAGGTGCCTAAAACTTGTAATGATGAGCGATGCTAGATGTAGTGACAAGGATTATGTGAAGAATGATAATGTTGGATGTACTGTTACTGATTGTAAGCTAGTCGCAATAAAAGTAAGTAAATAAAGTTGTGTTAACAAGTACGGTACCCCAACTGAATTTGCAAGTGAACGTAACTACCGCGATTTCGTTATGATTTTTATTCGTAGGTACACTAGGTACGCTCATATTCTTAGCATTATGATCTATCAGTCATATTTTAATGCAATTGAAATAGTCAGGTTTACTGCCTTGCAATCTTACATTTGTATGTACATGGGTACAGTTTCCATAACATATTTGTACTTAATATTCTCCGAAATAATTGAGGGTTTTACCGTCTTCATTCTTAATTTGTTATTGTGCACAAAAACATAATGTAGCCACTACACAGTACATCAACATAATATATGGAAATAAAGACAGTTTATGTACCTTTTTATTTCATGTTATGTAATTATTTATTTTAGAATTTTTTTCCATGAAACAGACGACAAAGTCCAGTACGGCATACAGGAAGACAAGGTCTCTAATTTACCCTACAGGAAGTCCAGGTCACCATCACGCAGTTCTTCAAGTTCTTCTTCAAACTCGTCTTCCTCGGACTCATTTTCTTCAGACTCATCTTCCCCAAGCTTTGACGATAACTTACATAAACCCGAAAAACTATTTCTTTTATCGTGTAATGATGACGAACATGACAGTAATGAAATAATTGAAGATACTCCTCCACGTTCTATTAGAAAAAATACCAACTTAAGTAGTAACGTGTTATTAAACTTTTTTATTATTATAAGTACCTATCTACAATCATTTAAGATAATTTATTTGTTTACCTATAATTTCAGAATGAAGAAAAATTATCACACACGCCTGCTAACGCCATTACTAAGAATTTGCTAGTTTCATATTCTGACTGTTCTTCTCAAGACGACTGCGACCAACAATTAGTTAACCAGAAATCTGTAGATGTTCCTAATAAAGAGAATAAGAGAATAAAAAAAATCTTAAGTCCGGCCCAATCTATACCCCAGTTCAATATATAACACTAATTAAAAACGCAAAAAAATGCAACCACCCGATCATCATCCAGGAGCTAACATTCGACAGTATTCTGGACCTTAAATTGTTGCAAGAGGAATGGGGCTTTCATTTTGGTACAGATAAAAGCGGCCAAAATGTCAACTGGAATGATATAAAGGTTAACCTTTGAATGTCTTAAGTTACACAGTTCGACATAAGCAATTGCCTTTCTATTGTGTCTCTAATTACGGCATTCAATGAGTTAAAGGTCACAAAAAAGAATCATTTCTATATTACTATAAGACATCTCCACATCAATCTCCAAACCCGCTTCAAATCTGGCAAACGACCCAAAAGCTAGATTGACTCGACACTACACTGAAGATATCCCGGACGTCAGCCTGTACGAGATTAGGATGGCTTTGAAGCAGTTGAAGAACAACAAGGCATTGGGTGAGGACGGAATTACGGCTGTGCTCCTGAAAGCGGGTGGAAAACCGGTCCTAAAGACCCTTCAGAAGTTGTTCGATTCCGTCAAACTCGAGGGAAAAACGCCACAGGTATGGAGTAGAAGTATGGTGGTACTCTTCTTTAAAAAGGGTGATAAAATCCTGCTGAAGAATTACAAGCCCATCTCACTTCAGAGCCATGTCTACAAGCTGTTTTCCAGGGTCATCATGAACCATCTAGCGCGCAGGTTTGACAACTTCCAGCCTCCCGAACAAGCCGGATTCCGAAAAGGTTTCAGCACCGTAGACCACATACATACGCTACGGCAGGTCATACAGAAGACCGAGGAGTATAACCTGCCTCTCTGCCTAACGTTTGTGGACTATGAGAAAGCTTTTGATTCGATCGAGACTTGGGCTGTGCTGCAATCTCTCCAAAGGTGCCAAATTGACTATCGGTACATCGAAGTGCTGAAGTGTTTGTACGAAAACGCCACCATGTCAGTCCGACTCCAGGACCGGACCTCAAAACCTATCCTCCTGCAACGAGGTGTGAGGCAGGGAGACGTCATCTCTCCGAAACTGTTCACGGCGCAATGGAGGATGTCTTCAAGGTTCTGGACTGGAGTGGACTAGGCGTTAATGTCAATGGCGAGTACATCACTCACCTTCGGTTTACCGACGACATAGTAGTCATGGCGGAGACTATGGAGGAGCTCAGCACAATGCTCAATGACCTCAATAGAGCTTCTTTATGAGTGGGTCTTAAAATGAACATGGATAAAACCAAAATCATGATTAACAACCATGTAGCGCCCACTCCTATCAAGGTCGGAGACTCTACACTCGAAGTTGTGGACGATTACGTCTACCTCGGCAGCCAGTCCAGTTGGGTAGGTCTAACTTTGAAAAAGAGGTCAACCGTCGAATCCAACTCGGTTGGGCAGCGTTCGGGAAGCTACGCGGTATCTTCTCGTCCAACATACCACAGTGTCTCAAGATGAAAGTCTTTAACCAGTGCGTGTTGCCAGTGATGACATATGGCTCCGAAACGTGGTCGCTAACAATGGGCCTCATCAGAAGGCTTAAAGTCACCCAAAGAGCAATAGAAAGGGCTATACTCGGGGTTTCCTTGCGTGATCAAATAAAAAATGAAGATATCCGCAGGAAAACTAAGGTTGCTGACATAGCACAAAGAATTGCCAAACTTAAGTGGCAATGGGCAGGGCACATTGCTCGCAGAACGGATGGCCGTTGGGGCCGAAAGGTTTTGGAGTGGCGACCGCGTACCGGAAGACGCAGCGTTGGAAAGCCTCCTAAAAGGTGGACCGATGACCTGGTGAAGGTAGCGGGAAACCGATGGATGCGGGACGCACAGGAACGTTCGATGTGGCGACGCTTGGGGGAGGCCTATGTCCAACAGTGGACATGTATCGGCTGAAATGATGATGATGATGATAAGACATCTTACAAGGACGAAAACTACAGAGAAGTTAATGTGCGAAATAAGCGAAAGAAGATGAAATCAGTCGCAGAAATAACCATGAAGGCAGCATATACGCAAAAACAGGAAATAAGCGCTAATAAAAAGAAGGATTTGAAAGAATTAATCGAAAAGGGGCTTATTCCATCTTTGTATAGGTACTAGTTTTTACAATTCGATCGTTTAATTTTTTTGTCTTTTGTTATTTTTTTTATTATTTTTTTTTGAGTAGTCACAACTTACGAGACTGATTAAGACTAATAGGTAGAACCTACTTAGTTTTGTTGATTATAATGTTGGTAGATATACCAAGTACAAGTAGGTATATCTTATAAATTGTTATTCTTTTGTATTACAATGTTTATTTCTTTAGCATAATTACGTAAAGCTGAAGCTTTAATTACTATTTTGTGATTGTTAAAAAATACGTTAGTTACAAAGTACAAAACATGATTATGAGTTCCTACAAATATTACGAGTTATTTTACGTTAAGAAAATAATATAAAGGCGTTTTGCGAAATATTTCTGTATTTTATTTCTGTTTTACTTCAAAACTGCAATAAGTATTATACATTTAAATAGATTATATTATTTATTAATAGTAAACTGAATTATTAAATAATAGTTTGCAAGAAATTTTAGAATTGATCAGCAACTTTAATATTAAACTGAATTATTTAATATTAGTTTGCAAGAAATTTTAAAATTGATCAGTTTTTTTTATACTAAACTGACATAAGTCGAAAGGCTAGAAAATAAACTTCGTTTATTTATTTCATATAAATGTTATAATTAAACTATTATGACAGTTATATTCACTATACATCCCTGTACAATGTAACACCAAGAAAATAAAAATAACACTATAAATACGTGAAAACCATCAAAATGTTTTCAACTAGGTCGACACTCAAAACTTTGACTGCGATTTCCCAAAAAAGTGAATTTTTGAATTATTCCGGTTTATTATTAAGCGTGCGATATGTATTAAATTTTAAGTTTTAATTTATTTTAAGTTAACATTCGTTATTTTTAGGGTTCTGTACCTCAAAAGGAAAAAACGGAACCCTTAGAGGATTACTTGGTTGTCCGTCCGTCTGTCTGTCTGTCAAGACCCTTTATCTCGAGAACGCATGGAGGTATGGAGTTGAAATTAAAACCATATACTCAGGTCTGCGGTCCCTTTAAGCTGAGAAAAAAATCAAACTTATAAGTTATTGAATAAAAATGATACGGCCGTTTATGTCGTAAAAAAACGTATATTATTATTTATGGGTAGTAATAAAAGCTCCGACAAAAAAAGAAGAATTGTCCTTACTCAAAATATTAAATCTACTGCCTAAAATACTAACTTTCCGACTACTTTTGTCCGAATAAAAATGATGAAACGACCGAATGAGATACTGAAATCTTCGAAAAATAAACATGACTGTCTATTGCTATAATACTTTTCTACCAGCATAAATTACGTTCTACTGAAAACTTTGCTTTGTAATTTTTATCTTTACTACTATTAATTCATAAATTACCTTTCATATTTCATAGATTGTGGTGGTATTTTAACTGTCACATTATACTGAAAATATTATTCTGAGTGGCTATACAGAAACTTATAAAAATGTAAAAATGTACTTGTAACAATAACATTTAATTGCATCATATATGATGAATTTTACTTACCACGGGTATGCTTCGATATCGGTACCTATTTCAGGCGTCAAAAAGTTAAAACAGTCGTATTCATGGGTACGTATAAAAATCCCGAATTTTAAATTATCGATGGACGAAATCCCGAAAATTGAAACGCCAAATGGACGAAAGTTTAAAATCCCGAAAGTTCATTTGTTCGAATGTTTAAAATCCCGAAGTTCAAAATCCCGACTCGTCCGTGTCGGGGTGCCCTAAGGTCCCGATTTGTTTTATTTTGAGAAGTCGCTTTTGTCACAATTCTAACCTAACCTATTTCAGCCACAATCTCTTGTAAAAATGTTTTTACCATTGTCTAATAGTCTATTCACAGGTAGATTGTATCTTGATTGCTCTTTGAACTGGGTGAAATAGGTTAGGTAACGTTAGAACTGTGACCAACCGCTACGTTCAAGTTGTTTCGTCTATTCGTGATTTCGTCCTTTCGGGCATTTGAACATCGGTATTTTGTGTTTCGATATAACGACTTTAAACCTTTCGGTATTTTGAATTTCGGTGTTTTGCACGTCGGTGTTTCAGCCATAGGTATAATGAACTTTCGGGATTTTGATACGTACCCCTGTATACGTATTCATGCCTTAATCGAAAACCAAGTAGACTTTGGTTTCCTAGAATATTATACTGTATTATTATTCGACAAATTTCCTAACTTTTATAATGTCAGCGAGAACATAGATAAAAATAAAACAAAACTCAGTTTATTATGAAAATGTAGTTACATAGTAGATCCGAACCCCATCGCGCGGGCCGAACAGTTGAGGTATTTTCATCATTATTGAGAGCTAAAAAATAAATTTGATAACCAACAATAGAAATTAAAACAGTTCATGCAAGTTGTAAAAATATGATTATTTTGACCAAACCTCTGTTGTCGGTAACTTAGTAATTTTGTCGGAGGTTCAGTATTCTATTCGGAAGTTTAGTTTTGTTATTCGAAGATCCATTTTTTTTTTAGGAGAAAATGTAATTTGAACATGCTCTTATTTGTTGTTAAATTGGATATTTTTTTTCGTTTATGTTTTGGATTTTTTGTCGGTAATTCATTATAACGCTAGTTAATTAGAATAATAGTCGGCCACAGATCGCTGGAGATTAAATTGTTTTTCGGAACCATTATTATTTCCCATTATTTATTTGTAACTTTATTGCACACCTTAGCTTATTATACGATAAACATTTACAAAAGAATAAGTGTTCAATAGGCGGTCTTATTGCACAAGGCAATTTCTACCAAACAACCTTTGGATGGACTGAACGAAAGGAAAAGATATTTCGATACTCTCAAAGATCGAAATTCATAGGGTACTTCTCGTTGACACAGAATCCTGAAATTTGGCACAAAGCAATGTTTTATAGCACAGGTATAGGAAAAAATCTGAAAACAGTAAATTTGTTGTTACTACGTCACAAAACAATTGCAATTCGGAAAAAATTTCGAGACTCCATTCGGGAATTGTAGTTTGCACGGAACCCTCAGTGCGCGAGTCCGACTCGCACTTGCCCAGTTTTTTTTTTTGTACTGTGAATATTGCATACCTGTAAATCATTTACACAGGATCACCTCTTTAATTTTATTATATACCTACACCTATAAATAAATAAGTTGTTGTTGGTAAAGAAAAAGTGACATAAATCCTAAATTGGCAATATAACATTAGCCATAACCTTTACAAATAACGCATTAGTTATTTATAACCGTATATAAATCAGCTTTTTCAATACCGTCAGAATTTCCATACTGTCAGCTACATGTACCTGTTCACATAAACAGGATGTTACAAAATTGACGGCGGAAATAATAAGGAACAGATGTATGGAACATCTTTTACTTATTAATCTTTTGAAGTCTATCTCACAGACGTTTCCTTTCCGTTCATATGGATATTGAAACGCAGAGATTAAATTCTGAGAATGAAATATACGGACATGTAAACAGACTTGTGTAAATAAAACTTATTTTTTTGAGCACTTTTACAAATCACACTAATGTTTTAAAGGTGAAAGTTCGTTAAACTTCCCTTGGAAGATGGGAAGGCCTTTAGTATGGGACGCTACTTGTGTCGATACTCTTGCGCCTTCACATCTTCCTAGCTCGTCGTGTCGTGCTGGTGCTGCCGCTGCGGCTGCGGAGAACCTCAAGCGGCGGAAATATAACAACCTTGTTGGAAGTTATATTTTCGAACCGTTTGGGGTTGAAACTCTTGGATCGTGGGGTCCGAGTGCTCACAAGTTGTTTAAAGATCTATCGAAACGTCTAGTTGACACTTCGCTTGACCCAAAGGCTGGCTTTTACCTCGGACAGAGGATAAGCATTGCCATACAGCGTGGCAATGCCGCCAGCCTTTTGGGCACATTACCAGTCGACAGCGATGTGGAAGAGTTTTTTGACGCCATATTTTAGTTTGATTTTAGTTAGTTGTAATTAGCGTAGGGTTTTATTATTTTTTTTTTTTTAATTTACTGTAATTATAGTTTTTAGTTGTGTATGTAATAAGTTAAATTGATTTAAAGTTAAACTTAATGTCAGTGGGTAAGGCACATTGTTCTCAAGAACAGATGGTTGATGAGGATAAAAGGTTCTGGAGTGGTGATGCGTATCGGAAGACGCAGCGTTGGTAGGCTTCTCACAAAGAAGACAGATGATCTGGTGAGGATCGCGGCAATTTGATGAATGGCGGTAGACGCACAGAACCGGTCGTTCCATTTTTGCGAGGACCGACTAACGTTGTGCTTAGGCAGCAGTGGACAAGTGGACATCTATATACAGGGTTACCTAGACGCTTTCAATAGTACATTTTGATACAAGTGCAGAAAGTTTTTCATTGCGAACGAGACGGAACTCGCACGAGCCGAGGGTCTCAGTGACCTTGCACGTGTATCAAACTACTTTTTTCAATACACTTATGACGAAACGAATTAACGGGGGTTGACTGGCGACTCGTACGGGTCGACGCGCACCCAGCCTGATAAGATAAATGTAATAAAATTGTGGTAGGGGAGGGCACGCGCACTTTTCTGCACTAGTGTGGAAAACAATCTGTTGTGTGCCTAAAAGCGGTGGGATAAGAGCGGGTATTCGAGTAAGTGCATTGAAAAGATCTTTTCACAGCAACAAAGATAAGTAGCTGGATTGAGGTAAGATATCCTTGATCCAGCTATCAAAATTCATCCTTTTTTTTTTATGGTGGCAAAAAATCATGCATTGACATCCCCCGCTCTTGGGCGGAGCGGGAGATAGTGTCAGACTCTTACTGACTAAAAGACCCACCCCGTTCCTTCTAGCCTTCATACCGGGGCTCGAGCATCAAAATTCATCCTCAAGTTTCGCACATGATCTTACTAAAACATTTTACGAAAATTGACATGACAGAATATGCCAAACCATAAGCCACTATTTTCCTAACCCAACCTACAAATAAACAGAAATAAAACCTCTAGAATTACGAGCAAATCAAATCTAGACAGACTCATCCAATATAGACTGAATTTCTGAAGACGACAGCAAAAATAGACAGGCTTGGATCTCGAATAGATATCTTGTAGATCGAGATTCGAGACGCTCCACTGGACGCTTCCTTTCATTTTTTTTACTCTATCCTTTTCAATATACTAAAGTGTATTTTTGTTCGACGCGATCTTTTTTCTTTTAAGGCGTATAGTTCCTTGAACCATCTGGCCGAAATTATGTGAACGCAACTCTCGCACTCGCCTAGGCGGCAGTACGCAAATCTGTGCATTTATTTGCGGCCAGCAGCGCCCGGAAAGCGCTTTAAACCCATTTTCTCTGCGAGATATTGATTGATTTACATATGCAATGTTCACTTTGAAGAATATTTAACCACCAATTTTTATGTGTAAAAATGTTTCTAAAGGTCCAAGCCGTTTCGAAGGAGTAGGGAAAAGTTGCGAAATTGCTAAATATTTTTTTTTGACAAAAGTATTAATTGCACGAAAAAATCAAATGTTGATATTATTTAATAAACATATATTTATTACATACATATATTATTCTATAATAAACATACATATATTATTCTATAATAAACATATATTTTTTTCAAACCAATTGACCTAGCCGTTACGGAGGAGTAGGCCTCAGAAAATTACTGTTTTATGGCACTTTTCGGGCGCTTGGCCCTTAATGTAATCTTACGTAACATGAATTGTTCTTTTTTTGATTGTTTATCCGTATCAGTAGGAAGCCAGCGTTGGAAAGTCCACATGGTAGCATGATGAACTCGTGAGGGTCGCGGGAATCCAATGGATGCGAGACGCATAGGACCGGGCATTATGGCGATACTTGGGGAAGGCCTATGTCCAACAGTGGACGTCTTTCGATTGAAATGATGATGCTGATGATGATGATGAACCCTCAACACCAGCTATTAAACGCTTCATGAATGTACTGATACTCAATTAGCTTCAACAGGTCATTGATCAGGCCGTGGCTGATGACGTCATAGCTATTTTTACAACGCACTCCAGTTTTTATTGAACCTATAGCCTTAGGGTTTATTAGGTGAATAGAGTTCAATAAGGCTGTATTATATGGAGAGGGAACTTACTTTGAGTTAATAGCTTAGGGATCAATTGCAATAGTAATCTCCTTGCTTGTGATCGGCTTATTCCTAGATACCACCTTTTTTTCCGATGGGAAAAATCATGCTATGACAACCCCCGCTCTTGGGCGGAGCGGGACGTAGTGTCAGACTCTTACTGACTAAAAACCCATCCCGTTCCTTCAAGCCTTCATACCGGTGCTCGAGCGCCCTTTCGGATAACCCTGGCCCCCGTAGGCTTCGACCCGGCTGGGCCCCTGCTGTTGCTGACAACTCCTTGAGGCGCGCGGGAACAGCGCGCGCCGTCGACGACTTGGGCTTGGTCCGGACAGTTAAGGAGCAGAGGCGGTAGAAGATGATGGGAGCAGACGTAGCATAGTGGTATCGACCCCGACATACAAATCGAACCTCGCGGATTCAAATTCGTATTTTCTATACAAACGGTAATACTTGGGGTCTATTTATACTAGCGCAGAGTCGAAGCGCATCGAAGCGTCTGTCCAAAACTGAACATAATAAATTCAACCTTAACTCCACAGCGTAACGCACACATTACTTCTGAGATTTTAAAAAGACGCGCGCATTCTTCTGAATTCGCGCGTAGGCGCGTGAACAACGCTAACGCCGCATTCGTGTGGCTTCGCTTTAGTTGTAAAGAATTTGACGCTTCGATGCGCTTCGACTCTGCGCTAGTATAAATTGACCCTTACAGTTGCCAAAACGGATCTTGAGCGTTTGGCGTCAGAGTGGGGATCGCTTTGCGCATTCCATACATTGGCGAGCCAAACGTCTTCGTTGTTAGATACATGCTGCCAGCGCAGGGAACAAATTAGGAGTGACGTCTATGACGCGATGGCGCGGCGAGCCAATCACTGACACTCCCCGCCCCCGCGTCTCACTTCACACCACTAAAGAGACCGAATATTTGACTTCTGCGCAACCGCTCAAGATCCATGATGGTAACTGTACAAGCAACGTTAAAGCACGCATTTACGCGCTACGATGCGTGGTGCGTGGCAGTGTGATAAAATCGCCTGAAAGCCCAATCCCTCCCCTAGAGAGGACTTTTTGATTTTTTTTTTTGGTGGGAAATCATCCCACCAAAAAAAAACCACTAAAACTTCTGTAGGTCCACCTGGCCTTGGAAACAAGTTGTTCTTCAGTTGATTTTACAAAGCATTTGTTTATATTTTACGCTCAATATAAAATTACCTACATACTAAAGTAAACGTATCATTACACTGATTACGACAAACAATTCATGAACTTTTCGAAATAAAACAATGTTCATTGCTGGCAATCTGAATTTCCGGTTAAACTTTGCCTCTTTAAATATGTATGTTAATTGTTTATGACTAAATGGATTGACTGCGACCATTCAAAGAAGATTTCAACCCAAGACCTTTCGATCGCAGTCCTACATAATAGCTGATGCTAATAGCATTTTAAATCGAGTAACTTCTGCCGATAACTAGAAAACTACTCGTAACAGCTATGTACGTACATAAGGCTACAAGAATTCATTTCACATACAGCTAAGGGAGTCCCGTACGGTATATCGAATTACCCTTGAACGATATGACTGTCTACAGAAAGCATGGTTCACCGACGAACGGTAATACGAAAAAACTATTAGTCGATACCATTATTTAACGACAGCACGTTTCGCCGAATAACGCTACATAGAATGAATGGTTGGCCGATACCAAGATTTGCCGATGTCGTGGTTCGCCGCAACACGCTTGAACTAAATAATCCTTTACCGATAGCAATTTGCATCGAAAGCACCTTTTCTTACACCGCCGATCCAAAATAATTGTCTTTAGTTTCTCGCTCATACAATTTTGACAGGCATCGATTAAATTGCATTAACTGCTATTTCCATTCGTTTATCTTAGTAATTCAATAAAAATAAATGTAAAGAAAATAATAAAACAATAAATTTGATTATTTTAATAATTAATAAAAATAAAGGTTGCAATCATATGAAACATGTTAGCATGTTGCACAATCAAATTTGCTGTTTTATTATTTTCTTTACATTTATTTTTATTGAATTACTAAGATACATGCATGGGAATAGCAGTTAATGCAATTTAATCGATGTCTGTCAAAATTGTATGAGCGAGAAACTAAAGACAATTATTTTGGATCGGCGGTGTAAGAAAAAGTGCTTTCGATGCAAATTGCTATCGGTAAAGGATTATTTAGTTCAAGCGTGTTGCGGCGAACCACGACATCGGCAAATCTTGGTATCGGCCAACCATTCATTCTATGTAGCGTTATTCGGCGAAACGTGCTGTCGTTAAATAATGGTATCGACTAATAGTTTTTTCGTATTACCGTTCGTCGGTGAACCATGCTTTCTGTAGACAGTTATATCGTTCAAGGGTAATTCGATATACCGTACGGGACTCCAGCTAAGGAGTGGAATTCCCAACCGTAGCCTATGTTTTCTTATAGCTAAAATCTGGGTGTCTTTAAGGCTTATAGTCCCTTGAAAATCTGTACGGAATTAAATGGACACAGCACTCGTACCCGCCTAGACGACAGTACGCGTATCTGTGCATTTAATTGCGGCCAACTGCGCCCCGACAGAGCCCCACTGACTTTTAAATCCATTTTCTTTGCGAAATATTAATTGACATATTATGCTATGTTCAATTGTTCACTTTGAAGAATGTTAACCACCAATTTTTATGTGTAAAAATGTTTCTAAGATCCAAGCCATTTCGAAGGAGCAGGGAAAAGTTGCAAAATATTTTTTTTAGATAAAAGTATTAAATTAATGACGAAGACGATAGTTGTTGTTCATGAATCTGTAATAAACATATATTTTTTTCAAACCTATTAACAGGGCCGTTACTGAGGAATAAGCATCAGAAAGTCATTGTTTTTTATAGCACTGCTCGGCACTAGGGCCATAAGTCAAAATTGAATAGGTTAGGTGCTTCTGGGCCAGTGTGCTGTCGATTACATCGTCGCTTACCATCAGGTGAGATGGTGGTCAAGCGCTAGCATATCAATAACAATAAAAAAATTCGGAAGAGTTACCAAAGCCTCGGAATGCAAACCTATTATTTCTACAAATAGTACCAGCCATAGTAAGCAAAATTAACCAGTCTTTTGGTAAGTATTGGAGATATTTTAGCGCACCCCATATCAACAGCCACCCATGATCGCTCTAATAACTATACAATGTCCACCCTCTTCAAATCATCCCTTAGTCACTCTTCACAGTCCCGACATAGAGCAGTTTTTCCCGGCAACCACAAACTATAGATGCCTCCGGAAAAGAGGGTGAGGGTAGAATGCCACAATGCTAGCTGATGCGACGGTTGACGATCAAGTTCAAGTGGAACTAACTTGAAGATTTAATAGAGAAATAAGTGTTTATTTATCGTGAGACTTTAGTTATAGACATTGTTTTTTAACCTTTTAAAATTAAGGAATGTGACATTTTACAGTCGTTTCTAAAAACAACTTAATCAAAAGATTTTATGTCAGATTATGAAATGAGAATTTGGAGTTCTGAACTTTACAACAACACTAGATAACAATAACACAACTTTTTAGTGACAATATTTTAGTGTGAAGTTGTAAAATATTCCTCCCGCTAAGGGTGGAACGAGAGGAAGTATCCGACTGCTGAGTGAAACATACCTGTATTCCTTCAGTTTTTTCCGTCCCAGAGCTACAGTACTTAACTGTATCGAATAGGCCTGGGAAAAGTGTGTCATCTTTGCGATTGGAATATTTGAATCTTCCGAATCAGTGTTACGTATTATTTGGAACATCGGCTCAAAAGATACAAACGCAACATTTGAAACGTCGATTCACAAGATAAAAACGGAACAATTGGAACATCGGAACATTTGAAACATCGGCTCACAAAGAAACAAACGAATCATTTGGAACATGGGCTCAAAATAGACAAGCTGAAGATTTGAAACATCGACTCACAAGATACAAATGTTATCAATCGTGATCTGTTAAGTTTAATTTTGATTTGAGAATAATTTAATGGCGATGTTTTTAGTTCAGTTTGTTAATTATGTTACACTATTTACGTTTTAATTTGAATTTTAAAAACACTGCTGGTCACATAAAGTAAAGAGTGTTTTTTTTTCGGTGGGGAAAATCGTCCAATGATAACCCCCGCTCTTGGGCGGAGCGGGAGATAGTGTCAGACTCTTACTGACTAAAAAAACCCACCCCGTTCCTTCAAGCCTTCATACCAGGGCTCGAGTTCCCTTTCGGATAACCCTGGCCCCAGTAGGCTTCGATCCGGCTGGGCCCCTGCTGTTGCTGATAACTCCTTGAGGCGCGCGGGAACATTGCGCGCCGTCAACGACTTGGGCTTAGTCCGGACAGTTACTGGACGGCCGGACAGCGAACTACCCATTGCTCACTGTCGACAAACCCGCGCCTACGGTGGATGGAAATCGGGATCGGAATCCCGGCGGCGGCGAGAGCACCGCTGCCTGATGCGGTCGGCCTTCTTCTTAGCGAGCATTACTGCTTCGCAGAAGTCGGCGATCGCCTGCCACTCCTCCTCGCTCCGGACCATGGCCCCAACCAAGGCCCAGCGCGAGTGGTCTCCGCTGTCGATCGCCCCCACGAGGGCACGGCGATGCCCCGCCCAAGTAAGGCACACCTCGACTGTGTGCTCCACCGTGTCCTCCGGTCGTTCCACACAGTGGCGACACCCGGGCGTCGCTTCCGCTTTAATCCGGAACAGGACCTGTGTCATGCGGAAGGTAAGGCCGTGAGGTTTTTCCAGCCACGCCTCAAAGAAAGTAAAGAGTGTTTCAGTGTTCCAATTGTTCCAAATGATGCATTTAAAACATTACTGATGTTCCAATCTTTCGGAACACTGAAATTTTTCGAAACAGTGAGTCGGTTCAGTAAAGAGTTAGGTACACACGTCTAGTATCGAACAATTAGGGCCGCTGCCTGTTAGTACTGCGTAACAGGCAATGGCCCTAGTGGGCACCGCCAGCTTTGCTGACGTCTCTTTGAGTCTACCCATCAACCCGGGCCTAAGGCCCTACCACGAGCTTTTAACGCGGTCCATTTGACGAACTGAAATGTTAAAGGGATAGGGTTATTTGTAAACCACTAACAACCTTGCAGCACTGTATTATCATAAAATAGATAGGTACAGAAGACCATCTCATGTATGTAGTTCACTTTTTATACCTACGCTCGGTGGACGCATGAGCGTTTGAGCCGGAACTGTTCGACGAGTGGTCCGAGATGCGACCGAGATATCGTGTCCGTGAGCGGTGTCTATGTGTGCGTCGCTCGAGCGCGCTTTGTATGTAGATTGAATTCTGTACTTATCTATTTTGTGGTATTACTAACATCATAAACTACAACTTTTGTTCTATGACTTTTTTACTAAACGTAATTAATTTATAAAAAAAAACTTTCAAGATTTTGTTATTCTATCTAACACGTTTCAACTCTGAACTTTGCTATACCTACCTACGTCTGTATGACGCGACGCAAGCGCGTCAAAAACCACCACCAACCGATCTCCGCTCCCCTCCGCTATTGTACTATCCCTGGCTTCGCTAAGATGTATACTGTGTATAGCTCCATCTCTCTTTTTCGCTCGCACGCTTGATATTTCAACTCGTTATGGTAAGGCCGCTGGTCCTTATCGGACAACCATTACTCGCCATTAACGTGTCAAACCCCAGATACTTATTGCTAAAGTTTTCCATGTTTTTAGTTTCATCATTATCATCATATCAGCCAAAAGACGTCCACTGCTGGACATAAGCCTCCCCAGGCGTCGCCACAACGACCGGTCTTGTGCGTCACGCATCCATCGGATTCCCGCGACCCTGACCAGGTCATCGGTCCTCCTTGTTGGAGGCCTTCCAACGCTGCATCTTCCGGTACGTGGTCGCCACTCCAGAACCTTTCGTTCCCATCGATTATCTGTTCTGCGTGCAATGCGCCCTGCCCATTGCCGATTCTTCGAGCTATATCGGTAATCTTGGTTCTCCTGCGGCTATCTTCATCTGATGTGATCACGCAAGGAAACTCCGAGCATAGCCCTTTCCATCGCCCTTTGGGTGACTTTGAGTCTTCTTATGAGGCCCATATTTTTTTTGCATCAGGCAACGGCGTTATCGCCGCCGCCGCCGCCGCCGGGATTCTGATCCCGATTTCCGGCCACCGTAGGCGCGGGCTTGCGAACAGTGAGCAATGAGTAGCTCGCTGTCCGGCCGTCCGGTAACTGTCCGGACCAAGCCCAAGTCGTCGACGGCGCGCACTGTTCCCGCGCGCCTCAAGGAGTTGTCAGCAACAGCAGGGACCCAGCCGGGTCGAAGCCTACTGGAGCCAGGGTTATCCGAAAGGGCGCTCGAGCTCCGGTATGAAGGATAGACGGAACGGGGTGGGTCTTTTAGTCAGTAAGAGTCTGACACTATCTCCCGCTCCGCCCAAGAGCGGCGGATGTCAATTTTCCCACCATAAAAAAAAAATAGTTTAAAAAGTAGATATTCATATTACCCGTTCAAAATATATTTATTTATTAGACATACAATGCGATAGTGTAGTCAAAAATATATTACACTAATGAATAAAAATATATATTAAAAACCACAAAATTTATTAGGTATTAGGTACTACGGGCTGTTGTCCACAACTCCACGACTAAAGCGCGTATTTTGCGTACGGGTGGGACAAATGAGTCACTCGATCCACCCCAGCTCCTCAAGAAAAGTCAGCAGCGCCTTGGTGTCGCTAAGGGTCAACTCACACCGAAAGAGCGGCGAAGCGCAGCGAAGCGGAGCGCAGTTTCAGTGTCATAAGAATTTTAACTTTATTTTCATTTCTATAATACTTATTATCGCATGAGAAACCCGACTCGTTTACCGTTTATAGAATTCGCTGGAATTCCCGCGGCGCCGCGGGCATCCGCGCGACTCGTACGAGTTTCTCATGCGATAATAATTATTATAGAAATGAAAATAAAGTTAAAATTCTTATGACACTGAAACTGCGCTCCGCTTCCCTGCCCTTCGCCGCTCTTTCGGTGTGAGTTGACCCTAACCATTTCACGAAGGTTACCTGGGTTTCCGAAGTACACGTGTTTTTCCACAAAATTTAATAAGTAAGTATTTCAAACTTGATGTAGGTAAAACTACATAAAATATAGTAAACTTATTCGTGTGTAGTAAAGAAAACTACGAAAAAATCTTTTAATAAGTTTTCCAAGAAAAAAACCTTGGCAACGCTGTGATTTTAATACAAACGGATATTATGAGTTAAGTAAAAATGATTGCATGTGTAGCATTATGTTTGTCTGCTTGGCTCTAGAGCGGCGGGGTCGACGACCTCGCACCCCTGTCTCACACGAGGGGCGCGTTTGATCTAGACAGCTACTCGTACAAGTCTACTTGAGTCAGTCGACTGGCTTGCTTCACAAGTGGGACTTAAAATGTGTGAATCAAAACGTTAGTGACTTGAGATTTGTGGAAAAAAATGCCTAGATTTTTACATTCTGTTCCACATACCTCTCAATATTTTCTCCTGCAATTTATTAGCTCATAAATGACGACGTTATTTGCCGTCAATTTTTAAAACAGCAACAAAGCCTCACTTTGCCTGTTTCTAAATTTAAAAATAGCGTTAAGAATTTAAAAAAAAACCGGTGCTCTTGATCAGTATTCAACTCAACTTTAGATTCTTGATTAAAAATTGGGGGTAATTCATCTAAAGGAAAAGGAAACTCAGTTAACATGGTTTTTAGTCAGTACTAGTCTGACACTCTCTTTCCTACTTTACCTAAAAACAAAGTATCTACGTCAGGAGTGCTTAAAGCTCGAACTACATTAGACCGACGTACACGTGTAACACGCCTGATTTGTACGTAGAACGACGTCGCGTGGCGTGGATCTAATGTAGCTCTACAAGTCTAGTTTCCGTATAAAATGTATAGAGACCTACGCGCCCATATTGTGTGTGGCACACGTGTGCGTAGTGTTATGTGTGCTACCTTAATTCTCTCTTAATTAAACACACATGATAATTTTAATTTCCATTTGTAAAACTCAGTAAAAAAATGTTTATTTTTGTCAATTTAATCGAACAGATTATACGTTTTATAAATAACTTCTGAAGGGAGTGGCACCATAATGAAACACAAGTCCTACCTAGTTCGGCGTTCGCAGTTTTTGTCCTAGTAATTCCTAGTACAGTCAACAGTCTTATAAACTTTATTATATATATAATATATCCTAGCATGCTGTTCCAGGACCTGGTCTACCCTCGTTTCATAGAAATCCGTTCATCCGTTCAAGCGCAAAGAACTAACAAACACACAGATAGTCACAAAATATACCGTTTATAATATTAAACTGATTAGTGTGATTTGGATAGATTCATTTAATGGTATAAAGAAGAAAATATCAAGAGAATTAAAGAGCTTCCAACTGGCATAACTCTTTCAAAGCAAAGCGTTCCCCTCAGCAGGCCGACAGTAAACACAGGAATAGAGAAAAACTATACAAATACTGCCGCGTTACTTTGAAAACTTTATTTTGAGCTTCATTCATGCTACAGGCAGGTATTCTCTTCAAAGAGAATGGTCGAAATTAAACTACATTGAGTTTTTAACGAAAAACTTTGCCTTGTTTATTCAATTTATATATTCCTTCTAGCTTTTTATTGTGACTTCGTCCTCGTGAATGATGGTTATTGCGTACACGAAGTTGAAGCCAGATAAAAAGTAGCTTTTGGGTTCAAGCTTAGCCTACTCCATACCTGTTTTCATCAAAATCGGTTCAGTAGTTGACCCGTGAAAGCGTAACAGAGTTACTTTCACATTTATAATAATTTTAAGTTATGTATTGTATAATGTAATTAATTATGTATTGTAATGGACTACCATCACTTCAACGAAAACTCAGGGTCTAAGTCTCTTTTAAAGTACATACAGCAAACATGTAATGGTGAAATCAAATGGTGGTTGGTGTCCGAACCAGGCATATTAATTCATCTGTGAATTTTTCATTTAAACACGTACTCATCGACATTAAATTAACAATAAAATTAATTAATATATAATCTGATATGAATGTCATGCCAATGCCGTATTAATTTAAATAGATAATTATTTATGCAAAAAGATAAAATCGATTCAATAGTTTTTGCGGCAATTGTGAACATCGCTCCAAATTTTTACTTTTTTCTTATCTACAAATATGTCAATGACTTTTAATTCTCTTTGTTATACGTACTCGTATATATGTATGTCGTAGCCAGATCTTATACATATTTTTATTTCATTTTTTAGATTTTATCATAAACTCAAGTTGAAGGGTAAAATCTACAAGTCCGTGATATGGCCTGTCAATACTGTATGGATCAGATTGTTGGGCTGTGAAAAAGACGCATGAAAAAAAGATTACATGAAGCGGAGATGAGTATGTGTGATGTGACGAGCATGGTTAAAGTGAGAAATGAGTATATTAGGGGAAGTTTGAAAGTGGTGCCAGTGACTGAAAGGTTGAAAGGAAATCATTTGTCTTGGTATGGTCATGTAAAGAGGAGAGATGAAAAGCATGTTGCTAAAAGAGTGATGAACTTATATGCGGATGGATGGAGAGGGCCAAAGAAAAGATGGATGGATTGTGTGAGAAGTGATATGAAAGAAAAGGGAGTTAGTGATAGCGTGACGAGTGACAGGACAGAATGGAAGAAAAAAACGTGTTGCCGACCCCAAGTAAAACGGGACAAGGGCAGGAAGATGAAGAGATATTATCATAAACGTATGTTTAGGGTCAAGTATAATTGTTAGCTGTAATAGCTGCACTGTCGCATTAGGTTATAAGACCAGGGGCCCAAGTCTGCTATTTTTATAAATTCGTCATTCCAACACGATCACATTGTCATTTTGGTAAAAGTCCGTAGTCTGCTAATTCATAATGATCAATCATTGATCGGTCAGTGGTATCGTTATTACGATAACAACAACAACTCTATTGAGTTGTGGTAGAATAATAATATCGAGCATATTAAAACCAATAACTGCACAATAACGTTCTGATGGTAGAACACTGATCAAATAAACTGTCAAAGTTATAGCAGATTACCGCATACGTCAAATATTCATTTGTCAATATGTAAGAGGTTACTATTCTATGCCACTTCTTTCAATGGAGTGTCAGTGGTTGACCATTGGAAAGTCATAATGACGCCATTATGTTAGTAGATTGCCAAACTTGTCAAAATCGACCATTATGACATCAATGATAGACCATTCTGATACTATTGTAATAGCAGACTTGAGGCCCTGTAAAGATAGATGTAAAGAGGATAAATAAATAAATAAATTTTTCATGACATAGCCAACTAAAACTAGCCAGAAAGTCTAAACGTTAACATTTGTTGATATGTCAATCTTCGTTTGGCCATATCATTGATGTAGGAGTTCAATGATAATAAAAGGTGCATAGAAAGTTAGCCAAACGAAGATAGTATCTAATATTATCAAATTAACGTTTAAAACGGTCTGGCTAGTTTTACTTGGCCATATCATAAAGCGATCAAATTCTATAATTTGACCACGACATATACCTACCTAGATGACATTTAAATCGAAGACCATACTTTCTTTATTTAAAGTCCAAGCGCCCGAAAAGTGCCATAAAATAATCTCGGTAACGGCCAAGTTTATAGGTTTGAAAAATATATGTTTATTATAGATTCATGAACAACATTATCAACATTTGATTTTTTGTGCTATTAATACTTTTGTCTAAAAAAAATATTTAGCAATTTCGCAACTTTTCCCTACGAAGGAGTAGGGAAAAGTTGCGAAATTGCTAAATAACGGCTTGGATCTTTAGAAACATTTTTACACATAAAAATTGGTGGTTAAATATTCTTCAAAGTGAACATAGCATAATATGTAAATCAATCAATATTTCGCAAAGAAAATGGATTTAAAGGTCAGCCGCGCGCTTTCCAGGTGCTGCTGGCCGCAAATAAATGCACAGATATGCGTACTGCCGCCTAGGCGGGTGCGAGAGTTGCGTCCATTTAATTTCGGCCAGATGTTTCAAGGAACTATAAGCCTTAAATAAAAATATAGAATTTCGTCGCCATTGGTTATATTTTACTCGAGTCGTGCTTTCGTCGCCATAAAATTGGCGGGGTAAAGCAATATTAGGGTGAATTAAAAAATTGCCCTACAATTCGAGGGCTCGTTTAGTTTGCCCTTTCCACAATAAGTGGGCGAGACAGTCCAAATGGTTTATCAGATGACACGGCGACCGCGGGGTAGTGTCACGGAACTGCAGTAAACGATATCTTATTTGAAGTGGTGGGCGGGCCACTGCACTGAGCAAAGAAAATAA
The DNA here is from genome assembly GCA_910589285.2 of Mythimna ferrago. Lineage (NCBI taxonomy): Eukaryota > Metazoa > Arthropoda > Insecta > Lepidoptera > Noctuidae > Mythimna > Mythimna ferrago. The sequence goes on along the minus strand of OU342677.1, from coordinate 25,333,712 downwards.
AACGGTTTCAGGATGCGCTAACTTTAGAATTTACTTTTAAACAGAATAATTTATTGAGGTGCACGTGGAAGCTCGTGGTTTCGCAATAAAACCAATACGGGCCGATGGTCCAGGTAACAATGATATTCAGTAAAGATCAGTAATTCATCATCATTTCAGCCGAAAAACACTGTTGGACATAGGCCTCCCCCAAGTGTCGCCATAACGACCGGTCCTGTGCGTCTCGTATCCATCAGATTCCCGCGACCCTCACTTGGATGGCATTGCACGAAAGCAATGCCGCAGGAAATAGATTGTCAAAAAACAAAACACGATTTACAACAGGTTTACCTAATTTTTGTTTCCACAAAATATTTTTTTTACACCACCTGCTCGATAATGTCGTTCTAGACGTCATACAAACCTAACTTAAAGCAAGTCATTCTATCCCTAGAGAGATAATGCAGTATGGCCGATCCCTAGGAAATAATGAGATTTGAATTTGGAGCATCAAGAATCGTCAACATTGTGAATTAAAATGTAGGCGCATCGAACAAGTTGACTCGAAATTCAAATCAAAGAGTATGTAATCACATGATTCAAACTAGCCACTAACAAAAAAAGAAAATAGAATAAAACGTGCGTACTGACGACACGGGAGCATTATAGAAAATTGAAACTATAGAATCTTGGAGTAGTGAATTTTGTTTTTTTGATGAACTTGTAAATATAATACTTATATTTCTCTAATATATGATTTGGTCGACCAAATTGTCTTTTAATTATCTCACAGATGGTGTAAAAAGTAGAGTATGCAACACGGGGATAAAGCTGTCTTTGTCTTGGGCGGCTTAAATTTCACACTTCACTCAGGTTTCTTTATTAACTCCCTCGTAATGCTCGGGAGTTAATTTTATAAATCCCTCACTATCGTTCGGGATTAAAATCAGCAACCTTCGTTTCGTTCGGAATTCAACATGCCGCCCGCGACTTAAAGACACTGCTTTATCCCCTAGTCACATAAACTACTATTATTGTTTCATAGTGACAAAGTACAAAGACCTCATGTTTTCACATCTAAGATAATATGAAGGTGAATAAACCTCTAATAGAGTATAATGTATTCGAAAGAAATTAAGTGGGAAAATTCATTTTCAAAGATGCCATAATTGGATTAAATACTAAATATGGAACTCCGTGGGGGTACAAAGTTGTTGCTTGAATTCTCTTTTCATTTTGAGGTAAAAATGCTCACGCAATTTCTAAATTTAAAAATAGAAGAGCTTTTTATTCGGAAACCGGGATGTAGAAGAACATTATTGAACTTTAACCAGTCATACCTATTTATAAAGAAGTAGGTAATAAGAATTCTTAATTACAAAATCTCATTCTTCTATAGTGGAGTAACACACGTTAATTACTCTTTTTTCTTTTTTTTTCGGTGGGTAAAAATCATCACCAAATGACATACCCCGCCCTTGGGCAAAGTGGGAGATGTGTCAGACTTTTACTGACAAACAAAGCCACCCCGTTCCATCGTTGCCTTATATACCAGGGCCGAGCCTTCCTTTCAGAAGTAGACCCTTGGCCCCAGTGGCCTTCGATCCTGCTGGGCCCCTACGGTTGCTGACAACTCCATGAGGCGCACGGGAGCAGTACGCGCCATCGACGACTTGGGCATGGTCCAGACGGTCGGACAGCGAGCTACCCATTGCTCGCCGACCACAAGCCCGCGCCTACGGGGTGGTCTGAAATCGGGATAGGAATTCCGGCGACATGGGCGGCTTGAGCGTGAGCGCCGTTGCCTGATGCGGTCGGCCTCCTCCTTTGCTAGCATTACTGCTTCGCACGTTATTAACTTGAGAATATGCTCAAGTAACACTCGACGCTAGGTGGTTGTTATTGTTGTTTGTTGGCAGTTCTAACTTTAAGCAATTTCTTAATTAAATAATACAAATCGTTACTTAACCTTTCAATCGTGAAAATTACAGACACAATAGAAAGACAATAGGTGCGCGTTCGCTTGGGGTTTAATGAATTAATTATCTACGGCTGTAAACTAAATTTTGAAAGGTGTTCAAAATAAAGCAGAATAAACATAGGGTTTCATAAGCACTCAACTACAAATCCTTAATTCAGAAACCGGGGATCCTCTTTTCTTATGTACCTGGGCCTCCCGTACCCAACTCTGCCGTCGTAATAGAAAACACAGTATCTTTACTTACTGTGTTCTCACTTATTTTTTTATTATCGTAACAACGAGACTGAACTCTACGCGGCAAAATTTTCAGTTTATTTTTAACGCTTCTGGTTCCATCCCGTGCGTCATTAAAAACACAATCATCACCAACCTTTTTAATGTTCCCACTGTTGGGACTCAAGCCTCCTCTCTAGGAGAGGAAATGTGCCGTAATCCACCACGCGGGCCCAGTGCGTGTTGGTGAATGTCACATGTCTTCGAATTTTTCGTTCTAGGACATGCCGGTTTCCTCACGATGTTTTCCATCACCGTTTTGAAAGCAGTGGTGATGAAATACCCAAAGTAATGCGCCTGGCTGGGTTCGAACCCGCGACCTACAACTCGTAATTTGGGGCTGTTACCACCCGGCCACCACTGCTCTCATTAAAAACACAATAACTTTTACAAACTAAGCTTTACGCTCGTTTTTCTCAAAACGACTTTTTCAAAGTTACTGTGTTCTCTGTTACGACGGCAGAACTCTAACCTGATACTTTGGTTAGGTGGCCGATCCACCTCCTTTGAAGCCTACGTAGGTACGCTCCAACGGATACTTCTGTGTCTTCGGTTTCCACTCTAACTTTCCAGCACCATGTGGCATCCGGTCTGAGCCTTATGTGGCCAGCCTACTTCTTCCTCGCCACGTCAGTTGGCTTTGTTTTTCTTCGGAGCTCCGTATTTCCGATGTAGTCACAAAGAAATACAGAGACAAATAAGACAAATGTATCTAACTCTACAAATGTGTCTACATCTCTTTTTTTCCCGTTACTCTTACTCACGGTGTCTACATCTCTTGGAAAAGAACGTAGGCTACCTTTTATCCCGATTCCTTAAGTAGGGGCGAAGCCTTGGGCAAAAGCTAGTTGTTAAATAAATAAAAGAAGGGCTGTCGCTAAAAGAACGTGGCAGAGAGTTCGAGAAACGTACTGCAGTTCAAATAACTGAACAAAAAAAGAACCATCATAGCGTCTGGAAGTATGACGCGAAGTACGAAGGAGAAGAGAAAAGGTAGAGAAAGTTTTATTTTATTTTAGAGTACCTATCTATATACAAAGAGGAGGCTGCGGAGAAACTCAAGCGGCGGAAATATAACAACCTTGTTGGAAGTTATATTTTCGAACCGTTTGGGGTTGAAACTCTCGGATCGTGGGGTCCGAGTGCTCACAAGTTGTTTAAAGATCTGTCGAAACGTCTAGTTGACACTTCGCGTGATCCAAGGGCTGGCTTTTACCTCGGACAGAGGATAAGCATTGCCATACAGCGTGGCAATGCCGTCAGCCTTTTGGGCACATTACCAGTCGACAGCGATGTGGAAGAGTTTTTTGACGCCATATTTTAGTTTGAATTTGGTTAGTTGTAATTAGCGTAGGGTTTTATTATTATTATTATTTTTAATTTACTGTAATTATAGTTTTTAGTTGTGTATGTAATAACTTAAATTGATTTAAATAAATATACAAATAATTATTATAGTCAGTTAAGTATTCATTACGTAAGTATATAGCAATTGTAAAATACAATATAACAATTTAAGTTCGCCAAAATACAGATACGATCAGACGAAAGCTCAAACACAATCAAATTCGATTCTAATCAAAACATGTAACTCATCTATTGTCTAACAAATATTGTCTATTATACGTGTATCAGCCAATGTCCCAGATATTTAGCAATTTAATTGGAAGCGACCCCCAACCCCTCTTTTATTGGGAACTGCTCATTATTTATGGAAGGCCTGAGGTCTGAGGTCATCCGGCCTTATTTGCCAGGTCCGGGCAATTGTGAAGGTCAAAACGTGGTCATTGTGGGTAACAACTGGATTTATGGCTTTTGACTTAAATGTTGGTACGATTGGGTGTGGGGTATCGGTAAGCTGATCAACCCGTAAGTGGGTCTAATGCTATGTGGCTTTCTTGGTTAATCAGATGTGACGCACTGTAAAGTTGAAAGTTTTGCAGAATTATCTTAGTAACTAATTTGATATAATGAGATTTTTTTTAGGTGGGATACATAATCATCCAATGACATCTCCCACTTTTGGGCGGAGCGAGAGGGTGTGTCAGAATTTTACTGACTAAAAACCCACTCCTGTTCCTTCGTTGCCTTTCATACCACGGCCGACTTTCTTTTCAGAAGGAAACCCTTGGCCGCAGTAGGCTTCGACCCTGCTGGGCCCCTACGGTTTCCTGACATTTTGACGACTAGGCTCGGTCCGGACGATTACCGGATGGTCAGACGGCGAGCTACCCATTGCTCCAAGCCCAGATAAAATGAGATGGAGTTGATTTTACAAGATGAAGGAATCACATATAATAAAAGTGAAAATTTGTACGTGTATATGTTTGTAACCCCTTCATACCCCTTCGCGATTTAGATGAAATGTAGCGCACGGGTAGACATTGGGGCCATGGTCTGACTTCTGAAAGGGAAACCCAGGGTCCTAGACACAAGGCTAAGAAGGAGCGTAGGTGTGGTATTAGTCAGTAGAAGCAAGCAACGTCCTCTTGCTCCGCCCTAGAGCGGGAGAAGTCATTAGATGATTTACCACTTTAAAAAAAACGGGTATATAAACGGGAATAGATTCCAGGTAATGGTCTAGCCGTTTCTTTTTTAACTATTTTTTTTATGTTACCTTGGGATAATTTTCTTTCTACTTCCACGAAGAAGCTTAGAAGCTTCAAACAGATTTTTTGATAGTAGTTTATGTGACTAGGGGATAAAGCAGTGTCTTTAAGTCGAGGGCGGTATGTTGAATTCCGAATGAAACGAAGGTTGCTGATTTTAATCCCGAACGAAAGTGAGGGATTTATAAAATTAAGAGTTAATAAAGAAACCTGAGTGAAGTGAGGAATTCAAGCCGCCCAAGATAAAGACAGCTTTATCCCCGTGTTGCATACTCTACTTTTTACACCATCTGTGAGATAATTAAAAGACAATTTGGTCGACCAAATCATATATTAGAGAAATATAAGTATTATATTTACAGGTTCATCAAACAAACAAAATTCACTACTCCGAGATTCTATAGTTTTTTTTTCTATACCTAACGCTCCCGTCAGTAAGCACGTTTTATTCTATTTTCTTTTTTTTTAGTGGCCAGTTTGAATTTCGAGTCAACTTGTTCGATGCACGTACATTTTAATTCACAATGTTGACGATTTTTGATGTTCCAAATTCAAATCTCATTATTCCCTAGGGATCGGCCATACTGTATTATCTCCCTAGGGATAGAATGACTTGCTTTAAGTGAGGTTTGTATGACGTATAAAACGACATTATCGAGCAGGTGGTGTAAATATTATATTTATTCTTAAATAACTTGCCACTCACAAAAGCAAAACCCTTTTTCCTGTGGGCGCTACATATAGCAAAACAAAAAAACAGAAACCTGTCAGTGAAAATCTAATATTACATAGAACTATTTAACCAGCCTAACATTATTTGTAAGCTCAATTTAATACTGTGCCCAATAAAAACTAATCGAGTTTAATTTATTTTACTAACGTGCAAATAAATAAAAATCAAACAGTGAGTTTGGCTTATATGAATATTTGAATTTATTTTACCATTTTACCTACATCAGTACCATTCACCTAGGCACATAATTGGTTTAGCCGTTGTATTATCTAGGTCTATGAACCTAATTCTGAACTTTATTATAAACACGATTATAAACGATCGTTTGCTTAGGAAAAAAAAAACCAAAACGAAATTAGGAACACAATCAATTATTAGATACCATCTTAGACTATATTTCTACATTTTTTTTTGAGGTGGGAAGTCAGGAAGCCAATGGCTTCTTCCTCTCTAGGGTAGAGTGAGAGTGTAAGTATGTCAAAGTTTTACTGACTAATACCACACCTTTATCCTTTTTTTAGGTGGAAGATCATCTAATGACATCTCCCACCTTTGGGTGGGGCGGGAGGGCGTTTCAGACTTTTACTGACTAAAACCCAGCCTGTACCTTCTTTGGCTTGGTTTCAGGGCCTCTTCAGGACCCATGGCTCCAGTAGGCTTCGACCCTGCTGGGCCCCTACGGCTTGCTGACATCTCCTTGAACACCTATATCCTTCAGTTTCATTTGCGTTCTGGATCACGGGTCATTCCTCATGGCTCTTGCGGGCATCGGCCCTGCTTTGGCCCTTTGCTTTGCTGAGATCTCTTTGAGGCGTGCTTAGAACGCTACCGCCTTTTAAGCAGTTAATGTTGACGTAATTTGTGACGTCATTTTAACCATTGTTACAATTGCCGAAACGGATCTTGAGCGCTGGCTTCAAGTTGCGCAGAAGTCAAATATTCGGTCTCTTTAGTGGTGCGAAGTGGGGAGTGTCAGTGATTGGCTCGCCGCGCCATCGCGTCATGGACGTCACTCATGATTCGTTCCCTGCGCTTGGAGCATGTATCTAACAACGACGACGATTGGCTCGCCAATGTATGGAATGCGCAAAGCGATCCCCACTCTGACGCCGAGCGCTCAAGATCCGTGACGGTAATTGTAAATTGGTGCAACCGAGCGTTTCGCCTCGTCGTATATACCGCGTACATCGAGGGCCTAGAACAATTTGCCTGCTGCGGTCTTCCCGTCCGATTATAATTTAGGTGTTTTCAAGGCTAGAGTGGGTTCTTGATAAACTAGTGCGCCTCATCATCAACGATTGCATCACTGCTTACCATCAGGTGGGATCGCAGTCAAACACTAGATTATATGGGTGAAAAAATAAAAAACCAATGTTTTACCTAACTAGAGATTTAATGGCTAAAGAGACATAGGTTATCGCTAAACTTAGTGCAACTCACTCCAACATAGGATCTAAGTTAAAAACAGTGGTATCTGAGCTCAGACTATAAAGACACATTAACGGACGCCGGACAAGACAAATGCATTAACATTGTACTAACAGAAGTTAAACACACACATGTAAGGAATGTAAGAGTTGTAGACACACATGTGGGACCTGAACTACACAATCACAGTGGAAATGCGAATCAGTATTTCAAGTAGGCTATTTTTCTGACGCTTCCTCCAAACCACGGTATGGTTTTGGACCATACTACGCTTACCGTCATGGCAATTCACGTTTAAAAAAAGTGACGCTATGATAAATTGTTATTACGGAGACGTTATTTGATGATTTCCAATCACAAAAAGGGCCTTTTAGAACGAATAGAACGTCAGTTTTAGCGTTTGTGTGTAAATAGATAGATACATATAGGTACACTATATTGTACACAATAAAAATTAGCATAGCATGATAAGCATAATCAGCCTTGTAATGTTCCCACTGCTGGGACTCAGGCCTCCTCTCTAGAAGAGGGAATGGGCCGTAATCTACAACACAGGTCTAGTGCGGGTTGGTGAATGTCACGTGACTTCAAATTTTTGATTCTAGGACATAAAAAAATAAAAAATGTTCTACTGCTTAACCCTGTACTGTGACAACAGAATAATTCAATTGAAAAGTTTCGGAGTTGCGATTCGCAAGGTCGGCGCGTCCCTATGTAGAAAGTCTCCTCGTGACCAAAATAGATTACTTATTTATTATTTTAAACATGAAGTTTTCGTCCTGTAGGAAATAAAAAAGTTAATTTTGACTTTACCCGATTAGAAAGAATGAAAGAAAGAACACAACAAGTTACAAAGTATTATTTATAAACGAAAAATATTGTGCCTCACGGCTGTGCCAAAATTGATGCCATCATCATAATTTCAGCGGATATACGTCCACTGTTGGACATAGGCCTCTGTCAGGTGTCGCCACAATGAACGATGCTGTGTGTCTCGCATCCATCGGATTCCCGCAACCTTCACCAGGTTATCATTCCACCTTATAGGAGGCGTTCCAACGCTGCGACTTCCGGAACGCCACTCCAGAACCTTTCGGCTCTAATGGTCATGTGTTTTGCGAGAAATGTGTAAAATGGGCGTAGTTCAGCATAACTGCCAGATAATTAATGCCTGAAGAGTAACGCTGATTTTCAATTAGACAAGTAAATAGCAAAGAATAACAGATACAATCTATCTATACTTATTTATAAAACATAACCCTTCGCGCAGTCGGGTAAAAAAAAATAATCCTTATTTCCCTTAGTCACGTCATTACGCGTGAACAGCTGAACCAATTTCGATAATTCTTTTTTTTGTGTTTGTTATTGTTAGGAAAAGGTGTTTAAGAATGAAAAAACTAAGAAAGTTGCGCATAAAATGAGTAAATTAAAAAAAAAAACAATATTTAATCTTCGCGCGTTTGACAGTTTAAGGGTGAGTTGCACCATTTAACTATAACGATAACCAAACCATAACCAGCCGTGAAACGGCCACCTATTGGTCAATTCGACGATTTGACAACTGTTAACGGCTTTGTTATCGTTATAGTTAAATGGTGCAACTCACCCTAAGTATAGTAAGACAGAACAACGTCTAACGGGTCAGCTAGTATAAAATATTAATTTAATGAATAATAGGTATGTATAATATAGTAATATAATAATATGCCTAATGATTATTCAACTAGGGAATAAAGTAGCCTTAAAGCCGTGGGTGGCATGTTAAATTGCGAACGAAACGAAGGTTGTCAGTTTTGAAAGTTTTAGGATATATATAATTAACTCCCGAGCACTGCGAGGGAGTTGATATATATGCCTGAGGACCTAAGTTTGGAACTCGAGCCACCCAAAACAAAGACAGCTTTATACATAGATATAAGAAATATATTTTTACACCACCTGCTCGATAATGTCGTTTTATACGTCATAAAAACCACATTTGAAGCAAGTCATTCTATCCCTAGGGAGATAATGCAGTATAGCCGATCCCTAGGGAATAATAAGATTTGAATTTGGAACATCAAAAATCGTCAACATTGTGAATTAATACATACGTGTATCGAACAAGTTGTCTCGAAATTCAAACTGGACACTAACAAAAAAAAAAGAAAATAGAATAAAACGTGCTTACTGAATGCGTTATAGAAAATTGAAACTATAGAATCTTGGAGTAGTGAATTTTGTTTGTTTGATGAACTTGTAAATATAATACTTATATTTCTCTAATATATGATTTGGTCGACCAAATTGTCTTATAATTATCTCACAGATGGTGTAAAAAGTAAAGTATGCAACACGGGGATAACGATAAAGCTGTCTTTGTCTTGGGCGGCTTGAATTCCTCACTTCACTCAGGTTTCTTTATTCCTCTTTATTTCCCTTTTTATTCCATTGCAATGCTCGGGAGTCATTTATTTAAATCCCTCACTAACATTCAGATTAAAATCAGCAACCTTCGTTTCGTTCGGAATCCAACATGCCGCCCGCGACTTAAAGACACTGCTTTATCCCCTAGTCACATAAACTACTATTCTATGGTTTTATCACTGTGTTGGATACTGTACTGTTTATACCTTCTGTGATACTGAAACCGACAGCAGTCACAGCCTTAACAAAAACAAAAAAAAATCTTACGTCTCTGATGCTATATCAATACTTATTTAACTGACAAAAAAAAATCAAAATTCAAATATTTTTATTTCACATAGGCCTACATGGGCACTTATAAAACGTCAGAAGCTAGTACATGGTTCCAAATTGGTCGTTTCCTATGGAGAAGAACCGGCAAGAAACTCCATGGTTACTCTTTAAAAAAAAGTGATTTAATAATATTTTTTATTGACATTGACGCAAAAACGAATAACAAGAATTCAGTACATGATTCTGGACCCCGCAGTGGTGGAATTTTTTGTCGGTTTTTTCCTATTTTTTATTTTTTACGTTTTTTAATTTAAACTGTATAAAATCGTTATTTTAACAGTTTTAGTGAAAAAAAAGAATGAATTGCATTTGAAATTAAAAATGTCATCATGATTGATTAGAATAACGAGTTTGTCTACCCCGATGACGTTTTAATTAATTAATTTTTAAATCAATTTTTTTTTTGTTTTTTTTTTTTACTAAAAATATAATCGGGTTTGGTTAGAATAACAATTTTACACATTTTAAATTAAAAAAGAATAGATTTTTTTTCAAAAATTTGGAAAAAACCGACGAAAACTTTCACTACTAGGGGTCCAGAATCATGTACTTGATCCGTGGTATTCGTTTGTGCGTCGATGTCAGAGACACTCCTTATATATTATATATTTACTATTGTTCTCTGCATCACCCAAAGGTGGACTAGCAGAAAATGCCTAAGGCATTAAGTCCACCTCTGTACTTTTGAGTGCATAAAGCATTTAATAAATATTATGTAAGAACGGTGTAGACCAGTCAATATTGTACGCAAAAGCACAATAAAAATAATCATATTAAAAAAAAAATCATAATAGAAAGTAACCTAAGAAGTCGTGGAGTCTACAGTGTTTTCACATTATAAAAAACCAGCCAAGAGCGTGTCGGGCCACGCTCAGTGTAGGGTTCCGTAGTTTCCCGTCCGTCAAAATAAGTGTACCCACTAATGAGTTTAAAAAAATGCTTGCATATACGATTATACTACAAACTTAGTCCAGAAATTATTTTGTACAACCTTTTTGTCTTTTTTGTACAAAAACTGTTTTTTCCATCAAGTTCAAAATAATTTTCCTAGAAAGTCCTTATAAAGTTCTACTTTTCAGAATTTTTTCATATTTTTTAAACTTATGGTTCAAAAGTTAGAGGGATTGCCGAAATTATTGACATTATCAAAAAATGATTTTAGTAAACCCCTATTCATTTTTAAATACCTATCCAACAATATATCACAAGTTAGGGTTGAAATTAAAAAAAAAATCACTTCCTACTTTACATATACTAATAAAACATTTTTTTCCAATTTTTATTTTACCACTTTGTCGGCGTGATTGATATACATATTGGTACGAAATTTCAGCTTTCTAGTGCTAACGGTCCCAGAGATTAAGCGAGGACGGACAGACAGACAGACAGACGGACAGACAGACATGGCGAAACTATAAGGGTTCCTAGTTGACTACGGAACCCTAAAAAGAGGCTATACAGACTTACAAAGAAAAATATAGATCATACGAAAATACAACGGTTCCCCTAACAATAATTGGAGCGTAATCCTAAAGTTGGCAAGGTCACAGGCTCCCGGGGGCTCCACAGCTGTTTATGACCGAGTATCATATTGTGACCTACATAGAAGCCTGGCCTAGTTGTGACACGCGACGATGCTTACCATTTACGAGCTGTCGGTTTATAGGGTTTTTAAGAGAGGTCCCCTTTAAGTGGGTAGTTCTTGTAGGTATTATAGAAAACTGGAGTTTGTTGAGAAAATTCTATAGATGTTTTTTTGGTGTAGACAATAAGATCAAATATTCAGCTAGGTTGATAGTGGTGTTGTTGAAATGTGTCCTGCTGTCTGATAACGGTGGTAGAGGTCATCATCATCATATCAGCCGATCATCATTTCAGCCGATACACGTCCACTGTTGGACATAGGCCTCCCCCAAGCGTCGCCACATCGAACGTGCGTCCCGCATCCATCAGCCGATAGAAAGAAAGAAAGAAGTCAGACCACTATTTTATTTGGCATACACACTCGTAGATACACACAATGTGGTAACAACATATAGACACTAAAGATTACATAAAAAAAGAGACAACTAACAATGTGTGTCTCACAGCGGCGCCAAATAGATCCAGTTCAGCAAAAATGCCAGACAACTACGTGGTAGTTACCTGACGCTGGTTCTCAACCGAACCTTATTTCAAGTGGCCTGTTGGTCTAGTGGTTAGTGGCCCGGCGGCGCTTACAGCGCCGCAGCCGCCGCCGAGATTCCGATCCCGATTTCCGGCCACCGTAGGCGCGCGCTTGAGGACGGCGGGCAATGGTTAGCTCGCTGTCCGACCGTCCGGTAACTGTCCTGACCGAGCCCAAGACGTCGACGGCGCGCACTGTTCCCGCGCGCCTCAAGGAGCTGTCAGCAACAGCCCAGCTGGGTCGAAGCCTACTGGGGCCCGCGCTCTCGTGGGGTTAGTTTCCTCGCGCGGCAAATGCCTCGCGAGGCTGCTCGCTCTGTGTGGACGCACCTATTTATCATTAATATTTAACATAGGATTTAAAGTCACATATTCTTGCAGAAATCAATAACTTACCTTGTTTTCTTTTTTTTAAGGAACAATATATAACTAGGAACGTTTTATTCATAAAAACATAATACATATTGGAAAAACTTTGACTGTTACAACAATATCCAGATAATTATAAACTTTGAAAGCGAGGCGACGTCGAGCCATTGCTCAAAGTCCTACTACAAACTGAGACCATTACAAATTCTTCTGTAGTTACGAATTTATGGCTTTTGTACGTAACTGAACCCGAAAGTCTCAAATATTCCGGGAATCGAGTGTAATAACAATAATTAGTAAAACTTTGTAATAGCAGTTTTAATTAAAATCAATCGGAAAGGGTCTTTGATTTTAATAAATTGGAAAAATTTAAAGTTAATTTAAATTCTGAGTCGTAATTTTGTAAGAACGCATTTGCGTACAGTAAAGGAGTGGAAATTCCTGCTAAAGTCTGAGTATCTTGATAGCCTTTATAATCAGCCTTTCAATGTTCCCACTGCTGGGACTCAGGCCTCCTCTCTAGGAGAGGTAATGGGCCGTAATCCACCACGCGGGCCCAGTACGGGTTGGTGAATGTCACATGTCTTAAAATTTTTGGTTCTAGGACATGCCGGTTTCCTCACGATGTTTTCCTTCCCCGTTTTGAGAGCAGTGGTGATGAAATAACAAAGTCCATTGAATGGTCCAGTCCAGTGAATTACACAAAGTCATGCGCCTGGCTGGGTTTGAACCCGCGACCTAACACTCGTAAGTCGGAGTTGGTTGAGGCCATGGTCCGAAGCGAGGAGGAATGGCAGGCGGTCGCCAACTTCTGTAAACTCGAAGCAGTAATTCTCGCAAAGGAGGAGGCCGACTGCATCAGGCAACGGCGGGGATTCCGATCCAGATTTCCAGCCACCGTAGGTGCGGGCTTGCGGACAGTGAGCAATGGGTAGTTCGCTGTCCAGCCGTCCGGTAACTGTCCGGACCAAGTCCAAGTCGTCGACGGCGCGCACTGTTCCCGCGCGCCTCAAGGAGTTGTCAGCAGCAGCAGGGGCCCAGCCGGGTCGAAACCTACTGGGGCCAGGGTTATCCGAAAGGGCGCTCGGCGAGCCCCGGTATGAAGGCTTGAAGGAACGGGGTGGGTTTTTTAGTCAGTAAGAGTCTGACACTATCTCCCGCTCCGCCCAAGAGCGGGGGTTGTCACTGGATGACATTCCCCACAAAAAAAAGCCATTACCACTCAGCCACCACTGCTCCTCAGATGATGAATGCCTCTACGGCCTTTTTTTGGTGGGAAATCATCCAATGACATCTCACGCCCTTGGGCGGAGCGTGTCAAAATACTGACTAAAACTCACTTCTAGTTCTTTCGTTGCCTGTCATTCCAGGGCCGGGTTTTCCTTTGAGAAGCGAACTCATGACCCCAGTAGGCCGGAGCCATGGTCGGAACCATGCTGGGCTGGGCCCCTACGGTTTACTGACATCTCCTTGATGCATGGAGCACTACGCGCCGTCAACGACTTAGAAGCCTCTACGACCTGGAGGTCTATGCCTAAGTCATAACTGAATAGGTTACTACGCAAGCGTGCTCCATCATCGACCATTTCACCGCAATAATCCACCATATCTTTACTTGTAAAATGCTTTGTCCTGAATGACTGATTGACGGTCAAATATAATATTCCACAACTCCACAACTATCACACAACGCCGTCTAGTCCCAAGCTAAGCAGAGCTTGTGTTATGGGTACTAGACAACTAATAAACATACTTATATATTTCTAAATACATACAAATTATAGATAAACTAGCTGCTGCCCGCGACATCGTCTGCGTGAAGGTTCTACAGCACCAAAAATACCTAAGATGCCAGTGTCGCTATAGTATTATAAGTAAACAACTTTTAAAATAGCATTAAAATATAAGTTTTTTTTTGCAAACGAAGCAAGTGAAGAGAGTTATATGGGAATCCTGCTGAGTTCAGTCATAAGATGAGACTGAAGGAAATAGAGAAAATAATGCAGGAATACATTCCAGGACACAAAAGAGTAAAAATACGTACAAAGGTATCATACCTTACAACACTTCCCTATAAACTACGTTAGTAGTTATGCTGCTAGGAGCCAAAATGTAAAGAGAGTCAGTGTAAAGAGAGCAAGCGACGTACAGTTGTCCGTGTGAGAAGCAACTCGTCCTGAGGTCGATACCCGCTGCCCTCTGTGTCTGCCCCTGTGACTTATTGATGGTCATCGCGAAGCAAACACTCACGGGGAACTGTACGCGCTTGAACTGGAACGGGAAGTTGTGACGTATGAGGGGAATGCGTGGTATAAATACTGCCTCGCTGACGCCACAACCCGTAAGAATTTCCGCCTCATTGGTGTGTCTGTGGAGCGAGATGACTTTAAGGCGGGTCCCGTTACACAACTTCGGAGGAGATAGGTTCCGAAGAAGCATAATCGGGACACCGACCTTCAGCTTGATGGTATGCGCTGGAAGTCCACTTGCTGACAGGGAGTTCAGAAATTCCACGGGATAATGTGTGGCGTCATCTTGCTCGACAACAGTGTTTATCGAGGTGTAGACCACTTTATTCCCCTCAATTTCCGAGAGAATGCATTCGTTATTTGCTTTAGCCTGATCATTTTTGGGCGTCGGCGTTATTGCTCACACACCCAAGAAGCTGGTGCGGTATACGACTGATGTCCCCGTACACACAGCGAATGAGTTCTTCTAAGCTGGATACAACTCTACCGAGAGACTCTGGAAGCACCACCTGTCCGAGTGCCTTCGCCAAGACTTAGAAGGACATCGGAGAATTCTTGCAATGCACCTGCATTGCCGCCGAGCCGAGCTCTCATATTAATGATCAAGCGCAGCGTACGAACTCGTGACCACAACGAAGATCGTTTCAACGTAGCATTCACCTCGTCAGCCCTCGATACCCGCGTCACAACGGGAAGTGTTGACAGAACTGTGACACCACCCATCAAATGTCCGTTCCTGTGGATGTCCTGCGGGGTTCTGTCCACGGCCTCAATTGCCTTCCTATTGGCCATCGTACACTCATCCCATACGATCAGAGAGCAATCCTTGAGCAAGTGTCCCTTATCGCTGTTACGTGACACACCACAAACAGGCGTTTCGGCGCTATCTAAATCGATGGGAATTTTAAACATGGCATGTACTGCCTTGCCACCCGGAAGCAGTATGGCAGCGATTCCCGACGACGCTACAGCAATAGCAATTTTGCCTTGCCTCATGACCTCTGCAAGTATGCCAGTGGTAACAAATGTTTTTCCTGTTCTACCAGGAGCATCCAAGAAAAACATTTTACCCTGGTTTTGCCCAACGCTTTCAAGGACGGTGTCATTTGTTTTTGCTCTGAAGAGAACAAAGTGACATGGTCATTTCGTATGGTGGTCATTTCGCCCGGATCGTAATTTGTCTCAGCGTTATACTCCCGATTTCCACGGCCTTGATGCGGTGATGATTGGGGAGCTGGTAACCCATATTCGATCAGCGGATTGCCGCCCATAGAAATGACAACATCTTGAAGTGAACTGAGACAGGTGTTCAGCACGCGTTCATCAGTTACTTCGACTTCGTCTCCAGTAGCACGCCTCAAAGCTCGTAGAAAATCTTCAGACAGATGATGGCGATACTTCTCCCACTAAGCTACCGGGTTTGCGACTCCACAAAACACCAAGATGATGGCAAACAGATGACGCATGCGGCTGGGACTGTCACTGACGCTCGCCTCCGCGAGGATCCCAATTTTGGTCACCGTCGAGAAGGTGACGTGCTAAGCAGGCTGTGCGGTAAGTGGGATACTCCACGCCATCAAATGTCCTCAGAAAGGCGACGTTGGGCCTCGGACAGTGTGAAGTAACAACCGCAGAAAATAGCATTCGCATTATTTGGATGCACGGTATAAACCGTACCCAATGCGGCGTCCCTGAAAATTCCCGGAAAACCTTCCACAGCACCTCCTCGTCGATGTCGGTTAAATACACCCCTTTGCTTGTCGTACGTGTAATATGAAGGCACCTCGTCATACGTAAGGGATCTCGCAAACTGGTCGACTTCACAGAGCTGGAAAAATGTCACCATGTAATACTTAACACCGCATTTTTTTTAATTGTCTTCCTCAACTCTACTCAAGATTTTGAGGGTTTTGTTGGAACTTGAATTTGTCAAAACGAACTATATGATAAAACTTTTATGAAGAAAATGCACATCACATCACATCACCATCTATGAATTTTAAGAATAACTAACTACTAACCTCGCCAACATGATCAAATTTAAATTATTAATTTCCAAAAGGTGTTAACATGTAACTTGATTTCATTTTTAAGAAATCTCATAGATGGCGCTGCTTCAAAATTGTCTTTATACTACTAACATTCATTAAACTATGTTTCTCTGCTCAAGTTACTTAAATGGCGTAGTTTTTATAGTGTAAAGCTAGATAATAGCATGGCTTACTTAAAAACAACATTTAAATATGCATCGTTAGATTACACGCTGTCAAAGAATGCGTAAGAAAAATAAAGATTCACAGCTGCTCCCCCTTAAGTGATAGCGTGATTATATGTAGCCTATACAAGGTGTCGTTTTGAAGCTGCAAAATATTTCAGGAGGTAATTATGTTAGTGATTCTCGACCCGAATCAATAATATAATAAGTAGGTAATTTTTTTTTTATAACCGCGCTTTTTTTCACACACACAAACACGGAACAATAAAGGGCGTTTTCACACACACTAACTCCCAACGATAGTTTCATAAATAATGTATCATCCAATCATCATCCCGCACGCCACACCCTAGCCACGCCCCCGCGGCCATCGATCAATCGATTTAGTTTAGTGTAATTAAAAAATTAAATAACAAGTATTACTGATTATTGACCAGGTGTCGTTTTTTTACATGATTATTTATGAGTTTTATTACAACCTCCTGAAATATTGTGCAGTTTTAAAACTGCACCTTGTATGTTGACCCGACCTTTTAGTAATATTCATGCAAAATTTGAAGTAAATCCATGCAGTACTTTTTGAGTTTAGCCCGGACATGCATACAGACAAACAGACAAACAGACAAAAATTCTAAAAACTATATTTTTGGCTTCGATATCGATTGTAGATCACGCCCCAAGTATTCTTTTTAAAAAATATTCAATGTACAGTTTTGACTTTCCTACGATTTTATTATATGTATAGATTACACCCAGACACAGAACAAATGATTATGCTCATCACACAAACATTTGTCCTGGGTGGGAATCGAACCCACGATCTCTGGCACAGCAGTCAGGGTTACTAACCACTAGACCAACAGACCAGTCAACGCACAGCCTAAACCGCTGATCATCAAGGCCTGAAAGTTGGAGGGTTTGTTCTTTGTATGACGTAGGTAGGCATCAGATAAGAAAGGATTTTTCGAAATTCTACCCCTAAGAGGGTGAAAAAGGAGACAAACTTTGTATGGGACAACGTGATTCCTTGGTCCATTCTATTTCAAATTTTGCATGAACATTCTTTGACAGAATTTTTTTTTTCCACAACTATCACACTACGCCGTCTAGTCCCAAGCTAAGCAGAGCTTGTGTTATGGGTACTAGACAACTGATAAACATACTTATATATTTCTAAATACATACATATTATTCATAGATAAATTATTATTATTATTAGAATTGTTTGAAGACGAGTAACGTATTTTAATGAAATTCAAAAAACAATTAAAAAACCTAATAGAACCCCTTTCAACTTCCACGCGGACGAAATCGCGAGCAAAAGCTAGTCAATAATAAAAAATAAAGATTTCTCGAAAATCAGGCTAGCTTGGGTTTTCTTTTACAAGCTTTTATTTAGTTTCACCTGTCGCGATGTTTGTCTGTCATCAAATATTGCAAACTAAATTTGATCCACTTCCCGGTTACCGATTGAGTTGAAATTTTGCATGCATGTGTGAATCAGATGACAATGCAAAATTATTATGACATGGAGCTGATCTGATGATGGAACCGGAAGGTGGCTATAGGAACTTGGCAGTTACAACGACACAATTCCATCGAGTTTGGGCTCGTATGATTCATCTTGACGAGTATTAAATAGATAAGTATACCAAGCTACATATAAAAGCTTGCTATGAAAAAAATATTTTCATTAAAAACTTGTTTAAATTTAATTTTACATGAAAATGTAGTAATGTAAAAATATAGTATACATTTCTAGGTTACGGCATAGCACCGCGTCGTTGCTAAAGGAAATATTTATGACAAAAACTTATTTTGAAAACGCGGCTATGTTGACTTTCAACAGTTTCACTAATTAGTTGAAGTCATTTATAATGTTTGTTTTTTATGTTTACTCAACGTACACAGAAAAAGCCGTTTATTGTCTAGTAAGGAAATATTCGTTGTGCATTCCATAAAAAAAAATTAAAACTGTGCACTGATTGATCTCCGGTTCATATCCATTTTAAATTTTCAGCAAGACAAGAAGAAATTGTAAAGTGTCGGATTTTAATGTGTAATATTGTGGAAGAAATGTTTTAGATTTAGTGACGATTTCACCTTCTCCGATTAGCCTATTCGTCAATTAGATTTTTTTTTTTTTTGACAGTTGTTGTATGAGTTTGACAGTTCTTATTTGACAAATAGGCTATTCGGGGCTTTAATAACATGTGGTGAAGCCGGCCCATAAAATAAGTAACTATTCAAGAAGTTTTATGAACTGCGATGAAATTAAACGCCATTTGGAAAAAATTGGTGATGAATCATCTAAAACTTTCTAATATCTTTCTATAAACTAAACTGTAATAACATCAGCTGTCTCAGCCAAAACTAAGACAGAACACAAATCGGATCTCGATTTTCCATTTCATTCACTTTGTTTAACTAAGCGCCTAATATTAATTAGTTACACAAACTGACGCTAAACAATACAAATACGACTGGTGCCTCAATTGTAGTAATTTTAATTCGATTCACTACGCTTTCAGGGTTGAAATATTGCTGAAATTCTAATATGGAATACTGTAGCGACATCTACTACGCCAGATAGGAACTAAATTACAATTAATCCTGCATTGCGATATAGTTATCCGTGTGATTAGAATATAAAATATACAAAACCGTTCGAAATCAACTATCGGGCACTTGCCGGACCCCGGACCAGACACAGCAACCGTCTTGTCGGAGGATCCTGCCTTTTCAACGGAGGTTTGCGGGACTTTACACCCTTTTCCGCATACCTCCTAAATGTATTTTTTATAGTTAATTTTAAATTCTTTATATTACAAAATATTGCTTTGGCAATTGTTATTTTACCTTGAAAATAAATAAGAGTTGCTGTTGTAACTTTGTCCGTGTAACTTTGCCACTAGCACAAGTGAAATTCGATAGTTTTTTTTCGTAAGAAAGCTTTAATTAATTTCTCTCGTTCTAGGTGGCGCTGAGGGAGAATTTTTTTAGAGAGACTTTTATTTACTAAAACCCACTCGTGTTCCTTTATTTACCCTTTACGTTCCAGAGCCGTGGTGTCTTTCGAACAAACCTCGGCCCAGAGAATTTAGCCCAGTTTCTGAATTCTAGACGAGTATAATTTATCACCTCCTCCTTGTCAAAACGTGCCAAACTTTGCATTCAAATACGATTTGACACGTTCAACGACAAAAGATTCTTCTTAGTTCTTATTTACTACAGTCTTATTTATAAATTAAAAGCACTCTCAAATTTTTAACACTTAGAGGTAACACATGTTTACAGATTTTTATATTTATAAGACTGTCAAGTTTAAAAAATATTTTCATTTGTAAATTCTATTTCGGCTCGGCTCAGCTAATTTACTTCAGCAAAAATTCAATTTCTGCGCTAGCATGTTGGCGCCCTACCCATGGGATGACGTCGCAGTGCACAAGAAACAGACTAAGTAATTGGATAGTGATGGCAATCTATATTATTAGGTTCTACTTAGGTACTGATTTAAAGCTTCAAGAGTTTATAGTTAGATATTTCGATATTTGAAGAAAGTCAGTTCAAGTTAACTGAACTGAAGAGATTCCCGCGATTCTCACGCCTTTCAACGCTGCGTTTTCCAGTGCGCGGTCGCCACTCTAGAACACATATTACTGTTACTATTCTGTAATCCTCATCCGGTTACACATGACGGAAAAGTTCTGAATCGTAAATCGGCGATAGTAATCTTGTTTTACTTAGCAGATGTCTGTTTGTTCAACTCCTGCTGTTCACTTGCGCTAGGAGATATAGTGGATAGTTTGAGAAAAACCTACCACATATTAAACGAAATACTTTATTTATTTTAGTTATTTACAACATAAAGCAACAAAATATATAGGTACCTACATAATAAACTTGAATATTAAAAAAAATATATATTTATGCTTAACCTAACTATATAATAAGTATACACACTAAAGGCTACTAAAATATGGCGTCATAAAACTCCTCCGCATCGCTGTCGACTGGAAGTGTGCCCAAGAGGCTGGCGGCATTGCCACGTTGAATGGCAATGCTTAATCTCTGACCGAGGTAAAAACCAAGCCCTTGGGTCACGCGAAGTGTCAACTAAGCGTTTTGACAGTTCTTTAAACAGCATATGAGCACTCGGACCCCACGGCCCAAGAGTTTCAACCCCAAACGGCTCGAAAATATAACTGCCGACGAGGTTGTTATATTTCCGCCGCTTGAGGTTCTCCGCAGCCGCAGCGGCAACACCAGCACAGCACGATGAACTAGAAAGATGGGATGGCGCAAGAGTGTCGAAAACATGAGTGTTTGTATAGGTATATGTTACAGCGGACATAATATACGAAAAATCGTCAAACTTAAGTGGCTGTGGGCTATCTGACCATCCGTTCTGCGAGCAATGTAGTGTTCTTACATCTCTGGAGTGGCGACCGCGTACCAGAAGACGCAGCGTTGGACGGCCTCCCACAAGGTAGACCGATGACCTGATGGATTCAAGACGCACCGGACCGGTTGTTATGGCGACAATTGGGGGAGGCCTATGTCCAATATTGGACTTCTTTCGGCTGAAATGATGGGCCTATATAAGTAGGATATATCGAAAGGATCAAGATGAAATACGCTAGGATTAAGGGACATTGAATTTTCAATCAGTTTTTTTCATAATAATAGAATTAATAAAATTTTGCACACGCTCTGAGGTCTGATGACAATACATGATTAGCTAAGAAACGTCATTACAAATCCAATATGGCGGCCTCCCCAAGATGACGCACTGGCTGTTTGAAATCCACCCCCATGATATGGGTATCAAATGAAAGGGTTTGCTGTCAAGAATACGAAAAGAAATAGTCACGTGACTCAGATCCAATATGGCGGACGTCCAAGATGGCAGATTGGCTATTTGAAATGCACCATGATATGGGTATTAAATTTAGTGCGTGCTAAAAGCGTGTTTTTTAGTGTTTTAAACTATTATATTTTATTTTTACAAGCTTTTATTTAGTTTCACCTGTCACGATGTTTGTCTGTCATCAAATCTTCCAAATTAAATTTGAACCACTTCCCGATTGAGCTGAAATTTTGCATGCATGTGTAAATCAGATGACAATACAAAATTATTATGATACGGAGCTGATCTGATGATGGGACCGGAAGGTGGCCGTAGGAACTCGGTAGTTATATCACACAATCCCATCGAGTTTAGGCTCGTAGGATTCGTCTTGACGGGTATTAATTTTATTATACAGATATATATAATACTGCGCTATAAAAATTTGCTATGAAAAAAAGATTTTCATTAAAAACTTGTATAGATATATTTTATTCTGTAGCTCACAAAAAATAGAAGATCAACCCACTTGGTTATTTTTTATTTACGTAAGACTCCGGTGCAGATGATCTAATTGGCGGAGCGTTGGGACGCCGCCGGAAGTAATCGTCTACTGCGCGCCGTCGTACGTGTCGTTTCCGGTTGTTATTTGAAGGTTTCACGCTGTTATGCTTACGTTCGTTATGATGGGTTTAATCAGATTTCTTCCATGGGAATGGAATGCTCGGTGCCGAATTAGTACTACGTAGATAACGATTGAATGGAAAGAAAAACGATATAAACATGGTGCATACCATAAACAAGCTTTTAATGAAAATCATTTTTTCACAGCAAGCTTTTATAGCTCGGTATACTTAATAATATGCTCGTCACGACGAATAATACGAGCCCAAACTCGGTGGGGTTGTGTCGTTTAACTATCAAGTTCCTATAGCCACCTTCCGGTTCCATCATCAGATCAGCTTCATGTCATAATGATTTCGCATTGTCATCTGATTTACACATGCATGCAAAATTTCAGCTCAATCGGTAGCCGGTAAGTGGGTCAAAGTAAATTTGCAAGTTTTGTTTACAGACACCGGAAAACGCAGCGTTGGAAGGCCTCCTACAAGGTGGTCCGATGACCTGGTGAAGGTTGCGGGAATCCGATGGATGTGGGACGCACAGGATCGTGCATTGTGGCGACGCTTGGGGGAGGCCTATGTCCAACAGTGGACGTCTGTCGGCTGAGATGATGATGATGATGATTACAGACAAACATCGGGACAGGTGAAACTAAATAAAAGCTTGTAAAAATAAAAATAGGTAACAAGAAGTAAAATGTATTGGGAAGATATAATAATAATAATAATATTCCACAACTATCACACAACGCCGTCTAGTCCCAAGCTAAGCAGAGCTTGTGTTATGAGTACTAGACAACTGATAAACTTACTTATATATTTTTAAATACATACATATTATAGATAAATTACACCCAGACAGAACAAATGATCGTGCTCATCACACAAACATTTGTCCTGGGTGGGAATCGAACCCACGACCTCCGGCATAGCAGTCAGGGCTATACTAACCACTAGACCAACAGGCCAGTCAAAAATATATGCGTCACATCCGCACAAAACGGCCAGCGCTCAGCAAAATGCTGGGGTTCGTGTACAAGAAAGAATTACAGCGCTGATTTGATATTGTCGTCCTTTTGTTTTTTGATGGGAAATTATGATTTAGGTGGTGCGAGAGGGCGTGTCAGACTTTTACTGACTAAAACCCACTCCTGTTCCTTCTTTGCCTTGCGTTCCAGGTACCCAGGATTCCCTTTCAGACGACCCATGGCAGCAGGCTTCAGCCCTCCTGGGGTCCTACGGTTTTGCTGACACCTCGAGAGGTCTCACCCTACTCCGATTTTTCAGCCATTGAATTATTCAATACACACGAACAAAAGAAGATTCAGACAGAAAGCTGAAAATAAAATCATAAATAAGTAAATAGGTATTTTAATAATTAAACAAAAAGCTTTAAAACAAAGGCAGGCTTCGTTGAAATAAAACTGAACAGCCATTTAACATGAAAAAGATCACCTACTGACCTACTGAATAAAAAAAGAATGGCATTCTCAAATTTTTACCAAAAATGGCTTACAAAGGGACCCTTTGTTCTGCATTTTTGCTGTCGGGTAATTTTAAAAAAGATTATGTAAATGATAAATAAAACTTTTTTTGCTAGTATGGGCCCCAATAGTCATAGATTTCAGATGACTAATTATTAGTTACGAAACTAATAATTAGTCATCTGAAATCTCAAAAAATGGTGGATTACCGTTTTTTTTTTCTTCGCCTCCTATGGGCAGGCTAAAGTCTTAAAGCATATCGCCTCGTCATCAGTAATAAATAGCTGTTTTCGAGTTATATTAGAATGCGAGTGCACATTCTAATGTTTTTACAGTTTTTGGCAGCAAAAGTCCCCGTCTTCCAACACTGCGTCTTCCGGTATGCTGTCGCCACTCCAGAGCAGAGCAACTCAGATACCAACTGATTGAACGCGAAGTTTTTTTTTTTATTATTATTATTGATAAAATCACGTTTGACCACTGTCTCACTTGACCGTAAGCGATGTTGAGCGACGTTGGAGCGCGCTTGTCTAGAAGCAACCTATTCACTCTTGACATAAATTCTCCCAGATTGTTGTTATTAGGCAACACTCTGGCAGAGAATTCCATTCCTTAGTTAATTAATAATTATGTATACTTAATCGGTCATTCAAATGGAAAATAAACGACTTTTCTTAGTAAAAAAAACCTTGAAAAGTGTCAATAGCACGTTCTAGGTGCCAATGGCCCCAATTATTGCTAGGCAAAAAAGTACCTAAAGCTAATATCGCGTGCCCACCATAAGGGCACTAAACGACAAAGCACTACCAGTTTCTGAAACAATATACCTATATCATTTTGACGACCATATAGCTTTAGGTAGAGGTAGTATTTACATTTGAACTAGTGAACCGGAGACGGGTCTTTTTTTCTTCACGGGTGCAAATTGTAACTGTTATATCTCGTTCTGATCTGGACATACAGTTTTCATAAATTCGAGACGTAGATAACAAATATTTAAGTAGGTACCAAATAGTAGCAAATTTTGGTATTTCCTAAACCTCAAATATCAGCCCCCTAGCCATGGCAAGTTACGACCGTTTCATTTCTCTTGCGTCGAACGCTTCGAGTTGGCCATGCCTCCAATTTCTCTTTTCTGACGTCATCTCAACGCTCAGTCACGTGATCAGAACAAAGGAATCGGAGACGTGGGCAACTCGAGGCGATCGATGCAAGAGAATCGAAACGGAACAGTCGTAATTTGTCAACGAGGGCAGTGGTCCAGGGGTCAGACAGAGCTCCGGCGGGATCTCATGGTGAAATGCCGTCAGCAACTATCGCAACCCCGTGCTGGGCACGCCATAATTATGGCGGTAATTCCCCTCTTTGAGATCTAACGTCGTCCTTATCTTCCGTATGACGCAGGTCCTCACCGGACATGGCACGTTCGGGAGCTCCTGCACCGGGTGCTTTTAGTCAGTAAGAGTCTGACACTATCTCCCGCTCCGCCCAAGAGCGGGGGTTGTCATTGGATGATTTTTCCCACAAAAAAAAGCCTATCTAAAAAAAAAAATAATTCAACGGAAGGAGTGTGTAAAAGTTGTTTTGTAATACTCGTATAGATAGATAAATATACTCTTTGTACACTTCAAAAAATTACAATGAAGCTTAAAATTAATAGGGGTGTAGTAACCAATGGGTCTTATCGTTAAGAATGATTTTTAATCAATAAATAGTGGTAATTATACATGGTGAAAGAAATAAAAAACACAAATTCAATCAAACAATGGTATGCAAAGAATTTTATTTAAAGAGTAAGTGGTACATCACAATTACTAATGTAGTTTATACTAAACATCTTGGTGTAACTCTTTGAGGAATTACCATAGGTTTTCATTACTATAGATTTAATCCCGAACTATAAAAGGTAGCATTATTTATTTTTGAAAACTAAAAAAAATAATAATTCAAGGGGCTTAAAAATGTAGAGTATTCTAATTCCTTAGATTAATAATCTTAAAACTTGGCACAAAATCTAAACAATAAAATACTGATAGACAATTAAAAACTACCTTCAAAATATGGTTAAAAGATGTGCTGTTTTTCCTGTTTTTATAAAAAACATTCTCGCGAACGGAGTTGCGGGAAATTTGTTACTTCAACAATTTAACGAAATTCGTACCACTCAAGATTTTTTACATATAGGCAACCCGTACATAACTTTAGTATAATCATTAACGGCCATCACCAACTTCTTGAGTTTCCTCGCTCCAGTTATGACAAATTTGTTAACACTTAGATTTTTGGACCGTGGGGCAAAATAATCTGTATGCATCTTATTCAGTTCTGCTGCAGCTAAACCTACGGCTAGGAACACCGTTTGAGGTCTTTCAAGTCTCTTATTCTTTTTTACTTCTTCATATATCACTTTATCTTTCTCGTGTTTATAGGAATTTGCAAGACCATGGGAATTGATCAGGTTAAACAGCTGAAAACAATAAATTAACATTTAGTTAACTAGAAACAAAATATGTGAATCTGTGAGTTCAATTGCTCTTATCGCGGTCCATTTGACGACCTAAACTGCATCGTTAAAATCACGGACAAGATGAAAGAGGAGAGAAGAAGAAGAAGGATAGAGCTATGTTGGGAGCAGAGGTGGCCGAGTGGTAACGGCCCCGACTTACAAGTTGTACAATGCGTTCCAAATGAGAATAGGATCGCCCGCCATGTTGTGACGTCACGATTTACTGTCAAATCGAGGAAATAAATTTTTAAACATTACTTAATTTACGAAAAATTTAATTTATTTATGAACTGTGAACGAAAAACTTTTAATCAGAATCCAGTTCTTCAGTTTTACTCATCTATAAGTTCTTCAATTTTGCCAAAATTTCTTCGATTTGACAGTACGACGAGACGTCAAGACATAGAAATCGGTCCTATTCTCATTTGGAACGCGTAGTAGGTCGCGAGTTCAAACTCAGCCAGGCGCATTACTTTGTTTAATTTATTTCATCACTGCTCTCAAAACGGTGAAGGAAAACATCGTGAGGAAACCGGCATGTCGTAGAACCAAAAATTCAAAGACACGTGACATCCGCCAACCCGCACTGGGCCCGCGTGGTGGATTACGGCCCATTCCCTCTCCTAAAGAGGAGGCCTGAGTCCCAACAGTGGGAACATGATGATGATGATGATGTAGGGTGTATAACACATCAATTTTTAATTGATTTAAACTAGTGCTTCACTGCGATCCCACCTGATGGTAAGCAGTGACGCAATCGTTGATGGTGAGGTGCACTAGTTTATTATGAGCCTATTTACTCTAGCCTTGAAGACACCTAAATTAATCGGACGGGAAGACCGCAGCAGGCAAATAGTTCTAGTCACTCTTTCTCGCTCGCACTTTTGATATTTTAACACGTCAAGGTAAGATCTCAGCAGGCCTACCCAAGTTACGACCGTTTCGTTCCAATTCTCTTTCATAGATCGCCTCGAGTTGACAACGCCTCCGATTCTTGTATTCTGACCACGTGACTGAGCGTTGAGATGACGTCCTTTCCATACATTTGAAGTTTTATATTAGCGTTAACGATTGTAGATAATCATCTTGGCTAAGCCCTCTGAACTGCAATCGACGTCGATATATTTTGAAAACTCAACAACTCGATGCACGGCTTATACACAATGCAGGTTTATCAAGATAGGTAGGCCTACGGACTGGGAACTTGGCAACTGAAGAAACACAGGTGAGTTTCAGTCAGTAAAACTCAAGCCTAGCTATACAGGGTTATTTGTAAAACAGTAGCAACCTCTTAGGTGCTAGTTAAGAACATCATAAACAACAACTTTTGTTCTATGACTTTTAAAAATGTATCATATTTTAGTTCATCAGATTTTCATACAAAAATAAAAATATTTAAATTGAACATTCTAAATATTACGAAGTCTATGCGAAGCAAGCGATAATACAACAGCGGAGGGTAGCTGAACATGAACTTGACCTATTTACGGGCGACCCTCACTAGTGCTCTCTCACTCAATGGTGCGAATACTTGCTAGGTTTAATTACAATGTTTCGGAAGCGTGCTTACTAATATTACGAGAACAGTGCGCAGGAGCCGTAAGTAGATACAGCCAAATACAGAGTTGAAATGTGTTAGATGGAACTAGGAAATCTTGATGGTTTGTTTTGGTAAAGGTGTTATGTTTTGTAAAAAGTCATAGAACAAAACTTGTTGTTTATGATGTTAGTAATATAGTCCAGTAAGGTTGTTAGTGTTTTACAAGAAATAACCCTGTATATATAAAAATGAATCCCTACTACCCTTGGTCACGCCATCACGCGTGAACGGCTGGACTTTTTTTGTTGTGTTTGTTATTGTTAGGAGAAGGTTCTTATGGAAAAAAAATGAATATTAGGGTAGTGTAGGATAGTGTACGGTAGAGTAGGGTTGGGTAGGGTAGAGTAGGGTAGGGTATAGTAGGGTTGAGTAGGAAAGAGCAGGAGAAAAGCCGCGCGGGCAAAAGCTAGTAAATAATATAAAATATGATGGAAGTACTTACTTCATCAATGGCAGTCATGATTTCAGTGATCAACCATTTCGCTCCTTTTACTACTTCATTTGGATATAAGATACCTATATGGATTGTTTTGTTAAGATGCATCTGATAATCTCTGTAATAATCGTCCTCCCTGAAAATAAAAACACAAGTTGAGGTGAAAACTGTGGGCCAGAGTATAATCATTTTCACTAGATGGCGCTGTACTTAATATTGTTAGTTTATTTTGTTAGTGTATTTGATTCAACGAAGTAGTATTTGCTAATCGGACATTTCACTTTATTGAAATTAATCATTTTATCGTCTTAAAATCCACCTAATTTTAATTGTTCATGTTTCTTACTTAAAATGCTCTTTACTTGGCTAAATAATACTTCATACATTAAAAATGTTGATTCAGTGTCAAGTTTATATAGAATATGAATTTTGGTGCAGAATACATTACAGAATACAGAATACAGGGATTAGGGCAGGAAGATGATGATGATGATGAATACACTTTCTTTTCCATTATAATGCGCTTGCACACATTGCAAAATAAGAGTAATCATGTAGCTGCTTGCCGGTTCATCTCCATACGAAACGACCAATAAGGGTTTTCAGGAAAATTCATATAGTGGCCACTAGTTAGCGCCACTTAGCCGAGAGGTTTTCTAAAGTCCATTTCACGAAAGAAGTCCCGCGGACAATTGTGGAACTAAATTTGACAGATGGGGAGATCGGCCATGTTGTCGTCAGCAATGTTCGCAAAAGAGTCGCCGCCATGACAGGTAAATTTTGGGGCTGCCATATACAGATTTTTTCCCGATTGATTTACAGATTGGAATTAAGTTTTTTGTTTTTTTAATGCACGATTTTTATTAAGGAAAATTTGAAAAGGAATTAACACAACACAACAAAAATTTGTAAAGTTATATTCAACAATAATGTAATTAAATACGAAAATAATCTTTGTTTGAATTTTAATTTTTTTTTTTTTGTTCATTTTATCGCAGGTGTTTCAGAGAAAACTGTAACGAGAGTTACAAAAGAAGGCGCAACAGCGGCGAGTACTTCTAAAGTTATCGTCACCCCAGGGAAGAGTCGCCCGCATCCTAAAAATTTCGACTTGGATGGATTTGATTTGTGCGCTATACGGCAAAAAATTCACAGTTTTTATGTTGTGAAGAAGGAATTACCTACATTGATTAAATTACGTGCAGCTTTGAGAGAAGACATAAATTATCAAGGAAGCATAACAACATTGCACCGTATATTGCATAGCATCGGTTTCAAGTATAAGCGATGCCAATCGAAACGTAAATTACTAATGGAACGTTATGATATTACTGCATGGCGTTCAAGATATTTGGAGAGAATCTGAAGAAATCGCAATGTGGAGAAAAAACCTGTAGTATATTTAGACGAGACCTATATACACAACACTTATCATGCCAAAAGTTGCTGGCAAATTGAGGAGGAGCCTGGGATGTTCGTGTCAGAGTCATCAGGGAGTCGTTGGATAATTGCTCATGCGGGAACTGAAAATGGTTTTGTTAATGGTGCATTGTTAATGTTCAAATCCCAATCCAAATCCTCAGATTACCACGATGACATGAACTCAACTAATTTTTTGAAATGGATGAGTGAAAAAGTCATTCCTAACCTACCTGAAAGGTCACTTGTGGTAATGGACAACGCTCCGTATCACTGCACTCAAATAGATAAAGCACCTACAATGTCAAGTATTAAACGTGACATGCAGGAATGGCTGCGAGAAAAGGGAGTATATTTTGAAGATACTTGGACAAAAGCTGTATTATTTGAATTAATTAAACAAAACAATGGTCCACCTACATATGCCGTGGGGGCATTATTAAAATCTCACAATCATGAATTGCTAAGATTGCCGCCTTACCACTGCGATCTCAATCCGATCGAAAAAATGTGGAGCCTTGTAAAGAGACGGGTAGCGGATAAAAACGTGGGCCAAGATCCAAAAGAAATTGTACGCCTAACAGAAGAGGCTTTTGAGACTGTTACAGCGGAAGATTGGGCAGTTCAATTTTAACATGTACAGCATTTGGAGGAAGAATATATAAAAAATGATGGTCTTATGGATGAAGCAATGGATCGATTTATTATATCCACGGCTAGTAATAGTGAAACAGAATCTGATTCTGTTTCTATTCACTCTTCTGACAGTGATCATAGTATGACCGATCATAATTATTCAATAAAAATTTGAATAAAAGTTTTAAATGTTATATTTTATTTTTCTAATTTAAAGTTGGTCGAACATCTCCATTTTACATTTTAGAAATTACAGGAAGATTTATTTTTCACTAATCTGACCTTAGCAGTATGGACCTCAAATGGTATCTATTATATTAAAAATACATTCTATTAAAAACATTTTTTTTCTTATCTAACTATTCCAGTAGGTACCTAGTTAATAAAATGAAAGTAAATGAACTATAAATTATTTCCCCTGATTTCCCCATATTTAACCGTGGCAACATTATGTCGCGCGAATACAGCGCTGCGTCTGCGGGACTTCTTTCGTGAAATGGACTCTACTTTTGAAAACGAATACATGACGTTGACACCAATTTAACTTATGTCATTAACATAAGCTTTTTGAACAGTGACCTGGACCTGACGACTCAGAGCTGCAGTGGTGAACGTGATTTTAGAAAGCCCTCATTAGAACCGTGCACTAACTTCTGACGTTTTATAAGTGCCCATGTAGGCCTATGTGAGATAAAAATATTTTGAATTTGATTTTTTATTTTATTTTACAACAGATTCATGCTGGCTTTGGCACATCATAGCACATAGCACCATAATATATGTGTTTAAATTAAATGTACGTATGACATTGTGTGGGTACGTAATTTTAATGTCTATTTTTTAAAATGATTTGATTTTATTTTAATTTTATGTACTTAAAGACTATGTCTAAAATAAATAAATTAATAATAATAATAGCAAATCATCCATGTAAAGGAGGACCACCTCTCTTCAACCTATAGCCTAGACCTGAATTCTCCAGCAGTGTGCTTAGAGGATTCAAAGCTAGACAAAACTATGGTTTTGTCTCAAACTATCACCCTGGAATATACCTCGCTCGATCCTTACAGGTTCTCGCTATTCCTCTGGATATTTCGACATCCTGGATAGCGGAGGACCGTTTTTGGTTGGTGTTAACAATACTTACGAACAAGCTGACTCCTCAACTGCCAGAGAATAAACTACGCACAAAATCTGGGCGTAATGGCGCCTGGCGTCGTCCATAAGCGGAATTTCTTCTTCCATGGATCTAAAAAAAATATTAGAAATCAGGAATAAAACATAAAGAAAACCACTATGAAACGAATTAAGTTTGTAAGTACTAACTTCAATGCAGAGACCCTACCTATTTGGCGCCGCCGTGAGACACACATTGTTACCTAATTGTCTATTTTTTTTATACCCCGTTAAATTTTGATAGTTTTAATCCCATGGAGGATCGATCCGGTACATGAAACACTATCGATTTGTAAAGATAAAATTAAAAATATAGGTAGTATCTTTTTTAAAACTCGTATTAACCCGTTGACTGCCGGAACGCAGATCTACGCGAGACACAATGGCTTTTTAATTGTGTCTCTAATTACGGCATTCGAGAGGTTAATTTACGCATGTACGAAATTAATTTCTTTAAGAAAACTTCAGCTGAGCGAGTTCAGTGACGTATAGGTAATTAGTACGCAACGCTGACTACTACCTACAGGTCACTGAACTCGCTCAGCTGACGTTTTCTTAGAGAAACTAATTTGACGTTTTCTTAAAGATCAAAATTTAACGGTGTATAATCATTAGTGCTTACTACATTATATGTATCTACGAGTGTGTATGCCAAATAAAATAGTTTTAATTCTTTATTTCTTTCTACCACAACCTCTTAACGCGATCCATTTTACAACCTAAATTGAACTGTTAAAGGAATGAAGCTATATAGGGTGTATATATCCCTCTTTCTCGCTCGCACGCCTGATATTTTAACATGTCATGGCAATATAACAAGTTCCCTGAACTTCCTCCTCGAGTCGTATTCCTCATTTCTGAGGGTCGTGAAGTTCCCGCTGGATTAGCTTCTTATTTATGGTATCTCGCCATCTGTGACGGTTCTTAGCGTCATGAAGTGCGACGTGCAATTGGGTGTCGTGTGGGTAAGAGATGGCGCTATACAACCTGTATAGCTGTCTCTTACACACACTGAAACAAGATTAAAACAATCTTACTTTAAACGTCATAGTCTAAGTCAATATCTGCCCATCTTATTGGACTGCGGCCTCTTGTTCGTTTGCCATCAACCATGCTAGAGTAGATCCCTGAATACACGCGTTTATATTACCTACTTACATCACATTTTCGTTGAGTATTTGAAAAGTTTTCAGTATATCATCTCTAATTTGTCCATAAACCGGCACTTTGACGTCTACAGCCAGAGCGCAAGTGGACGTGAGCAGCAGGAGAGGGAAAAGCATGGCCATCTGAAAACTGAAATAAGTTTGTTGAGACCGTAGATTTTTTTTAAACCAAACTAAGAAGGTGAATGCTAAGGATGGATCAAATCATGGGTGTGTTTACAAATATGTAAACTCATACACAAAGCACCCATAACAACTATCTGTAAGCTATACAAAATTGCTTTGTACGGGAATCGAACCTACGACCATAAGTGCAGCAGCAAATTACTTCTCTTTAACAATAACAAATTAACCCCTCTTTAACATTTACGTAAGTGACCTCGTCCGGGGGCTCAACAGCACCAAGGTAGGCTGTTCTATAGATGATCAGCTCGTCTATCAGCGCCATGCGGAGACTGCTGCATCTGTGAGGAATATACTAGAACGAAGGGCGATGTTTCAGTCGGGGCGCATGACGCTCTTGTGTACAGCCAGTTTGTGTACCTTGGCCATGTGGTAAACGAGGACTTGGCTGATGGTCCGGATGTGGAGCGGGAACGCAGGAGCTGGCGGTTTTGTGTAACATGCTGGCTCGCAGGTTTCTTTCAATTTGTGTACACATAGTGAATTACTTCACTATGTTAAAGCGAGCAACCCTAGGGTTCACCAGGAAAGGCAAGTTATAATTACATAATCATCACTAGTTGATAAAACAAAGTCAATACTTACCTGGAATTAGTAGAAATAATGTACGTTGAAGTGTTTTTGCTCCTTTTTATAGTACTGTTTTTGATTTGTCACCACCAGGGTAAACCTACCAATAGTCATCGCTGTACCCTCATCCCTGCACTTCTTTTCATAACTCATCTACACTTATATTATTAAAGTTCGTTTTTTTTTTGTTTGTAGGAGGTAATCTCTGGAAATACTGGTCCGATCGCTAAAATTTTTTCACCGATACAAAGCTGCTTTATTCTTGAGTGACATATTCTATATTTTATGTACGCGGGCGTAACCCAGAAAGATTTTGTTACATAACTGACCAGGTGTGTATCGCAGACACAGTATAGGGAATGTAAGGTATTCAAGAGAAAAGTTACGATATGTTAATATGATACGAATTTTTATTTTACAGTGTCATATATTAGACAAGATAAATAGTATTTATCGTTTATTTACAAGCACACAATTATTTATATTTATCAAATTATGTTCTGAGCAAACGTTGCGTGCATTTAGCACAGCATTGTTTCGAAGCTCTTGATATTTGATATGGCCTAATATGTGTCAACACTTTTGTCTCTTAGCAGCTGGTTCAGATGATGGAGAAGCTTTTTGATTTACCCCTACTACGTTTTTCATAGCTTCCAAGTGATAACTTATCAGCACTTTCTTACTTCATCTATGCATATGAGGAGTCACAAACTTGGTTGTGTGATTACTTGTAAGAAAGTTTTCTTTGTGTGTTTTTCTTATGTTAATACCAAGCTATATAAATTCTTTCAAATTAGTAAAACGACGATTTTGAAAAAAATGTAACTTGCCATAATTTTGTTTTGCGTTGCACTCTATATTCGTGAAACATTTGATCAAGCGTATCAACACAGTCATCTCTTAGTAGATTTGAGCCTAATGCAAATGTATTTTTATTGTTCACAAATCTACTCTTCTATATTATGGTGCATAGCACATAAGAGAATGACCACAAGTTTTTTTAGGCATTTTGTATCAATGACGACCTGAGAAACCAAACACTTTTGATTCGACATCGCGGGATCTGTTGGGTTGAAAATTTTGACTTATATAAGTCATATTTTTCTCATTATTTGCATTATTCCAACTACTGGAACCAGTACCACGTCAAGCGACATCAAGGTTTGGGGGATGAACTGCTCGCGTCCTTAGGATTTACTTGACTCTTGATCACCTTACGCGTGTCCCCTGGGTAGTGCTAAACGAGCAGTAAATACGTTGGTAGGCCATAGCATCGGCTGCCGGCTTAAGGGTCCGTCGTGTTCCGGCATGTTATCTGGTGAAGCAGTAAGGTGGAGGATGGGTCTGAACAGTTGTGTTGCGATGTACGCCGGCTATGATGCACCAGTTGCTGTTGTGTCGGAGGTTTGATCATGGAGGGTAGGGGATCCGAAGCACGGTGCTTCGCTGGCCGACCGCAGATAGTTGGGTGCCCAATTAGTGTGCCAGCCACACACGAAAGGTTGCCCCGCCAACTGCGAAAAATCCCAGGGTGGCCTCACCGTGCCGGTTGGCGACCGGGCGAGAGGACCCGATGGCGATCTCAGGGGGGGTTCGGGCGTCCCCGCAGTCTCCAAATCAACCCTCCATTGGCGCAGCAACTCTGGTTGTGTTGTTGGGTTTGACATCGCATCACCTCGCTCAACTGCCATCTTCCACCAGCCCTATTCACTAAAATTAAATTAATGACTAATAATAAAAGGAAAAGTAAGTGCGTAAAGCGGATGCATGTCCTCTCGTTCCATGTGCACCTCTCAAACATACGAGGACTGCACTCCAATCTCGATGCATTCCACCACCACCTCGAGACTGACAAGCACCACTTACTTTTCTTGACGGAGACGCAGATCAGATGTCCGTCTGATGCGGCGTATCTCGACTACCCGGGATACTCATTGGAGCACTATTTTCTGCAGCGTGCCGGGGTCTGTGTATACGTCCGCAATGACATCTGCTGCCAGCGTCTCCGTCACCTTGAAGACCCCAGTTTTTCAACTTTATGGTTGCTGGTGGACACTGGTGTGGACAAAATTGTCTACATCTGTGTATACCGGTCGCACAGTGTCGACCAGGAGACGTCTTGGCTGTTTGGCCACCTCAGTGAGGCCGCCGATGAGGCTCTGCATCGGCACCCTGATGCGCAGTTTGTCGCTCTGGGGGATTTTAACGCCTGCCACCAAGACTGGCTTTTCCCATACCAGAGGACCGACCACGCTGGGAGGGAAACTCGAAACATTGCAGTATCGCTGGGCCTCTCCCAGTTGGTAAAGCAAGCGACGAGGGTGCCTGATGTAGTTGGTCATACTGCCAATTGTCTGAACCTACTGCTGACCACCGATCCGGACAGATGTGTCGTAACAGTTTCCTCACCACTTGGAACTTCAGATCACTGTCTGGTGAAATCTGTATCGCCCTTCTCCCCACCAGAACGCGACTCACGTGGCGAACGGCGAATGTGGCGATACAGGTCGGCAGATTAGGATGAGATGCGGCACTTCTTTGCGTCTTATCCTTGGCAGCAGGTCTGCTTCTCTTCTAAAAATCCGTCGAGCTGTGCGGATGCTGTAACCGATATGATACGCCAAACTATGGAGTATTTTATCCCTTATAGCGATGTACGCATCGGTGGCTCAGCTCACCCGTGGTTCAACGCCGATTGCGTTCAGGCTGAAGAACGTAAGCATTCGGCGTTTCTCGCCTGGGTTGACGCTCGTGACCGCAAAGCTCCGGATCTGAATTCAAAGAAGAGAGCCTTCAACCATGCTGCCAAGTCCTACAAAAAAGCACTAAAGAAGGCACGCTTCGACCGCATAACCCATATTGGCAGAAAACTCTCTGCACAGCCGTCCGGTAGCAGAGCATTCTGGTCCCTTGCCAAGTCGGTCGAGGCGAACTTCTGTCGGCCCACTTTGCCTCCGCTGGTAAAGCCTGATGGAACACTGGCTCATACGGTAAGAGAGAAAGCAGGACTCTTTGCATCTCTTTTTGCCCATAATTCTCGTCTTGACACTAGCAATGCTGCTCCACCGACTCTGCCTCATTGTAACTCTTCAATACAGGAGGTTCACATGAGGAACAGAGAAGTTCTGAGAGAGCTGCGTCGTCTAGACGAGAATAAAGCTAGTGGACCAGATGGCATACCAGCGATTGTTCTAAAGGCTTGTGCACCCGAGTTGTCTCCTGAATTGACGCGCTTGTATCGCCTCTCATTTAGGACTGGCATAGTGCCCAAGTCCTGGAAACTTGCCAACGTGCAACCCGTGCCCAAAAAGGGCAGTCGTACCGATCCTGCCAACTATCGGCCGATTTCGGTAACCTCCATACTCTGCAAGATTATGGAGCGTATATTGAACTCGCGCCTCATGGCATACCTGGAAGGTAACGATCTCCTCAGTGACCGACAGTACGGGTTTCGCCACAAGCGGTCTACTGGGGACCTACTGGTGTAAGCCACCCACTTGTGGGGCGAAGCCCTTGAGAGGAATGGGGAAGCGATTGCCGTTTCCTTAGACGTCTCGAAGGCCTTCGACAGGGTATGGCACGCTAGCCTTTTGAGTAAGCTTCCAGCGTACGGCATTTCCCCTAGTCTGATTAACTGGGTAAAAGACTTCCTGAGTGAACGGTCTCTCCGAGTTGCGGTCAACCGGCAGAGACCTCTCGCGCCGGGCCTTGGTTGAGGCCATGGTCCGGAGCGAGGAGGAGTGGCAGGCGGTCGCCGACTTCTGCGAAGCAGTAATGCTCGCAAACGAGGAGGCCGAACGCATCAGGCAACATAACCACTTTATATCATAGGTATCTGAGCACTGTAACCAAATAATTTAAATTACAACATGTGTAGATAAGGATTTTAAGATACACAATAGCCTGTGTGTTGATATCCCTACTCACTTCAATAGAATTCTAAGAAATAAATGTAAACAATCGACCTTCCTTCTTAATAAAATCAAACAAAATAATCACTGTGTCTGTGAGACACTTGTGGGTTGATACGTTACTATTTTAGTTTATCATTAATAATTTTTTAACAAAACATTTTAAAATAAAAAATATTACATATTTAGACTCGCAAAACCATGGAGAAAGCATAGATAAAGCGATATTTATGGAAGATAAATAGTTAAGTTTTTATGCGTAAACAAACGTAAAATTGTGTCCGAAAGACACATGTGGGTTGTTAAGGGTTAATAAAATTCCGATACTCGCTCTCGTTCTAACCAAGTCGGGAAAATTATTTGATTACATAGGTATAACACCCTTAAAACAAAACAAAGGAAGCTACCAATCAAAGATACGATTTCGAATATATTTCAAAAGAAAAGAAGAAGAGAAAGAAGAAGAAAGAAAGAAAGGAGAAAAGAGAAGAGTTTTGTAAGTTTTTGGAAGCATAATTTGACAAAGTTTATTAAAAAATTTTTAAAAGACACAACTCTTTTGTCAAGTATTGCCTAAACACTTGAAAAAACCTGATAACTAATTTTAATTCTCGTTGAAAGGCAGTCTACTGGGTAGTATTACCCTATCCTAGAATAACTATGTATTTTTTATTAATAGTATGACAATACATGTACGTTTTTGTTTTGGAAATGAATGGAATTACGAACAAAAACATGATAGAAATTGTGAAAACTTGCAATAGTACGGTAAGCAATGTCAGCGCAGTCGCAAAACGATAATGACTCAGAGAAAAAGTTAATAACATGCAGGATTACCTAACTGTATAATAGGTAGTTAGATTATGATAAACTACTGCTGTAACTTTAATTCCGTATAATGTCCGGTAGTTCCGTATGGTGCCCGGACGTAAAGAATAACACCATCCCATTTCTTCCCGTGGGTGTCGTAAGAGACGACTAAGGGACATTTTGAGACCGTGCGCACTGTTAAGCACCTGAGGTCACCGCGTGGTGGCGGGTATACCACCAGCAACAGCATTCCCAAGGAGGGTTAGTGTCAGGCAGGCGGCCGACTGTAAAAATATTTGCCAAATCACTAGCAACATGTTTGGAATAAATGATAGAATGCGCGATAGGGTTAGGGCGTACGCCACAGGCGACGCGCAGGGGCAGCACCCGGCTCCTGTGGGAAATGGACCAGGGTTGTTACACTATTCCGGGCGGGGGCAACGTAAGAAGCTAGCCCGGGAAATGAGATTGAGGTATGCAAGTTGGAATGTTGGGCCCATGACTGGAAGGGCGAGAGAGTTAGCGGATGTACTGAAAAGAAGACGGATAAATATAGCATGCCTGCAGGAGACTAAATGGAGAGGAACAAAAGCGAGGGAAATTGGTGAGGGTTATAAGTTTTATTATTGTGGAAGTGATGGAAAAAGATATGGAGTAGCAATAGTGCTTGATACTAAACTAAAAGAAAGCGTGATGGAAGTACAGAGGATTAATGATAGATTTATAGTTGTGAAAGTTATGTTAGAGAATGTGATGTTGAATGTAGTTAGTGTGTATGCACCAACAGTAGGATGTGATGAAATGGTAAAAGAGAAATTTTGGGAGGATTTTGACACTGCTTTAATGGCTATCTCTGTTCATGAGGAATTGATAGTTGGAGGTGATTTTAATGGACATGTGGGAAGAATGAAAGGTATTTATGAACGGGTACATGGAAGATGGGGTTTTGGCAGTCTAAATAATGAAGGGGAGACGTTGCTGCAATCCGCTACCGCCTTTGACCTTGCAATAGCCAATACTTGGTTTAAAAAAAGTGAGGAACACCTGATCACTTACAAAAGCGGCCACCACAAGACGCAAATTGATTACTTTTTAGTTAAGCGCAACAATATAAAGCACGTCAAAGACTGCAAGGTACTACCAGGAGAAGACCTAGTCTCACAACATCGACTCCTGGTAATGGAATTATTTGTCAAAATAAAATGCAACAAAAGCAAAGAGCTTCCTCCCCCCAAAATAAAATGGCATATGCTAGAGAAGAATGATTGTGCGAACAAGTTCAGAGAGCGAGTGGTAGACAAAATGATAGAGATGGGAGACATGAATGAACGAAGTATAAAGAAAGAAAGCTGGAATGAGTTGGCGGAGTGTATCAGGCACGCAACGAAAGGTATTTTGGGAGAGACGAGAGGAAAAGGCACAATAGATACATGGTGGTGGTCGATAGAAATTCAGAATGTGTTGAAAGAAAAGAAAAGAAAACTCAAGGAATGGCAGCTTGTAGAAGTGGAAAACAGTAGTTTGAAAGCGGAAAAAAAGAGGGAATATGACGTTTTGAAGAAAAAAGCTAAGAAAGCCGTGGTATTAGCAAAATCAATGGCCCAGGACAAACTGTACATCACATTGGGCAGTCCTGCAGGCCAAAAAGAGCTGTACCGGCTAGCTAAAACAAGAGAGAGAAAGACGAGGGATGTTTGTCAGGTAAGATGTGTAAGGAATGAAGATGGAGTGGTCCTGTCGGATGATGAAAAAATCAAAGAGAGGTGGAAGGACTATTTTGAAAGACTGATGAATGAGGAAAATAATTGGAGTGGAATTTTAGAGAGTAAACCAGTGAATTTATGATTGGTTAGTGAGAATGGTTAGTATGGATGAAGTCAGAATTCACAGACCGTTGAACAGTATTACCATTTCAAAATAAGAACGAAATATTAAAATTTATAAAACCCTACAGGACATCCGGTTTTGTACCCGTTGCATTTCAGGAAGTGTGCGTCGGAATTGCATAGTCTAATTCCGCCAAGCCCGTTTTATCATCAAATCAGCAGGCGTATGGCGTTGCGCCACCGGTACAATTGCCGACACGGATCTTGAGCGCTGGCTTCAAGTTGCACAGAAGTCAAATATTTGGTCTCTTTAGTGGTGCGAACGCGGTGACGGGGAGTATCAGTGTTTGGCTCGTCGCGCCATCGCGTCATAGACGTCACTCCTGATTCGTTCCCTGCGTTGCTGCATGTATCTAACAACGAAGACGATTGGCTCGCCAATGTATGGAATGCGCAAAGCGATCCCCACTCTGACCCCGAGCGCTCAAGATCCGTTTCGGCAATTGTACATCCCACGCTTGGGGGAGGCCTATGTCCAACAGTGGACGTGTATCGGCTGAAATGATGATGATGACCTAGTGTAAACGTTAGCAACGAGTTTTTTACGTCATTCTAATAATACCTAAGTACATAGGTACTTAAATCTTATTAACAAATACCTAATTGTTTAACGCGCAACTAATTGTTTTTTACACACGTGGACTTTACAAATTAACTTAAAATAATTATGTGTTCAGAATCCGCTGATAATTTTTTGTTGCATATATAATTACTGATTAATTACCTTTCTTTCTCAAAGATTAAAATTAACATTATTCAGGATGACAGAATGAAAAGTAATCCCTTTTCTACACCGGGCTTGGTACAGGCCATGGTCCGGAGCGAGGAGGAGTGGCAGGCAGTCGCCTCCTTCTGCGAAGCAGCAATGCTAGCTAAGCAGGAGGACCGCATCAGGCAACGGCGCTCTCGCCGCCGCCGCCGGGATTCCGATCCCGATTTCCGGCCACCGTAGGCGCAGGCTTGCGGACGGCGAACAATGGGTAGCTCGCTGTCCGACCGTCCTATCACGTCCTATCGCGCCTCAAGGAGTTGTCAGCAACAGCAGAGGCCCGGCTGGGTCGAAGCTTACTGCGGCCAGGGTTAGCTCCAAAAGGTAGCTCAGCCCCGATACGAAAGGCAACGAAGGAACAGGAGTGGGTTTTAGTCAGTAAAAGTCTGACACTAGGTATTTCCCGCTTCGCCCAAGAGCGGGTATGTCATTAAATGATTTTCCCACAGAAAAAAAAGCACGCCACAGCATCGCCACAAAAAGTCGTCGTGGGCGATAGGCCTAAGAGGCTTTGCACAGAGGGAGTTCTGGAGTGGTATTTTAAAATGTAAAAAAATCTATACATCTATACATATAAATAAAATTGGAGTGTCTGTTTGTAATATTGAAATAAGTGCTTTTTCTACATCTATATGAATATACACCGCTAAATTTTAATCATTTTAATCCCGTGGAGGGTTTTTTTTTTCGATGGGAAAAATCATCTTATGACAACCCCCGCTCTTGGGCGGAGCGGGACATAGTGTCAGACTCTTACTGACTAAAAAACCCATCCCGTTCCTTCAAGCCTTCATACCGGGGCTCGAGCGCCCTTTCGGATAACCCTGGCCCCAGTAGGCTTAGACCCGGCTGGGCCCCTGCTGTTGCTGACAACTCCTTGAGGCCCCGCGCGCCGTCGACGACTTGGGCTTGGTCCGGACAGTTACCGAACGGCCGGACAGCGAGCTACCCATTGCTCACTGTCCGCAAGCCCGCGCCTACGGTGGCTGGAAATCGGGATCGGAATCCCGGCGGCGGCGAGAGCGCCGTTGCCTGATGCGGTCGGCCTCCTCCTTAGCGAGCATTACTGCTTCGCAGAAGTCGGCGACCGCCTGCCACTCCTCCTCGCTCCGGACCATGGCC
The DNA here is from genome assembly GCA_910589285.2 of Mythimna ferrago. NCBI lineage: Eukaryota > Metazoa > Arthropoda > Insecta > Lepidoptera > Noctuidae > Mythimna > Mythimna ferrago. The sequence goes on along the minus strand of OU342677.1, from coordinate 25,291,825 downwards.
TCGACCAAGGCCCGGCGCGAGAGGTCTCCGCCGCCGATCACCCCCACGAGGGCACGGCGATGCTCCGCCCAAGCAGGGCACACCGCGATTGTGTGCTCCACCGTGTCCTCCGGGCGTTCCGCACAGTAGCGACACCCGGGCGTCACTTCCGCTTTAAATCCCGTGGAGGGTCGATCCGGTACATGAAACACTATCGATTTGTAAAGATAAAATTAAAAAATAAAGTACCTTTTTTTCAAAACTCGTATTAATTTACGCATGTACGAAATTAATTTCTTTAAGAAAACGTCAGCTGAGCGAGTTCAATGACCTGTAGGTAGTTTGTACGCAACGCCGACTATTGACTACAGGTCATTTTATAGCCTTTAGGGACATTATAGCCATTAGGGACCCTTTTATAGCCTGTTTGTTTTAGATGTGAAAATCATCTAACAAAATCTTGCGCTCTTGGGCGTCAGGTTTAAACTGACTACAAACCCAGTCTTGTTCCTTCGTTGATTTTCAAACCAGGACCGAGTTTTCCTTTCAGAAACAAACTCTTGGCCCCAGTAGGCTTCGACCCTGCTGGGCCCCTGCGGTTTGCTGACATCTGGCGCGCGTGGAACAGTACGCATCGTCCACGAATTGGGCTTGATCTGAACGGTTACGAGACGGTCGGACGGCGAGCTACCCATTGCTCGCCGTCCGCAAGCCCGCATCTACGGTGGCCGAAAATCGGGATTCGGGATCCCGGTGACTGGGACGTAAGGGTCGCTTCCTCGCGCATGCACGTGCGGCTTCCACCTTTGCTAGCATTACTGCATCGCAGAAGGAGGCAAACCCTGTTATAGCCTAAGGTCGGGTTATCAATTCAGATTCCAAACTGTAAAATACTATGACGTAAAACTTTAAGAACCAGTGGCCACAAAAATAACACGTCCTAATAAGAAAGAACAAGCTAACGGTAATAGCATTACTGTATAAATGCCGATGAAGTTTTATCAATTGAGCGACCGAAATCCCCTTTCATTGGGTAAGCTTGTCCATAATATTTTTATTTGTATTACATAAAGGGAGCTTTTTTGTTTTGTTAAAATGGGAAATCATCCAATAACTTTTGCCACTCTTTCGTATCAGACTAAACCCACTCCTGTACCTTATTTGCCTTAACTTTCAAGACAATATGCCCTTTTGAAAGCAAACCCACCATGGGTCCAATAGACTTCGACCCTGCTGGAACCCTAAGGTTTTGCCGACATCTCTTTGAGGCGCCCGTGGAATACAACACGCCATCGACGACTCATGCTCGGTCTGGACGGTTACCGGACGGCCGGACGGTGAGCTACCCATTGCTCGCCATCCGCAAGCCCACGCCTACGTTGTCTGGAAATCGAGGTCGGGATCCCGGCGGCTGTGGCTTAAGGAGTCTGTTCCCTAACGCGTGCAGCCGCCTCCTTCGCTAGGACACCGAAAGCTGATTAGGCCTTTGGTGTGTGTTGCATCTCGTGCCTAGGCCCTTGCACCATCCCATTCCCATTCTTAGCACGCAGGCTGTGCTGGAGCTGCTCCTACAGGTGCGAAAGACATCATAACGCCCTTATTGAGAATGTTTGGGTCGTTTAGGGTTGAAATACTAGGTCTATTTTGTACGTGAAATAAGCAAGCAATTAAGCAACTCTTCACGTGACCAGAGGGACACAGTAGGTAAAAAGGACCGACCTTTTTTTCAGCCGAAGGACCAGTAATGTCATCGGCACTGTTCTCATTGACAGCGATATTTTCGATACCAAGAGTTTTCCCCTACCCTTTTTATCGGGCTTAATATTTTTATTATTCCAATATACATCTATACATATAAATAAAATTGGAGTGTCTGTTTGTAATATTGAAATAATTGCTTTTTACTACATACTGAATATATATACGGTACATACACCAAAATAACATTTTTTACAATTCTTGTCTGTCTGTCTGTTTGTCCGGGCTAATCTCTGAAATGGCTGGACCGATTTTGACGGGACTTTTTTGGCAGGTAGCTAATGTAATTAGGAGTAGCATAGGCTACTTTTATTTTAGAAAAAATAAATTCAAAATCCTGTAGTTCACGCGAACGAAGTCGCGGGCACTACTATTACTACTCTATTATAAATATGTGAAAATAGCTTGTTCCAGCTAGTGGCTTCGCCCGCGTGAATTTTAAAATGATCCCGAGGAGTATATACGTATACTCTTGGGACAAAAAGTATCCTTCATGCTATTCCAGGACTTGGTCTACTCGTGTGCCATTCACATCCGTTTGGACATACATTACTTTCACGTTTATATTTGTGGTGTATTGGCTGTGAGGGTAGTCTTATGCATTGTAACTTAATTGACGTATTTGACACACAGTCAGTGGCCGGCGGTTGATTAGAGCAGTGTTGTGCGAATACTTGTGTGTCACACTGTTGGTGAGCCGTAAATCCTTCCTAAACACAATACAATATTATTAGTGTGAAGTATCAACTTTTAACCAATTTTTGATTGCAGGCAAAATGTGGCATCTGATATCTGCAATCCTGTGCGTTACCTACGTTCAAGGAAATCGTTTTCGTCAACCTCTAAACAGCCCTTATCAGGGTGGTTACGTTAACAACGAACGAAATGTCGCACCAGGTTGGACCCGCCCTGGACAAATGGTTGTAGAAAGTCCGTACTATGCGGTTAAGCAATATCCTGAGTACTCAGCTGTTGCTCAACCTGTCAACAATTACCAACAGTACCCAGTGCAACAAAAACAGACCCAATACAGTGATGACCCTTATTTGAATGCGCTATACAATAAACCTCAAGCTGCCTACGGGTACTACCCAGCAGGGCGAGCCAACAGTTTACGTCAGGCTCGGAAAGCGATCCTGTTCGGACCCGAAATCTATAATTTTGATTTAGACGATGGTAGTGGCTCTGAATCGGACGATTCCAGGAGCGTCTCCGATGAACAGTCATATTTCGACGATCTTGAACTTATCGAGAATTTCGGGAATTATTTGAAGAGACGAACGTAAGCATATGATTTGCTTTATTGTTTTTTTTATTATTATTGATAGGGTCACGCTTGACCACAAGGTCCACTGATGATAAGTGATAATTCGGTCGACGATGGAGTACACTTGCCTAGAGGTAACCCATTTACTCTTGACTTAAAGACCCCTAGATTGTAGCTATCAGGTAACAGAGACTTCGGCAAGGGATGCCACTCCTTAGCTGTAGATATGCACAATCATTGTACTAACTCAGCCAATCTTTTTCATAGCACCACGTTGTAAGATAGTAGTTTCATGAAGGGCAGACCTAGCTTCGACATATATGAAGCTACAAGGACATTTTGGAACACTTCTTATACTCTTTTTCAGTACAATTAGATTTTCAATATGTGCTCAGCTCTGCGCTCAGAATTAAAAGCTTAGCAGAGCATCAGTATTTTGGGTCCCTAGTCCTAGTTAAGGGTTGCCCACACGGTTGCAAACTGGTATTCCAACCAAGGTGACCTTGGTTTGTATGTTTGGTTTGTGTTGCGGCTACATGGATGTAAACGACGCGCCAACACGTTCGGTGGTTGGGAAAACGTGCCACTCAACCAAGGACGTTGAAGGTCATGGTTTACAATTGCTGTCTTCACGGATTGAAACTAGCAAGGACACCTTGGTTGGGACGTCGGATTGCAACCATCTGGTCACCCTTTGGAGGTATGCGGAACAGAGAGTAAAGTCCCGCAAACCTCCGTTGAAAAGGGAGGATCCTCCGACCAGACAGGTGTTATAGTCGCTACATCACTCCCCTCCGGAGATCGGAGATCGATGGTTCTTGATGCGCGCCAGGCCAGCGAAGGTTGGTTCCAGTGGGTCGGAACCGATGCCGAATAGTTCTCGGTGAGTCGGAACTGTCTGCGGTGATGCCCCAGTGAGTCGGGGTGTTGCTATCCCAGTGAGTCGGGATAATGCCCGAGTGAGTCGGGGTGATGATATCCCAGTGAGTCGGGATGATGCCCCAGTGAGTCGGGGTGGTGCTGTCCCAGTGAGTCGGGATGATGCTGCAGGCTCCAGTGAGTCGGAGTAGTGCTGCTGGCTCCAGTGAGTCGGAGCGGTGCTTGTGCGACGTAGGGCTTGACTGCTGGCGTCGACCAGGAGAGGTTCTTCATAGCTCTTCATGTGACTGGCCGAAGGTGCGGTGTGCCAAGCCAAGGTCGCTGATGAGGCTGAAGGTGATGACCAGGTATGACCAGGTAGGCATGCTGGTGGTCAGAATACCCTCTCTAGCCGTGGGTGCTGGCTGTATGGCTCTCTGCTCGAAAGCTTGAGGAAGTGATGATCACATCGGGGTCACCAGTTTGGAGGTATGCGGAACAGAGAGTAAAGTCCCACATACCTCCGTTGAAAAGGGAGGATCCTCCGACTAGACAGGTGTTATAGTCTGGTGGGCGACTGCCCGATAGATAATTTCGGGCTGTCGTATATGTTCAAATCGCGCGGAGAACTTTGATTGCGCGATGCAGGATTTCGTACTTTCTTCGTAGTTCTTATGTGGCGCCATAGATGTCGCTACAACCCCTTAGTGAATACGGACGTGCTATGGATACCGTAATATTACTAAACTGCTTATATATAGCGTACATAGACACTTTTTCTCGTCAGTTTGCCTTAGATATTCTTTGTGTCTACATTTAAAAAATATCATTTTACAGCCAACTGGATCCATCTACCGGAGTGATGAACGACGCTGCACACCAGTACAATGCACTACTAGCTGTTATAATCGCTTTGGCTAAGATTATCAGGAATTCATGCGCTGAGTAAGTATACCACCAGATAGGGGAGGAGAGAGGTGTAGGCGCCAGATAAAATTAAAATAAAGTACATTGACCTTTTCCTAATATCTCCAGTATATCGAAGGTACTTACCCGAAAAACCATCAATGAACGGTTTTTCAGAAAGGATCACGATAGATATCGAATCAAGACAGCTTTATGTCTTTATTTCCATATTTGAAATTAAGAATGTCAATAAATGTAGGAGGGTCAATGTCCGTTATTACTTTTACAATGATGCGTTCATTCAAGTAGAAAGGAGGTATGGTTAACCGGACTCTACCAGCACGAATCGACGCCCAAAAAATCAGATACGAGTTTTAAAGCTAGAAAGTAAATACATGTCCGACGCACACATAGAACACGCCTGATTTGTTAGAAGAACGACGTCGCGTGGCGTGGATCAAGTGTAGCTCCACAAGTCTAGTTTCCATATTAAATGTATGGAGACCGACACGCCCAGATGCACGGTGTAGTTCTACCTTAATTGCATTTCAGCCATCTTCATAACCATTTAGATAAATATTAGGAAATTGGACCGACCAGTACAACGTAACAACAAACAAACAAGCCAAATATCGTTGAAGTTTTATAGTCGTTCGTTCGAAGTCCTATCCAAAAGCGGTATTCACGATCTATCGACTTATTTGCAGTTACATCAATACCGGGATAATGTAATACAGTTTTTTTTTTTTTTAAATAGACGTTTGTCAAACGACTTTAAAATCGGTGTCGTTCAAACTCGATTGATGGATGTGAATACGGAACGGGTCTAAACGACTAACTTACTACGATTTTCACGTTACGGTTTTCATTACGCGAATCGGGCTACTGGTCTTACCATGACGTGTTAAAACTATCAAGCGTGCGAGCGAGAAAGATGGAGTTATATAAAGATGGATAGGCTTTAACAGTTCAGTATAGGTCGTAAAATGGATCGCGTTAAGAGCTCGTGGTAAGGCTTCTGTTCATAACCTACGCAAGTCGGCGCTTGAAAACCGGCCACCCGATTCTAATTCTCTACACGTATGTAAAACCTTATCGTTGAAAAATCTTCTAATTTAAGTGAGTAGGTACCTACTGTACTTAATCGGTTTGTATGACTAACAGCCTCAGTGTATCGAAAACGGTACATGTCGTGCCAGCTAACTTAAACCTCATTACGTAAATATAAGCTTAATTTAGCTGGTACCGAGGTGTACCGGTTTCGGTACACTGAGGCTTGAGAGGACAAATAAAAATTTGATTTATTCCTGAAAAATAAATAACATTCCTTTCACAGTTTTGATCAAATGTACGAACAGATATACCAATCAACCGTCGACACCTACTATAAATATGGCCTGGCCAACGCGGAGAAGGTATCCGTCATGATGGAGGATTACATCAGAAAAGGACACTCGCACATGCCCAGAGTAAGTCCACAAGAAACAACAATTCTTAGATATTATCTACCTAATGACACACTTTGCAATATTTACATTTTTGAAAATTTTATTAATGTGAATGTGGGAACTATGTGGATTACTCTTTTCTTTTATTTTCACATGATGCATGGCAGTTTTGAGTATTTGATGCGGCCTACCCAAATGTCCTTTCTTTGGTATTGTTCGTCAAGTCGTTGAGCTCCTTATTGATCTACACTCATGCTGACAAATGCTTGCAATAACTGGACAAGTCCATCTAGAACTGTGTGGTTCTTTCTTCAAAAGACCATCTCAGGCTTTAATCTGCATGGTTCTCTTATATGGCTTGACCATTAGGTACATGTTTGTGTATGGACTTTAAAAGTGACTTTGACCCCTGCGTTTGTTTCGGTGTTTCTTCTCAGGGTAGTCAGTTATCTAGTTTAAATTGACGAAAAAATTTACGTGTAAAAGTGTTTTAACCGACTTCAAAAAGGAGGAGGTTCAATGTTCAGCTGAATGTATGTTTTTTTTTTACTTTTTTTATGTATGTTCATATCTCGGTCAATTGTGGACCGATTTTGAACATTCTTTTTATGATTGAATGGGACCAACTTGAAAGCATAACCTTATGCTTTCAAGTTGGTCCCATAGAAATATTGTTATGATCTGATCATGAAATTCGAAGATATGGAACAGAACTCCTCATAGAATTACAGCAGAACAGTGGTCACAAGTAAAGTTGCTTTGTTAATACGTGTAGTCGATGACTGACTGTCAGAAAAAGGGGGGGTGGGGGCTGTATTGAACTGATCTGATGATGAAGCCAAAAGGAAAAAAGAAATTAATGTAATCTAACCGTGTTTGGGATTATTAGAATCGTTATGAGATGCACTGTGGCTATAAGTTTTAGGGGGATGAGCTGCTCGCGTCCGTAGGATTTACTTGATTTCTGACCACCCTACACGTGTCCCCTGGGTAGTGCTAAACGAGCAGTAAACGTGGTGGTAGGCCATAGCATCGGCTGCCGGCTTTAAAGTTACCACCCACCAGACAAAGCCATGCCGCCAAGCGATCCGTCGTGTTCCGGCGTGATGTCTGGTGAAGCCGTACGGTGGAATTTGGATCTGAGCAGTTGTGTTGCGATGTATACCGGTTTTGATGCACCAGCTGTTGTTGCGTCGGAGGTTTGATCGTGGAGGGTAGCGGGATCCGAAGCACGGTGCTCCGCTGGCCGACCGTAGGTAGTTGGGGGCCCAAGTAGTGTGCCAGCCACACACGAAAGGCTGCCCCGCCAACTGCGAAAAATCCCGGGGTGGCCCCATCGTGCCGGTTGGCGACCGGGTGAGAGGACCCGATGGCGATCCCTGGGGGGGTTCGGGCGTCCCCGCAGTCTCCAGATCAACCCTCCACTGGTGCGGCAACTCTGGTTGTGTTGTCGAGGTTAACATCGCATCACCTCGCTCAACTGCCATCTTCCACCATTCCTATTCACTCCAAATTTAAAAACCAATAGCAATGAAAGTTAAAAAGAGAAGCAAGTGTCAACAGCGGATGCACGTCCTCTCGTTCAAAGTGCACCTCTCAAACATTAGAGGACTGCACTCCAATCTCGATGCGGTCCACCACCATCTAGAGACTGACAAGCCACACTTGCTTTTCTTGACGGAGACGCAGATTAGATGTCCGGCAGATGCGGCGTACCTCAACTACCCGGGATACTCATTGGAGCATCATTTCCTGCAACGTGCTGGGGTCTGTGTGTACGTCCGTAATGACATCTGCTGTCAGCGTCTCCGTCACCTTGAGGACACAACTCTTTCCACGCTATGGCTGTTGGTGGACACTGGCATGGACAAAATTGTCTATGCCTGTGTCTATCGATCGCACAGCGGTGATCAGGAGACAACTCGAATGTTTGACCACCTCAGTGAGGCCGCCGATAAGGCTCTACATCGGCACCCTGATGCGCAGCTCGTCGCTCTGGGGGACTTTAATGCCTGTCACCAGGACTGGCTTTTCCCGTACCAGAAGACCGACCATGCTGGGAGAGAAGCCCGAAACTTTGCGGTATCGATGGGCCTGTCCCAGCTGGTGAAGCAAGCGACTAGGGTGCCTGATGTAGCTGGTCACACTGCCAACTGTCTGGACCTTCTGCTGACCACCGACCCAGACAGATGTATCGTAACAGTTTCTTCACCACTTGGAACTTCAGATCACTGTCTGGTGAAGTCTGTGTCGTCCTTCTCCCCACTTGACTGCGACTCTCGTGGTGAACGGCGAATGTGGCGATACAAGTCAGCAGATTGGGATGAGATGCGTCACTTTTTTGCGTCTTATCCTTGGCAGCGGGTCTGCTTCTCTTTTAAAGATCCGTCGAGGTGTGCGGATGCTGTGTCCGATGTGGTGCGTCAAGCTATGGAGTATTTCATTCCTTATAGTGACGTACCCATCGGAAGCTCAGCTCACCCATGGTTCAACGCTGATTGCGTTCAAGCTGAAGAGCGTAAGCATTCGGCGTTTCTAGCCTGGGTTGACGCTCGTGACCGCAAATCTCCGGATCTGAGCTCAGCAAAGAGAGCCTTTAACCGTGCTGCCAAGTCCTACAAAAAGGCACTAAAGAAGGCTCGCTTTGACCGCATTGCCCATATTGGCACAAAGCTTTCTGCACAGCCATCCGGTAGCAGAGCTTTCTGGTCCCTTGCCAAATCGGTCGAAGCGAACTTCTGTCGGCCCACATTGCCTCCGCTGGTTAAACCTGACGGAACACTGGCTCATTCGGCGAGAGAGAAAGCAGGACTCTTTGCATCTCTCTTCGCCCATAATTCTCGTCTTGATACTGGCAGTGCTACTCCACCGACTCTACCTCACTGCGACACTTCGATGCCCGAGGTTCGCATAAGGAACAAAGAAGTTCTGAGAGCACTGTGTCGTCTAGACGTGAATAAAGCTAGTGGACCCGATGGTATACCAGCGATTGTTCTCAAGGCTTGTGCGCCCGAGTTGTCTCCTGTATTGACACGCTTGTATCGCCTCTCGTTTAGGATTGGAATAGTGCCCAAGTCCTGGAAGCTTGCCAACGTGCAACCCGTGCCCAAAAAGGGCAGTCGTGCCGATCCTACCAACTATCGGCCGATTTCGGTAACCTCCATACTCTGCAAGATTATGGAGCGTGTATTGAACTCGCGCCTCATGGCATACCTAGAAGGTAACGATCTCCTCAGTGACCGACAGTACGGGTTTCGCCGCAATCGATCTACTGGGGACCTACTAGTGTATGCCACCCACTTGTGGGGCGAGGCCCTCGAGAAGAATGGGGAAGCAATTGCTGTCTCCTTAGACGTCTCGAAGGCCTTCGACAGGGTATGGCATGCTAGCCTCTTGAGTAAGCTTCCAGCATACGGCATTTCTCCTGGTCTGATTAACTGGGTAAAAGACTTCCTGAGAGAACGGTCTCTTCGAGTTGTTGTCGATGGATGCTCATCAGAGCCCATGACGACTAATGCCGGAGTTCCTCAGGGGTCAGTGCTCTCTGCAACTCTTTTCCTGCTGCATATTAATGATCTGCTGATGCCCGGTATCTATGGGTATGCAGATGATAGCACAGTTGTAGAGAGATACCTGCCAGGTGCTCGGGCTAGTAAAGAGCAAATCCGGTCCGAACGAGAGGCTATGGTAGAGCGTACGAATATCTCGCTTCAGGCAGTCTCCAAGTGGGGCGAAACCAATCTGGTGGGATTCAACGCAGCCAAAACACAGGCGTGTCTGTTCACCGCCAAAAGGAGCCCGTTCACCTCGGCTCCTACTTTTCAGAATGTATCATTGGATTGTACCGACCGCCTTCAGCTCTTGGGTGTCGAAATTTCCTCCGACCTCAATTTTGGGCGGTTCATTGAGTCCAAAGCCAAAGTGGCTGCTAGGAAACTAGGCGTTCTCGCAAAAGTCCGACGGTACTTCACACCGAGACAGCTTTTAATGTTATACAAAGCAAAGGTCCGATCGTGTGTGGAGTACTGCAGCCACATATGGGCTGGTGCTGCAAAGTGCCACCTGGCAGCTTTGGACTCAGTGGAAAGGCGTGCGAAGAGGCTGATTGGTGATCCAGATTTGGTTAAGACCAATCTTCAAAGCCTTGAGCACAGGCGTAGGGTAGCCAGCCTTTCGGTGTTTTACAGATTGCATTTTGGAGAGTGTGCGCAGGAATTGCATGACTTGATTCCGCCATCTCATTTCTACCATCGGACAAACCGACGCACGGCGAGTATCCACCCTTACGTTGTTGAAACATCTACGGTCCGGACTAAGCGTTTCGCCTCGTCTTTTATACCGCGTACTTCGAAGGACTGGAACAGTTTGCCTGCTGCAGTCTTTCCGTCTGATTATAATTTGGGTGTCTTCAAGGCTAGAGTGAATAGGCTCTTAATAAACTAGTGCGCCTCACCATCAACGATTGCATCACTGCTTACCATCAGGCGGGATCGCAGTCAAGTACTAGTTTATAACAGATAAAAAAAAAAAAAAAAAAAAAAAAAACTTTTTACAAAAAAAAATATACTTAACCGACTTCAATGTTAAAAAACACTGAAAAGTATAAAATAACTTTAATTTCGGAAGTCGGTGTTAAATAACGAAGAGACAAAACTATTATAGAAACACCGACTTCCGAAATTAAAGTTATTTTATACTTTTCAGTCTTTTTTAACATTGAAGTCGGTTATATTTTTTTTTTTTTAAGTTTTTTTTTATTTTATAAAACCTATTTGCAAAAATAAATATAATATGTTACATTTTATGTTGAGGGACTTTTTGTCCCATTCCCGTAATGTATCAGGCTACAACCCTAAAAGACCATTCAAGTGCGAGTCGGACTCGTGCACCGAGGGTTCCGTACAACTTACTTAATTATGTAAATACCTATGTACATACTATGTAATTCAATTCCAAAGTTGTCTCTAAATTTTTTCAGAATCACAAAATAGTATTTGTTTTTTTGTGACAAAAAAATATAAAATTACAGTTATCAGATATATTTTTTTTACCTTCCTACTTTTGTTATGAGACTTTGCTTCATGCCAAATTCTAGGGCGAATGCCAATGGGAACTACCCACGGATATCGGTTTTGATTTCCTAGCGAGTTTTAAAATATGCGCCTAAACGGAGCACAAACGGCCTCATATTTAAATCGCGTTGATTTTTACCTGCTGGTTGGTGTAGCAGATCTAAATATTTGGTGAATTCAGCGTCACACCTCGCGTTCCTGAGAAAAAGGTTATTGCTTGACAGACAACAAATGGTCACCTAGGGATCCGATTTGCTAACTGCAACACTAAAAAGACATGTTTTCTTAATTCCAGATAAAGAGACTGAAGCAAGAACTCTGCGAGAAGGACCTCTTCTGTTCCCGAGCCGTCGACAACAAAATCAGAAGTTCCCCGCTCCTGTACGTAAAAGAGTTGGAAACACTTGATGCCCTGGCGCATTTGGCGCGGAAATACTACCCTTACGTCGAGGAGTTCAACCAAGCTGCTCAGAAGGGTGCCGTGCTGCCGTACCTTCAGAACAGCAAGGAGAGACTGAAGGAATACATCATGCACGTCGTCAACAGCGTGGAGCATTTAACTGATAATGCTGTTAAGTGCATGTGAATTGATGTTCAGTCACTAAATAGACGTGAAGATTTGAAATTTTGTGTTGTTTTATTTATTAGTAGCTTTTGCCCGCGGTTACACCCGCGTATATAAAAATATAGCCTATGTCACTCAGGAATAAAACGGCAAAAAAAAATAAAAAAAACTTGAAAAACTTTTGTTGAAAAAATTTTAGCAATCAGACCAGTACTTCCAGAGATTACAAACAAAAAAAAATTAAAAATAAACTTTACCTCTTTATTAAATTAGTGTAGAGTAGCGGCCCGTTCCGGCTTCGCACGAGCTTTCCAATGGTGAAAGAATTTTTGAAATCGACACAGCAGTTTTTGAGTTTGTTCATTACAAACATACACACAAAAATACAAATTTTCCATCTTTATAATATTAGTGCAGATGTATTAAAATATGATTAGCGACCATAACAAATTTATTATAGGTAGATATATTTTATAAATAGTAGTACCTATGTAAGTACATATAATCTGCCAGTCAAATTAGGAAAATACATTTTTCTATTGTATGTATTTTAAAATTAATAATTAATCGGTAATTAGCCATTTGCTTTTCAAGCTATCAAATTCTGATGCAAAGATGCCAAATTTGAATAGTTCAGAATCAGTAACTGAATCGATTTCAATCATTTTTACACCATGTTATATTTTTCCCAAAAATATTTAAAAGAGGTCACAAGTTGGAGACCACCGACACTAAATACAGCACAGGTAACGGCAGATCATAGCGGGCATGAGGCGCCAGCACTGGTTGCGGGAGCAAAACAACCCCTCAGTCACCCCGATGGGCTGGTGACCATGTATTTGCGCGGACAACCAGGTAATATAACAAGCTTAACTTTTGTGATTTTACATGATGCAGTTATGAAATGTACATAGATTCTTTACATAAAGATACTAGACACGTGTTTCGGGTTTCACTGGGTTTCGCATATACTTACTAAAACTAATAAATGTTGTATACTAGAAACGATGTGATGGGGGTATATCAAAAAAACTCACTAATAGAGCACACAATCAAACATTTAATTATCTAAAATACATATTAAAAATTAACAACATACAATGGATACGTCAGTCTATACAAGTTTAATATATTATTCACTCTCTATTTTATATAAATAAATCTTTTTTTCTCTATAAATAGTCGGCTACTAATTCTTAAGATACTACTTTAAATATTTAATATACTAAGAATTTTACAAGAATTTTTAGAATAAGATTCATAAGGAAGAAAATAGATTTCTAACGACAGTTTTATTTTATTAATATGACATCTGAATTAGTGTTTTGAGATTTATAATATGTATTTTTATTTTAGTTTGAGAGATAAGAACGTTAATATCATAATTATTTGTATTTTTTATGGACTTATATTGACTTATATAAATATGCAAAAAGCTTGTAAAAAGGAATGTTTATTGTTATTATGAAGACTGAAATTGATTGATATGTCCTAACGTTGTTGTCTCTTAAACTAAGTATTTAATTTTACCACAAAGTGTTGTCAGCTATCGAGTCACATTGAACAAAATAATACTTTTCACAGTGTCTGCCTTTTTTGAAGTGGGAAATCATCAAATAAAATCATTATATAAATTATTTCTGCCGCTTTAAACCCTGTGCGCATTAAGATTAGAAATTTAAAGAAAACTTTTTTACTGTCTGTATGGTGGTCACCCATCCACGACTTGACCTCGGCAAACGTTTCTTAACTTTGAAGTTCGACCCGTGCGACTGATAGATATTATTTAGATGCGAGTTCTTTAGTTCACCGTTTATAATTATATCAAGACGGATCTTGAGCGCTGGCTTTCACTTGCACAGAAGTAAAATATCGGGTCTCTTTAGTGGTAGGAAGTGAGACGCGGGGATAGGAGTGCAATCCTTGTACAGTGATTGGCTCTCCGATGTGTACGTTGCGCAAAGCGATCCCCGATCTTTCCCCGAGCGCTCAAGATTCATGCGTATATACAATGATAAAATTATTTTGTTCAATGAGACAAGCTGACAACTTACAAAAAATGTAGTACACATTGGACAGAAAAAAAAACGCATTTAACTGATTACTGATTCACACAATCACAATCAATTTTTTTAAAACACAATTTTGGTTAGAACAAAAACATTACAATTTTTTTATGTTTCCTAAACCCTTATGGGTCTAAATTCATTTAGTAGCAGTATTCTATGAAGGCGAGACAATATCATGAGACAGTTTATTTATGAACTGACGAGATTGCATTCACTGCTAGTTTATCTAAGTTTGATATAATCTGTTAGCAGAGTATCTACTTTTAACCCTTCAAATATCGCATGAACTGCATATGTTCACGAGAGACCGCTCGAAATGCCAAAATGCATACCGTAGGATCATAAGCAGTAGGCTCAAAATACTTTGCTTGGGCTAGAGATTAAATTCGATACTTTTTGAAAACCAAGAGTGCATTCAATCTCGTCCATACACTAATGTATTTTTTTTTTTGTATTTAAGGTGTTCTGACAATTTTGATTTTATAAATAATTTTAGAACAATTATTACTTAATCATATTAATAATTGAAAATACTGAGTAACAAAAAGTTAGCTTATTAAAGCTAACTTCTTGATACTCTGGTACTATTACATGAATGGTTTAATTTTTACCTCAGTATGAATAAGCCTTTACTTTGCAGAAGCACTGACGAATAACTATTTTCTTAAAACGTATAAAACTGCTAGATTTTGCCAGCGCATAGAAATAGCAAATATATGAAAATGTTACTCAGTGAAAATGTAGCTTACTAATAGTGAAAGAATTTTTTTAATCGATCCGGTAGTTTATGAGTTAAATCGCTACTTATTAAATCTTTTAAATCGCTATTTATAATATTAATTCAGATAGTTGATATCTTTTTATCGCCATCCTAGAACACTGCAAGAACCGTATTTTTAGTTACAATAATCTTAGTCACACTCGGTTATTTACACAATACAATTTATAAACTACATTGCACGCGTCAAATAAATCTTACATAATTAGTTTACACACCTAATAGGAGACATTGAAAACTTCTTATAATTAATATGTTTAAGAAAATAGAGGATGCCTCGGAAAAATAATTATAACTTGTAGTATTTATACATTTAGTAGTCGAAATGAAACATCGTATAATATTCGTCTTGCGACGAGTTTTTTTTTTTTTTAATGTATGTATTGCCAGCCTAATGAGACAAAAGCTAATTAACTATTTAAAAAAAAAAACACTACAAGCCACAATAAACTTAATAAAAATAAACTACTCCGAAGAAAACAATAAATAAGGTATAGAAGAAAATGTTATAAAAAAGTGTTGCCATAATCAAGATCGTAGGATTGTTAATGAGATCATAACTGAGGCACCTCCGATTTACTTTCTATATAAACTTAAAATTTACATTAATTAATAAATGCGATTTCATTTATTTTTATACATCTATTAGAAACTATAACGATAAAGGTAAGCCTTGTACTGTTGTACATTTATTAAGGGATATCTGTAAAACACCTACTACGTTACCAACATCATAAACAACTTTTGTTCTATGGCTTTTAAAAATTTATCATATTTTCATCTAAAAAATAGAACTTGAACGTTCACAATATTACTAAGACTATGCGAAGCAAACAATAATACAATAGTGGAAGGGTGTGAATCGGATGGCGGGGGTGCTTGATGCACTTGCGTCGCATCATACAGACGTAGGTAGTAGCAAAATACAGAGTTGAAATGTGTTAGATAGAACAATGAAATCTTGAAGGTTTGCTGGTAAATGAATTATGTTTTGTAAAAAGTCATAGAACAAAAGTTGTTGTTTATGATTTTAGTAATACAGACCTGCAAGGTTGATACTGTTTTACAAATAACCCTGTTATATATCTCCTTCTAAGTATTTCTCCTTTTTTTCTCCGCCATAAATAAACTCGAACTATTTCCGACTGAACCTCATTTGAGAGAACGACATTTGTTCCTAAATATCTTCCTATCAACTGATAATAGTCGAAACAAAAAAAAGCTGGAACAGAAAAAGTAATTAATTAAACAAAATCAACTCTTGAAACGTAATTTTCTCGGTATAGAAATAAAGTTTTCTAAAAATTATTTCTCATTTCATTATCTGTTAGGTTAGGTCAACATTTAAGTAGAAGATAAAGAGATGGGACTGTGTTTCTAATACGACTTTATATCTGACTACCGCCATATTAGAAAACACATTGGAAGATGTCTCGGAAAATACCATAAACAAGGACTTGTATGGTTTTCAGGGCACAGGGAAGTTTGCCCAATACTGGTGATCCATAGACAACTTTATAACAACGATGGCCGCTGGCTGCGGATCAGCTGATTGATCGTTCCCTCCTGTACCTTACAAGGGGTACGCTTATAAGTGTGGTTATGAAATGCACTATATAATTTACAGATACCGGCACGGATTTTGAGCGCTGACTTCCACTTGCGCAGAAGTGAAATTTCGGGTCTCTTTAGTGATATGAAGTGGTAGCGGGGGCGCGGAGTGCAATCCTTATACAGTGATTGGCTCGCCAAAGTTGTACGATGCACAAAGCGATCCTCGCTTTTTCGCAGAGCGTTTAAGATTCGTGCGTGTATCTGTGCCTTAGAAAAGACAACCAATCTTGTCAGACCATACGAGTGAAGGCTTGTTCCGATTGGCTAATAATCTAACATAGGGCATTGCCTATCCACTTGGTACATTTTCCGTGGACTAATTAGTCCTTTCTCTCTATCGTCTAGTTTTTCAATACAGAATGCAAACCAAAGACAAGTAGCTTCTGCCCAGCAGTTCGGTTTTTTTTTTCCTTTTTATTGGACAAATAAAAACTCTGTAAATTTTTGAGTAAACTCAAAGAAAATATAATTTTTACCCCGTTTAGGTCAATAGACACTATATATTTCGACGTTATTATATTTAGAGCCGATATAGCTCGTTTATTTATTAATAATCGTTTTTTATATTTGTTTTTCACGTTTATCAATATTTTTAATCGTCTTTGTCCATTGTCTGCATCCAGTTTTGGTAAATACATAAAAATAGATTAGCAATGCAACACAATTCTATCAAAGAACCGTAGAATAATTGCTTAAATCTGTACAGAAACTTATGTACATCAGAAGTCTAAACAAATATACATGTATGTACTTGTATAACTTATACACAAACTAGTGTACATTATGTATAAAATAATGATTTGGTATGGTGTGGTGATTCATTTGAAGCTTTTACAACAAGGACCAAAGCTGAAGTTAGCAACTATGAGGGAGAAAGACAGTGCTACCGTTTATAGCGCTCTCTCTCGCACAGCCACTTAAAAACTATTCTATCTAAACACAAAACAAACCACCAAGACCAAACGAACACGAAATAAAAACGACCTAATAGTCCAGCTTATTTTAACATCCAAAAAATACTTCGAAACACCGTATGGGTTAAAGAAAGTTCTATAAATAAATAAAGCTAGTATATACAAAAGGTCTATATATCTATGATATAAGTTTATCTAAGTGCCGTGTAGAGGTTGAGCACGCTCTTGTTCTCTTTGTGTGAGGGCGTCTTGGAGAACACGTTCCAGAAGCGAAGCGTTTCGTCGCCCGCGCCCGTCACGATCGCCTCGCCGTCGGGCGACAGAGCTAAGTAGAGGACGCGGTATGAATGGCCTGTTAATTTCGCCACCTGGGAAAGAAAATAAATTACTTAGTTTTCAACCTTGAGCTCAACTCTCTTAGTTCGTCATTTCAGCCTATAGATGCGTCTCGTATCCATCGGATTCCCGTGCCCCATACCAAGTCATCGGTCCACCTCATGGGAGGCCGCGTCAACGCTGCGATCTACATGTGCACGGTCGCTACTCCAGAACCTTTCGGCCCCATCGACTATCTGCTCCACGAGCAATGTGCTCTGCCCATAGCCATATTTTGACTGGCTCAGTAGTTAAGAAGAATAAACTTTACGTGCCAGGCCATGGGGTTCCAATACGGCTGGAACGCCGACGGTGACAAGAGCGCGTCTGATGATATCGTTGATATTCGCGTGTCGCGCTATGCGACCCGCACTACGGCTGCACGACAGTCGACCGTGGTGTCCGAGGCTGTTGACACCTTCGCCACAGTGGCAGCGATGAGAACAGCAAGGAGCACCTAGACGTAAGGCAACAGCGAGGCGGAAAGTGTTATCATCGAGCAAGGTGCCAATGTTCGACGACGGTAGTGCGTGAAGCCAGAGACCCGACTCCCTCTCTCCCACAGCCAGCAGGCGCGCTCGCTCTGCAGGAGCAGTAAATGTTGCAATCAGGTTTTCCTGAACTACTTTGCAGAGCGGCTCATCCCACCGTCTTTGGGATGATGGTTCGTCGGGCGGATTATAGAGATATAAAAAGTATATAAAAGGGGGCTTCTCTACCTTTGGTCTTAACTAAATAGAAATAAAAGCGCTGCCTAAGTCAAACTGTTGCCATAAGAAAGTACAGTTGTGTTGAGCGTGCACTAGGAGAGGTAGTTCAGATGCAATGATCAATCATGTGATATTGGGTTACATGATTGATCATTGTAACTGCATTACTGCTATTTACATAAGTTCTAAATTTCTATTATTACCAGGTAATCAATAAAACAGATGTAAAGTACAAACCTGCGTCAGTGACGGATACTTCCACACGAGGATCTGATTCTGGGAGTAGCCGTGTGTTGATACTAGTTCACTAGAGTGTTTCGACCACGCCAGGTTGCACACTTGTGATCCTGCAGACAAAACAGGAGACGGGTAATTAATATAAGTGGCCAGGCAAGTAAAAAGACTAGTATAGATAATTCTTGATCGATCATAAAGCCATACACGTAGGGTTATACACACAAGCTTACCTGACTGGTATACCCTAGCGTAGCTACCTTTAGACGAGTCCAAATTAAATCTTATGAGTTTATCTACCAATCTCAGTCGTTTTTTTCTGAGTAATTTTAATGCTTTAAAAAATATGTCCCTATCCCCAGGAAACTTTTGAAGGGGGTAAGTGATCACTGGCGAAAGCCCTGGCTCCAGGTCCAGAACCTGCTGCTTTATAATAGGCGCTAACAAAGCCGAGGTGAAGCGGAGACAACACAGATGAAGTATATTAACTGACAGACTCGCTCCAGCTTCGAACGGGTGTTAGTTAGAAATCTTTTAAATTCACGGCGTTTTTACAACTATAATATGCATGTCTTCCTTATGAATCACTCTGTCTATTAGTTTAAATCGCAATATAGAAAATCCATTCTAGATTTTTTGAGTTTATCACGAACAGGCAGACAGACACGATAGGCAATCATCACCATCATTTCAGCTTAAAGACGTCCACTGTTGGACATAGGCCTCCAAGTGTCGCCATAACGACCGGTCACGTGGAACTCGTATCAATCGTTTTAGACGTGGTGGGTGTTCGGTGTTTTATATTATGAAAGGTCACTGTTTTATATTATGTAAGGTTACTAAGTTAGTCATACCAGTGTCGACACACTGCATCGGCTGCGACGTCAGAGTGTTCCAGAACCGTATGCACCTGTCGGCGGTGCCTCCGCCGGACGCCAGCAGGCCGTGCTGGTGCGGCGACCACGCGATGGCCTTCACGGCGGCCACGTGCGCCGAGTAGGTCTGGACGGGAGATGTTGAGTGCTGGAATAGAAAAAAGTTTGGTTAGTAAACTGATATAAATATTTATTCACACAAAAATAACCCTTGGCTCCTGTAGGCTTCGACTCTGCTGGGCCTTTCGACCCTGCTGGACCACTACTCACTGGTAGACCTCAAGATTATTTGAATATGTGGGATGATTCGAACGAGTTACCGTGACCTTAGTAAGACCCATACCCTATTAGACCACCAGTTCACCCTATTTTTAGCTTCTACTGTTTTTTTTTATGATTTACAATAAAGAGTAAGTATATTTACCTATCTACAAAAATACAAAATAAAAAAAATATTGAACACTGGTGGGTTTTACTCAGTAAAAGTCGACACTTTTTTCGATGCACCCAGAGCGGGAGAAGTTATGCCATGATTTCCGAGGTTATTTGAGTATTTAGTACAAAAACAACTGAATTATTAAGGATAACATAGCATGATCAGCCAATAATGTTCCCGTTGCTGGGACTCAGGACTCTAAGCGAGGTGGATGTCGCATGTCTTCGAATTTTTGGTTCTAGGAAATGTAGGTTTCCTCACGATGTTTTTCTTCACCGTTTTGAGAGTTGTGGTAAATTATGGACGCCAACAATTAACCATTTCATTGGTTGGATGAATAAATTCAAGATTCCTGTGTTACTTCCCTTTTAGATTACTTTTAGCAATTGTAGTGATATTGTTAAGACGATTTGGAGGTATGCGGAACAGAGTGTAAAGTCCCGAAGACATGTTGAAAACAGAGGATCCTCCGACCAGACGTGTTATGTATGATCCGGACAACTGCCAGATAGATAATTCCGGGCTGTTGTATATGTTCAAATCGCGCGGAGAACTGGAATTGTGCGATGAAAGATTTCTTAGTTCTTATGTGAAGTCATAGATGTCGTTACGACGTTTTTCAACTCATAAACATAGTAAAATTTGCAATCATTACCTACCAAATTTTGTTTGGTTCATTACCAAATTTCCTATTATAATCAAAGCGGGAACAATTAACTATCCTTATCGCAGTTACAATACGTATAAATTTTGCGTGTTACCGCAACTCCTTATCAATATAAATCATTCCCATTATAATATTCCCACGGCAAACAATGGGTTACGTACCAAATGAATAAAGTTTTAAATATTTTTGGAGTGAAACATTGCAATACCATGGCCTTAGAATTAGCGATAATTTCTAAAAGTGACTATGGTTTACTGTCCACGGACGCGTAGCTTTCTAGACGCGTATTGGTCATTATACGCTTGGTGTTTGCCTGCGTGAAGCTTGTATACAAAACCACAAAAAATATGAAAGAGGTTGGAAAGGAAATACTTTCTGATTTGTACTACAACGAGTGTCGCCGCTTGTCTCCCACCCTTTAACTCCACTACAGGCAATAAACCAATACGAACGCGCATCACGCAACTAACAGACTACGCAAACTTAGATCGCAAGTTAGCTATTGGTTGTGTCAATTAATAATAAAAATAATAATGTGGGGTGTGGATTCAGCTATGTACCGATAGTTGTGTCAGCCAATGGCTTAATAGCAAAGAGCCTCGACACCTTAGGAGGCTCTCGTTAGGCGACTGGATCAAGGGTTTGATTTAGAGAGCGGTACTTCTGGACACGGCTCGTATTGTTAGGAGGTTCCTTTCGTCCGAAGCCATGACCGGTAGCTTTGACCCTGTTCCCGATACTGGTGGGGGACACTATGTTTTATATTTTTAAATATTTTTTTTAAGAAATATTTAAAAATGTATTTAATATGTTATAATGAAAAATGAAAATAAAGAAAACAATAATAATAATATACTTTATTGACACAAATCCTTACAACATGCTAAATATCAGTTAAGTTACAATAAGGAATTATGAGCATGATCATATTTTGAGCAGCCCTACCCTGCCCACAAGGCCATTCTAAACTTTTTCATCTTTTCTGTGTACAAAACCATGAAACTCTGTCGACGAAGCGACAGCAAAAGTAGGCCTTAGTCACCTTTAGACTTTATCGCTAATTCTAACATTAATTAAGTGTAGTTAACATTTTAAAATTCTACAGCAAAACAAAGAATTTTGAACCCTATTTCATAGCCTCCAAGGTTCTTATTTATGTGAAGATAATTCTGACTCAACGGCCTTTAAACAAGTGAATTACGTCAACCGCTTCATTGGCCTACCTTTTGTAATAATTTTCATCATTCCTACTTCATCATAATCTTCCTGCCCGTGTTATTTGGGGTCGGCGAAATACGTTTTTTTCTTCCCTTCTGTCTTATCACACTATCACTCCCCTTTTCTCATATCACTTCTCACACAATCCATCCATCTTTTCTTTGGCCCCCCTCTCCTTCCCCATACATCCACATGTACACTCGTAACTCTTTTAGTAACATACGATAGAGGAGGGATGCTCCTCTTGACATAGCCATACCAAGACAAACGAGTCTATTTCAAATTTTCAATCAATGGCGCCACTTTCAAACTTTCCCAAATAATATAATATTCCTCAACTTTCACACAACGCCATCCAGTCACAAACTAAGCGGTACTATTGCTATGAGTACTAAATAACTGATAAAATATACTTGTATTTTTCTAAATACATACATATTATAGATAAATTACACGCAGACAGATCAAATGATCGTGCTCATCACACAAACATTTGTCTGGGGTGGGAATCGAACCCAAAATCTCCAGCATAGCAGTTAGGGCCACTAACCACTAAAGCAACTTCTCATTCCTGCTTAAAACGAATTCTAAGTATCATGTAGGTGGCATAAATTTAAGATAACAACATAATTATCAGCTACTTACCTATTTTTTCTAACACATAATTTCCTGTACAAAACGCTGCATACACATCCTCACACCAAAAAAAAAAAAAATGGGCAAGTGCAAGTCGACTCACGCCCTGAGGGTTCCGTACAAACTTACCTATGTAAATAGTTCAATTCTCAAATATTCTCGAAGATTTTTCCGCAACGCAAATAAAGAATTTTTTATATGGCGTAACAAAAACTTTACTGTTTTCAGATTAATACCTGTAAAGGTTATATACCTTGCTTTATGCCAAATTTCATAATTTGGGTCAACGGGAAATACCCTATGAATTTTAATTCCATTAAGAATGTCAAAATATACATTTTGTTAGCGATATAAACGACCGAATGTTATTTTTCGTTAACTTATACGTTTGATTTTTTCACAGTTTCAAGGGACCGCAAAACTGAGTACGAATATATGATTTAATTTCAACTCGATACCTCCATTCGTTCCCAAGATAAAGGGTCTTGACAGACGGACAACAATGTGATCTTAGACGGTTTCAGTTTTCTTTCTTTTTAATATACGGAACCCTAAAAACACTAATAGACAATATCCGTATTTAACAAGTTTTTTGCGACACTTACCATAGACCATACGAAGAGTTTATTGTCGTTGCCTCCTGACGCTAACGACTGTCCGTCCGGCGACCATTTCAGCCCGCACACCTCCTGTCTATGGCC
Organism: Mythimna ferrago; assembly: GCA_910589285.2. Taxonomy (NCBI): domain Eukaryota; kingdom Metazoa; phylum Arthropoda; class Insecta; order Lepidoptera; family Noctuidae; genus Mythimna; species Mythimna ferrago. The sequence goes on along the minus strand of OU342677.1, from coordinate 25,268,745 downwards.
TTGGAGCACACGGTTTGATTGCACCGCTGGAAATGAGCAAAATTGTATGTTTAGTATGAGTCATGAAAGGTTAGTAACCTAGTTAATGTAGCTTGGAAATTGTCGTGGGTATAAACTTAATGTGACCTTGGCTACTAACTGTAGTACTTACTACACGTGAGGTACTAAATACACTTTATTCTTTACTAGCTACTATACGTGAGGCACTTTACTATACGTGAGGCTTTACTAGCTTCTGCCAGCGTCTTCGCCCGGGTGAAAATTGGTTTCTGCTTACAAACTTTGGACCCCCGTTTTACTCCCTTAGGAGTGGAGTTTCGTAAAATCCGTTCTTAGCGGATGTCTATCCTATAAGGAACCTATCTACCAAATTTTAAGTTTGCAGGTGTCATAGTTTCTGAGATTTTGTGATTAATCAGTGAGTGGTATTTCGCTTTTATATAAATTCGCCACCATAAAACAAAAGTGGCACTATGCTTAACTTGTATTTTAATTGTCATTTTTTGGTAAACCATTAACTTATCAATCTGATTAACACAACCCATTCTCTGATTGTCAAAGTCTTTGATCCAATTGTTAATGTTCCTCGGTAATTGATTCGCAACTTCTTATCGAGTAAATAAGCAGGTGCACTGAAAACTTTATGATTGCTGAAAAATTACTTTTTTAGTATAGTGACACTTTGTTTTTGGGGGCGAATTATATAGATTTATCTAGACGTAGGGCGACGTTCCAATAGAATATGGTGGACTGACTGAATAACAATATTTAACTCATCAGATAACTTTAAAATTGAAACAAGAGATAGTAAAATCCCAATAATATTATAAAGGGGAAAGTTTGTTTGTATATTTGTTACTTCTTTACGCATGAGCGGCGGAATGGATTTGGATGGAATTTGGTATACGGAGATACCATATCCTGGAACAGTACATAGGATACATTTCATCAAGGGCGAAACCGCTGGCAACAGCTAGTTAACTAATGAAATTACGAGTACAAATAAAATCATCGTAAATGTTATCACAATAAAGACATTCTTCATTGATAAAGTGCATAACACAATGACAGTTCTCATAACCCTTTCAAAATGAACAACTCAGTTCAAAGTGAATATTTACCAACAAGATCATTGTACGATTTATCTCGATGCACTGTAATGCAGCGTACATATCAAGTATGTACACTGAGAACTATAAAGTACACTCACGAGCATGAATATGTACACAAAGCGATATTAAAAAGCGTATTTTAATACAGGGTTTTTTTTTTAATTTAAACTAAGATTATAAGGGGTAAATTTTCTACGAGAACATTCCAAACAACCACACAAAAAAAAAGGATAATTGTTCGTAGGAGATAATTTTTAATTACTAGGTAAAGAAAATTTATTCACTGATAAACAGCAACATTATCAGGACCAGAGCTTTTATCCCGGAAAAATCTTTATCCTGTATAATAAATCACGGTTCCGTAACGACAGGTAAAATAATTGTTTTTTATTAATTTATACACACAAATATTTGAATTTGAAAAAAAAAACAAGTACAGATAGGAGAAAGAACAAATTATGTCGAACGAGCGGTGGGGCCTTAAAACTCAAAATTGGTGCGCCGAAATCCCAAGACGAGGTTAACCACGAAAGAGATGACAGGATTTCTTAAGAACAATGGACGGAATCGAGGAAGGCCATCTCCAGCGATGGGACATGACCTACTGGTTATATACAATTATAAAATAACAAATAGAAGTACACAAACGTGCTGCTTATTTGCTAATACCAAAGGAAACTTCTTCCAGCCGACCTACGAGAAAAGAGTTAAATGAGAGATCTTTTTTTCGATTCGATGGTAAACTCGTCAAACTCTTTGGGCCTACTAGGTGACTGACCTACTATTGATGTAGACACAGTATGTTTAAATAGATTAGAAACTTAAAATAGACTATACCTATTTAAAAAATTTAATTTTAAAATGATTTTTTTTTTTTAATCTGGTATTGTATTTTCTTTTATTTCTAAGTTTCTATTGTACAACGCCTTAGATATTGTCTGTAATGTTGTAGTAGTAAATAAATAAATAAATGTTTAGATAATTCTGCTCGCGACTGTACATGTCAAAGTACCTACAGGTAGTACTAAGTATAACACCGCCACATAATTGCATTGTCGTTGAACTCACAAAGTCGTGAGCGCAAGCCTTTGAGGTGCAACGGTGCTTGGAAAATGATTCTCAAACTTGGAAATTAATTGCGACTCCGTATGATATCAAAATACCAGCCAGTAAGGCTGTCTGTCTTCTGGAGCGGAGCGGAGCAAAAGAGTAATGCGGAGCGGAGTTGCGGACTGTGTCTGTCAAACAGAGCCGAGCTAGGCTGCGGAGCGGAGTGAGTTGCACAGCTATAGTTTTGTTACAGCGCCCGCACTTATTTCTCCTCTCCTCTTCTCTTCTTTTCTTTCCGCTCCGTTATCCCACTCCGCTTCCCGGTGTTGTATGAATATTTAAACTAGTTCGTACTCCCTGTCCACTGAAGAGAAGAAGAGAATTTTGTACAATCATATTGGTTAATATTTCTGTTTCTCCGTTACGCAGCCTCGCTCCGCTCCTGTAGACAGGCAGCCTAATTGTGGCATTGCAGTGCAAAGGCCTTTTCTCGTACAGAAAAGTTGTAAAACCCGTCTTTACTCCCTGAATAAATGAAGCTAGTTTACCATAATTATTTTAATCAGTTCTTAATTGAGGAAAAATATTTTTAAATTGTGCTGTCAACAATTAGAGTTATTAAGCGTTTTGATTGAAAGAGAACTATTAAATCAAACTATATTCATGATTAGGGAGGAAATAAAATACTTCATAATTAAATATTATACACAAAACTTTTACAAAATAATAAGAATAGGACAGCTAATATACAAAGGCAAGGTTAACCCACAATTAGGTTTTCTTGCAGCAAACCTTTATACACCGCTAAATTTTAATCGTTTTAATCCCGTGGAGGGTCGATCCGGTACATGAAACACTATCGATTTGTAAAGATAAAATTAAAAAATAAAGTACCTCTTTTTCAAAACTCGTATTAATTCACGCATGTACGAAATTAGTATTTTTAAGAAAACGTCAGCTGAGCGAGTTCAATGACCTGTAGTTAATAGTCGGCGTTGCGTACAAAGTAACTACAGGTCATTGAACTCGCTCAGCTGACTTTTTCTTAAAGAAATTAATTTTTGTAATGGAATGATAAATTTAATTGTAATGAAAATAATTATTTTTTGTAATGGAAGTTCAAAGGGCCACCAACTAGCTTAATTAATATTTAAGTTTCTATGCCAGAAATTAAATCACAAGATATAAAGGTAAAGTTTGCTTTTTTATTTTTTTTTGGTTTGTAGGAGGTAATCTCTGAAAATACTGGTCTGATTGCTAAAATTTTTTCACCGATAGAAAGCTGCTTTATTCCTGAGTAACATAGGCTATACTTTATGTACGCGGGCGAAGCCGTGGGCAAAAGCTAGTCAGTCATAAACCTACAAATTAATTTTGGAAACTTTAGCATTGGTACAGTGTAATTAAGATTGTGAATTTTACAGCTTAGACAACCAAATTTAGAACCTTTAACTGGGGAATATTGTTTTCTTTAATTAATTTAAACTAGTACTTGACTACGATCCCTATTGATAGTAAGCAGTGATGCATTCGTTGATGATGAAGCGCACTAGTTTATTAATTCATTAAACCCCGCGCGAACGCCGGCGTTACGGCGCACCTATTGTCTTTCTATTGTGTCTGTAATTCTCACGATTGAAAGGTTAAGAGCCTATTCACTGTAGCCTTGAAGACACTCAATTATAGGACGGGAAGACGGCAGCAGGCAGATAGTTCCAGTGAACTTTGACAAGCGCTGTTCTAATCGCAAGTTACTAACCGGGCGGGTACTTATGAGCTGTTCTACCCTTTGTCTGACTGAACCGGCTGTCTCTAGACCATTGTAAGCTGGCGCCTAGGTTAAATTTAAATGTTGTTGTGAAGTACACAGATGGGCTATTATTGGCGTATACAATTTTATTTTTAGTATAATTATGCAAAACCTGAACATAATTTGTTCAGAATCAGCAACTGAATCGATTCCAATATTTTTTACACCATGTTATATTTTTTCCCAAAAATATTTATAAAAGGTCACAAGTTGGACACCAACGACAGTAAGCACAAAACAGGTCACGGCAGGTCATGGCGGGCATTAGGACCCTGTTCACAGCTGGGTAATGAAGCAAAACGACCCTTTAGTCGCCCGGGTGGTTTGGTGACCATGTATTCATGTCGCCAACTAGATACCATAACTGCTTATAACTTTGTGATTTTTCATAATACAGTTTTGAAATTTTGTACATAGATTCTTTACATAACAATACTAGACAGATGTTTCAGGTTTCGCATATACTAAAAATAAAGTTTGCTAAGCTTGGTAACAGGGAACTTATTTATCTGACTTTTCAGTGGCCTTCTACCTTCTTGAGATGTTATGCCGTATGTGTATGGCGGTTGATAGGGTCCGGCCAATCCACTCTCTATTAGCATAACAAGTAAATAAAAATATATACTTTTCTATTTTTTATGTAAATGGTTGAATTACTGCACAAATTCACCAATTTTAGAACCTAACTGAAGCTTCATGTATTATTCAAATTCTTTCTCCAAAATAAACTACAAACAAGAGTACGTACTGTTTAATTATTCAACCAACCATTTGAGGAAGGAAAAGATATTTCTTTTCCGTTATTGTCCTTTGGTCGACACCATCAGAGACAGTATTGAGGAAACTATTTGTAAAAAGCATTCATCCCTATTAAAAACTATTACTGATATGAACTATCAGTAAGTACAGTAAAACATCCCTTGCCGTTACTTTTGGCCTTTATACCCTTAATAATAAAGTTCAAAATGATTTCACAAGCACATGTGGTTTGTCCAACAAACATAAACAACGAGTAATACAAGTAAAATCTTCCTAAACACATCTGTGAACATGTATTTACTAACAAGAACATGGCGCACGCTACATGGGCCAGCACGGGCCAACATGGGCCAGTTATCTCGATGCACCGTAAGGGCTTGCGACGGGAGGTAACTGTACGAGGTATTATATTACGGAAGACGGCAAGTACCGGCTAGATCTTGTTTAGGTTGTTGTACCTACGACTTAGGAGCGTGAGGCTTTTGTGGAGAACTATCTACGTAGTCAAGAAATTAGATAGTCAAATTATGAGTATGTACTAGTGATGTAACGAATATTCGCATACACGCGAATATTCGCACATTTTTACATTCGCATTCGAATTTACAAGAAACATGCGAATATTCAGCAGTTTTTCTTGACAAACAAAAAGGTATTTAAGTATTGATTGAATGGATATAGAATGATAATACAACTGATATGAAGAATCTTTAATTTTAATGATTATTTTTCCGACCCAAATATAGACCAATAGAATTGCACCATTCGACGTCACGTGGTACAACCTACATGGTATTATACTGATAATTTTTTGAAAATTTTCTCTGGTCCTTGACATATATAAAAAACAAAACATGATCACTGACAGGTTGAATTCAATTGTGAAAATTGGAGATTTTGCGACATTTGGGACGGAAAAATAATCCCCCGAATACCACACGAGCTTCAAAATTATCTGGCGAATATTTCCCTCAAGGTTCCCTGCAAACAAATAAAATCGTCAAGTTTTTCAGGAAAAATCACTCGCGCCGCTCGTGATTTTTTAACCTGAAAAACTTGACTCCTTCATTTGTTTGCAACGAACCTATCGGGAAATATTCGATAATTTTGAAGCTCTTGTGGTATTATATATGAATATTCGCGAATATATTCGCGAATACTGATTGCGAATATTATATAAAAAATTGCCAAATATTCACATGTTTCTTGTGAATTCTGCGAATATTCGCGAATGCCAATGCGAATTTTCGTTACGTCACTAGTACGATATATGTACCTACATGTGAAAGTCGATTTTTTCTATCAATATGGTACTGTTTGCTAAATTGCGTGTCGCATTCAAAAACTTTTATGATAAGACTAGCTGCTACCAGCGACTTCGCTTACGTGAAAATAGGATTCTCTAAACTAACTTTAGAAAGTATAGAATATCTATACTTATATAATAAAACGAAAAACTCTCATCGTAAAAGTGAACAAATGTAGGTACAATGAACATATTCTTCATTGATAAAGCGACTCGTAAGTCATAAACTCTCTAAATGAACAACTCAGTTTCAAGTGAATATTTACCAACAAGATCATTGTACGATTTATCTCGATGCACCGTAATGCAGGGTACGTGTCAAGTACCTAACTTTACATCTACTCTGAGAACTACAGTGTAGGTAGAACCACGAGCATCAATGTACGTCATCATTTGGGTAATTCAAAAGTTCAATTTTATCTCTAATTTAGATTATTTTAGATTATTAAATCACAACTAATAAAAAAAATTAAACTTTATAATGTAAAACCGAACAGCTGCTCGTTAGTCTCGCTAAAATTCGAGAACAGCTGAATATTCGTAATAGTCCAAGAAAGGTTTAAACGGTGAGAAAAATGGAAAAATTCACGAAAAGAAATCGAATACATCATAAACGCCATCTCTAATTAAAATGGCATTTTAAAATGAATTAAGCTGGTTCTGGTAGTGCCAGTAGATGGCGTTATATATTGACAGTTCAACTAAAAGGTATACATTCATCGACTATTAGGCGGTATAAAGTTCGCCAAGACAGCCAGTTGTCTTATTTAGGTCACACTGGACATACTGTTTTGATTTGATCAATATTTAAAGATTTAACTAAAAATAGAGGAATCCTATTTAGGACTAGAGTCTGTCTAAAAAGTAAAACGACTTGGGTTATAGGGCAAAATGAAATCTGATGTAGTCAAGACTGGTTCAATAATCAAGGTTGATTAAGAGATCTTGATCATTGTTTACTAATGGTGGTTAAAAACCTTATAGAAAGTATCGAAAATAAGTATTTTTAAATGATTATATTATACAAAATTTTCAAGTCGCTTGACTTTTTAGACAGACTGTAGTTAAATTATACTCAATAACAGAAAATGCATGCATAGAACATTATTTGATACTTGCAGGGACACCCCCTTTTCATCAATTGAGTGATATTCGACTACCAGATGAGGTGAGGGATCTCAGGTAATCGTTGGACGCCCCATATCCGGCTCTGTATGTTCACAGAATTTATTAGACAACGAACTAAATGAAATGTGTCTACTTACGTGGTGTCCTCGTATCCCTTTGCCGTATATGTCTATCTCTGGAACCAGAACTGAGGATATCTCCGTTCCACGCCAGAGCGCCCACCCGAGCTATGTGCCCCTGTAGTTTCGTCACCTGAAGGAAATGGACACGTTAGTTGTAAACCAAGAACTGAGTATTTGACAAAATACATTTATGATTTTATGTTTTAAATGTAGCTCCACCCTAGGAATTACTATAGTATCGTAGGTGCTATCACAGACATGTATACACACCCAGACCCGGAACAATTGTCTGTAGAACACACTTGAAATTTTGTTGCGTGCTGGAATCTAACCCGCGACACGCCATTTTCTTTTTCGGTTTGTCTAAAAATGATTTTTAACCGACTTCGAAAAGGAGGAGGTTCTATGTTCGGCTGAATGTATGTTTTTTTTTTTGTGTTTGGTCACCAATATCTCGGTCAATTGTGGAGCGATTGTGAAAATTCTTTGTTTGATTGAAAGGTTATGCTTCCAAGTGTGTCCCATTGAAATATTGTTATGATCTGATCATGAACTTCGAAGATTTATATGGCACAGAACTCCTCATAGGATCGTTATGAGATGCTCCGTGGCTATAAGGTAGTTAAGTTTGGCTCAGAAGTACTTTTTAGTGGTGGTTTACCATAACTAAAAAGTGTAAAATAAAAACTTTTTACAAAAAAAAAATACAACCGACTTCAATGTTAAAAAAACACTGAAAAGTACAAAATAACTTTAATATCGGAAGTCGGTGTTAAATAACGAAGAGACAAATCTATTATAGAAACACCAACTTCCGAAATTAGTTATTTTGTACTTTTCAGTGTTTTTTTTTTAACATAGAAATCGGTTGTATTTTTTTTTTGTAAGAACTTTTTTATATAAGTCTGCTATTATAGTGTACTAGTTTCTGCCATCGGCTTCGCCTGCGTCTTTGGTTACGTGGTGTTATACAGCCATATACCTTCCTCGATAAACGGGCCATAAAACACTAAAACGATCTTTCAATACGAACCATTAGTTCCTGAAATAAGCGCGTTCAAAGGATATAGTTTAAACGATTTGACAATTTAGAAGATAAGGCCGAAAATCTATCGTGTCAAGCTGTAGTATATCTCTTTGGAATAAAGAAAAGTGACCAAAAAGTATGATTTTTCATAATTTTTACTGCAAAATAGAGACAAGTATACAGTAGTGAACAGCTAAATATATAACCATCAGTCTTGATAAAATCTAACAATCCCTGAAAGCTTACCAGGCTGTGTTATAAATAGTGATGGCCAACCAACCTCGCTAGATCATAGACTAGATTCTAATAAATCTATGCGACGTTGACGAATGAGTACATCACTCTTGACAATTCACTGTAAGCGGATAACTAACAATTTATACATACATAAATAAATGCGCTAGTTTACCTAGAAAATAGTGAGATCAGAAGTTAATATTACTAGTCTTTGTTTTTTTTTGTTTTAACGCGCAAGTTCTGGATTAGAATCTAGTATATTTTGATGCAAGTGGAAAAACTGTCATTGCGAGCGAGGTGTAATTCTATGCAGCCAGGTGCAGCAGTGACAAAATATTTCTACTTGTATCAAACGACGTTTTTCAATACACTTACGAAGAAATAACTAAACGGGAGATTACTGCGACCAGCCTGATACGATAAATGCGAGTGCATGAAATAGTGTCGAGACGAGTCGGCGCACTTTTCCGCACTAGTGCTAAAAACGGCAAATTGCGTGCTTAAAAGCGGTATGGATAAGCGCGGGTTTTCGAAAAGTATGTTGATAAAAATATTTCTATATGAGACAACCAGATCCATGACGGGCTACAAACATCACGCTACGACCCACGGAAGCCATGGTAATGAAAGACGCTGATGAAACCGCGGGAGACAGCTAGTCCAAGAATAAATCAAGATATAAATTGCGCCTAGAGCGTAGGCAGTGTTCCAATAAAAACTTATGGATCCGTGTATCATGTCTAGAGTGCGGATGCATAATTTATCCAAGCAACAGAAACTGGTTGCTTCATCTGATTGCTGATTAATAATTCAGCTATAAAGACCATAATTTTACCAATTAACTACAGTCACACCTGAATACACGGACTAAAATTTATTGTATGGCTACCTAATCTTCTAAAATTATAATGACAAAATTCCCACATAAATTCTTTCGAAATCATTTGAATAAATTGTCGATTGTTTATTTCGTTAATTTGTTTGTGTCTCGTCAACTTGGAATTTATTTGGGTTATAAAATATACACTTCTATATGCTCGCACATAATTTTCTTTTTTTTTTTCATTGTGAAATCATCAAATTATGCTCCCGTTTTGGGTGGAGCGAGAGGATGTGTCCGATTTTTACTAGCTAAATCCCATCTGTATTTCTTCAGTTGCCTGTTCCGTTCCAGGGCTGCGGTAACCCTTTCCAATCACAGAGCCATAATAGTTCACACATACAAACTGGAATAATGCACACCCTAATATTCGCATTAATTAACACCCCAATTAGAACACAGGAAAGAAAAGTGACATAATTAGAAAATGAAGTCAGAAAAAAGCCTAAACGCACTTACAAGGTATTTTTTTTTTATATAGACCAATATTGGGAATCGATACACTACACTGCACTGATAGCACATCGTTATTGATATCTAGGCACGCACACACAAACACTAGTGAGGCAATCGAGATTTATGAAGAATTTATCGGAGCTATTTTTTTTTATTACCGATTTAAAAATAGCTGAAATCGATTCAGTAGACAATTCTGAACATACTACTTTTAGGATGTGCGTCTGTTATGTTACATGATTGTTGGAAATATAGTTTAGTTTTTGACCAATAGATGGCGTTGTTAGTTGAGCAGCATTTTCTAAATTGCGGTGTCAAGATTTTCCACGCTATGACTAAGCTCGCGATAATTGTTATTTAAATTAATACAGAATATAGTGTTATGAAAATCTTGACATAATTTTACTGTCGTACAAATGTCATGACATTTGTTAGTCGCGAGGGCTACAGAAACAGTGCGAGATAGTGAATGATTTTTCGTTAAACGTAAACATAGCCGTGGAAAGTACCGTTCGGTTGATCTAAGGGCATCGAGTGCATTGGTGCATTGCCTTCTTTATAGACACATGATTGTAACTAATAATATTGATACAATGATACTTAGTGACATTGACATGACTGATCATGATCACTTTGTATTAACATAATGATAACGTGATTATTCACAATTTTCCCGAGTAAAGTGCAGTATTGCAACTTTGATAACAGCGCGCAGTTACATTTTACTGTTCCTAAATAAATATCAGTCAATATTACTAAGAGTCAGTAAGAAAAGACTAAAGAAAAATCTGTATTTTCTGATAGCTACAACCTGGAGGTGCTTACTAGGCTAGTGCGCTACATTGTCGACCAGAGAGAACACGCCATTACCTAGATTGATGATGATTTCACACCTCAAAAATAAACCCAAGCAGATGATGACCTATCCTATCAGCCAACTCAATAGGCTAGTGGCCGTAAAAAATGTAATTAGTCCGTCTTTTAGATTATTCAAAAATAAGGGACACGTATTTTTTTATTTGTAAATTAAACCAAAAATGTCAAAGATATAGCCCATACGTGTGACGCCACGCCATGTTGCATATTTTCGCACGGGGTGACGTCACATGTAACTTTAACGGGCTATATCTTTGCTATTTTTTTGTTTAATCGAAAAAAGAAAAATTTTGTACTTTTCGAATATTTTTTTATAATCTAAAATACGGACTAAATAAAATGTAATTATTTTAATCCTGGACACTACCCTATTGTGATCTTCCTTTTTCGTGGGAGATTAGTCCAAGTTCGTGGGACTCAGGTCCTCTATGTCCCTCTCCCTCTCAGCTTTAATCCAACACGAGGGCCCATATAAGACTAATTTATAGGAATAAAAATGTTGTAATCTTACCTCCTTATTAACAGCAACATCCCAAACGCTGATATGTCCCTTCTGTGTCCCGACAGCCACTAAATGTCCCCGTTCACTCCAGGCGACGGACGTGACAGCATTGCCTTCCGAGGACAGGTCGCACAGCCGCGTCACCTGCCAAACAAATCAATAGCTGCTAACAATGCGAAAAATGGAAGCTAAATATTTGTACACTAGGTTAATGCCTTCGTAAGTAGTTTTAAGGAGCAGTAAAAAAATCAAGTTTTTCATGTAATTTTTTATTTAGCTGGGCTTTCTTCTCCTGCGCCGTCTCTAACCAGTCCTCGCGGTATGCAAATATATGTGTGACTAGCTGTGCCCGCGACTTCGTTCGCGTGGACTACAGGATTTTGAATTTATTTTTTCTAAAATATAAGTAGCCTATGTTACTCCTTATTATATCAGCTACCTGCCAGTAAAGTCCCGTCAAAATCGATCCAGCCATTTCAGAGATTAACCAGGACAAACAGACAGACAGAAATTGTAAAAAAAAATATTTTGGTGTATGTACCGTATATATTATATTCATATGCATGTAATAAAAAGCAGTTATTTCAATATTACAAACAGACACTCCAATTTTATTTATATGTATGTATAGATAAAAATAAAATTCGATCTGCAGTTTCTAACTCGGGTGATACCCCCTGCCGGGGTAAAACTGGCATTCTGCAGGGGTAAATTGTTACCACAGATTTGATGGAAGAGGTTAGAATGGCCTTCTGGGCATGCCACAAAGTAGGGCAATTGCTCATAATTCTGCTACAGTTGCCAAAACGGATCTTGAGCGCTCGGCGTCAAAGTGGGGATCGCTTTGCACATTCCATACATTGGCGAGCCAATCGTCTTCGTTGTTAGATACATGCAGCAACGCAGAGAACGAATTAGGAGTGACGTCTATGACGCGCTGGCGCGGCGAGCCAATCACTGACACTCCCCGCAACCGCGTCTCACTTCGCACCACTAAAGAGACCGAATATTTGACTTCAGCGCAACCGCTCAAGATCCGTGATGGCAACTGTACCAATGTAAGGGCTCCTTCAAATTAACCGCAAAGTGCCGCGCTGCTTTGTTATTCCGTATAAATAAAAAACGCACGACTGCTGCGCTACACCCGCACTGCAGTCGCGCTACCGTCGCGCCGCACTTTGCGTCTAATGTGAAAGCGCCCTTAAAGATTGTCTAGCAAAGAAAATGAGATGGGCATATCGGCTACTGCCGCATAGCACTCTATGTTCTCAAACAGATCATTCTATAGAGTTTCCGAGCATCAGCTATCTCGTGCACGAAGTCATAAGCCCTCAAAGGTATCAAATGAGCCCGTCAAAGTACCTACTGCGAAGGCATCAACCTACAGATTGTGGAAACGCCGCAGGGTTCACGGGCATTCCTATCTTGAATCTAGTAAAACACGAGCATTTGATTATATGTTTGCTGCATGCAATCAAACACGCCCGTTTCGTACAGAAATATATTTTAATTTTTCTACAGAAGAAGTCTCTTATATTTTCCTTGTACAAAATGATTGGCATTAAAATTCGAATGTTTGCAATGCTTCTTTCTGGACAAATAACGCAAGCGGTCAATTTTTTTTTTTAAATCTTGATTTCGTCAAAATGCAAAAAAAATACTGCAGACCACAGCTGGGCACACAGCGAACAGGTCTCCTAAAACGCAAACATTTATCCTATTCACATTAAACTACTTACAGCTGAACATTTCTAGCATGTACGAAAAAAAAAACCAAAAGTTGCCTTAAAATAATGCATCAATAGACCGCAGTCTAGGTACTGCGGTCTATCGACGACATCCTGACGTGAAGTCGTGACATATGATACCCAATATGATGTGTCATTTATATTTGACGCGATCAATATCGACTGTTCGACGTCGATGAACCGCAATCTGGTTGCACCTTTCATAGTCATCATCATCCAAATCAGAACTTCTCTGCTAGCCTACTCAGAGTATTGAACTTCGAATAAAAAAAAGAATAAGTATTTTTTATCTATTTACTCTCGTTCACTTTCATCATCATCACCAGCTTAGTCTATATGAACAGTCCTGTACTTGACACTGATCCTTTTAATTTCCGGTTTTTAATTAGCCTTGACTTTATCAGACCATCTAAGCAGTCCCCTGCTTGACATAGACCTCACAGATCACAAACTTCAGCTTGATCACCGGGTATTCTCAATTTGCCTAGCAATGGCAAAGTATAGGGTAAAATTTTCAAAAGAAAGTTTATTTAATCTACATTTTCATCAAAGTCTATTCTTACCTGACTAGTGCAAGCACTCCACAAGTACACACAGCTCCCTAACCCCACACTGAGCACATTCTGCGCAGACCAGTCGACCAGGTTCAGATAGAAGTCGTCCTGAAGCTCTGGCGCATCCAGCACCTTGAACGGGATCCTCGATATCTTCCGCGTGGCCTTCCTGGGAGAACGCAGCAGCTTCTCCGATTTCGCTGATATTGGGGATAGGCTGTATGGTGACGGGTCTATGTTTTCCTGTGAAAGGAATGGAGGTTTAGTGTAAAGTTCTAAATTATGCAAAACATACACAGCACAGTTAATATTAATGAAACTGTTAAAAGTCAATAAATCACATCTAAAATCATCATTTTTTTTGTTGAATTTGAGAAAATTAATACAGACGGATGAAAAACAAACGCAAAGCAATAGTATTTAGCAAAAACTACAATAACTTTGAAGACGGCAGTTAAGAAACATTATGAACTACCTAATTCTCAGAATGACTAAGAATAAACTACATATTTTACATTTAGTTAGGTACTTGCAATTTTTAATATAGATACGAATAAATGAGCAATTCCATGAAGCAAAACCTGTTCATTATAACCATGTGGAATTATGTTACGAAAACTTAAAAAACGCAAAGCTAGACACAAAAACTAAGGAAATTTACGAAAAGATGCAGCCATCGTAGTTAATAATTATTATAATCGTTTTCTAATAACTAGTTTGATTCCAACCAATAACAACTAAATATAGATAAAGTTTTTATAGGTTGGTATCAACATTACAATGAACGGTAGTCAATAAACAGCCATTACGAAAAGCTGTCTATCTTGACAATCTCATTACAAAAGTAATAAAAAAACTCATTACAGATCTGACCACAGCAACAATAGATAAAGATTTCTAAATAAACTCTCAAAAAAATTACAAGTCATTTCAAGTTAAATAATAATTAAACTTCCAACTAAACGTGGTCAAAGAACATAAAGTAAAACGAGTATATTTGTCAAGAGAACAAAAATATTAGATGGTGTTAAAGTTATAAATGTTGAAGCAGTCATTAGCTCTACAACAGTCATAAAACAGATACATGCGAGCAATATAGATGATGATGATGATTATACAAAAACTATTGACAAATTGAATCTGCTAATTTTAACACTACATGCTAGCGTCAAACAATATATTTTGATGAATCCTAATCTAAACAAAAAAATATATAATAAAATACAAGACGCATGCACACGAAACAATCGCCAGCAGAGGTAAAAGATCTGTAAATTTAGCATGGCGAAACTCGCAAAAAAAGAGACCTAACGATAAAAAACCTACCTAGACAATATTACGACTTATTTTAAAGTCTCTGTAAATCTAGACTCGAATGCAAAAATATTCAAATTGGTTTATGCAAAACCGCTTTTGGGCCGTCTGGAAATGGAGATAAACGAGCCGATTAGGATATAGAGTTTAAGAAAAAGTTAGAACTCTTACAAGGAAACAAATTGCAACCTCCTGAAGCATAACACAGGCCTTGAAAAGTTCGCCCACCCAAAGCCTTTTGTCAGAAACGAGCGAATAAAAAGACACTGAAAAAAAAACGCAATAAACTTAACGTGTATCTGTCTGATAGCGTCTCGATTTGTCAGCGATTTTTTTACGGCACGCTTTCAATTAATCATTAGAATAATTCCTATACAGCGCATTCTGATTGGACTTATTGACGACCGGAATTAGAACCACCTGATGATATATGCCACTGCTACCATTCGTCTATAAAACACAACGGAGTACTCAAGATTAGTATCGCTACGTATCTACGCTTACACTTATATTAGCAAACATAGTAAATCGTCAAGAGCGTTTGTTTGATAGGAACAATTATTTACGGAGATATAAAACTTGCATTTATTTTGTTTATTACCGTCCGAAATGACAAGTATGTTGACATTTTAATGTGAATTTTCGCACCGACAAACGACGCGTGAAATTCTAAGTATTCTACTGCAAAAAAAGTGCAGAATTTCGTTAAACTCAGGGCAGTTCAGTGCCCGTGAACCCGCTTTTATTACGGACTCCTAAGTAATCTAGATGAATAACACCTTCATAAAGAGACTCAAATTTCCTGAGACATAACGTGGGTCGCCATTACCATATGTGTATTTTTGGGGCTGATAATAATCCTTTTATTGTTGCAGCATAGAATTTGGCAGTGTGGGTGGAAGATATTGGTAGTTTCTCGGGCGCGAACGGTGCCATATTTAAGTTAAAGGAAACAACAACAAAAGGATGTGTCGCGTCCACTTCGGACATTTTACTGTAATGTAATTCAGATTGGAACACAACTGGGCTGTGACGCCTACGTCAACGGAAAACATAAGGTGGTACAAACACAGGGACAATAAACATGAATGTTTAAAGTCAAGCGCACCCAATAAATCGCTGATAAAAGGAAGATTTACATGTAATACTACGAGATAACGCATACGACACCGTTGCAACGTCCCGATTTTGGTTTTCAATCAATGATATACTGAACGCGTTTAGCAGCAGAGTAGAGCTAAGACAACAAATCTTTTCACGTGTGGCTGAATCATGAATGAATCAAAATTACTAACGGAACAGTTGGAGTAAGATGGAAAGTGCATCGAGACATGCACGGTGATTAATTCGCAAGTGCCACTTAAGGAGATATTGACTTAGTAGATGCCCCGCCCTCGAATGGTCATCGACATAATGACCTTGACGTTCCAAATTAGATGCACATAATAGTATTACGTAAGACGTAAATCTTCTGCAACAAGTTGCAACAGGTTTCATGATACAAAAAACTGGTGTGTCAGCTGAGAAGCTATTAATTTGGATTGATAGTATGAAATGTAGCTATTACTAGATATGCTACCTAGTTGATATGAGAGAGATGTGAGTTCCATGGGAAAAGATAGTGTATTTTTAGAATGACTGCGTTGACATCACGTTTGGTCTAGACTAGGCTGCATGTCAGATAGCAATCGTGACCAACGACCTCGCTACCGACGCATCAGTTCCTAACGCAGTTACCAGATGTAGTGCAGTGTTAATAAATTTAACACACAAATGTTTCTAGTTCAGAAGCTTAATAAATTTCAACGCTTTTTTCAACTTCTGTATCTATAAAACCTGAATAGAACAAAACTGACTAATGTCTTCATTACCGACAAAAGGAAAATCGAAACTTTCAAAGATCAATTGCTTTGAATCAATTGTACTTTGATTGGGTTAATGGAAGCCTCTTATGAAGATCGAGTAACGGCAATTATTACCTACAATTTAAATAGTGCGTGACTAAGTATCGAAAACATTAGAGTTACCGTCTATTACAACAAAGAGCAAACGTTTTTTAACCACTTTGGCTTCACTAATGCCGTTTTGATTACGCGAATTACTGATATTTTTTACGCAATCAAGCACCAAATTGTCGGTGATACTAGTGGTCACGTCATAGCGAAATAAATAGACGTTTACTTAACTACCTAAGCTACATGTTTTGTAAGTCAACAACACCTCAAGTGGCTACTTAATGTGATATAAAAAATATTTAAAGTGTACTTAACATCCTTCACGCTCCAACGGCCGACTAACTAAGGAACGTTAAGTAATTATAACGGCGAGAAAATTTTAGGTAGCGTGTGTTGGTTCGCTTTGTAAGCAACTTAGTGAACTCCCAATCGTTCGCTTCCTCTATCCACAATTGGCTTATTCAAAGCAAACAGACAAAAACCTCTTAACAATGGATCGTACAATTGTCCACAATAGATGTCTGTCTGGTCTAGCTCAAGATCATAAAAGCGACGCGACGTAGCTAATCGAATCGTAACTGCAAAAAGCGCAGCGCACAATCAAAAATTGAAAAAAAAAAGAGATATGAGCACTAATCTAGGCGAGCGAAACTAAATTGTATTAGATACTAATGATACAGGAGCCGGGTATACAGGTAAATGAAAAATTTCAATCTAGTCCAAACCACAATGATGTAAGATGAATGAGCAATCAGAAGCGCAAGTTTGTTAACCTCAGACATCAGACGCATAAAAAGCTAGAAATCCAGCAGTGACTAGATCGTAGATAGCAGATTGATTGGTTCTATAAATGAAGTACTATTGTGACCTGTGTCAGTTCCGTAAGCGGGTCACGTCGACGCACTGCAATAAAACAAAATAAACCACTGCAGAAGCAAGACGAATGTGTAGATTTTCAGCGAACACTAAATAATACGAGGAGAATACAAATTAAAAACACGGAACTAGGCTGCATACAGAAACCGATCTCAAAAAACCGACCGTAAAAAGTTTGACGTATTTTCCAACAATTAGAACACGACTTTCAGATTTTTTTTTTTCAAGCCAAAGAAATCTTGTGAAGGCGATTAATTCTTTGTTTCCGATGTTGCGTAATCTCAACTCGGCTTGTCAAGTGCACCGGGAATGCGAATAAAAAACCGCCAAAGCTGCGGTGCGGTTACGACATCAACCAGGGAGGCGATCGCGCTAATTTCAAACGTTTACGACAAAGTTACGGTTCGATTGCGGCAATGGTTAGGTTTCGATTCAGCTGATCGGGTTTTTGGTATCGCGCTAAAAGTTCAAACGTTCACGAACGTAAACCAAAGTTGGACCGTTGCGTAACGTCAATCGTTAGTGATGCCCTTTTAGTTTGTGAATATCCGAGCGTTTAGTAATAAATTTTGACGTGTACACCTCTAGTTTTGACAGCTGAAAGTGCGGTATGTACTTGAACTTTTGAAGAGGTTAGCAAGATTTTACGTAAATAAACATTCAAACTTACTGATGGTGCAGTTTCTGGAGCTTATCAAGACCTTGCTCTTGGACGAGTGACGAGAGATGACGAGCTATGTTATGTGATAATGTTTACGTTTGAAAATATAATTAAAATAAAATGACGAGGCGTTAGGAATACAAATAGCCTTTATTCACAAACAGTACGAAAAATGGAATTGAATATAGAATAATAATTAAGGGGAATAACATACAGCTTTACACAATAAGTGCAGCCTTAAAACAAAACAATAATAATGATCTAACCGGCCTGTACCTCAAGTGTCTTATGATTTAAATTATTTTATTGTTTATGTTCATATTTGCTAAGAATACTTATATAAAACACATAAGAACTATTTAAAAACCATTTCAGTGATAAACAAACTTAAAACTAATTAACCTACACCAGCCACTAAGTGTCATCATAACACAAAAATTTTGAAACCATGTTGATTTAGCATTTTTACAATGCACTTTTTTAACGCATACATGGACAACAATAGGATAGTATGTTAATTTTAAAAGTAGAATTAATTAAGATAATTGGTTTCTCCTATTAGTCCATTAACGTTGAATGAGCGCCCACTGTTCTGTGCATCCAAGCTCCAACTCGCTAAGAGCATGAGTGCCTGGTCACTGCTCTTGCCTGACACCATGACCAATGCCCTCTGTCAGCTGTCGCTCACGAGCTGCTTCTTCTGCTGTTAGGGGTGTGTAGGGAATATAAGCCTTGTGTGCTATATTATGCAGAACACAGCATGCATTCACTATTCTGACAGCAGTTACTGGAGTGTAATGCAGCTGACTATCAACCAATAAGCACCTGCAAGGACAAACCGTTTTATTATTATTTATTTATTTCAAACACAAATTATATCAATTATTATAATAATGGTATGATATTCAAAGCATACCTAAAGCGAGCTTTTAAACACCTATACAGCATTCAACAACACTTTTGGCCGTCAAGAGCAAGCTTTGGTTATATCGTTCCGAAGTATCCGGCCTTGGTTCCGAGATGGGTGTCATCATTATCGGTCTCAAAGGGTACCCTGAATCTCCTGCAATAACCAAAAATAAATTAAAGAGTCTTAAAAAAATATTTACATAATGTATCAGAAGATTGCAACATAAATTATACTCAATTTAAACATACCTAAAAGATGTAAATTATCTCCATGATTAATGTGGAGTCTTTCTATATAACCATTCAATGGATAGTTGGCCCAAACAACACTATCATGTGTGGACCCAGGGGAACTTGCATCCACACATAATATATTTAAATTAGAATCACATACCTGAAAAAAAAAACAATAAGGATATGAACTAGCACTGACAGGAAAGAACAAAATTATAACAATACAATTCTGGTTATGATAATCAAATCACAAAATCTGCCCCTACACTCCTTACCTTAGTTTCAACATCCAAAGCATCAGAACGTAGGACTGGTGGCATATGAGGAGTCTGCTTGGAAATTAGTTCACGGGTTAATTCTTTCCTGAGTCTATATCTCTTTACAAACTGTCGATCACTGTATGAATCACAACAAATCACAACTAAGTCTAGCTTTTAAGTTTTTCCTTTTAGTTTCGGCTCGAGCCACCGCTACATCGTATTCATGAGATTTCTCCAATAAATCTATGTAGGCGTACATGATAATGTTGTATTTTTGAAAGATTTTCACTCAGAATCACTTCAAAACAAAGACAAAACACTCCAACGATCCAGTAACGATCCTAAAAAAGTAGCCTCCTATCAACTTTTACGTTTGACAGCAGTAACGTTCCAGTTACGATCGCGCTGCGTCTCAACTTGCTGTCAAATTTTTAGCGCGATACGAAACGGTCAAAAAGTTGTGATATGGTAGCGGTTCGGTTGCGATTGAGTTGAAAAAAAATAGCGCGATTGCACCCCTGCTAGCATTTCTTTTCTATTTTCACGGTTGCAACGAAGGTTCAAAGCCCACTATTTCTCTAACCGTGAAACAGAAACGTTCTATTTTAGTAACAAATTATAAGTAAGGAACCAATCAGGTAAATGTAGGGATAGGATGTTACTCCCCAGATGGTAATAAACACACATGAGTTCCTCTGCAAGACATCTCAGAGCCGGTTCGGAAATAGATTCATTAAACGATAACCAGATACCATGGTTCTCAAGAAACTCATCGTTGGATCGATTGATTTAGCTCTGTCAACACGAGTAACCCTACCGGGCCTCGATCGCAAAAAGCCTCTGTTTGCACAAGTCCTTGTGTCAATATGTAGTTTGGAAAAAAATTAAGGCCAAGTAGAGGCCTCACGCGAAATTCCCTCGCGTAGGTACCAGTAGACTTTGTTGTTTCTGTAAACAAACCACTGAGCGAACACGGACGGCCACTTCTGGTGACCGGTTCAATGGCTGATGATGGCACAGGAGCCGCTTGTGCGCATGCGCACCATTAGCCAGACAACAGACTGGTCCTTTTAGAATAATGCAAAACGTGTTTAAAAACATAAAGACTGTTGCAGTTTTATAACTCTCGAATTGAGGCAGTTATTAAATTTTATTTTATGCTGCAATTTAATCTTAGATCTAAAGGATATGATGTTATTTTTTCTCATTGCTCAACAACAATAGCTGCAAACGAACATCGAAACCTATAATATCAAAGGCTAAACCTAGGCATTGACTGTACATAATACACAATACCTAGCTATCCAATAATGGCCGCGTCACATTCTATTGTAATGATACATCGCACGCGTCGTATGATGTGTCAGTCACCAGTGCCGTAGCATTTGGAAACTAAACTTGTCCCGTATCAGATAACTATTTGGACATCTGCATTATGATTAGCATGTTGTTAGTGTCAATCAGTGCTTTCGTATCAATGCTCGATGACAAAAAAATGGGCACGTAGGTGCCGGCAACAAACTCGGATTCAAGGTTGCTAGTATCTATATCTCCGTGGTGATCATAAGAAAAAAAAAAGAATTCTGATATAATTAACGAGAAATTCATATCGAGATGTCTCGAAAATTAAAAGAGCACCCACACAATGATCCCGAAACGTGACTGTGCAGCAATTCGGGAGGACAATCTAAGACATGATCTAGATTGTAACAACACTACGGCAGCCGACAGACGTGTGTCCAAAAACAACTACAAAGAAATCGATTTCATGCAGTTGGATAAAAAATTAAAAGAAAAAAATGCATTCATACAAACTGCCGTAGCAAAACTCACGAATCATCCCCTGCCAATGACCTTAGGTCTAGACCAAAGTTTGTATCTAATCAGACTTGTCTCAGTTGAAAAAACTTCATAATAACGATTTGATGAGCAAATACGCAGTCCCCGTGGTGTATTACTTAGAAATGTTTTTGCAGCCGCCCATTTTAAACTATTACTTTGCAAATACTAATGTATCTGAGCGTTTTAAATAATTACTGGCGTGCATCAATCGTGCGGCTCAAGCTAATTGATTTCACATTAGTTCTTATTATTACTAAATATATTAGTGACGAGTAGATCTATAAATTGAAACTTCACTTTATAGGAGTTTCATATTTATGTTGGCTACTTCCGTGACCGTGTTTAATTCAGACTTATCATTTTGAGAAATATTCTTTTTTGGTTAAAAGGAATAGACAAATCGATTATTTTTAGCGTGAACAGATAGAATTAATAACATTTCTATTTTTTGTTGTTGTGCTGTTATAATAGTATCAAAAGTCGAATCGGGCCGCAGCTACTTTTTGCATCGCTGCAAAAATACGTCATACATGTGCCTGAGCTTTGTGCGTTGAATATTTTGTTAGCGAACGTGTCTTCGGACATGTTGGTGATGAAAAAAAGCTGTCGTGATACAATCGGATCGACGAACCTTAGTATCACACGCATCATTGAAATGCGCAAGCGCAAAATCTGTAAATTGCAAAGTGTCTAGACTTTTATCTATCTGTTCAAGGACTGAGTAAGAAAAAGCTTATGATGTTGCGAAGAGCTTGCGAAAAGTTGCGATAGCCGCGCCTGTGAATCGGTTAACATATCGATTGTTCCAAAATAATTGCAGTCATCATTAAAGTAGGCGCGCGAATTTAGATTACGTATAGTAGGTACATTTCTGTAATGATTATAAGGCTCGGTATATATTATTATTATTATATAACTTTATAAATAATAATTAATAATAATTATTTTTTAAAAATATCCGCACTATCGTATACCTACCGTCGGGTGTAAAGGGTTATTTATATTTCAATTTGTTTTCTGTAAATACTATTATTAGTAGTATTTACATGTATAGATAAAGTTAAGTGCAATTTACCGCAACCATGCGTCAATTCCATAAATTGAATATTAAGTTTATACTGGTAAATATCATGACTATTCCGTACCTACTCGTACTAACCAAACAAAACCTTCCTGTTAAAATTGACCGCATGTTTTTACAATATACTGACTTTAAAGAAGCTTTTAGTATTTTAGAAACACTCAAATGTTTGTTGTAAAAACATTAATACTAAAATAAAATTTTATTTATCATCACGATTGGTAACAGGAACATTTAGTCTGAAGTCGTGACTTCACGACAGGTTTAACAGTGAAGTTCTACATAATGGCGAATATCATATTTTTTTTAAAATGGAATGATGGATGCATCTGTATTTATTGTTATGGACTATAAAACGGATTAATCTCATGTATTTGACGATCCTTAGTATTAGACAGTGATATGCAGATACAATAAAAAATAATAAAAAGCTTTTATTATTTCTTACAACAAATAGTTAACGTTTAGTGTGTTAGTGATATTAATAAAAGACTTATAGTTGTTTGTGTTGTGTGTTAGTATCTTCGTCTTTGTTGCTCTTGTATTCAATGCAAGAACCGCCTGTGGCAGTAAAAGCCTCCTCCAAATGCTTCCAGCGCTCACGTAGTCTAGCTGTTCTGGCTCAGAATTTACCAGCTACTTGACCATGTCTTGACTTGACTATGTCGTCTTTCCACCTTTTAAATGGCCTGCCTCTTTTCCATTTAACACTCCTAGGCGTCCAGTTCGATATAATATGGGCCTATCTTTGTGGTCTAGCCTCTAAATGTGCACAGGTATACATAGATACAATCAATTTAAGATTGCTACAGATACAATCGATTGCCATTTTATGAGAAAAAAAAATGTACATCTCCAATTTTTTTTTTCACCAGGGAATGTCTGATGAATTAGACGCAATAAAATTATTGACCGCAACGCAATAACGACACACTCAAATGTAGTTTAAAAGCCTTTGTTGCAAAATAAAGATACAGGAATCCTAAATCGCGTGTAACAATACCATTCGTGATCTTGCATTTATAGACGGGTGTGAAATTTCTAGCTCCATGGAAAAATAACTTCTCATGAAGCATAACAAGGCATGAACATTTTAGACCAGAATTGTTGGTATGCGATGAGATATGTAGTTACTTTTAGGCTATGTGAAGATCACTACATCACTATTTATATTGTGATGTAAAATCATAATACAAATTAAAATTATACGTTGATTTCTATTTTTTATTATAATTTTAATAGGTACATTTATCAATTTTTATTTCAATCTTAATTTTACTTCCTAATGTTTTGCTGTCTTTTTTTAATTTTTACTCGTATGGGGAATGTAGTACTAACCCATAACCAATTGTAACACTAACCTAGATTATAGATTTTTGAAAAATATGTTACAGTGTATACGACTATTAGTTGGTCAATAAAATAAATGAATATTATAAAACAACGTTGCTTTTCGCGTCTGTCTGTCTAATCGCTTACATCTCCTAAACCACGCAACGGATTTTGATGCGGTTTTCACTAAAATAAAGAACAATAAACGAGGAAGGTTTACGGTTATAAATTGCAGCCATGCGAAACCGGAGTGGGTCAATAGTCAAAAATTTATTTGTGTAAGCTGACTTTTTCTCGAGGAAATTACTTTAAACTTATGTGTTATCACCACAACCACTGCATCAATAATAATAAAGTAATTTTAATTCCATAGAGAATTAATATTACAATTAAAATCAATCTAATATTTCCTACGATTAATATTAAATAAATTCATGCATAAAATAATAAACAATTTAATTAATAAACACGCTTTAAAGGCAAAAATTACTAAGTCATTACTACTGCATCTATAACAGATTATTATAAGTTAGAGTTAAATTACTTATTAGTTTTTTTTTGTCTAGATTGTAATCAATTATTAAGAGATTTGTTCTTAAGAGGTCCATTCCCGAGCTGTCTATCTTCAACTTGAGCATGGTTTAAAAGCTTCCAAGTTCCAACGAAAGTTTTTATATACAACAAATGCGAAAAAATAGAGATAATACCAGTACCCCTAGCCAAGTTGATAAACTCAAATGGTTAACGCTTGTAGAAAACTTCAAATGTACGGGAATGACATCATCTAAACGCTCAGTCACGTGGTCTGTAGCCTGATTCACGTAAAATGAAACAAGTCAAATATCGTTGAAGTTTTATAGTCGTTCGATCGAAGTCCTATCCAAAAGCGGTATTCACGATCTATTGACTTATTTTCAGTTACATTAATGAGTATTCTACTAGGATAATGTAATACAGATTTTTTTTTTAAATCGACGAATTTCAAACGGCTTTAAAATCGGTGTCGTTCAAACTCGATTGATGGATGTGAATACGGAAATGGTCTAAACGACTAAATCGCTACGATATCGTTACGGTTTTGATTACATGAATCGGGGTACAGAACAAAAGAATATCTATCATATTTTCTTTACTTTTTTATTTTTTTTAAAGAGCAGTTTTTAAAATGAATTTACTAGTTTAGTTATACAGAAAAGTATGTTTTGGTTTTAATAGAAACCTACAAATACAAATATCCACAAGATATCTGTGTTTAAAAAAATGTTTAAAGAAAGATGTGTGATAGTGTCATAATCACGTAAGAGCAGTTGTACGGAAACCCACCTCGGATTGTGCGCTCTTAATAATATAGTACAAAAAATCACTACTGACAAATACACACAATCAAGAAAAAACTAATGACAAAAGTGTTCTCGCATTTTTAAGTCATGCATGACTATCAAAATTGCAAATAACATTTATTAGCTAAGACTAACCAACTTGAATATTTAAAGAATAAGTATATTTATTATTCACAGTCTTCACCAGATTCAACATGTGCAGAGCGGCAAAAATTTATATGGAGACGCATCAAGAATTGAATCAAAATAACAATGCATTTTTTTATATACGAAATTTGTATTCAGTGCATAATGCAAGGATAATACAGTGGGTGGGTACCTCTACACAGATTTAGAATTTCATGCGAAGTTTTAATGTGTTTTTTTCCGTGATCTATGGTCAACGTAGACAATCATTTTTGCCTTTTTCTCAATGGCCAATAGCCGTTACGATTTTGACCACGTGCATTTTGAAGAACGCCGAATTTCACTAATAATATGCGCTATTGTGCACGACTCTGACGGATTCACATGATGAATTATTTAATTTCCGTTTTCTGATCAAATAAAAAGCCACTTGTCTATTTTGTCACGAAAACGCGATTATCTATACATCTATACATATAAATAAAATTGGAGTGTCTGTTTGTAATATTGAAATAACCGCTTTTTACTACATGCATATTTTTTTGTGGGAAAAATCATCGAATGACAACCCACGCTCTTGGGCGGAGCGGGAGATAGTGTCAGACTCTTACTGACTAAAAGCCCACCCCGTTCCTTCTAGCCTTCATACCGGGGCTCGAGTTCCCTTTGGATAACCCTGGCCCCAGTAGGCTTCGACCCGGCTGGGTCCCTGCTGTTGCTGACAACTCCTTGAGGCGCGCGGGAACAGTGCGCGCCGTCGACGACTTGGGCTTGATCCGGACAGTTACCGGACAGCCGGATAGCGAGACTAAATGCATATGAATAATATATACGGTACATATACCAAAATAACATTTTTTACAATTTTTGTCTGTCTGTTTGTTCCGGCTAATCTCTGAAATGGCTGGACCGATTTTGACGGGACTTTTTGGCAGGTAGCTGGTGTAATAAGGAGTAACTTAGGCTACTTTTATTTTAGAAAAAAATACAAGTAAATTCAAAATCCTATATGCTGTCCACGCGAATGAAGTCGCGGGCACAGCTAGTCTGTAATAAAACACAGCCAGTAGTGTCTGTGTGTGTTCTATTTGTAATTTATTATACACTCTCTCTTTACTTACATACATATTATCACACTATTTTCTATGATAACCTATTTGTATAGCAGTGACACATGTCCTAATAAGAAACAAAATATAATTGCTGAATCCATATCCCTAAGATACAGGTTCCTACCTAGTTCAGGGCTTTGGATCAGTACTCTACTTTTTTTTTTTATAATGTACATAATCTGTACCTACTTTCTAAAATGTAATTTTGAGAAATAAACTTTTTTTCTTTTTTATTTGTCGTTTACACCCACCACAGTGTTGTCTCTTTTAACCCAAAGATTGACTACAAGAAAATGCATCATTGCATTAAGTTTGCCTATATACCACTACTGTACATGAAGTTTAAATAAATAAAATTCCGTCAGTTCCTACGAAAAAGTATTTTTGACGTTTCTTTTTTCAAACCGATCTGTTGACAGCGGGGTTGCGCGTGCGCAGCAACCGGGTCGTGCTCGTGCATGACCATCATCACTCCGTACGAACTGACAAGCCACTAATGCATGTGGATAAAAACTGTTTACACGATTCCTTTTTTTCTGATGGATTAAGATAGCTTAATAGAAATTGTTTATTTAACTTAACGTGGAATGATTTTTTTTAAGTGTTGAGATTTTTTCTGTGGCACGAGTCGTTTTGACTCTTGACAACCTAGACTAAACATACACTAAGTATAATTCCTATGTAATTATCTATTTATATAAAAGGAGAAAATGACTGACTGACATATCAACGCACGCCTCGCGATGTCTGTACGCGGCTTTATTCGCGGGCGAAGCCACAGGCAGAGGCTAGTTCAATAAATAAATCAAGAATTTTGACAACTCCCAACTGTTTGGACTTTAATAAATTTTTAATATTGTCATTTCTATTCAATACGCAATGATATATTGATAAATAAGGTATACATAACGACCTGCATTCTGTCGGTGGTGAACCACAGTGCATTCGTCGCAAAAATGATGTCACAAAGGATCATATTTCCATTTAAAGAGACACTATTGTGACGCTAATGACACATTAATTTTCTTTTAATGCCATACTTATCTAAAGTAACACCTAAAATTAAATCCACAATAAAGCTAGAACTACATTAGACCGAGGCACACGTGTAACACGCCTGATTTGTACGTAGAAGGATGTCGCGTGGCGTGGATCAAGTGTAGCTCTACAAGTCTAGTTGCCATATAAAATGTATGGAGACCGACGCGCCCAGATCGGCGTACGTGGCACACGTATGCACAAAATTCTACCTTTTATGTTCGTCAGTAAAAATTTCAATAAATTATTATTTTGGGTTGTTGCCACTGAGTGATGTCAGACAGACAGACAGACGAATGATTGTACAAAAACAGAAATAGTTGCACACAACACAAAAAAAAAAAAACAATAGCATTGTATCGCTAATGTAATGGCCGGATAAAAACGATGCAGAAGGATAAATATTTAAAAAAGTCACTAAATAACATTTGCATGGTAGAAATGAGTGAAAAAAATGTGCAAAAAGTTGGGTGCTGTGCTTATTAGCATATCCTCGTTGTCACTCATACGCTAAACGTCCACTTCGTGATAATTGACACACAACGCGTTAGACAGACTCTTGCGCATTATAAGCTACATTACAGTGAGCACTTTCGCCTCTGTTGCTACGTCAGATCACAAATACCCCTTTAAAAAAAAATACGCAAAAAATAAAAATGTATTGCATTTATCAGCAAACTGTCTGTCCATCAGTCATCTTGTTGTGTTAAGCAAAAGAAAAAAAATCTAAAGTACTGGATTTTATTTTTAATAAATATAAGCATGTTGAGAAGTTCAAAAACAGCATGAAAGAATTCATGAGCAGATGAATATAAAACTAATTAATATTACTGGCAGCAAAAAAATAGACAACACTTGTCGAGTCAAAGATTAAAGTGCAGTACTTTTTTGTGGATTCCTCAAATTCAATAATAATATTCGTATGCGTGTATTTGGTGACTAGCACTTTGCCAGCAACTTCGTTCGCAAGAAATTTTTCATGAAAAAAAACCAGGCAAATGCAAATCGGACTAATTTTATCCTATTGGCGACCCGCCCCAGCATCGCACGGCTGTTAAAAATCTTTGAAATTCTCGGCCTTTCTCTTCTATGACATGTATGTATCATGCACCTAAACCTTCCTCATGACTAAAGAAAGAAAAGAAAAGAAAGAAAGAAAGAAAGAAAGAAAAGTATTTATTTTGGCGCAAAAAAACATTGTAGACAACAAAAACTTAAGACAAACACAAAAAAGTAACATTGTCTGTCACACGTTTGCGCCAAAAAAGGTCCAGTTCAGCGAAACTCTGACATTGGTAATGAAAACAGTATGCCATCAAAAATATAACTTGTAAAAAAACTTTGGTGAAGAAAACCATTCAGTAGTTTTTGAGTTTCTCACGAACAGACAAACGCAGTGAGGGACTTTGTTTTAAAATATCTAAGCACTAGCTTCTACCAGCAGCTTCGCCCGCATAAGAATAGGCTTGTCCATGCAAATTTTGAGCCCAAGTTTCATCCCCTCAGGGGGTGAATTTTGTAAAATCCTCTCTTAGTGCTTGCCTACGGCATACAAGGAAACCTTTTGCAAAATTTCGTGCTCCTAGTCTCATCCCAGTAGCTTCAGCTGTACGTAGATATGTCAGTCAGTCAGCTTCTGCGTCTTCCTTCTCGGCTTCACCCGCGTGAAATTTAGTTTCTCCATACAAACTTTGGACCCTCATTTTACCCCTTTAACAGTGGAGTTTCATAAAGTCCGTTCCCAGCGGATGTGTACCCCCTATAAGTAACCTTCCTGCCAAATTTTATGTTTTTAGGTGTTATAGTTTCTGAGATTTTGTGATTAATTTGTGAGTGGTATTTCGATTTTATATTTATAGATGTAAGGATAACATCACAAATGGACGGGTTACGTGACTGTATATGACAGAAAACAATTACAAGAATGGCATGACATTCGATACGAGTGTTTTGTTACAAACAAAACCGAATCGAGTCAGCGATTTGTATTACTTTGTTAGTACATCGGACATGCTACAGTAGCTAATTTATCCCTCATCACATTACCCAAGGTTAATCAAATAATAAGCATTACAATTTTAATTAGAGACACAATAGAAAGACAACACAGCGAAAGCCAGCGTTCGCTTGGGATTTAATGAATTAAAGGCTGATTTACACCAATATAGTAGCTGGCGCCAGCATCACTGGATTCTGGTGTTGGATCAGCAATGTAAACATGTTTCAATTCAGTCCAGTATCCAGCACTGAATCGAAATAGACCGGCCGCCTATTTTTCGATCCAGTGACCAAATAAGCGCAAACGTGTATTCACCGCAACAACGCAGAAATGAGTACTGGACGCGTGTACGACGCGATCCAATGCCGTAGTGATGCTGGCGCTAGCTACTGTATTGGTGTAAATGAGCCTTTAATTATAAAATTGTAATGTTTATTATTTGAATGACCTTCGGGAATGTGATAAAAGATAAATATAGCTAATGTACCATGTACATGACACCAAAATTATGTTTTAACACCTCTTTTTTCTTAACAAAAACTTAAACATGATTTAGACACATTGTAAAGAGTCTCGCCACTTTGGGGTTTTCAAGAGTCCATCACCAGACGTCAATCAATCACTGATGATTCAATAGTTTTGAAATGTAATGAGTTTGCACTTTGATTAAGTGTTCCGTCACCAAGTTGTAAATTTTGTTTAGTTAAGCTACAAATAACCTACTAAGTTATTTATTTATCGTCGAGGTCGACCGCAGAAAAGTTGGCGTGACGATCCAGGTTTCGCGGGGCAAACTTGGCCAGAGATCGCCTTAAACAGAGAAGTTTGGAAGGAGAAAGGAGAGGCCTTTGCCCTGCGGTGCTATTCTCTAAGAAACCAGCCTAGAGCTCAGCGATGGCCGCAGCGACGAGTCGAGAGCGCAGTACTTTGAATTAACAATCCAATGTATAGGTACATTGAACTGATAATCCAATGTACCTATTTGGATTTCGTCGCTACGACCAGCGCTGCGCTCAAAGCTGTTTTCTCAGAGAATAGCACCGCTTATCATGTTCGCGGGGCAAACTTGGCCAGAGTTCGCCCTAGACAGAGAAGTTTGGAAGGAGAAGTGGGAGGTCTTTGCCCAGCAGTGGGACATACAATAGGCTAATAAAAAAAATATCTTCAAATCGGAACGCCTTACAGCATTTACACTAATGGAGCACAATTAGTTCAGAATCTGCTACTTTCTAACATCATGTGCGCGGTGAGTGGTAGTCATCAAAAGACCGGCGCGGTGCGGTGGTGGGTCACGTACGCTGGTTACGCAGCATCAGGCCAGCGCTCATCCATCATTCCACATGTACCAAATCCCATATCGAAAACATTTACATAGTTGCCTGGCACTATGCTGAACAGTACCCCTAGCCAAGTTGCTAATCTGCAATAGTTAACGCTTGTAGAAAGCTTTTTTTTTTTCGATGGGAAAAATCATCTTATGACAACCCCCGCTCTTGGGCGGAGCGGGAGATAGTGTCAGACTCTTACTGACTAAAAAACCCATCCCGTTCCTTCCAGCCTTCATAACGGGGCTCGAGCGCCCTTTCCAAATGTACGGGAATGACGTCGTCTTAAAACGCTCAGTCACGTGGTCAGAACAAAAGAATTGGCGGCAAGGTCAACTCGAAGCGTTCGACGCAAGCGAAACGGTTGTAACTTGGCTAGGGGGGCTGGACCTATTTGGCGCAGCCGTAAAACACACAATGTTGATGTATTTTAAGATTAAGTTTCTATAATTACCTATTATCTCATTGTGTGTACTTGTGCCAAATAAACGTGTTTTCTTTCTTTTCTTTCTTTATTTAAGTTACAGTTAAGCTGTACTTAAGCTATGTTGAACGGTAAGCTGGAAAGGCTAACGAAACCGGATTCTAGCTATCAATTGAATAGGTCTAGCTGCCTACTGAGATCTAGGCATATAGCTATTTGTATGCACTAGGAAGTCGGAGTGCTTGAACTGATTGGAAGCTTCAATCATAATCATGACAACGTCTAGTTAATGTTAGCGAATAATCTCTACTGGTATCTCGGGGATACATATTCTTTATTATAATTTATGTATGTTGGTTTTAAACGGACGTGATTTCAGATTACTAGACGGTACAGGTTATACCAACCCGCACTGGGCCCGCGTGGTTGATTACGGCCCATTCCCCCTCCTAGAGAGGAGCCCTGAGTACCAGCAGTGGAAATATTGCAAGGCTGATTATTATGTTATACAGTTTATACTCCATTTCAATTTTCTTTCACCACAACGAGGCTGGAAAGCAAAGGGCAACTGAAAGGAACACAAGTGGACAGTAAAAGCATGCAACGTTCACTCGCTTCACCCTAGAGCGAGAGAAGTACTTTGATGATTTGATGAAAAAAAAGAAAAACCACGTGGATCCGATACAGTCCCTCTTACAATCAAAACCAGAAATCTCGATACCTTTAATCGCGCTACACATTAAACTCTGGTCGCTAATGTGATTGTATCTTATTGATATTACATGAAATTCGAGCAAAAATCGATAAAAACCAATAAAAATACATTTCCTAAAGTATAGATTGCAAAAATAACGAGAATTCCGTCTGACCGGGCGTCGATGCAACGTCACTTAGCCCCATAATAAAAATCGATATCCGCCGACTTTTAATAATTTTTATATTTAAAATCGGTACTTACGCCAAAAGATACTGTCACAACAGTGTTTGGCTCACATTAGATCGGCCACTTTACGTGACATTACGAGCCGATATTGGCCAAATTTAATTTGGCGCAGGCAGGGGTTAAATGTTTAGGTCAGAACAATTATGTTTATTTCGTTAAGTGTAATTTTTCCGGGTGGTATGAGATTTTTAAACTTGTGTAAGACACAATAAATGCTCGTCTCGAGATGTCAAGGGTTTTATGCGACATGCCTGTATATTTGTCTCATTTTTGACACCTTCCATGAAAAATAATATCTCGACTTTTCGATGAACTCCAACTTTTTTTCGTCATCAATTAAAGAATATCCTGCCCAAATGACGTCGTAAAAGGCTAATAAATACAAAATCAAATTAAGAACTCACTTTTATTGTGCAATAAACCAAAAGTGCATTTTGACAATACGCCAATCGCCATCTAAATAACTCATCGAATCACGAAATGTTCAAATACATCACTGTGACGTGTCCATAAATATTGTCAGGATATAAAAGGCTCAATTGAGGCTCACAGACCTCAATATGTATTTCTTTTTTAACACAATAATCAAGCTAATTTTATAAAGAGAAAAGCTTTTAGTCATTTTTTACATGTGCACAAAAAAAAAACACAAATGCGAAAGTATTGTTCAATGTTCATGTATTGATGGACACAGTACTTACGCTGTTTAGTCATGGATTAATTTCTGCCTGGGAAATATCTAGATGGGTAGCCAGACAAACAAAGGATAACCAAAAACTGCACAAAAAACAAAGCGAATTACCAATTACGCTTACATTTTGCAAAAACGCGTTTTATTGGCGAATAAAGATTCTTATGGAATTCGACACAGGCGAAACATGCAGACATATCGCAATATCGATTCATTTTACACACTGAGATAAAATACTCATTAGACATGCACATTTTTTTGTACTGTAACGCATTTGATGTGAGACTTCAGTTTAGTACACAAAGATTTTATTGTTTATCACATTTTATGAAGATAATGACGGGAGTACGATGAGGGGACGTTATTTAATTATTTACGATGTGATTCGTGAGCTGAATAATTTCAAACTATGCTACTAAGTCCAACTATCAGATCTATTGTTACTATTTTGGTGTACAATAAAGTTTATTCTATTCTATTCTAACCTAACCTAACCAGTCAAAATATTTTAAAACAAAATCATTAATACCTATTTACAAACTCCCGAACAGGACGAATCAACTAGTTAATCTAGCCTACTTCTAAACGTGGACTAACGACCGACTATTTTTTTGACATTACTATTTAATTTTATTTGATACTGCCATTTGACATGCTGTGAGTTTGTATGCAAAACAGTATTGGCAAAACAACGCCCTACTTATTACCTAAAACACTTTGTAATACCTATGTTAAAAATAAATAAATAATTTGATTTAACGATGGACGTCCATAATTCTGGAAGAACAACAACTGCATAGCGATGTTACATTCTCCAACTAACCAAAACGACCTATTTCCCACGGAAATCTCAGTCTTACGCAAAAGACGAGCTGTGCTCTAAATATTATTTCTTCCCTGATCGGCAAGTAAGTAAATCGCATTTACAAAGATTAGAAATGATCGTGACAGTGCATTTACCGGTTTTGTAACGTTACGCATTAAATAAACTCACGGTTCAACGGACAACTGTAACGATCACTAATTTGAAGACGAACCTTGAAAACGCCACGTTTTGGACAAACTGAATAGACTTTTATAGACAAGGGATTTAGAACAATTGGAATGTTTAGACGATAGTACACATTTTTGATACGAGTAAAATCTTGTATCCGCCTACGAGCTACGGTCGAATATATCCGACAAACACACTCGCGATCACCAAATACTCCATCAAACAATCAAATAAATAATCAAAAGCATTTATTTCAAATAAACCATTTGCAGGCACTTTTGACTAGTCAAATGTCGTTCAGTCCAAAATAGAGATCTACGCTTTGGAACGTGCATAAATTGCACGTTCCAAAGCGTAGATCTCTATGGAGAAGAATGTGCAAGAAACCCCATGGACACTGTTTTAAATCTCGTCATCTTCTGTCGCTTATGAGGATTGATCGAAGAGCTAAACGAGATGGCCTGGCAAATAGATCACGAAAACACTCGTCAGAAACATCCGACGCATGCAGTTAAGAAAATCTAGACTAGAAAATATATCTAGATAAAATTGTCGTCGCAATAGCTGATAAGCATGAGAACTTTACAATTCTAGATAATATTAAAACTGAGATTTAGTTCAGTCAATAACCTGGTGTTTGTGTTTTGGCTTTTATCCAAACAAAATTGTATGAGGGCAATCTATCAGAAACCATAGAATACCACGACCTAGATTGATGTTTCCAAAGGTATTTCCAGGTATTTACTCAATAATGACATCTTTTCTTTGTATAGAAAAAGCGATTTCCCCATGAGACACGTGAACAGCTGTTAAGCAAATTCCTCGTATCGGAATGGGCCGAGAATGTACTCAAGTCAGTATTAAAATACGTCAACACACTCTATTTAGCACAAGGCGAACGCTAGTACCACCTTATGTAGATAGATTTTATGTCTCGCCTGTTTGCAACTGTTATCGCTATCTTGGTATCACTTTTAAAACAAACGCATTAGGACTTTGGCAGGATGGGCCTTTAAATTTTTTTAAAAGAAATGTGAGTCGAGCAGATAACGTTATGGTTTTATTTGTTAAAGAGTCCAAAATTCAAAAATATTAGTAACTTCGAGAGAAAGACAGGAATGGATTAGGATCAACTGAATTGCTAGAAGAACTCAAGTCGAAGTAAAAGTAGTGGACTTGGTAAAAGGAAACAGGGTCCCGATATAATTTGACAGAAATAGCGGCAAACCTTTGTTGGACGGATAGCATAAATCGCTTTTTTTCGCGGAAAATCTTCAAATAAAGCCAACCGATCTGGATGGAACGTCAGACTGTCAGACTTTTACTGACTAAAACCCTTTTTTTTATGAATGATAGGCTCGCGTTTACTAATGGTACGCGATGATGTGATCTACGATGGAGCACGCTTGCCTAGAAGTAACCTATTCACTCTTGACTTAAAGACCCCTAAGTTGTAGCTATCAGGAAACTCCGGTAGGGAATTACACTCCTTAGCTGTATGTACAATAAATGTGTTCCCATAACGTTTTGTACGAAACCAAAATCAGTGTTCCTTCAAATGACCTTTGCCTTCCAGGATCTCGATAACTCTTTTAAACAATCTCATAAAATAATTTAAAATTGAAAGGTTACTTGAAGGTTGTGGTTTTTCACATGATAATTCTGTTAGAAGATAAGCTGAAATAAGACAATAACTTATTTCACACATCCACCGAATGTGCGGAGGAAGCAACATAAAATATCATATCGTTAATGCATAAAAGAAGTGCATCCTTGGTGCGCAGGGTGTGAGCCAGTCCCAGCGGTATCCTGGGCATGATTGCTGACAGGCTGGACTGCTGTATTGTGAATAATTGATCCAGTACCTCAGCTGGGATGCTGAAGCAATGATTTATTGTGTGCGGTAATGTAATTTTTTGCTGTATTTGTGGCACTAACATGGTTGTAAGTTTATTTTATTGTTACTAACACTGAGTCTCATTGTTACTCGAAGTAAAGAATATTATTGTGTCAATATATCTCAGAACCCTGAGGTTCGGGTCCTTTGGAAAGCGTACGAGGAGCCGAAACTAACTCGCAGAAGCCCTTTAGATACTTTTAATAGAACGTGGTACTAGCAACCGACGATTATCCCTGTATGCGCTATGCTTTTGCACCTAAGGCCATTATTTCAAAAAAAAAACAATTCGCTTAGCAAAAGATCAAAAAGAAACTCACCACAGCATTATGACTTTGCGCATTAAATCTGTAGACTGGCAGATACGCTTGCGACGATTTTGGTGTCTGAGCGGTTCCCAAGCTGGCCTTGTTCCCTTCCGCACAGGATGCCGAGGGCCCCCGAACCTCTTCGATCTGGGCACCGAGCAGTTCGTTCTGTAGGAGGCAGTTGTAGGCGTGTTGGTCCCGGGCCCCTGTGCCATTGTCGCCACCGCCGTCACCTCTGGCTTTCTTTGTTGGTTGGTTTTCTGTGCCTCTGTGTATTGCTGGAAAAAAGAAATAGAAAATTGGTTAGCAAGTTCTGGACCGGGTGTTAAGGCGCAGCTTAGGAGAGGATTATTATATCCAGCAGTTAACTGTAATTGATTGATTGAAGAAGTTTTTTAGACTAGTATGTCCTGAAATAGCACAGATTTTTTTATTCTGAGATTATGTTTCCTTGGGGTAATTTTCATCACAGAGAGGTTTGGAAGGAGAAAGGGCAAGTTTTTGCCCAGCAGTGGGACACACAACAGGCTAATAAAAAATCCATATAATAATATTTGGTTAATAATAATGTAAGTACAGCGAAGCAAAGACTGATAATTTTAACAATAAGGAATGTTATTCCAATAACAACAGGTACCTATATACATGATAAATACTAATTCCAAAAATAAACCTATTTAAATGACTAACTAAGCATTAAATGACTGAATGACCTGTAATACGAAGATATATAATAGGGAAAAATCTTTAAATATTACTTTTGGTCTGGGTCACCTACGCGGGTTTATTTTCAGATTTAATTAGGTGATTGAAATGGAATTAAGCACTTATATTTATATATTATTTAATTTAGATACAAATTATTAAATTAAGACGTCTATTATTGGAAAACTGTCATTATACTATTGACGAATTACTTAATGATTAATTATAAATTATTTTACATTGATATTTATTTAATTTTAACATTATATTATTATCTTTGTTTCCATTTATTAAGTATAAATGTTGTGTTTTGATTTAATAAGTTAATTATTATTATAATAACTACCTACTAATTATGTGAAATAGTGTACCGTACACCTTTAGGTAGATTTTTGAGAAATGAATGATTTATTATTAAGATTTTATGTAAAATGTACCAAAAATAACACCAAGAAATGAATTTTGATTCACCAGTTTATGTCGCTACCGGTAAGTCATTTAATTGAAAATTTTAAAATAATGCACACCATAGGTATAATACTAATATTTTATAAGCGAATGTAAGTGTATGTTTGTTACTTCTTCACTCTTAAACCGCTGGACGCATTTCTATTAAACTTGGTACACAAGTAGACTATGTCCTGAAATAAACACAGAATAACCCGGAAGTATGTCCCCTTGGGACAATTTTCTACTTTCACGCAAGCGAAGCCGCAGACAGCAGCTAGTTTTGAACATAATCTTCTCAAATCATTAATGCATAAAAGACATAAAAAGTTTATTTTTATGTCAATAACGTCATCATTTAGTATCAAATATCGAGTAAAAAAACTGTCTTCCTTTAAAACAATCAAAATCGCGGACCAATAGCTTTAAAACTGCCATTAAAATCTATACAACTAAATAAATCATGCAAATCTAAAAACTGAACATTAAAAGCAGGTGACTGTATTTATATTTGTCGCCACACCGAGTCGGTATCCTGTCCTGTCATATCACAGACGGTACAACCATATGCGCTGGCGCACGTGCCACGTGACTCACCAACGAAAAAAAAAAGTTCCTCGTCTAATATGCTAGTAAAATTGTCAATATTTCAAAAACACAGCACTTCACGCAAATTAATTATAATGTTCTACAGTTTTTGATTAATTATACAGAAACCGAACAAGCTTGTTTTTGCTGCTTGTAAAGTTTTAAAATAATACTAATTTAGTCACGTCTGATGTCAGAAAAAAATCTAAGCTTTCAACTCTAGACGCGAAATAAATTAAATTTAGGAAAGTGGATACTGCATGTTCTCTCCATTTGTGTAAAAAATAAGTAATATTTGAAACAAAAAATAAATCAATCAACGACCTCACGTCTAGTCCAGTCAATATAGCTTTAAAAAACATTCAAATGAATTAAGGTAGCGCAGTAATAATAAATCTTTTATTTCAAGAAATGGAACATATTAAAAATATTATCCTTTTTTTTTTGGCAGCGATTCATCGCTCATGACCAAATTACCTTTAATTATACCATTAAAAAACACATGGCGAGATTTGGCTGCCATTTTAGCAACGACCTGGGGGATATTGCCAAAAATACTATTTGCACTCCCTCGGTATTTTCTAAGGACGGTGATTCACATAACATTAATACAATGCACTTGACGACAATGATTCATGATGATCCATGGAACCACTAAATAACCACAATTTTAACGCCTGCATGATATTAGACAAGTTTTAAAAATACATAATTGTGAATGTTTTTAGATAAAAACTGCATAATATTATCATAAATTCTTGTATTGACAATATTGTGAAACTTTATATTGCAAGAAAATTAAATAAAAAAGTGAATAAACTATATATTTAACATTTTATTGACAAATTATAACATATCGAATTAATAAAAATTGATTTTGATACCGATTGTAATTATTAGTACATTTACGAGATGGCATTATGATACAAATTACGACGGCTACGTCTAGCTTTTTATAGTCAAAACATTTTAGTCAGACTGCATTTAAATCATCGATTTAAAATTCTAACTCGATCCTATGTTTATCGTTCAAAATGTATAGAACTGTCTGGCTTGAAATACAGCTATTAATATTCAATTTTGATTGACGCTTAAAGAATATTTTGCGAATCGTGGTCGATGCACTTCCCAAACAAACGCAAGTCGGAAGCACGTATCCAAATTGCATTTAAACGTAACGTAAGGAATAAAAACATCAATTGTTCCTTTGCTTAGGTCACGCGCGGGTTCAGTCACACTTCTTCCTTCCTGGGGCACCTCCATACAAGGTGGGAGACGTTATACCTGCAACTATATTTGGTCACCTACGTGACAGACCATCGGCACAGACATAATTAATTCGGAACATGGCCAAATTTGATAACATCCGACCAGGACGCGAATCCGTGCTGAATTATTAAAGGTATAGAGTCTATTTTACCAAGGTGCGAATAGAACTAATTGTCTAAGCGTAACAGTCTTTTGCAAGGCCTCCACCTACGTGGTGTCTGCCCACATCCAATTGCCCTGGACACGGAGTACGAACACAAATTGGCCCCAATTTCTGTTCGTAACCACGACTCAATAGAATTGTTCTAGTAAATATTATCTCAAAGTAAATTGTTGGGAAGCTGATAACGATAGAGTTGGCTGGTTTGAGGAATTTTCAATAAAAGCTGAGAGCCAAATCGAAGAAAACTGAGGAGCCTCACCCCGATAATGGTTATCGATATTCACTAAAAGTGTGTCATATAGTCCAGAATGTGTGTTATCTGGAGACGGTAGCAGGTTGAAAAAAAAACTGATAGGTACAAAATAACTTGCACAATGTTAACTTATCTAGGTATGCAACACGACAGTGGTTTGACGCGCCTACACTTGAGTCGGATTTATAGAGAATTAATAAATAAAGGTAACGTCAGTAACTCGTCTATGATATACCTACTTAAACAGTGTACATAAATACTAAATAAAAAAGTAGTAACTTTAATGGTAACAGGAATATTTACAAAGAAAGGTAAGATATGTGTGTACTATTTGTAATCAACATGTTAGCGAAACATTTTATCTGTGATAAAGAAACTAACAGATAAAACCTCCACGTGGCCAGCCAACATATTTATTTTGCTCATAACAATCCCGCACGCAACTCATTACGACGAGAGCTGCCAGCGAAACCTATTTGGTTAACAAATGATTGAGATTCGTTCCACCTGGGTCTACCACCCGTAACTAACAACTAATTACGCCAGGACTGTTACTGGTGGCAAGTAGTGGCAGGTGCAGCTACAGAAGTCGATAACATGGCCTAGATTCTGCGATAAGCGATAGCATACGGGCAGGCCTATGTACCCAGTTAGATTGTGAAGGCCGACGATTTTAAAGAGAAAGCTAATGAAAACCGTTCATAAATTATGATGCGAGATCCTCTATTGATCAAAGAAATACAAGATGGAATAGCACAAGTTGAAGCAAATGGCATTAAATAAATTCATTTGCACAGTAGCCAAAAAGACAACCTGTTTAAGACTTTGACAGCTTCAGTAATAAAAAACTAGCGGTGCACTAATTTAAAATCCTTCGACATAATTGGCACGTGCTTTAAAAATATGTTAGCATCATTTAGTAAATCAACTTTTTCTTTAAAGAAAAAGTGCTAAGTGATGACAAAAAAACTTTAATCTAAGTTAGAAGTCAGGGAAAAAACAGCACAGCACGTTTCCTATGAATAATGTTCAAGTGTTTACGTCATTATGAGAACATTGCGTAACGAGTAACTCCAACAAAGTCATACCTGTTGAAATGTACAAATAATGGAAAATAGTTTACAGGTTACTCATACGCCAATAACCTACAATCGGTGTGCTATAAATGTTTCTAGCGGAACACTAAATAACTGCAGCAATATCCTATTTCATAGAGATTGTCTTGCTAATGCAATTGGCTCCACATTGAGAACGCCGCTATATGGCTTGGGAGAATTCTAGACTCGTCGCTTATATAAGCATGTACTTGGCTCTAGTACCTAGTAGAGTCAGGTCAATAACGGGATCCAACGCAGCGAGCGCATCGCAAGCAGTTCTAATGCATCTGCGCCTGCGCCGATGCGCTTTCACAACGAGATACAGACAAGTTCTTTAACCTTAGAAACTTTATCAGCTATTAGGGCCACAAACAAGGCAGTTCTATTGAAAAGTTATCGCACAGTAGCGGTGTTGTACTTTCTTACTGCACCGGTTATCGCTTCTTTCTACTTTATCGGGTGACCCGGCCAACAATTGTTTTACTATATTATGCCAGACGCATGTAACGCATTATTCTGAGAAGGTTGATTCACATTACGTGACAAATGAGGTACGGCACTAGTTAATACATTGGTTCACTCCACTTCCAGGATCTCAAAATGAATTGCAAAATTTGACCGATGACATCAATTAACATCACTTAACTTTGCAAAACCACAGATATGATAACCATGGAGTTTACACATTGATGGGATATTTGATTTCAATTTGCATTTCAAGCTCATGCGTAATTTCGCCAGCTCAACCAATGAGTTCATAGAATAAAAATATAAAATTTTTCCTTAAAATAAATACATGTTGCGACTTGTGCACAGAAATGGTGCCGTCGAGTCGTGCCGACGACCGTTCTCCACTACATCCGTGAAGTTAACTCGATCGGTACTGTCGGTAGCACCTGACGGCCTGACGCAACTCGGGACGGTGGAAAACGGAAAATTAGCTGTGAACCCAAATACGGTGCGTTGAACTGCACGCAATTGTCTGCCCTAACCAATGAAACGACTCTGACATTATATTATAGAGCAGCACCCACCCACCCACGTGTACTGATTCAAATTGTATGCAGGATACATGATACAACATTTATAAATAAATAAGATCCTGCATTCGTAATGCATTAAGCTTCAACCATAAAATTATAGAGCCAATCATACATAGATACTTATTTAGTCCAAGGAAATCGTGCACACGATGCAAATAATGAGTTTAATACAAATGAATTGATAATCATGGCATTTGATATTCAGTAAAATAAAGATTCGTGAGTGCATTGAACCAAAAACGTGGTTCATTACTTAACACATAGCTGGGGTCGTGAGCGATTCCGCTTTTTGCATGCAAAACATTTTTTGTCAAATTTTTACCTAATACCAATAGAATATGTTGACGTTTTTGCTGACCATTTCATTACTAACAGCGATTATAATGATCTCGAAAAATCAATATTTTTAGCTGGCAAAAAACTTCGACCGCATTGGCAGGTATTAAATTCAAATACATCTTCGTATAATCTAGACATGATCGAGCTCAAACATGTCAAAGATCATCAGACTTCAGACCTGGATGATGATGTCAGTCAGACAAATCTCGAAGACGTCAATTGATCACCAGGCATTGTATGCCATCGGCCTAAATTCAACACTTTGACAACTGATTTATGCTCCAGCTCAGGTGTCAAGAACGGAGACAATGCAAAAAACTGTAGCAATTACATACAGAGAAACAACAATGCATGCTAATGTCTAGGACATTAATCATCCGGTTTTAAGCTTTAAATAATGTCATGTGACAATGTTAGAAAATAGATGGACATCCAACTGGATCTATTAAGATCGCCTAGGTACGTACGTGTGCAGAATCTTGCAATAATAATTCAACTTCGACGAGTAAGAAGAAAAAACCTACTGCTGACAATATTTGTACAGAGAATCATTTGTTATTAGTTGCCATGTGTCACTGGAAACCACAGGCGATTATCCAGTCATCACACCTCAAATGCGAGTTACTTATTATAAGAGCTACTGTTCAATTCGTTTTTTGTAGCACACTGTATATTTCTCGGCTCAAAGTAAGCTTGAGTGGTAGCAACCTCAATGAGGCCATAACTATTGGTATAAGTGGGCAAACAATGTAACAAGCAGTGTTTACTTTTGTACTAACTGCTCGCAGGCGGTGAAACAACGCAGGATTTAGAATGTCGTCAGGAACCGAGCCTTCATTTGACTACCGCTATGCTAAACATGGTGCACATTCATGCACTATTTCAGAATGTATGGTTTTCGTTAATGAATTGTGGTCTTGTATTACACAACGTGCTGTTACAGTGGTGCGCAGTATACACGCTTCAGTGCTTTTCCTAAGCCGCCTGGCTTCGTTTCTCTAACCTACTTTCAAATTGTACTTGTACAAGTCGTACCTATAGAAACCTCCGAACGAACAGTTACTTGGCATGGACGCACATTAAAAACATTCAACTTACTAGGGAAAACTTGTATGAAGA
Source organism: Mythimna ferrago (assembly GCA_910589285.2). NCBI lineage: Eukaryota > Metazoa > Arthropoda > Insecta > Lepidoptera > Noctuidae > Mythimna > Mythimna ferrago. The sequence goes on along the minus strand of OU342677.1, from coordinate 25,225,494 downwards.
TCTAATCAAGTATGAATAATAACTTCAGCTGCCACATCTGTTGCTAGCCGATTATTTTATTGTGTAAAATCATATAATATGAGCAATTATCATGCATAAATTAAAGATACATTGACAGACGAAATCAAAACATGCATCAATCAACATTTTATTGAATCATCGTCTAAAAACTTGCATCTAATTCCGTGATAGGGTTAGGCACCGACGAACAAGTCTATAAAAATATAGCCCAAAAAAACTTGACTAAATCCTCGTGTTGATGACGTGAATGATGAATGTTGAACAATGTGTATTTGTCGTCTTAGTCGATACCTATACAGCAACACAGCTGATCTCTGACAGCGGGGAGGGTATTCAACATGTCTAGACTTGTCGGAGTAGACAAAAAAGGATATTTTTAAGATTGTCGTCAATACATGAAATCACAATGGTTATTCAACAGAGGTGCAAACAGATGATATCATTTGAGACGAAATCGATAAAAGAGATGCACGAACGAAAACTCAGAATGACGGCAGCGAATTTATCGATTCAGAAGAAATAAAAATTGCGTTTGGTAAAATAAAAGAAACATTTAACAAATGTCCATTTATTCCTTACTATATGTACGTGATTTCAAGCCAAAATATTGGACACTTTCGCAACTTTGTCGCCATTTTATTGACCTTAACATGCAAAGGGAAAAATCAAAGGTAGTTGACTCAGCTGATCAGTACAATGAACTTCTGAGAACAACTAATACATTTGGAATACTGAAAGTCCAACTATGGCATACGATCACGAGTTCTGAATCATAGTCAGCTGACTCCAAATACATTTAATAAAAAAAGTTGTATTTTAGTAACCAAACATGACAGATATAGAACAGAAAAATTACACGATTATAGTAAAATCACGTCAAAACGCGAAATTTATGCAACAAAACAAATATTAAATAATAACAACTCTAGATGATATCATCAATTATTCAGCTGATCGTAAGTTGAAGGCTGGTCAATACTAAATTATTGATATAGGTGTGCAGAATCTCGCGCATGTCATGCACCTTGCCTATGGACCTGTCCAAAATGTCAATCTCCTATTAAACAGGACATAAAAATAAATTCTGCAGTCACAATATTAGAAAAAGAGCAAATTATTTTACAGATTTACCTACACGACAATGCAATAAAAATGACATTTCATTAGTCTGCATTCGTTCATAAATCATTACTAAACATTAGAGATAAGCTAAAAGCATAGCAATATTGAAACACGAAATGATGAATCAAGATTTATATTATCATTTCAATGCAACCGACCAAGATTTACGATAAATGTGGAACTGTCTGTTACTTGATGTGACCGAAAGTGTTAATTTGTTGGTTAAAAACTTGCAAATATGCATTCGCCCACCCAAAAGTGACAGGATTGTGTAAAGTTTACACAGGTGCAAGAATGATCTCCATCGCGTCATGTGCAATTATTTGCTATCAACTTTTTTGGATCTGGCGCTTGATTAAATTTTGCGAGAAAACTTTTAAAATTTGTAGAATTTGATTATCTTGATTAGATTTTTTCACGTTCTTGAGACGGTACTTCTTTTTGAAGAAGGGACATATTTTCTGAATGACAGTAAGCTTTTTATACTTATTGTTGCAAGTAACAATGAAGTATTTAGCATACATTTTGTATGAAATTTGAATAATCCGAATAAAATATACCTGTGTGATTCATCATTCTATACTGTTTAGGAAACCTAAAATGTTGTAATGTTTAGCAAGGAAGAAGACGACAAGGACTAATTGTATAGCTTAACATTTTTTAAATAAGATCCCGGTGAAGTCACAGAGGATGGTCGAGATAACGTTGCAACGATTAATTAGTCGAATAGCATCAAAATTGTCGAAGCTAAAAATAATCCCACTTCGGGTGTTGATACGCAATTTCATGCACATAGCAATGGCGAGATAAAGAACCTTATCAAAAGTCAAGCAATTTGTTCCCGAGTTTAGTGGGACAATTTATTTTGTAAAGTAGTGCATACACGTGCGTTTTGTCGCACGATTTTTCTTTATCGCTTTTTCTTGGTTATGACTTGAATCCTTGATTTAGATCAGGAGTCCCAACCTGTGGTCCCCAAGTGCTAAAATATTGTCCACGACAGGTTTGAAATTCCAAAATTTCTAACAGAAAAGTAACTCATTTTAAGTATCAATCAGAAATGTTGTTTTTTTAAGTTTTAATTTTCTGTGTTGTTCTTGATTTTGATGGATAAGTGTGCTTCGAGTTTTAAACTTATGATTTAATTTTGTTTTTAGATTAATGTAGTTAAATTTTCTTCTGGTCTCGAAGTCAATAAAAAGTCGCCTAAATGAACTATTAAATAGCCTCCGCGGACTCTTTCGGTTCATGAGATTTTATTGCGGAAATCTGGAAAATTCTTTCAATTCCCTAAAGACTATTGACGGTGGATCTTGCTGACGCATACGCCTCTCACTTAAAAACAGGAATTTGTGATTCATCAGTGAATTAAAAAAAAACTTATCTGTAACATCCATATTTTTAGTTTCTTACCTAATGAATAATGATATAACTTTATGTCTTGTATCCATGGGTACACTTTAAATGCATACTTGCGACATTTCAAAGAGTCGGACCGGCGCGGTAAAAGGTGCATGTGCATACAAACTAGCCTATGAAGAATTTATCGTCACCTTTCAAAAGCTATCGCTATATAGTCATTTTATTACGACCTGATAACAAAATTTGTGATAATTTCGAGAATAATATAGCACTTTTAAACCGTAAATAAAGTTACTAGAGGTCAGGATTATTATTTTGTACGCTTTAGCTATCATTTGTGCATCAACAAGTGCAAATTGATAAAAAAAGTAATTATTTTCTTACCTAGTTATTCCAATATGCCTAAAGTGATGCATAAAATCACCTTGAATAAAAAAAAAACAGATATCTCAAAACAAATATAATAAAAGGAAAGAGATAATAATAACCTGCCTTAGTAGCTTCATAATATTCTTGAACCACTGAGAGACGCTATAGAAAAGTGACACATTACCGACATTGTGAAAGTAAGGTTGACGAGAAATATTATTAACAAAAATAAACCTAACTACACTAACACTAAAGCCTAAAATCTTACAAAGAAACTCAGTGTGAATACAAAGTTAGACGACACTTTAGGTAAGTATGGTCTAAGAACCATTGAAACCATTGAGCAATTACCAACACAGCACTTGAAGCAAACTAAACAAATTTCATACATTTCTTAAGCAAGCGACTCATACCTGCTCGAAAATTAACTACCCATAATTGACTCCAATGGCCTCTGACCCTGGATTCCTGAGATTGGTATAATAGGCCCTTAATTACCATACTAATGGCGGGATATCGTTGCTACATCCGTCAGGCCAACTGCTAATTTGTATTAAAGATTCATCAAAAAATGAATTGAGGACTGAACCTAATTGAAGATAGTTTTAGAATACACTTAATAGTACATCATCTAAATTACGGAAAATAAAGATGAAGCAAATATCGCAAATGATGATGATGATGACACAATAGGCGATCTTATCGTTGTAAGCAATCTTTAAAAGACAACCTATAGATAGATTTATAATGGAGAAGGTGAGACAGTACTGCTAGTCTAGATTTTACTATTTACATAATACAATCAATAAGCACATAGAAAGAGCGATAAGAGATGAAGGTTTGCGTATACAATTTACAAGATCGAAGACGGAGCGAGTCGCTAGAACATAATAAATGAATACATACAATAACGATTATGAAACTAAAACCGATAACTTAAAGATATATAAGAAGGAAATAAGTGATTTTCTCCATAGTTTTAAAAATAGACGAAGATTGAGCACGCCTTACGTGCTCAATCTTTGTCTATTTTGATTTTACAAGATGAGCAAAGCATTCTATAACCGTACTGTCCAGTACAATTGAACTGTAAAAGATTCTTCATAGAAGCTGGTAGAAAGCATTGGCATCTTTTAGTCAGAAGTGTTCCGCCGATCGAAGATGTCTTTTGTCACATTCAATTAAGTATCAGATATTTATTACCTATTATGTGTGATGCAGCTATAGCTCTTGTCCAATTAGTGTTACACCGCACAAAAGATTACGGATACTTATTATTACAGGCAGAACAAAGCCAAGAAACATTATCCCACTCCTCTCGTGGGTGGTAAACACGAATAAACGTTTATGGTGAGAAGAACGAGCACTACCTCTGTATACTCATAAACAACATACTGCGATCTCTCCATTAGCTAAGAGTCAAGATTTTATAATCTATGCTCACCAGCAGATCAGCGGTGTACTCTTAAGGCCCAACACGAGCTCTTAGCATGATCCATTTGACGACCTATTACGAACTGAACTGCTGGGTGTATAGCTTAACATTTTGATACGTCATGGTAAGCCCCCAGATCTGGCTCTTTCGCACCACACACATCACCACCAAACTAAAAACTTTACACGCTTGGTAACTCCCCATTAATTTACTTGCCATAAATGGCAAGCAATTTCAACTAAATCAAAGCTGAGCTATCCAATGATACACTATCATACGATTATATTCCAAGCGTGACTGCGCTGGCGCTGATTAAGAGCGCTCAAATGACCCAAACGAAGCCTTCGACACGGTCGAGGGCTCACGCTATTCGCAACAGTAGGCAAAAATAAACGCGCCGACATAATCCGTTCCGGATGAGAAGTCATCAGGAACTAGCCTTATTTATAGGTAAGGGCATCGTCCTTTATCATAGGTCTTGGTGCTTCATGCTTCAGCGAGGGAACGGAAAAAATCTGTGCGGAATTGTTGAAGCGAACGCTGTCGAGGTGGGGCTAAGGGTTCATACAACAGGGGTTTTCCAAGATAATGATAATGTTTGCATTGAAATTTATTAATTAAAGAATGAACATAATTTAAAGAATGTTTCGTGCAGGAATGAGCAATTATGATATGGTTTGCACTTGTTCTTTACCAATTAAAACAAACACAAACCCCTTGCATAAGTTACAAATTGGAATAATTATTATAATCCCAACCAGACAAATAAAACATACTACAAACAGAAAAAACAGCGTATTTTCCAAAACTAAAAAACTTTCCCAGTTGTTAATCTCAGCGATGGTTGGGCAAGAATTGCGTAATGGTCTTGCCCGAGTGATTTTAATGCCCTAACTAATGCATGGTAATGAACTATCATACGCCTGAGTGTGAACGCCCTGCACCTCTCATTGCTCTGGCACGCGATAGGATTAGGGCTGCTAACTTTAGCTTTTTACCTCTCCTGTAAACTATTATTAAACCCCCTATCTCTTCGCGTAAGTGGTTTGTGAGGCATCCAATTGAAACGAGGGGATTTTATGAAAAGGATTACTCCAAATTTTTATAAATAACCATCGCTATTTATACGTATGACTGGTTGTTGAAGTGTGCCGGAAAAGCTAACGTCTTGCAAGTTTACCGCTCAATAGATGTTAAAATATTATATTACTAACATGCCGAGCATGATCTAAGTAAAATATTTAATAATAAATGCGTGGGCATTTAAGCTAGACGCATAAATCTATGTAAATTTTGAGTTTAAAGACCGCTGTAGTGCACAAAGTGACTCATCAGTGACTGGTACCGCACATCCTAGTTCCTTCAATGGACTAAAGAAAGATGGCGAAGCTACACACCTTTTTGTAGTTCAGGCCAAATAGGGAACAGTTACAGATAGTGTCCAAGATGGGATTTGTAAAGACGTAGTCACAAAAGAAAAACTACGGCTAATGAAGACACAGGACATTGGTCTCATGGTGAGTCAAGAAATTGGTATTTAGCAAGACGGAGAGCAAAATTCTTTAGTATTACTAACGACAGGTTGATCATCTTTTGAAGCCCTAAGGCACAGCCCTTACTAAGACCAGTCCTCACACGTGAACTTCATGGTCGATGTACCAAACCCTAGACTTATTCATTCCATAATCATATCATATAGCACATTGATATTTAACATGAAAAGGCAAAAAGTTAATTAGGAAGAAATATGAAAACGATGTTAAGTGTAAGAATACACAAGACTCTCTGTTTTTTTTACTTGAAGTTGGAAGTAATGAACTTGGTTTAATTAGCTTTGCTTTGTTTTACACTTTTGAATTAAAGCTGAAAACCATTTTAGCTAAAACAATAATTATTGCGGTAAAAGAACCTGAACGTCTTTTGCGTCTCAATAGGTATAGTCTTTAGATTTCGATAGCTATCAAAAATGATCAACACGTTTGTTTGTTTGCAATAATCCAAAAAAGCCATGAGAAACCCTTTACAAGAAATCAAGATAAAATCTAAAACAATACACCCACGTGCATTGCGGTCGTAAGGTCCGTATCCCGTAACTAGCACGTGCAGGATGCGCTTGAGTGACCATACTCGTCCTTAAGAAGGACGAGGCGAAACGAATTCCACACTCGTATCGGTATTACACGTGTCGAACACCGAGGGGTCCAGACACGTGCTTTGAGTAAAGGAGAGGACCCTTCACTCTGGTTTAAATAAAAGATATTACTCCAAATTACACGCTAATTAAAGACTCCTACACCCTCAATTTACATTTTGTCTAAGCAAGTCAAACAATGACTTGTAAACTTTCTCTCGTTCATACATTTACAATAGCGTCTAGGCAGCCAACCGCGAAGCATTATGAATTATAAATAAACCACCATTGTTCATGGTGCCATGATTTAGTCGCATTTTTTAATTTTGCTAGGAAACAAGAAAAAAAAAAGAGTTTTAATTACGTGAGAAGTAACGAGGGGCCGTTAACCTTGGTAACTAATTAGCTCTATGTAAACCTGGTAATTAGCTGGTAGAGAAGCTTACGAGATTTAGATAAGTAGTAAGTATTACAGACACCAATGATGATGCTATCTATACATATCATAAATCTGTAGAAGTCTTAGTTCTTAGACGCGCACGCGTATCACGTAAAATGTACGAAATCGATGTAGTTAATTTTTATACTCTAAAATTGTGTGTAACTTGATATATTACTTAAAGTTGTTTTATCGAAATCGGTTGTCTATATCGAAAGATATATGAATTTAAAGTGTTCAAGTAGCATGTAAAATATCACACCACACGCAATTTTTTTTTTTATCTGATACAAACTAGTGCTTGATTGCGATTCTACCTGACAATTAACTATTAGCAATTGACTATTAGGCGGTACAAAGTTTGCCAAGTCAGCTAAATAATTTCTTAGGAAAAAATTATCAAAAGTCAAAGAAATAATTATTTGACGAAATTGACGGTAATTTGCCGTACGCGTCAGGTTTCCATGATAGCACTTAATTTTTGGTAGGTTCACAACACGGATACGGCTTAATGGATTCAAAGTAATCAAAGTCTAGACTAGAATCCTATAACTAGTGGCATCTCTTTCCTTTATTAGCGCATTCATTAAATGCGAGTGAGACAGCGAAGATTTTATCGCAGCTACAAGTATTCTAGCAGTGCAGGCTTAATTGAATTGCAAAAAAGACGGCATAATACGGTTGCAATGTTCAATACTGAAATAAGAACGCTTTACAAGTCAGCCTTCATAAGGTTTTTTTAGCTGGTAAATCATCAAATGAGAGCTCATTCATCATCCTAGCTCGAGGATGGTGCTACAAGGGTCAATCATGTGTCAACAGAGCATGTCTCTCAGACTTTTACCTGACTAAAACCCTACTGTCTTCCTTCAGCTGTCCTTTGCGTTCCAGGGGCCTTTCCATGGCGTGTTAAGCATGCGAGCAAAAAAAGAAATAGAGCTCTATACTACACCTTATATCCTCGTAAAACCCAAATTAAATTTAGGTCTATATGCAATACGACTCAATGTACTAAAAATACACCTATTTTTAATACATTAAGTCGTATCGTATGTCGTTTAAATCATAATTTTAGGCCACTGGGCTGTAATTTTATGATTTTAAAAACTGTTATGGACTGGAGTATCTAAATATTTTTGTCCTTAAATTAGGTCCTTGGGCCTAAGAGGATATAGCTCCATCCCTATAACAGTTCAGTTTGGGTCGTCAAATGGGTCGCGTTAAGAGCTCGTAGTAGGGCCTCTAGTCCGCGGTAACTCTTTCGAACATTCCCGCATCGGCTCTCGTAAGTTTACAATACAATTGAATTTTTTGCTCCAGATATGATCAATGTTGGTCAAGAAAATACAGGTGGCACCGTTAGGCCCAATTTCTATTACCTCTACAGAAAATAACAAAATAAAACGTCAGTATCAGATCAGCAGACAGCCCATAATTATGGTCAGATTCGAGATTTTGACTGAATCATTGTCATTACGGTCTATTAGCGGTAGCTAGCAAAAAGACAATAAGTTTAGAGTATTGACTTTTGATTGGTACAGCACTTAATAGCTGTTTTTTGTGCTACTGAACATTTTATTATTAGTAGCTAAAATAATATATAAAGTCTTGTAGGAGAAAAACTCTAGACGATGCTACCGACTTTATGAGTATTTAATAGCATACCTGTTACTTTAAGCGCAGCAAGACAAAACTCGTAATCACTATCAGCGATATCAATTAATAGTTCTCAGAAGAATAAAAAATAATAAATTACAGTGACTAAGATGGTAAAAACTCTTTAAGTTACAGCACCGAGTATCTTCTACTGCTTGCTTCTAATGCTTTAAGAGCGGCCGACCCGACATAAATTTTCATACAACCGCTCTTAAGTTATTAAGGCGTACACATCTTTCTCTATATATTTTGAAACACCATATCATTTAGTATTATCTAGATTTGTATTGAAATCAAATCATTTTAAAAAACCTAATCCATTAAAGACCGCTGAAAATCTACTATTTTCGTGTACTTTGTCCCTTCATAATATACTCATAATTAAAAAAGTAAAAAGATACATATACAAGGTGCAGTTTTAAAACTGCACAATATTTCAGGAGGTTGTAATAAAACTCATAAATAATCATGTAAAAATACGAAACCTGGTCAATAATCAGTAATACTTGTTATTTAATTTTTTAATTACACTAAACTAAATCGATTGATCGATGGCCGCGGGGGCGTGGCTAGGGTGTGGCGTGCGGGATGATGATTGGATGATACATTATTTATGAAACTATCGTTGCGAGTTAGTGTGTGTGAAAACGCCCTTTATTGTTCCGTGTTTGTGTGTGTGAAAAAAAGCGCGGTTATAAAAAAAAAAAAATTACCTACTTATTTTATTATTGATTCGGGTCGAGAATCACTAACATAATTACCTCCTGAAATATTTTGCAGCTTCAAAACGACACCTTGTATAAAGAAAACCTTGCAATCAAGATTCTGAATGACGAAATTTTTTTCCAAAAACTTTTAAAATTAAAAAAAAAATAACATATTTCCTGGATCAAATTTTGTGAAATATTCTACTGAATGACGGAATTGCCGAATGCTATCAGAGCGATCAGTATCTCTCTTTTTTCGCTTTGCCGCTTTATCAAACATTGCGTTGCATGAACCAACAAGCTTTTAAACCATGGTCAGGTTGAAGATAGACGGGTCGAAAAGGGCTCTTAAGTTCAAAACGGATTTAATTAGCCAAGGCGATTACGATCGTCAGCGTTCCTTATTCACCTAATACGGAAGAAAATAGTCTTACGACTATCATAAATTGTCATGGAGCCTCTTGTAATCCACTGACTAAATTACAGGCTAGAAGTTCCGTCGGGTAATAAGCAAACCTCTTTCCGCAGAGTTGGATTAAATTATAATTTTCTGCTATTAGTCTTCGAGTTGCACTGCACTGAACTGAACTTGAGTGACCTGCTCATGATGACAGAGAAACTGCATAAATTGCAATGTTCTCGTGGTTTACTATTATTTTTTACAAATTACGGCTCTGACCGAACCATGAAGCGGTTAAGACAGAATCAGACGCTGCGAAGTCTTGTTAGAACGTTGGATGATACAATGAATTGATGTTACTGCCAACTTTGGACAACATACAAGCCAAGTTGGCATATCTTGTAACCACAAAATCATATCATAATTTTATTATCTCATAACTCGCTATAAAATGGGTCCCTTGTTTTAAAAAGTACGAGAAAAAGTACTTACATATGAAATAAATTGCGGAAAATATGATGTCACTTAGTAATAATTTATAACAAAATTGCAAAAGTTAATGTGAGCTGATATAGACGGATTGCCGATCTGCCATGTGGTCGTAACCTTATATGTATTGTTACGGGTAATCAAATGCCGATTTACTAAGAGACAACTTTATTCACCACTAACAATAACAAAATAGTCCAGTCAACAATAATCCGAATCGCAATTAACACTAGAGTACCGTTACACTATCGCTTAGGTCGTTAGATAAAATCACTTCAAGTACTAGGGTAGTTCGCTCTTGATCGCAGTCGAAATCACAACTGACTCGCTTCCGGCCGGGGGCTCGTATTTATATGCGGAGCCAAGAAAATTCTAGATACCGACTTCCCACGAACGATCCAGAATTCCAGAACAATTGAATCGCTTCTCGAAGTCATAAATCATTTTTATTACTCGTGGTAATAACAGTCACTTTCATGCGAATTTCGACTCTATTGTTAACGTCGGAGAGTACCATTTCCCATAAATACCTAACTACTACTTGTAAGTACTTTGTGGATGTTTCGAGATTTTTCTAACGCTGGCTACGTACAACCATTCTAGACCTTTCGAACAGCAATGCGTTTTAATTATTACGTGCTACTCTTTATTTTCTCGGAGATATGGCGGGTTCACGTTTAATGGCGTAACAGTATGTTTGTAGGTGTAGTGTTTCAATCACCCACACCTTTACCTTTGTTCGTGAGCCATTTGGCATTTTCATACTCCTAAACTAAATTATGAAACGAAACTCTTGGGTCATGGGATTCGAGTGCACGTCATCTTTTCAAAGATATTCCTTACCGATTGATCGAAACTTTGCATGACCAGAGAGCTGTCTCGTTCCATACCCAAAGAATAAAGGTAGAACTACAATGCGCACACGCCGATCTTGGCGCGCCGGTCTCAATACATTTTATAATATGGAAACTAGACTTGTAGAGCTACACTTGATCCACGCCACGCGACATCGTTCTACGTACAAATCAGGCGTGTTACACGTGTGCGTCGGTTTAGTGTAGTTCTGGCTTTGCCCTTCAACCGCCACATGCCGCCAGTCTTCCTGGGCACTTTCCGTCGTCCTTATATGATAGCGAAGTGGGGGAGTATTTCGACGCCTAAGTATACCTAATTTTTTGAGCTAAGGCCACGGGGATTTCCGGAAGAGTTACCGTGACTCTAGTGTTTTTGGGTGTTTCTTAGTCAATAAAAAAACCGGCAAAGTGCGAGTCGGACTCACCCATGAAGGGTTCCGTAGCAGCAAGTAACATAATATAAAAGTTTTTTTTTTTTTCAAAAAAAAAATGATATTAGAAACCTCAATATCATTTTTGAAGCCCTATCCATAGATACCCCACACGTATGGGTTTGATGAAAAAAATTTTTTGAGTTTCAGTTCTAAGTATGGGGACCCCCAAAATTTATTGCTTTTCTTCTATTTTTGTATGAAAATATTGATGCGGTTTACAGAATACATCTACTCACTAAGTTTCATCAGTATAGCTCTTATAGTTTCGGAAAAAAGTGGCTGTGACATACGGACGGACGGACGGACGGACGGACCTAGTAAACCACAGTTATTTAATATTTAAGTTGTTTACTGCATTTTAACACATTGTATGTAATCAACCCAAGATTTTACACCAATTTTACACAAAAGTTAGATAGCAAAGCGCATCGCTACATAACCGCGTCTGTTTTACGTTTCCGCAATTTTGATGTCCGTCATAATTTTATTGTCTGTTGTGAATTACCATCGTCTTCCTGTACAAATCCTTCTTTAGCTAAAATCACGTAACTTCGAGCAGTTTCAACAGTTTAACCTTTTGAATACCGTAATTAAAGACACAATACAAAGACGATGAGAGAGCGAACGCCGGCGTTTGCTTGGGGATTAAATCCATGTAAAATTGGCCTTGAGATGCCTGTGCAAGTTTGTTCACATCTCGAATCCTGAAGCGTGTCCAAATTGAGCTACGAGTAATTTTTTTGCCTAGACCGAAAGTAATAGGCATTGTTAATACCAGATGTAAGACGACAGGCATGGTGAATCAAAATTATTACGTTATTTAAAATTTGCCACCACTACTGATAATATGTTTCGATAAACTAACACTTTTTCTAATTTACAGTTATGTTGTTTTGGCAATTTTTCCATACGACAGTTGGAATATTTGCTTACCGAATTACGACTGGCGATGGAAAAAAAACCGGTCAAGTGCGAGTCGAATTCGTGCACGAAGGGTTTCGTACCATTATCTATTAAAACGGCAAAAAAAACATATCTGTTGTATAGGAGCCCCCTTAAATATTTAATGTTTTTTAGTATTTGTTCGGGTAAGGAACGCTAAACACGTGTTGCGCCGACGCCAAATAAAACGCGGCAAGGGAAGGAAAATGATGAAATTACTAGCTGAAAAAATGTGGATAATGCAGTTGGCTGAAACATTACCACCTACTTAAAGTGTTTATCCATGAGCTTTAACGTTGTAGCCGCTTGTTATCCCTCAATAAATATTTAAAATAGAAAACTAAAGTGAGATCTATATTTTTAAAGAACATGGCTTCACTGTGTTTGAGTATTGTTTTTAGACCTGAAAACTTTCTCTTTAGCGAAAACAAGGTCGCGGGTGATCGATTATACCTACCTATTTATATTTTTCAAATAATTAGTAGGAATGCGATTCATCTCACGATTTTTCTAATGGTTCACTGCGGTGAACTTTACTCAACCGGAGACGATGGAAACTTACGTCAATTGTTTTATAATTTATGTAAATCATGAACCAACTTACCTACAGTCAGGACTGAGGAAAAACATGCAATATAAAAAAAGCCGGTCAAGTGCGAGTCGGAAACTTAAATATTCGATTGTTCGATTCCCGAATCCCCTACGATCCTCTAAGAGTTTCATTTTTGCCGACTTAGGTACGGAACATAGGACTTAGCAACAGCCAAACCGCAATGAGGTGAATGACCTATCAGTAGGTAGGTTACCTACATAACGCTACTATGCCTAAACACGTCTAGTTTGATGTGCAAATGCGTCACCAAGCAGACTGTCTGATTCAAGGTGTCAGAAGGCAGGTGATGCGACAATGCTATGGCATTTTCATAGAAATCGTTCTAAAATTTTTGTTTGATTTATAATCAGTACCTACAATAACTTGGTCGTTAATTTAATTCTGTTTAATCGTTAATTTAATTCTGTTATCATTTTTCGTAACTTTTTCCAGTTATTTCTTTTTTTACTTCGTGAAATCATCCAATGACATCTCCGCGCCTTTGGGCGAAGCGGGAGATAGTGCCAGACTTATAGAGGTAGGCAGAACGTCCCTCGCTCCCTACTGAAAAGAGAAGATTTTTCGGCTAGGCACATGTGTCGGTTATGATTATTTAAAATGGACATGTTGTTTACCCATAAATTAAATCGCGGGATTGTTGATTACATATATAAATGGCCAATAATGTCACACAAACAGCAAAATAAGCCTTAAAAATTCATAGAAATGACTTTCCTCCACTTTATGATTTAAGTATTTAAAGTTGAGTATTTCTCAAACTAGCCAGAAAACCTGTAAAAATTTGGTATTAAAGTAGGTTTTCAGAAGTGCTTCATTCAATATACCTACCTACTCGATTCAGAATCCCACCCTTTAGCAGAAACCATAACTTTCTATTTTAATGGAAAAGAATTTTGAGAAAATAATAAAGAACAAGTCATAAGTTGAGTAATCAATTGACATATAAAAAAATCTCCTTTTGTAGGTCTGCTGAAAATTTCTTTAGAAAGAAGCTGTAACTTTTTATGATTTTCTTTTTCCAAAAAATTATGATAAGTAGCTAAATTTATCAAATTTTTTCACATTACGCTGATAGTTACCTGTAATTAAGTATCTAAACAGACGTGTATGAGGATACGATAATTCAATAAAACCCCAATAGGTGTACATTTTCCGTACATAATGGGTATCCCTAGTATTTAAATCAAATGCCTAGAGCATTATCCTTATTTTTGGTTACGCATTTGTTACTTATCGTATCTATTTCATTCCATATTCTATACCTACCATATTTTTGTTAGATGAATCCTGGTTTTTGTTTTTAAATAATGTAATGCATTCTGTTGAACAAGGAAACAATGTACCGTCTGTATTTTGCTTTAATTTCTGTTAATGAACTCATTACTTAATGAAGTTTACCTGCTAAAAAAACCTAATTATAACATAAACGATCATTACAATGACATAACTCCACTAAATCACACCACCATAATAGCCTACTCTCTATGAAATCAATAGTTTTAAATAACTGTAAAGGTTATAACATCAAGCGCTTTAGTTATTACCAGAGATCGGAATATGTAGGGCTATTTAGGTTCATTGAACGCAAACATTGATGTTAATATGGATATTCCACGGGATGATTAATATGTTTTTGTACAACTTCAGAATAAAAATGTTTAAATGATTATTGATTCTTGAATAAGAAATTGTTACGTAAAAAAATATATGTGGTTTAATGAATCAAGTTTATCTAAGTATTTATTATACTATCCATAATCCCGTCCTTCTTATATTTACAAGTCAGAAAGGAAGTGTAATCTTTCATTGGTCCCGAAGCAAGAATAGTTTTTTTTATAATTTTACTACTTATAATCCAACCAAATCTCGGGACTCGGGGAATATCCATGTTATTCTAACCTATAGCAAGTACATAAAATAGCCCTACTTATTCCGATCTATAGTTATTACGGCACCATCCGAAAGAGTTACTGCGGCCTTGGAATGCAAAGGGCAACTGAACGAACATAAGTGGGTTTTAGTCAGGAAGTCTCTTTTTTTAACCATTAAGTTATTTGATGGATCAGACACTTCAATAAAAAGACCATAGTTATGTATGTGATTCATTTAAAAAATTATTAATAAGTTCATAATTCAAAATTTTAAATATAGAATTCACTGGTCAGTATTTAAAAATTAAAGTTAGCAAAATTTATAAATAAGACTATTTGTGTGTAGCTAAAAGAAAAAAAAGGCTGTAACTGTTTTAAAATACCTACCTAATTAAACAAAAGTTAGTGCCTTATCAGTTTTTAATCTTATCATAACACTCAGCTATCTAACATTTTTTTAAGATAGTAAAACAATTGCATTTTTGCTTACTCATTTTAAAATTATTCATTAATAATTTAATTTGAAATTGTACTTGAAAATAATCAAGCTAATTTCAAGCAAATAAAAATATGAAATAGTGAAAATAAATTTGTTTTGATTGAAATAATCAAATGAATAGGGTAAACGCTACAGTTATTGGCCCTTACACAGTTATTGACCATTTCATCTTTGACGGACTAAAATAATTCTACCTACCAGAGTAGTACATTCAAAACTGCTTACTGATTAATGTATAATCTCTAATATATTAATCTACTATTCTGGTAGGCATTGCTTATTTTGAGCCGCCAAAGTTGAAATGGCCAATAACTGTTTATGGGCCGATAACTGAAGTGTTGCCCCTAATAAAGTTAGCTTCTCAAAGAAAACCATAACAATGATAGAAAATTGAATATTAAATATTCATACACCCACATCAACCACCACCCACTAAAAAATATAAGGTAAGACCAAAATCATTCGCTTACCTACTTTTAATGTTTTTATCAGATTTAAATATCTTATGTTGCTCTGAACAACCAATAACTCTGTAATATTTGACTTATTTGAAACAAAAGATAAGGCACAAAGACTATTGATAAATAGTAATAAAAATATATCAATATTGTACATATGATTTCCCAATCATAGGAAACCAAAGTAAAATGTTCATGTCAACAAAATTAATAATTAAATTTTTCATATTTACTCAACATCTTATCTCATTGGTGCCCTAAATAATTATCACTGCTTGTGTAATTATATTTCAAACTTAGAACCAAGTATAAATTGTTGTAACCTTAACCTCAGATATGTTCCAATTATGAAATTACACCTGTTTGATTCATTGAACAAATTTTTACAAAATTAACTAATAATGCATTGTTTGACAAAAAAAATACCTTGGAATGCTGTCTGCCAGTTGTTCCCAGCACGACATGGTGTAAATCTGTCTCCATTTGTGTGTTCTGCTGGGAATCTGATGCATTGCTTCTTACTCAAGGGGCTGCACTGCTGCAGCAGCCGAGTCTCGTAGTGCTTACTGAACATTTTCACGTTACCAGTCCTCACTTCGAGTCCCACACACAAACTGGCTAATATACAAATAGTCAAAAACACAAAAACTTGAGGGTACTGGAAGAATGCAGACTAGAATGTTTTATAAAACAGGTAGGTTGTCATCAATCGAGCATAGTCCGTCGTTAGTACGTCCTGACCACACTGTTTACTTCAGTGTCCGGACCCAAAACAAACAACATCAAACGCAGGAGCGCTCTCATTGACTGCTGTGATCCATTTGACTACATTCGACATGCTCCAAAGCACAACTGAACTCATCGTTCACGGTACCGAAAGATAACGCACATAACGAAATTCTCTCACAAAACTTTGTAAACTGATATTGTATAGTTCTACACACACTATTTACGGATTCCAGTCAATATTTTAAGCTTTAAATTAGTACAATTCTTTTATAAAATGTTAAAATGATTGTTTCGCGGACTGTCAGACATAGCATAAATAAAAAAAATGTTGCAAGAGGTAAAAAAATATAAACTTTGAATGCAACGGTTCTATTTTGTATTTTCAAGTCAAAATTATTTGTTCTAAAACAATGGCGCTAGTGGTTTACAAATAATAACAAAATACTTTTTGTTTTCGTAAAATTCGGAAATAAAATAACTAAATAATTAAAAGAAATTACTTCAGCACTATGCTTAGTTTCACTTTTTGTTTTCCAATTTAAGTTTTAGTTCACTCGCTAGATTATAATTTACTATGCAAAAAGACATCGACTACCTCCCGCATGTGTGGCGACACATGCGGGAGGCGAAAACAACACCTATGCCATGCACAGAATCAGTTGATGTGGCGACATGGCTACACTAACAAGGCTTTCAATGGGTCATCGGTCCACCTTATGAAAGGCCTTCTGGCCACGCATTGTCCAGGCATTATCATAATTGTCTGATTTATAATAGCCGTTTGATTGCTCTCACTCACTTGCTTAATTAAATAACAACCAGAAGTGTCGTACGTAAGCTTGGCAAATGGTTTTGCGAGAAAACTAGTACTGCGACTCACCATACTTAATTCGAATGCAAGCCAGAGCGACATACTGAACTGAAGCTTGACATTACTCTTTTTAGGGCATTTTTTTATAACAGGAGTAGGAGCCCTGTGCGGTGCCCCGTGGGGTTAGGCTCCGTCGAGCTATATTGGCAGGTAGGGTAATGTCAAACTATTGTCGAATTACAGTACTCGCACAAGTAGTACTCACATCATTGTTTGTCGACTCGTACCGAGTGCTCGTAAGCGTGATGTCGAACTTCGATGCCGTACTCGCCTTATTTCAAATGCACGAGTTCGTACAAGAGCGTGCATTTGAAATAAGGCGAGTTGTAAAACACATTTATCGCACAAACAAAGTGTTAAACGCAAATTCATTTGTCGAGTTCACGTACCTAGTATGCTCATCAGTCGAGATAAAATTAGAAAAGCCGAAATGCTAAAAAGAGAAAAAATATAATAAGTAGAGTCTGTGCAGAAAGTAAACCATCGTGGGATTTGAGGGCGCTGCTGTAGATAAATATCGTTTTTGTTATGTAAGCAACATTGTGACGTCATTATAGTGCGACTGTTAAATCTTTATATTTTGAAACTATGTTAGACTAGCTTCTTCCAGCGGCTTCACGCTATAATAAAAATTATCCTATTGGCTGAATTTGCTCACCTAATGAAACTGCAAATTTATAGCTTATGTGCGATATTATTGCAATGATTATGATTAAGTTCATCTGTCTAGTAGTTTTTGCGCGACACATCCATACATACGAGTAGGTACTCGTATGTATGGATGTGTGTGGAAGTTTGTGAAGATGGATGGAGGTCCATCCATCTTCACAAACTTTCGCATTTATAATATTAGTAGCCTATTTATTGAACTTGCTCACGTAATGAAACTTAGCAAAAATATAGGTTATAAGCTATATTATTGCAACGTTTATCATTAAATTCATCCGTTTATAAGTTTTTGCGTAATGAGTAACAAACCGTTAATTGTGGCGACACCTGGGGGAGGCCTATGTCGAACAGTGGACGTATTTCGATTGTAATGATGATGAACATTTAAATGCAAACACGAACCGGTAAAGGAAAATAGCGTGAAGAAACTGCTGTACTGCCTATCGAGGTAGGTTCCACCAACGACCACTTATCCAGTTCCAACGAAAATGGTTCTATCACTTTGACTGGGATCGGTCTATTATCACTGACTGGAATATTGTAGCTAACAGCAAGTTTATGTTTACCCTAGTTAAATATAAAGGTAAAAATGGGACATACTACCACTTTCTCGTTGTCTTCCTCAGTACATTTTTCCCTTTTGCTAATCAATGAAAAATACGAACTTAATGATTATGAAAATAAAGTACACTTCAGAATTTGTAATATTGCTTCGTAAAAAATCTATTTAGCCTGTAAGGGACCATCTCGTTTATAAGATCCTTGGGATCACTTGGTTGTTCGTCTGTTTATCTGTTGAGACCCTTTAACTCGAGAACACTTAGAGGTATGAGGTATCGAGTTAAAATTAAAACCATACACTCAAATCTGCGGTCTTTTGAAGTAGTGAAAAAATCAGACTTCTGAGTTAACGAAAAAAAATATACGGCCGTTTATGTCGCAAAAAACGTATATTTCGATATTCAAGGGAATCAAAGTTCATAGGGTGAATCCCGTTGACCTAGATTCCTGAAATTTGGCATAAATCAAGGTCTCATAGAAGTATAAGTACAGGGAAAAATATGAAAATTGTAAATTTGTAAATAGATCCGCCATAAAAAAAAAATTGTTTGCAATTCGGAAAAATCTTCGTAACTCAATTCAGGAATTGATTTCATAGGTAAATTTGTACAGAATCCTCAGTGCGCAAATCCGACTCGCACTTGCCCTTTTTTATTTTAGTTACTGTATCCTTACTCAAGCCTGAAAAGAAATATTCTAAGTTAGTCGAAACGCATTATAAATTTAAAGTATCAATACTCTTTATACTAGCCATTGAAAATATTGATCAAAACAAAATAAACAAATATCGTCATGTTTAAACGAATTTCCGTTTAATTTATATATATATTTGGAGATATCAGGGACAGGAGTTTACATAAGAAGTCTAAAAACATTAAAATAAAAGTGTTACGTACCAAAAAACAGCATACCAATGTTTCCCAAGTTCGTGACTTTGTATTGATCAATAATGGTGTGATTTGCCATTTGTTATCTTTGGCAAAACTATAATATATTAAATATTATTTCCCTTGCAGCTCAGTGAAATTTTTTATCACATTTCTGAAGATTTCAATTAAAAATCACAATAAATTAACATAATAAACAAACCGGTGTCAACATGATATGACATTTGGCATTTGACGGATGGCTGGGTTGGGTTGCTACCATTGATATACAAAAAACCCAGATACACAGTCAGCGTCTCAAAAACGTCCGCGAAAAAAGAGCGCAACATTCGATAAAGTGCGCTCTTTTCAAATAGTCTCGCATCGACCGCGTCACTGCACGCTCGTTAAAAATGCCGAAGTGTTCGTTAAGAAATTGTAAAAATATTACGTCAAAAACGCTAAAAAAGGTTGGGATATCGTATTTTCGGTAAGTAAAAGTGTTTATTGAATTGTTTTTGTTGTTTTTATGACTTAATATACACTGTAATATGTGATTTTGATTTAATTTGTCCGAAAATTTCACTCATCGCTCCAAGTATAATACGGCAAATTTCAATGACCGCATTGTCAGTGTAAGAACCATGTTTACCAGCCTACTATTATTTTGTTCGTATAATACAAATAACCCCTGTTCTTAATTGTGGAGTCGATTTTTTTTATTGTGTTTAATAATTTTTTTTAATAATTTTGAACTTATTTCTAATAAAGTTTTAAACAAATATTTATGGGTTATATGTATATACTAGATTATATGTAAATAGTATATATATTTAGAATTGTTTTTTTTTTTCACTTAAGTTTAAGTTATTGATACGAACACAATATAAGATTTGCTCAAATTAAAGATTCTTATTTATTATATTTAACATCCACATTACCATGTTTTTGACCTTTTACAAAAAAAAAGAGTTTTGAAAATCGGTTCATAAATGACGGAGTTCTGAGGTAATAAACGTAAAAAAATACAACCAAATTGAGAACCTTCTCCTTTTTATGAAGTCGGTTCAAAATAATTATATTTTTTCTGAGTTTTATTTAAGAAAAGAATATGAAGAATATTGAAGAGAAATTCCTAGTAGATTATACCCTGACAATTTTGTTACCTAATTACCTTCTACTAAATACCTACCATTACATATTTACTGTATGGACCTTAAAAGAGACTTTGACCCCTGAGTTTCTTTCGGTGTTTCTTCTGAGGGTAGTCAGCTAGGACACACCGGCCTCATCTAGCTTAAACTGACGAATAAAAAATTTTACGTTTAAAAGTGTTTTTTAAACCTATTTGCAAAATAAATATCATTTATCATTCACCCACTCAGTTTCACCTTTGAACTAATGTATAAAATAATGTTACCAGTAAATATTTGTTTCATTGATTTATACACATATCCTACCCAAAACATATTTACGCTCAGATAAATTTGTTTAAAACGCAATTTAACAATCTAATTCAATATCGTATAAAAATAAAAAAAATTGGTTGCCTGTAAAGTCGGTATAGTACGGGCGAAAGTTTTACGTGACAACGACTTTGAGTGGTAAAATAATTTTAATGTGAATATTCATTCGTATAGTAGGAAGAAGGATGAAAATGTCTGTCTCTCTCGCTCTTAGGCGGGCTAACCATGCACGCGTGCCTCTCACTCGCTCTCATTGTGAGCGCATAACGTGAGCGGAGCGTAACGCAGTTTCTTGAAGTGTCACCCGGCAAACCAATTTATAAGACGTTGTCACGTCAAAACTATATAAATATTCGTCTCCACTCCATGATTTGTTCTGCCGGCTAAATTCGGTCGTAAAATTTTATTGCTTTTTGTATACTGCTTTGTAAAAACAACTTTAAGTAATTCGAGTAAGGTTGAATTTGCAAAAAATATGTTTATGTTATGATTATAACAACCTACATAGAATTTTTGAGTATTTGGTGACAGTTTAGAGTGTTACTTTTGTTCGAGACTGTGCTCCTTGGGTTTTTATAATTCAATGGTTGCTACTTAAAATCTTTAATGTTGTTTTCACTTTACGCCACGACGGTTCTTTTATCGCACAGACAATACTACTAGACATCCTCCTTTGTAAATATTGCTCATTCAGTATTGCCAAACCAACTACACATTATGCCAGAGCTTGCTATTCACCTCTTATGCCTTGATCACACGTTCCGAGTAAAAGGGCGAGACAGTGCTCTCGGCCGAGTACTTGCTACGTGTAAACACAGCGCCGAGTGCTCGGCGTACCACTTACCTCTACAACTCGCTTACATCACTGTCTCGGCCGAGCAACATTTTACTGTCTCGCCCGTTTACTCGGTACGTGTGATCAAGACATTAGTTCGAAGAACTTTGTTTATCAAGTGTGCTCGCGCTCGCGAAGCCGAAGTCGCGAGGCAGGCAAATAGCAGACGCATTTCTGCACTGAATTACACATTCATGTTCGATAATCACCGGCCTCGTCACTTGTGTGAAGGTGTAAATCAGTATAAATTAATTGTTTGTTGGCAACATTGCATGTACTCTTTGTAATCTATGATATTGACAAAGAAGCATAGAGAAAAATGATAAGGTTATTTTCGTTTCTCCTTTTTGTCAATTTCGGCATTTCGGCTTCGTTCTGTGCTTGTGGTTTTTTGGTGATTTTGCTCAATCAAAAATCTGTGGGAAAGCCTTGAATTGTTATCTAAATTCATTCAGAATTGAAAATGCAGAACATGAGATCAAAGCGAAATGAAGATTCGGAAGATTCGCCACCGCATTCAAGACTGTTTATTGTTTGTGAACGACGATTTACTGAGGAAGATTTTAGTGACGGTTTCTCAAAATTCGGAACTATCGAGGACATACGAATGCCGCGTGACCACCATACAGGACTACCGAAAGGAGTTGTGTACATAAAGTTTTCCAAAACTTCTGAAGCTGCTAAAGCTTTAGAGGGAATGAATCAGAGATCTCTTAAAGGTTCCAGTCGTGTATTGAAAGTGATGGTGGCGTGTAGTAGATCTGAAATCCACTCTGACGACAACCATGATGACAAATTCAAACGGCTATTCATTACCATCCCCTACGCAACCACTGAACAGGACATACGTGATGCCTTTGGTGTGTATGGTCAGATAGATTCGGTCGTTATACAAAAAGACCGAAACACGGGTGAATCTAGAGGCTTCGCTTACGTCACATTCAGAAAGTTTTCTGAAGCAGCACTGGCTTTTGAAGAATGTGACCGAAAGTATCGTGCTATATTTGCTATGCCAAAAGGATCTAACCAGAAGCGTTCTGAAACCGTTTTTGAGTCTAGCATTAATGATTTAGCCAATACTCATCCTAGCAATGCTACCACAATGATGTCCTTGATGAACACTACTCCCAGGGGTTATACCAGAGTAAACTTCATGTGTTGTCCAAACTTAACTCCAATGCATGTTGAAACTTTATTTGATCTCGTACCAGGGCTCGTTGATTGCAAGTTTTATGTTGATTTGGTTCGTAACTGTGGTAAAGGCATTGCATCATATTCTAATCCAATCTCAGCTGCATATGCAGTTGACAAGTTGAATGAGTTTGAATATCCACCTGGGATGAAAATATTTGTCAAGCCTGATAAATCCAGGTTTGATATGCATAACCAATCTTTCAATAATTTGTCAAACGTTGCATACAATTTGAGGACCGCAATGAGATCGGCAAATACTAACCATGCTCCTGACTTAGCAAAGCTAACTGAAGCTATAGCAGAAGCTTCTAAACTCATTAAGATGGCTACAAAAGGAGTAGCAGAAGATCACACCCCTGACGTCAATGACTTGAACTACTGCAGTGTGAAGCTGCCTCCTCCGAAGCCTTTAGCTGACATTGACAGTACAGTTGCCAAGAGGTGCTTCTTAGTATGTAAGCCCCAGCCTCCCCCATTGACTGTTTTACGTGACATATTCTGTAGGTTTGGGGACCTTATAAACGTTTATACACTGCCCAATAAGACAGTAGGGTATGCTCGTTATGCATCCGCAACAGCAGCAGAAGAAGCCATACGGGTCTTGCATGGAGCAGAGGTTTGTGGTGTCCGCATGAAAGTTTTAGAAGCTGAGGATGAAGCTTCTGCTAAGAAGCGTAGAATTGGATGGACAAAGGACGAACAGATTGACTGACTGGACAGTGTCACACATATTCCTGGACAAGGACATATCTGAGGATACCTAGAGACGATTCTTGTTTGGACAATGTAGTTTGGACAAATAAACATATTTACATTTTAATGACATTATTCTTGAGCAGAGATTTATGAAATGACTTTGATACTAGATTCTGTCATTTTATAGATTTCAGCTTTGTTCCCCTAATGAATATTAAGGCCTGAACAGGACAAGGACAATATTTTATATGAAAAATTAAGGGTTACATGAAAAATCACAGTGCAGACTTAATCATTTTATTCTAAAAAGGCATCTAGACACAATAACTTAATCCAATTTATTGCACACACAGCCTTGTGACTTATAAAATAATTGACAATATCAATATGTTAAGGTCACTTTAATATCTAATCTGACAAAAATTAGATTTATTCATCCGTGTTGACAAGTTGTGCTGAAATTGTATATAACATACACATTTGAAATCAAAACTTATTTTGCGCAACACATTCTATAATTACTGCTTGCAAGGCTTGAAACTTTTGTAAATATTTATTTTATTATATCACCTACAATAAAAAAAAATAGATTAAGTGTTGCTAGTTTGAATAATATTTATCATAAAATCTCCAAAGAGGCTATATGCAAAATGTCATTTAAAACTATGTATATTATTACTTAAAACTATGTATCTATATTTCAAAGTAGAGGTTTTCTTAATAAACCCAAATACCACTAAAAAAGTTGGTATGCAGTAGATATGCACTAAATAGTCCTATAATTCTATAATGTAGATTTGTAGCTTTCATATTGCTTATTTTGTTTCTTATAAGTACACCAGTTGGTACATCATATTACATACTAAAATGACCCATTACTACAGGCACTAAAATTTATATTCACGACTCCATTATTGCTTGTTGTAGTAAAGGCATTAACTGCTCCTTATAAAGAGGATGACCGTCCCCATGAGTCATCTTTATTATCTTTTCTGCATGTTTCAGTTGGACTAATGCTTTTGCAATTTCCATTTTGTATAGCAAGATCTTTCCGTACTTCAAGTAAAGAAGACCAAGCAAAGGATTTCTGTCGCCGTAGTAAAATCTGAAAAGAATATTTTGAAAAGTTGGTGTAGATATTTTTTTTTGTCATATTTTTAACTTAACATCATAAACCTTACTCTTTACTTAAAATATTAATTGTACACCAAATATTAATTGACTTTTATAATTGTTTAGGAAATTGGGGCACTCCAAATCGGATAGATTAGGTTAGAAGGGGTCGACGGGGTCTAATGATCGAGCAGACCAGATCCCGCCATCTACTTCGTGGTAGAAAAAAAAATAAACCACCCTGAACGAGCATATTATTTTAATGTACAATTCGTACATATTTTTGGTGGGAAAAATGCATATTTTTTAGTATAAAACAGGAATACACTGAAGAACAGATGAATAAAATTGAAGATCACTTAAATTCTGTCTTTGAAAGTGAAAAAGCTTTGGCAGACCGTGAAAGCCTGTCTAAAAGAGAACAGCATTCGGATCTTCTAGATATTTATATCATTAGTGATGAGTTATGCTATGGTATGTGATTGAAGCACTAATGCATCTTGGAACTTGCTATTTCGCCCTATTTGCCACCTGGACGTGTACAGTGGCCTATAAAAGCTGAAATGTGAAAAGCCATCGGTTGTTTACAACTGTTGTGCTGTGTGTGTTCCGAATAAAAGTATTTCTATTCTATGCTTGTGACAAGTAGCTGCTAAATAACACAACTTGGGGTTACCACGTACAATGGTCCGCATAGGACTAAGTGCGGAAACCATACTCAGACATAAGACATAACACAACTTGGGGAAATGGAAAATTATGGATCTGTTGATTGCCACAGGAGTGTGGGTGTGGGCCAGACATGACCAACTTGTCAAATGCCCATAACAAGCCCAAGTGCACAGTCCCCTGTGCAGAGCATGCTTGGAGAGGGGAGGAGACAATTGCGCATGTGCTCCTAGACTGCACAGGTGTCACTGAAATACGCACACGACCCTTAGAATCTCCAAACTCCCTTACTGAAGCCCTGAAAAACCTGAGAGGCCTAATCTGTTTTTGGAGACAGGATGGAATAAGCCCACCTAAGATTATGACCGCCATAGCCCACGACAATGGTCCGCCTAGGATTAAATGCGGAAACCATACTCGAACATATACGACGTGCCCATAACTGCACTTTTGAGGGCTGTTACATATTCCTACAAATCAAAAGCTCAAACTAAAAGTTAACCATCAACTCGAAAGGAAGAAGTTTGGTGAAAAAATCAAGTCTGTTTACCTAAAGCAAGGAATGAGTTTCTCCGCATAGCCGCAGGCCTTCTCCCACAGCTGCACTTGTATGAGCGCGTCGAACGCGTGATCTAGCGTCTGAGCGTGCATTACGTTGAGAGGGTGCATCACGCCCTCCTGTCTGTCCAGGCAGTACTGGCATACATCCACATCTGGTTTGGAGTTAAGGAGACGATTCATACTAGAAAACTTGTCTTCAAATGCGTCATGAATGTATCAAGCAGAAAAGTATATGAAACTTGCTTTTTTCTGCGGAAGAACCGCATGAATGCCGGTTATTGAGAAAGTCAAAACCAGATAAAAATTAGGTTCTGTCCTTTCTTGGAGTGCAAGCTTACTCCGTACAAAATATCAAAATAGGTTCATTAGTTTAACATTATTGGCTATAAACATTTTGTTACTTACATTTTGTTACCTACATAAATGATTCTGGTGCCTTTGGTAGGTACTAGATAGTTTTAAAAAGGATACAAGCCACAGAAGCCCTCTCCATATTCTGTAAATGCACATGTGTGAACTCCATGGTCTTCATGAACACTTCAGCATGCTTCTCAGTATACTTAGTTCCACACTCTTTGCAATGCAAGGCCTCTTTGCTTTCAACTCCATTTTCGGAAACTTCTTTAGACAATTTTTCTGTATTTTCTTCACCTTTTTCCGTTTTTGATTCTCCATTTTCTTCAGCCTTTATCGCTGGTTTTCTGACTAATTGATAGTCTTCTTTCCAAGGTATACTGACTGGTTCATTACACTGTTTGTTCAGACATACTGCTCCATGAACATATTTGATTTGATCCTCATCTGAAATTTACTTTTGGGTTATTTCTTGAATTATGTGATGATCTAGTATAGCATGCTTTGCGATGCAGAAGAGAGAAAAATAGATGCTAATAGTTTCAAAGTAAATTATATAGGAGATGGTAAAATATTGGTGAAAATTTGGAGGATGATTATGTCTAAATTTGAGTGAGCAACGAAGCTAAATCTACAAACAGCCCAGAAGGATGCTGTACGCTAAACTAACAATAGTCGCCAGGGTTGCAGTACCTATATCAAGCTTAACTTTTGTCAGATCAATCGTGACACGTGGCTTGCGTCAGTTTTTGCCTACCCCCAAAGAAAAAGGTGTGAATTTTCTGTGTGTGTGTTTGAAGTGAAGGTAACGCATTTAATCACTGTTGTCACAAAATATATAGGAACAGATGTCAATCTACATGCAAAGCGCGCTCGAGCAACGCACACATAGACACCGCTCACGGACACGACATCTCGGAGCGCCTCGGCCCGCTCGTCAAACAGTTCCGGCTCAAACGCTCATTAGTGTGTGTCCACCGAGCGTAGCTCGTAGGTATAAAAAGTGAAGTATGTACATACATGAGATTGTCTTCTGTACCTATCTATTTTGTGCTATTGTTGACATCAATGGTTAGGTACTAAAACAGGAGGGAGGGTAGTTCGACATTATCACTGTTAACACAACATTATTGAAAATGTGGTTACAAAAATGTGTTTGTGTATGTCAGTTTAAATTATTAGATGAACCCGCCGTTTTTTAGTCTACTACCCTGAGAAGAATCACCAAACACCCGTTCCCGTCCGATTATAATTTAGGTGTCTTCATGGCAAGAGCGAATAGGCTTAATAAACTAGTGCGCCTCACCATCAACGATTGCATCACTGCTTACCATCAAGTGGGATCGCAGTCAAGCACTAGTTTATATCAATTAAAAAAAAAAACTCGGAGGTCAGTCTTTTTTTCAAGTCCGTACAACCCGTACTGGATATTCGTCAATCTTTTTTTTTTAAATAACAAAGTAAAGATATATAAATACGGTCTACCGTATAAAGAACTCGAACTGCCAGACAATCATAAAATCTACGTCCAATACGTATCTGTAATAATGGTCGAAAAAAGAAAATAAAACAATGTGCATAAAAAGTTAAACATAAACAGCTTGTCCATATCATTGAAGAGCTTCAATCCCAAGCTTAATTGTCCTCAAGACACTGTAAAGTGCGTTTCACTTAAGAGGTTCCTTTACCGTAATGTTAGCTCCCCTGTCTGTCTACAGAAAAAAGAAGGGAAAAGCGAAAAGAGTTGCCTACTCTACCAAAACTTTTGCACGAAATGTGAAACTAAATCGATCTAACGGTTAACGCACCACTTTATGGAGAATAAATGAGGGGAATGGGATTTTATTAAAAAAAAAAAGCAGGTCCAAAAGAAAGTTATTAATGGAGAAGTACGATATTATGGCGTAACTTTTTCAGTATTTGAAAGAATTGCAGGACAACCGAAATGGAGCCCAGCGTCGTATACTTAATTAAAAATAGTTTTTACAGTTTCCAAAACAAAATTATAAGGCAATAGTTAAAAGTAACGAAATATCAGTTAATCTCCCTGATATTGAGTAATTTCATTGCTAAAAATATAGCAACACTGTTTTTCCGTATTGCCAACATTACGGCAAAGGAACTTCTTAAGTGAAACGCACAATAAAAAGCTTTCCGGTATAGCTAAAATATGACCAAATTTTTGGCATCTAAACGAACTACCTGACAGGTAATCATACTCCCCTGGTGACTCAAAATAAAGGGGGAAAGAGCATGCCGAAGTATAAATTAGTAGGCACATCTAAAGCATTTACCCATGCACCTGTCACACTCGCATAAGAAGTAGTAGTTCTGTAGTAACTCCGTCTGTCTGTCGTACGGCGTCTTCATTAGGTCGATGTAGGATATGCGCATCTGAAACCGTAGAAGAACAGTATAGATAACTTTCAGCAGAAATGTCGTATGTGTTCATGTCCCTTTTATATCTTGGGGGTTTTCAACGATAAAAAAAAAATGACGATGTAAAATCTGGGAGCTCGATAGAAGAGAGAAATGGTTTTTCGACCGTTTTTATGCGATCACGTTCTTAATTCAAAATAGTCCCCAGGTCTGTCAGCAGTCTGCGAGTTTGGCTGCGTTAACGGCCAATGATTTTGTCCATTACAATGGCATCTTTCTTCTTCATATCTGCTATACATCATCTAAATTTTTTGCATATTTTTCTGTTGCCATGTAAGAGATAGCATGTACGAGCAACTTCAGTATCCGCAAGTAATTTGTTTTCACATCAATTTTACGGGATTGTATAAAAGTTGGAAGTTCCAGCTTATAGACGTGGTAGTTATCTCCTGCTTACTGCCTGCCTGCGGGTCGGGCGACAGGCAGGTTTCGCAACTTTCGTCCCGTCTTTTAGTAGCAAATTTTGATGAAATAGTCACGTCGTAGTAGCTACTAGGTATATAGGAGAGGACACAGAGACGAAAAGTTACTGGGCCACTACGTTGCTCGTTAGTCCCTAGGTTTCAGTTACGATTATTATTTCGGTCGGTCACTAGGAATGTGCCAAAGTTTTTTGTTACTATATGGTCCTATTTTTGATCTCGATCTTTTCAGATAGAAAGCAGGCGTGTTCCGTACCTCTACCATGAGTTTAAAGCAATAGTATTTGTCGATACTCGATACCGACTACGTAAATATTTTGTATGGCAAATTTTACAGCGCCCCTAGCGGTCACTTACGGAACCAAAATTTGCTTTTACTCATGGTAGAGGTACTGAAGATGTTTACTTCTGAATTTACCTGAACGTAATGTAATTACCTGATTCCAATCCAAGCAAGGCATATCTTTAATGGCTCTGATATTGATAGTCTTCCCGTCGAAAGTGGCGACCGCGTTAGGATTACAACTGTGGTCCAAAATAGAGGATGCCAGGTAGATGCCCGTACCAATTGAATTCATGTCGATGTCCAGGATCATGAAGCTGTTTATTACCATCTGGAATCAAGAGTCAATCATCTTAGTAGTGGTCTTTGTCGAATTGAGAGAAATTACTGTTTAAGGGGAAGCGCCAGGGTAGCCCACGATCCTCGTGGAGGCGATCAGCGGCAGCGGCTTTGATGGATCAACTTGTCTGGTACAGACTAGATAAGAAGGAGGTCGAGTTTTATTAAAGAAGTCATCCAATGATTTTTCCCGCTCTGGGTGGGGAAAGACGGAATCTCAGACTTACCCCACCTGTGTTCGTTCAGCTGCCTTTGAATAACGCTAGATTTAGACACTTACCCTCCCATATAATCCCATAAGTTCCACTGTGTTCGGCAGAGATATGTCTTTTAGAAACTCAAACAGCACAACACACAATGATGTGAAATGTTCCATCCTTTTCTTATCTGCCTTCAGATCTGAATAATCTGAAAAAAAAAAAACATTCATACATACACTTACCATCTTCTTCGCGTGGGGTAGACAGAAACAAGATAACAAGGAATTCTCTTTATATAACTATCTATATAAAGGAACTTGCAATTAAAAAAAAAAAAATTTACTCTCTGTAGAACTGAACAACCTTCCACATGATATTTTTTCAGCAAACGAAAAAAAAAAGCGGGGTCTCCATACACAATTATAAACTTCATTGGAAAGTTTGTATGGAGAGGCCTTTTCCTGGATATAAATCTTGTGGAAGGTTTTTTTAGAAAAGTAATTAGGGATCCACGCAAAAAAAAAAACTTGAAATATTGACACAACGGAAAAAATAAGTTGTACAGTTTTACGAGTCGGGCAGACAAAATGGCGGGCACTAGCTAGTTAATAATATCTTAGCACGTAAAAGCAATCAAGAAACCATTACACCTGAAATAAATCATAAACAGTATCGGTATGTTTGTTTGTTATTCCACTCAATGACGCAGAACTAGGTGAACGGACAGATTGAAACTTGGCGCGATTTCCATTTGTTAAAACAGTGCTATTTCACAAATGATGAGCTAACGAGGCTTCAAGAACAGTCACGAGATTTCAGCCATTCAAATAGATGCCATAGTGCCTTTTTTAGGTGAAAAATAGATGTGCGCCGAATATTTGTTTTATATTCGGTATCCGGTGTATTATATCGGTGGATGCGGGACGCACAGGAATGTTCGATGTGGCGACGCTTGGGGGAGGCCTATGTCCAACAGTGGACGTGTATCGGCTGAAATGATGATGATGATGATCCGGTGTATTCGACAGAATTGAGTTATTCGTATTTGGCCGAATCATTCGATTGAAATGCCATATATTCAGTTTAATGAAATCAGTCTTTAGAGCAAAATAAATTAAAGGAATCCATATTCTAACCATCATATTTATTAGACAACCATAATGTTTTTGTTTTCGGGCCTTTAATATCCTACTTTGTAAGAAATGATTTATGTAATGTTTGTTACACAATCAAAACCGATGATGAACCATATGTGCAAAACCATATCGGAAAACCTGGAACACAGAATTATGGAACTGAACGGGGAATTATCCGGCAGTATATTCGGTTCGGTAAGAACTTAACCGAATTACCGAACCACTATTCAGCGCATCTCTAGTGAAAAATGATTTATTTATTAAAACTTCATACCCAGTAGTGGTACACAGGTGGACAGTAGTGGTGGTACAGTAGTGGTACATAGGTGGTTGTTCCATTCTCTACCAATCAATCTTTGGGTTAAACAGAAAACCCTGTGGTAGGTGAGTACAATAAATAAATAATAGATATTATTATTGGAATAAAGTATCATTAAGTTGCTTATAATGATTAGTTTTTAATTTTAGATTATCTATGTAAAGCTAAAATTGAAAACGGAAAAAACTAATTGTACGGGCATCAAGCCAATGAAATAGCCCTAATGATGCCTAAGACTGCTGTCGATATCCGATACTCTACAAATGACCTATTCAGCCGCACCTAGCCAATTTATTTAGTTTGAAACAAAGACATTAAAATATAGTTTGAAAGCATGTCTGTAAGCGTAAAATGGCGGCACACATTAACTAGGTATACACACACGGAACTTGTTAATGTAGGTCATGGTCATTTACATACGGGACTGACAGGATAGTATCGCGTACTGCATGAGGCAGAATAGCACGTTTTTTTCTTAATCGGTGATAAGTTCGCACATGATCGCTATATCATCTGAAAGCGACGATGCGGTCGACGATGGGCCCCCTTACCTAGAAGTAACCTATTTACTCTTGACTTAAAGATGCCCAGGTTATAGCCATCACGAAACACAGACTCCGGCAGGGAATTCCACTCCTTAGTTGTATGTACAATAAATTTGTTCCAAAACGCTTTGTGCGTATAGGTGGTGGAACAGTATGTCATGTAAGTTTCTATAATTGTTATTTTATTATGTGTACCTGTGTACCAAATAAACGTGTTTTCTTTCTTTCTTTCACCCCATTTTTCTAAAAAGTCATCACCTCTTATGGGGAAAATCATCCAATGACAACCGCCGCTCGTGGGCGGAGCGGGAGGTAGTGTCAGACTCTTACTGACTAAAAAACCCACCCCGTTCCTTCAAGCCTTCATACCGGGGCTCGAGTTCCCT
Organism: Mythimna ferrago; assembly: GCA_910589285.2. Taxonomy (NCBI): domain Eukaryota; kingdom Metazoa; phylum Arthropoda; class Insecta; order Lepidoptera; family Noctuidae; genus Mythimna; species Mythimna ferrago. Next base: position 25,193,039 of record OU342677.1, on the reverse strand, counting down.
TTCGGATAACCCTGGCCCCAGTAGGCTTAGACCCGGCTGGGCCCCTGCTGTTGCTGACAACTACTTGAGGCGTTAGAGATAGCGTGACGAGAAAGGACAGAATAGAAGAAAAAAACGTGTTGAGCCGACCCCAAATTAAACGGGACAAGGGCAGGAAGATGATGATGAACTGGCTATCAGACCTCCATAACCCAGTTACTGTGCAACACGATACTTCTTGTACCTATAGACTGATGGTCAGACTTACTGGCGTGTAAGTATCTGTAATGACTGTCAAAGATCTACGAATGACAACTGAGCTTTACGTGCTTTCCGAAGCACGGGGGTAGTAATGTCTTAGATAAACTTAGAAAAGGAGATACTTGCCCGGTTTCAAACCCACAACCTCATGCATGCGAGGCTAACCATCAGTTTTGGTGCAGCCATGAGGCACACAACAACTATATATAGGAATATATATATTTATTTTTCTTTATTTTCTTTCTAACCACTGGGCCATCTTGACACCGTCACTAATTTTGCAACATTCCTCTTTTTATTAATTACTAGCGGCCCGTCCCGGCTTCGCACGGACAATAAATATAGCCTAAGTATGTTACTCAGGGTGAATATAGCTTTCCAATGGTGAAAGAATTTTTGAAATAGGCACAGTAGTTTTTAAGTTTATTCATTACAAACATACACACAAAAATATAGATTTTCCCTCTGTATAATATTAGTGTAGATGAATAATTATTGCAAGAAATGTATTACATATAATAATAAAGCTTGTGATTTGCATGTCTCAAGGTATAATATTGTTACGTACGTGGGTAATCAAATGCCGATTTACTGACGAGAGAACTTTATTCACCACAAACAATAACAAATTAGTCCAGTCAACAATAATCCGAATCGCAATTAACACTAGAGTACCGTTACACTATCGCTTAGGTCGTTAAGTAAAATCACTTCAAGTACTAGGGTAGTTCGCTCTTGATCGCAGTCGAAATCACAACTGACTCGCTTCCGGCCGGGGGCTCGTATTTATATGCGGAGCCAAGAAAATTCTAGATACCGACGTCCCGCGATCGATCCAGAATTCCAGAACCATTGAATCGCTTCTCGAAGTCATAAATCATTTTTATTGCTCGTGGTAATAAGAGTCACTTTCATGCGAATTTCGACTCTATTGTTAACGTCGGAGAGTACCATTTCCCTTATCGGTTAGATAGATACCTATTACTACTTGTAGGTACTTTGTGGATGTTTCGAGATTTTTCTAAGCCTGGCTACGCACAACCATTCTAGATCTTTCGAACAGCAATGCGTTTTAATTATTAAGTGCTACTCGTTATTTTCTAGGAGATACGGCGTGTTCACGTTTAATGGCTATATTTTCAATAACTTGATGTAATTAATTAGCAAATAAACGATTATGATTATATTATTATCTTTCGGCACCAAAGGTATTTCTCTTTCGGCACCAATAGGTAATTTGGCTTAGTGCTGAATGTAAAATCAAAAATAAATATTAAAGAAGTGGTCAAAATGGGCGTAAGTCCAACAGAATTGAAATATATCACAAATTAAAGCTTATAATTACTACTCTATTTCATACTATGACAGCAAGTAGCAAAGTCGCCGGAGAACAGACATAGGACCAATTGAATAAAACACATTTGACTGGCCTGTTGGTCTAGTGGTTAGTGACCCTGACTGCTATGCCGGAGGTCGTGGGTTCGATTCCCACCCAGGACAAATGTTTGTGTGATGAGCATAATCATTTGTTCTGTGTCTGGGTGTAATTTATCTATAATATGTATGTATTTAGAAATATATAAGTATGTTTATCAGTTGTCTAGTACCCATAACACAAGCTCTGCTTAGCTTAGGACTAGACGGCGTTGTGTGATAGTTGTGGAATATTATTAGTAATACCGAAGATTTGACTACATCAGATACGTTTTAAAAACAAGTTCGTTTGGTCGCGGCATGGCGGACAGATTTCCGGCGGGATCTCATAGTAAAATGGCGACAGCGATTGTTGCAACCCAGAGCTGGGCACGCCGCATTTATGGCGGTAAGTCCCCTCTTTGAGGAATGGCTGGAAAGATAAAATGGCGTCCTTATCTTTCGCATGACACAGGTTCGCACCGTCCAGCCGTTCGAGCTAGAAGAAGTAACAAATACATACACACACAAACTTTCGCCTTTATATTAACACTAGCTTTTGCCCGTGCGGCTTCGTCCCGCTCTTCACTACTCCACCCTACTATACCCTACTCTACCCTACCCTATCCTACTCTACCCTTCTCTACTCTACTCTACACTACTCTACCCTACCAAACTTCACATAAACGATCTACTAAATAGTCCGAAAAAAGCCTAAACATTTGGTTTGGATAGGTGAGCCCGTTCTTGAGTTATAAAATAACAACGAAAAGTGACATTGATGTTTATATATACATATATAGATAAATAGTTGAGTTCGGAAGAGAAACTTACGTGACATCAGATCCTTCCACATCCTAAACGAAGTCCCGGAGTAGAACGACCTGAAGGAGTGTCCATCGCCCCGGTACAAACGGTTGATGATCTTCGCCAGCATGCGGGCTCCATCAGGCAGAACCTTCGGGGCCACGCGTTTGAAATTGGCGCATTCCCACTGAAAATGAGGAGTTGTTCTTTTATAGCTATTTATAGTGGGTGGTCAGCGAAGCAGAGGGCGAAGATGGAAATGTAGGTAGGCACATTCATAAATAAACTTTAAAAACATACGCTCGAATTTGGTCCGATCAAATGCGTCGCCCGCAACAAGCAACCGAATCATAAAGTTGATTTGCGTACAACATTAAGCGCACTCTATCCGCTAACAGAGGTTTTTGTTTTAATTGTTGGTAGGCTCACGCTTGACCACAATCTCACCTGATGGAAAGCAACGATGTGGTCGACGATAGAGCACGCTTGCCTAGGAGTAACCAATTCGTCCCCAGGTTCCTTATCGTATCCCCAGGTTGTGGCTATCAGGAAACAGCCACACCTACACTCAAATAACAACAATTATGGCCACCAGACTAGGACTACTTAACCTATGGACTGATTTTGTTCGGAAGCGAACCGAATTCGTGATCCGATCGTACCAAATTCGAGCGTGTGTTAACAGTATAAGATATATTACGAACCAGGATGCAATAACTCACGGAGGAAACGTATCAATAGCTTCAACGCGCAATTTTTATCTTCTGAGCAACGGTCCATTTATTTTACGTAACTCCATTTAATTTTACTTCGGCCATAAATATCATACGCGCATTTGAAATTATCATGATTATTATCATCGCGCGGATTTAAAAGCATCGTTTGAAGTATATAAATAGACTTGGTAGGCAAAATAAAAGAAAATGATGGATCAATAGCATTAGAATGGCAGTAAGCCATGAAATGTCTGTTACACATCACAGGCATACGAGAATGGGACCTTTGACGTCGCGTATTGAAAGAGTAGATAATGTGGACGTAAATAAATATTCTGCGTGGGTTTCTACGGTAGATACGTGAGTTGTCGTGATAGAATCAGATACCTGTAATACTTTGGAACAAGCAGAACTAGTGTAAATATCTACTAAATGTCAGCAAAGTGGACTTTTGTGGTAGGGACCACAAACCCCCCCCTGCAGATACGTGGTTAGGTTCAATCCCCAGGTGTGAAAAGGATCATCATCTACTGTGGTCCGGAGCGAGGAGTGGCAGGCGGTCGCCTCCTTCTGCGAAGCAGTAATGCTAGCAAAGTAGGAGGCCGGCCGCTTCAGGCAACGGCGCCCCAGCCGCCGCTGGGATTCAGATCCCGATTTCCGGCCACCGTAGGCGCGGGATTGCGGACGGCGAGCAATGAGTAGCTCGCTGTCCGACCGTCCGGTAACTGTCCAGACCGCACGTCAAGTCGACGACTTGGGCTAGGTCCGGACGAGCTACCCATTGCTTGCCGTCCGCAAGGCAAGATCAACCCCATGCAGCTCCTAAATCATTCCTACATAAAAAATCACGTATTCACTCATACTTTTATCGAAGTTTTCTTATCTAAACTTTGCCACAAATAGTAGTTAGTCCTCTGTCCTAGTTGGCAATCGTTCCGAGAGATTTATTCGAAAGTATTTGAGGAAGATTAATTTCGTAACACGGGAGTCACACTGCCTGCGCCAAGTGTCCACGAACCCAGAATTAAGATTAATTTTGCAGCAGGTAGGTATTTATTTCTGGAACATCTGCAAGCCTATACACTTCATTTGCAATAAAATTAGATATTTAATTCATTAATTCCCAAGCGAAGCCGGGGTTCGCTCTCTCATTTTCTTTCTTTTGTGTCTTTAACCTTTTTAATGTCAGATGTTGATTTTGATTGCGTTGGCAGCATGTTACATAGTTGGTATTTGACCATTACATATTTGCTGTATGGACTTTTTAGGGTTCCGTAGCCAAATGGCAAAAAACGGAACCCTAATAGATTCGTCATGTCTGTCTGTCTGTCTGTTCGTCCGTATGTCCGAAACTATAAGAGCTATACTGCTGAAACTTAGTAAGTAGATGTATTCTGTAAACGGCATTAAAATTTTCACACAAAAATAGAAAAAAAAAAAAACAATAAGTTTTGGGGGTCCCCATACATAGAATTGAAACTCAATTTTTTTCTAAACTGAATAGTTTGCGCGAGAGACACTTCCAAAGTGGTAAAATGTCCCCCCTCCCCCCCTGTAACTTCTAAAATAAGAGAATGATAAAACTAAAAAAAATATATGAAGTACCATGCAAACCGCCAACGAAAATAGGTTTGAACGAAATCTAGTGTAAGTAGCTTTTTTTTTAATACGTCATAAACCTAAAAAAAATACACTATTATTAAAACATCGATCAAAGTTACAACGAACTACAAGAACTTTTATATCATGATACTTGCTGCTACGGAACCCTTCATGGGCGAGTCCGATTCGCACTTGGTCGGTTTTTTTCAGTGTTTCTTCTCAGGGTAGTCAGCTAGGAAACACCGGCCCCATCTAGTTTAAACTGACGAAAAAAAGGACGTGTAAAAGTGTTTTATAAAACCTATTTGCAAAATAAATATCATTTATTGTAACTACTTTTTTTTTTAACTACTTTTTAGGGTTCCGTAGTCAACTAGGAACCCTTATAGTTTCGCCATGTCTGTCTGTCTGTCTGTCCGTCCTCGCTTAATCTCTGTGACCGTTAGCACTAGAAAGCTGAAATTTGGTACCAATATGTACATGAATCACGCCGACAAAGTGGTAAAATAAAAATTGGAAAAAAATGTTTTATTAGGGTAGCCCCCCTATATGGAAAGTGGGAAGTGATTTTTTTTTTAAATTTCAACCCTAACGTGTGATATATTGTTGGGTAGGTATTTAAAAATGAATAGGGGTTTACTAAAATCATTTTTTGATAATGTCAATAATTTCGCAAATAATCGCTCCAAAAGTAAAAAACAATGTGTCTAACTTTTGAACCATAAGTTTAGAAAATATGAAAAAAATCTGAAAAGTAGAACTTTATAAGGACTTTCTAGGAAAATCATTTTGAACTTGATGGAAAGAACAGTTTTTGTACAAAAAAGACAAAGGTTGTACAAAATAATTTCTGGACTAAGTTTGTAGTATAATCGTATATGCAAGCATTTTTTTAAACTCATAAGTGGGTACACTTATTTTAACGGACGGGGAAACTACGGAACCCTACACTGAGCGTGGCCCGACACGCTCTTGGCCGGTTTTTTGCTTTAAATGCCATTCATTTGCGGTGCCCACAGCATAGAAGTCAAAATCGGTTGAACTGACAGTAAAAAATATTTTTGTAAAAATGTCTCATCTTATTGCGAATGAAGTTATAATTATTATTGATTGAAAAAACAGGCGTTACACAACGCCTTCTTACGTCAAGCGTCATCTGACGTCTTGCGTCGGCGTGTGCGCAGGTATTCCGGATATCTCCGCGCTGTTTGTATCGAGTCGACATTTATCGAACATTTAGTTCGCGAAAATAAAATACAAAACGTTGGGCAGAGCTGCCAACTCGAGCATTACGAGTGCGTGCTAACCATGTCATAATGTTTATGCAGCGGACGGGATAACGAGGCGAATCGCTTAAATATTTATTTAACGAATTCGTTTCAGAAATAAAGACGTTTGATGATAAAGTTGCAACATTTGGCTGTCACGGCCGCCTGCGTTATTTTCAGTAATTTATTACGAACTTAATTTGAGCGGAACGCCCACGATTTCCATGCATACTCACTCTATTTCTATTTTCTAGACAGTATTGCGCAAGGAATGGTTCGAACAGAAACGACGCTACCATACCCTTCCGCACTAAGATCACTTTAGGTCTATTATTCTAGTCAGGAATTTACTGAGTAAAATCTGATAAAATATAAATCATAACATACGTTTCGAATAGCGTTTAAAATCGCGCTATTTTTTGCTGCCCTTTTTGTAATGCTTTACTCTCACATGTGTTGTTTTAAGGATCTTAGTTTTACGATCTCATCGTTCATAGGAGTAATATTAGTTATATATCATGGCTTCCTATATGCTAAAACCTTGCACAACCGCGAGGTCTGAAGATATATTTTTCAACTGCGGGGGATGCTTCGAGATGTAGTGGCGGGGAAAGAGGGACACATCCCGCTCCTCTAGTTTAAGGACACTAATGACTGCAGGAAAGTATCGCCGAGCCAGGAGCTTCACGGCCGCTTTTACCGGTACTTAAAACCTAGGCCTTACATGGTCCCGATGTAGGTATTTTAGCGTCCCGTCCGTATCCTGGCTGCGCTTCGGTGACCTCCTCGGAGAAACCAAAGGATTTTTCTGTGCGATTATGGACGAAGTTATTATGACGAACAACTATCAGAAATACATTATGAAGGAGGGTACGGCTGACATCTGTCGGGCATGCCATCGGCCCGGGGAATCAATCCGACACATTATTTTTGAATAGGTACAACCTTTTAGCCAGAATTATCCACCAGCAACTTGCTCTTAATTGCAATCTTGTGGAGTCGAAAGTGCATTACGCAGCTCGATCCGGTTTTTGACACACGGCAACATCACAAACAAAACTATTACCTATTATTGCCATTAAGCCTGAGTATATGTACGTACACAATGATAATGTAAATTAAGGAAATAATAATTAATATTTTATTCTGAAGTACTAAGTTGCATAATTATAGACGTCAAATGTGATTTTAGTTTTGTTATATTTGGTTCAGCTTGCCGACCTCCTGGGTGATGGTAATAGGTGACATAGGCCTCTTTTAACATTATCCTCTAGGTTCTGTCTCGCACTCCTCTTTTCGAATGACATACCGCCGTGAAAACTGATAGCAATCAGCAAGTTAACAAAAAAAAAATGTCAATTCAGTCTTAAGAAAAAAGTACAGAAAGCACAACAATAAATCCGTCATACCTTGTGATCACCCCAGGCATCTCTCTGGCACGACCGTCCGCAGTAATACACGAACTGGCATCCTGAACATTTTAGCACTTTGCCCCTGAAATACAACGAGACACGGTCATTGCGTGACACGATTACATGGGTGTTATTATTGTATTTTTAATCATGCATCAGTTGCATGTTTAAAAATATCTACAGGTAGAACAACCGTGCAGAATGAAAGTCAATGTGGACAAATGGGTAGTTAATTTTAAGTTCGACTTTATTAGAATGATTTTTTTTTTTATAATTAAAGAGTTGACCAGACGGTTGCAAACCAGTGCAGCGTTCCAACCAAGGGTACCTTGATAACCTTGGTTTATGTTGCGGCTCTACATGGATGTAAACCACGCGCCAAAACGTTCAGTGTTTGGGAAAATGCGCCTCCCAACCAAGATCGTTTTAAAGGTCATGGTTTACAACTGCTGTCTACAGGCATTGAATTAACAAGGTTGGGACTTTGGGACGTTGGTTTGCAACTATCTGGTCACCCCCTTAAAACTTTTTACCCACACTATTACTTATTCTGTGCCCAAACCAGGAATTAATCCTGTATCATGGGTAACGTTAACAAACAGGTAAACTCGACACTTAGGCCCGAGAACATCTGTCTTTAGGGCACGCAATTTTTTTTTTTTTTATTTTGTGCGGGAAAACTACCAGCAACCCGCACGCAGTAGCCAATCGCTCAAAGACTGTGCCATTAATTTAAGAGTTATTGAAATTAATTACTTAAAAGTAATATAAAGAAAACAGTATTGAAATAGAATTAAAATTAAACATCTTACTTAAAATTTATTATACTAAACTTAAAAAAGTAAATTTTAAATGTGTTCAATAGTGACTCCTGATGAAGTCCTGAGACTATATCATGTTATGTGACTGATTAATAACTATAACTGTGCATAAAAGAAAAGATTTATTAAACAGAGAAAAGGTTTACTTCTGTAGTTTAAAATCCTGTTCCCGCGCAAAAATGAAAAATAGTTAAATTACGCCTGTAACATCATCTATCTGTCAAAATGAAAAGTAGCTAAAGTTGCTGCTTGTAACATCAGCTCCGTCAAAATCGGTTCTACCGTTTCGAAGATTAGCCGACACAAACAGAAAGATGAAAATGATCAAACACGTGTTTTTGTTACAGGTATATGCAATATATGCATTTAGTAAAAAAAAGTTATTATGATAATAAAAACGGATCATCATCATCAGCCTTTTTAATGTTCCCACTGCTGGGACTCAGGGTTCCTCTAAAACGGAAAATAACATAAAAACATATAATTCAATTAAACTAAATAACGCGAGTTAAAGTGTGAGATACTGGAAGAATGGTCAAACATAGCCCAAAATCGTGGTTTACAAAATCAAAATCTTGGTTACAGCATGCCAAATCAGTCTAATCAATAATCTATTAGCACACCCATAATTAATTAGAATAACAGTCCAAGAGTGAGCACTGCAAGCTCGGTATTATAGTGCACCCGACACAGATAGGTTAGATTAGAACGGGATGGCGGGGTCTAGTGAGCGAGCTATTCCAGCGTAAATACACCCCGCTATCCACTTCATGATTTTTTTTTTTTAAACCACCCAGAGGGGTTAGGGTAGGGGCTCCTGCAAAGCAGGGCTCCGGTCCAGAGGACCTCTAGTGAGTAGGTGCATAGGAGAGGGGGTGAATATTCTTCCCACTTTATTACCAGCAAACAGAAATAGGAAATCTCACAAGAAGCTTCCATCGACTCAACCCAAACTTTTTTTTGTATCTGTTCTTCATATTATTAAATAATTTCTTATTAATTTTTCTTTTTTATTTGATATAAACTAGTGTTGCAAATGTTGATGGCGAGGCGCACTAGTTTATTAAGAGCGTAGTTTTTAGTCAGATAATAAAATTGTGAATCGAGAGTGAAACAATTTTTATCAAGTTAGAATATGTATTTGAAAACAATGGCAAAGTGCCACCTCGTCACTCCAAAATAGAAATGTTTTTTATTTTAAACATCTGAAACTATGCATTTGCTATGGGGGGGAGGGTTTGAATAGGTTAAGAGCTGAGGATGAACCCCAACCTCAAAAAAATCGATATCCTGTTTACAGTTTTACCATTAGAATTTGAAGTGTTTTTATATTTTGTTATTTAATTCTCGTTAACCTTACAATCGTGGAAATCACAGACACAATAGAAACACAATAGGTGCGCAAACGCCGTTGTTCGCTTGGGGTTTAATGAATTAAACAATGTAAAAAAATGTGTAGTCATCTACAACACTATAGTTTCACAATTTCTAGTTTAGAGACATAGTCTCTAAACTTTTAACGTATTATTAAATATTTTTATTTCGTTTTAAATTGGAGTCATGCTTATCGTACCACAAAGATCAACTCCAACGCACCTACTAATAGTGATGAAACTGATTGTGGATTATGTTTTAAATGTATAAAAACAAAAAAAAAAGGTTTAAAATTGATTAACAATTGTATGTTCTATATTGTTTAAAAACACAAAGATTTAAATTAACTTTTAATTATTTTTAGTAAATACCATAAAATATTATTTTAAGTATTTTTAAAATTAGTCAATTGAAGATTTTAGTAATTAATAGCACTGCTAGTTGATTACTATTATTACCATTACTGCACTAATCTATCCTTTGATCCCCTTAATTCAGAAAATCTGAAAAGTTATACCTGGTTTAAAACAAGAATTCACAAAAAGTTATAGGTACGAAGTTTAAAACAAGAATTCTTAAAAAGTTATACCTGGTCTAAAACAAGAATGCTTAAAAAGTTATACCTACCTGGTTTAAAACAAGAATTCTTAAAAAGTTATACCTGGTTTAAAACAAGAATTCTTAAAAATATTTTAGAAATTTATTATTACACTATTTTTTTTCAGAACAAGCTCCCCCTAAGACGACTATGTAGTTTTAAAATCAGATAGGTAATGAAGATATAACAGCCACATTTAAGTTACTGTGTACTTATTGATTTTTTCAATATTTGAATACCACTAAATTATAAACTGAAAGCATAATTTAAGTTACTTACTTTTCGAAACAACTATCGCACCGGCTTCCTTGTTCTTTAGACGACAAAACAAAAGCAAAAGGTTGTTCAGTGAGGATGAGATCCCCAGCTTTAATTGAAGAGTCCGTGTTTCTGTACCTATTCTTCATATTTAAATCTTAAGTTATTTAAGTTATAACCTAGGACTAAAGCGTACGTATTCGATAGAGAATGTTTTAGGAATGTCAACGTTCTATACTCGACGAGTTACGAGGCGAGGTGTTCTTGCGAATGCCGAAAATATGATTTGGCCCCGCTACCTGCCCGTCCAAATTTAACACTACTCAATACCGGTTACATTATTTTTAGTGAAGACGCGACTACAGCCGGCATATCAAAACGAAAAACAAACAAAAGCAGGACTAATAATAGATGAACATTTCGTCACGACGACTCGACGAGTTTATTTAAACGAAGGAAGGAGAAAAGCAAGCGAACTGTAGCAAACATCAAACTGTTTCAAGAGCCCATGTTAAATGTTTACCTTTTTTTGACAACAGGATAGAAACATTCGAATCGTCTCTAGCCAAAAAGAGATGGCAAATGGTAGAAAATAAATATTGTTTCGTGGAACAGAGGAATTTGGTAATATTTTTGACATTTGTTGTGTTTTTCTGATATTCTCGTTTACCTAGCGGAGACTAAAGTCGCTCGTATGCTTTTGTTGCTGCTGCAACTAATTTTTTTTAACGCACATAGGTAATATATTTTTGTATACATAATCTACTTTTTGTTTTGATTACTTTCGATCAAATTATCTTTTTTTTGTGCATCCTTTTCATTACTTTAAGTTTTGTCTAAAACACTCAAAATACTGGTGCCCTTTTCAGTCGCGATTGTCAAAATTTGACATAGAGAAAAAAGCAAAACGAAAATAAATAAAGAAACGTGTGTCGCTGTCGTGTGTATTTTTCTATAATTGAGAAATAGATGAAGCCCAAAAATGTCGCTTATTATGACTAAAGCCGCACTGGCATTAAAGAATCCTGAGAACAACTTTCAATTCGTTAAATTTGAAGCACACAAAGCGAAAAAGAAGCCAGCTGCCGACAGTAGCGAAAAAAGTGAATTACGACCTGAAACTCAACATTCTAGCAAAGATTTGGACCTTAAGAAGATACGACATGAAGTTGTGAAGTTTGGAATGTCCGGTTTCGACCCCACAAAAAAGGAAGAAGCCAGAATAGCACTGGCTGTAAGTTTAGGTTAGTTGACCACAGACTTCACTTACACAACTTTTTTTTAAATTTATTTATCTTATCCATGTTATTTTTTTATTTACTAAAAGCCTACGCAAAGCTATAGAAAAAAATCCTTAATACCTTAAACTATTCTTACAGGGCTTGTACAAAATCCTGCTTCAGAGTCTATTGATCAACTTGGACTTTTTAGTTTAGTAATCTTACTCTCTCTCTATTATTATGATAACTAGCTTCACTTCCATATCATAGTGTACAGTTTTCTACTAGTCTTTTTCATTATTCTTCATGTATTTAATTTATTCTCTAACTTTGCAATCTCATTTCTCCCTGTAGAATAATGATCCTATGGCTAGAACACGAATGATTGCGTTCTAGCCCTTCATCCCCTGTGAAAAGACCCTTTCAATCTGTCCATATTTAACTGTAGGATTTCTGAATACATATAGCATTAAAATTACCAATATTTGAATTTAACCTTTCGTATGCCGTAATTAGAGACACAATAGGGTAGTTTCCAGGGTCAAAATAATTACATTTTATTTAGTCCGTATTTTAGATGATAAAAAAATATTGGACACGTATTTTTCTTTTTTCGATTAAATAAAAAATAACAAAGATATAGCCCATTAAAGTTACGTGTGACGTCACCCCGTGCGAAAAAATGCAGCACGGCGTGACATAACAAGTACCTTTAATGGGCTATATCTTTGTCATTTTTGGTTTCATTTACAAATAAAGAAATATGTGTCCCTTATTTTTGAAAAATCTAAAAGATGGACTAATTACATTTTTTATGGAAACTAGCCTATTACAAAGTTATTATGTCCCACGTGGATCTGCTTTCCGGCCATACAACGGGTTAATTAACCTTTCCAATACCGTAATTAGAGACAACAATAAAAAGACAATGAGAGAGTGAACGCCGTCGTTTGCTTGGGGTTACTAACTATAACTATTCCTATCATTTCTATTTCCAGGTGCTAAACCTCCCAAAAAGGAATATCTAAATTACAAAGAACTTATGCAAAAGAGGAAACAAGAGAAACTAAAAGAAACTGAGGAAAAACAGCAGATGAGGTCCAAGAGTGTGTTACAGACTGCTGGCAAGAAGAAGAAGGGGAACAATGATGTTGGGCATTTCCTTAGTAGTTATGGAAAGGTAACTATAGACAAGTTATTTTCACTTTCTTTCTTACCCTATTATTTGTGAATAAGCTCATAATAAACTAGTGCACCTCACCATCAACAATTGCATCACTGCTTACCATCAGGTGGGATCACAGTCAAGCACTAATTTATATCAGTTAAAAAAAAATATTAAAAAAACTGCCTACTGGCCACAGACACACAGTGAGTCTCTAGCTAAAGGAAATCCAAGGTATACAGCCATTACCTAAGCTGCTGATATCTATGCAGCTTAAAAATAGTCCAATAGCTCAGGTTCATTAGAGCCACATTGAGCAAGAAAACCTTCATTGGAAAATATATCTTTTTTTAATCATACACAAGTAAGCTTAGGGTCTTAAAGTGTAGTCTAGGTTACTTTTAGTTAAACATACTTCGTTACTCACGATCAGGGGAGATAGTACCCAAAGACGAGACTATTGTATTACCTAAGTATATATAATTTAAAAAAAATATATGTTCGTCATAGACTTTGTAAGAGTCCATCTGACAAAACCAATAAATGTATTTTGCAGATGACTTGTGAAGAAACAAACAAACATCCCAATATTATGCTGTTAATTGGAGCTTTTTTCACATTTATCACTGGATATTTTTCAATATGTATACTTCATGATTGTATAATGTGAATTTTCACAAGATACAAACCTACCTGTAAGCCTCTGGTTCTTTGTTTTTTGTTTTTGGTCACATTGGGTTGAAGTTTTTTATCCCAGTAATTCCGGGCCACTTTTTTGTAAGAAATTACCAAATCCTGCTCCGGCTGGAAGTATAGAGTGTCAGCCTTTTACTGACTAAAATCCTCATCACATATGGACCATGGGGAATCCTAAAATGCATAAGGTGACTAAAGTGCAATTTAGCTTCACTTTTCTTGGACTGACCGACATTTGACTATTCAAAAGTGCCTGCAAATGGTCTATTTGAAATAAATGATTTTGAATTTTTTGAAAGAATACAGGTGGTTTTTAGTTAATAAAAATCTGACACGCCGTTTCGCTCTATCGTAGATCGGTAGAAGTTATGAGAAGCTTTCTCACCTCAAAAAAAAAACCTGTTTTAGAAAATAAACCATGCTACAAAAATTAGTCATCAATTAATTCAACCATTTTTATTTTGATTTCTGTTTTGTTAGTCTGAAGGTAAGTTAGTTATGGTTTGGAAATCCTGTTACATTATGTCATCATCAGCCATTATCAAATTAGTAAATATAGAAAGTGTAGTCTAGGTAAAAATACATTATAACATAGTTTTCTAATTCGCTTTTTCTTTCCAGGTAAATAAAAAAGATTTAAATAAAAAGGATGATAAAGGCTCAAAGAAGAAGAGGAAGAAAAGTAAAATTATATGAACAATAAATTATTACTTTAGTTTTATATTGGTTTTCTTTATTATATACAGTAAAATGGGGTGAATAGAGACAAAACTTTAAAGGGTATTTTCTCGATATTTGAATATTTTTTGCAGCATTTAACTACATCAGTTTTTTAATAAATTGTTATTCTAAAAAATCGATGCTTTGTTAGAGGCCGATATTATATATAGTATCAAAGTGAAAAACCAAACCAAAGTTTTGTCTCTATTCATCCCTAAGTCTCTATTCACCCTGTTTTACGGTAGTTGTGTTATTATATTAACAGTGAAGGAAAACATCGTGAAGAAACTGGCATATCCTACAACCAAAAATTCGAACACATGTGACATTCACCAACTCGCACTGGGTCCGCGTGGTGGATTACCTCCTCTCTAGGAGAGGGAATCGGCCCATTCCCTCTCCTACAGAGGAGGCCTGAGTCCCAGCAGTAGGAACACTAAAAAGGCTGATGATGATGATGACATTAAACCCATAAATAACATCTCACACGGAGCTGGGCGAAGTACGCGGCCTGCGTGAGTTGTCCTGTGCGTCACGTATCCATCGGATTCCCGCAACCTTCATCAGGTCATCGGTTCACCTTGTGGAAGGCCTTCCAACGCTGCGTCTTCCGGTACGTGGCCAGCTCTCCAGAACCTTTCGGCCCCATTGACCATCCATTCTGCGAGCTCCTACTTAACTTTGGCGATTCTTTCGGCTATTTCGAATATCTGCATTTCTAATGCGATCACGCAAGGAACAAGCCTGGCCGACCATTCTGGGTGAACCCTGAAATATAAATATTAATATTAGAACATACGAATTAGCGCCTTACAGTTTCTTATTTTTCACCCTAACGCGTGCGTTATGATATTTTTAGTAGGCGCACTACATATTTTTTATGAAAATTGTTTAGTACTAACATTCGCTTGCGGCTTCGCCCGCGTGAACCTCAAAAATCATCCCTGGGTACCATGTTCCCCGAGATAAAATGAGGACATGGTAACCAAGTGTGAAATATACAAATCTGTTCAGGCGTATGAGAGTGAAGGAGTAACTAATACCTATTAAATTTATGTATGTATCTAGGTATGTATTTATTATTGTATTGTATTATTTTGTTTATCTTCCGTTTGTCTTTATTAAGTTGCACCTGCCATGTTATGTTTCTGCACCACCCTTTGGTCGACTGGTAGAAAATGCCTAAGGCATTATGTCCGTCTTTGTACTGTGTTATGTGCATAATTTCAATAAAATACTTAGTAAAAATTAGTAATATACCTACACACATGGTACGTAGGTTGGAACAAACTTTCGTCTTTCGCCTACTAGTGTGATATAGGAGATTTTTGTAGGTCTAAAATACTTCAGTATGCATTAAAAGCCTCTATATGTGTATGTTTGTTACTCCTTCGCGCTTAAGCGGCTGATTGCTATTAGATGAAATTTAGCACACGGGTAGACCACATCCTGAATTAGCACATAGGATGGAGGGAGAGTCAATTAGGCAAGAGAATAAAATAAGTGCTTCAAGATTAAGAATTTATTTTAAAATGTAATACATTCTTTTATCTATTAAACACTGGATATAAAAATAATTTAACAATATTTTGTAGTAATAGTCTTAAAAAAATAATCATCAATTTTACAATAAATCAAGAAAGTAATAAGTTAAAAGAGAAATATATACAAAGAGAAATTAGGTAAGAAAAGGATTTAACATCTTTTATAAATTATTTTTACAAACAATAATAAGTAACTTACAACTAAATATATTAAATATTTTTACAAACATATGCCATAATATCTAATTCTTTTGTAAACATCAGTTTAACTATTACAGTTAAGTATCATAAATAGCTTACAACTAAATAAATTAAATAGTTACTTTTACAAAACAGGTATCTTCTATTTTCATCATCATCATCATTTCAGCCGATAGACGTCCACTGTAGGACATAGGCCTCCCCCAAACGTCGCCACATTGAACGATCCTGTGCGTCCCGCATCCATCGGATTCTCGCAACCTTCACCAGGTCATCGGTCCACCTTGTAGGAGGCCTTCCGACGCTGCGTTTTCCGGTACGCGGTCGTCACTCCAGAACCTTTCGGCCCTAACAGCCTTCTGTTCTGCGAGCAATGTGCCCTGCCCATTGCCACTTAAGTTTAACGATTCTTCGTGCTGTGTCGGCATCCTTGGTTCTCCTGCAGATGTCTTCATTACTGATTTGATCATGCAAGGAAACTCGGAGCATAGTCATTTTCATAGTCTTTTGGGTGACTTTAAGCCTTCTGATGAGGCCCATTGTGAGCGACCACGTTTCGGCACCATATGTCATCACTGGCAACACGCACTGGTCATAGACTTTCGTCTTGAGACACTGTGGTATATTGGACGAGAAGATACCGCAAAGCTTCCCGAACGCTGACCAGCCGAGTCGGATTCGACGGTTGACCTCTTTCTCGAAATTAGATCTACCCAATTGGATTGTCTGTCCGAGGTAGACGTAGTCGTCCACAATTTCGAGTATAGTCTCTGATCTTGATAGGAGAGGGTGCAACATGGTTGTTTATCATGACTTTAGTTTTGTCCATGTTCATTTTAAGACCCATATTCTATCTTAAGTTTATCTATCTCGTAAGTACCCTCTTGCACTTCTTAAACAGCCCAAACACATTCCGCTGCTTGCCTCTTTCTGTTGCTCCTTCTAATCTCGAATCCAGAGTCACCGGGGAACCTCTTTCGAACTTATTTTCATTTCTGCCCGAGTCTGCTAAAAAGTTCGTGGTCCTTGATTTAGATTTTCCATTAATATTGGATAACTCTTCAAGGTCCGACACTGAGGGTATTCTTGGACATGATATGTCTGCAAACGAATCGTTCACTGTCACATTTTCTTTGCCCCTTGTTTCTTCACAACGTGAATACGGCTTCGGTCTTCTCTTTGTAATCAAGTATTCTTCAGAAGAGAATGTAGTGGTTGGCCTATCAACCACAGCAGGGACACAGGTTGAGAGGTCCTCAGGAGTGTCCAAGTCAACTGGCTTCCCCCATTTGCGATCCAAGGCTCGGAAAGCAACTGTCAGATGCAGATGGAGTTCCATTTTCGAATAGATAGATGTTGCACGATAGCAAGCTGATGTTTTAATGTTGAAATTAACGATCGGTAGACCCTTTTATTCTAAAAATTCTAACCCCACCTAGTAGTGATCATTGACAATTATGGCTTAGATCAATTAAGGGGCCGGCGGAGGATGAATTTCCATACAAACGTAATACCACGCTCATTTGCAGTTGGAGCATATTTCCAACATATTATGATGATATTCGGTTAAAGACAATATTTATCTAGGTTCCTACGTCTTTCTTTTTTAAAAAAACAAAAAGAAATTTAAGCAAATTGTATTTCGCACTTTTTTATAGCGTAAATGGTAAAACATGCCATTTGGCTTTTCTTGTATTAAAAATAACAATATTTCTAATATTCTCGACGTAGGAACCTAGATAAATATTGTCTTTAACCGAATATCATCATAATATGTTGGATATATGCTCCAACTGCAAATGAGCGTGGTATTACGTTTGTATGGAAATTCATCCTCCGCCGGCCCCTTAAGGCTCATTTGATAACTAGGTTTCAATTAATTAAAGCTACTCACTCTTGTTCAGGTGTCAATTAAAAATTAATATTGTGATTAGTTAATCGATAGCAATTAGGATCTAATTACTAATTAGGTTCTACTAATTTCACAGTAGTTTAATGAGGTGTTAGTTAATAGCCATGTGATTAATGAATACAGAATTGTTACACGTATTTTCAGTAAAGGGTCTGGTACCTGTGTGTCCTATTAAACATTTTCGCAAAATGGGCTTTAGTTCCTTTTAGAATAATGGTGCGCCTGATGACATTGAATATGCACAATCCAATAAAATGCTGGAAAATAGTAGGTAAATCTAACCCAATAAGAGATGAAAGTTGGTACAGAAGTTCGACATTATTGTGATGGGAAATTTCATCAATCACACTATGAAATAATACCTACGTAACTAGCTACAGTCCAGTTTTCTTCTGTAAAGCACCTACAGGGCACAGGGGCCGTCTGCTAAGTTGCCACGCGTCGTCGGCTATGTAATGGGGAGCAAGGCGAATGAGCTCCACTGCTAATCAAAATCTTGGCCCCAGTAACAGGCATTGATAACGTTTTTTTTTTAATGGTTTGTTCAAGAAAATTTACTTAAATATGTTCACATAAATGTTCTGCCAAACTGCAGTACAGTTTGTCGGCATTTAGTATTAAAAATTCATGCAACATAAAAGTACAAAGGCTGACTTATGAGTGGCCTCTCGTAAGTAACGTCCGTTCGCCGATCCGAAGCTGATCTTTTGGGAGGAGCAAGCTGCATGCTGATCTAGAGATTTATACCTCGTTGTGATCCTAGATCAGTATCCGAATTCCGAGCTTCGCTAAACACATATCTAAAGCGGACTCGTTTGCGTACGTAGGTAGGTATCTATCGCTTTCGCTCGCAAAATCCCTACCATCCGGCAATTCGTGAAAAGCCTTTTCAAGCGTTTCTTTGAGACTGCTGTGAAACACTGCAGCACCCTAATCGCTTCGGCTTCCCAGTAGAAATCCTCCTTCATTTCCAATATTTACCTTCCCCGGCATACTCTCATCACACTCGACAACGCAATTATCCTACTGCAAGAGAGCCGTAGAGAAACCAGCACCCTTCGCAAAAGCAGACCACCATTTCTCCGACCTCGCTTTTTTTTTTTCGATGGGAGAAATCATCCTATGACAACCCCCGCTCTTGGGCGGAGCGGGAGATAGTGTCAGACTCTTACTGACTAAAAAACCCATCCCGTTCCTTCAAGCCTTCATACCGGGGCTCGAGCGCCCTTTCGGATAACCCTGGCCCCAGTAGGCTTCTGCTGTTGCTGACAACTCATTGAGGCGCGCGGGAACAGCGCCCTCGCTGCCGAGGCCCACCACGATGCTCCTATCAATGCTCATCTCGTCCCTTGCTCGAACCAGCTCACGCTACTGAACCTGTAGTTTTAAATGCATCCCTAAATAATAAGTCTATATCCTCCAGCGACGCCCTAAACCGAGATCCCTTAGCATGTAGTCGTTTAGTTTTGTTTTTTTTTTGTAAATATTGGGTGAAGATTCAAATTTTTTTAGGCCACCGCAGGCAAGTCCAGTTAAGCAGACGACAATCTCATAGGTTGACTTACGAGAGGCCACTCATAAAAAAAACATCATCAATGCCCCTTTCTGGAGTCCGGCCGAGGCTTTGGTTGTGGAGAGTGGAGCTCGTTCGCTTTGCTCCCCATTACATAGCCGACGATGCGTGGCAACTTGACAGAGACTCCTATGACTATAGGTGGTTTACACAACAAGACTAAATTGTAGAAAGTGAAGTATTTGACCATATGATTGATGGGTTTCCCTATCGGAAAAGTGTCGAACTTCTGTACAAAGCTTAATTCCTTATTAGTTAGATGTACTTACCTACTATTTTCGAACAATTTTACTGGATTTGTCCTACAAAAATTTTTCCCTTTGCTGAGAATATGTGGAACAATTCACATCGCTATTAAGGCTTATAGTCCCTTGAACCATCTGGCCGAAATTAAACCATCTGGCCGACTATTCTGTACATTTGTTTGCGGCCAGCTGCGCCCGGACAGAGCCCCGCTGACTTTTAAATCCATTTACTTTGCGAAATATTGATTGTTTTACATATGCAATGTTCACTTTGAAGAATATTTAACTACCAATTTTTATATGTAATAAAGTTTCTAAAGATCGAAAAAGCCAAAGAAGCCAAGAAAAAAAGAAGCCAAAGAAGAAGGATCCAAGAAGCCGTTTCGAAGGATTAGGGAAAAGTTGCGAATGTGATGTTGTTGTATGTAATATTTTTTTTAGACAAAAGTATTAATCGCACGTGAAAATCAAATGTTGTTAGTGTTGTTGTTAAACATATATTTTTTTCAAACCTATTAACCTGGCTGTTACTGAGAAGTAGTCTCTAGAAAGTCACTGTTTTAAAGCACTTTTCGGGCGCTTGGGCCTTAAATAACACCCTATTAAATTAATGTGAAATTAGTAGAAATTAGTGCTATCGATTAACTAATCACAAATGATTATTAATTGACACCTGAACAAGAGTGAGTAGCTTTAATTGATTTTCACCTAATTATCAAATGAGCCTTAATTGATCTAAACCATAATTGTCAATGATCACTACTAGGTGGGGTTAGAATTTTTAGTATAAAAGGGTCCACCGATCGTTAATTTCAACATTAAAACATCAGCTTGCTATCGTGCAACATCTATCTATTCGAAAATGGAACTCCATCTGCATCTGACGGTTGCTTTCCGAGCCTTGGATCGCAAATGGGGGAAGCCAGTTGACTTGGACACTCCTGAGGACCTCTCAACCTGTGTCCCTGCTGTGGTTGATAGACCAACCGCTACATTCTCTTCTGAAGAATACTTGATCACAAAGAGAAGACCGAAGCCGTATTCACGTCGTGAAGAAATAAGGAGCAAAGACAATGTGAACGATTCGTTTGCAGATATATCATGTCCAAAAATACCTTCAGTGTCGGATCTTGAAGAGTTATCAAGTTGTAATGGAAAATCTAATTCAAGAATAACGAAGGTTTCAGCTGACCTGGACAGAAATAAAAATAAGTTCGATGGATGTTCCCTGGTGACTCTGGATTCGGGATTACAAGGAGCAAGAGAAAAAGGCAAGCAGCGGAATGTGTTTGGGCTGTTTAAGAAGTGCAAGAGGGTACTTGCGAGATAGATATAAGATTATCATTTCAGCCGATATACGTCCACTGTTGGACATAGGCCTCCCCAAGTTTCGCCACATTGAAAGATTCTGAGAGTCTCGCATCCATCGGTTTCCCGCAACCTTCACCAGGTCATGGTCCACCTTGTAGGAGGCCTTCCAACGCTGCGTCATCCGGTACGCGGTCGCCAAACCAGAACCTTTCGGCCCCAATGGTCATATGTTCTGCAAGCAATATGCTCTGCCCATTGCCACTTAAGTTTGGCAATTCTTCGTGCTGTGCTAGATATATTTTTTGTAAAAATAATTTATTTATTTAGTTGTAAATTATTTAATGTAAAATAATTTAAAATATAAGATGTAAAATCCTTATGAGATAGAAAAAGTAAGATGCTTTTGTAAAAATATTTAATGTATTTAGTTTTAAGTTTTTTATGGTACTTAACTGTAATTGTTAAACTGTGTGTAAAAAAATAATTTAAATGAAAGTTAGATCCTTCTCTTACTTCTCTTCTCTATTTTCTTCTTTTATGTCTAATTTTTTTTTGATTGTATAAATTGTTAATAATTTATTATTTTAGACTCTATTACTATTAGACAAAACATTGTTAAATTATTGTTATATCCAGTGTAAAATAGGTAAATGAATGTAAAACATTTTAAAGTAAATTTTTAATCGTATTTTCTCTTTTAATAATATATAATTTCCTTCTTCTATAGACCAAACTACTCATACTAATTTAGATACATATTTGGACCCAATATGTATAAGTAGGTACCTACTAAGTACTAGCTTCTACCAGCGGCTTGGGCCGCATGAAACGGAAAAAATATCCCGGAGGATCATACTCCCAGGATGACACAGTAGATTATGTGACTAGGGGATAAAGCAGAGTCTTTAAGCTGCCAGCGGCATGTTGAATTCTGAACGAATTAATCTCGAATGCTAGGAGGATCTATATAATTAACTCCCGAGCATAGCGAGAGTTCATATCGAAACCTGAGTTAAGCGAGGAATTCAAGCTACCCAAGATAAAGTCAGCTTTATTCACGAGTTGGATATTGTGGTTACTTAATTGATAGTAACTAGAATCTAATTATTAATTGGGTCCTACCAATTTCTCACCAGTTTCATGTGGTGTTAGTTAATAGAAGCCATGTGATTATTAACATTTTCACACACATATTTTTAACAAAAGGTTAAGGAGAGGCGTTTTAGTCAATTCTTTCGCAAAATGTGCTTTAGCTCCATGTAAAATAGAGGGCAAGTCTGATGACATTGAACAGGCACATTTTTGTACATTGAACCCAAGAAAAGATAAAAGTTGGTACAGAATTTCGTCACTTTTTCGATCAGAAATCTCATCAATCACTCGGTGAAATAATACCTAATTGTTTAGTCCAGTTCTATAGACCACCTACAGGACATAGGTCCAGTAAATGGTCACGCGTTCGGCAGCTACCTATGTAATGGGAAGCAAAAGGCACGAGCTCCACTGCCTATCAAAGCCCCGAAAGAGATATTGATATTATGTTATTATTTTTATTAGCGGCCTCTCGTAAATCAATATATTCATGACTATGAGGTTCATCTGGTTAACCGAATTCACTTGTGGTGCTTTTAATAAATTAAAACCTCCAGCCAGGACTTGCATAAAACTAAACGACTACCTAACCTAACCTAAACTTTAGGGTGTTGCTCGGGGAAGGATAGCTAGGCTGGATCGAACATATATTTATTATTCTTCTTCCTACCCTTGTCCCATCTTATTTGGGGTCGGCGCAAAACGTTTTTTTCTTCCATTCTATCCTGTCACTAGTCTGGCTATAACTAACTTCCTTTTCTTTCATATCACTCTTCACACAATCCATCCATCTTTTCTTTGGCCTCCCTCTCCACCCATCCACATTTATACTCATAACTCTTTTAGTAACATGCGTTTAATCCCTCTTCTTTATATGACCATACCAGGACAATTGA
Organism: Mythimna ferrago; assembly: GCA_910589285.2. Classification (NCBI taxonomy): domain Eukaryota; kingdom Metazoa; phylum Arthropoda; class Insecta; order Lepidoptera; family Noctuidae; genus Mythimna; species Mythimna ferrago. The sequence continues at coordinate 25,169,955 of OU342677.1, read as the reverse complement.
TTCCCCTTCAGCTTTTCAGTCACTAGCGCTACTTTCAAATTTCCTCTAATATACTCATTTCTCACTTTATCCAATCTCGTTACACCACACATCCATCTCAACATTCTCATCTCCGCTACATGCAATCTTTTTTCATCCGTCTTTTTCACAGCCCAACATTCTGGTCCATATTCCATACAGTATGACAGGTCTTATCACAGACTTGTAGATTTTATCCTTCAACTTGAGGGGCATCCGTGAGTCACAAGTTGTTCCAGTGACCTGTCGCCATTACGTCCATCCTGAATTGATCCGATATATTATGTCTCGTTCTACTTCACCATCTCCTTGGATAAGCGACCCGAGGTACCGAAAGTCGGAGTAGATTGGTATGGGCGTTCCAGCGAGAGCTAAGGGTACAGAACCGGAGAAACAGCCGAAATCGCAGAACTAGTACTCGGTTTTTGTTCTGCTCAATTTTAAGCCAACACTCTCCAGCCTGTGCCACCACACCACTCTCGGCAACCAGCACAATGTCGTTGGCAAACAGCATACATCAGGGAGCCTTTTCCTAGATCACCGACGTCAAAGCGTCCATTATCATCAGGAAGAGGTAAGGTTCAGACCTTACCTCTTCCTGATGATAATGGACGCTTAGAGCCGACCCTTGATGTAAGCCAACAGCCACATTGAAGCTGCTAGTGTTGCCCACCGTAGGCTGGACTTATGTACTACACTGACTGTACATCGCTCGGATCAATTGCACATACTTCCCAGGCACACTTGTCTCCTTAAAGGCCCACCACAGAACCTCACGAAGTACCCGTGTACATGCCTTTTTTATCGAACATAGATTTATTATTTAGGGAAAAATTTAAGGCTTTAGACAATCTCACGCTCTAAGGCGTAACTGAACGTTAGATTGTTACTTACTAAAGTAAGGTACTCGTGATCCTTCAATTGCCTTTTGAGTTCCAGAGTCGCGATAACTTTTGCGACCAATCGCGCAATCCTGGCAAAGAGGTACGAAGCGCTGTACGACTAATTCTTATCATTATTAAAAAAACCGGCCAAGTGCGAGTCGGACTCGCCCATGAAGGGTTCCGTAGCAGCAAGTAACATAATATAAAAGTTCTTGTAGTCTGTTGTAACTTTGATCGATGTTTTAATAATTGTGTATTTTTTTAGATTTATGACGTATTAAAAAAAACTACTTCCTACATCTAGTTCAAACTAATTTTCGTACATCACATATTTTTTTTAGTTTTATCATTCTCTTAATAAAGAAGTTACGGGGGGGGGGGGACACATTTTACCACTTTGGAAATGTCTGTCGCTTAAACTATTCAGTTTAGAAAAAAATGATAATAGAAACCTCAATATCATTTTTAAAGACCTATCCATAGATAAGACACGTATGGGTTTGATGAAAAAAAAATTTTTGAGTTTCAGTTCTATGTATGGGGACCGCCAAAATTTATTGTTTTTTTTCTATTTTTGTATGAAAATCGTAATGCGGTTTACAGAATACATCTACTCGCTAAGTTTCATGAGTATAGCTCTTATAGTTTCGGAAAAAAGTGGCTGTGACAGACAGACAGACATGTCGAATCTATAAGGGTTCCGTTTTTTGCCATTTGGCTACTGAACCCTAAAAAGACAGGTCTAACATTATTTTTTTTAAATTGGGAAAATGATCCAATGACATCTCCCGCTCTTGGGCGGAGCGAGAGGGTGTGTCAGACTTTTACTGACTAAAAACCCACTCCTGTTCCCTCGTTGCCTTTCAGAAACAAACCCTTGGGCCCCAGTAGGTTTCGACGAATCAATCACTATCCATTAGGACCTAATTATTAATTGGGTCCTACGAATTTCACGCCAGTTAGATTTCATTGTAAATATTGCAATTAATTTACCATTAGCATCCAAAAATTAGGTCCTAATTATTAATTGAGTGCTAATGGCAGCCCCGGATCTAAGGGGGGGCAAACCGGGGCACTTGCCCCGGGCGGCAGTTTCATGGGGGCGCTAAATCCTTGAGACGAGAATTCGAAATATCGAACAAATGAAGCTTCTTTTCCTACAATCTCATAGGTTTTTATCAAGTAATTGAATCTTAATATAATATGTTTGAAAAACAAACTTTTCTATTTCCATACGCCCAGTTAGTTTTTGAACACATACTAAGTGATTTATAAACGCATCTTAACAGATCAAGTAAATTTTTGAACGCGTGCGTAGTGTCCGTGATCTTTCTGCCAAGGGGAATCATCAAAGGGGAAAAACATCTGTAAGCTGTGAGCGAAGCTTCGGCAAACTGAAAATAATTAAAACTTATCTACGTTCTACAATGAGTCAGGATCGTCTATCTGGCCTCGCGATCCTAGCCATTGAAAACAAAACCGCCTATGCAACGGACTTTGAGGAGCTAATAGATTCTTTCGCAGAAAAGAAAGCACGCCGTGTAAAGTTGTAGTCTTTCCTGGTTATATATTTTTTCTGTTTCTGTTTTATATCACAAATGAAAGTTATTAGTTATTAGATAATAAAAAGTTTAAATTTATTAAAGGATTATTATTTTAACAAATGGTCACAAAAATGCTACTCATTGGCAGTATTAACAGTTTTTCTCAAACAGTGAAGGGAGGGGGCGCCAGTATCAAGGTTTTGCCCCTGTTCGAAAAAGTCGTAGATCCGGGGCTGGCTAATGGTGCGATTAATTAATCACAATATTGATTCTAAGTAATGATTGAACCTGAACAAGTGTGAGTAGCTTTAATTGATTAACACCTACTTACCAAATGAGCCTTAATTGATCACTAGGTGGGGTTAGGATTCATATAAAAGGATCCATTAATCGTTAATTTCAACATTAAAACACCAGCTTGCTATCGTGCAACATCTATCTATTCGAAAATGGAACTCCACCTGCATCTGACGGTTGCTTTCCGAGCCTTGGATCGCAAATGGGGGAAGCCAGTTGACTTGGACACTCCTGAGGACCTCTCAACCTGTGTCCCTGCTGTGGTTGATAGACCAACCGCTACATTCTCTTCTGAAGAATACTTGATCACAAAGAGAAGATCGAAGCCGTATTCACGTCATGAAGAAACAAGGAGTAAAAAAAATTTGAGAGTGAACGATTCTTTTGCAGACATATCATGCCAAAAGATACCTTCAGTGACGGAACTTGAAGAGTTATCCAGTTCTAATGATAAATCTAATTCAAGAACGAATTTTCCGGCTGACATGGACGGAAACGAAAATAAGGTCGAAGGCGGTTCCCCGACGACTCTGGATTCGAGATTAGAAGGAAGAACAGAAAGAGGCAAGCAGCGGAATGTGTTTGGGCTATTTAAGAAGTGCAAGAGGATACTTACGCGATAGGACATTTATGACAGTTTTTTTTTTGTGGGTAAAAATCATCTAAATGACATCCCATCCAATGAGAGGGATATAGTGTCAGACTCTTACTGACTAAAACATCCACTCCGTTCCTTCTTGCTTTTCATACCGGGGCCGAGCCTTCCTCTCAGAAGCAGACCCTTGGCCCCACTAGGCTACGACCCAGCATGGGCTCCTACTGTTGCTTACAACTCCGACCTGGGCTCGGTCCGGACGGTTACCGGACGGTCGGACAAGCCCCTACGGTGGTCGGAAATCGGGATCAGCGGCGGCTGGGGCGCTGTGAGCGCCGTTGCCTGATGCGATCGGCGTCCTCCTTTGCTAGCATTACTGCTTCGCAGAAGAAGACGACCGCTTGCCACTCCTTCTCGCTCCGGACCATGGCCTGTACCAAGGCCCGGTGCGAGAGATCACCGCCGCCGATCGGCCCCATGAGGACACGACGATGCTCTGCCCAAGCGGGGTACACCTCCACCGTGTCTTTCGGGCGTACCATACAGTGGCGACACCCGAGCGTCACTTCCGCACGAATCCGTGGCAGGTACCTCCCGAACGTACCATGTCCGGTGAGAACCTACGTCATGCGGAAGGTGAGGATGCCGTAAGGTCTTTCCAGCCACGCCTCAAAGAGGGGACTTACCGCCGTATGTAATTGTGGCGTGCCCAAACATTTATGATAGTTATGTAAACTTGATTTATTTAGTTGTAAGTTATTTATGGTAACTGTAATTTATTTATAAATAATGCAATTTTGTAATTGATAAACTGTTTGTGAAAAATCTAATTTATGAGATAGATCCTTCTCTTACTTCTCTTTTCTATTTTCTTCTTTTATGTATAACTTTTTTTTTTAAATTTATTGTATAAATTGTTAATAATGTATTATTTTAGACTTTATTACTGTTAGTCAAAACATTGTTAAATTATTGTTGTATCCAGTGTTAAGTAGGTAAATGAATGTATAACATTTTAAAATAAATTTTTAATCGTATTTTATCTTTTAATACCAAATTTCCTTCTTCTATATTATCGACGACTGCTTTTACGATATAGGCCTTTTGTAGTTTACATATTTGGACCTAATATGTATAAGCAGGTACCTACTACTTATAAATGTTAGGAGAGCCATATAGAGTAGGCCTGAGTTCCAGCAGTGGGAATATTAAAAAAAACCGGCCAAGTGCGAGTTGGACTCGCCCATGGAGGGTTCCGTAGCAGCAAGTAACATAATATAAAAGTTCTTGTAGTTCGTTGTAACTTTGATCGATGTTTTAATAATAGTGTATTTTTTTAGATTTATGACGTATTAAAAAAAAACTACTTACTAGATCTCGTTCAAACCAATTTTCGTTGGTAGTTTACATGGTAATGTACATCATATATTTTTTATAGTTTTATCATTCTCTTATTTTAGAAGTTACAGGTGGGGGGACACACATTTTACCACTTTGGAAGTGTCTCTCGCGTAAACTATTCAATTTAGAAAAAAATGATATTAGAAACCTCAATATCATTTTTGAAGACCTATCCATAGATACCCCACACGTATGGGTTTGATGAAAAAAAAATTTTTGAGTTTCAGTTCTAAGTATGGGGACCCCCAAAATTTATTGCTCTTTTTCTATTTTTGTGCGAAAATCTTAAAGCGGTTCACAGAATACATCTACTTACTAAGTTTCAACAGTATAGCTCTTATAGTTTCGGAAAAAAGTGGCTGTGACATACGGACGGACAGACAGACAGACAGACATGACGAATCTATAAGGGTTCCGTTTTTTGCCATTTGGCTACGGAACCCTAAAAAGCTGATGATGATGATGAGGTACCTACTAAGTACTAGCTTCTACCAGTGGCTTGGGCCGCATGAAACTGGAAAAATATCCCAATGGATCATACTCCCAGAATGAAATAGTAGAGTGAGGAATTCAAGCGACATATTACGGGGTTACCATGATGACGTTTAGAGTAAGATTGTTAAGCGGTTGTTTGTAAGCTAGCGCCATCTCTTACCCACACTGAAACAAAATTAAAACAATCTTACTTTAAACGTCATGGTCTAGGTCCAGGTCCAGGTGCAGGATACTTTACTGTTTGTTTACACCGTCTGTGAAATAATTAAAAAACATTATACTGAAACAAATTATACAATGTGGCACCGAATATGATTTTTTTCTCCGATGCCAAGAGTTTTTTTTTGTAATCGAGGATTACATCATGTAGAAAATGCTGAAAGTGATAAATAATGTACTGTGATTAAACTTCGGGATTATTCGAATAATTTTTGGTAAGCAGACTGGGAAAGGAATACGCAGTTTAATTTATTGTCGTATTATCGGCACCATCCCGTATGTAAGAAAAATATAAATTTTATTTACAAGTTAATATTAACCATCACTCGACATGTTGTTTTAAGATTCAAACCTTTAAAAAAAAATATATATTGGTATATAATTATGTAATGTTCATAATTTACATCAAGATAGATTTTTGGGTGTTGAGGGTAGCAGACGATTTAGTGTTTCCATTTCCACGTCTGTAATGCAAAATAAGGTTTAAATAAAAGAAATTTATTTGCTTAATAAGGTTAAGTATATAATAATATATATTAAATGTCACGGAGCAGTAGACGTTTTGAACCGATATACTATCGAACTAATGAGCAATCGCTGTAGAGTTTTTCGCAACGATTTTTTGCACAAAGGTTACATTTAGAGTTGTAGCAAACCATGTATTTGGTACTGTGTAACGGGTGCGCCGTCTAGTACCGAGTAACGAAACGTTACTCACGAATGCATTTCGTACTTTCAGTTAACTCGAGTACCATTGATGAGTGTATTCATGTATAGTAAGTAACGTCTGTAAACCGTATGTATTCGGTACTGAGTAACGAAATCACGAAATGGTACAAATGAATGTGTTTCGTTATTCGCATTTTTCGTATTATAATACGACTTGGTGATATAATACTATAATACGAATTTTTGGTATAGGTGATATTAGTTAGGTTTTTTTATGTCGGTATCTCCATCAATGCCATGCCATCTCCATGAGGAGGGCGGAGCATCGCCGTGCCCTCGTGGGGGCGATCGGCGGCGGAGACCTCTCGCGCCGGGCCTTGGTTGAGGCCATGGTCCGGAGCGAGGAGGAGTGGCAGGCGGTCGCCGACTTCTGCGAAGCAGTAATGCTCGCAAAGGAGGAGGCCGAACGCATCAGGCAACGGCGTTATCACCGCCGCCGCCGCCGGGATTCTGATCCCGATTTCCGGCCAACGTAGGCGCGGGCTTGCGGACAGTGAACAATGGGTAGCTCACTCTCCGGCCGTCCGGTAACTGTCCGGACCAAGCCCAAGTCGTCGACGGCGCACACTGTTCCCGCGCGCCTCAAGGAGTTGTCAGCAACAGCAGGGACCCAGCCGGGTCGAAGCCTACTGGGGCCAGGGTTATCCGAAAGGGCGCTCGAGCTCCGGTATGAAGGCTAGAAGGAACGGGGTGGGTCTTTTTGTCAGTAAGAGTCTGACACTATCTCCCGCTCCGCCCAAGGGCGGGGGATGTCAATGCATGATTTTTCCCACCATTAAAAAAAAAAAAAATCCCCATGAGGAAAAGTAACGAGTAACGTAACGATACGATAGTAACGAGTACTAATTATTATAGTAACGAATAAATACGGGTGCGCTGTTTTTCGTTACTTTTACACCTCTAGTTACATTGCACCAATCGATGGAATAAAACATCGTACAACTGAATTATCGATACACCGTGTTCGTTATAATAAAAATCGAATCATCAAGTTTCGCAGTCATATAGGAGGGAACCCCCCGCTACACCATAGAGAAAGAGAAGGCATTAGAATGATTAACGAACTAAAAAAAAATTAATAGCACTCTATGTTCTCAATCTTAAGTTTACCTATCTGGGAAGCGTCGTTTCAGAAACCGGAGGTAGTGAAGAGGACATCACTTCACGGATCGCCAAAGCTCGAGCAACCTTCGCGCAGCTGAGACCTGTTTGGCAGTCGCGGAAATTGACCCGAAGAATAAAACTTAAAATCTTCGGGTTAAATGTCAAATCTGTGCTGCTCTACGGGTGCGAAACGTGGAAGGTCACAAAGGACATCTCACGCCAAATCCAAGTTTTCGTCAACCGCTGTCTGCGTCGCATCCTCGGAATTTACTGGCCCGAGACAATATCCAACGTAGAGCTGCTGGAAAAATGCCACGAGAGCCCGATCGACCGCCAGATCAAGCGTCGCAAGTGGAGATGGATTGGCCACACGCTTCGAAGGAATTCCGATCACACCCAAGCAAGCGTTGGACTAGAATCCGCAAGGAAAAAGAAAGCGTGGCCGTCCCCGTCAAACCTGGCGTCGCACCGTGTTGGCAGAAGCGGCGAGCAACAGAATGACGTGGAGCGAGGTGAAGCGTGAAGCTCAGGACCGTTCGCGATAGAGGATTACTGTGGACGCTTTCTGCCCCATTTAGGGGACATAGGACAATAGTTCAAGTAAGTCATGTTCTCAATCTTAACAAATGCTTGCACGGCGTGAAAATCACTCACAATCTTGTTAGTCAGCCTCCAGGCATAACTACATATACCTATACAGCAAATACAGCAGTTCTATTTATAGAATTTCTTTTAAATGTTAACAATGTTGTCTATAATATTTGATATGTAAATATAGTTATTTTCTACCTAAGTAGCACAGAAGCGCTGAATTGTAGCTGAATCACTGTTCACAATGGAATCTTCAGCTGAATAAACCTGCTGAATAAGAGCGTTAGAGGCGCCTACTCAGCTGATATAACTCTGATTTGGGCACAAATTAATCAGCTGTTAGCTGAATAATGTAGCTGGTTGTACTATATCAGCGTTATTTGAACTGAACAATGACTGATTATCAGGGTATGTGTTACCTTTTATACACCACAGGGGCTGAATAATAGAGTACTTATTACCTATTTTTCAGCACAAACTACACTCCAGGAAATTAGTAACTCTTTTATGGAGTTGACAATTCACAAGTGGCAAAATTCACCCTACTACTTATTATTTTCATATGTTTTGTGTGAACCATTTTGTAAAGTGTTTGTGGGAAATATAGGCTAATAAACTTTGTTTTTCCTCCATGTCCATGAAAATCGAATGGGAAAAAGAGTTTATTGTCAAATACTACATAATTATAGAAGAAAATTTTCACGCGCTCTCAAAATATCACTGTTTACTTGAAAATTATAGTATAAAATAGGTCGATGATATTATTATAAAAAATTAAGTCTCTTTATTTTTCCTTTGTATTTTGACAATAAGCTGTTTACGTTCAAAATCATTACATTTTCTATTCAAATTCTGTTGTTATTTTCGTTGACTAAACAGAAACAAATTGTTATTATATTTTATACATAGGTTAGAATCTAAAAAATGGCAGACAAGCAATGTGTACCGTATTAACCACAATCAAACGGCATGAGCTGTTTAAGTGTCCACTCGTGGTACATGAATCAGTAACGAGCTGTTACGAGTGGTTCTTGTGTTACACAAGTCAGCTACAGATTCACGTAAAGCTTGATATTGGGTAACATGTATGCAAATAACTGTAGATGATCATCAGTGAACCGATAAACTCTGCAGGAATTTTAGGGATCCGCGGATTAAGCCTTTTTTTTTTTTTTTTTATGGTGGGAAAAAATCATGCATTGACATCCCCCGCCCTTGGGCGGAGCGGGAGATAGTGTCAGACTCTTACTGACTAAAAGACCCACCCCGTTCCTTCTAGCCTTCATACCGGGGCTCGAGCGCCCTTTCGGATAACCCTGGCCCCAGTAGGCTTCGACCCGACTGGGTCCCTGCTGTTGCTGACAACTCCTTGAGGCGCGCGGGAACAGTGCGCGCCGTCGACGACTTGGGCTTGGTCCGGACAGTTACCGGACGGCCGGACAGCGAGCTACCGCGGATTAAGCCTCATCATCATCGCATCATCCTATATTTTTTGGATTAGCATATGTTAATCATGTACCTAGTAAGTATCAAAGTTTTCTCGACCAAAGTAGACTTTTAATATCTTAAACGACACGATTAGAATACATAGGCCTACGAAGCGCTGAATAAAGAAGTCTTCAAGGTCTTATTTAACGGCAATAATAGATTAATTGTCAACGATATTACAAGTATTCAGCTCTCACAGAGATTATGGGCAACATATGAGCTAATATAGAGCAGTTTGCTTTAACTTAGCATCATATAATGTTCACTCATAATGATCATGTGGGGCTATTATACGATTGCGTGTAACAAACTGATTAACATTACACAAATTCCACTGTGTGCAGCAAAAGGCATTATATCTTTGTTATTTGAAGCCACAGAATAACTGATTACATTATAGTAGCTCACGTGTTCTTTATTAAAATGCAAGTGGTCTAAGGGTACACTTGTGGTCTTCAATTCAGAATATAGCCTAGTTAAAGTCCACAAAAATCCTTTAAATTGCTTAAAGCTGTATAATACTGAACTTGTCACCTATATTAACGCTGCAAGCGTTTTAGTGTGGTCTCCGTGACGCATAATAACGTTTTTATTCAGGTGAAAGCTCACTTCCGAATTAAAGCGGAAGTGTCGTCACTGTGCGGAACGCCCGGAGGACAAGGTGGAGCACACAATCGCGCCGTGCCCTCGTGGGGGTGATCGGCGGCGAAGACCTTTCGCGCCGGGCCTTGGTCGAGGCCATGGTCCGGAGCGAGGAGGAGTGGCAGGCGGACGCCGACTTCTGCGAAGCATTAATGCTCGCTAAGGAGGAGGCCGACCGCATCAGGCAACGGCGCTCTCGCCGCCGCCGGGATTCCGATCCCGATTTCCAGCCACCGTAAGCGCGGGCTTGCGGACAGTGAGCAATGGGTAGCTCGCTGCCCGGCCGTCCGGTAACCGTCCGGACCAAGCCCAAGTCGTCGACGGCGCGCGCTGTTCCCGCACGCCTCAAGGAGTTGTCAGCAACAGCAGGGGCCCAGCCGGGTCGAAGCCTACTGGGGCCAGGGTAATCTGAAAGGGCGCTCGAGCCCCGGTATGAAGGCTTGAAGGAACGGGATGGGTTTTGTAGTCAGTAAGAGTCTGACACTATCTCCCGCTCCGCCCAAGAGCGGGGGTTGTCATAAGATGTTTTTTTTTTTTTTATGGTGGGATTAATCATGCATGCAGTGAAGCGAGAGTTCACCCAGAGCGTGAGATACTTGATAATTTCAAACCTAAAAAATGGCTTTGATCTCGTGGTTGCTATCGATCCATGAGTTTGGCAAGGCGTTATTGGGTTCTTTTATCTGATTCGTCTTTGTAGAAGCCTGGAGAAATGAGGGTGTACTATAATGTCGGTATACCTCTGGATGCTACGGAACCCGTCGAGGGTATTACTGTTTTGTGCTACAGGCACGATGGTGATGCTAAGTTAATTACATGAAATAATTAGATGACTCCGGTACTCCATTGCAGATTTCTTTTTTTTATAATGGATAGGCTCGCGTTTGACCACTATCTCACCTGATGGTAAGCGATGATGTGGCCGACGATGGAACACGCTTGCCTAGAAGCAATCTATTCACTCTTGACTTAAAGACCCCTAGGTTATAGCTATTAGAAAGCACAGACACCGGTAGGGAATTCCACACCTTAGCTGATTATGTGATCGAAGAACATTTTTATTCCAGTTACTGAGGTGAACGGCATTACTTATAACCGTCACTCGCCCTGCTTCTCCGAAAGATAACGTAGATACGTACATATAACATAATGACAGAACAGTAACATCAATATCTCTGCCTGGAGACCGAAGCTTGGCGGTGCAGATCTGTCGCTTTTTTTTATGTTTGATGAGATTTTCCGTCGGAAAACGACTGTCGGTCGTGACGAACTTCTGTACAAACTTTCACCTCTTATTGGCTTAGATGTACCTATCAATTTCGAGCATTTTTATTAGATTTATCCAACAGAAACATCAGACTCTATTTTACACGGAGCTATTAGGTCCTAATAATGGATAGCAATTAGGACCTAATTATCAATTAGGTGCTAATGGTGCGATTAATTAATCACAATATTGATTCTTAATTGACACCTGAACAAGAGTGAGTAGCTTTAATTGATTGACACCTACTTATCAAATGAGCCTTAATTGATCACTAGGTGGGGTTAGGATTCATATAAAAGAATCCATTAATCGTTAATTTCAACATTAAAACACCAGCTTGCTATCGTGCAACATCTATCTATTCTAAAATGGAACTCCATCTCCATCTCACTGTTGCTTTCCGAGCCTTGGATCGCAAATGGGGGAAGCCAGTTGACTTGGACACTCCTGAGGACCTCTCAACCTGTGTCCCTGCTGTGGTTGATAGACCAACCGCTACATTCTCTTCTGAAGAATACTTGATCACAAAGAGAAGACCGAAGCCGTATTCACGTCGTGAAGAAATAAGGAGCAAAGAAAATGTGAGAGTGAACGATTCGTTTGAAGACGTATCATGTCCAAGAATACCTTCAGTGACGGAACTTGAAGAGTTATCCAGTTGTAATGATAAATCTAATTCAAGAACGATTTTTTCGGCTGACCAGGACAGAAACGAAAATAAGGTCGAAGGAGGTTCCCCGACGACTCTGGATTCGGGATTAGAAGGAAGAACAGAAAGAGGCAAGCAGCGGAATGTTTTTGGGCTATTTAAGAAGTGCAAGAGGATACTTACGAGATAGGACATTTATGACAGTTTTTTTTTTGTGGGTAAAAATCATCTAAATGAGATCCCATCCAATGAGAGGGCGATAGTGTCAGACTCTTACTGACTAAAAAACCCACTCCGTTCCTTCTTGCCTTTCATACCGGGGCCGAGCCCTCCTTTCAGAAGCAGACTCTTGGCCCCACTAGGCTTCGACCCAGCATGGGCCCCTACTGTTGCTGACAACTCCTTGAGGCGCGCGGGAACAGTGCGCGTCGTCGACGACTTGGGCTCGGTCCGGAAGGTTACCGGACGGTCGGACAAGCCCACGCCTACGGTGGTCGGAAATCGGGATCAGCGGCGGTTGCGCTGCTGTGAGCGCCGTTGCCTGATGTGGTCGGCCTCCTCCTTTGCTAACTTTACTGCTTCGCAGAAGGAGACGACCGCTTGCCACTCCTCCTCGCTCCCGACCATGGCCTGTACCAAGGCCCGGCGCGAGAGATCACCGCCGCCGATCGCCCCCACGAGGACACGAGAATGCTCTGCCCAAGCGGGGTACACCTCCTTCGTTTCTTTGGGCGTACCACACAGTGGCGACACCCGGGCGTCACTTACGCACGAATCCGGTGCAGGTACCTCCCGAACGTACCATGTCCGGTGAGAACCTACGTCATGCGGAAGGTAAGGATGCCGTAAGGTCTTTCCAGCCACGCTTCAAAGAGGGGACTTACCGCCATATGTAATTGTGGCGTGCCCAAACATTTATGATAGTTATGTAAACTTGATTTATTTAGTTGTAAGTTATTTATGGTAACTGTAATTTATTTATCTATAATGTAATTTTGTAATTGTTAAACTGTTTGTGAAAATCTAATTTATGAGACAGATCCTTCTCTTACTTCTCTTCTCTATTTTCTTCTTTTATGTATAACTTATTTTTTTTTTAATTTATTGTTTAAATTGTTAATAATGTCTTATTTTAGACTTCATTGCTATTAGTCAAAACATTGTTAAATTATTGTTATATCCAGTGTTAAGTAGGTAAATGAATGTATAACATTTTAAAACAAATTATTGACCGTATTTTCTCTTTTAATACCTAATTTCCTTCCTTTGCTTTTACGATATAGGCCTTTAGTAGTTTACATATTTGGACCTAATATGTATAAGTAGGTACCTACTACTTATACATATTAGTAGAGTCATACTCCCAGAATGAAATAGTAGAGTGAGGCATACGGGGTTAATTGTTTTAATTTTGTTTCAGTGTAGGTAAGAGATGGCACTAGATAACCTGTATAGCTCGGCTCTTACCCACACTGAAACAAGATTCAAACAATTTTACTTTAAACATCATGGTCTAGGTCCAAGTCTTAAGATAAAGTCAGCTTTATCCCCGTGTTGGATACTTTACTGTTTGTTTACACCATCTGTGAAATAGGTAATTAAAAAACATCATAAGTACCTATGTACTGAAACAAATTATACAATGTGGCACCGAATATGATTTTTTCTCCGTTGCCAAGAGTTTTTTTTTTTTGTAATCGAGAATTACATCATGTAGAAAATGCTGAAAATGATAAATAATGTCCTGTGATTAAACTTCGGAAATATTCGAATAATTTTTGGTAAGCAGACTGGGCAAGAGATACGCAGTTTTATTGTCGTAGGTATTATCGGCACCACCCCGCCGTAGGTATGTACCGTACCTATGTACCTAAGAAAAATATAAAATTTTATTTACAAGTTAATGTTAACTATCACTCGACATGTTGTTTTGAGATTTTAAACCTTTAAAAAAAATGTATATAAATAATGTTCATAATTTATATCAAGATAGATTTTCGGGTGTTGAGCAGACGATTTAGTGCAATGTATTTCCTTGTCTGTAATGCAAAATAAGGTTTAAATAAAAGAAATTTATTTGCTTAATTAGGTTATATAATTTATATTAAATGTCACGGAGCAGTAGACGTTTTGAACCGATATACTATCGAACTAATGAGCAATCGCTGTAGAGTTTTTCGCAACGATTTTTTGCACAAAGGTTACATTGCACCAATAAACCATCGATGGAATAAAACATCGTACCAGAATTATCGACACACCGTGTTTGTTATAATAAAAATCGAATCATCAAGTTTCGCAGTCAAATAGGAGCCTAGGGAACCCCCGCTACACCATAGGGAAAGAGAAGGCATTACAGTGATTAACCAACTAAAAAAAAATGAATAGCACTCTATGTTCTCAATCTTAAGTTTACCTATCTGGGAAGCGTCGTTTCAGAAACCGGAAGTAGTGAAGAGGACATCACTTCATGGATCGCCAAAGCTCGAGCAACCTTCGCGCAGCTGAGACCTGTTTGGCAGTCGCGGAAACTGACCCGAAGAATAAAACTTAAAATCTTCGGTTCAAATGTCAAATCTGTGCTGCTCTACGGGTGCGAAACGTGGAAGGTCACAAAGGACATCTCACGCCAAATCCAAGTTTTCGTCAACCGCTGTCTGCGTCGCATCCTCGGAATTTAATGGTCCGAGACAATATCCAACGTAGAGCTGCTGGAAAAATGCTACGAGAGCCCGATCGACAGCCAGATCAAGCGTCGCAAGTGGACATCGATTGGCCACACGCTTCGAAGGAATTCCGATCACATACCCAAGCAAGCGTTGGACTGGAATCCGCAAGGAAAAAGAAAGCGTGGCCGTCCCCGTCAAACCTGGCGTCGCACCGTGTTGGCAGAAACGGCGAGCAACAGAATGACGTGGAGCGAGGTGAAGCGTGAAGCTCAGGACCGTTCGCGATGGAGGATTACTGTGGACGCCCTCTGCCCCATCTAGGGAACATAGGACAATAGGTCAAGTAAGTCATGTTCTCAATCTTAACACGTTCGCGGACGCTACCACTTGAGACTGTGTACCAAAATGACACAGTAAATGTCCATACAAATTATACGACGTATGAGTACGTAGCCTCCCATGAAAATATATTGTTTTAAAGACATCATGACACAACCGTTTTATCACGTTATCGTATAAATACGTTATGTCATTAAAAGTAAGTTAACTAGACGTGAACGGACACAACGTGTAATAACGTCTAACGTATATATATAATACGTCTGATGTATTGCCTTGTGGGTCAAAATCTTTATCCGAACCATATTCTCCATGATCGTCTTGGTAAGGATCCGCCTCGGTAGAACTCTACCGAATCAGAATCATCAAAAATGCTTATCAGTCTTGTTTTGCGCTTATCCATCTAAAACACATAAAATAACCCATTAAACATCAATTTCACAGAGTAAAATTATTAATTCATAGTAAAATAGTATACTGTCTGGCTAAGGAATAATACATAAATCAAATAAACTAAATACTTACGATGTTTTGTCGCGGCAAATATTACGATACGCCACGAAATGTTTAGCGAACGCGAGCGCACCCCGCAGTGACGCAGCCGCACTGAATGTAGGAGCGCGGTAGGCGCGCGCGACGTATTTACACGTTGTGCGTATGTGAGTACCGTTCCCGCCCACTGTCAACGGCACTTATTTGAAATAGTTTAAAACTAACTCTACGTGACAGTAAAGCTTCGGGTATTTTAAATGTTGTGACACAAGATACATTCAATAGGATTTTAACTTGAACGTTCATCGGAAATGTACGTTCTGTCGTAAAGTAAAAAAAATATTTGGACGTCATTGTACGTTGTGCCATATCAAAATTTCGAACGATGACGTATAATCACGTTCTGTCCGCGAACGTGAGCAAGCGTTGGACTGGAATCCGCAAGGAAAAAGAAAGCGTGGCCGTCCCCGTCAAACCTGGCGTCGCACCGTGTTGGCAGAAACGGCGAGCAACAGAATGACGTGGAGCGAGGTGAAGCGTGAAGCTCAGGACCGTTCGCGATGGAGGATTACTGTGGACGCCCTCTGCCCCATCTAGGGAACATAGGACAATAGGTCAAGTAAGTCATGTTCTCAATCTTAAGAAATGCTTGCCCGGCGTGAAAATCACTCACAATCTTGTTAGTCAGCCTCCAGCCATAACTACATAAACCTAATACAGCAGTTCTATTTATAGAATTTCTTTTGAATTTTAACAATGTTGTCTATAATATTTGATATCTAAATATAGCTATTTTCTAGTTACCTGGCCTAAATAGTTCCTAATCAGATGTGATGATTACTAACTAATTTTCAATTAGCTCTTACTTGTAACCGATTAATTTTATTAATTACATGGTAGCTCAATTTCCACATACCAGTAATGATTTTGGTTTATTCGACTAACGGATAATTATATTAGGTAATGAGTTTCTTATTAAACCAATAAATAAAGGACAGGAATTTATCATAAGTACAGAGTTATACCTCTTTGCTAGGGTTTTGAAAATTATCGCCGCCCTGAAACGCAAAGCAAAACTGAAGGAACAGGTGGGTTTGATTTAGTAAAAGTCTGACTTTCCCTCTCGCTTCACCCAGTGCGTGAGATACTTGATAATTTCAAACCTAAAAAATGGTGTTGTGTACCTCTTTAACGGTCTCGTGGTTGCTATCGATCCATAAGTTTGGCAAGGCGTTATTGGGTTCTTTAATCTGATTCGAATCAGTAGAAGCCTGGGCCTCAAATCTGCTATTACAATAGTGTCAGAATGGTCTATCATTGATTTCACAATTGTTGATTTTGACAAGTTTTGGTAACCTGCTAATACAATGGCGTTATTATGATTTTCCAATGGTCAACCACTGACACTCCATTGAAAGAAGTGGCATAGAATGGTAATCTCATACTTAATGACAAATGAATATCTGACGTATCGTCATGCGTCAACGTCATTGTGCAGTCATTGCTTTTAATAAGCTCGATATTGTCATTTTACTACAACTCTATTACGAGACCATTGACCGATCAATGACCGATCATTATGAATTAGCAGATTAGGAACTTTTAGCAAAATGACAATGGAATCGTGTTGGAATGAGAAATTTATAAAAATAGCAGACTTGGGCTCCAGTTTTATTGGATTTATCCAACAGGAATTTCTGGGTAGTAGTCATGAATCTGCCCGTTCAATGACATCAAATCAGGCTCTATTTTACACGGAGCTATAACACATTTTGCGAAATGTGTTTATTAAAACATCTCTCCTTCTCTTCTCTTTTCCTTCCCTATGGTGAGGATACGTGTAATGATCTATCTATGTGCACATGGCTACTAACTGGTGTGAAATTTATAGAACCCAATTAATTATTAGGTCCTAATAATGGATAGCGATTAGGACCTAATTATTAATTGGGTGCTAATGGTGCAATTAATTAATCACAATATAGATTCTTAATTGACACCTAACAATAATGAGTAGCTTTAATCAATTAACACTTGTGGAGTGGGGTTAGAATTTGTAAATATATAAGGGTCTACCGATCGTTAATTTCTACCTTAAAACATCAGCTTGCTATCGTGCAACATCTATCTACATTATATTCGAAAATGGAACTCCATCTCCATCTGACTGTTGCTTTCCGAGCCTTGGATCGCAAATGGGGGAAGCCAGTTGACTTGGACACTCCTGAGGACCTATCAACCTGTGTCCCTGTTATGGTTGATAGACCAACCGCTACATTCTCTTCTGAAGAATACTTGATCACAAAGAGAAGACCGAAGCCGTATCCACGTCGTGAAGAAACAATGTGCAAAGAAAATTTGAGAGTAAACGAGTCGTTTGCAGGCATATCATCCCAAAGGATAACTTCAGTGACGGAACTTGAAGAGTTATCCAGTTGTAATGATAAATCTAATTCAAGAACGAATTTTTCGGCTGACCAGTACAGAAACGAAAATAAGGTCGAAGGAGGTTCCCCGACGACTCTGGATTCGAGATTAGAAGGAAGAACAGAAAGAGGCAAGCAGCGGAATGTGTTTGGGCTATTTAAGAAGTGCAAGAGGATACTTACGAGATAGGACATTTATGACAGTTTTTTTTTTGTGGGTAAAAATCATCTAATTGACATCCCATCCAATGAGAGGGAGATAGTGTCAGACTCTTACTGACTAAAACACCCACTCCGTTCCTTCTTGCCTTTCATACCGGGGCCGAGCCTTCCTTTCAGAAGCAGACCCTTGGCCCCACTAGGCTACGACCCAGCATGGGCTCCTACTGTTGCTGACAACTCCGACCTGGGCTCGGTCCGGACGGTTACCGGACGGTCGGACAAGCCCCTACGGTGGTCGGAAATCGGGATCAGCGGCGGCTGGGGCGCTGTGAGCGCCGTTGCCTGATGCGATCGACGTCCTCCTTTGCTAGCATTACTGCTTCGCAGAAGAAGACGACCGCTTGCCACTCCTTCTCGCTCCGGACCATGGCCTGTACCAAGGCCCGGTGCGAGAGATCACCGCCGCCGATCGCCCCCATGAGGACACGACGATGCTCTGCCCAAGCGGGGTACATCTCCACCGTGTCTTTCGGGCGTACCATACAGTGGCGACACCCGGGCGTCACTTCCGCACGAATCCGTTGCAGGTACCTCCCGAACGTACCATGTCCGGTGAGAACCTACGTCATGCGGAAGGTGAGGATGCCGTAAGGTCTTTCCAGCCACGCCTCAAAGAGGGGACTACTTACCGCCATATGTAATTGTGGCGTGCCCAAACATTTATGATAGTTATGTAAACTTGATTTATTTAGTTCTAAGTTATTTATGGTAACTGTAATTTATTTATATATAATGCAATTTTGTAATTGATAAACTGTTTGTGAAAAATCTAATTTATGAGATAGATCCTTCTCTTACTTCTCTTCTCTATTTTCTTCTTTTATGTATAACTTTTTTTTTTTAATTTATTGTATAAATTGTTAATAATGTATTATTTTAGAC
The DNA here is from genome assembly GCA_910589285.2 of Mythimna ferrago. Taxonomy (NCBI): domain Eukaryota; kingdom Metazoa; phylum Arthropoda; class Insecta; order Lepidoptera; family Noctuidae; genus Mythimna; species Mythimna ferrago. The sequence continues at coordinate 25,151,002 of OU342677.1, read as the reverse complement.
TATTACTATTAGTCAAAACATTGTTAAATTATTGTTGTATCCAGTGTTAAGTTGGTAAATGAATGTATAACATTTTAAAATAAATTTTTAATCGTATTTTCTCTTTTAATACCAAATTTCCTTCTTCTACATTATCGACGATTGCTTTTACGATAAAGGCCTTTAGTAGTTTACATATTTGGACCTAATATGTATAAGCAGGTACCTACTACTTATAAATGTTAGGAGAGCCATATAGAGTAGGCCTGAGTTCCAGCAGTGGGAATATTAAAAAAGCTGATGATGATGATGAGGTACCCTAGCTTCTACCAGTGGCTTGGGCCGCATGAAACTGGAAAAATATCCCAATGGATCATACTCCCAGAATGAAATAGTAGAGTGAGGAATTCAAGCGACATATTACGGGGTTACCATGATGACGTTTAGAGTAAGATTGTTAAGCGGTTGTTTGTAAGCTAGCGCCATCTCTTACCCACACTGAAACAAAATTAAAACAATCTTACTTTAAACGTCATGGTCTAGGTCCAGGTCCAGGTGCAGGATACTTTACTGTTTGTTTACATCGTCTGTGAAATAATTAAAAAACATTATACTGAAACAAATTATACAATGTGGCACCGAATATGATTTTTTTCTCCGATGCCAAGAGTTTTTTTTTGTAATCGAGGATTACATCATGTAGAAAATGCTGAAAGTGATAAATAATGTCCTGTGATTAAACTTCGGGAATATTCGAATAATTTTTGGTAAGCAGACTGGAAAAGGAATACGCAGTTTAATTTATTGTCGTATTATCGGCACCATCCCGTATGTAAGAAAAATATAAATTTTATTTACAAGTTAATGTTAACTATCACTCGACATGTTGTTTTAAGATTCAAACCTTTAAAAAAAGTAATTATGTAATGTTCATAATTTACATCAATATATATTTTTGGATGTTGAGGGTAGCAGACGATTTAGTGTTTCCACGTTTGTAATGTAAAATAAGGTTTAATTCATTAAACCCCAAGCGAACGCCAGCGTTCGCGCATTTATTGTCTTACTATTGTGTCTCAAATTGAAGTTAACTGAAAGGTTAAATAAAAGAAATTTATTTGCTTAATAAGGTTATATAATATTTTTAGGAATCAGAAGTGCAGATATATTTAAAAAAAAACTACGTGACACACAACAAAAATAAACAATTCTATATTTTTCGTTAAAAGAACAAAATAACAATTCTAATTAATCAAATTCCGCACAAATAAGTAATTAAAAGTCTTACGACCCTTGAGCGATGTTCCCGCCATGACAATAATAATCCGTCCCCAAAATGCGAGGGAAAAGTAGTGCGCGCGCAGCTTTCATAGACTATTATAGATTTCATTTCTTCGTTCTATCCTAACACGGCCTCTCCTGATACCAAGTCGTCCTCGACTTGATCTTCTTGAGATGCACCCGTAGTGAGACGCTGCTGGTGCGGCTATACTGCTCCTATTTCAGCATCCAAGCTCAGCTTGTATAGTCCTGACGGCTCAGGTACTGGCTCGTTGTCTTCAGTGTGGTCTGGGTGGCTCTGAACCTCGTCAGTTTCATTATCTGAAAGAGTTTACCATGGCTATTCATACAGGTAACACGAATATTATGACCACTTAAAAATGCCAAGACAAGAACATGACAACCAATGATAAAAGATGATTAGCGTCCCAACCATCCTTCATCACTGTCTTATACTTTACCATAGCGATTAACGCTATATGGGTGATAGATACCAATGTTGGGTGACACACGCCTTTGCAGGAAAATATACCGTTGGGCGACTAACGCCATTGATGGGCAACACATCCCATTGTTGGGCGACTAACGCCATTGGGACAAACCCGTATTTTGTGCGACTAACGCCATTGGGACAAACCCATATTTTGTGCGACTAACGCCATTGGGACAAACCCGTGTTGGGCGACTAACGCCATCGGGACAAACCCGTGTTGGGCGACTAACGCCATTGGGACAAACCCGTATGTTGTGCGACTAACGCCATTGGGACAAACCCATGTTGGGCGACTAACGCCATCGGGACAAACCCGTGTTGGGCGACTAACGCCATTGGGACAAACCCGTATGTTGGGCGACTAACGCCATTGGGACAAACCCGCATGTTGGGCGACTAACGCCATTGATGGGGAACACGTCCCATTGTTGGACGACTAACGCCTTTGAGGAGGGACGCATCCCGTAGCTGGGCGTCGCACGCCTTTGGGACCACACCCTATGTATTTCTGAAACCAAAAATAGAGTTAGTGATCCGTACTCACTTTCGAAAAAAATGGTACAACTTTCTGGGCACCATTCTCCCTTCCATGCCACCATGTATTGGGAGGCTGCTTGAGTAGTTTTTCCACGGCTTCCACTAAGCAGTTTAAGTTCATACCGACCGTTAGGTAGAACTTTAGTCACTTTATACGGTCCTCGCATCCCGGGATCTAATTTGCCCGATGATTGCGAGTACTTTATAACAAAAGCAAGGTCGTCCACTTTGTATACACGTGGTGGGCGTCTGGATTGATTGGCTGAGGCGTCTTGCTGATCTTGATTTTTCTTCAGGAGTTCACTAGCGCGACTTCGACAGATCTCCCGCAGAGATTCTCTATTGGTATCTGAAGTGCTTGCGGCTAGGTCACGCACCAGCGATCGTATAGCCGGAGTAGAGGCGTCGGAGCCAATCATTAAATTTATGGCTGAGGTTTGAGTGGTTTTCTGCTTACTGACATTTAATATCAGTTGTAGCTTCCAAAGCGTACTTGACCAGGAGGCGTTCTTGTGTCCTACTTCGATACGAAGCATGTTGAGCACGGTTCTTATATATCGCTCCACTTGACCATTCGAGCAGTGCATTTCAGGGGTAATATAATGCAGGTCGGAGCCAAGTTCAGATATCCATTGGACAAAGTCTGTAGACTCAAACATCCTACCCCTGTCAGTTACCAAAAGTCTGGGGACACCAAATAGAGAGATGGCCTGGGATATAACGCGTTTTAACTCACTAGTATCTTGACGGTAGATAGGGTACAAAAGACAAAACTTTGTAAAAGCGTCGACTAGTATTAGGACAAATTTGAAACCTTCTGATTCAGGTAACGGTCCCAGAGCATCGACGTGAACGGTATCAAAAGGTGTGTGGGGTTTTGGCCAGGATGAAATATTCTGCAGCGGGGCTCGGGGCACTCGCTTTTTAGAAATACATATTAAGCAATGTGAAACATACTTAGATACGAACTGGCGTAGACCGGGGAACCAAAAATGTTTCAGGATAAGATGCAGAGTTTTATCAGCACCAATATGCTCATGTTCATCGTGAAAGATTCGTAAGAGACTGAGTCGATGTCCCTTGGGTATAAAGCAAAGAAGACGCGCTTCTTCACCAACTGGTGTGTATTTATAATACAGAAGGTCATTTTTGAAGACATAGCGTCTAGAATCGAGCTGTCCCTCTGAGAGCTTTTGTATTAGATCTCTCGTTTCGTGATCTGCATTTTGAGCTATTTGTGCCCAGTTACGAGGTTTCGTCACTTGATTAATAGAGACGACTGGGTTTCGACTGAGATAGTCGGCATGCGGCAGCATAACTCCTTGTCTATACTCGATAGAAAAGTGGAAATCCTGAAGATAAATCCACCATCGAGCGACTCGAGGAAGCAAATCTTTCTTGCGTTCTGTGGATTTCAGAGCGTTGCTGCGTTTTTATTTTTAGTTTATATTAATGATTTACCCTATTTGTTGAAAAATAAACTTAATATGGTGTTGTTTGCTGACGACACTTCTTTGATTTTTAAGATAAATAGAAGGACTAATAATCTTGACGATGAAAATAACGCTTTATTGCAGGTCCAAAACTGGTTCACTGCTAATAATCTAGTTCTAAATGGGAAAAAAACTAAATGCATAAGATTTTCCTTACCAAATGTCATAAGTAGTGATTGCGACATAGTATTGAACAATGAGAAACTAGAATTTGTTGATAAAACAGTTTTCTTGGGGATTACGCTTGACTCTAGGCTACAATGGGGTCCTCACTTAACATCTCTTGCAGGACGGCTTAGCTCGGCTGCATATGCTGTTAGAAAAATCCGCCAATTTACGGATGTTGATACCGCTAGACTAGTCTATTTTAGTTATTTTCATAGTGTCATGTCGTACGGTATCTTACTATGGGGACGGGCTGCAGACATCGAATCAATCTTTATATTACAGAAAAGAGCCATCAGAGCTATTTACAATCTCCGCCGGTGCGATTCTTTAAGGGAACTGTTTATAGATATTAGCATAATGACGGTACCTTGTCAATATATCTATGAAAACATCATGTATGTTAGAAAAAATCTTCATCTTTTTAGCAAAAGAGGCGATAGACATAATTATGTTACAAGAAATAGGGATCAATTAGTTCAACCAGGTTTCAGACTGGCTAAAGTTGCCTCTTCTTTCATGGGGTACTGTTTGAAATGTTATAATAAAATACCACCCCAAATATTAGAACTCAATGAAACGAAATTTAAATCTTGTATTAAACGCACACTATGCAGGCAAGCATATTATAAGTTGGAGGATTATATTCAAGATAAAAATGCTTGGCTCAATGCTGGTCCAGCTCCACTACCACTAGGGCGTACTAATTAGTTGATTAGTTGGAAACTAATATTATTATTTTTTAATTTGAAAGACACAATTGCATTGTATAATGTAGAAGCACTTTTTCCAAGTTTGTGAATGTGAAGCACCATGGAGCATTTTTATTAGGTTACAACTTTTTTTTTTTTTGACATTACGAGCATGGCAGTTGAGAGTTTGTCATGCTCACTCAAATGTCTCGCTGTTGGTGGCACGTGTTGTTGGGTCGTTCAGTTCCCTTCAAAATGGTTGAGCTGAGTGGGGCTGATGCACGCGTCATGCTCGTGAACGGGTGCCGTCAGATGGGACTGGTCATCTCTTAGCTGCCAGTGGCTTAATTCAGTTTCTATCTTTTAATTATTTTACATTTTTTATTTTCATTATCGACATTGTGCTCACATGATAGAAGCAACAAGTAATATGTAACCAAGCATTTATATGTAACACATAATATGATTTAAAAGAGTGTCCATGGAGTTTCTTGCACGTTCTTCTCCATAGAGACCTACTCTTTGGAACGTGCAATTTAGCTTCACTTTTCTTGGACTGACCGACATTTGACTATTCAAAAGTGCCTGTAAATGGTCTATTTGAAATAAATGTTTTGATTTGATTGATTTGATTTGATTTGTTGCAGTCTGTGACGACCTTGAATTGCAAGCCCACCAAATAATGGCGAAAATGCTGCAAGGCCTTCACGACCGCTAACGTCTCCAATTCGTAGCTATGGTATTTGCTTTCTGCTCCCTGTGTAACCTTACTGAAGTATGCTACTACATGTTTTCCACCGTCAGTGTCTGTCTGTAAAAGTACCGCCCCGTAACCAGCAGAGCTTGCGTCAGTGTGAACCTCGGTGTAAAGTTCAGGGTTGAATATAGCAAGAACAGGCTCGCTAGTCAAGCATTGTATTAAATCCTGGCGGACCTGTTCCTGTTCCTGACCCCAACGAAACTCAACTCCCTTTCGAGTTAAATGGGCGATGCACGCGGTCTTAGTCGCATAATTTTTAATATACTTGCGGAAATATCCCGCAAGACCTAATAATTGTCGAACCTGCTTGACATTTTTAGGAACTGGGGAATTTTTTAGAGCTGCTATTTTACGAGAGCTCGGTCGTACCTGACCTAAGCTTATTAACCTACCTAGATATTCGACCTCAGTAGTCAGGAAAGAGCATTTCTTTAGATTTATCGAGAAGCCTGATTTTGTGAGCGTTTGCAGGACTCTTTGGAGCAAGGCAATGCCGTCCTCTATGGTATTACTTAACAAAAGGACGTCGTCAATATATACAAGAGCGTTTCCAGCTTCAATGAATTCGCGAAGGGTTTGGTTAATAATTCGTTGGTAAACGATTGGGGAGTTCGTCAAACCATAAGGCATTTTCAGATATTCGTAGTGCCCTTCTGGTGTGACGAATCCCGTCACGTGAACAGAACTCTCTTTGATTCGTATTTGGTGGAAACCAGTAGCCATATCTAGACTGCTGAAGAAGGTTTTTTTTTTTTTGTTTTTTTAATTTGTATAAACTAGTGCTTGACTGCGATCCCACCTGATGGTAAGCAGTGATGCAATCGTCGATGGTGAGGCGCACTAGTTTATTAAGAGCCTATTCACTCTTGCCTTAAAGACACCTAAATTATAATCAGACGGGAAGACCGCAGCAGGCAAATTGTTCCAGTCCCTCGACGTACGTGGTATAAACGACGAAGCGAAACGCTTGGTCCGGATCGTAGAGGTTTCAACAACATTAGGGTGGATACTCGCCGTTCGTCGGCTTGTCCGATGGTAGAAGTGAGATGGTGGAATTAAGTCATGTAATTCCTGCGCACACTCTCCAAAGTGCATCCTGTAAAACACCGAAAGGCTGGCTACCCTTCGCCTATGCTCAAGACTCTGTAGATTGGACTCAACCAGATCTGGATCGCCAATTAGTCTCTTCGCACGCCTTTCCACAGAGTCCAAAGCTGCCAGGTGGCATTTTGCAGCACCAGCCCATATGTGGCTGCAGTACTCCATACACGAACGGACTTGTGCTTTGTATAGCATTAGAAGCTGTCCCGGTGTGAAGTACCGCCGGACCTTTGCAAGAACGCCTAGTTTCCTAGCAGCTACCTTGGCTTTGGACTCAATGAACCGCCCAAAGTTAAGGTCCGAGGGAATTTCAACCCCCAAGAGCTGAAGGCGGTCGGTGTACTCCAGGGATAAATTCTGAAAAGTAGGAGCCAAGGTGAACGGGCTCCTTTTAGTGGTGAACAGACACGCTTGCGTTTTGGAGGCGTTAAATCCCACCACATTGGCTTTACCCCACTTGGAGACTGCCTGAAGTGAGATATTTGTACGCTCTACCATAGCTTCTCTTTCGGATCGGATTAGCTCCTTACTAGCTCGAGCACTAGGCAGGTATCTCTCTACAACTGTGCTATCATCTGCATACCCATAGATACCGGGCATCAGCAGATCGTTGATATGCAGTAGGAATAGAGTTGCAGAGAGAACAGACCCCTGAGGAACCCCGGCATTAGTCGTCATGGGTTCTGATGAGCATCCATCGACAACAACTCGGAGAGACCGTTCACTCAGGAAGTCTTTTACCCAGTTAATTAGACCAGGGGAAATGCCGTACGCTGGAAGCTTACTCAAAAGGCTAGCGTGCCATACCCTGTCGAAGGCCTTCGAGACGTCTAAGGAAACGGCAATCGCTTCCCCATTCCTCTCGAGGGTCTCGCCCCACAAGTGGGTGGCATACACTAGTAGGTCCCCAGTAGACCGATTGCGACGAAATCCGTACTGTCGGTCACTGAGGAGATCGTTACCTTCCAGGTATGCCATGAGGCGCGAGTTCAACACACGCTCCATAATCTTGCATAGTATGGAGGTTATTGAAATCGGCCGATAGTTGGCGGGATCGGCACGACTGCCCTTTTTGGGCACGGGTTGCACGTTGGCAAGCTTCCAGGACTTGGGCACTATACCAGTCCTAAATGAGAGGCGATACAAGCGTGTCAATACAGGAGACAACTCAGGCGCACAAGCCTTGAGAACAATAGCAGGTATACCATCTGGTCCACTAGCTTTGTTCACGTCTAGACGACACAGTGCTCTCAGAACTTCTTTGTTCCTTATGCGAACCTCGGGCATCGAAGTGTCGCAGTGAGGTAGAGTCGGTGGAGTAGCACTGCCAGTATCAAGACGAGAATTATGGGCGAAGAGAGATGCAAAGAGATCTGCTTTCTCTCTCGCCGTATGAGCCAGTGTTCCATCAGGTTTAGCCAGCGGAGGCAGTGAGGGCCGACAGAAGTTCGCTTCGACCGACTTGGCGAGGGACCAGAATGCTCTGCTGCCGGACGGCTGAGCAGAGAGTTTTGTGCCAATATGGGTGATGCGGTCAAAGCGAGCCTTCCTTAATGCCTTCTTGTAGGACTTAGCAGCAAGGTTGAAGATTCTCTTCTTTGAGCCCAGATCCGGAGCTTTGCAGTCACGAGCCTCAACCCAGGCAAGATACGCCGAATGCTTACGCTGTTCAGCTTCAACGCAATCGGCGTTAAACCATGGGCGAGCTGAGCCACCGGTGGGTACGTCAAGAAAAGCAAGTGGGGCTTCTCAGTCTCAAGATGGTGGTGGACCGCAATGAGATTGGAGTGCAGTCCTCGGATGTTCGAGAGGTGCACTTGGAGTAAGAGGACGTGCATCCGCTGTACACACTTACTTTTCTTTTTAGTACCTTTCATGTTGGTTTAATGAGTGAATAGACTAGGTGGAAAATGGCAGTTGAGCGAGGTGATGCGATGCAAAACCAGCAACACGACCAGAATTGCTGGGCCATTGGAGGTTTGATCTGGAGACTGCGGGGACGCCCGAACCCCCCCAGGGATCGCCATCGGGTCCTCTCGCCCGGTCGCCAACCGGCACGATGGGGCCACCCTGGGATTTTTCGCAGATGGCGGGGCAGCCTTTCATGTGTGGCTGGCACACTACTTGGGCCCCCAACTATCTACGGTCGGCCAGGTATAGCGACCCAACCGATCAATGTGGTCATCTATCAGGGGCAAAGGATATCTTTCCTTTTCAGTGATACGGTTAAGTGCCCTGTAATCGACGCACATTCGATCTGTTCCGTCCTTTTTCTTCACCAGGATTATGGGGCTAGCGTACTCTGACTGTGATTCTCTGATGATGCCTTTGTCCAGTAGATCTTTGATTATTTCGCGTACTATAAGCTTTTCGCGATAAGATAATTTGTATGGCCGGTATACAATAGGGGAGGTGCTAGTTAGCTTAATTTCCATTTCACCTGTTGTGACTGTACTTGTTGCAGTTCCAGAGATGAGAAAATCTGAAAACTTGTTCATTACGGACATCAAAGAATCACGTAGAGTGCCTCGCAACGGGGTGCTAACTATGGTTTGATCAAGACGTTGAACTTCACTAACGTAGGCATGACTATCACTAGTTCGGGTGATGTACTGTCTGTCTTTAGTACGTACAAACGTGACGCCATCGCGATTAAGAACGTCTGTTCCAATAATAATGGAAGTGTTCATGCACGACTTCGGCACTACAACTAGATCGGTTTCTACAGAGATATCGCTTAGCTCGATAGTTGCCGTTATGAACGATGAAGCTACAATTTCCCGCTCGCTTATCCCCTTCAAAACGCAATGCGTTGGTTTGACTTGGCAAGAAAGGTGCTTCAAAACGTCAGAAGAAATCAGCGACACGTTCTGGGCTCCACTATCTATGAGTGCGTCCATGGGTATGCCCTGGACAACAGCCGTTACAATATCAGTTTTGTTATTTGCATGACCTGTGCACAAATTAACGTTCCGCTGATTCCTAGATTCCGATCGGTTCTTAGCAAAACACTTTTCTTCTGTGTGCCCCTTTTTCTTACAAAATGAGCACTGCGATTCGGATTTGTTAGCAGCAATAGTGCTATTGACTGAACCCTGTATCCCGGTTTTTACAGCAGAACTATCAGTGGCTTCCTTGCTGGTCTTTTTATTACAATTTCGACCTAAATGTCCACGCTGATTGCATAAGTAGCACTTGAGTCCGCGGTCACTGGATGAGTTCGAAGACGCATGTTTATTTGTTGCATTACCGCGAGAATTGAATTTAGCGCGGATCGGTTTTACGTAAATCGAAAGGAACGAGACTAAGTCTTCCGAAGCCAAGTTTGCGTTTGCCGCGGCTGCTCTAATTTGTGGGTTATCGATACCGCGTATAACTATCAGAGTTCGCAACTCATCGCTAAGACCCTTGACTATCCTTAAACGTAACAAAGTACGCCGCGCGTATTCGGCATACGTCGTAAATTTGTCAGATGTCGTGTTCATCGTTTCAAATAAAATATTAGCATAGTCTAGCTTCCGAGGGCAGAGGGGTTTGAATTCGAGCTTAAAGCTTGACCAAGTTCGATCATTGGTGACCCATTCGTTTAGCCAAACTTTAGCGTCACCCCAAAGACAGGATGATACTCGTGACAAACATTCGTAGTCGCTCCAACCGTTCGCGGCAACTGCGCGGTCCACTTCATCACACCATGCGTCAATATCGTGTATGTTTGGATCAAAATTAGACACGTAGTAGCTGTGCGATCTAGTAGGTTGCAACGATTTTATAGCTTCCGCAAGCATGGTTACAGTAGACGCAGCATCAGATCCGCGATCATTTGGATCGTTCATACGAATGGTTGTTGAAAGACCCTCGGAGGCATGAACTTGTTGCGGAACATCGCTCAAGTCTGCGGGACTACGAGAACGCAAAGTGACCTTACGAATCGGGTTCTGAGGGTTCGCAATAGTGTGTGGCTTTTGCAAATTATTAAGTGTGGACGTTACATTCGTACTGGTATGCTCGATAGCGTTAAGCCGTGTCATAATATTACTGAGGGTATCTTGTAACGAGTTATTGGTATGAGGCGTTACCGATGGGCACCTTGCGCGCGAGGTTGTTAATATAGATCGAGATCTAGAACGGCGGCGGTCACGAACATCACGGCGACGATAATACGAACTATCCTTGGAGTCACTACGTTCCCGACGGCGGCTGCGTCTAGATCTATGACGCGACCGATTTATGGTTTCACTGCCAGTGGACTCGTCTCGCGAAACCCGTTGAGATCGTCCTCGTGAACGACGACGTTCATGATTTTTAGGCATGTTTAGCACAATAGCTTGATGTTAAATCACACACACGTAAAATACCAACAACGAGAGAGATATTTTTGATATTTTGTTCTTTGAATGTTTTAGAAGTAATTTAGTGAGCAATTTAAGCGTCCTTTATCCCACTTCTGATTTTAGGAATCAGAAGTGCAGATATATTTAAAAAAAAAACTACGTGACACACAACAAAAATAAACAATTCTATATTTTTCGTTAAAAGAACAAAATAACAATTCTAATTAATCAAATTCCGCACAAATAAGTAATTAAAAGTCTTACGACCCTTGAGCGATGTTCCCGCCATGACAATAATAATCCGTCCCCAAAATGCGAGGGAAAAGTAGTGCGCGCGCAGCTTTCAGAGACTATTATAGATTTCATTTCTTCGTTCTATCCTAACAATATATATTAAATGTCACGGAGCAGTAGACGTTTTGAACCGATATACTATCGAACTAATGAGCAATCGCTGTAGAGTTTTTCGCAACGATTTTTTGCACAAAGGTTACATTTAGAGCTGTAGCAAACCGTATGTATTTGGTACTGAGTAACGGGTGCGCCGTCTAGTACCGAGTAACGAAACGTTACTCACGAATGCATTTCGTTACTCGTATGTTTCGTACTTTCAGTTAACTCGAGTACCATTGATGAGTGTATTCATGTATAGTAAGTAACGTCTGTAAACCGTATGTATTCGGTACTGAGTAACGAAATCACGAAATGTTACAAATGAATGTGTTTCGTTATTCGCATTTTTCGTATTATAATACGACTTGGTGAAATATGAATATATAAAAAAATACTATAATACGAATTTTTAGTGTAGGTAGGTGATATTAGTTAGGTTTTTTTTTGTCGGTATCTCCATCAATGCCATGCCATCCTCATGAGGAAAAGTAACGAGTAACGTAACGATACGATAGAAACGAGTACTAATTATTATAGTAACGAATAAATACGGGTGCGCTGTTTTTCGTTACTTTTACACCTTTAGTTACATTGCACCAATCGATGGAATAAAACATCGTACAACTGAATTATCGACACACCGTGTTCGTTATAATAAAAATCGAATCATCAAGTTTCGCAGTCATATAGGAGGGAACCCCCCGCTACACCATAGAGAAAAAGAAGGCATTAGAATGATTAACGAACTAAAAAAAAATTAATAGCACTCTATGTTCTCAATCTTAAGTTTACCTATCTGGGAAGCGTCGTTTCAGAAACCGGAGGTAGTGAAGAGGACATCACTTCACGGATCGCCAAAGCTCGAGCAACCTTCGCGCAGCTGAGACCTGTTTGGCAGTCGCGGAAATTGACCCGAAGAATAAAACTTAAAATCTTCGGGTTAAATGTCAAATCTGTGCTGCTTTACGGGTGCGAAACGTGAAAGGTCACAAAGGACATCTCACGCCAAATCCAAGTTTTCGTCAACCGCTGTCTGCGCCGCATCCTCGGAATTTACTGGCCCGAGACAATATCCAACGTAGAGCTGCTGGAAAAATGCCACGAGAGCCCGATCCACCGCCAGATCAAGCATCGCAAGTGGTGATGGATTGGCCACACGCTTCGAAGGAATTCCGATCACACCCAAGCAAGCGTTGGACTGGAATCCGCAAGGAAAAAGAAAGCGTGGCCGTCCCCGTCAAACCTGGCGTCGCACCGTGTTGGCAGAAGCGGCGAGCAACAGAATGACGTGGAGCGAGGTGAAGCGTGAAGCTCAGGATCGTCCGCGATGGAGGATTACTGTGGACGCCCTCTGCCCCATCTAGGGGACATAGGACAATAGGTCAAGTAAGTCATGTTCTCAATCTTAAGAAATGCTTGCACGGCGTGAAAATCACTCACAATCTTGTTAGGCAGCCTCCAGCCATAACTACATATTATACCTAATACAGCAGTTCTATTTATAGAATTTCTTTTGAATTTTAACAATGTTGTCTATAATATTTGATATGTAAATATAGCTATTTTCTAGTTACCTGGCCTAAATAGTTCCTAATCAGATGTGATGATTACTAACTAATTTTCAATTAGCTCTTACTTGTAACCGATTAAATATATTAATTACATGGTGGCTCAATTTCCACATACCGGTAATGATTTTGGCTTATTCGACTAACGGATAATTATATTAATGAGGTTCTTATTAAACCAATAAATAAAGGACAGGAATTTATCATACAGGGTTATACCTCTTTGCCAGGGTTGCGAGAGTTTTTGAAAGAGTTACCGCCGTCCTGAAACGCAAAGCAACTGAAGGAACACAGGTGGGTTTGATTTAATAAAAGTCGGACTTTTCCTCTTGCTTCACCCAGAGCGTGAGATACTTGATAATTTCAAACCTAAAAAATGGCGTTGGTCTCGTGGTTGCTATCGATCCATGAGTTTGGCAAGGCGTTATTGGGTTCTTTTATCTGATTCGTCTTTGTAGAAGCCTGGAGAAATGAGGGTGTACTATAATGTCGGTATACCTCTGGATGCTACGGAACCCGTCGAGGGTATTACTGTTTTGTGCTACAGGCACGATGGTGATGCTAAGTCAATTACATGAAATAATTAGATGGCTCCGGTACTCCAATGCAGATTTCTTTTTTTTATAATGGATAGGCTCGCGTTTGACCACTATCTCACCTGATGGTAAGCGTTGATGTGGCCGACGATGGAATACGCTTGCCTAGAAGCAATCTATTCACTCTTGACTTAAAGACCCCTAGGTTATAGCTATTAGAAAGCACAGACTCCGGTAGGGAATTCCACACCTTAGCTGATTATGTGATCGAAGAACATTTTTATTGCAGTTACTGAGGTGAACGGCATTACTTATAACCGTCACTCGCCCTGCTTCTCCGAAACATAACGTAGATACGTACATACAACATAATGACAGAACAGTAACATCAATATTTCTGCCTGGAGACCGAAGCTTGGCGGTGGAGATCTGTCACTTTTTTTTTATGTTTGATGAGATTTTCCGTTGGAAAACGACTGTCGGTCGTGACGAACTTCTGTACAAACTTTCACCTCTTATTGGCTTAGATGTACCTATCAATTTCGAGCATTTTTATTAGATGTATCCAACAGAAATTTCTGGGTAGTACCTAGTCCTGAATCTGCCCGTTCAATGACATCAGGCTCTAATTTACACGGAGCTATTAGGTCCTAAAAATGGATAGCAATTAGGACCTAATTATCAATTAGGTGCTAATGGTGCGATTAATTAATCACAATATTGATTCTTAATTGACACCTGAACAAGAATGAGTAGCTTTAATTGATTGACACCTACTTATCAATTGAGCCTTAATTGATCACTAGGTGGGGTTAGGATTCATATAAAAGGGTCTATTAATCGTTAATTTCAACATTAAAACATCAGCTTGCTATCGTGCAACATCTATCTATTCTAAAATGGAACTCCATCTGCATCTGACGGTTGCTTTCCGAGCCTTGGATCGCAAATGGGGGAAGCCAGTTGACTTGGACACTCCTGAGGACCTCTCAACCTGTGTCCCTGCTGTGGTTGATAGACCAACCGCTACATTCTCTTCTGAAGAATACTTGATCACAAAGAGAAGACCGAAGCCGTATTCACGTCGTGAAGAAATAAGGAGCAAAGACAATGTGAACGATTCGTTTGCAGATATATCATGTCCGAAAATACCTTCAGTGACGGAACTTGAAGAGTTATCCAGTTGTAATGACAAATCTAATTCAAGAACGAATTTTCCGGCTGACCTGGACCGAAATGAAAATAAGTTCGAAGGACGTTCCGCTGTGACTCTGGATTCGGAGTCAGGAGAAGCAACAAAAAGAGGCAAGCAGCGGAAAGTGTTTGGACTGTTTAAAAAGTGCAAGAGGGTACTTACGAGATAGATACATTTATGATAGTTATGTAGACTCTATGGCGTCACATAAGAACTAATCCTGCATAGCGCAATCAAAGTTCTCCGCGTGATTTGAAAATATAGGACAGCCCAAAATCATCTATTGGGTAGTTGCCCACCAGACTATAACACCTGTCTGGTTGGAGAAACCTCCCTTTTCAACGGAGGTTTGCGGGACTTTCCTCTCTGTTCCGCGTACTTCCAAACTGGTGATCCTAGACAAAGAACCTCAGCGTAGCCTTCGTGCAGCTACTACTACTGTCACCACTTTCTCAAGCTTTCGAACAGCGAGCCATACAGCCAGCACCCACGGCTATGAAGGGTATCCTGACCACCAGCATACCTACCTGGTCATACCTGGTCATCACTCTTCAGCCTCATCAGCGACCTTGGCTTAGCACACCGCACCTCCGTCTAGTCACATGATGAGCCATTAAGAACCTCTCCTGGTCGACGCCAGCAGTCAAGACCTTACGTCGCACAGCATCGCACCGAGTCACTGGAGCCAGCAGCACTACTCCGACTCACTGGAGCCAGCAGCACTACTCCGACTCACTGGATCCTGCAGCATCATCCCGACTCACTGGGACATCATTACCCCGACTCACTCGTCGGAGGAACCTCCCTTTTCAAAAGAGGTATGTCGGACTTTACTCTCTGTTCCGCATACCTCCAAAAGATATTTATTGTAAAAATATTTTAATTTATTTAGTTGTAAGTAAATTATTGTTTATGTACCTAATTGTTAAATTGTTTGTAAAAATAATTTGTTTATCATGTTACATCCTTTTCTAAACTCTCTTTCTGTCTTTATACTTATAAATTCTTGTAAAAATTCTCATATGTATATTATTTAAGACTCTTATTTCTATTGTCTATGATGTAGTCATTGTTATATATCCAGTGTTAAGTAGGTAAATGAATGTTAACATTTGAAAATAAATTATAATCTTAGTACTATATTGTATTTTTTTTTCTTTTAATATCTAATTTCCTTTTTTATCCTTCCTCCGCATCATCAGGGATTGATTTTATGATATTACTAGCTGCCAGCGACTTTTTCAGCCTGAAAGTAGAAAAAATAGCTCCAAGCGAACCTACTCTCGAGATAAAAAGTATTCCATGTGGTATTTCAGGACATGGTCTACCCACTTGCTAAATTTTATCCATATTCGATCAGCCGTTTGAGTGTGAGAGAGTAAGAAACACACACACACTACTTTCGCTTTATAATTTTTAATATTTATAATATTAGTACTTCATAGATTTTTTTTT
This sequence comes from Mythimna ferrago, assembly GCA_910589285.2. Lineage (NCBI taxonomy): Eukaryota > Metazoa > Arthropoda > Insecta > Lepidoptera > Noctuidae > Mythimna > Mythimna ferrago. The sequence continues at coordinate 25,135,023 of OU342677.1, read as the reverse complement.
TCATGTGCTAACCTACTATATTTATGTTGTCGTTGGTTTCACCTTTTCATTGTTTTTAGAGTTGTTACTTATATAAGGTGACTGGTAATATTAGTGACCGATAATTATGCACGTGATTGTACTCATGATTACAGACAACTTTCCCAAAGAAACTTTTTTTATACTGTTCTGTGTAAGAAACTTTTTTTTTTTGTACCAGTCACACTATATATAAGCAAGTTCAAAATAGTTTTAAATATGTCAGTTGTTTAATGGGGTCCATTGAATTAAAATTAAAAAAAAAACATAAATGTTAAATATTTTATACTTGAAAAATAACTAGGTATAATAATCATAATATTTACAATAACATAAATACATTAGTACATAGTATTACGCCGGCAAGTTCATTTTTTTTACAATAAATAGTTTTAAGCATTTCATTAATAATAAAATACACAATAACTAACAATTAATTTACACATAGGGCTCGAAATATTTAATAGCAGTCGTCATAGGTTTTTCGTTGATTTTGTTCGTTGTAATAGTATTCTTTACGCGCATTTTTATATCTCTAGGCTTCAGCACACTCTTATGGTTGGCACTCGGTGGCCTCAATCCTAAATAGTGCTTGCTTGGCGTGAAAATAGACTTAGAACTAAGACCAGACGTCTCTAAGAAGAAATCGAAAGTTCCCTTCGTTTTGGGCGCATTTATCTCTGGATTGTTGTTCAGCACCATCCTCGGCTCACACTTCACAGTGTTGTAGGAGCCACTGTTGCTTCCAGACGAATTACTGGACTCAATATCTGAGTTCCTTACAGATTCAGTCTCTAAATTCTCTATATTTGAAAGGAGATCAGGCTTATTAGACAACTTAGCGTTCTTCGATGAGCCCTTGCTCAAGGCACTGTCGTTATTTTCAAGAAAATTTTCAGCGTTTCCATTGTCATCCTTAGTAGTAGTAGTATTATGCTGTTTATCTTTATCAGGTACATTGGTAAGATTTTCGGTTACAACATCAGACATGGAACCGTCACTGCTGCCGGAGCTGATGCGGTATTCCTCTGCAACAATGCTGCCGAGTTCATCGTCTATCTTAAACTCTTCAAAATTCTGGGACAAATCGAATTTGTCCATGTCGTCGAAATATTCTGCTTTGTGCAATTCTGCGTTGTTCGATTGATTTTTCTCGGGTGTATGGTTGAACTGATTGTCCAGTTCTGTCAAATTGATCTGCTTGTTGCCTCCCTTCCCACCTTTGTTGATCTCGGATAGTATAGAAGATACTGTGTTGCCCATTTGTATGGAAGCACGAGGGTCCAATTTCGGTTGCAGAGGATGCATGGCAAAGTTTGTCAAGTAACTGTCAGTAGTTGGTTGGAAGGAGCGGCTTTGTTCATCGTTCGATTTGTCATCTTCGTCCGGAATGATGATCTCAGTGACATGAGGAAGTTTAGGAATGTCTTTATCACTGATCTTGTTTTGGATCCTTGGCAACGATACCACTTTAGCAACGCTGTTTCTTGGACTGACGGCGTGCACTGGGTACTGCTCGTTGTGGATCTCGACCGTTGGCTGTGTGAGTAGCAACTCCCTCTTACCATTGCTGACTACTGGAACATTTATCTCTGAAATGGAGCAGTAGTCAGGCTCTATACTGTTGACAGTTGCTACTTGTCCCACTTTTCTCGTCTTAACATCTGCAACCCGTTGGTTAGCCGCAACGGCTTCAGAGTCTAACTGCTCTGTCATTTGTTTGACAGTGTTTTCAGCTTTCCATTTAGCCGAAAGATTCTTTGGCTTTGGTGGCAGGGCGGGAGGAGTTCTTGGAACTTTTCTCTTATTAAATATCTTCATAGACCCGAGGTCATTATCAATTTTTCTTTCAACGACATTGTTAACAGTACGATTTTCTAAGTTAGCGGCCATGTTTTTTACTATAGAGCCTCTTATTTTAGGAACCGCTGGTTTTTCAATGGTATGCACGGGACGAGGAAGTGGCACAGGTTTAGAATCATTTCCTTTTGTAATTATAGGCTCATATTCATTGCTATACAAGCTTTGTATCTCATACTGGAAGCCTTGAGCTGTGTTTGGCACTTCATAACTGTGTTCAGATGCAGTCTCTAAGCTGAACTTAACGATTTTGTTAGCTCTCTTATCTGATCTAGGCAGCGTGTTGCTAGTGTTATTGGATCTTACTTTTTCATCATAAGAGATGCTGTTAAGGGTAGAGAACTGCACACGCTTTGTTGATGCTTTAGGGCTGGGTGCTTCACTAGACTTAGAATTGTCATTGCTGCTATCATCTAAAGAATTTTGAAGCAATATTTGATTGACGCACTCCAGTACCGGATTATTTTTATAAATCTCATTAGTCGGGTTCTCATCTGCGTCACTAGTGCTAGCATACCAATTTTCATTAACTTCAGCATTTGCTGTATGTTTGTTTAAGTTTGATTCTATGTTATTGTTTTTATCATCAAACCTGGAACTGAATCTCTCGTTGTTGTTCATTATGTTATTGCATAAAACTTCATTTTTAGCAGCTACTATTCCTGCGTCATGTATACCATTGTTGAAATTAACTCCCAATAGGTCATCTGTCGATTTTGATTTATTGCTTAATGGTCTTTGATCCAAACAGTCTCCTTCTTGTTCAGGATCACTAACATTACAATACCAGGGTTTCTCAGCGACTTCTTCGCTAAGAACGGTATTCAGGAAAAGTTGTCTGTTCGCTTTTATTTCATCTGATGCTTGCCTTTTGATTCCGTGTAATCCCTCCATTTTCGTCGAATATGTTTTCTCGGATTCACTGGCGGTGTTCTCTTGTTCTTTTTTGGCAGCTTCACCAATAAGCTGGTCAATTTTTAGCGAGGCTTTTCTGATATCATTGGCTATTTGACTCGCTGTGATTTCGTCATCGTGGTTTACTTGGTAGCTCATACCAATACACTCTTCAGCACTACTGCTGTTGTTTGCTTGGTTATTATAACCCTTCTGCATGTTGTCTGCATACTTGTTGTTATTCTTTCTTCCCGAGTATTTCCTCGACCTTCTGAAGACGTCTCGTCTCACAAATGCTTGTTTGTTTTTGATAAATGTACCCTTACTGCCGATGCTGGCTGTGTTACCTTCTTCGCTAGAACTCGTGTTGCAATAAACAATCTCACTTTTCGGCAACTGGTACTGAAAGCTCTTACTTAACCTAGTATTTTTTTGGAATACCGGTGGAGAATTTCTTTCACGGTAACTACAGCTTCTGACGAACGTATTTTGGAATCTGGAATCCGTGCTTTCTAAGCTTTGGAATTCTGGATCTGTTTCAATGTTGGTCTGTTCGCTGGTGAAGCCGAGCAGTTGCTGGCAATTGCTGCAGTATGACTTGCGTGCTTTCAGTTTTGCGATTTCTTCCTGTTGTGTTTTGATGATTTTCTCTTTTTGGTGGAGTGCGACGTGTATTTGTTTCTGTTCCCTGGTGAGGCGGGATTCGAGGAGGACTAGCGATCGTAGTACGAGTGCGAGTTGGTCTTGTCTGAGCCGCCTCTCTTGCGCTGCCTTCTTATCCCTAGCGGCGAGGGCGTGCCCCGCCTCCACCAGTTGGTGCCTCTGCTTCAGGACGGACTCGGACTGCTGCTGCAGAGCGTTGCGCACCGCGTCCAACTCCCGCCTCAACTCCATCGCTTCTGAGCTGCTATCCATCTGGAAAGAGAGAGAAGTATTCATTTACAAACCGTTTAACTCATAAGTCGTAAGTATTATTGCAATAACAGCGACATTTAACTTCATAAAAGGTTCGTACAGTCTATTTAGAAGATCAAACCGATAGCGGTGAAATGTCAAGTACGATTGATACACGATTTCTTATGCGGCTGGAAGAAATTAATGTCGTCTAATGACGGTGCGTCTTTGATCGTCGCATAAACGTTGGTAATGATGGTTATCTTGGGAGTAGCGATGCAACGTTCGGTCAGAGTCCACCACGCAATACAATTAACGAGGTCACTGTGTAAGAAATAACTTGTGTACCAAAGTAATCAAAAGCGGAATATTTTATAATTAGATATTTTAATTAAGTCAGTATTTGTTTAAGAAGATTCGGGAGTTTCATTTCTATTGCTTGATAATAAAGTTTAAATTTTAAAACTGGTTTTTCGTCGCCGCTTTTAATGTTTGATAAGAACAAAATCAGAGCATAACTGTTTATCGTTGCGCGGGCGCAGATAAGACGTTCAAACGCGGGAGAATAATGTTTTCCATACTTAATCCAACGTTTCCTTATTTTGTTTTAGTTCGATAGTGTCAGTGTGCTAAATATGAGGACACGACTCGACAATGACTCATACTTAAGTCATGGCCGATAATATCAATGGCAATTATGTCACAACATTGATTCTAATTTTGTTGTGTCATTTTATCACAAGAACATAATTTGAAATAGTAAGTAAACAACTTAAAGGCTCTTTCTTCGGGACCTCTATAGTTGGTTTAAAAAGTAATGGCATTTATATAAGAAATTAACACTAAGGGTGAGTTGCACCATTTAACTATAACGATAACCAAACCATAACCAGCCGTGAAACGGCCGCCTATTGGTCAATTCGACGATTTGACAGCTGTTTAACGGCTTTGTTATCGTTATAGTTAAATGGTGCAACTCATCCTAAGTATATTAATACTGTCAAATGTTGTTTGTAACTTACAGTTCTATAACCTAACCTAATATCTAAAGCCTGTTTACTTCAATGATTACAATCATGAAAATGTCTACCTACGACAACATTAGAAAGTTAGATAAAAGTATGACAGAGAAAGAGTCACGGCGATCCTGGAACGCAAAAGGTCAAATTCTACACCCCCTCGCGCTCCACCCAGAGCGGGAAAAGTTATTTGATAATTTAACACTCAAAAGAAAAAAATCGGACCAGAAGGCCCCTCGAGTTCTTAAAGCGATCCATTTTACGACCTAAACTAAACTGTTAATTAAAGGAACGGAGCTATACAACGTGTTTTTTTTATATACCATAACTCTAGAGTATGAATGAGACCATGACCTAGACCATGACGTTTAAAGTAAGATTGTTTTAATCTTGTTTCAGTGTGGGTAAGAGACAGACCTATACAGGTTGTCTAGTACCTTCTCTTACCCACACTGAAACAAGATTAAAACAATCGTACTTTGAACTTCAAAGAATCATATTATGCAAATTGCATATGAATTACTTTTACAATTATCTTTGTTTTCATTTTCCATGCAAAATAATACGATAAATTCACGATTATTTATGTAAAACATCCTTACGTCAAAAATGACAGCTTAATTATGTAATGTCATTTATTTATTTGCAAACAAATTACTTTGGGATCAATGACTGGCGACGTCACAAAAGTAAAGATTGGTCAATTTGGTCATACGGGTGTAAATTTTTGACCTAAACTAATTATGTTTGATGATATCTTCGAAACCATGCATTTTTTGACCACATATTCTAGGACTTTAACTATTATTTTTCCTTATAGAATATAAATTTTGAGTTTTGGGATGTCAAAAAAAACACAATGTATATGGTAGCTTCATCACTCTTTCTTGCTCACAAACTTGACATTTTAACACGTCAGCCATTCATATACGAAGGTAAGAATAAAGATATTCTAAGAATGTGGTATATAATACTTTAATCAAGTTAGAGGCAAGGTAAAAGTCGTGTCAATGGCGAATAAGCACTGTCCAAGTGTACTTAACCTCCAAGAAAGTATGTTATAGCATTAACGAAAGTTTAAGCTGACTAGAGACTAGCCCCCGGCTTTGAAACTAGTCAGCCATCATATATACAGTGGCTTTGCATGCGTGAAAGTAAAAAATTGTCCCAAGGGAACATACTCCTGAGGTAAAACGAAATATGTTCAGCCGTTCTCGAGATTTGCGCTTAATAACACATTTAGTGATTCATTTTTATATCATGATATTAATGTGATACCTATCAAATAGATATAGGTATGGGTTAGTTATAAAATCGATAGACTATGGTAAGTACCCAATCGGATAAAATAAAATTATTTGACGGAATGATACGGTAGAGAAGATTTAGGTAAGTATTTTGCGAAAGTTACAAAGTTTAAAATAGAAATAAAATAAAAAGAGTCAATCATTAAAAAACAGAAAAAGCTTTGCCGCACTTCTTAAGTTAGTTTTGATTGTTTAACGAAAATAAGAAGAAAAAATTAACTAAACCCTAACCAGTAGGTAGGTAGGAATAAAAAATTAAACAGCTAACTTTTCCTAGTCACAAGGAGAGGTGTAAATTAATGTTACGGTCCACTAAGTTTTGATAATAATCGAATAAAAGATTTACATAAAACAACGAAAACTCGAACTGACAACGAAGCTAAAATATCACTTTTGAAAGATTACTTTGATGTGAACTGCGCGAAAGTTCGAAAGACGGTGCTTCTGGAACGCAAAGGGCTTCTGAAGGAACACAGGTGGGTTTTAATCAGTAAAGGTGTGACACTACTTCTCGCTTCACCCAAAGCGAGAGGAGTTATTTGATGATTTCCTACTTCAAATAAAAAAGGGACCTATGGAGACTACACACACATAATCGGTCTTATAGGTAATGTTCCCACTATTGGAACTCAGGCCTCCTCTCTAGGAGAGGGAATGGGCCGTAATCCACAACGCGCGACCAGTGCCTGTTGGTGAATGTCACATGTCTTTGAATGTTTAGTTCTAGGACATGCCAGTTTCGTCACGTGTTCCTTCACCGTTTTGAGAGCATTGGTGCTGAAATAAACAAAGTAATGCTCCTGACTGGACTACAAAAGGCTACTTACATGTGTTCCGGGCATATTTCACAGTAGATTATATTATTATTGCACAATTAAAGTACTAACTAGTAGTCAAGTACCTTCAGTACAAACTATAAGGTTTTAAATTACGGATTTCTTCATCATAAGCTGTTCTCACAGCGAGATCGCGAGCTAACTGAGCAGGCAAACCCAATGCGCACGAGTTTACACAAAACAATCAATTAATTACTACTAGATATTATTATTTCATCTACAAATCAAAGGTCGGTCAAAGCCAATGCAGTGGACTTTGATCTGTTTATTTGTTTTGTTTCTCTATTAATTCACTTCATCGACATATCTTATTATAATGTCAACAAACTGACAATTTGTGTTGTTCAGCAGAAAATTGTGTTTTATAAGCATTTTAGGCGACACACCTATAATAGTGGCGCCTACGATGGCGCCCCGTGGTATAGACAGTGCCGTAAGTGCCGTAATTAGTTTTTTTATACGTCTGGTACGAGCTTCTGTAATAGCCCCCCGTCGATAGTTCTTGAAATAGCGAACGAACTATTTAGTTTAAATATATGTAGAACGTGTCACCACGAGCAAATAAATTTCAGATATAGAGCGGCCAATGGCGGTCGATTAATTTCGTACACACGTGTGTACAACTAGACGGTCGAAAGGGAAGAAATGAAACACACTTGATAAATAAATAAAAACTACATATATGTAAAATATTGCCCGTAATGTTTACTAAAACACACACCACCCACTACTACCCTCTATTTCCTATTCTCTTGTAGCCGCTGAAATCTTGAGCTTCCAAGGAATCGGCAATCCTGGAAGGGCGTGTCTACAATCGTATTAGGTACCTGCACGATAAATAATAGGTATTGTATGTATTCCCTCTCCTAGAGAGGAGGCCTGAGTCCCAGCAGTGGGAATATTTAAAGGCCGATTATGCAATGTTAAGCTATGCTATTATACGTAGGCAACTAACTACAAAGCATGATTCAAAATTTGGCCCTGGTTTGATTTTGATAATTTCTGCGCCCCTCCAGGGTCTGCGCCCTGTGCCTGGGCACCGCTGGTACCGCCCTAGTTACGGTACTGGGTATAGACGACGTTGCATGTTTATGTGAGAGTTATTGTGGCCCTCGCAAAGGGTGTCTGAATTCGTCGGAAACACTAGTACGTGAGTAAACCTAATTATTAGTTTTCCGTAGCCGAAGGGTGCCAACGAGCCCTGTAACTAAGCCTTTGCTGTCCGTCCGTCTGTCCATCAGTCAATGGTCTGTATCTTAAACTGTGAGAGGTAGAGAGTTGAAATTTTCACATAATATGTATTTCTATTGCCGCTACAATAACAAAAAAATAAATAAAAAAAATTAAAGGTTATTTTGTCGGATATTTTTTTGCTCGATTTTAATATTGTTGTACTTACGGAAGTCTTCGACTTGTACTTAGCCAGTTTTTACCTCAGATCTCTTCGATATCTAAGGCCCAAGCGCCCGAGAAGTGCCTTATAACAGTGACTTTCTGAAGCCTACTCCTCGGTAACGGCCAGGTTAATAGGTTTGAAAAAAATATAATGTTAATTATAGGTTCATGAACAACATAATCAACTATTGATTTTTTCGTGCGATTAATACTTTTGTCTAAAAAAAATATTTGAACGGGGTGGGTTTTTTAGTCAGTAAGAATCTGACACTATCTCCCGCTCCGCCCAAGAGCGGGGGTTGTCATTAGATGATTATATTGTTACGCCATTAAACGTGAACCCGCCATATCTCCGAGAAAATAAAGAGTAGCACGTAATAATTAAAACGCATTGCTGTTCGAAAGGTCTAGAATGGTTGTACGTAGCCAGCCTTAGAAAAATCTCGAAACATCCACAAAGTACTTACAACTAGTGGGTAGGCATTTATCTAGGATAAGGGAAATGATACTCTCCGACGTTAACAATAGAGTCGAAATTCGCATGAAAGTGACTCTTATTACCACGAGTAATAAAAATGATTTATGACTTCGAGAAGCGATTCAATTGTTCTGGAATTCTGGATCGTTCGTGGGACGTCGGTATCTAGAATTTTCTTGGCTCCGCATATAAATACGAGCCCCCGGCCGGAAGCGAGTCAGTTGTGATTTCGACTGCGATCAAGAGCGAACTACCCTAGTACTCGAAGTGATTTTACTCAACGACCTAAGCGATAGTGTAACGGTACTCTAGTGTTAATTGCGATTCGGATTATTGTTGACTGGACTAATTTGTTATTGTTTGGGGTGAATAAAGTTCTCTCGTCAGTAAATCGGCATTTGATTACCCACGTACGTAACAACTGGTGTCAGAAGTGAAATGCCATTAACACCGAGAGACGACGAACAGCGACCACGAACAAGAAGGCAAATGGAGATGGATGCTGCGCGTCATCGTATGGAGGAGGAAGATCAGGCTGGTATGGTAGCAACAGAAGCTGCTGAGGCGCCAACAGGACCATCCTCGGAATTGAACCTCGCTGCGGTGTTGGCCGCCATGCAAGCTAGTATGGAAGCTGTCCGCCGCGACCAGGAAGCCGCTCGCCGCGACCAGGAAGCCGCTCGCCGCGACCAGGAAGCCGCTCGCCGCGAACAAGAGGCCAACCAGCGTAAGCTTCAGGACCTAATCGCAGCGAACCAGGAAGAAGCTCGCCGCGAACAGGAAGCCGCTCACCGCGATCAGGAGGCCAACCAGCGCAAGCTCCAGGACCTCATCGCGGCTAATCAAGAAGCTGCTCGCCGCGAACAGGAGGCTAAGCAGAACCTAATCCTCGATAAGATCGATCACGGCCTCGTCACGTTGGGCGAGAAGGTAAAGAATCTCACCGTAGAGGTCAAGGAGGTTTCCGCCCGAGCTGATAGCCTCGAAACAAGCCTGCTGGACATCAACAAAAAAATTATCAAGCTCGAAGCACGCGAACCCGTTGCTGTCGGCTCATCATCGCACACCCCCTGTGCATCTGCCGCAAAATTTGATGTGCCGCGTTTTGATGGCACGTCTTCCTGGACGGCATTTAAGTACCAATTCGAGACATTGGTCGAAACAAACCGCTGGGATGATAAGCAGTCTTTTGCGGCATTAACTTTGGCTCTACGAGGGGACGCCCTGCTAGTCCTAGAGAACCTCCCTGCGGACGGCAGGACATTGGAGCGTCTCATGGAGGGACTGGACACTCGTTATGGAGACAAACACCTCGAGCACGTTTTCCGCGCGCAGTTACGCGAGAGAACGCAGAGGTCGAACGAGAGCCTCCAGCAGTGGGGAGTCGAGGTTGAACGGCTGGTCCGGCGTGCATACATGTCGATGACACCAGAGATGGTGGAAGTGAATCTGGTGCAAGCATTTATCGACGGTCTACGGGATCCTGAAGTCAGGGCTACAGTGCGACTCGGACACCACCAATCTTTAAAGAGTGCGATGGCACACGCTTTGGAAGTGGAAGCAGTACGACACGATTCTCGTACGCATAGGGTTCGGGAAGTGGTGGTCTCGCCTACAACGCAACCACGTCACCGAGAAGTGGTGGCTTCTTCTTCAGCAAAGTCCCGCTATATCCCGACGTGTTACGGGTGCGGAGAAAAAGGGCACATTCGTACCGATTGCCCCAAGAGGAAGAGGGGGAGTGTGGACTCCGGAACTCAAGTTAACGAGGAGTCGTTAAACTAAATGTCGCCAGGGCCGCGGGGCGGGTGCTGGCTGGTCAATTGAAGGCCCCAACCATCACCATCAATCAAGTTCACAACGGAAATAGTTTAATCATCGAAGGGACGCTGAATCATCGGGCTTGCAATTTTACCATTGACACGGGGGCGTCACGGACTGTTATAAGACCTGAGTTGCTGAAACGCACCATCTTGTGGCAAAGAGAGTCCCCATCCTGCCGACTTCAGACAGCAACCGGCCAGCCAGTCTCCGTCCTCGGTGATACAGAAATTGAGATCAAAATCGGTGATCAAGTGTATATCCATCCTGCGTTAATTGCGAATATTACCGACGATTGCATACTGGGTCTCGACTTCTTGCGGAATAACCGATGTATTTTAGATATCGACAGGGGAGTATTGAAATTCCCAGATCAAGAAGTCTTCCTGCGAGGAATTAACTCATGCAACCTCTACTGTTTAAAAAATACTACACTGGCTCCGAGAACAGAAACCTTAGTCGAAGTAAAGTTTCCCAAGAAAATCAGGCAATCAAGATGTGTTTTGGTAGAGGATACTGGCCGGCACCCGGAGATCATCACCGCGAGGACATTAGTTATGACGACAGGGAAATCCAAGGTCAGGATTGTGAACCTTGGGAAAGAAGAGGTCCAACTGAAGAAAAACAGTGTTGTTGGGAGATGTGAAGAAGTTCAGTATCTCCGTCAAATCAATAAATCTCCAGCAAAGCAAGACACGACCAAAGTCGAAACTGATCACATCCAGCAACTTCTGGAAAATTCTAAGAGCAACTTATCGACTTCGGAACTACAGCAAGCCAAGGAATTTCTGCTGCGGTTTCGAGATATCTTTGCAACGGGAAAAGACTGCGGGAGAACAGGTCTCGTCAAGCATGAGATAGATACAGGTGATGCGAGACCAATTAAACAGAGACCGCGCCGCATACCCTGGGCTAAGGAATCTGAGGTAGCAGAAATGGTAAAGGACATGGCTGATAGCGGAATAATTGAGCCTTCTACGAGTCCATGGTCTTCTCCAGTCGTTCTGGTGAAGAAGAAGGACGGCAGCACAAGATTCTGTGTGGACTACAGATTGCTGAATAATGTAACAAAGAAGGACAGTTATCCCTTACCAAGGATAGACGATACGCTGGATATGCTCAGTGGCATGAAGTGGTTTTCGACCATTGATTTGAAAAGTGGCTACTGGCAAGTGGAAATCAGCGAGAAAGATAAAGAAAAGACAGCGTTCAGTACGGGTATTGGCAGCGGCCTGTGGCAATTTAACGTCATGCCTTTTGGGTTATGCAACGCTCCAGCGACGTTTGAACGCCTCATGGAGAGAGTCATGGTGGGCCTTCTTGGTGACGTCTGTCTGGTATATTTGGATGACGTCATTATAATGGGTCGCACTTTTAAGGAAAACCTGAGGAATATGGAGAAAGTGTTCACCAGGATACGAGGGGCTAACCTAAAACTAAGCCCAAAGAAGTGCGCCCTGTTCAAGAAGGAGGTCAGCTACCTAGGACATGTTATTTCCGCTGACGGGGTGAGAACCGACCCTGAGAAGATAAAGGCAGTCCAACAGTGGCCGGTTCCAAAGAACAAAACGGAAGTACGTGCATTTCTAGGGTTGTGCACATACTACAGGCGGTTTGTCAAGAATTTTTCAAACATTGCAAAACCTCTACATCAGCTGACTGAGGATAAACGAGATTTTATCTGGAACGACGACTGTGAGTCAGCATTCAACGAGCTAAAAGAACGGTTATGTGAAGCGCCTATACTGGGGTACCCGAGCAGAGACGGAAGATTTGTCGTTGATACCGATGCCAGCAACACGGGAATTGGTGGAGTGTTGTCACAGGTGCAAGGTGACAGACAGGTCGTAATCGCTTACTTCAGTAAGGCACTTTCAAAGCCAGAAAGAAACTACTGCGTGACTCGACGAGAACTGCTGGCTGTGGTTAAAACCTTGCAGCATTTCCACAAGTACCTCATAGGAAGACAATTTACGTTGAGGACGGATCACGCTGCATTGAAATGGCTTCTACAATTTAAAAACCCTGAGGGCCAAGTTGCAAGATGGCTCGAGCAGCTGCAGGAATTTAACTTTGTAACAGAACATCGCAGTGGAAAAGGGCATAACAATGCTGACGCCCTGTCGCGACGTCCATGTAATGAGGACTGCAGACACTGCCAGCAGAATGAAGCCCGAGAACGCATTAATTTAATTAGGGCTGAAGGCAACTTCAAGAAGTCCCAGGAAGAAGATGACGATATTCGACCTATACTGGACTGGAAGCGTAGCGGAACAAGGCCCCAGTGGAGTGAAGTATCGTCACATAGTCCCGTTACAAAGAGCTACTGGGCACAGTGGGACAGTTTAGTCCTAGAAAATGATGTGCTTTGTAGGAAATGGGAATCGAACGATGGCAAGGAGGTGACCACACAAGTGATAGTACCACGATGTGAAGTAGTCCCCCTGCTACAGGAAATACACGATGGTGCTTCTGGAGGACACCTAGGCATCAAGAAAACTCTACTGAAAGTGAGACAGCGGTATTACTGGCTCAATTGTAGAGATGACATAGAGCAATGGTGTCGGAAATGTACAGCGTGCGCATCGGTGAAAGGACCACAGACTAGGAGCAGGGGCAGGCTTCAGCTGTACAATGTGGGAGCCCCATGGGAACGCATCGCTATCGACGTCGCTGGACCTTTTCCAGTTACAAATGACGGAAACAAGTACATAGTGGTGATCCAGGACTATTTCACAAAGTGGCCCGAAGTCTTCGCCATACCCAATCAGGAAGCGACGACAGTGGCGAAGAAGGTGGTCGAAGAAGTAGTATGTCGGTATGGCGCACCTTTGGAAATCCATACCGATCAAGGCCGTAACTTCGAATCTGCGCTGTTCCAGGAAATGTGTACTCTTCTGGGAATTTATAAGACACGCACAACACCTGCGCATCCTCAGTCGGACGGAATGGTGGAAAGGTTTAACCAAACCCTGGAGAATCACCTGGCTAAGGTTGTCGATGACCATCAGAAGGACTGGGACCGGTATATTCCACTATTTCTGATGTCTTACCGATCGGCAGTGCATGATAGCACGGGACATACCCCAGCAAGAGTGAATTTCGGCAGGGAGATGAGACTTCCAGTCGATGCCATAACTGGCGTGCCACCTGACAAGACTAAGCCAGTTACGGACTACGTAAGTGACCTTCAAGATCAATTGGACGAAGTGCATAAACGAGTTCGTGAGAATAGCATGAACACCAGCGTAAAAATGAAAACTAGATACGACCGTAATGCCAATGCCAAGGGATTTGAGGAAGGTACACTGGTCTGGCTTCACAACCCGCTTCGACGGAAAGGGAAGTCGCCGAAACTCCAAGCTCGATGGGAGGGACCTTACACCGTGTTAAAAAGGATTAATGACGTGACCTACCGCATCAAGAAAGGGCTAAGAGGGAAACCCAAGGTTGTCCATGTGGATAGATTGGCGCCGTATCACGGATCTAATAATGCTCGGGACGAGCATGACTAAGAGGGGGGCACTGTTACGCCATTAAACGTGAACCCGCCATATCTCCGAGAAAATAAAGAGTAGCACGTAATAATTAAAACGCATTGCTGTTCGAAAGGTCTAGAATGGTTGTACGTAGCCAGCCTTAGAAAAATCTCGAAACATCCACAAAGTACTTACAACTAGTGGGTAGGCATTTATCTAGGATAAGGGAAATGATACTCTCCGACGTTAACAATAGAGTCGAAATTCGCATGAAAGTGACTCTTATTACCACGAGTAATAAAAATGATTTATGACTTCGAGAAGCGATTCAATTGTTCTGGAATTCTGGATCGTTCGTGGGACGTCGGTATCTAGAATTTTCTTGGCTCCGCATATAAATACGAGCCCCCGGCCGGAAGCGAGTCAGTTGTGATTTCGACTGCGATCAAGAGCGAACTACCCTAGTACTCGAAGTGATTTTACTCAACGACCTAAGCGATAGTGTAACGGTACTCTAGTGTTAATTGCGATTCGGATTATTGTTGACTGGACTAATTTGTTATTGTTTGGGGTGAATAAAGTTCTCTCGTCAGTAAATCGGCATTTGATTACCCACGTACGTAACAATATGGTGATAACACCATAAAAAAAAACCTATTTGTCGCAAGTTTCAAAGTAGACAAAACTTCTTGCGGTTTCAAGGTCGATTTACTAAAACCATTAATTACATCATTACTGCTAATTAATTTAAATGGATTCCTCGAACAACGATTTACGTTTTATATTCACTTGTAATGTTACATTGTTCTAATTAACATATACCTATAAACGCTAAATTGATGCATTTGTCATTCATAAACGTAAATAACTACCTTTGTTTACAGTAGCATTTCATATTGGGTTTCATTAATATCGTTGTAGTGGCACATGTGGGCTGTGGGAACATTATAAAAGAAATTGAATAAGTACATACGTAGGTTTTTGAGATATTGCGACACAGGTAGGTAGGTGGTAGGTATTGCGGTACAGGTGTTTTCATTGGTGTCAATTTTATAAATGCGGTGAAAAGAAAGAAATAAATAGTAAGAAAGAAGTAAAGTAAACATGTTTATTCCAAATGAATAGTAGTAGTACCTAAGTAGTAGAAAAAAGTCGTGATGGCCCAGTGTTCTTTCCGTCCGATTATAATTTGGATGCCTTCAAGGCTAGAGTGAATATGCTCTTAATAATCTAGTGCGCCTCACCATCAGAGATTGCATTACTGCTTACTATCAAGTGGGATCGCAGTCAAGCACTAGTTTATATCAATTTAAAAAAAAGGTTAAGGCACCGGGTTCGAAACCAGGCAAATACCAATGTGAATCTTTGAACTCATAAATGTACTTCTCTAATTTTATTTATGACATTACTAATACCCCATGCCTTGGAAAGCATATAAAGCCTATGGTCTTTGATAATTTTTACACGTAGTCAGACACCAGAGAGTCTGAACATCAGTCTATCCAAGGAATAGGTATCGTCACAAAATAGATAGGTACAGAAGTCAATCTACATACAAAGCGCGCTCGAGCAACGCACACATAGACACCGCTCACGGACACGATACCTCGGAGCGCCTCGGCCCGCTCGTCGAACAGTTCCGGCTCAAACGCTCATTAGTGTGCGTCCACCGAGCGTAGGTATAAAAAGTGAACCTATTCTACCTACCTATCTATTTTGTGGTATCGTGTCGCCCAGTAACTGGGTGATGGAGGTCTGATATGCAATCAGTCCATGTAAAGTCAATTCATGTTTGCAAGCCATCCTCTTGCCGGAAAACGCAAGGAAACATATTGCAGACAACATACAATTTGCATGTAATGTCATCCATTAACAAATGCTATGAATGAAACAAAACTCCCCTGCATCCGCTGACATAACGCCATAGCTACAAGAGCCGAAGGAAGTGGCTTGTTACGTGCGTATGCGCATACTGCTGCGCAAACCTAAAGGTTATTGCTACGGGAAATTATAAGGAATAACGGGTAATAAGTTTAATTTTTATATTTAAAAGGAGGAACTGACTGACTGATTTATCAATTAAAAGCTTCCTTTTCGAATACCTAGAGAGGATTTCCCAAATATCATACCCCGTAAGGGGTGGGAGTCCAAAGTTAGAAACCTATTTTCACGCAAGCGAAGCCGCTGGCAGAAGCTAGACAATCTATAACTGTACTAATATTATAGAGAGGTAAAGTTTGCTTTTTTGTTTGTAGGAGGTAATCTCTGAAAGTACTGGTCCGATTGCTAAAAGTTTTTCACCGATAGAAAGCTGCTTTATTCCTGAGTGACATAGGCTATATTTTATGTACGCGGGCGAAGCCGCGGGCAAAAGCTAGTTATAAATAAAAGGAGAAATGGACTGACTGATCGCACAGAAACTATTGGGACTAGGAGCGCCTTTGCTAAAGATTTTCTTTGATGACGTAGGCGAACACAGAGATGATTTCCCAAAATTGAACCCGAGTTTTCGAAGGCGAGTGTTCCACGCGCGCCTCAAGGAGATGTCAGCAAACTGCAGGGACCCAGCAGGGTCGAAGCCTACTGGGTCCATGAGTTCGCTTCTGAAAGGAAATCCGGTGTCCTAGAACGCAAGGATGAGATGGAACATAGTGGTGAGAATAATATTACTCCTATATCCGTATTTGTCATCATCATCATCATTTCAGTCCATATACGTCCACTGTTGGACATAGGCTTCCCCCAAGTGTCGCTACAATTAACGATCCTGTGCGTCTTGCATCCATCGGCCTCCCGCAACCCTCACAAGGTCATCAGTCCACCTTGTAGGAGGCCTTCCTACGCAGCATCTTTCGGTACGCAGTCGCCACTCCAGAACCTTTCGGCCCCAACAGCCATTTGTATTTGTATCCAGATCCAAATGTTCACACCCATAACCTTTCAGATTTAAATTGCACAATTCTTACACAAACAAAACACACGCGTTGCTAAAAGGTCGCCATCCACCACATCTTTTCAAACACTCACTGAAAAGGGATTAGTCCACATATTTGTTGAACGTGTTATTGATTTACAAAGAAGTGTTTGCTCAAACCTGGCATCGATATGTCGGATAGTTTGCACACGTGTCTCGATAACACTGTAGTAGTGCCTTCTGTAACCACAGCTTGTTGACTGACTGCCGATAAGGGCATTCCTATCATATAACATATTTATATTATAAAGGCAATAGTATATATGTGTGTATGTTTGTTACTCCTTCACACTTAAGGCTTATAGTCCCAGTCCACAACTTTTGTACAGGCGACAGTACGACTATCTGTGCATTTGTTAGCGGCCAGCTGCGCCCGGACAGAGCCCCGCTGACTTTTAAATCCATTTTCTTTGCGACATATTGATTGATTTACATATGCAATGTTCACTTTAAAGACTATTTAACCACCAATTTTCATGTATAAAAAGGTTTCTAAAAATCCAAGCCGTATCGAAAGAGTAGGGAAAAGTTGCGAATGTGATGTTGTTGTATGTAATATTTTTTTTAGACAAAAGTTTTAATCGCACGGTAAAATCAAATGTTGATAATGTTGTTCATGAATCTATCATAAATATATTTTTTTTTTTCAAACCTATTAACCTGGCTGTTACCGAGGAGTAGGCTCCAGAAAGTCACTGTTTTAAGGCACTTTTCGGGCGCTTGGGCCTTAAATAGCTGAATGGATTTGTATGAAATCAGGCACACGAGTAGACTAAGCCCTGGAATGTGATATAGAGTACTTTTTATCCCGGGAGAATGTGTTTTAAATGTTTGTATGTATGTTTGTTACTCTTTCTCACTCAAACGGCTAAATGGATTTATTGAAATTTGATACACGAGCAGACCAAGACCTGGAATATGATATAGCACACATTCTCCCGGAATAAAATAAGTACCCTAGTACTTATTTTATTCCGGGAGAATGTGTCTTAAGTTTGTATGTACTACGCGTTCCAAATGAGAATAGGACCGATTCCTATGTTTTGACGTCTTGTCGTACTGTCAGATCGAAGAAATTTTGGCAAAATTGAAGAACTTAGAGATGAGTAAAATTGAAGAACTGGATTTTGATTAAACTTTTTTCGTTCACAGTTCATAAATAAATTAAATTTTTCGTAAATTAATTAATGTTTAAAAATTTGTTTCTTCGATTTGACAGTAAATCGTGACGTCACAACATGGCGGGCGATCCTATTCTCATTTGGAACGCATTGTATGTGTGTATGTTTGTTACTCTTTCACACTTAAACAACTGATCGGATTTGCGTGAAATTAGGTACACAGGTAGACCAACTCGTGGAATAAATATACAGTACTTTTTATGCCGGGAGAATGTGTGTCTTTTGAAATAATTTCCTACTTTCACACGAGCGAAGCCAGTGGTAAAGTTAGGTATTAATAAACACTTACGTATGTTATCAGGGACTTGTAAATCGTACAAACGTATCTTTGGTAAACACACACACACACAGTGTTTATTAATCACGTATTTACCAACGTGTTCTATCTAGATCTTTTTAAACTTATGACTGGACAGTGTCTTCTCCGTGTCTCAGAAAACACGTAAAGTCGTTGGTCCTGGCTATCATTTGAAGATTAGAGAGTCAGTCTTGGCATCAATCGTGATACCCATGAATAGATTACAAAAGTCTGTGGATCTGATGATACTGGAAGCTGACCAGCCGATTCAATCCAGTTGAGAAAAAAAACTTGTTATAAAAAAAAAATAACAGACTTCACTAAAAAAATAGTGCCTATCTTCCGGCTCCATCATCATCATCAGGTCACTTCTTGATGAAAATAGAAAAATGTAATATAGTTGCCTATATTTGAGGAGTTCCCTCGATTTCGCCAAGATCCCATCATCAGATCCCGACCTAGTGACTATGGGACCATTTGGGAAGTTATACCCTTTCCAACAAAAAAAGAATTTTTCAAATCGGTTGGTAAGCGACGAAGTTATGCGCGAACAAACATAAAAAAAAATACAAACATCCGAATTGAGAACCTCCTCGTTTTTTAGAAGTCGGTTAAAAAGTCGGTAGGCAGTCTGATGTACTATCTAGGCTATTTAATTCCTAGGAAAACTATTGATTCAATTTTGAATAAAATTTAAAAAAAAAAAACAAATCAAAATCAAAAAAGTTTTATTCATTAGAAAAATATGGCATCTCAAGGCAGGCGGCCAGTCCACGCTTGTCTGTGCCACCCGCCCGCGCTTACTCAGAACGTTGCATGCACGGTCAAGTTATTCCCGAAAAGCGGGACTGAGCCTGTCCCGCGCGGGACACTTAATTTTGATTTAAAAATCGGGACGTCTGGCAACGCTGAGCTATATCTACCTAGAGTGAAGAATATCAAATCTTTTTAAGATAAAGAAATAAATTTGGTTTCTTTTTCTAGGTCAGACTTCTATAACCTGTTACAATATAGCGTTACTGAACACCTGTCTGCCTAATGCATTAAGTGAACATCTGTTTTAGAAGAGGATGATGACCTTATCTTCATCGTGGCATAATTACATTAATTAGTTAACCATTCGTTGTCTTAGCGAGTCGATGGCAATCTAAATAGAGAGTCGATTTTTGTTGGGTAGGAAATCTTGAAAAAACTTCTCCTGCTCTGGGTGGCGCGAGAGGTTGTATTGCTTCAGTTGCCTTTGTGTTCCAGGGCCAAGGTATGTCTTTTAAACAACCCCGCAGCAAACAGACAGACAACTAAGTGATCCTATAAGAGTTCCGTTTTTTCCTTGTCCGTCTGTCTGTCTGACTCTTTATCTCAGGAACGCGTGAATGTATCGAGTTGAAATTAAAACCATATACTCAGGTCTGCAGTCCCTTGAAGCTGTGAAAATATCAAACTTCTAAGTTAGCGCAAAAAAAAGACACGGCCGTTTATGTTGCAAAAAACATGTATTTCGACACTCTCAAGACACACAGCATAAAAAAAAATGCGATTTTGTGCGGAACCCTCAGTGGTGTCTTGGAGTGAGTCTAGGAGTTTCATGCCGGTTCTTCTCCATTGGAAACAACCAATTGGAAGCATAAGCTAGCTTCTGAAGTTTTACAAGTGATGGGCACTGGAGAAGTGATGGTATAGGCATGATGCCGGTTCTTCTCCATTGGAAACGACCAATTGGAAGCATAAGCTAGCTTCTGAAGTTTTACAAGTGATGGACACTGGATAACTGATGGCCATAGGCATATGTGAAATAAATAACTTGAAGTTTGAATTTAAATTGAATTAGCCGTTATATCCCAAGGTGAACTCGCAATAATTCGCGGCATAACTTCTCGAAAAATTGCGCACTTAATACAATGTATTATAATAATACCCATTGGTAAGTAATTAGTAATTAAATATGTAACACTCGCCTTGAATGGTCGGAGGAAGTCACGGCCATTGACTCGCGATAATAGGAGCGAGCGAGCGTATTCGTGGTTCGAGAACCAAACATCTATGCTTATATTGCTTTTTATATTAGATATTATGCGAAAATGTCATAGATTTTAATGCATGGTATCTTGGTGTCACCGCAGATTACCTTCTACATATATTATTTTAAGATATTGCATCCATCTAAACGTTGGGCAACAATGATATTTCTTCTTGAAAATTTGCGAATTTTCACGAGCAGCGTTGGAAGGCTTTCTACAAGGTGGACCGATGACCTCGTAAGGGTTGCGGGAATCCGATGGATGTGTCATGTGAGAAGCAGTGTCCTTGTGGCGACATTTGAGGACCTATGTCCAACAGTAGACGTCCTTCGGTGAAATGATGATGATAATGAGATCATCGAGCACAATTTGTGCTTTCCTTGTTTATTTATTAACCATTTGATACCACTACTTAAAAAATATTAAAAATAATGAAGGCAGAAGGGTAAAATAAGACCTCTACGAGAGAATAAAGTCACA
Source organism: Mythimna ferrago (assembly GCA_910589285.2). Taxonomy (NCBI): domain Eukaryota; kingdom Metazoa; phylum Arthropoda; class Insecta; order Lepidoptera; family Noctuidae; genus Mythimna; species Mythimna ferrago. Next base: position 25,114,071 of record OU342677.1, on the reverse strand, counting down.
GGTGTCAATATAACTCCACTTTCTGTTTGAGAATCAGGATAATATATTTGTGTTTTACGCTCCTAACGGATTATTTACAGTTAGGTGCAAAATAAATGAATATGCGTATGTTACATAAAGTATTTTTTGTTTACAATTTGCGTGTTAACAAAGTCAGGGAAAAAAATGTGTGCCAACGTTCGGCGGGTGAACTATACCGTATAAGTTCAGACTTGAATGTAGAACCATAGATTTGTCATTGGTCAATGGCCCCATACGTTCCCATAATAGGAGGTTCGAAATTACCGGGCAATCATTGGCAACTTTATGTACTAAGTACTCAATATAAAGTAATATAATTAAGAGGTCTTTGTATAAGGTGAAAAGCTGGTGACGTAACCATAAATTTACAGTGTTCAGATTTATTTTTAAATTTTTGCATTGCTTTATGCCAAATTTCAGGATTCTGGAAAGTACCTTGGATTTCCTCGAAAGTGTCAAAATGTACATTTTTGCCACATAAACCGAAGTGTTTTTTTTTCTCGTTAACTTACAAGTTTGATTTCTTTACAGCTTCGAGAGTCCGCAGACCTGAGTATATTGTTAAGCTATTGCATAGCTTCTATCACGGGCCTTGAGCGTGGAGACCGAATCCAGAAATTCCGTAACGAAAATAACCTAACACCCCCCACTCATTTGTTTTTTGAGTGTGGTGACCGTTAAGAAAACAAATGAGTGAACAATCAATCAAAATTCCATTCAATGTGTGAAAGTGTAACTTCAATTAATATCAAAGAAAAAAAAACAAAGGAAAAAAAATACTGCATAAATAAAATAAATAAATAATTATAATTGCATAAGTTGATAAAAATGCTATGCAATAGCTTTACCGCGGCAGTCCCCGAGTGCCACACGTCTTTTTTAATTTCAACTCGATACCTTCATGCGTGCGTTACCGTGTTAAAGGGTCTTGACAGAGAGACATAAGGACAGACAACAAAGTGATCCTATAAGAGTTCCGTTTTTCCTTTTGAGGCACGGAACCTTATAATGTAATTCCAACTCCTGTACAATTTGTTTGCAATAAACTGATTTGTTATGAGTACTCATCCGAGTAGGATTGTAATTTCACGGTTAGAATGCTAACTATACCTACCGCTGGGTGATATTAAAAAAAAAAACAAGCCCTCCGACCTGAGGCCCTACGAGAAAGAGGGATGGCGCTATACACCATATATAGCACCATGAACAGTTCAGTTTATGTCGTCAAAAGGATCGCTTTAAGAGCTCGTGGTACTCTAACCTCCATAACCTAGTAGCTTCTCAAGACTTATGTCAGAATTTTCTGGCTTCTTACCATCCGTAACGACTGTCAGATCTAAGTATAAGTGACACCCTTTTTTTCGGTGGGAAAAATCATCATAACCCCTCCCGCTCTAAGTGGAGTTAAAGGGAGTGTCAGACTCTTACTGACTTAAACCCACCTGTGTTCCTTCCATGGATATCCCTGGTTCCTTCAGTAGCCCTTTACTTTCCAGGGCCACGGTAATTCTTTCGAACAATCCCTCTAACAAATGATACCCGGGAGGCCGGGACCAACGGCATAGCATGCTTTATGTGATTACAAATACATAAACGAGAAAGTTATAATGGCCTTAAATACATAATCTCAAACAAGTCCAATTTATTCCTTTAACACAATTCTCAAGCACACATGAAAACAATTTTAAAACTCACGAAAACCTTCTAACTTACAAACAAAACAAAACGACGGACTCAACAAAACATTCTAAAAACAAATTACACATGCGCCCACGCAACGGAATCGTGAAACTTCGGGAAATCGAAAGTGGCTGAGAATGGCCCATTGTCTGTTTTGATAAGTTCAAAGAATTTATTAGCTCTGTGTAAACGGGTTATGGGAGTTTGAGACCATTTGCTTATTTACCAGCTAAAAGGTAATTATGAACTTGGGGTAGGTAGGTAAATTAGTAGGGGTTTATTGAAGCGAAACTTCTACAATACACCGCTAAATTTTGATCGTTTTAATCCTGTGGAAGGTCGATCCGGTATTAATTTACGCATGTACGAAATTAATTTCTTTAAGAATACGTCAGCTGAGCGAGTCCAATGATCTGTAGGTAGTAGTCGGCGTCGCGTAATTTCGTACATGCGTAAATTAATACGAGTTTTGAGAAAAAGGTTCAACAAGGCGGAACAACCTTTCAATCGTGTCAATTTAGACACAATAGAAAGACAATGACAGTGCGAACGCCGGCTTCGCTTATGGTTTATTTAAAGATTTACCCAAACGCTTAATTGATACTACGCGTGACCCAGGGGTTTAGCCTTTCTGATATTAGTGTGGATAGTGAGAAAAATAAATCAGTTAAAAGAGTAGAACAAAACAGAAGAAAAACTACCTTTTTCTTCGATCAATTTTCCTAACTAGTGCGTGAAAATTTTATTAGCTACAAAAAAAGAGTGAAGCAGAAAATACCCACATTTTTTTTTTGGGTGGGAAAAATCGTCCAATGACAAACCCCGCTTTTGGGAGGAGCGGGAGATAGTGTCAGACTCTTACTGACTAAAAAACCAACCCCGTTCCTTCAAGCCTTCATACCGGGGTTCGAGTTCCCTTTGGGATAACCCTGGCCCCAGTAGGCTTCGACCCAGCTGAGCCCCTGCTAAGCAGTAAATACCTACACAAGTTTCACAAGAGCACTACTAGTAGAAGCCACAACATTCTATCTAGGTTTGTTTATAGACCTAAATCCAGGCGAAACTATGTCGACAGACCTAGAATAGCGAGCCGGGTCTAGTTTTTCATAAATCTCATCTAAAATACAGTTCCGTGTTGAATGGTTCTGGTTTAAAAACAGTGTCATATCGAATAACGGTCCTATAAGGGCTTAACAGATACATATGAAACCTCATATAAGTATTGTTAAGTCCTAAATACCACTTTATTTTGATATAATTAGAGTCCATATTCATAATATTTGCATAAAATTTCTTAACATATCTTCTGAACTACAAAATTTTACCTTACTTCTACGTAATTAAAGTTTAAATTTAAGTAACAATATGCTGACTCAGTAGCCTCTCTCAACGGTCGATTCTCGACTTTAACCCGTTAATATTAGTGTATAAACATTAATTAAGTGCAAGTCTCACGCCACGGACAGATTGGTGACCGCGATTTCATGAAAAGGGTTAATATCAGTAAAAATGAGCAGTTTGTGTTCATTTGGACCAGTCACGTCTGCATTACCGGTTAGTCGTTAGAGGGTTAAAAGTGTCAAACCGTGCATGAAAATATCGTGTTCTTAAAAGAATATTTAAATTAAAAAAGTGGGACTGTGTGGTGTACTGCTAGCAAATAATTAACCAAATAAAAAACATATTTATAAAATATACATAGAAAAAAAAAATATTGCTTTAGGAAAGATAAAATAAAACAAATATGTAATATTAATAGGACTATAGTCACAATTATGTGGTTAGAGAATATATAAAAAAAAAAACAGTTGTTGTTCTCCAAGCTCCTATAATATCTGTACCTCTACCATGAGTTTAAAGCAATAGTATTTGTCGATACGACTACGTAAATATTTTGTATGGCAAAATTTACAGCACCTCTGTCTCGGTCACTTACGGAACCAAAATTTGCCATACAAAATATTTACGTAGTCGGTATCGAGTATCGACAAATACTATTGCTTTAAACTCATGATAGAGGTACACATCTACATGCAAGTAAAGCGAACCATTTCACGACTTAAAATTGGCATAAAGAAATGGAGTTTTAAAGCTCCATCCAACTTTTTCGTTTTTTTTTGACTGACATTTTAACAGGACATGGTAAGTCCCCTGATCTCATAAGAGGAAGGAAGCACTGTGTATTCTGTGTAATCTGTTCTTTCAACGAAATCAACGTAATACGTAAGTAATAAAAAAACCCACTCAGTCAGGGATACATTACACTTCTTTCTATTTTATTTTATTAAGTTCTTTTTCCTTTTATTTTTTTTTTCTATATTCCTTGTTTTTACACGTTTGTAAGCCAAACGGCGAGCCCGCTCAGTCCATTTGTCAGACTCGGTTTTTTTGTCCTTTAGTTATTGTTACCCTAGCCGAACACTACCCCTTATGATACAGGTAAATCCTAGTTTAAGAGGTAGAGGAACCTTTCTTGGACGGATTGCATCACAAACTCTGAATGTATTAATATAAACCTACAGTTTAAAATCTCTGTATCAATCTGTATTCTTGGCTAAATAAACGTTATTATTATTATTAATGAGTAAATAGCAGCTTTCGGTCATAAACTTTACGCACCCTTTCCTTTTGTTTCAATAAAGTCGATTGTGAAACTTATAAACGTCCCCGTAAAGGTCAATCACTAATAAAAAGTACATAAAACCAGGGTCAGAACTGAAGCAACCAACAAAAATACTATAAAATCAAAATGATAATAAACTGCATGAAAATATAGCTTTAATTTGTTTTTCTGGTCGTTTTATATCACTGTGAAATCAGATAATGTATCCGCCTTCATCATATCGACGGTTGAAAGGCAAAATGATCTAAGCGACATAAAGTAAACTTTACAAAAATGAACTCAAAATTTTAACTTTAAAACATTTTTTTATAAAGTTTACTCAATGTCGCTTACACCATTTTGCCTTTCAACCGTCGATATTATTGTTGTATATCTTTGTAGTACGCAATGTAGGTCTCAAGGATATTTGCGGTTAGGTTTCCCTTTACTTGGTAACTTTATCTTCCTTAGTTTTCCGTGGAAATAGAAAACCATACCAACTTTATTTTTAGTATTAGGTTTTGCCCGTAGCTTTGCTCGCGTGCATGTAAATGTAGCTTTCTATCAGTGGAAAAATTTTAGCAATCGGACCAGTACCTGCACAAATTACTTCCTATAAACAAAACAAATAAAAAAAAAAAACTTCTTTATAACCTCTTTATAATATTTGTGTAGATAAATTTATTTTACTATAAGATAAATAATATATAAAATCAATTTACAGAATCTTTCTTCTCAATATTTCTCTAAGTATAATTATTGTCTGTATATTACACCATTTTATGCAACTCTTGAAATATCATGCAATCTTGCCGTCAAACTGTCATTATTTACTTTAAAGATTACATGATTTGAATTGCTTATTGCTACTTCTTCAAAATGAGCAAGATTGGTGACTGTTTCTTTAGAAACCACATCAGGACTTAAAATCATATCTATATTTGTCCAATTTGTAAATTAACAGTAGTAGAGTGATGTAAGAGAACCTCGAGTTTACAGTTAAAGATCAGATTAAGAAGTTAAAGTCAAAGATAAGTTCAATAGAAGCCATAATATCTAAGCAGCTGTGACAGACAGATGGAAGGACAAACGTAGTGGCATTATAAGGATTTCCATTCTAGTTCTACAAACTTTAAGATTGAAGGCTAAATAGGTTACAGTGTGTGTTTCAGTAGGTTAGCTACCTACTCATATGAACTTATTTATGTACAATCATGAACTTAAAACCTAACACTGTGTGTGTTTGAGGAATGCCATTGTTCTTTACAAGTTTTAAGTCGACCTAATGCGGGATCCGGTTTGAGATTTTCTTAGCAAAAAGCATATCGGTTTAAAATTTTAATTTACAGATCCGATGACTAAAAAGGAAGGAAAAGAAGAAGAAAAAAATCAAGAATCTATGAATTATTTAGTTGAATATTAACAAGAACATTCGTACATATCCTTAAATCAGACAAGCAATCAAAAATTACTAACGAGAGCCCGGATGGCTGCACTCACTAAGTGGGACCTGACATTTAACCAGTGAATGCGGCAATCTGAAGACCAATAAAACTTAGCACTTTCTACAGTAAACCTTTAAGCTCCATTCAAAGCATTACTTGTTTCGAGTATATCGGTAATAAACAAGTGAAAACAACGATCAGTAAACAAATTAACGACAGAGACTAATCTCTGACACGTGGTAAAGCGTTTCTCTACACTTTATAGTCTACCTGATCATGCAAATGGCAGATTGCAACAAGGCTATTAAAATAAAATTCATTGGATTATTTTCATGTTTAGTGGCGTACATCTATGTTAAGATTTATTCGATCGTCAATTTGAATTGTCTGAGCCCGTTTTCTCTTTTATTTTCTTTTCTGTCTACATTCAAAATGGTGTTTGGTTTCTTTTCATTTTATTTGCATAGGTGTTGAGTATTTTTTGTAAAATTATAGACATGTGTTCTTTTGTATTGAATTTCAGTTAAGGTTATATGGGTCATATTTTAATTAGTCATATTTGATGTTTATAATTAAAACAGTAATAAAATTGAATATTTTCGGATATACGAGACAAAATTTTCAACAGAAGACGGAGCAAATAATTGAGCAATATGAATTAAAAAGGGCCACAAGTTCCTGACTGAACCGTTTCCAAGGTGAACCAGTTTAGTAAAACAATACACTCGACTTATGCCATAAAACGGTCCATAAATCCTGATATGTAGAAGAGTGACGTCAGCTGTTAGTAGACTGTTGATACTTACAATAAGCTAAGAAAAAGGTTGAAATGAATGAAGAAGAAGAAATATTTTTTTAATGGAATAACTGACATCTTGTATTTCAGTCACATTAAGAAATTCAAAAAGATCAATAACTTAAATAGTTTATTTAAATATATTGTTTATAATATCCATAAAGAAAGATAAAAGCCAAAAGCTTAATAAACAAACTTGCTTTTCCAGTATTTCTTTCTGAACCAGACGATAATATTTAAATTGAAACAACACAAACAACAAAGCTAATGCCTAACGGTTTTGACTGGTCAAAGCTCCGAAACAACCTAATTGGCCAAAGTGCTGTGCATCAATAAAGGGCTATTGTGTGAATTGACGCAGGGCCGACATTTGTGGGTCGCGTAGAAAGCGGTGAAGGACAGACAGACGGACAATCATGTGTTCAGATAACATTCAATGGAAAATGTTACGACTTTCCAATCGAGGAAATTTAAGAATGCCCACGATTTGCATTATAATGCCTCGTAGGCATATATTGGTAGACCCAAAAGTAGGGAAATGAATATAAATTTTCTTGAACTTGACATAATGATATGTTCACATTTGTCCATAGAAGCTATAAATAGCTATTCCATCACCTACTGGGCTTAGATTACAGTTAGTAGGTCGTTGATGTAAAATTGTTTCTCATAGTTAGTACCTATATCTGTCAACAAGTTTATAGGTACCATCGCGGTCATTTCTGCCTGACCACTTAAAAAAATTTCGCTTGAACCCTGCGGTGCGGGGCCAATCAAAACCATTTGAAGTTTTCGTTTCCAGTGCAAGCAAAAATGAACTTAGCTGTTAGTCAGGCGGATGTATCTTTGATGGTACCAACATCATCATAACTTCAGCCGAAAGACATCCACTGTTCGACTTAGGAGGCCTATATCATCAAGTGTCACCATAACGACCGGTTCTGAGCGTCTCGCATCCATCAGATTCCCACAACCCTCACCAGGTCACCAGATTTCAAACTGATTAGCTAAGTTAGCTTCAGTTAAATAACATAGCTGAAATAATTGTCCATATTTATATGTCGTGGAGAACGATATTGAACTACAGAGTCTTTGTTTTGTTATTATTATGGTACCTACCAAAGGGTGTAACGCAGTGGCGTCATTTTTTATACGTCACGAGGCCAGAGTCATGTTATAGGGGCTGCGACCCGCGATGCCAGGACAGTTTAGCTTGCACAGTTTCAAGGGTCACACACCTCTAACATGAAACTGTCGGTTAACCCGTGTATTCGTAATTATTTAGTATAGGTACTTACAACACTATTGTGAATTATAAAAGTGACATTATAACTAATTGTGAACTGTGAAACTGACATTATTAGTAACTAGAAAACTCAAGTGCATAGTTATTAATATCCCATCAAAATGAACCCAGTACCACTGAATCAAAATGATGACGGTCATATCGCTCAGCCACTCCTGGCGCCGTCATCAGAAGTGGGATCTGAATCTAATTCCCACTGGTACGCAATGCTTGAAGTGCAAAAAAAATAGGAAATTTGATGTGACTAATTGAAATCATAAGAATACCAACAACGGTGTTTGAAATTACGCTGCCAGAATTCAACTAAGAACACCCTGATTCCAGGCCACGCGCTTGGTGTGCTTCCGTGACAGTGATATCGGTCTCACCGAATACCTCCTCAAAGGGCCATCTCTCGTCATAGCCCTCAGCAAAGCCCTGAAAAGCAGTACTTCATCATGGTTATCACAAATATCAAACGCAGGCATGACGTGGGCGCATGTTCGTGATTTATTTCTCGTACTTTATGATGATTTAATGTAAACAACGGCAAGTCGAAAGAAAGTGAATGTGAACAAATAGCAGCAAGCTATAGCCGCGGAAGTAGCGCGGGAAGCACGGCTTCGATGAGCAGCTTGAGCTACGCAGACGCAGGCAGCGCGGTTGCAGAGCGACGCGACGTGTCAATAGTGGTCAAGTATCCGGTGTATGCGGAAAGTTGGAGCAATCTGGTCAGTCGTACAATTCTTATTTTGAATCCGGGACTGAATGGTCGCTTATTAAGTAGTACATCAGTCATAACTTCGAAGGGCCACGTAAGTACGCAATTGTTGTTATTAACGGTGTCGGTTGGTCGGTTAACATAAACCGTAGCGAACAAATCTTATGTGACGTTTTTTTAAATTATGGTCACGGCTTACGTATTTTATTTCAAGTGGTACCAGACGTTTGCTTGAAATATGCTAAGAGTGGCCGACGGATAGCGACGGCGTTGAAATGTTGGGTGACGTCACGGGATTGGCATTTGCGTTCAAGTGCACGCGCTTACCCTGGGCGCAGACAAAAAAAAAAACATCTGTTAACCTCTTGACTCGGGGTGCATAGGAGCTTTGGCAAGCCCAAAGTTTCCATAAAATATTCAGACATTATTATTAGGTATGTTTTACTAAACATTGTGCAAGACAGTCATTCTAATTTGCAAATGTAGTCTTGCTCATGACTCAAGTCGTTTCATCATAACACATCAAAACACATCTAGGATTCTGACTGGAATCACTATATGTACTTATTTTATTTTATTACAATCGAAAAACAAACAGTATTAACAACTAACAAAACAATAAATTATGCAACTGTAAACCAATTACATGTTTTCACATTTGATTGTCTATGGAGAGCATGCTTGGAAGAGATTACAATGATAGTATGCGCTTTAACAATACGACACAATTACAACATTTGGTCTTGTCGGACAAGTTGAAACGGTTGTCGAACCAATGTTTGGTAAGTATTTGATTGAATATACGCGGCTTAGAAGTGAATAAATCAAGTTCAGAAAAGTCAACATTGTAGGACTTTGCGCATCTTATAAAGAACGAATTCTGTCCGTAATTTGTGTAGCATCAGGGAACGTTAAGAAGAAGAAAGAGTATTCTAGAGATCTAGTGGGGGCGCCTAAATTAATCTTGGAGAGAAGTTGCGGGGCGTCGATGTAAGATTGTGCTAACTTAACGAGGATAGAGATATCTGATATACTGCTTCTCTCCCTAAGTGGTAGAAAATGGTACCTTTTGTATCTCGACTCGTAATAAAATTATGAACGGGTTTTACATCTATAGGTACTGTAGGTATCGCGTAAAGTTTTGCTGGACAGATTTCAATTCTGGGATTCCAAACCTGCGAAAAGTATTCATGTGAGCTACGGACGATGGAACAGTACAATATTTTGAGACTTGTAAACTGGGAATAAGATCCTTTTAAGAACCTTAGGGCTTTGTTAGCTTTACAGTTAGCTATACGGTTAACGTATTAGACAGCAAAAGGGTTCATAATACTAATAACTTATTCTTCTTTGATTATTTCATAACTAAAATCGATTGCTTTATGAAATCCTATATCTAAATTGTTGTTTCGTTTTAATGGTATAGATACAAATAGTCAGATAGCGAGACACTAAAGAATAACAGATAGCTTTATTTAAAGATAAAGAATTTTCTCGTTTTTTTTAATTGACGGTTTAAGTTTATTCAAGTTGCATCCGGTTAGTCAAAAGTTCTGGAACATGCTGGGTTTCTCTCTGTGTTTTCCTTCACCGTTTTGGGAGCGGTGGTGGTGGAGTGGAGTGCACGGAGTGGTGCGCTTGGCTGGATTTGAGCCCGCGACCAGCGCCTGGTGGATCGGGCCGTTGCCACTCGGCAACACCACTGCTCTTATTAGACTTGCTAGCTTTGATTGAACGACCTTCTTCTGAGAATATTCATCAACTTAGATAATTCATTGGTCTAGTCTCACAAATTATGACATCTACTGACCATCGCCAAATTATTTAATTGGAATTTAATCGGAATTTAATTGGATATTCATTGGAAATGTTATTGGAATTTAATTGGATGAACTTTAACTACTAAATCAGTTTTGCGTTTTTTTAACCTAGAATCTCTTATTGAATGACATACAGATGCAAGTGCATATAGTGCTATACTTTTACAAAAGGTGGATAATGAGATGTATGTAGCCGAGTACTTTAGTAAATAAAAGAACTACGCACCCAGCGTGATCGGAGCTTTTAAATGTAGTGTATTCTTATTTGGAGCCCTCATTCGGGTTATAGTGGATCAAGGTAACTAGCAAAGATTGTGTCCCAGTTTATCGTTTATTTTATCACCACATGATCAAGTCACGCTAACAGAGCCTCAAGTCTGCTATTACAATAGTGTCAGAATAGTCTACCATTGATGTCATAATTGTCGATTTTTACAAGTTTGGTAATCTACTAACATAATGGCGTCATTATGACTTTCCAATGGTCAACCACTGACACTCCATTGAAGGAAGTGGCATAGAATGATAATCTCGTACATATTGACAAATGAATATTTGACGTTTGCGGTAATCTGCTAAAACTTTGACAGTTTATTTGATCAGTGTTTTACCATTAGAACGTTATTGTGCAGTTATTGGTTTTAATATGCTCGAAATTATCATTCTACCACAATTCTATTACAAGACCATTGACCGATCAATGATCGATCATTGTGAATTAACAGATTACAAACTTTTAGCAAAATGACAATGGGATCGTGTAGGAATGACGAATTTATAAAAATAGCAGACTTGGGGCCCAGGTAAATTGATAGCGGACGATGAGCATATTAAAGGGTATGCTTACATTTTTAGAAACGCAAGACGCTTTGGGAGATGAGCCGTCCTATTCACCGTGTAAACCTCAAAAGTACGAGCCACTTAAAAAAATACGTTAAATGTGTAACTTACGGTGTGACAGTTTGTCATTTAGTTTTAAGATTATCCAAAAAATTCGTTATCCGTTTTAAAATAGCCTAACGCAATATTGTGCCTCTTAGGAACTCATTAAGTCTGTGTTTTATGGAATACAAATCCGCACTTGTATCTGCCACATGGCGAAAGCAATATTTCATGCTCATTGATAACCCATATTCGTCACGAATTCTAAGAGTCGGAATGACCCGACAGAAAAAAAAAGGAAACCAGTATCACAATGTGGCCGACCCTTACTTATCGAACAAAAAAAAGGGATTGTTTTAAAGTGTTCTAAACTCAAACAAGGGCAAAGCCCTTAAACTTATGACAGTTATGACGGGACGCATAGCTAAACTATTAAATCTTGTAACTGATTGTGAGACAAAAAATAAGTGTTTGCTAGAGAAGAGAGAAAGCGTAAACGAACATGAAATAAAAAAAAAAAGTTAAGTGGTAAGTACGAAAAATCTAAATTTGATAAAGATAAAGCTAAATTAGTAAAGTTTGATATTAGTTTTTATTCATAAGGAAACTAAACGAGACTAAATTGAATCAAAGATAAAAGGGATCTTTTAAAGTAGTGGAGTTACTTCATAGTGGTTTTTATCTTTGAAACCTTTGAGTGGTAACCGAGCCTATGAGTATGCTCACAATCGTATACGAAAGATGCCTCTAAGTAGCGCTAGTAGTAGATTTATTTGATGTAGAAGACGATGAGGAGTATATCTCCAGAGGAAAGTAGACACATACCATGGCTATTTGGTCGCACTGCATGCACTTATCTGTAGTCGTAACTGCAATTCATGCGTGAGTTGTTCAGGGCGCGATGAGCAGTAAGTGCTACGGTGGGGGCCTGTGTATTTTTGTGTTGGTCATGTGTTGACCTGAAGTTTGGTCGCACTGCACGCGCTTATCTGTAGTCGTAACTGCAATTCATGTGTGAGTTGTTCAGAGCGCGATGAGCAATAAGCGGTGCGGCGGGGACCTGTGAATTTATGTGTTGGTCATGTGTTGACCTGAAGTTTGGTTGCACTGCACGCGCTTATCTGTAGTCGTAACTGCAATTCATGTGTGAGTTGTTCAGAGCGCGATGAGCAGAAAGCGGTGCGGCGGGAGCCTGTGAATTTATGTGTTGGTCATGTGTTGACCTGAAGTTTGGCCGCACTGTACGTGCTTGACTGTAGTCGTAACTGCAATTCATGCGTGAGTTGTTCAGAGCGCGATGGGCAGCAAGCAGAGCAGCGGGGGCCTGAGTTTCTGAGGAAACTATTTTGTGTTGGTCATGTGATGGCCTGAGAGTCGTGGACTCTATAAGAGAAGGGCTTGTTGCTTGAAGCAATAATGATACAGGTGGCAAGGTTTGTCACTAGCTGCTGAGACAGCTGGGCCATGAGCGTTGTATGTGATCTAACTGTGTTTTGTATTAGTGTACCTAAATGTTCACTTTTGATACTTTTGAAGCTTAGAGGTAGCTTTTGATACTTTGATTAGATTTGATTCTAACAAATGTTGATATTGAATTGTCTATTGCTGTTGCACTTGTTTTGGTCAGGTTGGCCGAGGTTGTACAGTTGCTCCTAATGTGAATTTTGGTTACAGGTGTACACGAGGACGTGTAATTTGTCAGGTTGGCCGTGTCGTGGAGAACGATATTGAACTACAGAGTCTTTGTTTTGTTATTATTATGGTACCTACCAAAGGGTGTAACGCAGTGGCGTCATTTTTTATACGTCACGAGGCCAGAGTCATGTTATAGGGGCTGCGACCCGCGATGCCAGGACAGTTTAGCTTGCACAGTTTCAAGGGTCACACACCTCTAACATGAAACTGTCGGTTAACCCGTGTATTCGTAATTATTTAGTATAGGTACTTACAACACTATTGTGAATTATAAAAGTGACATTATAACTAATTGTGAACTGTGAAACTGACATTATTAGTAACTAGAAAACTCAAGTGCATAGTTATTAATATCCCATCAAAATGAACCCAGTACCACTGAATCAAAATGATGACGGTCATATCGCTCAGCCACTCCTGGCGCCGTCATATATATTATATTCCACAACTATCACACAACGCCGTCTAGTCCCAAGCTAAGCAGAGCTTGTGTTATGGGTACTAGACAACTGATAAACATACTTATATATTTCTAAATATATACATATTATAGATAAATTACACCCAGACACAGAACAAATGATTATGCTCATCACACAAACATTTGTCCTGGGTGGGAATCGAACCCACGACCTCCGGCATAGCAGTCAGGGTCACTAACCACTAGACCAACAGGCCAGTCTCAGTCAGTTTGCGAGGAGACTGCAAACTATTTAGTTAAAATTATCCCAAATCCGTTGTGAGAAAGAGATAGAGCTATTGTTGTTGTATAACTCCATCCCTATCTTACGCCGGCCGGTATCCTGGGGACTTACGTGCCAGTGAAAAAGATGGAGCTATAAACCTAATGCTAGTTCCATATACAACTACCGGCACGAATCTTGAGCGCTGACTTCAAGTTGCGCAGAAGTTAAATATTCGGTTTCTTTAGTGGTGCGAAGTGAGACGCGGGGGCGGGGAGTGTCAGTGATTGGCACGCTGCGCCATCGTGTCATAGACGTCACTCGTGATTCGCTCCCTGCGTTGCTGCATGTATCTAACAACGACGACGATTGGCTCGCCAATGTATGGAATGCGCAAAGCGATCCCCACTCTGACGACGAGCGCTCAAGATCCGTTTCGGTAATTGTATTTAATAGTTTAGGTTAGGTCGTGATTGTGTCGTATTATTAAAGTGCATACCATCATTGTAATTAACTTTTTTCTTTCAAGCATGCTCTACATAGATACATAATTAAATGTGAAGACACGTTATTGGTTAATAGTTTCATCATATCAGCCGAAAGACGTCCACTGTTGGACATAGGCCTCCCCCAAGCTTCGCCACAACGACCGGTCCTGTGCGTCACGCATCCATCGGATTCCCGCGACCCTGACCAGGTCATCGGTCCACTTTAATAGTTCCATATTTGTTGTTATTACTGTTTGTTTGTTTGAGCAGTGGTGGCCGAGTGGTAATGGCCCCGACTTACGAATTGTAGGTCGCGGGTTCGAACCCAGCCAGGCGCATTATTTTGTGTAATTTATTTCATCACCACTGCTCTCAAAACGGTGAAGGAAAACATCGTGAGGAAACCGGTATGGCCTAGAATTAAAAATTCGAAGACATGTGACATTCACAACCCGCGTGGTGAATTACGGCCCATTCCCTCTCTTAGAGAGGAGGCCTGAGTCCCAGCAGTGGGAACATTAGAAAAGGCTGACTGTTTGTTTTCCAATTGAAATAAAATAAATAAAGTAACATGGATCGCGTTAAGGGCCAAGCGCCCGAAAAGTGCCATAAAACAGTGATTTTCTGAGGCCTACTCCTCCGTAACGGCTAGATCAATTGGTTTGAAAAAAAATATATGTTTATTATAAATTCATGAACAATAATATCAACATTTGATTTTTTCGTGCAATTAATACTTTTTTCAAAAAAAAATATTTAGCAATTTCGCAACTTTTCCCTACTCCTTCGAAACGGCTTGGACCTTTATAAACATTTTTACACATAAAAATTGGTGGTTAAATATTCTTCAAAGTGAACATTGCATATGTAAATCAATCAATATCTCGCAGAGAAAATGGATTTAAAGCGCTTTCCGGGCGCTGCTGGCCGCAAATAAATGCACAGATTTGCGTACTGCCGCCTAGGCGAGTGCGAGAGTTGCGTTCACATAATTTCGGTCAGATGGTTCAAGGGACTATACGCCTTAAGAGTCGTGGTTGCAATGCTGAGCTCTGCGAACAAAGGTAAACTAATTTAGCGAGAGCTTATAATAGTCGGGTTTGCAAACGAACTGAAGTGAAATCGAACTATAAAGATGATTTGTAACCAATCAATATTAACGAAATTGTTTACACAAAGCGCCTGATGTCGTGACATCTGACCAGTCGCATTGTTTTCACTGGCCGACAAAGTTAATAATAGTTTATAAACTTTCACTTGGCTTGAGATATTTTTTTTTATTAGCGCCATTTTAGTGTTGCATCACAATGGCTAAATTTTTGACAAAAATTAATTGTAGAACTTAATTTTTTTAACGACTTTAAAAGGTGTCAAAGTGCACGCGATTCTGTCGTTAAATTTAAGTGATATTATTCATTGTTTGCGTTTTATTCGCAAACTGAAGAGTTAGCTATATTTTTGTAAGCAAAAAAGTTGAAAATTCACCGACTAGACAGGAGTTATGTCTGGTCCATGAAACTGCCCGATAGTTGATTTCGGACTGTTGTATAATCTGGTTTGATTCGCGTGGAGAACTCTGAATACTGTGTTGCAGGATTTAAATCCTGAAACTTTTAAATTTGTAAATTTTAGTTCCTATGTGGCGCCATAGATGTCGCTACATATTGAAAGACTGTTATTTTATTTGTGGAATTTTTCGGGGATATCTTTACGGATAATTCTTTGTTTATTCTTGGAGTGTTTATTATTGAAGTTGTAACGGTAAATATTGGTAAAAAGCCAAACACCGTCCATTGTTAACGTTGTCACTTGTCATGTTGGCTGTAGTTGATTGAATAGGAAATCTATACGAAACTATTCTTAGGGCCATAGATATCTGGTATCGAAAAATTTAAGTAAGAAATTCTCACACGCGCGATAACGGGTTAATGAATTTCAAAATCAAATCGCAACAACATTCAATAATATCTTTTCTAACTTTTAAAATTATTTTTTCTAGTTAGGGTTCCGTAGCCAAATGGCAAAAAACGGAACCCTTATAGATTCGTCATGTCTGTCTGTCTGTCTGTCTGTCTGTCTGTCTGTCTGTCTGTCCGTCTGTCCGTCCGTATGTCACAGCCACTTTTTTCCGAAACTATAAGAGCTATACTGTTGAAACTTTGTAAGTAGATGTATTCTGTGAACCGCATTAAGATTTTCACACAAAAATAGAAAATAAGCAATAAATTTTGGGGGTCCCCATACTTAGAACTGAAACTCAAAAATTTTTTTTTCATCAAACCCATGCGTGTGGGGTATCTATGGATAGGTCTTCAAAAATGATACTGAGGTTTCTTAAATCATTTTTTTCTAAACTGAATAGTTTGCGCGAGAGACACTTCCAAAGTGGTAAAATGTGTGTCCCCCCCCCCCTCTAACTTCTAAAATAAGAGAATGATAAAACTAAAAAAAATATATGATGTACATTACTATAAAAACTGCAAACGAAAATTGGTTTGAACGAAATCTAGAAAGTAGTTTTTTTTTAATGCGTCATAAATCGAAAAAAATACACTATTATTAAAACATCGATCAAAGTTACAACACATTACAAGAGCTTTTATATTATGTTACTTGCTGCTACGGAACCCTTCATGGGCGAGTCCGACTCGCACTTGGCCGGTTTTTTTTACGTATTAATAACCCACCCTCTAAACAGGAACTAAATACTTATGTTTTTTTTTTTTCAACGTTACCATGGCACATTTTTGCACCAATACTTGACTACATAAGACGTAGGTCATTCAAACACATTATTGGCAGCAGGAAGCAATCAATTGCATCATTACTCTTCGTTTCTCTACAGTCAAAGGACAGCTTTCATACAATGAATGAAATCATAACGTCCGTACTTGAGTCATCATCGAAACCTGGTCAGGGTCACTGCCAGCAACTCAACACGTCATCAATCTTGCACTTGATTTATCGAAGGTTACCGATCCGTATTAACAGGAAGATAGTTTTTGTGATAAGGAAAATAAATAGCCTTATTTGGATACTAGGAAGTGCTTACATGGCCTAGGTTGATAGGAACATCCATTGTTTACAAATCACCAATGTCCAGTCATTTTATTCAGTTTTCCTTTCAATGTAAAGTATAAAGTACTGTAGACCATACAAATCGTATATTCTTATAGATATTTTTAAATAAAGAAAGCTCCAATCAACCTTGAGCGTAGCTTTCGCAACTCCCACTGGGAGCCGGTTCGAATAAGGAACTTAAAAAAGCGGCGCGTGCGCACTGTCTGAACACAGCTAGCAACATTCCACTGTAACTATATCAAATGTAAGTAAATCAAATAATTCTAGAAAGTGGTGCAAAATTTCGTACTAGCTTGCACAGCCCGGCTAGCTCAGTCGGTAGAGCATGAGACTCTTAATCTCAGGGTCGTGGGTTCGAGCCCCACGTTGGGCGCAACTTTTTGCGTTTTTCTTTTATTTTTATAATTTATTCTTACACGTAACCGTTATTTTTGTTACCGTAGAATGTATATGAAATAAAAAACGCCTAACAAACGCTAGCTTGCCTACCAAACATTATTTTTCTGTTCTTTCGTGACCCGAACGAGGTTTTTTAAGATTAGATAAGGAAAAAATACAGTAAACAAGCGAAGTTTAGAGCGGCATTGAAGCCATTATTTTGATAATTTGGTCGTTTAACTAACAACATTGGCCTAGATTTTGTATAACAAGCACTTTCTTCTCTCTTCAAACATTATCATAAAATATGTAGCAATTTTTAGTAATGAATCGGGCAATGATGGAAAGTGATCGATAATCGACTAATGATATCGACCTGGTTTTGCTCGATATTAATGAATAAGATTACTATCAATTGAACGATGTTAAGCTTATTATTTCCGATGTTGACACATTGAAAATTATGGATAATTTCTTCCATACTTTCTACAGGTTTTTTTATGTTCTTTTATGAATCAATTTAAGATCTGTTATTTTACGATACCTAGTTCAATGTCGTCGGGTCAAAATTTTAATATCCAATGGTGCCTTTTTAATATAGGTATGACTAATATAGCTTAGGTAGGTAATGTTTTAAGGTAAGGTATTGTAAATAAATATTCAGCAAGTTAGTTCAAATCTCAAATAAGCACAAACGAATACCACGGAACCAGTACATGATTCTGGAGTCCCCTGTGGTGGAATTATTCGTCGGCCTTTTCCTTTTTAAAAATCTGTACTTTACTAACTGTGTAAACTCATTATTCTAAACAACCCCAATGATATTTTTAGTAAAAAAAAAATATGAATAAATAATTACCTAATTAAAAAGTCAACCCCGATGTCATTTTAAAAAAATAATTCATTCATTTTTTTCAATAAAATTTTTAGAATTACATTTTTTTACAGTTTAAATAAAAAAAAAAACAGAAAATCGTTTTCATTATTCGTTTGTGCGTCGATTTCAAAGACACCCTGTATATTATGTTCATATTTTTTCAACTACGTATATTTTTCAAGTAAACAGCTGTATTAAGTACCTAATATATTTTTTTATTGAATTTATCCGTTAGACATTCGTTTATTGTGCATTAAGTTATTTTAATTTAGTTAAAAATGTAGATACTGATTTTATTTTTTGGTTTTATGATTTCCGCTTAGTTATTTATTTTTATTGACATAAAAAATATGGAACACAGTAACATAGTAGTTAAAGTGTGATACTCCCTTTCGTGCCTCCCAGAGCGGGAAAATCTATATAATAATTTCCCACACACAAAAAATAAATAAGGTGTTACGAAAATCATTGTTATGAATCAAATTGATCTGATGCAACCTGTTAGTCCGTTGTCTCAAAGGTTCATAACCCAAAAACCAATTTCCTACAAACGATAACGTTTATTGTATAATATCAATTTCATAACAGTACTCCTCCAACATACCTGGTTGACATTTCCTATTAAAATTGACCACAGCGGGGAGTCAAACGGTTTGAGACTACGGAGTAGTATTGTTCATCTAAACGCCATTTTTTAGGGTTCCGTACCCAGAGGGTAAAACAGGAGCCTAGGTATTACTAAGACTCCGTTGTCCGTTCGACTGTCTGTCACCAGGCTGTATCTCATGAACCGTGATAGTTAGACAGTTGAAATTTTCACAGATAATACCTATATACCTAGATATAATGCTAAAAAACAGAATAACATAAATATTTAAGGGCAATTGGACAAATATTGCTTCTAGGCAAGCATGCTCCATCGTCGGCCACATCATCGCTTACCATCAGATGAGATAAGGTAGGTTGGGGGAAGATCGGCATTGGGGTAAGAACGTATAAATCAATATACCATTTATTTAGCTTTATTTTTAATGCCAGCCACATTGTTGAGCAAGGTGACGTAATGACGCGGCACGCAATATGACTAGCATTAAAAATAAAGCTAATTATGTGGTATAATTTATATTTATACGTTCTTACCCCAATGCCGATCTTACCCCAACGCACTTTAGTGGTCAAACGCGAGCCAAACAACAAATGATTTTTTGTATCGTTTTTTTTTTGCTGCGGACGGTACGGAGCCCTTCGTGCGCAAGTCCGACTCGCACTTGTTTTTATTTACCAGTTCTTGAATAAGGGATCTTTTGCAATGATATAATATTCATAATCTTTATTATTATGCAGTGTCTTTTGTTGTTTATTACGTAACTGCATGATTGGCGCAGTAGTTGAGCGTTTGGCTGTTGGGCTGCGTGTCGTGGATTCGATTTCCACATGGAGTAAATATTTGTTTAGCGTACAAATAGTATATTCTCTGGGGTCTTGTGTATGTGAGTTTACATGTTTGAGAATTTAATTCATCCATGTTCCATGATGCACTAGTAATTAGATTCATTTTTTATTTTTCATTTAATCAATTCTTTTGTAATAAATGCAAATAAGATTTCAAATATTTTTTCGGTCTGATTGACTTTTACCATACTATCGATATTTTCGCGATATAAATTAAATGATCGTCAAGAATCTCAAGCATATTTAGGTAACTACGAAGGTAAATAATTCTACCCAAAGTCCAAAAATATCTTCATCCTTGCAACATTTACCGATACCATCACAGATATCTATGGTCACCATAAACTAAGGCTCATCTCACCAAAAAACTAACCTAACAACCTTCGTCATTACCGCCATATTATTTTCTATCGCGGAAAAATCAAATGTCAGCCCCAAGTTCTTGTAGGTAGACCTTCAACATGGCTACAGTATTCCGCTTGGCGCCGTTGGAAGCATCGGAATGTTAATTAAATCCCGCAGTGTTGTATCGATGCAAAAAATAAAAGGTCGCAGAGGCACGCGCTGGCGCAACGGACGTACACGTCAAAGGGTTTCTGTTTTTCTAGCAAAGTAACGAAGAAAAACACTTAAAACACGGTTGGAACTAGTTTTACAGATTAGTCGAATAATCATGAAGTACTTTTTACTGCCATGCCTGTTGTAACGACTGCTGCTCGCGACCGTGACCGATTAGCAACTGAAATGGCGGGAAACGCTATCGTTAATAAAACGTTGATAGTTGTTATGTAATGTTAGTCCTTCTGTTATTAAATTGAGACCTAATTAATGTATTATTCAAGGAAAATCTTTTCATTTCTATATGGCTTCTTTTTTAAGTGTACCTAATGTGATTGTGAGAACACCGTAGACTCCGCAGGTTCATAGAATTATTTTTATATTACGATCCACTTTTTTTTTATTAATTTTTTATTTTACCATGTTGACTGTATGAAGGAAATATTGTATAAAGCATTTTATTTTAAGTGCCACCGTGGAGTCTTGCCGGTTCTTTTGCATAGGAAACGACCAATTGGTTGTATATGCCTATACACTTACATAATATCAGAAGCTAGTGCACGGCAGGCCTTAATTTTCTGCGTTTCCTTAAAAATCGACCAGTTTGGAATCGTGTTCAGTACACCTAACTTCAGACTTTTGTAGACAGCGAAATAAAATAATCTGACTTTGAAAGTGCAATAATTTTTGGCATCAACATAGTCACTCAAATCTTTCACTACATATTTATGACTTTCAATTTAATAGATGCTCCTGGATATAAAATTTGGTTGGGTTACGTAGCAATAACATTAAGTTTGATATTACGTAGGAAATCACAAACAAACTTAGTTGATGCTTCAAGTGTCATTTTCAAAGATTTGCATAAATTTTTGACTGAGAAGGCATCGTCAGTCGTGTACCTATTTACTTAATGTGAACTATCTATCAAAGTATCACCAGTTGAAGCTTCTTTTCCTACTGTGTTTAAAACATTGTCATATAAGGCTTGACATTACTACCATTATTGGCAGACCGTCTAACATTTTCGTCACTTCCAAATCTACCTACTGCCTTTTAAAGAGAAAGTCTTACAGCCCATAATTGGTAGGTAATTCATAAAAAATGTCATCACTATTTTTATTGACAGCTCATTTACCAAATATGGTTAAGAAGTTCAGGTCAATAGGTACTTAAATCATTCAAAAGATTTCGTCACAAAAGTTGGTGATTTCTTTTTGCAGACATTTGTGTCCATCTTTATTCTCTTAGCTCTATTAACCCGATTAGTCTCTTCTTCTTCTTTCGTGTCTTCAAAACATTTATCCTTATAACCTAATTACCATTCCTGCAAGTAATTAATTTAAAAAACCGGCCAAGTGCGAGTCGGACTCGCCCATGAAGGGTTCCGTAGCAGCAAGTAACATAATATAAAAGTTCTTGTAATGTGTTGTAACTTTGATCGATGTTTTAATAATAGTGTATTTTTTTCGATTTATGACGCATTAAAAAAAAACTACTTACTAGATTTCGTTCAAACCAATTTTCGTTGGCAGTTTTTATAGTAATGTACATCATATATTTTTTTTAGTTTTATTATTCTCTTATTTTAGAAGTTAGAGGGGGGGGGACACACATTTTACCACTTTGGAAGTGTCTCTCGCGCAAACTATTCAGTTTAGAAAAAAATGAAATTAGAAACCTCAGTATCATTTTTGAAGACCTATCCATAGATATCCCACACGCATGGGTTTGATGAAAAAAAAATTTTTGAGTTTCAGTTCTAAGTATGGGGACCCCCAAAATTTATTGCTTTTTTTCTATTTTTGTATGAAAATCTTAATGCGGTTCATAGAATACATCTACTTACAAAGTTTCAACAGTATAGCTCTTATAGTTTCGGAAAAAAGTGGCTGTGACATACGGACGGACAGACGGACAGACAGACAGACAGACAGACAGACAGACAGACAGACAGACAGACAGACAGACAGACATGACGAATCTATAAGGGTTCCGTTTTTTGCCATTTGGCTACGGAACCCTAAAAAGGGTCTAATAAGGTAAGAATTCGATAGTTGCTTAGTAACCCGTATCACAACACAACGGACGTTTATTGTCAAGTGCGTATGTATGCAGTAGTGATTATGTTATGGCTAGCATGAGTCACTCGCTGCCTGCAATCATAGCAGGTTATGCGAGGTAGTTATTAGAATCACTTTCCTGTGAAATGTTATTATTTTACTTTTGATTTTTTTTTTTTAATTTTTGGTTTCAGGTTGGTTCGAGTCAAGGAGATTATGAGATCTGTTATTGGAGCGAGAATTAAAGATCACCTTTTTATCGCGGGGAATTTCTGAAAACGAACCCCGCGTTCCTAGAACGCAACTAATGGACACAAGTGTGGTCTTAGTCAATAAGAGTCTGTAACGCCCTCCGGCTCCACCCTAATGCGGGAAATGTCATTGGATGATTTCCAATCTAAAAAAAATCACCTTTAATTATTTGTTTTGTTATTTCGATGCTCAGAGTTTTAAATTCTTATTCAAATATTTTTTATGTTCAGTAAAACTAATATACTACCTACGGATACATACTGATACAAGGCTGATTTGACTCAGAACACCCTTTTTCAAGTGATGTTTAACTGCAAAACATTAATTTAAAGCCGATTGCAATACAAAACAGGAACCAACCAGGTTCCTGTTTTGTAACGTGATACGCATCGTTCTTACACCACAGTAGTACAGAGAAGGCGACAAATGCGATATTACGATGTTGAACATAGAATACGCCAATTACGTACGAACATGGAGAATGGACTGAGCAATACTCTCACAAAATAGACCACTGTGTAAAAAGAGACAAGGCGACTGCACGGTCAATACCTGTCTTTCCTGTAGATCCTAGTAACAAAGGTGATACAGCAAGCTTGTGATGTAGTCCAATCAGAAATCAGGAAAAGACAACTTGTGAATGCATGATCGGTTTACATATCCGCTCAAGTAAAAAATATACGGCTTTTTCAAATACAGGCTAGTATTCAAATAGGTATTCGTCACGGTGCGTCAATACATTCACATATTAAAATTTGGTTTTTTCTCTCCACTATAAAGTTAATCAAGATGACTTAAGTGGTATTGTTTTATAAGCGAAGATATCTTGTTTATATTCGTCAATTTGTGCCTATACTCACTTCATAGTCGGATAAGTCGCTCAGTCCATTCTCTATATATTTATATGGCGCAAACTAACTGACAAACACATAACGAGATATTATGTATAAACCTGTCTTTAAAAAGTTATAAGAAATTACAGCGACAACACGCGAACAAAACTAATAATCAAATGAATTGATTCTAAAATTGTAACTTTGGATATATAGACTAGGATGGTTTTATGTAAAAAGTTAGTTAGAAATAGTGCAAAAGGAAGATATTTAAACTAGGTGTTGAAGAGAATCTTGATATTGGTGTTGTGTTTAGATACATTGCTCGCAGAAGAGGTCGTCGTTGAGGCCGAAAGGTTCTAGAGCTTCCCACAAGGTGGACTGATGACCTGGTGGAGGTCACGGAAATACGATGGAAGCGAGACACACAGGACCGTTTATTGTGGTGACGAGAGAGGTCTTTGTCCAACAGTGAACGTCTTTTGACTGAAATGGTGATGATGATGTCGAAGCAAAAGATTCTTAATGAAGAAATGAATAACGAGAGTCAGGGACTGAAATCTTTTTGTCTAATAGGATGGCATATATCACTAATATTATTTTGATTTTACTAATATTTGGTATATTGAAAAGAGCTTGCCCAATTACAGAGTCAGTGTCAACACAACAGAATCTGTATCTATATAACAAAACCTCGTCTCAGACAATAACATTTTCCATAATGCGTTAACATCTAAACATAATTTTAGATGCTCAATGACGTCAGCGTTACGTGCGTTTACATCAATTCCTCTATAAATCAACCTTATCACTGGCATGAGGAAGTCGAAGTTATATTGCCCTCAATGATAAGAACTAACAAAGGAACAGCAACTGTAAATGCCGTATGATAAGCCTTAAATGTTCCCATTGCTGGGAATGGAAGAAAGGCTCTCTATGAGAGGAGACGAGCCGTTATCCGGTCTCATCAAGCTAAATTAGACTAACTTTCCATCACGAGGGCCCAGAGTGGAACAAAGGCTGATCGAAAAGGTAATTGTGACCCTGGAGCGAAAAGGCAACTGAAGGTCAGCAAATGTCTGTAACACGTTGTCACAACACCCAGTGGAAGAAGCCATTTAATAATTTTCCTTCACCACAAAAAAGGGCTCAGTGCAATTTGATAGATGTAATTTTTCTTAGAGTTTTTGATTCTAGGATTTGTCGTTTACGTCACGATGTTGTGTTTCACTGTTTCGAGAGCAGTGATGATGATATTAAGTTTCAAAGACAAAATAAAATGACGCCCCGAGTTAAAATCCACAATTTGCTACTACGTAGACTGCAGAGCCTGTTTTACGAGTAAAAAAAAGGCAACTAATGAAATATACGGGGGTTTGGCTGCGTATTTTACGTCAATACGTAAAACATTACCCGTACAGAGGAACATTTTCACTGATCGAATTCTTGGATCCGTTAGTTATAATAAAATTTTGAATGTAGACGATAGATGTGCAGCGACAACACCAAACGGTTTTTCAGTTTTCTGAATTGCTATTCAATATAGGAGCAAATAAAAGAAGTATTCATCTCAAAATATTGTATAATAAGTTCATATGAATTCTCCAGATATGTCCACCGGGCCAGACAGAGAAGCAGGTTCATTCAAACAGAAGATTTCTAGTCCGTTACTTTAATACTTCAGTCAGGGACCAAGATTATGGAGACATTACTTGTCATTGACATAAAAGAAATGTCAAACGTGATGAACTTTTAAATGAATATGGAGAGAACAAAAAGCATACGACAACAACGACACTAATACATGAGGAATGAAGTTTAGAAGACTGAACCGATAAGCGATCACTGTCACGTATTTCATCAATCTAGCTGGATTTTTTGTAGCCAGATTCATCAAGCAAAATTAGGAAGGTTTTTTAATAGGATTTTCATAGTCTTAAACGAGTAAGACCTTTCAAGAAGCATTTACAAGCTTTACTATATTATATTGTCTTTCTACTCGGGTACCGGTAGGATATAAAGCAGATAGAGGATAGAAGCAGTAGTGAATATAATTAGTTATGTATATATTCTTAGAAATTATATTTGTGTCCAGTTTCTTCATCAATATTCGCAGGTATCTATAATATTATGTATATTCATTTATTTATAAATTTGTTAGTATTATACAGTCATCCAGTTTTGATTTCTCTGTTGACATTAACAAGTATTTAATTATAACCTCAAACTGATTAATCACCTACTCATTTCAATATTAGATCATCTTGATTGACAGATGTTTGCGTGACTTATTGGAAGAAAGTTATTATTTAATATTGTATAATGTGATGAAAGATATGCTAATTTTGTTTTAATTAGGAGTTTTAGTGAATGTTAGTCATTAAGAATGAACTAAAACTATCAGCACGAAGTGTGATAAATACGTCAAAACATTCATAAATGAATATTCAAATTAAAAATTCAACTTTACAGGCCTAATTTAAATCATCGAAAATTATTCATTCAAAACCATACACCACTCTTAATTAAAATTACGAAACCAAATAATTAAATCAAGTATAAATTTTGGAAATCTGGATCAATAAATTTCACTAGATCGTTGCGATATTAGCGATCTGGAGAAAGACGTAACAGATTATCACAGTGATGATAATGATTGGATTATGTCACGAACTTGACATGCTAATGCTAAAGAAATTAAGAAAGTAGCCAGTAGCAGATTCTTTCAAAACAAGTTGTGAAACAATTGACGGATACAAATACTTGAGACTTGGGACTTTTACCATATCAACACTTATCTATTGGAATCTTAAAACCAGTAGGAACGGTTGCTACACATGTTTTCAAGTGGTCCCATCCATATTGGGATTCTAGGTTCACTTGAGGTGGTGGTGAAAGAAAAAAATATATCTCAAGTTGTAATGCAATGTATTTAAGTTGGTAAGTAATTTTGCTGAAAGAGAAAAAGAAATAATGAAAAATTGAAAATGATAAGTTGGGTTTGTTCATGTAATTACTTATCTGCTAGAAATAATTTATCGGGTTTCAGAATTTCTTCATTATTTGACTAAGAAACCTAGTTGTTTGTTTTTAAACCAGTCAAGTTGTCAACCCACAGAAACGACAAAAAATCAACAATGCATTAGAAAATATTTGGCTCGTGCAACGTCAGACCGCCCCACATATTTATATGGAGAAAATTCTATATTGTTCCGTTTCTCGGCGACTATATAAAATCTAACTTTCTCAAAAGTAAGTATGTTAACAAGAAAGGTGTCATATACACATGCCTTGTCACCAGCATCGTGGTTATTTGTGAATCTTCATAGTTAATAATGAGGTTAATAACTTTACAATGATAAAGTATTGTGAGAGTGATAATTATTTATGTTTTATTGCCGGATCAGTGTGCTGGCCTTGATTTTCAATAGGTCTAAGCCCGTTTTCTCTTACAAGACGAAGTAGCTCTAGTATGGCATAAATTAATCCCACTATTCCCATTTTATTATTGGACACAAGGTCGCTTGGTGCAAAAAGTTTTATTGTATAAACTAGCAGCTTACTAGAAAATAGAACACGGTTTTCTACAGTCTCGTCAGAGTGATTTATATCTGTATTAAACTATGGTATTTTATGTGATTTTTCCAAATGTAAACCTGATTTGAAACATTGAAATTTACAGGTTAACTCTTTGTGTTCAATACTTTGATATCTACGGATTGAATTGGAGTCAATTGATTTTTAATAGAGACAATAGCATGTTTTATACAAACTAATTAAGATTGCACCATTGTTAAACAATCAACAATCATATAATTTTTAACGCCATAACAGATAAAAACGATCATTGACATAGTTTGAATGTATTAATTACTTAACTTTAAAGAAACATTCATATTATAGTAGTAACAGTTTTGTCATTGCAAGTTTTGTTATTCATAAGACCGTAGTAATTGCAGCACGTGCATCGACGTTTATTAAGGTAAATAGGTTATCGAAGTGCCCCGAGCAACTTTTCACCGGTTTCTGTAGTAATATTACCTTTAAGTCCGCCTTTATTGATATGTATGTAAGTAGCAACTTTTATGGCTTCAAGGGATAATACGTTACTGTTAATAGCTCGGCTATGTTTTCTCATTTTTCTTTTAGTGTCAGTAATCTGACATTCATAGTTTTCTAATTTACCTTTCAATGTTTCTGTATTATGCGTGTGTTTATGTTTCTTTTTTGTGGTGTCGTGTTTCTCCAATTTAACTCACCCTTTGACTTCACGTGGTATTTTATGGTTTAACAGATAAGTAATGCTTTTTTCAACCCCAAAAAAACTACAACATGCAAGTTTAAAGACCGAGGGGAATACCAAAACGTCTTTAAAATTCCGAGTAAAACATAAATATTGCGTTTGTAATTGTTTATTGTACTTTGTCCTGTCTTCAGTCATGACAGGGCTTCGGTTTCCTTTGTCCCTTCTGGCTTTATTATTGAAATTCTTTTGTGTTTCTTGGCTATGAAATAAAGTTGGTTTTTCATATTTATTGCTAGTGACTTTTTAAATATAGCTATATGTTTCTATTTGACAAGTGTATAAAAACATTATTGGAAAAGTAGCTCTTCCTGCATTGTTTTTATTCTATCTTTAACTTCATTAATTCTAATACCTCCTTAGTCAAAAGGGTTAAAAGAAAAAACTAACATCGATATTATACATTTATGAATGAATACATTTAGTGCTCCAATTCAAATTAAATCAAATTTGAATCGTGTTCAACCAGCAACAAGTACTTTTCCATTGATTTAATTAGAACCGCTTCACTTGTTCGTTAGAAATCAATTCTACGAAAAAATTTAACCGGTACGAATATTTAGCATAAAAAGCTTATACAATATGTAAGTAGAGCTAGCTAGTAACTTGTGGGGCTTCCAAGTGAGCGTATTCGTTTAAAACTATCGATCTATTGCATGCTGTGTTGCTTTGTTGTATTACAAAACCATTTTGTTACTCTCTTTATCCTTTAGTTTAGTTACTCGTACAAAATTATTGGCTTCATTCGCTTTTATATTCAACTCTTTTAACCAGTCTCGATGTACAATAGATCTCACTTTTATAATATCACTTGCACTTAGTCTAAAGAAATGTTCGTGTGCTTGATAGCTATCTCTAATTACCTTGTTCAGACACTTCATATACACCTCTCTTCCATGAATCAACTAAATAGCATTAATCATAATGCTTTATTTAACAATTTCAAAAAACTTGTTATAAACATTTAGTGTTGTCCTGTTAAACACTGAACGCGAACCAGACGGAGTAATTCAGATTTATATAGTAACTGCTTTTAAAACATCTTAGTGTCTCGTCACAAAATCCTAGAACATGGAATATGGAGAAGTAAAGAATTGAAGTACATACTTATAGGAAAGTACATACTTGTAGGATGGGGTAACTCTGGTGGAAGTCGTACCTAGGTGTCGCTAATGACGAACACACCACATTTGAAGCAACGACAGCAGTCCAACTGCTAACGCATCTTTCAATGGTGCACTTAGCAAGAAATATGCTTATACGCATTCCACTTACATCCATCGCCGTGGAATCGCAACAAGTTTCTCGGGTGGAAAATGAGATGGGCATTCAAACGATACAATCTATTTTATTAGGTCACACGACGATCTGTGCGTATGTAAATCTGCGTGAAATTGCAATGAAATGGGAACGAATGTTCAACTAGAATGATTGAGAAATTCACTGTCATTTCTCATATAGCTTCGTCGTTCTACTTTGGTTGGATCTTGTACTATCACTTGCAAAAGTCCATAAGAATTCTTAAAACTTATTCGTTTGACGTTTAGTTTGACTTACGACCTTCTGTTTTCAAGTTTTCGCCAACAAATGATTGAGATTCACAATTTCATCAACTTAGCATAAGTCAAGATGGCCCAGTGGTATAGGGCACACCGATTGAAGCGCAAATCAGTGTGCCGCAAGTTCAAATCCCACGCAATTATTTGCTTTTTGTAAGTTCTTACCCGATTGGAAGTTATGTATTTGCATTACATATATTAAATTATTCTTTAACTTGTTCACACATTTCTTAGAGTTAGAAAGGTAGATAACAAAAAAACTAAACAAAGAATTAGATTTCTGCGAGGTAGACATGAGTTTTAACTTGACCGAAATGAACTGTCGTTTGGTTGTAGTTGTTGGTTAGTGACGTGTGGTTAACAGTAATTTGTAATATTCGCAAAATGCAGGCTAATATTAGTATTGAAGTGAGGGCGACTATCATTGGGCTGCATAAAAGCGGTCTTAATAAAACACAAATATCTGAAGAAACCGGACTGAATGTGAGTATAATAGCTATTAATTAATTGTAACTTTATTATAAATTAATCTTCTAATTAAAATGTATGCCATTTATGAATCCATCCATCGTATCTTTATGAGGCTTAAAAGAGAAATACATAAATCGTTGGGTTTATTGGATTTATAAATGCAGTTTTATTTTAAAATTATATTCAATAATTATGATTATTAACATTTTATATAATGAAAATGAAGTCAAGTAGGTATAGCTGCCTAATATTTTTTTCTTTTGTTTTAGAAAAATACTGTAAGTCTCTGGATAAAAAGATATGAGGAAGAAGGTAGCCTTGCTAGTCGAAAGAGAACTGGGAGACCGAAGCTTATTAGCGAGGCGCAGCGACGACATATGGTGGACGTATACGAAACGAATGGTTTCGCACCAACGAGACATTTTGCGAAACTATATGACACCTCGATGGATACTGTTCGCCGTGCACTTCACGCTGAAGGCGTGCATCACAGAAAACCGGCTAAAAAGCCGTACTTGACAGAGAGGCACAAACAAGAACGATTACGTTTCTCACGTGATTATTTAGATTTTGACTGGAATACTGCGGTATTTTCAGATGAAAAAACATTTAAATCCAGTCAAAAGGGCAGGCTTCACTTATGGCGCAAGAATAACACTCGCTGGTGTGATAACAACGTTATTCCTAACACCGAATCAGGTCGAATCACAATTAATATGTGGGGATGGATGAGTGCAGCAGGACCAGGAGAACTGGCTTTCATTCCTCCACGTGCAAACAGTTCAACTTATGTGGAAGTGTTAGACTCAATTATGCTACCTACTGTGCGCAACATTTACCCAGCTGATGAGTTAGCAGAATTTCCGTTTGTCCAGGACAATTGTCCTATTCACCGAGCGAGTACTGTGCGTGAGTGGTTTCACAATCACCCGGAAGTAATTGTTATTCCATGGCCAGCGCGATCACCCGACCTCAACCCCATAGAAAATCTATGGGGTTTGATGGTGCAAAGGTGGGACTCGCGGAATGAGAGGTCTACGGAACAATTAAAAACCCATTGCATGGAGGTGTGGGAAAGTTTTAGAGGGAGCGAAATATGCGGTAATATTGTTGGGTCCATGCGCAAACGTCTACTTGACTGTATCGAAAATAATGGGGGTTATACAAAATATTAAGTTTTAGTAAAATCAGTCGGTGTAACTAAATGTTTAGTAGGCCATTTTATTTTAATATATCCGTGATTATTCGTTAAAAAACACTGTATTATATTGTGTTTACTTTCGTTTAAAACAGCTATATCTTTTAACTTGTGCCATCGCCTTATCTTAAGAATGCAGTGAACTCGCTATCAATTTTGTTGACAATAATCATGATTCTATTTTGTTTTTTATTCTTCTACCCGCACTGTTCTAACATAATAGTTCAATTTATTTTTCTCATCTAATTGACGATTATCTTGTGAGAACTAAAGTTCTTTTAACAGAAATTGAGGTTTAGTTTCAATCTTCTTTTCATCAAGAAAATGAACAATTAAGCTATGACCTCAATATATTCATTGTGACGTTACATAAAAATAAAATGTTTACAGTCTAAATCATAATTATATCACTTTTCATTAAATAACTGGATATAAACAATTATATTTTATTTTATTAAAATTTAATATCCTTTCATTGTTACGTTATTCATATTATGAATGGTCTAAGTGGGTATACTTCCAACAAACAATCTTACACGTAACATAGATTACGGTTACAAGATAACTTTTTGTCTAGGTAACAATTCGATGTCACAATTCTCATAAATGTTTAATTTGTAAATATAAAAAATTAACATTATTATTAAACACGTCTTTTTATTTCCACCTTACAACATCGAAAAGATGTAACAACTAAATAATTGCAAATTACGAATGTGATTCTTCTTGTGGTTAATAGATAATATTCGTAATTTGCAACTATTTAGTGCAAAAAATGCAATAGTATTTTACATACAAATTTAAAAAACAACTATATTAATATAGATTGGGAATTTTCAAAGTAAAAAACAACCGCAACGGACCGACCATGATTTGAACTCGGGCTACGTTATTTGCGAATCCAACACTTAGTTCATACGGCTACCAGCACATGACATTTTTGTACGAATTTTATCAATGCCTCTGTGACTGTGATAAAAATAATAATGATGTTTTTAAGCTCAGTGCGACGACAGTTCCTTAGTGTGTGTTATCTGTGGAATGTGGATACTCATACACGCGCACACATACGCACGGAAGTATCGTGCTCGCTCGGTTCGTAGCAATGTAATCTTTAGCGTTCTTATGGACTTTTGCGGTCTTACTGTACCTATAGGGTTTGTGAAATTACGAGCTTACTGGTTAGTATCCAGTTCCTATTAGCTACATCTATGTCTATTTAAATGTAAATGTACTATTACCGTTAATTTGATATGGGGAAAGGTGAATAATATTATGAATCTATTATTTTCCTTATAGAAATTGTAACAGCTGCAGAATAGACTTGATCTGCTGGTTTTTTTTTTATTCTGTATTTAAAAGTATATACCGTTTTTTATTCAAAGCTTGTTTTTGTTTCTAATTAAATAACTGTTTTCACTTCTAAAATTAGATTGTACTATTCGTTCAGTTTAACTTTGACTAATCTTGAGTCATCTATTTCTTCACGAAACCATTGTGAAGTGCCGTGCACGGCGTGTTGTGAAATGCAGAAGAAAATGTTGAAAGATTCTACAGTCACTAGAGCCAAGTGCGTGAAGATGGAAGATATTATCTAAGATAGTCAGATCTAAGTGAAGCGTGTTATTGCACGGGTTAGAACCGTCACTGATCTAAGAGGATATGCAAATGAAATTAATTCTATCGGTAGAATTATTATTACTGAACTAGCATTTATTAGTGAAAGCAATATGTTGCAACTGCGGAGGAAGTTTTGTCAATCAAAACAACACAAAATAACAACAATATATGAATAGAATAAACCACGGTACTGTTTTGTTGGTCAGCGACTTTACAAAAATAAATTGGTAAAGAATAGATACCTGCAGTTGCAATGTGTTTTGTAAACAAAATATTTCATAGTAACAATATAAACTGAACTAAATTGAACCTTGTTTTGATTACGGCAATGATGAATGAGCAAATTGAAATGCTGACTCTAATCGGTTAACCCCCATCCATACTACAGTTATTACGAATAAGAAAAAACAAGAAACAATACACCAAAATGTAAGTTTACTTGCAGCTAAATACATTTCCGTGAACATCTGCACTGTACCGGAAAGGCCCACATTTGCAAATGAATGTCTTACAATAGGGGTAACAGACTAACAGCGTAACGAAACACCGTGAAATACGGGCTCTTCCTAACGTAACATCAAGTTACATGGTGATGTGGAGATAACTAGATACATTGTAGGATTCGAGGGTTACATTAGCCAAAGACATGTTGACTATGGAGATGGTGTTTCGAAGGTGTATGAGTACGAAAGGGATCGATTTGAAAGGAGCTTTTACATGGAAATTAGATCAAAGCAACATGAGATTTATTTCGACGTTTATTGAGATCTACATGGTCGTTCTCAATATTATTAATTTCGTATTATAAGTCAGAGGGCAGGTTTTCCAATTTAGTATTTAGATTTAAGAACATGCTAAATCTTAGAGTTTGACGAATACTAACTTAGAATTCTTAATTTAGAAATCGGGGATTAGTCCGGATCTTACTAAACAATGGTTAAGAAATATAGTAGTCTTTATGATTGAATTCAAACTATATTTCCATATTTTTGCGCCGAAAATATACTGGTAAAAATTACGTATGTCACGCTTGATGATTATGGAAATAAATGGCATATGGTGCATATATAATGCAACAAGAAAATTTAAAGTAACTGCTTAATTATTCGATAAAACATTGTCTGGCAATACCTATTATTATTAGTTCTATCTACTCAATTACAGATATGTTGACATCGAACATTGCGTGAACAGTGCGTATGTAATGTTCTTGTTAAAAGACATTCACATGTTAAATAGTCATACTTCACCGCCTTCACGTAACATCTGCTTAATAGTAGTAATGATCTTGAAAATATATTGAATGTTGATAACACCAGGTATTAGGTAAAAATATTTAATAACGTAGATGGTAAAGTAGCAAAAGATCATGTCAAAGCTCTCTTGAATAAAAGAGTTGAAGAGCTTCAAACGGTTTCTCGAATAAATTTTGCAAAAATAAATCTAACCAGTCGTAATAAAACTGTTGTCAGCTAAATCAACAGTGGGATATAAGAAGTTGGAACAACTTGTTTTTGTAGCCGAGATCATACATCATAAAATACAAGCATGTCTAACATGATAATTCGTAATGTATACGAGTTGTTCTTTTTCAATGTGCATTCGGGTAAAAGTTAGAAATCATAGATAACTTGAGTTTTTTTTTATGTTACACTGACAGCTACCAGTTCTTCTTTTTTTAATTCTAGTAAGAGATCATAATCACTACTTTCTTAATCACCAACTTGTTTGTCAATCGACAAGAAATGATCTAGATTCTATATTGTTTATGAAAACCACAAAATTTTCTGTTATGACATTGTATAAACTTAAATTGGCTAATTAAGTTATTAGATCGTGTTATTTCATAATATTCCTACTTATTTCTGTAACCATTTAAACGTGTATTATTATTACATGATAATAAATCTGTTTCGTTAACAGCGATAGTGAAATTGCTATAACTGTGCAAGATCTATTTTAACATTAAACTAATGTGAATAGTCACGATATATCTATCATTAAGCAGCAAATTACTATTATTATTCAAATAGAAAGTTTTAGTAAGCAAAGTATCATTTATTAATTTCGGTGCAAAAATCAATTCGATGATCGACATTCTAGATTCGATAGGCAATCAAAACAACGAGTAAAAAGTTTGTCTATGAATGGTATTACGTTCTGTAATTGATTGATAATGTAGTAGTATAAGGTCATGCTTCAAGGCACATACATGTCTTTGTAATAGATACTGTTCATCCTGTGAAGACAAAAATATGATGGTGTAAATCCTTTGTATAGCCTGCTAGGAGTACCTACGCCTAGGGAAGCCATATGACATGCAAACAATATTCTGGATAGACATAATAAATGTAGAACAGTATAATGCCAAGACTTGCATACAAAATATTTAAGACTAGCTTTTGCCCGCAGCTTTGCCCGCGTAGGTACATATAATATAGCTTATGACACTAAGGAATAAAGCAGCTTTCTATTGGTGAAAGAATTTTAGCAATCGGATCAGTACTTCCAGAGATTACTTCCTACAAACAAAAAAAAAACAAACTTTACCTCTTTATTATATTAGTGTAGATATCTACTCAAATACAAAGAATTTATATTTCAGAGAAAGCTATGTATAAATGTAAATGTTGGCGACACACAACAAATCGTGCTAAGATAAACTCATAACATGAACAGCGATGAACAACAGAACAAGGCAAACATTATAATGAGCTCTCGTGAGGTCACATTAGATGAAAGTATTGATAGCAAAGTTTAACAAGCCGTGAAAATAGCAAACACGGTTATCACAATAGATGCTAAACACACTAGTCTCGGTTCGCAGGACAAACGTGATACTACTGAACTCGTTGACTTAATATATTGGTACAAATTGGACACAGAAAAAAACATAACAACAGATAAGCTGTATCTTAATTCCAAGAAAAGAAACCAGTGTTTAAGCACACTACGTTTCCCACGTGAGACAATGACAGAAAAATCATTTACCAGATGAATTTCTCGATATTTCCAATAAACTACGGCAACGATCTCACAAGTTGATGTAACTAGCGACTGTTAGAAAAAGAATCGTGCGATTGTGCACGCTTCACTCAAGGACGATCACGCGACGCCACGCCACTGTTATTACAGCACTGAAAAGCTTATTAAAATAATGGCCCGATAGCTATGGAATTAGAGATTACAATAAGGAATGCGAACATTCCTGTTCTTGTTGCCAGGTGCAGGCGGACTCCGATGCGAATGGAAGTCGATCGTTTAAGGAAATTATGTGCTCCTGTGAGAGAAAAATGTCTGGTTATCCTCACGCTACGCCCGCAGGAATCTTAAGCATTATTTACTGCTGATGGATTATAAAAAAATGAACAAAACCTGAATGCACTTTACAAAAGTTGAAAACACGATCACATTGATGTGCTATCGGATGTAATCACAATGGTAGATAAGACAAGCGACATCGATAAATCGATATGTATTGTTTAGCGACGTGTAGGACGTGAAGCGCAGACAATAGTGAACAAGGCAGTGCACAATGAGGCAGACCCAACTGCGGTAAACGAATTCGTATCAGATTACTATGAAATAAAAGGAGCGTAAATATACAGTCCGATAAACAAGCAGAACGGAGTTAAGGTCGCAAGATGAAAGCTGTTGGAAATACTTGTAAATTGGGGTTTTCGTAGCAAGTAATGACAAGTTAAGTCAGTTCATTTCACAGTTGCTTTCCTTCATGGAATGTACACATTTCTGAGAAGTAGGTAACTTTAATTGGAGATGCATAAAACTACGAAGATATCTGTCAAGACAGGAAAAGATACCACGAACACGGTCGAAAAAGGAAGGACAGTAATGGAAAACTATTTCTTCTAATAACAAGCCAAGAAGCTGACTCGGACCTGAGCGTTGATGTCGTCATAAGTAACGTGTAGCTTAACGTCTTGGGTTCAACGGACACGATAGTGTAATGACAGGTTGCTAGTCTCTCGACTATGAGTAGGTACAATAATGGAGGCCTGTTTATAATAGTTCGTAAGAAACAGCAACGCCTTGAAATGTGGACTAAATTTTATAGATGCTAGACTTTAGTTAGACTGTACATGGATTTAAATGGAAGGATTTCATAAAATATCACAATTATATTTAGACAGATAGATGAAGACAAAAAAGTCCTTTTTACATATTTCAACACATTGGTCAATATACGCAAAAACTCCATTTACCAAAGTTAGTCATCGCGTTTGGGCAGCGGGTGGCTGACCGCAAGACCCTTTCAAATCTAGTCAAAACATGTTTATATCTGACGTCATAATGCTAGGCCTGGCCTGGTATAGTAATACCAACGTGACACACAACTGTTATTGCAATTTGCTACGCGATATGTTTTATGCACCAATTTTACTCAAAGTACTGTGCTTAAAGGCCGAGATAACGTTGTAAACAACCAAGTTTTCCATGATGAAAGAAAGATAAATAATGAATTAGATGCTCTCTATTTGAACTGCTCAAAAAGCGAATACTTCATCTAAAGCCATATCATTTGAAACACTTCAATTAGATCTCTTGGGAGAGGTCAAGAGTGTAACCCCCGGCCACTCCTAGGTCACAGTCGTGGCTGGCACTATCGTGACAGTTGTGTAAGCAGCATGCGATTTCACCAACACACTACAAAAAACTCGTGACGTCACACCAGTATGCAACCAAGCTATAAACAATACAAACCGACCATCAATAAACATCAAGTCGATGACAACGATAACGTCCATTACAAGCGATCACTTCTCTAAACTCACTCATTAAAACATACTTTCTTTTCATCCAGTAAAAGTTCATTAGCCACTGAGAGAACAATAGGCGATGAATAAATACCAGATAATAGATCTGATACGATGATTGAACACCCACATGCTGACAGCGAAAGTGATGGCTGGGTGTCGTATGAGGTAATTGAAATCTCGACCACTGTATTACGTAGAAGATAATCTTAATAATATAAAAAAATGCAACGTAAGATTAATTTGTAAAGTCGTATTATCGCCGTAACAGATGGAAATGATATTGAAGCTACAGTTGATATAATTAGAGATTAGTTAGACGTATAAGCAATGCTAAAAAATAATTTCGAAAGTTGATCGAACGACTATTTCTATGCAAGAGAACAGTCTAAAGATTGTGAAGTAAAATGACCTGATAGAGGCGTGGAAACAAAGTGTAATAAAGTTTCGTATGTGGTATTTAAGACAAAAGAGACCTTGAGACGACGCCATGAATATATTTCGATCGTCCGGACGCGAATAACGAAATAAGCAACAACAATAACAAGATATTAGCCAATATACAACCATTTTGAGATGAACCAGTCATTAATCAAAGGTGTATTGTAAATCTCCTGAATGTCAAATTTCAAGAACGTGATTCATTTGTGATCTAGAGATGAATCACTTCGAAATAAAGCTCAGTTGTAATTCAAGGTTGAAAAGAATACGTAATATGTAAACAAACAACTTCATATTAAATCTCGATACTGGACTATTGTCGCTTGCACTATGTTGTTGTAACGCAATTTCTGTAGGCGTTAAATTGTATAATTTGGTCATGAATCGTGAATTCATAATAACCTTAAATTTGTATCTAAAAATTGCATAAAAGAAACAAACTGTCAGACAGAAAGACAAGTATTTGCGGATTAATTACGTAGTAAAAGCAGCAAGGCCAGTCTTTAAAATTTAAATAAGAATTTATTGTTGGAGAGCCATAAAAGACCTGAGGCACCGAATAGGGCTGGACACAATGAGAAAAAAATAAATATTCAAGGTGTTGCAAAATAAGTTTGAAGGCAGTGGCCAGGTGGCCGAGTGGCTTGCGACTCGCTGTACCAGAGATGACATGCTACTTTCTCTCGGCTGGCTGGACCAAACGCACCGAACTCTCCAACCCGGACGCGCGGCTTTTTGCATTGTTTTTGTTAATGCGATATTATTATTATCGTTGTCCGAAATTGAAAGTTTTAATGTACTATACTTGGCTGTGGAAAATCGAAAGCAAATTGCCCAGATGCTTGGGTCTCCCATAACATTAAGGTTACATTACCTTTATTGGTGAGCACTTTCATTTTTTTGGCCATATAGCCGATTATATCTACAATTTAAACAACTAGTATTGGAAAAGGCTATATTGTATAGTGCTACCTACTGAAGTGGCATGGAAATATTCAATAATATATGCTAATAGTGTAAGAGAGTTTGAAGTGAACTTAGGACTTACCCTTTCGCAAGGCTGCAGCATAGTGGGTGCATCGACCTCCGTGTAGATGCATAGAGTTGACTTCCTCGACAGCGAATCGCTGGCAAGACTGCTCGAGCTGGAGCCAGTTGAGAACTTCATGGTTCGGCCTCATCCAGGAGTGGTGGGGAATCAGGTGACGTCTACCTGCACATCAATGTGATGTTGCCGGCACATCACACGGGTGCGAGTCACCTGGGCTCCACCGTCCTCGTCGGTTCTCAGTCGGGCTCAACGTTCGTATCGGGTCGAAGGTGAATCGCTTGCGAGTGACAGCGTGGTACTGTGCGTTCAAAGTCAGCTGCGGACTACCAAGGTCTTCCGTTGTCAATGCGGACGGAATTTTCGATGACTGTTAGCCTGCAAACAAGAAACATGATTCAGTTGTGCTACATAAGGCAATACCACATTTTGCGGACCATATCCAAAACCGTTATAACATATTCATATTATTCGTTAAATTCCAAAAATAGTTTATCCATGTAAGATTTTCTATAGATCATTATCTTCAACATTAGAGAGTAATAACGCCGATAATGTGAGTGAGGATGGGAGGATCGATCACGTTATATCGATTTGTAATCAGTGGATACGCAAATTGTAAAATTTTATTGCTATGATATTAGAAACTATGGTCTTACGTAAGTTTGCAGTAGTTTTTTGTATCTCATTGATTCTCATTGCCTTTTTTTGCATTGCTCCACTTTAAACTGATGTGTTGAAACTGAACAAGGACTCGGGTAATTTAGATAAGCTACATCGATACATCGATGGACGAATCGAATCAATTAAGTGTAGATCGTTTGATCGATATCGCAGGCATTGTGTGCAATCGTTGCAGCCATAGTAAAGGTGAAGTATGTAGATGATTTCATTGTGTTGTGTATTTTAATATAGTTCGATTGAATCAAGATAAAGTATATTATTAAAACCGGCCGTTCTATTTACAGAACGTCCTTGCTAATGTCTGTTTAAATAACGTTTTAGTTTAACGGTGGTTAACTAAGTGTTTCATTACACTCTTCTCATACTACTATTTGAATTGACGATTCTATACTTAGAGGTACTTAAAAAATAATGTAGTTTCCTAAATCTGATCTTAATACTAGATCCTATAGTTAGTTCGATTTGAGATTTTCAACTATGTTGTAAACCGTATCAAGCTTATTGATATCTATAAGATCTATGTCAGTTATCCACTCCAGGGTTTCGAAGTACTATACAAATACTGCTAAGATAAGTTTTATTCGATTTTATCATCTCAATACCGTCTTCAAAAGGATGCTGATAACTTTGGATTGGTAAGAAAGATTATTCTCGATTTCTTTATCAGTCAAAACATTTATTTCAAATAGACCATTTACAGGCACTTTTGAATAGTCAAATGTCGGTCAGTCCAAGAAAAGTGAAGCTAAATTGCACGTTCCAAAGAGTAGGTCTCTATGGAGAAGAACGTGCAAGAAACTCCATGGACACTCTTTTAAATCATGTTATGTGTTACATATAATGCTTGGTTACATATTACTTGTTGCTTCTATCATGTGAGCACAATGTCGATAATGAAATAAAAATGTAAAATAATTAAAAGATAGAAACTGAATTAAGCCACTGGCAGCTAAGAGATGACCAGTCCCATCTGACGGCACCCGTTCACGAGCATGACGCGTGCATCAGCCCCACTCAGCTCAACCATTTTGAAGGGAACTGAACGACCCAATAACACGTGCCACCAACAGCGAGACATTTGAGTGAGCATGACAAACTCTCAACTGCCATGCTCGTAATGTCAAAAAAAAAAAAAAGTTGTAACCTAATAAAAATGCTCCATGGTGCTTCACATTCACAAACTTGGAAAAAGTGCTTCTACATTATACAATGCAATTGTGTCTTTCAAATTAAAAAAATAATAATATTAGTTTCCAACTAATCAACTAATTAGTACGCCCTAGTGGTAGTGGAGCTGGACCAGCATTGAGCCAAGCATTTTTAGAAGTGAGATTAGAAATTCCAAACTTCAATGAAATTTCACTGTAGTTTACAAACACATGATCAATTTATTGAAACGAGTCATCAAATATGTATATAATAAAGTTTTCAGTATAAGCGAAATTTGAATCCGCACAAATATTATTAGAACGTTTATTTGATTGATCACTTCCTTCTTATATTATTGCTTTTTATTTTTGATTTCACTAACATCAATATTGTCGTTATGGTATATATGTACGAGTAGATTATCCTAAATTCTTATTACCAGGTTGTTGAGATATTCTTTAGTTTTATTTTTTGATATTGCTTCCATATTTGTAATTTATCCTGACACATTGTATTTTAGAACGCAAATCCATACAAGGATCTTTGCTTCCATCTTTGTCGAATCAATGGAGCTTTTAGAAGTCAGGTAAATAACAAGTGATCTGCAACTACCGGACGAAAATGAAGTCACAATGTTTTACACAAAGTCAATAACCCCCAATCCGCTTAAACCAAAGATGTGTTTAGTAAAAATGATTAAGCAACAAGCTAATCTCAATCATAACGTTAGTCGAGATAATCCTCACCATATTTGGAAAGTTCATATGAACAAAGTGGAGCATTGTAGAAATATTTACTGTCATGTCATTGTGTGAAATCAACGAGTTGAACTATTCCACCGTTATTCTTAGGTACAAAGTTCTCAGGCTGCAATTGAGTCATTTTCTTAAGAATTGTCGTCGCCATATTTGGATGCGAAACTATTCTTGTTTAAGTTCATGAGAAGGGCTACTGTGTGTGAATGACGTAGGAAACTGGTTACATAGTTAGCCTCAGGTTTCAGAAGCTCAAGTTTTTTGCACAAACATTTAGTCAGTCCTTTTATCGTACTTATAATAGCTAGTTAAAATAAAATAATGTTGTAACTCATGTATGAAGGCGCCTCGCTCGAATATTTCAGACTTGGAAAAGCACGTAAGAGAAATGCTTAGGTGAAGAATAAACCTATAGAAATGAATGCGTACAAGTATGCGCCCGCGCACGACCGCCATATAAAACAGTCTTTACCGTAAATACGCCAGTTTCGAATTTCGAACGGTTTAAGGAATTTTAAATAGTTATTACTGCATGATTCACTTTTTCGATCAGACTCCTTAGTTATTTTCAATCTTAACCTTATGGGGATAAGGATAACTGATCATTTATAGTAGTATTGTTAAGATTGTGGTAACAAATAAAAACAGTTATGTAATAGGCATTAACTTGAGGCTGATGATTCAAAGCTACCGGGCGATGACCATGGTTACCTAATGGGTATTGAATAAAAAAGTGCTGAAGTTAATACAAACTGTGTAGAGGGTTCTGTAGATTGAACTCTACATGAATAAAGAGAATAGAATAGAATTTAAGTGGTTACTATTATTGTAGCTGTTGATTATGTTTTTTATTCGGACTAAAGCGAAATTGATCTTTTTGAAGAATTGATCAGGTAACTTATGTAAGTAATTTGATTTAAACCTTGTAATCACTGTCGAATGCTGTATCGTTTGGTTCAAAAAACGGAGGCAGTATTCAAGGAACTCCAAAGAACCTCATTGTTATGATGAGAATTCATTAGATAGTGAATCGCGTCTACTAT
Organism: Mythimna ferrago; assembly: GCA_910589285.2. NCBI lineage: Eukaryota > Metazoa > Arthropoda > Insecta > Lepidoptera > Noctuidae > Mythimna > Mythimna ferrago. Next base: position 25,071,413 of record OU342677.1, on the reverse strand, counting down.
CACCCGACAAAACTCGTTGTAAATCTCAATCGTGTTATACCTTTCTAATTTGAATTCTTTGATTGCTTTCCTTCCACCCAGACAGTATATCTTTGCATAATAATCTTATCTCCAATACTAGTTGCCCACTTGCATGTAAACTAAGTTGTTAATGTTGTGAAAATTGAAAGAAAACCTATGCAAGATGTAATCTAAAGTGAATCGTAAAAGCTAAATGAATGGAACGGAATGTTGATATTGGTATGACAGATTTGTGATGTATCACTTTTTGAGCGGCTTACTTAATGCATTATGCAGGGTATGCAGTAATTGTGTAATGTGAAATTGGAGAAGATCATAAGACAGAGGAAATAGATGCTAAAAGAAACATAGTAATAATAAATCTTGTTTTTCTTAAAGTTTGGAAGATTTATCCGAAGGCAACAAAGAGTTAGTGATAAAAGAACAGGACTATTGAAGAAGATAAAATCTCAAAACCTGGTAACCACTAAGAAAGGTTTGAACAAACAACGTCAACAAAACTTCAATGGAACGTAACTGCTTACCGTCCTTCACATAGTAAAGAAACTCGTGCGTAAAACAATGCTTTACGTATGAGAACTTTGCGCTTGCGCCGACAATTAAACGAACTATATTGACGGTATATTGTACTGCGTGGGATTTGTAGGCAAATAGGTTAGCGTGGCCATTTACTCCAACATGGGTTAAGAAATGATAAAGTGGGAAACACGCAAAATGTTGTAAGAATATTAGGTAAGTTACATTACTAATGTATACCTATGGTTTCAGATGCAAATGTACTCGTATCAAAAGGTTAGAATATAGAAAACAGACGACAGAAAAATTCAAAAGGCCAATTTCATACGTAAATAAATTAGAAAGAAAAACATCATCATCATCTTCCTGCCCTAGTCCCGTTTTATTTGGGGTCGGCGCAACACGTTTTATTATTAGAAAGAAAAACAATACAAACAGTAAATCTGCCGTGGTATAACTATAATGCCGTTATCTGCTAAACTCATTTTTTTGAATAACACAAAAAAACCGCGGCAATATTTTAAATCAATGTAATTTTTCGATGACAACACCTATTAGAGATTTGAAGGTACCAAACATAGATAAAATCGCATACTTTCGAATTACTAACCCTATCATATCGTAAATATTATTTAATTTCACGAAAAAGCGTTTTAAGTGTTTTAGTTCATCAGAGATGTAACCGAAATCATAATGTATCTTAGACTAAAACGCCGCTACGTAAAGCGTAACGGCGTTTTAGTGTATCTATTCCATAGAAAATTATTGTTTTTTAAAATGCAAAAATTTCATCTCTTCAATGATTAACTAAAATGGCGTTATTGTACATAACGGCAATTAAGCTTATGATTATGTATTTATAAAACTGATTCATGTTAAACTTTAGTGCGTTTAACGGTACTTTACTGCCTTTAAGTCTGATAACCTTTAGATGCGTATTATTTAAAAGGATAAAATTGAATAATTGTTAAGCTAAAACGTGGTTAAACTAAAAACCTTACAGTTTAGCGACATTATAGCGTAATAATATATAAAAATAGTGAACTATTTAATTGCACAAAATGAATTAAAATTGTTGAAATTAAAGATATTTTTTAAATAAAAGTCATAATTTTATCAATCAACCAGTCTTTAATGCTTTATTGCTTTTCAAATAACATGTAATTATGCTTAAACTTATAACTTTCACAAAACTTTACTTATTACTAGCTTTTTAGGAACTTTTAGTTCTATAGAATAACACTAAAATCACATCAGTCATTTATCACTTGTACTTTAAAATAACATAAAACAAAATTTACATACAAACTTCAGTGTTTCATTGAACTTGAGATAACAAACAATCAAAAGTAAGTCTAATTTTCTCCTCGAACTCAAAACTTTATATTTCTAGTATCATTTAAAAAACATCAACTGAAAAATAAAAAACAATTTTCTTTATTTTTTAATTTTAGTTCTAACTTTTTACCTACATTTATTAAAGCCTCTTTGATAAAAATTATATATTCTTAAAAATACAGTATTCAAAATCGTATTACAGTCACATTACAAAATGATTAATTATTATATGAAATTATTATTATTACTTAAAATCAGTCTCGGTAAACAGAATAGTGTCACTATTCTAATCAGAACTTGTACTGGAATGTTAATTTTGTCTTGTTGGTAAGTTTTTCCAAAATAACAATTTGTGAGGGGGAATTATGTTCGAAAGGTTTTTAAGTAAATCTGCTTTTCTCATAGGTTCGATACCTTTCGGTTCAGTTCTAAATTTAAATACCATTGTACGTGGATTTTTTAAATATCTATCATTCATGAAACGAAGAGTTGTATATGATGCATCATCGAAATTATTTTTATACATAAGATTTTTCTTTTACGTACGAAACATACTTCAACTATATTTTTGAAGTGAAAACTTCTTTAGCGGCGTTGAGCACTTTTTCTGTAATGGGTATAAAATCTTAAACTCGCGTCAGGACACGTGACCTGATCGAAAAAGCGTAAGACGGATGGAGAGTAGACAGCTATCCCTTATCGCGCGTTGTGAAAGGGGGCTAGACGGAAAAAATTCTCACGAAAAATTGTACCGACACTTTTACTGTCAAAATATAAATCCAAGATGGCGGCTGCAAGAAATTATCAACTTTTTCGTCATGGGTGTCGTTTTCATGGTTTTCGAGGGTGTTGAAACCGATGGTACTGTCAAAATATAAATCCAAGATGGCGGCTGCAAGAAATTATCAAATTTTCCGTCATGGGTGTCGTTTTCATGGTTTTCGAGGGCGTGGAAACCGATGGTACTGTCAAAATGTAAATCCAAGATGGCGGCTGCAAGAAATTATCAACTTTTTCATCATGGGTGTCGTTTTCATGGTTTTCGAGGGTGTTGAAACCGATGGTACTGTCAAAATATAAATCCAAGATGGCGGCTGCAAGAAATTATCAACTTTTTCGTCATGGGTGTCTTTTTCATGGTTTTCGAGGGTGTTGAAACCGATGGTACTGTCAAAATGTAAATCCAAGATGGCGGCTGCAAGAAATTATCAACTTTTTCGTCATGGGTGTCGTTTTCGTGGTTTTCGAGGGTGTTGAAACCGATAGTACTGTCAAAATGTAAATCCAAGATGGCGGCTGCAAGAAATTATTAACTTTTCCGTCATGGGTGTCGTTTTCATGGTTTTCGAGGGTGTTAAAACCGATAGAACTGTCAAAATATAAATCCAAGATGGTGGCTGCAAGAAATTATCAAATTTTCCGTCATGGGTGTCGTTTTCATGGTTTTCGAGGGTGTTGAAACCGATGGTACTGTCAAAATATAAATCCAAGAGGGTGGCTGCAAGAAATTATCAAATTTTCCGTCGTGGGTGTCGTTTTCATGGTTTTCGAGGGTGTTGAAACCGATAGTACTGTCAAAATATAAATCCAAGATGGCGGCTGCAAGAAATTATCAAATTTTCCGTCATGGGTGTCGTTTTCATCGTTTTCGAGGGCGTGGAAACCGATGGTACTGTCAAAATGTAAATCCAAGATGGCGGCTGCAAGAAATTATCAACTTTTCGCCATAGGTGTCGTTTTCGTGGTTTTCGAGGGTGTTGAAACCGATGGTACTGTCAAAATATAAATCCAAGATGGTGGCTGCAAGAAATTATCAAATTTTCCGTCATGGGTGTCGTTTTCATGGTTTTCGAGGGCGTGGAAACCGATGGTACTGTCAAAATGTAAATCCAAGATGGCGGCTGCAAGAAATTATCAACTTTTTCGTCATGGGTGTCGTTTTCGTGGTTTTCGAGGGTGTTGAAACCGATAGTACTGTCAAAATGTAAATCCAAGATGGCGGCTGCAAGAAATTATCAACTTTTTCGCCATGGGTGTCGTTTTCGTGGTTTTCGAGGGTGTTGAAACCGATGGTACTGTCAAAATATAAATCCAAGATGGTGGCTGCAAGAAATTATCAAATTTTCCGTCATGGGTGTCGTTTTCATAGTTTTCGAGGGCGTGGAAACCGATGGTACTGTCAAAATGTAAATCCAAGATGGCGGCTGCAAGAAATTATCAACTTTTTCGTCATGGGTGTCGTTTTCGTGGTTTTCGAGGGTGTTGAAACCGATATTACTGTCAAAATATAAATCCAAGATGGCGGCTGCAAGAAATTATTAACTTTTCCGTCATGGGTGTCGTTTTCATGGTTTCCGAGGGTGTTGAAACCGATGGTACTGTCAAAATATAAATCCAAGATGGCGGCTGCAAGAAATTATCAACTTTTCCGTCATGGGTGTCGTTTTCATGGTTTTCGAGGGTGTTGAAACCGTTGGTACTGTAAAAATATAAATCCAAGATGGCGGCTGCAAGAAATTATCAAATTTTCCGTCATGGGTGTCGTTTTCATGGTTTTCGAGGGTTTTGAAACCGATGGTACTGTCAAAATATAAATCCAAAATGGCAGCTGCAAGAAATTATCAAATTTTCCGTCATGGGTGTCGTTTTCATGGTTTTCGAGGGTGTTGAAACCGATAGTACTGTCAAAATATAAATCTAAGATGGTGGCTGCAATAAATTATCAACTTTTTCGATATGGGTGTCTTTTTCATGGTTTTCGAGGTTGTTGAAGCCGATAGTGCTGTCAAAATGTAAATCTAAGATGGCGGATGTCAGAAATTATCAACTTTTTCGTCATGAGTGTCGTTTTCATGGTTTCGAAGATGTTGAAATAGTGCTGTCAAAATGTACATAAAATAGGATAGTATTTTTTAGTTATATTGTATTGGCTAGACGGAAAAAATTCTCACGAAAAGTTGTAACGACACTTTTTCTATAGTAAGCTATTGTAAGCCGTGCGGCGTGCGCATGTTTCTCTGTCTTTCTCTCTTTCTCTCTCTTATAGAAAGCAAGCCAGAACGGAACTTCGTTCCATCCGGGTGTCCCTTCACACCTCAGTAGTTTTTCGGAGAGATAAACTTTTTAATGTAAAATAATTGTAATAGTTTTAGTGTTAAATTTTTAATGTAATATAAATTGTCATGTTTGTGTACGATAGCGCAATAAATGAATATTGTATTCTACCACATAAATGATAGTACTTTTATACTGATAAAGCAATTAGTGCAAAATTATTCCCTAACCATTCCAAAATATCAAACATGCTCAACGTTAATAATCAAGTTTTTTAAATAAGCTCTTGGATTGGATGTTTGAATCCTTCTTTGGGACACGTAGTTAGGTATATTTAAAAAGTTTTCTGGCAACATAGACTGAACGACGACTTTTGATTTATTTATGGAAGATACACGCTCTTCAAAATCTGTAAAATCATAAAGTTTACTTTTTTTCTTCATAGCCAACTCTACCTGGTGATGCACTTGATCGCAGCTCATAAAAGTGTGACCGGGTTCAAAGTAATATAGAGTTATTCTTTGTGTGGCAATAGCTTCACTATTAATCATATGAGTGAGCATCGCATACAACAGCCAATTTTTATTCTGGGAGCTGCAATTATCGAGCCAGATATGTACGTTTTCTACATCTCTGTTACGCAATAGAAAATTATAAAATGCTGACATTATATCTTCTTGCCTTCTCCCTGCAATACCATCATGCCAGATAACTGTCAGGGGTTTAAATTCTGCGGTAATCTTACCAAGTGGTGCAAAGGTTTGATGGTAGGCAGAAAGCCGCAGACAGAAAATTGCGGCTTTAAACATCTCCAATCTAGGAAGCATAATTACTTTCTCTAGATCAGAGCTATAGAATATTTGTGAATTATTTTGTTTTTCCTCCTTATGTTTTTTATACAGATCTCGCGCCTTTGTATATCTTTGATGATGACTATTCCAATCCATACAAACTGTACACTCTTCAAGTATCTGGACTGTGGCGTCATGTGATGTTTCCTTTTTGTGGAAATTATAAGCCTCGCACAATTCACACTCCTCGTTACCGAGGGCGGTAAAGGATGTGTTCATATTTTTTAAATGTGACCTGTACAAACTGTACGAAACTTGTCTATCGGGGTATTTCTCACAAAAATGTTTATGCATTTGAGTTATATTTATGTCACTTGGTAGATATCGTCGCAAAGGTGCATGTTCACGCCTATAGTGTGGTTCTAATGGGTTAAACGATTCAACGTTTTGATTTAGTAAATTGCGATCAAATGCTGGTGTTTTCTGGTGTTTACCTCGTTTATCTATTGAAGAATTAGTAAAAGTTGTATGTAGTATCCTGTCATTATTTTTCGAATATCCTAGAGTGGTAAGGAAAAATATTTTGCATACATCTACTCTAGTGCCATCTCGTTTTTTCATTACAAAACTTCTTTTTGGATTCCTTTTGGGTTTGCTCGTAATTTTTCTTTTTGGTACTGCTACGTAGGTGTGTGTGTTAACAAATGCATGTTGCTCCTGCCACGACATATCCCAGTATGATTTGTTAATAGCATCTCTATCCTCTTGGTTCAGTAGGGTCACACATTTCTTTAGACAATTTTCATTGCACTCAGGCTTGACATAGTGTCAAGTGTGTTCGCTTTTTTTTTTATTTTTGGCATCCAATCTCCGCTGTTGTAACGGGGTGTTATATTTCCTTCTTTTGCGTGGTAGTTGTATTATATCTGACAAAGTGGAGCAATAATTGCCATCAACGGATTTACAGCGCTTGCGGAGGCATAGTCGTTCGGTTAAATAAAAACTAACTTACCTAAATTGATGGTTCGCCATATCGCGATCGTTGCGAATTTGGCAGGAAAAACCCGGAGCGACACACGTTCTCACCTACAAGCTCCTGGCGATGCACTAATTTCACCCCCGACCCCTTTGATTTCGGTACAAGATGGTTCGTTGCCGGTGTCCCCCCGCCCCGAGTGAGATCCGTTAACGGCTTTCTAGTGTATTAGTGTGAGATAACGTCGTTCTAGTCTAATAATGACGGACAATACATTTTTGTTTAGTTTTGGAAATGCCGCTACGGGCTTGTAACATACGTTAAGTCAAAATATAAGTATGTCAAATATGAAGCAATAATGCCGTTAAACATCGGTAATCAAGTTTAAGTCTAACATTTTCAACTAACGACGTTATAGTTTATGAAAAACGAATTCCTTTATAAAAAAAAGAATCACAAAAAAGCAGCTAAAGTGGCTCAACCGCTTTTTAGTGTACAAAAGGCTGCTAACGGCAATCTAGACTAGTAACCATATGGATTTTACATGATAAAAATATGAGTTAATGAACCTAAGCGGCTTTATAGACTCACAAAGTTATTTAACGTTATTTTTGCTTATTTCACACGTAATAAATTTGTACTTAACGACATTTTTAAAATTATTATTTCCAAAACTATTCAAGATATTAAAAATTCGCAAACACAGATCGATAGATTTTTTTTTTCTTATTAATATAGCATCAAAAGTTGAAAATCGACCAAATGTTGGATAACGGCATTTTAGTTATACCACGGCAGAAATAACATTTAACATAAACGATAGCAATGGTCAAGGCACATGCAATATTTCTTTTCAACATTATTAATTTTAATAAGTTTTTCATCAGCCATAGTTGCAATTGGAATGCTATTGTTTCACAGATTTGCTAGAAACTACTATACAACGCAACTTGATGTATTACTCTCGATAAATCGATACGTTATCGCAGAACGCAACTGTATATGTATAGTTCTACATACCTCGGTTTAATACTGTTTAAACGGATTATACAATGAGGTAAGAAACGACAAAACTTTCAAGATGGAAGTAAATAAACTTTCCTTTAATCGTAATTCACTTTGTTGCTTAGAAAGTCACTGCATGTTTCAGAAATCAGAATAAATAAAAAGAAGAAAAAGACAATTATAAAGCCATGAATCGAGAAACTGGTGATAGAGTTAGACCAGATGAAATTGAAATAATAAAGAAACTTGATTGAAGTAGGTACTTATCGAATTCTCATACAAACAGGCAGGAATGGACGTAGATCTTGTTATTGTATCAACCACCACAAGCACCAAAAGAACAAGATAATCCTTCACCACAACCACACACAGATTTTCACACTAGGATATAGGTATATCACAGAATGAAAAACAACACTAACATTTCCGATTTCCGAATCTCCAATTGCACAGTTCCCTAACTACTGAATCCGGAATCGACACACACGCGGTCACGAACCGAACTGAGTCCTGACCATTACCACACTTTATATAAATATGATAATGTCCCACTTTTTCAGGAAACTAAAACACACACGCAAGACCGTAAAATGCATATTGATTCAATGATTAGTGATTAGCAAGGCGAAGCGACAGGAAATACGCGTAGCGACGATTTCTTTACTATATTTCGTAGAGGAAGTCGATTTACATGGTACTCTAGACGAGAAATTGAAGGAAATGATCGATATTAAGATAAATGGCGGCTCTCTTATATCGACGAAGAAAAAACATGTAAATTAGAACAGTAAAAGTATTACAGTTTAATACCATAAATCTCCAACTAAAATCAATTTGCTAGAAACGAATCGAGGAATGATAAAAATAACAATACAGTAGCTAATTCGGTAGCAAATTAGCTGACAAAAGAAAGTTCAAACGTCCCAAATACCGACGCATCTACCGTAAACATTAACTAACTGGATATGCAGATGAGCGTAGGTAGTTCCTTCTGAGGCTGCAGGTCCACTCGGACCAGCCAAGCGGCGGCGCAACCAATCGGCTGGAACAGCACGCAACGACAACAAATTAATGCTAGTGAAACACGCAATACACGCAAGAATATCAAAATTTGTAGCTTAACGGTGTCTCACAGCACTGGGCACTACATCTCTGAAGCAAACGACATAAAGACGAAACTCCCAAAGCACATAAGGATAAACCGTTCAATTCGTAATTTGATACCATCAAGGCCATTAAACAAATTCACCATCCCGAATCGGGAAGAATTTATAAAGATTTTTTACTTCAAGTGTAATGGTCTTGCGACAAACATTAGCCAGTGGAAACTAACAATAAAACCACGTCAGTGCTGATAAGCGAATATCACTTATTATAAAAAGCCGTAAAGGCCGCGTTACATAAAGAGAGAAATGAAATCATGCTCGAACGCATTTTTGAAAAACTGCAGTGGCAACAAGTACAGAAGCTGACCAACATTGTGACGAGGCCCTTTTATTAACAAGATGGTTTCTGAACACGCAACGTCGGAGAGTAGATCGGGAGCAATTTTCTGGTTCGCTTATTTCTTTCTCCAATGATGCTAAGTGATTGACTGGTCATTTTCTTGGAGAACACGCGGCGGCGCATGACGCTGCGCCGTTCGATCTACGTGATATTTTCGTCAAGCCTAAAGCTTCAAGTTCAATGACCACGGAGGTCAGGTGCGAGATAAAAAATATCCAGCAGTTTCCGCAATATCTAATTTTCGGTCGTAAACGTTAATTGCGCTTATTAAAGTGCTCGTGGCTGGCTCCGTTTGCGAACTGGATATAGTGCTTATGATATTTTCGAACTTATTGCTCGGAATTTAAATGGCGGTTGAAATTAAAAGGAATCGGGTTGGATTCCTTACGTAATGCAACTTGTACTCGTACTTGTCTTATCTGATTGTCTGTTTCTGATGTGTTGTTTGACTTGTCAACACGGCATCTCATTATCGCTGCTCTCATAACTGCGTTACATCTAGTTCCGCAATGAGATCCGTCTCGACGGACAAGTTGGCGGCATTATTACGGGCAAAAAACGTCGCCCACGTGTTTTGATCCGCATGAATGCTCCCAGTAATCTCAAAGGGACTGCATTCCTCTGCTGTTGTATTTGAAATTTTACACCCACATTCATTTTCGCAAGGTCCACTGGTAACCACACCCGCACCGTTATCACTAACTACACCTTTATCATACCCGTACAGCTTCAAGTTAAACTAAGTTTTATTAATGTTGCCCGTATCTCTCTATGGGCACGAGGAACATTTACGCATAATAATGCTCCATTCCCCGCGTCGTGTGCGGTCTACCATCTATGTAGATAAAGATCTGGCAAAAAAAAACTGTGACATTTAAGATAGACCACATTTCACCAGTGATTTATGTTGGCTGAAGCAATAAGTTGGCCTGGCGACAGATATATTTGACCTGTCTGTCTGATCAACTTGATGCCAGTCGAGGCTGCATTACTTGCGATTGAAAAGCAAATGCCTAGGTCACGATCGGCACGTCTAAAGAAACTTTACTGCATGTGTGTAGTTACCCTTGAAGATTTTTAAGTCCAGGACGTTGTCAAAAATGGCTGTCCATTCGATTCGGTTCGTACACCTTGAGCACAAATAGGCCAGTCACGACTTTTGCCTTATTAAGATTTATCGAGCACTTTGTTACTTGATTTGTTGTTTTATTGTGGCAACAACCATACATATTTAATCCGGATTCGGTTTGAATTAAATGGCCACCTATTCAATTTAGGACCATTTGCTTTTGACAAGTGGTCGGTTGCAAAACATGAAATAAAAGAACATGTAGATTACGCTATATTCAAACTAATTGAAATGGCAAATGAAGAGTTTAAGCGTAATTAGGTTTATAATGTTAGCACTCTTGGGACTCAGGCCTCCTCTCTTGGGGAGCGAATTTTAAAGAGGAAATTGAAAAGTAACATAATATATTACTATGGTTCTATATTATCAAAATTACGAAAGATAACCATTAATTCATGCACATAATAATTCATTATTATCATTTCTATTGTACAACTGTACCTAATAAAACCATAACTATTAGCAATGAGGGTTTAACAAAGCAATAAAAGAGAAGCGCGTGTCAAAACTGTAAATTATAAAGGTGACGAACCCATAATCACTTTAGACACGATAAAGATGTCACACATGTTGACAATTTCACCCCTAATTAAACGCCGAGACAGCTATTAAAAGTCGCCATAACTTTAGTGGCAGTTTAACTAATAAATTAATCGGATTGTTGGTAAAAAAAGGTTTGGAGCGAAACCTGTTTGATGGCCCGTGGTCTTCCCGGTTACCTGGGCCATGACTCGGGCATTCCACACATATTTCCGATGCTCCTTTGTAAGGTTTAACTTTCGTATATAATATTGTATATTGTCGCGCAAAATTGTATTTAAAAAGTGATGTAAAAAATAAGGTCCTTTGGGATACTTTATTTGAAAGGGATGTACTACAAATATTGCTACCTGTTAAGACTGATAGGTCTATTACATGGTGGACATCTTCTAATAATGGCACTGTGGGAGACTCTAATGCAAAAAGTACAATTGTGTAGAAAACAGGTTATTCCTTAGTAGGTAAAATAAATAACTGTTAAAATATGTTACAAGGAAAAATACACAACATAAGAGGGTCTATTTTGGACTTATAAAAAAAATTGACATCAAGACTTTTTTTACGAACACTAAAGTTTCACACAGCCTATGGCATGTGTACAATACTATTTAACACAATTCACACCACAGTGTTGATACTATTCTTGATATCAACATAACTAAGGAAATATTTCTAAAGAAGGAACAGTGAAAGCATTGACACAAAATAGACATAGGCTCAGAATCAGTAGTTTTGAGTAAAGAAATGAATACCACAAAAGATATTATTATCATTACCGATAATATAATATAGATTGTAATTAATAAACAATTATGATTAAATAACAAAAAACAGAAACATAAAACGCTAGAAATGTAACATAACTATAAGACAAAGAGGATATTATTTTAAAACATGGCAGTTTTAACGAGTTCTAGTTTAGTCTGACACGTTTTTTTCAAAATTTCGACAGGATTTGTTACACTAATTTAGTTGACAGTTAATTTTAACAAGGTTCCTGAGAAGAATTGACAACGAAGATGACGAATTTGGCACGAGCGATTGAGAATTGGAAACTGTAATGGGAAGTTTTTCATAAATATGCTTGGTTCGAATGTTTTATTATTCTTTTCTGGTTCAAAACAATAATTAATTTATAATATGAATTCTAAAAATATATTTTAATATATATTTGTTTGAGTCAGAGAAGAGACAAGTTTAAAAGTGACTGAAAAGTTGAAAGGAATCGTTTATCTTGGTGGTCATGGAAGAGGAGAGATGAAACGCATGTTAATAAAAGAGGTATGAGTATACATGTGGACATATGTAGAGGTAGAGGGAGGCCAAAGAAAAGTAGATGGATGGTTTGTGTGAGGTGTGATAGAAAAGAAAAGGAAGTCATGACTTGTGACAACAAGGAATAGAAAAAAAAAAATGTTGCGCCTATCACATATGACACGAGACAAGGGCAGGAAGACGATGAAAAGAGATTAGAGGAAGTGAAATTATTTGACTAAACTACGGCTAATTATGTAGTCAATAAAGCAAATGATTTTAGAACGTTTCCGTCAGAAAATTACAATATAACTTTGAACTCAAGGAAACAAGTTTCCATAGATGTCTCGTTGACAAAAATAACGATCTGAACTGCGTTTTCAACAGGTTTAAACACAATAATGTCGCTTTCGGTCCGTTCCGATTCTACATCCGCTCATTTACTTATTTTAGTTTGCAGTTCTAACAAGATTATAAACATATTTATTACCTGCGATAAAGTTTTGCCTTGCGATAACTTACTTCTGTTTAACGCACAAACACACTGTCGATCGTAAAAACAGTCGTTTTACTTTGTTCGACAATATAACTAAGTAAATCATAACGCAAATCGAAATCTGTGTAGTTAAAACCTTTAGCTTTCCATATAACATTACATTGGGCATTTGGGTACCGTTATTTGTGACAAATTGTGGTCTGTCCACTAAAGCATTAGTTTTACATGGAGTCAATTTTTTACTTTGAAGATCATTGTCTGGTTGTTACAAAAGAATGCGATCAGTATTCCTTCCCTATTTATCATTAAAATGAACCCATTATTCTTGGCCATAAGCTAACCGGATATCCATACATGTGAAAACGGGTCATGCGTTGTTGCCTTTATGGTGGGCACACTAGCATTCCGACTCTCGAACACCATTACGGATTCTATGAGCATTGAACATCGCCTAGTTACCAAAGTACCATTAGTTAGCAGTACTTCTACGATCGGAAAAGGGCTTCGGCCATTTCTCTTTAGGCATTAGAATCGTTAAAGCGTTCGGGTAATGTTAATTTGAAATACGCCATTTAATCGTTTCTTGGATTCGTTTTTTGCTTTGAACGCATATGTAATACTTATATCCTCGATTTGTCTTTGTGCTATATGTAAATTTGATTGCGCATGACGCCATGAAATGAGAATCATCGTTCGTTTTCAGGTTTAACTTTGTGAAAAAAACCAATGTTAACAAAGACATTTAAGTAAATTTTTGCATTTGAAACACCTACGTTTTACCTTCATGCAGTAGACTTGTGTAAAACCCAAGTTTGCACAGCTGCAGTGACGTCACGAACCAGAAAAATGGACTGGCCTTTATGATTTCAACTTTGTTATAATAGCTTGAATAAATAAACGTTTATACGACGGTGCTCGCTGTAAGGGTGACGCAAATATAATAGGGCAATTAGGCAAATATTTTGATGTTACGTCACATAATGATATCTTCGAAACGATTTCTTCAAATAACGCCTGCCTGGTCACGATACTCCAATTATCGAAATATTTTAATTTTGTTTTCTGTTTATATATTATTTTGTTTTGTTTAAAATTTCAAAATTCAAGCAATGCATTTACAAAGCTTCACGGGGCGTACGCAAATTAGATTTGTGTTCCAGTTACTACGGTGCTCCAAGGCCTCTTGAACTACTCACGCTTATTTTGTAAGCTGAAGCCAACAAAGATGGAAAGTGGCCTTTTTACGACAATATTATACCTTGGGCAAAATAGTAGACGATTCTGATTCGTTCATATTGGGAACATTCATCATGTCTTTATGAATCACTTTTTTGTCACACCTTTTTCAAATCATTCATCATTAAATGTCTTCTCCTGCTATGGGTGGAGTGAGAGGGTGTGTCGGACTTTTACTGAGTAAAACCCACCTGTATTCTTTGGATCTTTCAGTCGCTCTTTGTGGTCTATTGTCACAGAAACTCTTACGACCATTCCCGCAGCAGCAAATTCTTTGTCTATGCCTAGGACGACGATATCATTTCCATTCTTGCTGTTAATAAAGGTTTTTACTCTTCTAAACGAACTTACAACTATAAGTAAGCTCTATTAACCCTTATCTTAATGGCAACTAGATTAATACTTCGTATAAACAATATCAATCTGTAGTAATTGCCGTGAAACAGTCTTGTTAGCGTGAAACCTAGTTAGCATTTGGTTTATTAGTTAGAAAATTGGTATAACAAGCAACTAGTGATTGCGATCAACAAATTGAAACGACTGTTGTATGAGGTAATCAGTTTTCATGTAATCTTAATTCTCGATTAATAATAATAAGTTAGGTAACTTAAATAATCGGCGATTTAGTGTTTCACGCGCGCCTCAAAGAGATATCAACCAAATTGACGCCGAAGGAGTTACCACAGCCCTCTCAAAAAAGAGTAACAGAAAGAGCTTTGTGGGTTTTAGTCTGTAAAGTCTGATACTACCTCCGTTCCACCAACACCAGGAGAATTTATTTGATGATTTCCTACATGAAGAAGGTAACATATAAAATTAAAACTGTCGAAAGTGTGATAAAGTTGGTGGAAGAATTCAACTTGAAAATCTTTCTACTTCACCTATTAATATTTAAAATAAGGTTAATAAGAGCTTATCGCATTATCCACAACGGTAAACGCAACTATAAATAATTTCGTATTAAGTTCACAGGTGCAGATGTTTCTCTGATCATACCTGTCATAATTATATGGTCGCATCTCAAGACTCCCGTGGGAAATTTACCCATTAACTACATTATATTCTTTGGCGAATTGCCTGCAGCTGAAATTAGGACGGTTTCTGGACTTTGTCCCAATATACTCAGTCTAAACAATAGTTGTGACGTAAATTAGCAATCACACCAGTATTATAATGAATACTAGGAAAATGACAAAGTGAGTGAATGAGAATTTGTGATCTCATAAATGATCACAAGTAGGTAGGTATGACCTGCTTGAATCTCAGAAGTTTGTGGTCAGAGACCTTATATTAAAAATCGATCCGGTGCAAGGTATACTGGCGTATTCAGGGATCAGTACAATCTTCCATAAGTAAATAGTCCGATTCCTGAAATTATTTTTGTGACGTAACTACAAATTTACGATTTTCAGACTTGTTCCTTTGTTTGTGGTATGAGACCTTACTTGGAAAACGACACCAACAAGGATTCTAGGTCAACGGAAAGTACCATATAGGTTTTGATTTCCTTGAGAGTGTCAAAATATGCACCAAAACGAAGCATAAACAGTTTCATCTTTAGATTGCGTTGATTGAGAATTTTGTTTTTTTACTACTGCAAGGGGTAGCAAGACCTGAGTATTTTATATTTATTTCACCTTCATACCACCACACTTTCTTGAGGAAAAGGAATTTGACAGATGAACAGACGGGCAGCAAAGTAATCCTATGGTCCGTTTTTATCTATTGAGGTACAGAACCCTAAACTATATTATCTAAATGTAACGATCAAAATCAATTTAATTTCGATGTAAATATATTATATCTTCATCTACGATAATGGAACAATCAGTAGACGATGTTCGATCGTAAGATAGTCTTAATGGCAGAATCAATTAACATGTAAATGTAACTAACGTTAATAGATACGTGCATTTTATAATGACTAGCAAATCAATCGCCATTTCATTTTATGGTTGATGTTGACCCCATCAAGGATGACTAATGTTTGTTAATTAGGATACGTAAACGGGTATTTTAGATGCAGTTACTTTAATTACAGTGTACTGACTACTGACATCAAGATGATGACTAGCGTTCCAGACACAACGCCTGCCTTGTACTACGTCTGTAGCCTATTCCCTCTTCACTTAAAGGCCCCTAGGCTTTAACAGCTATCAGGAAATACTCCCGCAGAGAATTTCACTCCCTAGCTGAACGCACAATGAATGTGTTCCCAAAATATTTTGTGCGTATGGTTGTAATGTCCACTGCAATGGAGCATCGCCATACGTCTGGTGGTCGGATTTATCGGAATTAAGTTATGCACATTCCCCGAAATGCAACCGATAAGTTAGCAACTCGGCGTCGGGGCTCAAAACTTTGAACCTTCGACTCGACGAGTGCATCATTACTAATGATCCTCTTGACTCATTTCGTCATTGAATCAAGCCGGATACTCAAGCACATCAAGTTGATATCTGGCAGGTCCGATCCAAAGATGAGATGATGAGACCATCGAATTGGCGCTTGATAAAGTTTGAGCAGCAGTTTGTATATATCCGCTAATCTTTAGATCTCTCAGTCGGATTGGAAAAAAAGTCTTTATGGGAGGTTAAAAACGATCAGCAAAGTTGGTATAGGTTTTTCTGATATTAATGATATAGCTAAGACGGCGGTGACTACCGAGATTGAGATGAAGTAACTGTAGGTACTTGGTGACGCTATTAGGTGCTTAAACCAATTTAAAAAAAGAATATTCAGCAAGATTATGAATTGTTATAGTATCATTATGAGCGAATGTCAGTAACATACAGTGGCGCTTGTCATGTTACTACAAAGAGCTTGTCATGCACGCGATTTTCATTGTAAGAGGAAAAATATCTTACAATGTCAGTCTACCCGCTTTTCCACGCTTGTTGTACTAACAAGAGGATCATTACCTTCACAGTGTGCAGTGAAGATAACGAGATGTAAGCTGCGATAACTTCGTGATAGCACTATTTAAATAATAATGCTGCTTGGAATGTCTGTTGAAAGACTTCTTTGTGAAGTCGTGATGTCTTCATGACGTTGAGTCTTGTTAGTAATTACAAAACTATGATGATTGATTGTAAAAACAACTCAAAATTACATATCAATTAAGCCAGTATTAAAACTATCTTTGTCATATTAATTCCGAGATAAGATAAAATTATATTTCGCTTCACGTTTAGCGGTGACTAACTTGGAGATCCTATAAGCGAAAATAAATAAATATACTATTAGGTATTATTACATCATTAATCATTGCAAACATATGAATAATAAGTTGGAGGTGTATTGTTAGAAAGATCAAAACAGACTTGCTACATATTCACGCTTCATAAATACGACTAGTATTTCGCAAGATCGTGATCGATCAGACCATGAGGTGTAGATACTTGGAATGTGTATGATTATGCTCAAGACACATGTCTTCGACATTCTTGTCTCAAAACTCATTCAGGGTCGGATACAGTATATTTCATTTCACAGAAAAAAATTAATGTGTGAAGAAATCTGTAGAGAATATAATACAATTGTATCTACAGCATACATTGCTAAGAGCTGTAATTTTGATTCTATTAAAATGAAATATTGAAACTTGTCGAAATGCCACAGGGAACTATTGATTTTGAATCACAAGAAGTAATAAAATATACAAAAAAAAAAGGCGGAAGGCATTAAACCGGGAGAGATGTCGCAATTTGTCAGGTCTATGACCATCAGTAACCTGCCATAGGCAGAGGTGATTGATTGAATGAACATGAAAAACTCAAGTGCCAGTATAATGACAAAGTAACGCCTTTAGGTGATCGTGGATTTAAAATAACCGTTACATACATTATAAGGTGCAGTGTTACGCAATGTAACACGAATGTAAGCGATACTCTAACAGATCGTTAAAATACTATAAAACTGTGGAATTCCTTATACTATCAAAACTTATCGCTATCGTTATAGCCTTGTAGATTCTTTTACATAACACTTTTATTTCAGGTTTGAATTTCTCAGGTAAATTTAGTTGGCAGATAACCCTATTATTTGGTTTAACAAGTGAACAAAGTGTCTCGCATACATTCCGATGTAACTGAACACCGACCGGCCTTGCTTTTGTTATTATTGATACTTTGGTTGCACAATACGTGTTATGGACGGGATTCTGATGTATTTGTGCTGAGTACGCTTGGAAGCGTGACGTGGAATGCGTAGGAGTGCGTACTTGCGTATACTTATCGGATGGTTCGTGCGTTAGAAGAAAACTGCTTTGTATTTTTTTAAATTTAGATTTATCCATTCTGGATAGTTGGATATCACCACGTATGAATTACATTTTTGTTGTTTTGGCCGCGAACATAAATCAATTCTTAGTGTTAAATTAATTTAAAATCCAAGGCAAACTAACACACATTTCGAAACTACATAACAAAAGAGCGAAACGCAGAAATAATAATGTAAATTGCCATAGTGTTCAGTACACTTGCAACACTCTCTCGTCCCTAATTGCAACACCGTAATTATACAGAGACCACCTCGTATAATAGGTAAGACATACTCTATGAATGAAGCACTTTGCGATGTTGCTTCATATCTTGTGGATGTAGATGCCCATGCGCATCAAAGAATGAAATTAAAACATGAAGAGAATGAATCAGCTGCTCGTGATCTGGCGTAAACGGAAAATGATTAGAAAAATCATTAATAACTTCGTGCTTATGATGGAAGAGCAGGTTATGTTTAACAGATCAGGGGCCTTACCATGACGTGTTAAAATGTCAGGTGTGCGAACGAGAAAGAGGGATGAAACTATACACCCTACATCGCTATCCTTTTACCAGTTCAGTATAGATCGTCAAGTGGAGCACGTTAAGAGCTTGTGGTACCCCCTCTGCCATATTGAGGAAGACTGAAGCCTGAATGATAGAAGACATGTACCTAAGTGGTTTTTATACTTTGATTATCCTTATACTGGTTCGAGGTAGCTCAAGAAAAGAATACCTGGAAGAAGTTGGGGAGGCTTTTACCCAGCAGTGGGACAGTATAGGCTATTAAAAAAAAACCTTATTCTTATATTTTGTGTTTTCTGTCGTTAAATTTACCGCCTCTTTTAATCACACAGTCGACAGTTCCGACCAAGTCTTTGAGGACGTAATAACCGGATGTATTTTAGGATATTTCAATGCTATCTGCTTAATGAATGTTCTCATTATCACCGGTAGATAAGAAGCTGAGAAATTTTACACGTCATCAATGGTCTTTTATGCAATTCCAAGAAAGGCAAGACCTCAGATAAGGATTCTATTGTTGAGACAAGATGCAACTTGTTTTACTAAGACAATGAAAGTTCCGTATCTTTGACACAAGTCCATTCAGGTCTGATGAGAATATCTTGTTGATTTGTTTTCGTTTAGTCTACATTTTCAGATTATTGACACCTTTATCAAGTCGACTTGAACCGGTTGGGACGGTGGCTAATGCTCTTGCTTTGATTTTAATTATATGTTTTGGATCTTGCTTAAGCACCTTGAATTCCGTTAAAGTTTTTTATTTTTTTTTAAATAATATGTTGCTCCTGTATCGTGGATGCATTCACAAACATGTAAACTAGGTACTTACGTACATAAAAAACTCAGACCCGGCCCAGATTATTATTGATATCTTATAATTTTTATTTTCTCATATATACCTACTTGCTCAGTCAATTGCCGGAACATGTTATTGAACTTTTTTTAATGGAAATTCCACACACCTGAAAGACATGAGGCATGACCGAAGGAAATCTGCATAATAATAATAATCTGAGTCATGGCTAGAAACTTACTTTACACAGCTAAGCAATCCATCTGATGTTCTCCACAAAATGATTGAACGCTGAGGTAACCGATATTGTTTTGTTGGAAGCCATAACTATGTTCCTAAAAGTTATTTTCCAAAGTGATGTCAGAAACTCGTCACCATGTCGATAATAATTGTTCGTTAACGAGTCGTGGCGAATTTAAATAACGATTTCTATTGGAATCTTTATAATTGATTGGCCAAATTGCTTCTCGAATACTTTGCGGCTGTAACCATTCGTGTTAACATACAGTTTTTACGAACGAAAGTACGAACAAATGGTTACGTGGCCAATTGTTTCTTACTCGCTGGACTAGTTTTTATAAGATTCTCACCATTAACGCCTCTAATGATCGCAGGATGTCTAAAAACGCCAGGCAGCACGTGTTTTATTTTGCATCATAATGGTGATTCTTTCCTGTGAAGAGGAATGTCGGAATCTTAGGTTTTATGGGTCAACGATATTTAGAATTAAACATCTTTTTATTAATAGGTACCAGACGCGTCGTCTGTGGTCTAGAATGTTGTTCTCAAAACCTACTTAACACAAGAGGTCTGCAGTCTCTTTCATCGCAGACAAGCGTTGACACTGTGACACTGGTGACTTATTCGGTGTCAACATTGTTTCCAAATGTCGCTTGAGTGCGACTTTTGCGATGGTCCAGTAATTAGAAGCAGTGTTTTAGATTTTTACGCCCTGTTTTCTTGGGTGAAAGTGTAACTTTAGCGAATCATTAAATAATTCGCAAATCATAAACTCGCATGTTTACCATTGAGTTCGCCGGTTTGCCGTGCACCTGCAGACGTCTTCAGTGAAATGTCTGGCTGGGCGCGTCACGCACGGGAGAAAGTGTACTACAAAAGCGTACCTGCGACCAACGACTGGTCCCCAATTGGGTTGCGACCTCGAATATCAGCCGGTACGGGTCTTCTTTTTAGAGTTCCGCACCCAAGATCTTAATTTATTGACTGTGTTTGACCAGTATCTACGTTATTAGAAGACATTTTCGTGAAATGTCAACAATTCTTGACCAAAATCAGTGTTTTTGTGAATTAGCCGTTAGCTTCATCAAACATCCTTGAATCGTTCTTTGTCACCGTTTCGTTGAGGTTACGAAGCCCTCAAAAGGCACAAATTCGAACTTAGTCAGTTTTTTAACATTGCAAACGGCCGTTCCGACTCTTCCTCTAAACCGGTCTGCTCCGAAACTTGCTGGGGACGCGGAAAACTATTTCTGAACGATTATGTGCTCTATGCTTTATGAAAAAAACGTGACCTATGTTAATTCGGATATCGACATCATCAGTAATTGAGTTTCGTTATTAACAGACAATTTGAATTAAACGGACTTGAATACTTTCCGTTTTTATCTCAAAGCAATCTATTTGGAAGATACAAGTTGAGCTGACTTTTTTTTTAATGCTTGCTGTTGATAGTTGGAAAGCGGTTTGGACAACCGTTCAATAGTTATTTACAGCGTATACAAGTCTAATAACAAAAACAAAGAAGCGTCTAGTTTCTAGAATGGGATTTGCAGGAATGTTATCAAGTGGTTGATATATAAAGTTGTACTTTATGAGGAGGGTGGTAAGGTTGAGATGTGTTTGTTGGTGGTGGCCGCCCATGTTTGAACGACGAAGTCGCCGCGATGTCGTTGCGGGGTTTTGTTTCTCCCGGCCGGCGACCACCAAACAGGATTCCTTTGAAACGTTTTACTTGAGATTGAATGGGTGCCTGTTTCATTGTTTGGTAACGTGTTATCTTTTATTGGGAGGGTAACGGCGATTTTATGTACAGAGCAAACGTAATTCTAACTTCTATATCAAGGGAACTGCTCACGTTAATATGTCGCGCCATTCTTCTTTTATCATATTTTTTTTTTTGTATTTCCTGTTAATATTTAGTCATATACCTCCTAATAACCAGCTAGAAATAACTGGCAGAAGGCATTTGACCAAATCAATTAGCAATTATGTAATTAATTCGCTCGTTAAATTGATTTATCGTTCGAAAAAGAAGTATTTAGCTCAATGTCACGGTATTTACCATATGTGAGAATCATAGGGGTATTGTGAGCTCAATTCGTAATAATCTGCTGTAGATAATACGTCGAGAATACTAAAGATGGTTTTTATATAGATGACATGAATAAAGCAAGAAGACAGGTAAAACTTAAAATGTTCCAAGCTCCTGATGGTGATTAAAAAGAAGGCAAACTAAGCGATGAAATCGTTGGTGCGAAAGATGAAGAGGTAAATTCAGTTCGGATTAACAAAGAACGTGATGTAGAACGAGAAAATAAACATGAAACGAAATAACGAATGAAAGTGCATTCCGAGGTTAAGCTATTGCTGATTAGAAACTGTATCTACTGAATTTGCATGAGGAGACACACTGCTTTATTTAGATAGTCCACAATTTCGTTTTGTTTGACGTTTACACGATCTACAACGTTCTCATTATGTCTTATCTAATTACTATTAATGAGTTAACAAACAAACGTAATGGACAATATTTCAATAGCAGAAAAGTTAAAGAATTTAATATTGCCCAAAATATTTTCCATAACGGCAACATCTATTGGGTCATTTGTGTTAACGTGTTGTCGCAAACTCGCATGCCTTCTAAATTGGACAACATCATCTGTTATGATGAAACTGATAGCCGATAGGTGACCCAGATAACGTTTTCTGTTTAAAGTGGTTTATCTCTTTATCTTCGTGAGCATCGCGAATATTCACAAGACTGTTTTTTATCTGTTTTGTTTTTTTTTTTTGGCTGGCTGTTCTTGTTGTGATGCTAGAGTGATAAATGCATGTTGGGTCTTCTTTAAACTCACTGTAACTTTTATATGTCTTTTTTATGTTATTATGTTCCACGCTAAGAATTACCTACTCCTGTATCGTGGATTTTATTTTTTGAGGAGGGAAATTATCAAATGAGTTCTTCCACTTTAGAGAGAAGAGCAACAAGAAGGCGTGTCGGACTTTTTCTGTCTTAATCCCCAGCTGTGTTCTTCAGTCACTCTTTGCGTTTTAGGACCACATCAACCCTTTCAATAATTCCCGTGGTCCTAGCGGGTTTCGGCCGTGTTGGGCCTGTAAGGTTCCTGTATTGTGAGTGCGTTCACAAAACATGTAAACTCCCATTTTCGAGGCACTTTAACCCCGAAACAGCTATCTGTAAGCCGTAATTTTTTATGTTCCGTGCGGGAATCAAATGAATGTGTCGTCTATTTTCTTTA
Source organism: Mythimna ferrago (assembly GCA_910589285.2). Classification (NCBI taxonomy): domain Eukaryota; kingdom Metazoa; phylum Arthropoda; class Insecta; order Lepidoptera; family Noctuidae; genus Mythimna; species Mythimna ferrago. Next base: position 25,048,471 of record OU342677.1, on the reverse strand, counting down.
TGTCCTTTATATTATACTTAGTAAAGTTCTTTGAGCAATTGTTCAGGATTCAGAAGTTTCGTTGAATAAATTGTCATCGCTTGGCATTTCTCATATTATATCTCACTGTTTTCCCTGATTCTGAATGGTTTTTCTGGTTTTTCTGTTGGTCTTTATAATCTTCAACCACTTACAGTTAACTTGCTTAATAAAGTCTTTTAGACTAGATCGTAGGTAATAGGTACAATTAGTTGGTGACTTCCAATGACATGACCACCAATGCATGTTTAACATCTCCTTTACGAGCTGGTTTCAGCCTCTGACATGCTTTTCAAGATCCAGGACCCCAGTTTCCTGAGATTTATTAGATAAGTACAAAAAAATACATTGTGCTCTAGGAATGTTCTTACCTATGTTTCTACTTTCTTCTGCCTACAGTCTTCTGCCTTCTGTTAACAGTCCTCAAAGTACTTAGGTACCTACCTACCTAGTTGTCGAAAAACGTCCCCAGTTTCGAATATTTCCCATATGTATGAATTAAGTTAACTGATTCAGATTGCAATCAAGCTGATTTGAATAAAAATCGAGGTTCTTAGGTGACCGGTAAAAACAGGTAATGATTTATTTACGAAAGGTTTATAGCTGTAACGTTTACCATCATATAAAGAATGTTATTTATTGATGGTCTATAGGTGTGTCAAGTACCTAGATCCGAGTAACTGGGTGAGTTAAGACACAGGCTTTTTTGACGAATGGGAGAGTGAAACCCATCTGCGATCTTTCAGTTATCTTTTGCGTGGGGACATGGTAACTCTTTTGAACAATTTCACAGGTAAAGTGAAAATTTTTAAGTGAAGTAGGTCAGAGGGTTCAAAAGTGCAGTCTAATTCGTATTAAAGAACGATTTCCTTGCTAATTTCACAATTTCTTGTTTAACTGAAAGTTAATGTTGTTAAAGATTAGTGCATTTACTTGATTGACCTTACCTTGAATGTTTCGGCAATCCCTAATCAGCTTTTATTGCTAACTTTAATAACACAGTCTAATCAACACATAACACTATAAATATTTAGGTAATATTTATTACTGTCTTTACATAAAACCATAGTTCACGGCGAATGAATTTAAAAAAAAATACTTGATAAGAATCAAAATGTACACCGAACGAAAAAAAAATAAAGTTCAACAGTCTCGATGGAATGCATGCATTTCAAGTCGCTGGATCAGTTATAAATAACGAAACTATATTGTTTTGAGGTAAATATGTAAGAACACTTCACAGTTTGTTGGAATTACTATGATTCAGGAGCACTTCGAAGCACAAAGTTTTAAAAGTTATGATTTCATCGTTAACTGACTGTCACTGCGCGGAGCGCCACCAAATACACCCGACCGCGACGGCGGTTACATTCAATATGGCGGACGAACAAATGAACGAAAGAACGAAGTCCGAGCGAACGAATTGCGAAAGAGCACGAACGATGACCGGTGAAGTCCGAAGCCTGCGCGCTTGCGCAGGCACCGAATCGTCTATGTTTTGTTTTGTTTTGAAGTTGTCGGTTCTTGGCGGTAGTTCAGTAGTTTGAACCAACGAAAATTTTCACTCATTTGAAATGGTAACTTAATGGTCTTTTGTATCGCTTATCTGCTATTAGTTAGTAGCTACTATTACTGTTACTTAAGTTATTATTTCGATTGGTTACAAGACAGTGTCCATCACAAATAAATATGTATCTAAGTTCTACGTTTGAAAATTTTCAGTTTTAAAACTTTTTGGGTTCTAAGTTCTAACGCACTGGCCATCTCTCTCAGCGAACGTCAGGAAAATTAAAACAACTTGATTTTGACTTTTTGTCAAAATTTCACGTCAAACCTAATCAAAAGACCAAAATCAAGAAATGTGTGGTGTTTATTAAATTTTAGCGTCAGTAACAATTATCCGGTTTTTATATGGAAATTATGAGTTGATCCTTTTCCGGCAGAGCAAGAAATAACACAAAATGGCATTGGACTTAGTCAGTATAGCCCAGCCCCATTATATACCAGGGTTAGTGTATCCATTCAGTCTTTGAGAAACCTACTGTTGTAATGACGACAGCTCTATTACTTGCCCTTCTTTTTACCTAAGCACTGTCGTCAAACATGCAGCTTGTTAAAGAGCTGTAGAACTAAATTTTAGCTAGATAAAGCTGATCTTAAAACTTTATGAATAATAGTACAGTTTAGGGTTAGTTGGATGTACAATGTAGTAGGTAGATAATCTATTCATGTTCATATCTGCACACATTCCTCTAACTTTGCATAGTATGCATAGCAACTACTCAGACCAAGGTCTTATGTCAGCTTCCACACGACTTTTAGGAGCCAAGACTTCAATGTCACATGTCCATATTTAAATATTTTAATTTATGATTGCACTTTGTAAATTCCTTTCATAAGATTTAAAGATTTAAGGTCCAAAAAAGGGCTCGCGTCGCCAAGAATACGATCTGGCTTGCATTTGCGTATGACGAAATTAAACTAAGTGAGACCGGCTGGCCGTTTTTCATCAGTAAAGTTACGATAGTTACCAAATTGGCGCCAATTATGTAACATCACTGGTTTACTTTTGACGCCACATATTTCACCTTGTCAAGAGCGCGCGTTACAAATATATTTTATTGATGAACCGAGTCCGTTTGTACGAATTCACTTATAAGGATCGTTAGGTAATTCTGTTATGTTACATTTCTTGGCGACAATGTACCTATTTAGGGCGTTGCGTTGAACGTGTCGCGTGTTCAAATATGATAAATGATTTCGTTTATTATGTAGGTACTGTGGTATACACATTAAATGTAGGACAAGTCAAGGGTCGACGTGAAGTTAGTTGCTATACTAGCAGTCTCTCGACTAGACGTCACTCCTTGGGTTGAGTCTGCTTACTGACGATTTGGTTGTTTCATTTACTATAAACCTAAATCCCTAACTAGTGATTTTAGTGAACACCACATTGGCGACGAGTAAAAGCGCAGTAAGTAAAGTGATCTTAACTCAAATAATGTACTACTTACGGATATTGGTCAGCAACAAAATTAATGTTTACAGCACAAAGTGTTTAAAAAAAAAAAAAATAAAAAATAAGTGACCGTTACCTAAGTGAAATTCTGTAAATATTTCATAAATTGGTCAGCAAGAAAAGTATTATTTTACAGCACAAAGTGTTTTGAAAGAAAAAATAAAAATAAGTGACCGTTTTCTACATTAAATTGAAATTTAGTAAATGTTACAGTTTCATAGAAATGCCCATATTTCGGTCGTTATTTAGCTATGTATTAGCGATCTGCGTCAGTGATTAGCTGAGAGATGCGCAATATAAATCGATGAAATCACTTCTTCATTTAATACATAAACGGTACCGTATACTATATCGGAATGTGATTAGGGCATACAAAATGTCCCTACATTTCGAAAATAAATAAAAATTCCAAATACAATGTTTGTTGACCAAATTCGTTTGTGGCTACATAATATCAAAATAAAAGTGCCAACGAGAGTTCGTTAAATGATCAGTACCAACGAGTGTCGTTAAATGATCGAAACAAAATAAAAATATTCGATCAAAATTTCCAGCGATAAACACGTTTACTTATAGATGCTAATCTTATCGAAAGATATTATTAGATCCAAAAATGAAATGTGCCAACGTGAATATCGTCAAGTACCAGTTTTAACGTCAATTACCACTTCGATACTTCGAAGCAATATGATGCCTGGCTAGGTATCACTGTATAGTTAAAACTAAATAAGTGTCATAAAATCCTTAAGGCTAATTAAATAAAATACATTTTGCACTGGCTTTATCCATCAAACAAAGAATTTGTCACACGCGTTATAACGCCCCGATGTGGTTGGTTCTTCAATCTCTATTTCAAGTGGCCGTTTTGCTGAGTAGCATGGCGCGGCACTCCGGCGCAGGTACCTATTAATGGACCCTTGTGCGACTTGCTAACTAAAGTTTGTTTATTTAAATGTTATAGGAACAGTGCCCATAGAGTTCTTATCTTAGCTGGCTACAATCAATTCAGGGTTATAAATAAATTAACGATGTGTTGTGTACCTATATTATTCTTGCATTTTAGTTGAAAACAAGAATAAGATGGGAAAAAGAAAAAAAAAAAACTTATTTGAATTGTGGGTACAATTCTTGATTCTATTTCAAATATGATTTGAATTGTAGATTTAGTTCTGGATTCAATTCCCTAAAGAATATGGAAGATTATCACAATGAAAAATCATAACCCTTTAAAAACAGCAATCCCGCCATTGAGCTACTTAATCCACGATAGCCAGAGTCAAAGTGCAATAAGTACCTGCCATAATGGAGTTGACACTGAACAAAAAACTGTTGCCAATGTGGCAACTAAAATCACAAACGTGATAAAAGTACCTTTCCTGTAAATCTATTGCTAACGTGTTTTCAAATTATATTTCCAGAAACACTGCAAAACAAGGACAAATAAGAAAAAAAGGCACAAACCTCGTGTCAAATAATAACAATGAGTTGGTTGCTTTCATGCATGTCATGTAAATTGTGGCAATCACAAAAATGATTATAAGTTCGAGCAATTGATGAAAATTCAGTCAATGCCCTATAATTAATGCAAATGGCATAAATAGGTGTTTTGAGTATTATTTGCAGAAATAATGCGAAACGAGAGTCAATAAAAGAAAAAATAATAAGTCTGCCTCTCGTCAAATGATAACAATAAAGTAAAAATATTAAAAAACAAAGTAATAAACGAAACATCTAGCACTTATATGGTAGGTAGGTTCACACCTACTTATCTAATTTGCCACGTTGCGTCGATGAAAATTGAACAATTGAAATTGATGGTCACGTGCTATACAATAATAAAGTGCAAGGGTTATTTGATATACAGAAAAAAAAGTAACTCTAAAGTATTACTAGCAAAGCCTATGATCACAAAAATGTTTTAAGAAATCCATTATAAAATTAAAAAAAAAGGCTTTGATCTGAATTCAATTGCCAACTTGAAGATCTTTATTGTAAAAAAAAAAAAAAAAAGAAAAAGTGAAAAAGTCCAACAGCTATTTGATTCCTAATAGCTTAAAAAAAATAATAGCAAAAAGACGAGCTAGACAAACTGTATAGGACCTGGCTTGTAAATAAAACAATATTTCATCTTTTTGGGTACCTCTGGTGATCCCGGGTAAGCCTGATGATCAATTATATTATACTAAAATATCAACGCTGATGATGGTATACGTATTTATCTGTAAATACGTGAGACCTAGATAAATATAATAAGTACTAGCGTAGTATTACTTAAAACGCTATGTACATGTTTTAAATCAAAGTTCATGAATAGTTAAGAAGTCAATCAGTGAACAAGATATATAATGCCATAGCGAAGGAACGCTATGTACATGTTTCAAATCAAAGTTCATAAATAGTTAAGAAGTCAATCAGTAAATGCTATACATTCAACAAAAAAAAAAAAAGTTGAAAAAGATATAGTGCCATAGCGAAGGAATTGTTGACTTTACTTACAACATAGTGATATAACATAAAAAAAGACTGGAAGAATTAGAAATAAACACTCGCAGCACTTTTAAGTTAATTTGTGATGCGTTGTTAAATAATTTCCAGAAACCCGTAAGTATTTAAACAACTATAAAGGTAATAAACAAAAATGAAATATTTTATATCAATTGAAACTTCAGTGCCATCAGGTTTCAAACTAGTTAATAATAAGTCAGTCTGACTTTCACATGGAAATGTTGATGAAATTCAACGTTTTCTGGATCAATTTCATTGAATAAGTAAACTCCAACTTTCAACCCTAAAAGTAAATGGGTTTAAAAAAAAAATATCCCTTGGCTATAATGACAAGAGATCGTACATTCGTACCCAACTAGAACTAACGATAGTTCTGTTAACTTTGGAGACAGAATCTGACAGATGTAAAAAAAAATGAAACTGTCAGACTAAAACGAAGTATAAGTTCGTGTATCTAATTTAATTCATGAATTGATTTGAATTCAATACAAATTTGCATTTTGAACAAACAAGAAACTCTACGGACACTTGAATCAATAAATAATTACTTATATTGATAATGCATACGTTAAAGTATCCGTAATAAAAATAAAAATACAAATAATGAAAAGAAATCATGGTAATTACAAAATGACAAGCCTAATTGCGAGATGACCAGTCCCGACTATGGCATTAGTTTATGAATGACTCATGTACCACCATTCAGCTCAACTCTTCTGAAGGAAACCGAGTCATCATCAGCAAAATATATGAGCATGACATTCTAACTGCCAGAGCACATCCAAGTCAAAGACCAGCCACTAATACTAATTGATGTACCTAGTACTCACATAGTTCGAAATCCAACAACCGCGCATGTAATAAAGCATAGGTCATATACTGATTCCTTAGCCACAGGAACAAAGACCTAAGAACAAAAATCGAAACCAAATAACATAATTGTGTCAAATTCAGGTAAAAGAAACCAATTGCTGATTCCTATAACTCTCTAGTGGAATCGTAAAACTTCTAGATAAAACAAAATAGGAATAGAGTAAAATAGGTATATTGTATTTCGAAGGCGCAAATCTTAAATGGTTTACAGATGTTGTTCTGAGTCTGAAAGTCTTGTGCATGGGAATTTACATTTCTGTAAACGCACAATACAAGTGTAACTCCTAATGTGGGGCAAAGGAAAAAAAAAAAAAAGAACATCTGATAACGGTAGACAATTCTGTAATCAAGGTATATACAGTATTAAACGAGAAATAATAACGTTTTTATAGGTGCCTACTGGATTCCGAATCTGGAATAAAAAAAAAAAAAAAAAAAAAAAAAAACAGTCAAAGCAGTCAAAAAATAGACGGACATCAGACCTTAAGAAATATCCAAGTCGAGATATTAGAGAAGCCTACAAGAAAATTAATCGATTTATGTTATCTACCCTTGTTGGACCACCATAAGACCACCGAGTATGAAGCATCACCTTCAATTTAAAAGAAAATGCAATTGAAATGTTTTCATTTTGTATATCTATATAAAAAAGAGGATATTGTTGTTTTAAAACCTCTCAAATGTGTTAAACGCAATTCATTTCAAAATCTTAAATGCTGTAATTGCATTCCAAAACCGAATTACCATCTAAATGCTAAATATTATAATATCACTTAAAATCTAAATAATTTTATAAAAAGGAAGACATGTGGGATACACATTAAGAATCCTAAATATATATTTGTACTTCAAAAACCAAATGTAAATTATAATCTAAGTGTGCTAAATAATGTAATATAAATTATTGTACTTCAAAAACCAAACAAGCGATTTTTGTAAATTATTATCTAAGTGCTAAACATTGTAACTGTGCTTGAAATGTAAATCATTTTATAAAAAGGAAGAGATGTGGTATACACATTAAATGTAGGACAAGTCAAGGGTCGACGTGAAGTTAGTTGCTATACTAGCAGTCTCTCGACTAGACGTCACTCCTTGGGTTGAGTCTGCTTACTGACGATTTGGTTGTTTCATTTACTATAAACCTAAATCCCTAACTAGTGATTTTAGTGAACACCACAGGTACGTACCTATTTCTGGAGCGTGTTTGAAGGTTTCGTAAATGATCGGTTTCGAGTAAATTTTTAATGTTGAGATAGCGGGTAATGGTCAGTCGATTAATTTGGTTAACCGTGTCATGTTGTACGAAATCGATGAGGGAAACCTACAAACCTAGTTGGGTCTCGTCGAAGACATGGTGAAGTCTCAGCAGGGCACCCTACCACACTACTCATGTCCATCATCTATCTGTGCTTGTCTAGAGTTGCTATCCGTCATGGTTACCCCGGATTTGTCCTAGTTTAAATGGCTTTCAGGGAGCGTCTGAAGGGGGTCTCATTTGTAGTCCGGGTATAAAAAGTCTGACATTCCCTCATGCTCTACCCGAACATGGACGAGTCATTTGATGATTTCTTATGCCCCGTTTACAAGTGAGCCCAGCCTCGGCCACGGGCTGTTTTCCCGTTTACACAATGGCCTGAGATTGCGATTAGCCATGGCTGGGCCCGCGTGTAAACGGGGCATTACATAACAAAAAAAATAGTGAAAATAAACAAAAAGATTATCGATTATAATCTGAACTACATATTTTTATTCTTCTGAGCATGTTAAAAACAAAAATGGCTACTTATTTGAAAAATCCGGGATTTTAACGCATTTTTTCCTGATTGGCAGATTTAACAGATGGCAACTCTACCCCTGTTTCATTGTTTACGACGTTGTTTCGTCCACTCCATGCTGTCATCCTTCTGACATTTTACTAGAACTAAAGCAATAAACTAACCATTCCAGTTGTTTGCAGGTACACAGGTCACTGCCCCGAGTACAAGTACCGAATAGGCGACACATATGGCTCGACCACTCACAAGATTCTCCTGGATCCCAGTGTCCAGCATTCAGAGAGGCTGGTGCTATCTGACCGAACGGCTGACGATTTTCAGGTTAGTCACTTTCTTCGGGTTTGTTACCGTGAACCTGGAATGCAAAGAGCAGCTGAAGGTAGACCCTGAGGGTTTAGTCAGTAAAAGCCTGATATTCCCTCTCGTGCCTCCCATATTGGAAGGGGTGTTAATGGTTAGTCATTAAAAACTACGATGGCTGCTTTCTTTTGAAACAGAATTATGATGAACAATTTAGAAGAAATTTAATTGACTACATCAAACACGAAGCGATTAAGTAACAAAAACCTAGATGGTACTTACGCTTAAATAGCATAGAATCAAAGTCCGAGGTAACTAACTAAAACTTCAATGTAAATAGCACAGAATCAGAATGGGTGCCTTGCGGCGGGAACGCTTGCAAGAGTTACCATGTCTCTAGAAAGAAGAAACAGGTGGGTTTAGGCAGTAAAAGTCCCACCCTCTCGCTTCTCCATATAGCTGGAGTAGTCATTTGATGATTTCCCACTAAAAAATAGGTTGAGTGCCATAGATACAAGAAAGGAGAGATTTTTATATTTTTATGGTGAGTGTGTGACTACCTACAGAAGAAGTCCCATTTACAGCTGTGAGATGCATAATCAGCTAAAGCTGATTATTGTATTATTTATTGTTCTTCTAAGAGAGGGAATGAACCGTACCTAATCCAGCACACGGGCCCAGTGCGAATTGGTGGAAGTCGCATGTCTTCGAATTTTTGGCTCTAGGACATGCCGGTTTCCTCACGAATTTTTCGTTCGCCGTTTTGAGAGCAGTGGTGATGAAATAAATTACACAAGAAATGCGCCTAGCTGGGTTTGAACCCGCCACCTTCAACTCGTAAATCAGGATTATTACCACTGGGCCACCAATACTCCTGGCCACCATTGCTCCTACACAAGATAATTAAAATTATGATGAATATTCAAATAATGCACTGCCCAAACGAAAAGAAATAAAATAATTTAAATACGGTTCTTGGTTCTTATCACAAAACCTCTTAATTAACATTGAGTTTTCCTGAAGTGCTCACTCAGAATGGTATTTAGATAGGTACGCAATGTAATTCCCCCATTCCTACTGGTGCCCCGTTTACACGTGGGCCCAGCCTCGGCCAGCGTGTCCAAAAACCGACACTAGCCCGGATCGGCGCCAGCTTACGCCATTCATAAATCTTGCCATTTCATGACCAAGACCCCGTTTACACGTTGGCTAGGGATGGCGGTTGGCCAAGGCTGGGCCCACGTGTAAACGCACCATAAGGGTACACACATGGGCTACACGCGACAGCCACAAACGCCGCAACCAGAAACTAAAAGCGGCCGACGATTTCTAGTGTGTGGCGGCCATAGGCGCCAACCGTATGCGGCTGGTCCATTTAAAATGTAAGAAAACTACAGGAAATATGCCAATGCCAGTGGCCCGTGTGCTTCGACCCTAAAAGCGCGTACTAGGCTTTGTGTACTGTTATACCCTTCCAATGTACCCCTTTTAGCTTATCGAGCAGCTTATGATGCGTTCCCTTCAGAGTGGTGACGCATCACTCCTCAATTCCCCATACATCCTACTCATTCCGACAGTCGTCTTCCATCCTTCTTCCTGTTCACTCGCAAGCTGCACTCGCGTTAATCCGTGACAAAAAAACTATATTCTTTTCTTTTTAACAGTACTTTAGTACTTACCTAACCTAAACTAGTTTCTATAAATACGATTGGGACAAGTAGGTAGGTTTATGATTCAATCTACCCTAGCTCCTCAAGGAAAGAAAGTAGCGACCAAGTGTTACTGATCATTTCGCGGAAGGTACCTAAGCTTCCGATGTACTTGGCTCTGTATCATCCACCGACCACTGGGCAACTTAGATACAGATGAGCTGCTGTCTCGTCCTTCTCCATGCCAGCTCTGTAGAGTGGGCTGTTTGGAATTCCTATGACAGAGAGGTGCTTATTAAAGGACACTTGGCCGGTCGTAATGATAGCCATTACGACCGGCCAAGTGTCCTTTACTTTTACTACGATTGACTTTAGTCAATCGTAGGACCAGTTTCGTGAAGCGGCCATCAGTGGGGGGAGAGGTCTCATTGTCTGCGACCTACATGATATTCATCCATATTATGAGTCTCCCACAGCGCAGACGCTGTGCTTTTGAGTTTTTTGCGGTCATACAGACAGATTTATATTTAAGTACTTACTATTTGACCGCGAAAAACGCAAAAGCTACTGAACGAATTCTCATGTGTGATTTTACTAATAAAAGGAGTGATCCATGAGGAATGTTTAGGTGTATTTAATAATAGTATAATATGTAAACAAGCAATTATAGTAGAAACAAGTTTTTAATGAAAATCATTTTTTCATAGCAAGTTTTTAGCGCAGCATACCTGTATAATTAATACTCGTCTCAAGACCAAACTCGACGGGGTTGTGCAGTTTAGCTAGGTACCGAGTTCCTACGGCCACCCTCCGGTTACATCATCAGATCAGCTCCATGTCATAATAATTTTGCATTGTCGTCTGATTTACACATGCATGCAAAATTTCAGCTGGATCAATTTTAATTTGCAAGATTTGATTACAGACATCGGGACATGTGAAACTAAAAAAAAACCTTGAAATAAAATGCTAAGAATTTTGAATATTTCTGAAATCCGTTCGAAGTTGGGGTGGGTCGACTCGCTAGTCTAAGTACATAATACATAAGTAGCTAGTCTAAGTACATAAGACTGGCCTGTTGGTCTAGTGGTTAGTGACCCTGACTGCTATGCCGGAGGTCGTGGGTTCGATTCCCACCCAGGAGAAATGTTTGTGTGATGAGCATAATCATTTGTTCTGTGTCTGGGTGTAATTTATCTATAATATGTATGTATTTAGAAATATATAAGTATGTTTATCAGTTGTCTAGTACCCATAACACAAGCTCTGCTTAGCTTGGGACTAGACGGCGTTTTGTGATAGTTGTGGAAATATTATAATATTATTATTATCTCCTTTATTTTTCTTATAATACATATTATTATTCCATTCATTTATTATTATTTACATATTTATCATATTTTTAAATATTTCTTCAAAAATTAACATAAAAAAAAAAACATTTAAAAATATAAAAAATAGTAGCCCACCGGCATCGGGAACAGGGTCCAGGCTGCCGGCGGTCAGGGCTCCTGAGAGAGGAACCTCCGGACAATACGCGCCGTGTCTAGGAGTACTGCCTTCTGGATCAAGCCCTTGATCCAACTGCCTAACGAGAGCCTCCGCAGATGTTGGTCGAGGCTCTTGGCTATTAAGCCATTGGCCGTCACGACTATCGGCACAATGATTGCTCTATCCACTTCCCACATGTCGACAACCTCGCGAGCCAAGTCAAGATATTTAGTTTGTTTATCTTTCTCAGCTTTCACGAGGTTCTCGTCATGAGGGACCGCTATATCAACAATCATTGTGCGACGCTCTAGTCGATCTATCACCACTATGTCAGGCTTATTGGCAACAATAGTCCTGTCAGTGATGATAGATCGGTCCCAATACAATGTGACGCTGCCATTCTCGAGAACTGGGTCGGGCACATACCTATAGTACGGTACTTCTGATTCAACAAGATTGTATTTAAGAGCAAGTTGCTGATGGATAATCCTGGCTACAAGGTTGTGTCTGTGCAAATAGTCTCCGTTAGCTAAATGAGAACACCCAGAAATAATGTGTCGGATTGATTCTCCGGGCCGGTGGCATGCCCGACAGATGTCAACCGTACCGTCCTTCACAATATATTTCCGGTAGTTGTTCGTCATCATAACTTCGTCCATAATTGCAAAGACAAAACCTTCGGTTTCTCCAAAGAGATCACAAAAGCGTAGCCAGGATACGGACGCTAAAAGATCTACTTCGGGCCCATGTAAGGCCCGGTAAAAGCGCCCGTGAAGCTCCTTGCCCTTCCATACTTCCTTGCGTTCATTAATATCCATTACTATAGGTTTGCGCCAGTTCTCGTTGGCCAAGGAGAGCGGGGTGAGGCCTTTGTCCACCGCCACTACATCTCGGTGCATCCCCACGTCGGTTTCCAGGAAGTATTTCCTGAGACTACATACCTCACGGTTGTGCAGGGTCTTGGCATTTAAGAAGCCACGACCCCCACACTTCCGCGGGATATACAGCCTCATCACCGATGATCGTGGGTGATGCATCCGATTTGCGGTAAGCAGAGTGCGGACCCTCCTATCCAGGGCGTCGAGTTCCGTCTGAGTCCATTTGAGTATGCCGAAAGAGTACATCAAAACCGGCATGACCCAACCGTTGAAGGCGCGCACCTTGTTCCCGCCTGATAAAAGACTTTTCAGTACTTTATTCAGGCGGCCAAAGAAGCGCTCCCTCAACGATTGTTTCACGTCAGCAGCATTGATGCCCAACGCTTCCGACATACCCAAATACTTGTAAGTTTCGGTTGAGCAGAGGGATCTAAGGTGTATGGAATCCGAGAGTTGGGTTCCCACGGATTCCATAATCTCCCCTCGTTTTACATGCATGACTGCACATTTGTCCAAACCAAATTCCATCCTGATGGCACTACTGAAGGTTTCAGTTACCTTCAGTAGCTCCATCAGTTGCAAGTTGTTGGAAGCAAAAAGTTTCAGATCATCCATGTAAAGAAGGTGAGATATGACCTGACCCTCTCTTCTCAACCGGTAGCCTACACCCGAACCCTCCAGCAGTGTGCTGAGAGGGTTCAAGGCTAGGCAAAACCACAGTGGACTCAGACTGTCACCCTGGAATATGCCACGCTCGATCCTTAACGGTTCGCTGTTCTCCGAAACCCGTCGACACCCTGGATAGTGAAGGACCGTCCTCCACTGCCCCATACATGACATCAGAAAGGTGCGCAGAGTTACATCAATTTTATATAGCTCTAGCACCCTCATGAGCCATGTATGCGGCACTGAATCATAGGCCTTCTTGTAATCTATCCAACATGTCGACAGATCTCTTCGAGAACGACGAACCTGTTGGCTAATGGCAACATCAATGAGGAGCAGCTCCTTAGTACCACGGGACCCGTTCCTACATCCATTCTGAGAAGCAGACATAATGGAATTTGTCTCAATATGACTATTAATTTTAGCTCTCAGGATGGATGTAAGAACTTTATAGACCGTCGGCAAACACGTAATCGGTCTATAATTTTTGGGTTCCGCAGTACTACCCGATTTATGGAGCAGGTGGGTTATTCCTGTCGTCAGGAACTGGGGCAGCGACCCTGACTCTAAGGCAGATTGGAATTGGGACGCCAAGCGAGCGTGCGAACTTTTAAACCATTTAAGCCAAAAGTTGTGCAGCCCGTCCGGCCCTGGAGATTTCCAATTTGGTAACGGACGGACTGCACGAGCTACATCTTGGGGGCTGATGGTAACTGCCCCCATTTCTGGTAGAAGTTCGCACTCTCGCTCGACCCTCCGAGTCCAATCACCCTCAGTGTGATTGACAGGCACCGACCAGATGCTGCGCCAAAATGAATACATGGCATCGTCATCCGGTAGGCGCGTATCAATCACACTTTGGTCCGGTCGCTCCCAAGCCCTGTAAACCCACCTTTCGTTGCTTTGGAACGCGCGATTCCGGGTGTACCGCTCCACTCGCCGCTTGTACCGTCGTATACGGTTTGCCCATGCATAGACTTTCTGCCTCAGGAAGTCGATACGCTCTGTGATACGGGGTAGATAATCTCGTGGACTAATATCTGTCCCCGAGAACGCCCGCCTCACAAAGCGCATCACTCTAGGGCGAGTGTTGCCCTCCCTGAAGCAGATAAGTTTGCCGATGAGTGCTCTAGCCTCACCGATACGACGCTCGATCCTGCACTGCCAAGCTGGTTTAGCTGGTCGTGTAGCTCTGTCACTATTTGGAATTTTGACGTGAGCTACACGACACGCCGCTGCAGCCGCACAGTATAAGATCGAGTGGGTATCGGTAAGGTCTTCGCTGCTATCAAAACAATTTGATAGCTGCGAATCTAGAGCACACACCAACGCCCTATTTTTTCTATGCATAGGCAAACGAGGTAGACGAGGTCTAAGCTCTGGTGGTATTGAGCGGTACTCCCGGAATGCATCCTCCAAAGCGCTCCTCAAACGTACATTGCACTGGGTACTCACGGATATAGCCCCGTCATCATCATCCTCACCAACGTGGTCGGGTCGCGGTGAAACACTGGGTTGACGTTGCACCACGGCCGGTGGTGAAACAGGTGAGACACGACCATTCCGTGATTCTAGGCGCAGTCTATCAAGTACGGCGTCATCCAACATACGGTTACGCTGGATGACCCGCACCTGATCCGATAATCTTTGGGCCGAAACGTTGACAGCTGGTTCAAGCACCTGAAACAGAGAGAGCATCCGACCACGGTACGCAGTCAGGTTAGTTCCCCCCTCTGTAGCCCCAAAGTATGAGCGCATGACATTTTCATTAATGGATTGTGTCCATCGCATGCGCTGCACACTTCCACCGGCAGCGGGGACCCTGTCAGAGGCCTGAGTTTATTTTTAGTTTATTTAGTTCTAACAATATTATTATTATTATTATGAAGGTTGATTTCCAAGTTTACAGGTTTATGACGACAAGTACACGTGTCTGACATGTTTTTCAGATAAAATTTCCCCCTCCTCCCCTTACTTCCTGAAATGTGTGCATTCAATTAACCCTACTTAATCTCTTATCATTTTATTACCGTTGCGACAAAGTGTGGGTGTATCTAATCGGCTTATGTACTTCCTGATAGAAGGTCATATATAAACTAGGTACATGGTTTTTGAAGTACCTTATCTCATGGAAAGGTTTGCAAATCGATAATGGGGAAGATAATTTTATATCTACATTGTATCGATTTTTGATCGATAATTGTGTTTAGTTAAGTTGTAATAACAATAGACATTATTTATTTATCATAGTAATGAACACATACATGGATGCAAAAAAATAAATGGCATTTTCATAAAATGTACATAATGTGTTAAAATATTCCATTTCGATAGATATAAGTAGTTAAAGCATAGTCAGTCATTTCTACATAAACAAGTTCAGAAAATAAATTTAATATGATAGAAGCAGAAGACAGGATTGGAAATAATAAATACATACATAATAAGCCTTTTAATGTTCCCACTGTTGGAACTCAGGCCTCCTCTCTAGGAGAGGGAATGGGCCGTAATCCACCACGCGGGCCCAGTGCGGGTTGGTAGATGTCACATGTCTTCGAATTTCTAGGACATGCGATTTCCTCACGATGTTTTCCGTCATTGTTTTGAGAGCATTGGTGATGAAATAAATTACACAAATTAATGCGCCTGGCTGTGTTTGAACCCGTGACCTACAACTCGTAAGTCGGAGCCGTTACCACTTGGCCATCACTGCTCTCAACAGAAATAATAAACATTATGAATTAAAATTATATTTTTGCATACATACAGATCTTTCGGCCGCCACAAACTGACATCGACATCGTCAACGCAAGGTTTCGGAATGGAGACCCAGTGTACAAGCATCCTATGATACCTGGATATGAAGGTATGACATCGACTTATATTCTAGATAGTCAAGCACGCTCACGGAAACTATTCGTCAAAATACTGAAAATTAAAACAAAAGTTCGCTGTAGCGCTACATTGGCATTATGTCGTCTAACAGAACTATCAAAACATGTAGCGCTAAGATAGCTTTTAGAGGATACTATTTTCGCGCCCAAAATGTCTTAAGCGCCATGAATATCGTGGCACTTACGAGTTTCGTTCAGCATAGTGTAATGTTCAAGGTGTCCAGTCGACATTACACCTGAGTCGACTGAAGTATGTGAAGTGCACGCCTAATCTAGTGCGTAATACTAATATGTCGATGAGGTATGACATATTAATCACCGTCTGGGGCCTTACCATGACGTGTTAAAATGGCAGGAGTGTGAGAGAGAAAGAGAGATAGAGCTGTACACCCTATATAGCTCCATCCCTTTTATTAAGTCGTCAAATGGATCGCGTTCATCAGAGCATTCAGAGCTCGTGGTTGGGTCTCTGAAACATGAACGATAAATAGAGAAGCAATAGAGAGAGCCTTCTCTCTTATCTTTGTTAATTTTTTACCCCCGTTAATCGCACCATGCATTTTTTATTGTTGATAGGCTCCCGCTTGACCACTATCTCACCTGATGGAAAGCGGCGATGTGGTTAACGATGGAGCACGCTTCCCTAGAAGTAACCCCTCTTGACTTGCTATCAGGAAATACAGATTCCGGCTGTGAATTCCACTCATAAGCTGCACGCACAATAAATGTGTTCCCAAAAGGTTTTGTGTGTATGGGTGTGAGTGATGTCCACCATGTACCGGTGGCGCATCGCCGTACATCTGGTAGTCCGATGATGGAACGTGGTTGGTGGAATTAGGTTATGCAATTCCGATGCTCACTGGTCCGATTAGCCCCTAAGGTGACCATGACAGATGGGGCAGTCTCCATATCTCATTTAAAAGTGAGCAGCTTTGGACTCAATGGAAAGGCATGCGAAGAGGCTAATTGGTGATCCAGATTTGGTTAACACCAATATACGAACACAGGTGTAAGATAGCCAGCCTTTCGATATTTTATAGAATGCATTTTAGAGAATGTACCTAAGCAGGTATTGATTCCACCATCACCTTTCTCCTAATGGACAACGGACCGACGTATGATTAGTGTTCACTCTTACGTTGTTGACACCTTTACTGTCCGGACTAAGCGTTTTGCCTCGAAGTTTATGCCTCATACACCGAAGGACTGGAACAATTTGCCTGTAGCGGTCTTCCCGTACGATTATAACTATAGTGTCTTCAAGGCTAGAGTGCATAGGCTCGTAATAAACTAGTGCACTTCACCATCAACGACTGCATCACTGATCGGATCGCAGTCAACTAGTTTATTTCATTAAAAAAAAAAAGATATATTTTTCGCACAGCTATTTGTAGATGACTTTCTCGTTTAAATTAAATCCTGTTCTAAAGTTTGAATTTAGCATTCGACAGGTATTTTTTTTTTATATATATATAAATCGAACTGCATTGTGGAATTTGAAAAATCTCACTGAACGTGTTATTAAAATAAAAAAACTCACATAAACTAAGTGAAATCTCAAAGAATTTGTCTCGAATTAACTCGGTCTCGATGAATCAGTTCTGTATGAGTCACTTTGGACCGGTCCAAGCCTTTGAGGCATGTTACAATTTCCTGAGAGCCTAAGGTCCCCAGATATTTACATTGCCATTACTGTTAGAACACGTACATTTTTCAAATTAAAGAACAAAAACTTTAATAAAGAGAATTGAAGGGAAATCTATTAATGTGGTATTGTTTGTGGGGATAGCAAAAACTTGGTTATTTTGTACGTTGCTCTTGATATGCGGTTACAGTTAATGGGCATTTGTTTTGACTGTGTTTCTTTATCTTTGATGGCCTCTTGGCTTTTGTTTCCATTACCTACCCTGTTAACTGTTTGCTATGATTCGAGACATTTCAGCGACAAAAATGTAAAACTTAAATCTATATTTCCAGTATTATTGAAGGAAATTTGTGTAAATTAAGTCCCTCTCCTGAGTCCTCTAGAATCTTAGTTATGTTTACCATCCGTTTCACGTACGGAACTTCGGTCGGTCACTACACAAAGATGAATCAGCTCTCCGTCCGACCGTCCAGTAACCGTTCGGACCAAGCCCAAGCCCAAGTCGTCGACGGCGCGTACTGTTCCACGCGCGGCTCAAGGAGCTGTCAGTGAACCGTAGGGGCCCAGCAGGGTCGAAATCTAGGTACTCGGGCAAATGGTTTGTTTCTGAAAGGAAATCTCGGCCCTAGTATGGAATGCAAAGAAGGAATAGGAGTAGGTTTTTAGTCAGTAAAAGTCTGACACATCCTCTCACTCCGCCCAGCAGGGGATGTCATTGGATGATTTCCCATCTAAAAAAAAGACAAACACGAATAATGTTTAAAAATCAAGTTATCCTACTAAATCCAGTATTTGTACTGGAGCATCCAATTTAGCTATGGCAAACGACGCTTTTAGCTTTTAGCTTGAGGTGCGACCCCAAGCAGTCTAAAGAGAGCTTTACACATCAATATCTGTCTACTTAAAACGGTTGATGGCCTTATTAAAGGAATCATAAAATGGAACGCGAAACCACAGGACTTGAACTGTGCGTTTACTGTTGCAAATATTTCCGAAGATACTTTATGGATTTCTCTCCAAAGTGCCACTAAATCATTCAAAGCTGATCGAGATTTCATACATTTGTGATAACTGTCATAAAGAACGACCGCCTGATCTCTTCCACAAGACAACTGTCTCATTTATCAAGATGAATGTACTAAACAGATGTCTGTTGACCTCAAATCCTTGCGGATCACTGCCTATGTTATTGAGCTTAGACTAGTTCATATAGCGGACTGGAAACTGCGGAGTTTCATTGATTATAAATGTTTTTTCTATCGTGTTATATTGAGGGTCAAGGTAAGCATGGGTTGCGCACACATGAACGAATTTATACACACAAATCTAATAAGTCCTGTAGCTATCTCAGGATCTAATGCACACTAACGCAAATAGCACACATGCGAATATCTAGCAAAGCATATAAGTGCACATGATCAGCGATTTTCTCGAATCTGAAAACGTTCCCAGTGTTGTCTCCTGTGTGTCATATTATAAAGTCTAAGGTCTACAAAATATGTGCATAATTTTCGAATAAAACGGTACTCGTTCTTTATCAATCGTTGCTCTAGTTATGTCATGGGCTCTTGGTATCAGATGGCGAGCAGTTGTTTTGTGACTAGCGTTCGTGAAACTAACGGGCAGTGTTTTATTTAGTGTTTGTTATACAGCTATCGTGGATCGGGACTTGGTTGTAGTAATCTTATAGATCTTTTTTACTGTTTGGCGTAAAATAGGTTTAGTACAAATAGATTTGCGGTCTAAGTATAAGAAGGAAAACAACCCAGTGCGAAGACCTTCTAAAGCAGAATTTATACAGTGTTGGACAGTTTAAATTTATTAAAAAAATTTGAAATAATATAGGGTTCCTCCCTCGACTGAACAGCCACTTTGGTCAGCGATACACTGTTGCTGCAACAGAAGCCCTGTCAGAGTTTCAAAAACTACAACTAAATCAAAGAGCAGCAAGAAACCAGTTAGAAAGAGTGGTCGACTTACAAGCTGGAAAAGGACAACCTTGGGATTTGGTCGACAGATACGTAAGTCCAAAGGAGTATTTTGAAAACACATGCAAGCACCTTGATATTATAGATCTATGTTCTTTTGAACATATTGCCAGATCCCGGTATAAAACTAAATATCAAGAATAGAATCAGTAAGAAAGGAGATGGATGAAGAAAGAAGAATGGAAGGCGGAAAAATTGGACATTTATTACACTTTGATGTGTAAGAAGTCTTATACACAAAGGAAGAACCTATTTAAATATTTTTCATATTCAATCCACAGTCCGCAACAGCCGAGTTCAAGCTCCCGCTAGTCACAGTGAGACCAGAATGTGCAGGAATATTACGAGACGTACCCATGGACGAACCAAAGCTATCCCCAGCATCGCATTCTGTTAGTCCATTCTTCATGGAAAACGGTCATCCTGATAAATATATCAAGAAAGGTGAGAATCACAAGGAATCAAAAATGTAGAAAACTCGAGCTGCAATGTCCTCCTCTTTTGCAAAAACTTTTTTGGTGGAAATATTGACAACTAAGATTGTTTTTGACATCGCATCGGATAATGTCATTCTGGCGTTTCTTTTATAGTTTAGATTCATAAGTTACGTAATAGATATTTATCATTTAAATGTCCTACGCAAAAATACACGGCTCTTTTGTGCGAACTCAAATATGGGGGTTTAATCCGTCACAATCAGTGCGTGAGTTCGATAAACTGATACAAATCAGAGTGTTGCGATTTCAGTGTGCGATAATTTTGATTAACTTTGTACCTATGTTTCTTTGAAGGTTTTGCGGGTCATGTTCCATACGGATTCCAAAGGTTCGGCGAGTCTTCTAAGAAACTCACAAACTCGGCGCTATGCGATTTTTCATCTAACTACAGACGAAGACAGAGTACTGAATGGGCCCCAGTGAATGTAGTCAAGTAAGTTTCATACAGTAACGTAAGTTTACGTATTAATTATTTGAATTTGTAAGAATAATGTTTATTAATAAATATATTTAATCTCTAAAATAATAGCTACACGTTTTGAGCAATTTCTGATCATTTCTTAACGAGTTTTGTGAAAATAACCCCTAGTTCCGAATTACGTCAAAAGCGATTATATCGCGAATCCAACCACATTTAATAGTCACAAAATATAAGGCCTATTGGGTACTATTTGTGACGTTATGCGTTGGTCGGATTCGCGACAAATCGCTTTTGACGCAATTCGGAACGCAGGGACGGCGTATTCCGAATCACTTCGAAATCGAACAGAAAAACTAAATCCTGTTTTCTTTCTGTGACGTGGTTATACTGCATTTATGCATTCGAGCTCACCATTTTCCTTACTTTTCGTCTCATCTTTTGAGGAAATTTTATGTTGTATGAATTTATAAATGCTATACTTTAGTTTAGGTTTAGACTGACTGGGTCAAACTGTTCCGATTGACTCGCGAATATAATTTTATTGATTTTGACGTGATTCGAAACGCAAGAAAATATGGCGCTGGTGTAGCTGTCACTGTCAATGTGCTGTCAATGTCATAATTTGTGAACTCAAAGAGGCCACAAGCGCAATTTATTTATTATCGCTACATTTTGATTATAAGCCCACGAAATGGCTAAAAAGAAACTTATGCCAAACCTCTCTAAAGAGGAAAAAATGGTGATGGTGATATCTGAGATAATACAAGAGTTATTATTGGCACATCGTCATGGTAAAGATGTTAACCTCAACAAGATGAAAACGAGGATTTCCTCGAAGTATGGACTGGGGACTTCGCCGAGGCTGGTAGATATAATCGCGGCCGTGCCGGCTGATGCTAAAAAGATACTGTTGCCTAAGTTGAAGGCTAAGCCAATTCGTACTGCGTCGGGTATTGCTGTTGTGGCGGTAATGTGTAAGCCACACAGATGTCCACATATAAACTTTACTGGTAACATCTGTGTTTATTGTCCCGGGGGTCCGGACTCTGACTTCGAGTACTCCACGCAGAGTTATACAGGCTACGAGCCGACGTCCATGCGGGCAATCAGAGCTCGGTACAATCCGTACTTACAGACGCGCCACAGAGTGGAACAGTTGAAGCAACTGGGTCACAGTGTAGATAAAGTTGAGTTTATTGTTATGGGCGGCACTTTTATGAGCCTCCCTGAAGACTATAGAGATTATTTTATAAGGTAAGTTAATTCCAAGTTATTATTTATGTATCGGTTTAATAACCGTTTTGAATCATTGTTAAGATCATACCTCAACATATTGGTAACAATTGCATAGAAAGTTTAATAAAACTTAGTTGTTCTTTGTGCATATTTAAAATTAAAATTTATTTACTTTTTTAAAATCTTTAGAAATTCCATTCTAGTAGAGATATTTACTAAAGTATTACTAAACATTTTTTCAGGAATCTCCACGATGCACTCTCAGGCCACACTTCAAGCAGTGTTGCCGAGGCTGTGAAGTTCTCTGAGAAGGCTAAGACCAAGTGCATTGGTATCACAATAGAGACTAGGCCAGACTACTGTCTTCAGAGGCACATGAGTGATATGCTCAATTATGGATGTACCAGGTCAGTAATTATTTATTTAGGTCTATTACCAAACAAGTACCATTAACATTTACCATCAGGTGGGCCGCAGTCAACCAGTAGGTTATATCAATTAAAAAAAAAAGATGTACATGATACAAAAATGTGCATATCTTATCCTGGTCTATTCGTTATTAATATTATAAATGTGAAAGTTAGTAAGGATGGATATGAATAAAGGTTTGTTATTCTTACTCTAAAAGTACTGAACAGATTTTGATGAAACTAGGTGCATGGTTAGACCACATCCACGTAGGAAACTTTTTAAACGGTTTTATTTATTAAACGGTTTTATTTAGCTCACCCCGTTTGTTTTATTTATTATTTTTTCTTTGGTCAAATTTAGTAATTCAAATTTCACCCTCTTCCTGTCAACCGATTAATCTGAAATTTTGTATACACTTTGGATTTTGGTGACAATACAATTATGTTTATTCATTATCATTATAAATTCAAGATGGCCGCCGCTACAAAATGGCGGATAATTTATGTTTTATTAATCCCATCAATATGGGTATCAAATGAAAGGGCTCAACAAGCAGAATACAATATACTATAAAAAATTGAAATCCAAGATGGCGGCCGCTACAAAATGGCGGATAACGTAGGTTTTATTAATCCCATCAATATGGGTATCAAATGAAAGGGCTCAACAAGCAGAATACAATATACTATAAAAAATTGAAATACAAGATGGCGGCCGCTACAAAATGGCGGATAACGTAGGTTTTATCGATCCCATCAATATGGGTATCAAATGAAAGTGCTCAACCAGTATAATATAATGTACTATATAAAATTAAAATCCAAGATGGCGGCCTCTACAAAATGGCGGATAACTTAGGTTTTATCAATCCCATCAACATGGGTATCAATGAAAGGTCTCAACAAGTAGAATACAATTTACTATGCAAAATTGAAATCTAAGATGGCCGCCGCTACCAAATGGCTGATAACAATTTTTTATCAATCCCACCAATATGGGTATCAAATAAAAGGGCTTGACAAGAAGAATACAGTGCACTACACAACCTCAATATTTAAGATGGGCGCAGCCACCAAATGGCGTATAATAATAAGATTTAAATTCAGAAATTGAATCTGTAATTTAGGTATCTGAATTAATCCAGCCTGAATCCACCACCCAAGTCAAGATTTTGTATCGTGTTGAGGACTGTGTGGCATTAGGGTGGCTAAAAATGATACGTCGTTAGCGTTTTCCCCTCAAGACTCAGGCGATAATAATAATACGTAATAATAATTATCATACAGAATGCGAAATAAAAACTAAAAACTAGAAAATAAAAATAGGTAAAAAAACTTTTTAAGTTAAACGGTTTTATGTTAAACATACATTGCAATGTTTAAGATAAATGTACTAAAAACCAAAAAATAATAAAATAGATACAGTCGTGGGAATTATAAACATATGCATAGACTAGACTGAAATAAAACCGTGGGGCACGTCAATTGTCTACAATCGTTGATTAAAATGTTAATTAATTTGTAGACAATTGACGTGCCCCACGGTTTTATTTCAGTCTAGTCTATGCATATGTTTATAATTCCCACGACTGTATCTATTTTATTATCTTTTGGTTTTTAGTACATTTATCTTAAACATTGCAATGTATGTTTAACATAAAACCGTTTAACTTAAAAAGTTTTTTTACCTATTTTTTTATCTCAGTCCAGAAGTAAAATTTACTACTATCACATGAGTTTAGCCACTGGCAGCAGTTAGAATTACAAAAAATGGTTTAAATATTTTACAGTTATTTGAAACCAATGGACAAGTTTATGTGTATATAGAAACAGTGTATTGTAACATTACAGGCTCGAAATTGGTGTTCAGTCTGTTTATGAGGACATTGCCAGAGACACGAACAGAGGACACACGGTAAAGGCTGTCTGTGAAAATTTCAGTCTGGCTAAGGATGCTGGATATAAGGTATGGTAACAGTATTACCAATACAAAAAATAATGTAATTTAGTAGGTTCCATGATGTTGCCAATGTTATTGCAATCAGTTTTGGTTACTAGTGAACTAGCTTCTGCCAGTGGCTGCGCTTGCGAGAAAGTAGACAATTATCCTAATTAACTATAGCCTCATGATAAAAAGTTCCTATATTCCATGGTCTACTTGTGTGCCAAATTTCTACCAAATCGTTCAGCCCTTTGAGTGTGAAAAAATAACAAATATACACACAGACAAAGTTTGTATGTACCATAGAAACTTTGCCTATACAGGGTTATTTGTAAAACACTAACAACCTTGCAAGACTGTATTAAAAAAACCATAAAAAACAACTTTTGTTCTATGATCTTTGACAAAACATAATTTATTTACCAAAAACAAACCTTCAATATTTCCTTGTTCTATTTAACACATTTCAACTCTGTATTTTGCTACACCTACTTACGACTTTATGAAGCGACGCAAGCGCACCAAGCACCCCGCCGCCCTATCCCCGATCCCCTCCGCTATTGTACTATCGCTTGTTTCGCGTAGACTACGTAATATTTAGAACGTTTATTTAAATATTTTTTTTTTTTGTATGAAAATGCGATGAACTAAAATAAGATAAATTTTTAAAAGTCATGGAACAAGAGTTGTTGTTTATGATGTTGGTAACATAGTTCTGAGTGTTGACAAATGACCCGGTATAATATTAGTCTGAAGCTATAGTGCAATAACAATCAAGAGTTTAATCGAATGATTCATTTCAAGTATCTGCCTATAATTAAATAATTGGATTTAATATCTTAATAGCATATTATGTAGAAATACAATAAGTGAATCATCTATGATGTGACCAATATGAACACACAGGTGGTCTGAAAAGTTTCCGACCCAACAAATATTTATATAAAATATTATTTCTTTAAATTTATTTTTCTTTTTTTACATTGTCTCCTTGTATCTTTACAAACTTCTCTCAGCAATGCCCTCATCTAATTTGTGAATTTTCGCCGTGGCAACCGCTTGTCTTGGTGAAAATAAATTTTCTTTTTCTGCATCTCACATTGACTCACTCAAATGACTACTGTCAGATAACAACTGCGGGTCCAAAATAGCTGAAACTTTAGTAACTATCAAAAGATGCACAACTACATTCACTAACTTTTATTGACGAGTACCGAGTGTGTCATCTTCACATTGAGGTCAGAAACTTTTTAGACCACCGATGTACCAATGCATATTAAAATATTCATTAATTTCTTGCAAAAATTAAATAAAACTTTTTACTTTCAGATTGTAGCACACATGATGCCAGACTTACCAAATGTAGACTTTGAAAGAGATGTAGAACAGTTTATAGAGTTCTTTGAGAACCCTGCATTCAGGGCTGATGGGCTGAAGATATACCCCACACTCGTGATCAGAGGAACTGGCCTGTATGAACTGTGGAAAACTGGACGGTACAGGAGTTATCCTCCGTCCACTCTAGTGGATCTGATTGCGAAGATATTGGCTTTAATTCCGCCTTGGACTAGGGTTTATAGGTGAGACCTTTTATGTATAATTTTAGTTTTAAATCAAACTGCAAATAGAAGAAAGGCTGCCTGCCATTGATCTTGTGGTCCAGTAACGAGACAGTCCTTAGGTTAGTCCAATTGCCAGACCCGAGAACATCATCATCTTCCTGCCCTTCTTCTATGTTACTTATGGTCAGCACAAAACGTTCTTTCTTCCATTTTAAAACTGCCATGGTTTATCGAACTTAGAATAGACTTTATTATACAGCAAAATAGTATAATTGTACAAAAAATTAGTTGGTTAGCCCATTTATGTCCCACTGTTGGGCGAAGGCCTCCCTCTCCCTTTTCCACACACGTCTGTCTTTGGTAATTTCGGGCCACTTCCTCCGGTAGTTATCAAGCTCATCTCTCCACTTTCGCCTTGGTCTACCGCGATGTCGCCTTGCGTTTAATGGGACCCAATAAGTGGCTCTTTTAGCCCACACCTCATCCGACATGCGGCAAACATGTCCTGCCCAATCCCACTTTAGTGTGGCTGCTTTTCAGGTAAGATCTTTTATCTTTACTAAAATTTAAATAATAATAATTGTAT
Source organism: Mythimna ferrago (assembly GCA_910589285.2). Lineage (NCBI taxonomy): Eukaryota > Metazoa > Arthropoda > Insecta > Lepidoptera > Noctuidae > Mythimna > Mythimna ferrago. The sequence continues at coordinate 25,022,113 of OU342677.1, read as the reverse complement.
TTATGTTTTTAGAGTACAAAGAGACATCCCCATGCCCCTAGTGTCGTCTGGAGTGGAACATGGCAACTTGAGGGAGCTGGCACTCGCTCGCATGGCGGACCTGGGTACTGACTGCAGGGATGTGAGGACACGGGAGGTCGGCATACAGGAGATACATAATAGGGTTCGGCCTTATGAGGTATGTCTGAAAATTTGTAAAAGCTAATAGCTGTTTCATTTCTTGACCGATTTTGATGCTGTTAAAAATATTGTGCGAAAACAAACAGGATAAAAAATGTAATGCAGTAAAATAAAATTTAATATTTAAAGACATGAAAAATTTAACAATTTAAAGTTATTGTTAAATTTTTCATGTCAGGTGCATTTATTATGATTTTCTCTACAAGTGGGTAAACTGTATAATATTCGCAATAGAGCGAAGTTAGACCATGCTGTGCTCAAAATCTGACAAGGATAGCTAATTAAGATAATAATGGAGCAGTAGCAATGTAACTACGAGATAACCCATTTATTATTATTATTTAGTAAGACACACTAGCAGCTATTAGCTGATGCATGTGTTTCATATACAAGGTGCAGGTTTGAAGCTGCAAAAAATTTCAGGAGGTAATTATGTTAGTGATTCTCGACCCGAATCAATAACAAAATGAGTAGGTAATTTTTTTATTTTTTTTCTTATTTATGGAAATCGGTATGTGTGAACTTACCTTTGTTAAAACGCAGCCAGTCTGATACCTGCCTTATAACCGCGCTTTCACACACACAGACACGCAATGATAGTTTCATAATAAAGCACCTATCATCGTCCCGTGCGGACACACCCTAGCCACGCCCCCGCGGCCATCGATCAATCGATTTACTTTAGTGCAATTGTTGTCACCGACGTGTGCATACGCGTGCACTTTCCGCTCTCAGGTTCGCCTTCGGTTAACGGTTACGTACGCGGTGTCTAGTGCTAAAAAATGACGGACCAATACTCAAATGTAGAATTGACGGAGATGGTCCGCTTGTATGCTATCAGTGGAGACAGCGTATCTCGAGCTATCGAGATGTTCGTAGAACTGTTTCCCAATAGCCAAAGTCCATTTTAAAATAAGACTAGTGTACGCAAAGGAAATCACCAGTGTTACACAATTACGTGAAAAGGTGATAAGTGCTTTCGAAACTTTGAAAACAAATGTGTTTGTGCTACGTAAATTAAAAGGAAATCAACAACGTCGTGCTAGACTCTGCCTGGATTGTGAAGGTGGACACTTTGAACAATACCTCCAGGTAACATAAGTAGGTACCTACTTAGGTAATTTATTTATTTCATTTGTGAACATAAAAAAAACATTTGTAAATAAGTTATTAGCCAAATCAATTTGATTAACGTAAATCAGTTGATTTAAAATTTTTAACTATGCCAAAAATACCTACCTATCAGGTAAGATAAATCATTAAAAACCCTATCTACCTACCTACTTAACTAGCACAAATTACCTTGAGGTATTTTTGTCGGTCCTCAACCCGTTAAAAAGTAGGAAGGGATGTTTTACATCAACCAATTTAATCCACACAAAAAAACGAAATTATTACGGAAAACTGACCTTGATAATGAATTACCTACAACGCGCCGACTGCGATTGCATGTAGGTAGGTATGTATATACCTACTACTTACTAGACGCCGTCGTCCGTTTTGTTTAGTGCCTAAATCCCGCACGCGCGCGCTCGCTTTCATCATACCGAGAGGGCATGTCAACATCTTGTAGGTACAACATACTAACATTATGCGTCTCAGTCACGGTATCAGTAATAAAGCAAAACTAAGGCTAACATAAATAAACATTATTTTGGCTAAGCTATGTTCCGTCTAACTTGCAATCATAGTTTCAAAGTTAAGCAGCAGGTACACGAATAGGTATTGCTTACGTGATATGTAATGGTGCCTTTACACGTCGAATCAGCTTCGGCCAATCGCCATCCCTAGCCTTTGTGTAATGCTGGGCTGGGCCCACGAGTAAACGCACCATAAGGTTTATTGACCTTGGCCTAACCTCTTATTCATCAGCTGATAGGTAAATAACTAACGACGCAACGTCAACTTGTACTTTTAAAAGATTTTCGCATTGTAATGATGCTTAAAAATTAGTTAATTAACGAAATTACATTATGATCATCGAAATTTAACTAGGTAGGTACATTTAAGGCTAAATTATTCGTTTTTAACATTTCGTAGAATAAGTGGGCGGAGCCTCGTACAGGTTGACGCCCTCACACACACAGAGACATGACGTACGATAAATCGAATCACAACGGGTGATTCTGTTTTTTTAAGAAGTGTATTTAGAGAGTTATTCTGAAAAACGGTTAAAATTAAAAAAAATTAATAGCAAGTATTACTGATTATTGACCAGGTTTCGTATTTTTACATGATTATTTATGAGTTTTATTACAACCTCCTGAAATATTGTGCAGTTTTAAAACTGCATCTTGTAGTTTGGAGATGTTTAGTCTGTCCAACCGATTTTTAAAGCAGTTCAATGTGGGAGCTTTCACAACACTTTAACATTTGAATGAAAAAAATTCGCGATCTGAATAATCGCTGTCAGCGAGCTAAAACCTCACCACATATCACCAAGGGAAAAAGTTCACGTGGACAACAAGGGGTTGTTCATTTTATCAGTTGAAAGTTATTTACTTTTATTTAATACTTATTTTCAGGTAGAACTAATAAGACGTGATTATACAGCTAACGGTGGCTGGGAGACATTCCTAGCGTACGAAGACCCTGACCAGGACATATTAGTGGGTCTGCTGAGGCTCAGGAAGTGTGCTTCTGACACGTACAGGCCGGAACTGAAGCCGGGCCCGAAGAGTAACTTCAAGCAGTGCAGTATTGTTAGAGAACTGCATGTCTATGGATCTGTTGTGCCGGTAAGTTGATAAAGGGCTTAAGCACAGTCTGGATTCATATAGTAGGATGAAAATTCTGATGTTTGTACATCAAAAGTAGTGTCTAAAAAAAGTTTTGGGACTGCCTCGGCAGACTAGTGATTACAAGCGTGACTGCGTTTGATTAGATTGTTGCGTTGGTCATAGTGCACCGGTAATATTTGTGTGCCCAGCTCCTCTTTTGACTGAAAATTACTGTTTTACGGAAGACGCGCGTACTTTGTTTGCTTAGCAATTAATGTTAAAAAATGTTAATTTTGGGAAAAACCAGTTTTGAATTTTAAAGTTTATGAAAATCCTCTGGTTTTCGCATCCGAGCCTGCCAAATTTCAAATCGACACCGTGGTGCAGAGGTTTATGTTTCTTGCGTTCGATGAACAGATAAAAGTTTAAATATTCCAACTGCCTACGTTAGAGAAATAAAAAAAAAATTTGACCAAATGACTTTTTAACTCCGCCAAATAGTTATAGGTGTATTACTAGTGGTTTTCTGAACGAAATAATTCCTCTTTTTTATATCATGTTGGATGAGGCACAAATAAACATCTGTTGTAATTTTTTCAGGTCAACGCCAGAGACCCAACAAAGTTCCAACACCAAGGTTTCGGCATGCTCCTCATGGAGGAAGCCGAAAGGATCGCCAAGGAGGAGCACGGCTCCGACAAGATCGCCGTCATATCGGGAGTCGGCACAAGGAATTACTACGCCAAGATCGGCTACCATCTTGAAGGGCCGTATATGGTGAAGATGCTTGTGTGACAATAAAGTTGTTTATAAAGGATACGTGTTTTTACTTTTAATAATAATTTAGTCCGTAGACTTATAAATTTGTCTATCCGGTAAGGAACAGACCCGATTTGACGGCGTAGTGTTCCACGCGCGCTTCACGGAGATGTCAGCAAAGATGAAGGGCCTAACAGGGTCGATGCCTGCTAGGGCTGCGGGAACTTTTTTAAAGAATAACTGTGGCGTAAGAACGTGTAGCACACAGGTGTGGTTTTATTCAGTAGAAGTCTGACACACCCTCTCGTTACACCCTAGAGCAGGAGTCATTGGATAATATACCACCTCAAAAAAAAAAAAAAGTTATATGTAATGGCTTTATACAATGACTAAGGCGGTTGCAGATGGTAGTAGATGTACCTACTCTATCTCTAACGTCAAATACAGACCATACCGACTGTAATATTAATTATAAGAATTTGAAATCTGCGTTTATACAAATTCATGTTTTTGATTGATTTTGTTTGTCTCCTTCTCCACCTCATCAACCTGTCTTCATTTGTAGGTGTAATTTGTTTCTGGTTAAATACGACTCGAAAAAATTCCAGAAAAAGAAACGAATTTTGTTTTGTGGATATTTTATAAATTAGTTTTTTTCTTAACATTGGTTATTGCTACTTTTAAGTAATTTACAGCTTAAGTTTTCCACAACCCTTTTCGCTCGCTTATATTATTACCTAACTCAACCGCCCACCCATCCTCTTCCCCGCCTTGCAGGCCGGACCCGCCGATGTCCATCAACCCGACGGAGATCTACCACAAGCACGTCGGCATGCTGCCCAACTACGCTGGACACGTTCCTGGATGCATGTTCAGGTAACAAACAGACTACGGTGTTTTAAAACTATAAGTTTATACTTAATTACATGGTATTTTCTTATATCCACCTACAGGTTTATTTTTAAAACACTAACAAACTTGCTGGACGGTGTTAGTAACATCATAAACAACAAATTTTGTTCTATGATTTTTTACAAAACGTAATACATTTACCAAAAACAAATCATCAAGCAACATAAAGATCATTTATCATCAAGATTTTATTGTTCTATCTAACACATTAATATACCTATCTACATCTGTATGATGCAACAAAAGCGCATCAAGCACCCCCGCCTCCCGATCCCCGCTTCCTTCCGCTAGGTATTGTTCTATCACTTGCTTGTTAGACTTCGTAATATTTAGAATGTTCAATTTAAATATTTTTATTTTTGTATGAAAATCTGATGAACTAAAATATGATAGACTAGCTTTTGCCCGCGGCTTCGCTCCCGCTCTACCCTGCTATACCTTACTCAACCCTACTATTCCCTACCCTACACTACCCTAGTCTTCAGTTCTTTTTTCCCTATGAACCTGACAATAACAAACAAAAAAAAGAATTAGCGAAATCGGTTCAGCTGTTCTCGAGATTTGCGCTTAGCAACACGTTTAACGATTCAGTTATAAATTATAGATAGTTTGTCAAGTCTTAGAACAAAAGTTGTTGTTTATAATGTCAGTACCATAGTCCTGAGAGATTGCCAGAGTTTTTCAAATAACCCTGTATATTTGATTAGTAGGTAGGTACAAAAAAGTGTCATGGTGTTTCCCCTTTATCACGGAAATAAAAAAAGAAGTCATTTATACAATTTAAAGCTTGTGAAAAATAGTGTTTATTTTACGAATATTAGTACAGTAGCATTCGTACTGGTCGTCTGTCAAACAGACTAAATCTTTTCGAAAAAAAGGCTTGTTTGACAACCGACTTCTAAAGTCGGTATGGCGGACCACAGAACAGAAAATACAGGTAGAAGTGCCCCTATCCTGGCAAAGCACGGGAACTAGTGTCGCCAAACTCACACATTTGTATATTAAATTGTCCATTACACACATAAAAAACAGTAATATGATTGGCTACAAATTAAAAACGCAACTTTTACTAATCATCTTCTTATTGCTTTGATAAATTAAGTCTTATTACAGCTACTGAAAGTTGTTATTATTTGACATGACACAAACAATAAAGATGTTTTTCGTCTTATAACCAATTTACAACGAGTTCAGCTACTCCACGCTAGATGGCGCTGTAACCAATTCATCATTTGTCATTCTATTCAGAACTCTAGTTACTTTGAAATAGATGCCATATTCACCTGCACATGTAATCACTTTTGCTACTCATTTAGAGATGTAGACATATATCGATATTTTAATATTGAAATTACGTAATTTATTCAGGTAAGCAATGTAATAATTTGTTAACATCTTACAAATGCTTAATAATGGATAAGGTTGATTATCTTTAAAATATCAATGTTAAAGAGGTATTTGTATGTAGGGGGGTAATCTTATTTTTAACCGACTTCGAAAAGGAGAAGATTCTATGTTCGACTTAATACGTATGTTTTGTTCACCGATATCTCGGTCAATTGTGGACTGATTTTGAAATATTTTTTTTTTTTTTTTTTTTAAAATGTTCTTAGTAGGTATTGCTTTATCGTTCAAATATCTATATTTGTTTTGTGAAGTTAATGTATTACGGTTAATATTATGTAATATTCAGCCTTTCAAGCGTGAAGAAGTAAAGTGATTAGCAACCCGCACCTATTTCGGACGGATGCAGGTTACGTGTTGTTAAAACCTCGTGATTTATGTGCAATCTTAGTTAAATATTTATAAATTATACACATGAAAAGTCCGACACAAATTTTCTGAATGATGGTGCCAGCCATGAAATAAATAGTTAGAAATAAATAAAAATTATCGATACCGACCTACTTTACGGATGTGTCCCATCCCTAATTGAGTAGCGTCGAAGTTACTAGAATTTATGTTATGATTTTATAGATGACGGCCAAGTGTATTTAGACTTTGTAATTATGACATTAAGGTTGTTTATAGTTTGCATTAAAGTCATAAAATGTGGTATTTTCATTTAAAATCAATTTTATTAAAAATTAACAAAGTTTAGTGCTTAACGATGATACGATACACCTCCACAAGATACATTTTTTTTTTCTGCTTTCGTTTTGCAGGTCAAAACCGAAAAACCAGGCATAATTTGTAATATTTCGCTTATTTCTGAGAGAACCAATCGCGACAAGTGTTTGACGGTGAATAAGCTAAATGTTGCGCATCTCGACCTAATGTTGACACGCGCGCGATATCTGAGGGGCACTTCCTCTACTTTTCTTTATTCCGTGTGGCGGACGGTCGTTTTAAATGTTGGTAAAAACTATATATAGCATAGGTTGACCGATCCTCCGGCAACATTTTAGTTTAAAGAAAATCGATTTTTAACACAATCATACAATGGATCGAGATCGATAGAAATTTGAAATCGAGTTTTCTTCGCCTATGAAATAGTTTCTTCTTTTAATCGATCTCGAATCACCATGCCTAAACGCGATACCGTGTATAGTTCTGTCTCTCTCTTGCACCAGAATATTATACGGAAGTTTAGTGGTGTTTTTATTTGTAGGTGTAATCTGTATCAGGTTAAACACGTCAGAATCGTACCGCTTGTGCAGGTACGGATCTATTGATTTTCAATTTTAGCACCTAAAAACACCTTTTAAGGTTCAATAATGAGGCTTTCGATCAGCTGTTTAAATTCTGGAGACCAAAAAGACATGGGATAAAAATAATAAGAAGCGAATGAATTATTCCCATTTTATCTACATGTATTATTATTTCCAGGTTTGGGAAAACGTACGGGAATGACACAAGAGATGCTAAACGCTGGCTGCGCGGAGATTTCACCTCATAATATCCCAGTAAAGTGTTAGGCAAGCAATACTGAATCGTAACTTAATGGTAATACGGTCTAAATCGAAAGTTATACTATTTTGATGCAATCAAATTATAACGTTTTATTTTGGAATTGATATTTGAAATAAAACTCGTGAACTAAAAATCTTTCTTTTTTATTTTATATTTATATAAACACAACTGAAATAAGTAACAGACAATTTATAAGTGCAGTTGTTTTGGTTCCAGCCAAATAAACATTATCAAATGCAAAAAAAGTGATTTACTTATACTTAATAAATATGAAAATATAAGCATAACAATAACAATGTATAAAAATATACCAATCTATATCACAATATTGATTTATATTAAAATTTATTTATTCTTCGCGTTCCATTCCTTCATTAGTTTGCCAGCAAGACTCAGGTTTTCGTCTTTCTGTAAATATAAATTACAAATATTACAGATACCATGCATGAATCTTGAGCGCTCGGCGAAAGAGTGGGGATCGTTTTGCACATCGTGCACATCGGCGAGCCAATAGGCGCGTCCACACAGAGTGAGCAGCCTCGCGAGCCATATGCCGCGCGAAGCAGCTCGGTTAGTGTGGACGTGCCTCGCGTACATTACGAACATAATGGCTAAGGTTAGCTGCGCGCGGTAACCACGCGACGATACCGAGGCTGCCGCGCTCTTGCGGGGATAGTTTCCTCGCGCGGCAAATGCCTCGCGAAGCTGGTCGCTTTGTATGGAATGGACGCGCCTAATCACTGTACAAGGAATGCACTCCGCTCCGCGTCTCACTTCATACCACTAAAGAGACCCGATATTTTACTTCTGCGCAAGTGGAAGCTAGCGCTCAAAGTCCGTGCTGGTATCTATAGTAAAGGTGTATTCAATTGGTTGAATGTGCACACTCGCTAGCTGGCTGGTAGTGCCATTACTAGGGTGGTGCCAGCGGTGTCCAGGAATAAGGCGCAGTTGCTGAAGGGGCGCAAGAATTTTTATATTAGTCCTTTTCGCTTGTACTTGTACTGAAAAGTAAAGTGATGAAGCAGGGAGGTCACGACCCTCAGCATTGAGGAGTAAAACGAAACAGTGCACATTTCTAGAAGCTGTCACCGGGCGGTAAAAGACTAGTAAGGGCACTGCTGAAGAGTGGCGGTTCTTGATTTTGTCTCTTTGTGTATCAAGTCTCTCGCCCGCAAAAAGCGCGTCCACAAAGAAAAGAGTGTTCCAAATGACGCACTTATTCTGCGTAGTGAAAAGAGTTGCGGGCGGAGGATAGAGGAGGTCAAGTGAGACTAATAAACTTAGATTAGAAAAGTAGTTCACAAGTTCTTTTTATTTTAATCTTTGTCCCACGCTAGGAATTAATTATGGTTAATTACACAAGACACCCAGACTCAGAACACTTATCTTTTCAAATTTTTTTTTATATAGTCTATTGTGAGTCCCACAGCTGGGCAAAGGCCTCCCCTTTCTCATTCCAAACTTCTCCGTCTAGGGCGATCTCTGGCCAAGTTTGCCCCGCGATCATGATCAGATTAGCATTTAACATTAAAAAGATTATTATGCTATTAAAAAGATTTGTTTACCTTGATAAAGCAGAATCTGGCGAAGTTCTCTCCAAGATGTTTGTGTCCCTCTGAATAGAAGGCGGTCGGTGGAATGGTGAGCACGCCAGCTTCCTTAGCGAACTTCATCGTGAACTTGTAGTCTTTGTACTTGCCACTTTCCGAAGATAAGTCGATCTTGTCCGCTGTGGGGAAAAAACTTTTTAAAGTACAACAAAAGAGAAAATATTTTTGAAATCAGAAACCTTTAACCGCCGACGTTGGATATATCCAACAAAGATTCTCGTATTTATACTACAGGATCGCTCAACCACAACATTTGGTTGTGGATGAGCCATGAGACTTCATCTTGTCAGTTCTATCACCAATGGGGATTTAAGATCTGAACGAAATGAAGTATCCAGTCACAAACACATGATCCTGGTGAATAGGTCGCGGAAACACGGTTAAAGGGTTAACAGGCACTTTTGAATTGTCAAATTGTCGGTCAGTCAAAAAAAAGTGAAGTAAGTTAGTTTGTGATTGAAGTGAAGAGTTCGCGAGAAACTATCAAGTCAACTGATCGCGTCCGCTTCGCTTTGTTCCACCGCACCGCACGCACGTGCACGTCGGCCACCGAGTGTTGTACACTCGATAGCTTTGATGGTCTAGCGGTCTTGCTAGTCTTAGGATGTTAAGCTCGGTCCCTTAGGCAGGCTACGATGTTTATGGGTGTTTTTAATAGCGTGCGGTTTTGATCACGCATGCGGGATTGTTCCGCACGCGTAACCCTCACAAATGTCCATTTAATTAAAGTATTTATTGTAATGCGTGGAATACGCACGCGGGACGCGATTTTTTGCATTTTTAAATTCCCTGCATGCGGAGCAAAGCCGCATGCGTGATGAAATCCGCACGATATTAAAAACACCCTATGTTTATCCATTACACGATGATTTGTTTTTAGGTATGTGGAACAGGTTGGTCTTTTAAAGTCCCGCAAATCTCCGTTGAAAAGGGAGGATGCAAACTTGATATTTATCTTGAATCGTGAATTCAAATAAAAAAAAATACTTGTTCGAAATAGTTACCGCAAAGGGAACTTGAAAGAACACAGATGGGTTTTAGTAAGTAAAAGTCTGACACTCCCCTGTCACTCCATTCAGAGCAGAAGGAGTTATTTGATGATTTCCCACCTCTAATAAAAACGAACTATTAGATTACTCACCCAACTTAGTCCAGTCAGCGATAATAAAGTAGCCTGCTTCAGGAATGGTGGGGTTGAACCCGTTCTCCCTGAGGGTATTCACCAGGAAGTCTCTCTTGGGCAGCAGTTCCCGAGCCAAGGCTTGGAAGTAGCAGTCGGGCGAGTCTCGACGGGCTAGCTCGTATTCGAAGGAGCGGGCTATCGCCTCCTGTACACAAGTATTAAATAGGTTTTTGAGAGTGGAAGGGAGACTGCTATAGCAGGCAAGCCGCGCCGATTTTTTAAATAAAAGTATTTCTATTCTTTTAAAATGATGTTCACCAGGTGGCACCACTGAGGCGTCGGGTCCAGGCACCTGTCAAAACTTTTATGTTAATGACATTAGACGTCATTATGATGATGATGATGACGTCATGTATACGTTTTTAATGGAAAAGAACTGACGGCTAAGTGGCGCCAATTGGTCTTGTTAAAACAATTCTGAACACCCTCATTAGGGAGCGTCGTTATTTTTTAGGATTGAGGCAGGCGATAAGCTCCTTAAATCGGTTATGGATAAGTTATCGATAAGCTCCTTCAATTGGTTATCGATAACCTATCGATAAGATTTTGGAATACCTATTTTTTGTAGGTATTTGTGCTGAATGACTTGGCGTGCAAGGGGCGTCGATGCGTTTACGATCTGATGTTCAAAAGGTTTAACGATAAAGGCAAGTAGTGCCGTCACTAGGGCGGCGACAGCGAAGCCTAAGCGCAGCACATAGTTCCTAAAGGGCCGCAGAATTTTCCTTTTTGTTTGTATTGTACTTTTTCTTCGGGGCGCAACTACAGAAGCTCGCACCAGTCGTAAAAAAGGCTAGTTACGGCACCGTCTAAGTTAAAAGAGCTTATCGCCTCCCAATGTCGCTCTCGCTACATTCAATGTCGTAGTCTTGCAGACCGAGCCCGCCATAGTTGATTTGTCGGTAAATACTGATGTTATAGTTATGTTTTTTTTTGCGAAATAAATCACACATACACATTGGTACAATCTTTTTCCTAGCTGACTACTCTGAGAAGAAACACCAAAACAAACTCAGGGGTCAAAGCCTCTTTCAAAGTCCATACAGCAAACGTGTAATAATCAAATTATATGAAAACCATGCAGATTAGTGTCTGAAATGGTCTTTTGAGGAAAGAACCACACAATTTTAAGTTACTCATTTTTTGTTTGTTCGGGTTCTAAATAGTAGTGTTGTGACAAAAGTCTGCTTCCGCTTCTGCAGAAGTTCTGCAAGCTTTTTCACTTCCGTTTACGCTCTGCTTCCGCAAAATTTATAACAGAATTCTAAACGGAAGAATACAGCGAATTATTATTATTATTTTATTACTGCCGACATCCTTAGGTTGGGGAGGCGCGCGGACTACTGGACGCATCAAATAATACATCGTAACATTCAATTAAACAAATCTTAAAAAATAAAATTGTGCTTTTTCTTCATAGTAATAACACTTCCGCTTTTGCTTCCACTTCCGCATCTGCAAAGATTTACTTTTAACATCTGTTTCCGTTAAGACACTTCCGTTGCATCACTGCTAAATAGTACTAAATGTGGAAGCAATTGCTTCGGCGATGATGGGCCGATGATACTCACAGACGTAAGATTCCAGGCCAATAAACAAACTAGTCCAGCACTAACCTGGATAGGTGTACAGCAAGTGTAGACACAGTTCTGGTGCACCACTTGCAGGTTAAACATGAGCGCCGCTGGACCGTACGCCCAGCCTGTCTTCCAGCCGGTCACTGAGAACGTCTTGCCTGCTGAGCCCACTGTGATAGTCCGTTCCCACATTCCGGGTAATGTGGCTGTGGAAATATTTTGCTTACATTATTTTTTTGTTTCGTAAGGACGTGTTTGCTTTGCTCCGATTTGACACCCGATTTTTACGTTCTAGATAAACTTTTTAGCGAGACACGAGACGGAATTAGGTCCCACCGTCTGCAACTAGTTTTGTTGGGTGTGCTTAAAAGTGGGTTTTCTAAAATAACGTCTACCAGGTGACTGCCTCTTGGCTGAGGGGTGCCAACCATGGCGGACAGAGCTCCGGCGGGATCTCATGGTGAAATGGCGTCAGCGACTATCGCAACCCAGTACTGGGCACGCAAAAATTATAATAATAGCGGTAAGTTCCCTTTTTGAGGCTTGGCTGGAAAGACCTCACGGCGTCCTCGCCTTCCGCATGACGCAAGTTCAGGCACTGTTCCCGCACGCATCAAGGAGTTGTCAGCAACAGCAGAGACCCAGCTGGGTCGAAGCCTACTGGGGCTAGGGTTAGCTCCGAAAGGCAGCCCAGCCCCGGTATGAAGGCATGAAGAAAGGGGGTGAGTTTTTAGTCAGTAACGGCGGGTTTCTGAATTGAGTATTTTGAGTTAAGAACGTCTCAAACCTTACTTAAATGCCAAATTTTGACAGGTTTTAAGGCTAAAGTAGAGTTTGAGAAATACTCCAAATGCTTAAATCAGAAATCGGGGGTAAGAGTCTGACGCTATCTCCTGATCCGCCCAAGAGCGGGGGATGTCATTTGGATGATTTTTATCCACAGAAAAAAAGGGGTGTCAACTGGTGGTGTGAATTTTCCTGAAAACCTTTAGTGAAAGTGTCTGGGTAGTCCGCGAAATTCAAATTTCCTCAAGTTTTTGCACTTTGCAGGTCAGTGTCAGTTTCGCTATATTTTCAGTTACCTATTTAATAAGGTTAGCTGAACTGAAAAGGTTGTATTTATGATTATTATAATTTCGTAAATAAATTCAAATTTCGGCCGGCAGTTATTTTATAATCAACATATAAGTTGACACTGCGATAGTGGCGTGTTGTCTAATTTCGCGGGCTACCCTGGAGCATAAACCTTAGCTATAGGTTTGAGTGTGACCTTGTTCTCGCTAGATGGCGCTGAACTCAACATTATTAGTTTATTATCTGAACTGTGGAGCCGTACCCGCTCCGGGTCCGTCGACTGTCAATGTTTGTCTGTGAGAGGACCGCTGTGGTCCTCTGAGTCTCAGTCTTCACAATTTTTTATTACTAGCCTATACTGTCTCACGGCTGGGCAAAGGCCTCCCGCTATACCTTCTATTATTTCCGGCTCTGAGCCACTTCTTGCCAATTCCCAAGGAAAACATCTAAGTCGTCTCGACTACAACAAATTAATAAATAAAAAAACTCACCAATCCTAATATGCTGTACAGGTTCATAGACCATCCACTCATATACCTCATCGGACAGGCACAACACATTGTGCTTCTTGCACAAGTTGGCAATGAGCTCCAACTCCTGCCTGGTGAACACCTTGCCCAAGGGGTTGTGGGGGGTGTTCAGGATGATCATCTTTGTCTTGGAGTTGAAGAGGGATTCCAGCTCCTTCTCATCAAGGACCCAGTCTGCTGAAGTTACTGTGCCGGAGGTTTTTGTCTGGTAAAGATATAGTATAGTTTATGATAAGGAATGGGTTCTGTCTATAATCAGATCATACACAAAAGCATATAAGTCATGAGTCTTAAGTATTAAATATTTCCACTACCCAACCTGAAGTAGGTTGGAAGGTGGTGGCACATAAAATTCTCATCCTGCCAACTCGGGTGCAGATGGCTAATGGCTAGGTTGAGAGATAGGAATAAGTAAATTTTGCCGCTTTGAGCAAATAGCGGCCTTAGATCGGGTCCTGTCTATGATAAGTATTATTATTATAAACTTTATTGCACATTTTAACTTAATACACGATAAACATTTATAAACATAAAAGTACAATAGGCGGTCCGATCTTCCACGTTCTGTCCGCGACGGGTTTTTCGTCAAGTGTGGCAAAGCCCTAAAAGGCCTATCTGTCCAACACCGCATACCGTAACGTTGTGCATTCTGATCTACGAAATGGTACTTTATGTTGCGTTTGAACCGCTGTGTAACCTGTAAGCTCAACGATGCCTTAGCTTAGTAGCAGGGCCCGTTGAGCCGCTCCGGGCAAAGATAACAAATAAGATAGAGATATAGAAGATAAGGGTACACAAAACCATAGAAGTCATGAGTCCTCTCAAAACTCTAAACTCAAAACAACCAACTACCGCAACTCTTAAATATTTCCATTATCCAACCTGAAGTAGGTTGGAAGGCGGCACATAAAATTCTCACCCTGCCAACTTGGGTGTAGCTAGGTTGAAAGGTAAAGGAATAAGTCAATTTTTCCGCCCTGGGCAAATCCCCGGCTTGCCCATCCTTAGATCGGGTCCTGCTTAGTACCTAACATAAAGAAGAGGTTCACTTACAGGGTTGAGAGCAATGAACTTAGAGATGCCACCAGCTGATTTGATCATGAAGTCATAACAGTCAAAGAAAGGTTCGATGACTATCACCTCATCGCCCTGTTCCACATGACCTGGAATTAAAATAATAAATTATAAATTGACAGTTAGTGGAAACACGAACGACTAGCGTAATAGTAGCATTTGCCATCCCATCGTGAAGGAAGACCGACATAAAACTCACGCCGCGAATCTGCCTTTAGTAGTTATTAATAAATTAGTTGACGGTATTATACAAGGTGCAGTTTTAAAACTGCACAATATTTCAGGAGGTTGTAATAAAACTCATAAATAATCATGTAAAAAAACGATACCTGGTCAATAATCAGTAATACTTGTTATTTAATTTTTTAATTACACTAAACTAAATCGATTGATCGATGGCCGCGGGGGCGTGGCTAGGGTGTGGCGTGCGGGATGATGATTGGATGATACATTATTTATGAAACTATCGTTGCGAGTTAGTGTTTGTGAAAACGCCCTTTATTGTTCCGTGTTTGTGTGTGTGAAAAAAAGCGCGGTTATAAAAAAAAAAAAATACCTACTTATTTTATTATTGATTCGGGTCGAGAATCACTAACATAATTACCTCCTGAAATATTTTGCAGCTTCAAAACGACACCTTGTATAAGTATGTATTTATATATGTAGGTATGTTTATGTATTATTTTATTCACATTATTTATTTATTTTTTTAAATTGTGCACTGCATCTTACCCTCTACTGTGATTTCTCTCTATCACTCAATGGTTTTCTGGAAGAAAACTCAACTTTGAGTTAAGCTCGCCTATGTACATGAACTCTGATGTCCATATATTTTGTTATTCATCATGGTGTTCAATAAAGAATTAAAGATTAGCACAGTTGCTGTGCATTGATATGTCAGTCAGTCAGTTCAGGTCTTTTATACAGGGTGTTAAGGGACAGGTCTCTGTAGAGTTCTGAGTATACCTACATATAGGTGGATGGAGAGGGAGAGGAAGGCCGAAGAAAAGATGGATGGATTGTGGGAGGAGTGATATGAAAGAAAAGGGAGTTAGCGATAGTTTGACGGGTGACAGGACAGAATGGAAGAAGAAAACCCCAAGTAATATGGGATAAGGGCAGGAAGAAGAAGGGACAGGTCTCTGCAAATTGTAAGGGTTCGCTCAGTACACGAAACTAAACAGCCTTCCACTATTTTTTTTTTCTAATATTTCTCAGAAAACGAAAAAAATAAAATAAACCCCTCCATACAAAATTATAAACTTGATTGGACAGTTTGTATGAAAAGGCCGATTTTTTCGACTACTGAACAAGTCCTTAAACTTTGCTGAAACCTGTCCCTTACACTTTGTATGTATGTATATTATAGATAAACTATTTATAGGCACTTTTAAATTGCCAAAAAGTCAACCAGTGAAAAAAAATAAGCTAAATTAATTGCACATTCCAAAGCGTAGATCTCTATGGAGAAGAACGTCGAAGAACTCAACTCATATCATGATTTAAAAGAGTGATATGAGTTGAGTGATTCCGATGAATGAATAAGAAAAAAAAAAAAAATTAAAAATCCACTAGCAGTTAAGAGGTGACCAGTTTCAGCTAACAGCGTCCGTTCACGAGCATGACGGTTGAGCGTATTTGCTACGGATGGTACCGAAGCGAGTCGGATCGCACTAGGCCGCTTTTTTCTGTGATATATGAGTAACTGTACTGATTGCTACTGTACTGACAATATTATTGTAACATACTTAGGTACTTTTTATACTTTGAAGTAATAATATGAAGAAGTGATGGGGTGATCTTATCTCAACAGGGTCAGACATACTATAGATAAAAATGGTATTATAATGATAGCACTTAGTTGATGGTTAAAATGGTTTCAATTTTTTATTGTGCTTTTGAGTACAATATTGATTGGTCTACACAAATCATTTTTTTAAAAGAGTAACCATGGAGTTACTTGCCCGGTTCTTCTCCATAGGAAGCGATCGATTTGGAACCGTGCACTAGCTTCTGACGTTTAATAAGCCCCCATGTAGGTCTATGTGAAATAAAAATATTTGAATTTTTTTTCTTGATTTTTTAAAAATTACACATTCACAATTTATCATTGAGTAATACTATGTATGAACATTAAAAGGAAAGATCTTATCATAGCTGGGTGATTAGGTCAGGGGGGTACAACGCAAACAAAGATAACAATGATAAGAAGTTCACGGTGTTTCTTGGATGGTTTTTTTATGGTGGGAAAATCATCTAATGACAACCCCCGCCCTTGGGCGGAGCGAGAGATAGTTTCAGACTTCTACTGACTAAAACCAACCACCCCGTTCCTTCGTGCCTTCATACCGGTGCTGAGCTATCTCTCGAAACTAACCCTGGCCCGAGTAGGCTTCGACCCAGCTGGGCCCTGGGCTCGGTCCGGACAGTTACCGGGCGGTCGGACAGCGAGCTACCCATTGCTCGCCGTCCGCAAGCCTGTGCTTACGGTGGCTGGAAATCGGGTTTGGAATCCCGGCGGCGGCGAGAGCGCCGTTACTGCTTCGCAAAAGAAGGCGACCGCCTGCCACTCCTCCTCGCTCCGGACTATGGCCTGTACCAAGGCCCGGCGCGAGAGGTCTCCGCCGCCGATCGCCCCCACGGGGGCACGGCGATGATATTTCTTGGATGGTAAAAATACCACAATCGTTATCATGGTATGTATGTCACAGATCATGCAACTTCTGAGTGTATTAACTACATTAGACCGACGCACACGTGTAACACGCCTGATTTGTAAGTAGAACGACGTCGCGTGGCGTGGATCAAGTGTAGCTCTACAAGTCTAGTTTCCATATAAATGCATGGAGAACGACGCGCCCAGATCGGCGTGTGTGGCACACGTGTGTGCAGAGTAGTTCCAGCTTTATATTAGCTTCCGCCAGCAGCTTCAACTGCGTGTAATAATTAGTACTTCCCTACATTATAAATTATTACAGTCTGTATGTTATTCCTATGTATATGTATAACTCATACTTGCTTATATGCCAGCGGCTTTGTTGTTTGGCGCGAAGTCGAAACTAGATAATAAGTAGCCTACTCGTCCTTCCTTGAAGTTCAAGTTTACTGCATACCAAATTTTATCAAAATAGGTTCGGCAGTTTAACCGTGAAAGCGTAATGCCTTGATCACACGTAACGAGTAAAATGTTTTCTCGGCCGAGACAGTGATATAAGCGAGTTGTAGAGATAAGCGAAGTTTTAATCCGGGACCTACAACTCGTAAGTCGGGGCCGTTACCGCTCGACCACCATTGCTGTCTTTTATATATTACTAGCTTTTTCCCGCAGCTTCGCCCGCTTACATAAAATATAGCCCATGTCACTCAGGAATAAAGCAGCTATCTATGGATAAAAAAATTTTAGCAATCGGACCATTTCTTCCAGAGATTACCTCCTACAAACAAAAAAACAAACTTTACTTCTTTATTATATTAGTGTAGATTATATTATTGAAACTTTGATGCAAAGGTCAAATTGGCACACAACCCTCTTTTTTAATTCTTTGTATCATACTTTTTGCACACTGTAAATATTACGAAGAAATTAATTGCAGTAGTAAAAATCTTATCAATAGTGATAAATTAGTAGTGCGTAAGGTCTCTGATAAGAAAAGATACATAGGAATGTTCTGGTGTGAATGAGTTATATGTTATTCCAATTCAGATCATGTTCTTAAGTGGCATAGTTAATGTAGGCTATGAAAAGATGTTATCTGATAAAGTAACATAATTTATAAATTAATATGTACGTATATCTTACTAGCTTTTGCCCGAGGCTTCGCCCGCGTACATAAAATATAGCCTATGTCACCAGGAATAAAGTAGATTTCTGTTGGTGAAAAAATTTTAACAATCGGACCAGTACTTCCAGAGATTACCTCCTATCAACAAAAAAACAAACTTTACCTCTTTATTATATTAGTGTAGATGTGTTTTTATCATCATCTCCCTAGCTTTTACCCAACCAGCTTGGGATCGGCCTCTAGTCTCAAGTGGATGCGGATGAATTCTTGTTTTACATGGAGCAACTGCCACCCGAAAATAACCAGAGTCGGGTAGAGTTGCCTCCCAGGGTCGTTTTTTTATAACTTGAGTATCTACCCTAGCGTTAACCTAACTAACTCTAACTTTGAGTAGGGTAGGTTGGAGTAAGCGGCAATATGCTTGACATTTGTTAATGACTCTGTTTGGGTTCAAAAATGCCAGGGTAGAGTAGTTACACAATGACGTCATTAGAGTTAACTCTAAACTCAAATTTGGACAGGGCTGACCTCCACAACACACAGTTAACACAATACTCTTTGGATATACTGATGATCAGATTTCAACAGTAACAACTGTGCTCTGTACAATTAGACCACCCATTGTATACTTATTTTTAATTATGTCCTGTATTTTTGTTTATGTGGTGTATAATAAAGAATATAATAAATAAAATGTCAAAGGTCTACGAATGACAATAGGGACCAATGGCTTTAAATGCTTTTAACTTAGAAAAGTACATTCAAATTGAAAAATTCGCATTAGTACTTGCTCGTTTTCTTGCAATCTCAAGTAAGAGAGATAAGTGAAAATGCAAGAGAGCACAGTATACTTGTCTAGTAACTATTGGACCGGGTTCGATAAAACACTATACTGTGCACCAAAACAGATCACTAATTTGGCTTTTTTATTCGGTTTTGAATTAGGTTTGCTTACCTAAAATAGCTGAATACAACGCTTCATAAGCACCATATGTGACTAGGATCTCATTCTGTGGGTCTATCTCCTTGCCAACTAATGGGGAGTACACCTTTGATAAGCTTTGTATAAGTGTTGGATGACCCTGTAAAAAAAGGTTTAATTAATAACTCAAGGCTAGATTAGAGTAGGTGAGAGAAGTATGTATTTACTATTGTATTAGTTTCTCTTCTGTTTGTCTATTTATTAAGTTGCACCTGCCATATTATGTTTCTCCACCAGCCTAAGGTCGACTGGCAGATAATGCCTAAGGCATTAACTCCTCATTGAAAAAATTTTGGTGATAAAACAATTTAGTTCAAGTCGAGTTACCATGCCCTAGAACGCAAAAGGCTTCTGAAGGAACACAGGTTAGTTTTAGTCAGTGAAAGTCTGACACTCCCTGTCGCACCACCCAGAGCAAGAAAAGATAAAAGATAACAAAAAAAACAAAAACACTTTAACAATGGCGCTGTCATTAACCTACTAGTTTTACTTTCCCACCTTAAAAAAAGGATAAATAGTATGCCCTAATTATTGAATACTAGCTTTTGCTCGCAACTTCACCCGCATACGTAAAAAATTTTAGCAATCCAGTACTTTCAGAGATTACCTCCTACAAACAAAAAAAAAACCGGCCAAGTGCGAGTCGGACTCGCCCATGGAGGGTTCCGTAGCAGCAAGTAACATAATATAAAAGTTCTTGTAGTTCGTTGTAACTTTGACCGATGTTTAAATAATAGTGGTTTTTTTTAGATTTATGATGTATTAAAAAAAAACTACTTACTAGATCTCGTTCAAACCAATTTTCGTTGGTAGTTTGCATAGTAATGTACATCATATATTTTTTTTTAGTTTTATCATACTCTTATTTTAGAACTTACACACATTTTACCACTTTGGAAGTGTCTCTCGCGAAAACTATTCAAGTTAGAAAAAAATGATATTAGAAACCTCAATATCATTTTTGAAGTCCTATCCATAGATACACGTATGGGTTTGACGAAAAAAAAATTTTCAAGTTTCAGTTCTAAGTATGGGGACCCCCAAAATTTATTGCTTTTTTTCTATTTTTGTGTGAAAGTATTAATGCGGTTCACAGAATACATCTACTTACTAAGTTTCAACAGTATAGCTCTTATAGTTTCGGAAAAAAGTGGCTGTGACATACGGACGGACGGACGGACGGACAGACAGACAGACAGACAGACAGACATGACGAATCTATAAGGGTTCCGTTTTTTGCCATTTGGCTACGGAACCCTAAAAAACAAACTTTACCTCTTTATTGTGTCAAGTTTTGTCAAAGTCGGTTCCTTTCACTGTATGCATTTCAAATAGATATTAGTATAAAAGACAAATTGTTGCTGTTATATTTCAATCAAAAAATTTATTCACTGTGTACTTACAAATCCCCTAGTGTATTGGTTGAGTAAAGGGTTATCACTGGTTGCGATTTCGCTCAATGCTTTTGTGACATGTTTTGGTGCATGGTAGTCAGGAAATCCCTGGCCAAGGTTCACTGCAGGCTTGTATTCTGCAGCCAGTTGGATGTATTCCACCCTAAAATAAAGATTGATTGAAATTGGAAGTAAAAGTACATAAAGAGTAAATTTGAATTGGGTCGTATTGTAATTTTTTTTTATTGATTTAAACTAGTGCTTGACTGCGATCCCACTTGATGGTAAGTAGCGATGCAATCTTTGATGGTGAGGCGCACTAGTTTATTAAGAATTAAATTACATTATTAATTCATTAAACCCCAAGCGAATTGGCCGGCGTTCACTCTCTCATTGTGTCTCTAATTACGGTATTTGATAGGTTAATGTTGTAGTATGTTAACGATTCATTGTTCTTTTTTTACGTGTTATTAATTATCAAATGATTTCTCTTGTTCTGGATGGAGTGAGAGGAAGCCTTTCACTGACCAAAACCCAGTGTTTATTTAGTTACCCTTTGCAAGGACCATGGTAACTCTTTTGAACAATTTGCAGCTCTGGTTGGAATTAATATTTTAAAAGTAAATTAAGTTCGAAATTACTATACGAGAGATGACATTCTTTTACTGGTTTTATTTATTTATTAAGTATTCACTATTTATTCCTTTGCCAAAAAAACCATTATAGTGAAAAACCTGTTTCTTTTACCAAACCTGCCTATTTTGTGTGATTCTAATTGTTCATAAAATTATACAATTTAACATAAAACAGGAGATCAGCCAATCTATTAATATTCACACTCATAATCATAATTATTTTTGTCCCATTTACTTATTAATTGGACATGCACAACAGAATTACTGCTTATGTAATAAAAACGAAACATTTCAACTATCATAACTGTTCGACGAAGTCTATAACTATTCGTGGAAGACAATGCAAATATTCCGAGTATTTTACTCACCAAACACTTTTTTCGCCGGCTCCATAACGCGCAGGTAGCTTGAATTTGTCCGTCATTTGGCTAGCTTTACAACTCAGATTTCTAAATGCAATATTTAAATTCTTTAGCTCTACAACACCAGTTTGGCTTCGCACAGCCGTGAACCACGATTGTCCCAACCTAAACATCACAAATAAGATAATAAAACAGATAAACGAGAAACGGTAAACTTAACTATCATGAAATGTCATTAAAAAAATCGCTAGGGATTGTCAAGTCATGAGATACACTGATAACGAAAACATACGAAAACTCACTGAATTTTTATTGGTTACCACTCAATGGTAATTAGCTAATCAGTAATCAACTGCTTATGTATACAAAACCCTGATGTATGAAATATACTATCATTTAAAAAAGTTTATGTAACTTTTGTAAATACCTACAGCAAGTATTAGTAAATCGACAAAAAAAAATGTTGACACTTCAAGTTTCTCGATTAAACTTATCGATTTTCATAGTCCTATAAGACCAAGTCATTGACTAAAGCCTACCAAACATATTAAGATTATTTTACAAAATATGAATACGACTGACTGTATAAATTAAAATACATTAGATTTTTAGTTCTTAGGTACTTAGGCCTATTCTATGTATTTTAATGTACCTACTCTGTGGGCCTAGCGCGCATTGCCGTGCGTTTTTCTAACGCATAATCTGTGAAGTATAGAGTGCCATAGAAGTGCGCGCACTGCGGTGAAATAAACGCATGCAGTGAAGTCATCGTTGGCCTCTCGCTGCAAATTTGCGGTTAATCTACCGCACGTTTTTTTGTATCGCATAGAGATCTATGAAGTGCCGCTGTGCCGCGCACTGCGGTGAAAAAAAACGCATTGAGGCACTCAGTTGCTGTTGGGATGCAACACAGATATTATTATGTCGTTACAATTTTTTTTTTTGTACCTGGCGTGTCTCCGGTGACGGCGGCGTGAGCGTCGCAGATTAAACATTGAACTTCTAATTTATTATGCAATAAATTGTATCGTGTACCTGAATGTTAGGACAAAATATTGAAGACAAGGATGTGGGAGAAAGAATTAATAATTGGAGCGTATAATAATGAAACTATATTAACAAATTTTTGTACCAATGTCTATTATGTAAGCATGTGCGGTGACAGCTTTGCTTACTTTTGCTGACAAGGGGTAGGGGGGAGTTGATTATTTGAACAGCTCCATATTGCGAATGCTAAGTCGAAGTCGAAGCTATAAACAGTAGCATATGCTATGCCCCTCCGTAGGGTTTAAGCTGACTTCCAGCGTACCAAATTTCATCAACCCTTACGTTGTTGAAACCTCTACGGTCCGGACTAAGCGTTTCGCCTCGTCGTTTATACCGCGTACGTCGAAGGACTGGAACAGTCTGCCTGCTGCGGTCTTCCCGTCCAATTATAATTTGGGTGTCTTCAAGGCTAGAGTGAATAGGCTCTTAATAAACTAGTGCGCCTCACCATCAAAGATTGCATCGCTACTTACCATCAGGTGGGATCGCAGTCAAGCACTAGTTTATCTGAAATAATAAAAAAAAAGTAGTTTCACCATGAAAGCATACCAGACTGACAGAGATTTAAAATATTAAGTACGAATTATCATTTTATCTTTCTTTAACTTTATAAGTTCCTGCTATTGACTTCGCCTGCTTGTAAGTGGGAAATCATTCTATGAGAACACAGGTATCTCCCGGGATAAAAAATATTCTACTTATATATCAGATTCAAGAATATGGTCTAGTCTCGTACCAAATTTCAACGAAGTTTATTCAGCCCTTGGAACATGAATCAAATTGAATCAATACATGATAACATGACCCTGACTCAGAAAAACTATTTATTTGCAGATTATAAAAGAACCTAGCTCGTTATATATAACGAAAAAGAAGCCCTTCATAATCCTCAAGGCCTTCATGGGATGTACCCAATACCGTTTGGGTACCCTTTTTTACGTAATAACAAATATAATATGCAGATAGTGACTCTTGTACCATGACATGTAAGCACCACAGCCGGAGTTTGAATAGACAACTTTTTTTACAAGAAATATAGTATTTTTTTATCTAAGAAGAATATAAAAAAGTATTTTAGAGAAAATAACAGTATTTTAATTGTTTAATGTTTTAAATACATATTTTTTAGAGCTTCTCGCACTATTTATTAATTTACAACTTTTTGAAAACTTTATACGCCTCACCACAATTATAACTAAAATTAAAATAAATGAGGAGCTTATTCAATTCGTTCTGAAGCTGTAATATTGTGGTTTGATAAAAAAAATTGAGTGAGCGTCTAAGTTTAACACTTACGAGTATAGTGTCAAGCATTATGGTGCTGAAAACAGTATTTTGTTTAAGTACTTTATTTTTGTTGAACAGTATAATATTGTTTTTAACAGTATAGTTGGCAACCCTAAGTTCGAATGACAAAACGTGCGTTTTTTTCACCGCAGTGCGTGGCCCCGTGAATGCGTTTATTTTACCGCACGGTAGAATAAACGCACCGCATTCCACCGCAAGGCAGTGCGCGCTGGGCATAAAAATCTTTTCAAGATCCATTATAATTCACATGTAATTTCCAGTAGGTACGACTGGTGTAAAGGAAGATTAAAATTCACTGACGTACACTGTCTGTAGGTAAGCAATAAACAATAATATAGGATTTAAAAAAATTCTATAAAAATAACTACTTATAAATAATTATATATTCTGTCTGCCCCAGGTAAAATACCTAAGATACTTTTTTTTATTACAAATCGAATAGATTCAATTATTTTTATAACAAATTTATAAAGAAAAATAGACTGTTGTTGCTGCATCGATTTCGGAGTTCGTGATTCTAATCGATTGAAATTGAAATCTCCAGTGTCATGCAAATGTCATATTATGCTGTCTTATGACTGTCAACAAGCTCAATGAGAAACTAAACGTTGTGTTACGAACGCTCTTATTCTAATAATACTAATTAAACGGTCTTTAGTACTAGATATTTTTTGTTTTACTGTCTGAAAATTGCTAAAATCGGCGCTAATGTCAAAGCTAGGAATTTAATGTAGGTACGTAAAATAAGCAAATTCTAAATAAAAAACTAAGGTAAAGTTCGAATAGGCCCAAGAGATTTGAAACCTCTTGTTGCATAGTAGGTATCGAGCTGGTATTTGCTAGCGTGTACGTATGCTGATCATGTTGGTTCGATGCAAGGGCGGCCTCTTTAGTAATTTTGGAGGTAGGTACGGAAGACAGTGTAAAGTCCCACAACTTCCATTGAAAAGGATCCTCACTTTTCGGGACTCGGGATGGGTGTTTTTGTCTGTTCTGGGTAACTACCCGATAGATAATATCGGGCTGTTCTGTATGTTCAAATCGCGTGAAAACTAAAATTGCACGATGCAGGATTTCGTAGTTTAGTTCTTAAGTGACGCGACAGATGTCGCTACGTAATACGTATTGTCGTATCAACCTGGAACCACCCGCTAAATATTATAAGTTTAGTTTTGTCTTATTTGCGGCGTCGCTTAGGTAGGCACTTTAGAGATATGAATAATTTCTGAAGGATTTCCTTGGGAGACCGTTCGAACTCCACCACCTCCGATTACACTGATAAGGCATAAGATACAGTAGGTAGGTGCAGCAGCTAAATAATAATATTATACACTAACTTCTACCTACGATCATCCGCGTAAAAGTAAAAAATTAACTCATGGGAACTTAGGTACATACATAGTACTTCTAGGTTGAAAAGTATCCTGTCTTTCAATGCCTAATCTATTCTAAGAAAATTGGTTCAGCGAATCGCTCGTGAAAACATAAAAATCAGACAGCTAGACAGAGTTACTGTCGCAATTATAATACCATACCTAAGTATTTTCAAAAGTTAGAATTTGCTGACTGCAAGTAGGTAGGAACAGCATATTATAATAGTTTATCAATTAGTCCCTATACTAAACATTTGAATGTGTGTTAGAGAAATTAAAAGATAAGACAGAGGAGAATTGCCATACAGGCGTAGCAATCCGCCAGTCTTTTGGGCACATTACCAGTCGACAGCGATGTGGAAGAGTTTTTGACGCCATATTTTGGTTAGTTTCAATTAGCGTAGGGTTTTATTATTTATCTATTAATTTACTGTAATTATTTATAGGTAGGTATTTAGTTGTTTATAAGTAGTAAAATTATAATATAAATAAATAATAATGTATATGTGTGTGTGTATGTATGTGTGTGTATGTAGTAATATTATTATATTTTATTATTTTAATTATTATATATTATTTATTATATAGTGTTTGTGTGGGTACATAAATGAATAAATAAATAAATAATAAATAAATATAATTTGTATATAAGTGCTTGTAAATAAATAAACATGGTGATATATGTTAGGAACTCAGTACCAATGTTCTTTTGCTAACTTTTGTTTCTTGATGCTCTAAAGCCGTTAGAGAAAGAAAGTATTCAGTATGAAGTAAGTCTGTAGGTATAATAAATAAGAAGCAAAGTCCTGACTTACTGACTGATCGACGCCTAGCCTAAACTTTTGGACTCAGATTACTGAAAATTTGCACAGAGCTGCCATTTAATCATTTATTATAATCTTTATACATACTGTACACCATCATCATCATAATCATCATCATCAGCCTTTTTAATGTTCCCACTGCTGACTCAGGCCTCCTCTCTAGGAGAGGGAATGGGCCGTAATCCACCACGCGGGCCCAGTGCGATTTGGTGAATGTCACATGTCGTCGAATTTTTGGTTTTAGAACATGCCGGTTTCCTCAAGATGTTTTCCTTCACCGTTTTGAGAGCAGTGGTGATGAAATAAATTACACAAAGTAACGCGCCTGGCTGGGTTCGAACCCGCGACCTACAACTCGTAAGTCGGGGTCATTGCCACTTGGCCACTGCTGCTCTCTAGTCGCAGTACACCACGTAGGTAAATAAATTATAGGACAAACATTATTAAAACTAAGTGTACAAGGGGTGGTCTTATCGCACAGGCCAATTTACCAGGCCCTTATATGATGTATAAGTGGTGGCCAGATCTTGGAAATTGATCACTTTATGATATGGCCAATTAAGACTGGCCAAATCGTTTTAAACGTTCAAGGTTTGATGACATTTCAATCTTCGTTTGGCCTACTTTCTTTAGACCTTTTATTAATAACATTGAAATCCTACATATGGCCAAGCGAGGATTGACACATCATGAAATGTTAGACGTTAAACGATCTGTACTCCTAGCCAAGTTGCTAATCTGCAATAGTTAACGCTTGTAGAAGGCTTCAAATGTACGGGAATGACGTCTCCTTAACGCTCAGTCACGTGGTCAGAACAAAAGAATTGGCGGCAATGTCAACTCGAAGCGTTCGGCGCAAGCGAAACGTTTGTAACTTGGCTAGGGGGGCTGGCTAGTTTTACTTGGTTATATCATGAAGTGATCAATTCTAAGATATGGACCTGGACCATGACGTTTAAAGTAAGATTGTTTTAATCTTGTTTCAGTGTGGGTAAGAGACAGAGCTATACAGGTTGTCTAGCGCCATCTCTTACCCACACTGAAACAATATTAAAACTTTGAACGTCATGGTAACCGCGCTGGTCACGACTTATACAAGGAATAAGAAAGGATTTTTCAAAATTCACCATTTATGGGAATGAAACAAGGGTTTAAAACTTGTTAATAAAAATCTACTGTTAGGTACGCAGTAAAACATAAACTTGGGTACTTTATTGTGATTAATCTACGTATAGAAATGTCAGTTATTCACATGCCCAACCTTACAAAGGAAGCTGGAATATGAAGATTTATAGTTCCCGATTAATTCAGCTCACGGAGTCTACATGAGAAGCTTTGCACGAGGTCGGAAACTTACGTCCTAAATTTTGGTTATAAATTCAATTTCCTTTGATAATAGAAAACGTAGGTTATTTGCAGTACCTGGGTGCGTTTCGTAATATGTGTTTGGTATTAGTGACCTGTCTGTCCCTGTCTTCGTTCATTGCCCTTTCTGTTGATAAAATCCGTTGCGAGGTTTAGGAGTTAGGGTGCTTTTAATATCGTCCGGATTTCGTCACGCATGCGGGATCCATCCGCATGCAGAAAATTTCAAAATGCAAAAAATGCGTCTCGCGTGTGTTCCACGCATTACATTATATACTTGTATGAAATGGACATTTGCACGGGTCACGCATGCGTGGCAATCCTCGGGGTAAGGGACATTTGCGCGGGTTACGCATGCGGGGCAATCCTCGAGGAAATGGACATTTGCGCGGGTTATGCATGCGGGGCAATCCTCGGGGAAATTCATAGATATAAGAAAGGAGGATATTTCTATGAGGAAATTGAACGTTATTAAAAACACCCGTAGTGGAAAATAGACAAATAAGTGACTTGTTTTGACTACTAGGTACTTGTTTTACTATTTAGAAAAATTGTATGTATACACAACATTGACAATATAATAATTACCATTCAATGCTATTTTTCGTTAGATTATCATTGTTATTACCATTGATATAATTTACATTTATTTATTTGTTCAAATGGAGTTTGGAGTTGGGCGGGTACGTCAGCTGCATGCACAGTTAACGCTGGACAAGTGTTGGCACGTAGTGGTTTCCTACAGAGGGAAAGCGTCGAGGTCGACCTAGAAAGAGGCGACGAGATGATCTGGATCATGCTTACCACGAGGACTGATTCGAGAAGGCGCGGGAGAAGAATCTCTGGAAGGACTCAGGGGAGGTCTCCACCCAGCAGTGGGACTGTAATGGCTAGTTAAAAAATTAGATATAACATCTTTATGATACAACTTTGTGAGATATATTTTCATTTCATGTACCTAATCATCAAAGTCCTTGCACGCATACACGATCTGCGCGTGGAGATGCAACGCCGCAGCTAAACTCCGCTGCCGCGCCAAGTCGCAGCAGTTCCGACGGGATCTCATGGTGGAATGGCGACAGTAACTGTCGCAACCTAATGCTGGGCACGACATAATTATGGCGGTCTTACGACGGACAACACGGCATCCTTACCTTCCGCATAACGCAGGTCCTTACCGGTCATGGTCAGTTCGGGAGATTCCTGCACCGGATTCGCGCGGTAGAAACGCCCGGGTGTCACCATTGTGTGGACCGCCCGGAGGACACGGTGGAGCATACGGTGGAGGTGTGCCCCGCCTGGGCAGAGCACCGCCGTGTCCTCGTGGGGGCGCTCGGCGGCAGCGATCTCTCGCGTCGGGCCTTGGTACAGGCTATAGCACGGAGCGAGGAGTGGCAGGCGGTTGCCTGCTTCTGGGAAGCAGTAATGCTAGCAGAGGTGGTGGCCACTCGCGCGAGTTTTGTTTATGATCTTAGTAACATGGTCCTGAAAGGTTGCTAGTGTTTTACAAATAACCATGTATGTATATTGTACTAGCTGTACCCGCGCGGCTTCGCTCCCGCTCTTCCCTACTTCAGCCTACTATACCCTACTCTACCCTACTCAACCCTACTATACCCTACTCTACCCTACTCTACCCTACTCTACCCTACCCTACACTACTCTACTCTACCCTACTCTACCCTACTCTACTCTACCCTACTCTACCCTACTCTACCCTACTCTACCCTACTCTACCCTACCCTACTCTACTCTACCCTACTCTACCCTCCTCTACCTTACTCTACCCTACTCTACCCTACTCTACCCTACCCTACTCTACTCTACCCTACTCTACCCTCCTCTACCTTACTCTACCCTACACTACCCTACTCTACCCTACTCTACCCTACTCTACCCTCCTCTACCTTACTCTACCCTACACTACCCTACTCTACCCTACACTACCCTAATTTTCATTTTTTTTTCCATAAGAACCTTCTCCTCATAATAACGAACACAACAAAAAAAAAATTAGCGAAATCGGTCCAGGCGTTGTTGAGTTATGTGCTTACCAACACATTTTGCGATTCATTTTTATAATAGATGTATAGATTAGAACAAAAAATGGCCGCTTCACAGGTTCTATAGGTCTTATTTATCAGTTCCAGAGTACCTGTCCTGTTTGTTTTACGTTCATTACGATACACGCGTGGGTTTTAGAAGTACACGTGTAACTTGTAGTGTAGGTATGTATGGGAGACTGGGAACCAGTACATCACGGTGTACAGTGGATAATTTAAGGGGAATAATATTATAAAACGAGCGAATAAAAAAAAAACTTTGCGACTAATGATGAGATACTGTTTTGATAACTTGAGCGGTATGAATTTGATTAAGCGACAAATTAACTAAACTAACGACAAATATTGATTATAGGTATTATTAATAAAATCCAGAACGAGTTTACTAAAAGTAGTTTATTGAAATCTTAGATAAGCGACTAAATTAGTAAGTGAGCGACTAAATTACAACAACCCCTTTCTTGCCGAATTTGCGCGATGTATTTGACGTTAGAGCTAGAGTGGCCCCATCTACTACCAACTGCAACCGCCTTAATCATACTATAAAGCTATTTATAAGTCTTTTTTTGTGGGAAATCATCCAATGACTTCACCCGCTCTTCTGCGGAGCGGGAGGACATGACAGACTTTTACTGACTAAAAAATGTAAGTTCATGTAGTACCCAGCGATAAATGCCTTGGACCTAGACCATGACGTTTAAAGTAAGATTGTTTTAATCTTATTACAGTAAGAGACAGAGCTATACAGGTTGTCTAGCGCCATCTCTTACCCACACTGAAACAAGATTAAAACAATCTTACTTTGAACGTCATGGTAACCCCGTTGATCATAATAGACCACTCATTCATATTGTGATTTAAACCAGAGGTTAATTTATTTAGCCACATACTTAATTTAGAATTGTAGGGTTTACACAAAAGTAATCAACTGTTACCCAATCTCCCCTAGGTACAGAGAATAATGTATTTATTGCCTAGTTTCAGCTTAATTTCACCGAGCACGTGGAATAAATAAAATGAACTGCTATTTATGAAAGCTGAAAGGCGACATGGCTTCATGAAACTTATTAAGGTCATACTCATAACGCCCGCATTCTTTGAAAGAGTCGGTAAGAGGACTTACTAAAGCCTATAACCAGGTTTGTTTTTCTTTGTTTTTTTTTTTTTTTATATATAATGGCTCTGCAGGCGAGATGGGGTAACGGTACCCCATCTCGCTCAACAGAAGAAAACTACTACAAAAGCTCAAAATAAAATATCATAAGTCAATAGCCGATCGACAAAAACAGCAAAAACGACGAAGAGTTTCATCACCTGGAGACGAAAGGGAAGAAAAGGAAGACGCACCACTATGTATTGTAAGGAAGTATATTCCGTTTCCATTGAAGGATGGATATCATGCTCAGTATGTAGAAGATGGGCTCATAATAGTTGCGCAGGAATAGATGATGATGGTAATGACGAAACCATCCATGGCTGCGAGTTCTGCCATCCCAAATAATCATCTTTCTCTGTGATCATTCCTATCACCCTATCATACCTCAGGGGGGTACCCCGTCTTACCAGCACCATGGGGCAAGACGGGGCAAAACACCAACTTTTATTTTATTTTTCTCTTAAATATGTTACCAAAAGTTCCTAATGACACCGAATATTAGAATAATAATAAGTTGTTAATTATAAAATAAATATTGTATTTTTTTATAATAATGTCCTTTAATTCATTAAACCCCGCGCGAACGCCGGCGTTCGCGCACCTATTGTCTTTCTATTGTGTCTGTAATTCTCACGATTGAAAGGTTAAGCTTAAGTAGCCCATCTTGCCACCCTATCCCCTAGCCTATATCGCTCAGGAATACAGCACCTTTCTATTGGTGAAAAAATTTTAGCAATCAGACCAGTACTTCCAGAGATAACCTACTGCAAAAAAAAAAAAACAAACGCACAAAAGCACGTTGCCATGAATGTGAAACGAATCTAAATTCTGTGTCTAATTAGTAAGTACCTATAGTCTTTAAAAGGAAGAACCCACAATGTTACCAATCGAGAATCAGGCCCAAGACCACCCGATCAGCAGTTGTTTGCCACAACTTGAAGACGAATAAGTACTAAAAGATACTACGGATCGGAGATTTGAAAGAAGACATAGGACTGATGTTTATGATATAATATCGCATTTAGGTACACACGCGGTTGAATCTTCTGCCTTCTCCTCCGCCTCCAAATTCGGTTCCGATTCCAGTTCCTATTCCGGTTCCGATTCCAGTTCCGATTCCGGTACCGATTCCGTTAGTTAGTTCACCTCGCCATTCGCCTCGCCACTTGCACGAATGTAAATGCGTCATAATCTATGCCTTTATCAGACCAGACGGTGGTTTGTTAACACGTGTACACATGTGCTCAGTACCTACACACCTGTGGCTTTATCTCGGTACATGGAGGATTGCAATTTCCGTCCGACGCAGTTCCAGCCTCGCTGGGAGCAGCACGTGTAATTTGCTGGCTATAGAAGGCTATAGAAGCAGATGGGTTAATAATGCATCTAGTAAATGTGTTTGTTTCTGGCTAAGGTACTAATGAACATTTTTGGTGCAGAATATAACAAACCATAATAATATTACCACTGGTGGGACTTCGGCCTCCACCCTAGGACAAAGAATGGGTAGTAAGCACGAGGGAACAGTACCAATTTTTGGCTCTACGACATGCCGTTTTTCTCATGTTGTTTTCCTTCACAGTTTCGAGAGTAGTGGTGGTGGTTACATATTTTAGTTACCAGGCTCGGTTTGAACCCGCATTTTATAATTTTGTTGTCTTTCTTGGTGAAGTAAAGGTTTTTACAACTTTATATATAGATTACCTCCTATCAGCGACTTTGCCTGCATGAGAGTAGATTTTTTTTCAAGAAAACTAGGTAACCTTATAACCTTATAATGTGCTGTATCAGGACATGATCTACCCTCTATAATATTTAAATCCGTTCTGACGCTTGACCGTGAAGGTATAACAAGCATATACACATACATACATACAAAAAAAAACTTTCCGTTACAATATTACATAAGTAGTGTGATAGCAAAATAAAAAAAAATCAAATGTTTGTTATGTCGTTCACGCTCGGAAGTCTGAACGGATTTAGATGATTTTTGGCATTATTATTATTATTATTATATCTAACCTATACTATCCCACTGCTGGGCAAAGGCTTCCCTCCATTCCTTCCAATGTTCCCGGTTCTGAGCCACTTCTTGCCAATTTCCCAGGGAATTGGCCAGGGAAGACACCTAAGTAATTTTTTGCACACGAGTAGATTATTTCCTGGAATAATACATGGAATACTTTTAATCTCGGGAGTACGTTCCCTTGGCACCATTTTCTACATTCACACGGGTGAAGCCACGGGTGGTAGCTAGTCCAACATGTTTTCCAAAGATAGAAAGAAAAGTAAAGAAAGAACAGACTTATCGTTCACTACCGTGTTACAATGTCGGCGTCAGCATTCTAGTCACGTTTTCCATTTCCGTTTAGTATCTTCTTTAACGAAGAAAACTACTCTTTTATATTCAATGAAATGTCCAATAAATCAAATATACAACATGGTAACTGCATGGTGGTGTACTTATGTAACGCCATTGTGAAATATTGAAACAGTTACAGGAACAGATATTTTCATATAATATATATAAAAGGTGTAAGGGACAGCTCTCCACAAACTTTAAGGGCTTGAACAACCTACCATAAAACTTTTTTTCAGGAAATGAAAAAAAAAAATCAGCCTCACCATACAAAATGATAAACTTGATTGGACAATTCGTATGGCGAGGCCGATTTTTTTTTCGTTTCCCTAAAAAAAAATCTTGTAGTAGGTTGTTCAGTTTCGTCTACTGAGCAAGCCCTTAAAGTTTGTGGAGGGCTGTCTCTTACACCATTTATACGTTTAAAAAAAGAGAAACACTGACATTTCTCTATCAAGACTGACTGACATATCAACGCACAGTTGAAACTACTTGGACTACGCCCGGAGGGTACGGTGGAGCACACAGTCGAGGTGTGCTCTGCTTGGGTAGAGTATCGCCGTGCTCTCGTGGGGGCGATCGGCGGCGGAGATCTCTCGCGCCGGGACTTGGTTTCAGGCCATGGTCCGGAGCGAGGAGGAGTGGCAGGCGGTCGCCGACTTCTGCGAAGCAGTAACTCTCGCAAAGGAGGTGGCCGACCGCATCAGGCAACGGGGCTCTCGCCGCCGCCGGGATTCCGATCCCGATTTCCGGCCACAGTAAGCGTGTGCTTGCGGACGGCGAGCAATGGGTAGCTCGCTGTCCGACCGTCCGGTAACTGTCCGGACCGAGCCCAAGTCGTCAACAGCGCGCACTGTTCCCTGCCTTAGTTGTCAGCTACAGCAGGGACCCAGCTGGGTCAAAGCCTACTGGGGCCAGGGTTAGTTTCGAAAGAGTAGCTCAGCCCCGGTATGAAGGCTCGAAGGAACGGGGTGGGTTTTTAGTCAGTAAGAGTCTGACGTTATCTCCCGCTCCGGCCAAGAGCGGGGGTTGTCATTAGATGATTTTCCCACCATAAAAAAACTACTGGGACTAGAAACGTGAAATTTTACATAAAGCTTTAATTTATGACGTAGGTGAGTACTAAGAAAGGATTTTCCAAAATTCACTTCCTTCTTCTTCTTCTTATCGTATCGATGGCAAAATTAGTTAAATTCCTTGCCTGGCCCAGAATTCAGCCACGGCAATGCCGCCCGTTGATGCTGTCATTAGGTTCCTCCGTGAGCAGGCAACAGGGCACGTGATGCAGGACGGAAGGTGGGACATGGTCTGCGGAGAAACGCCGCACAAACACTGAAGATCACAACCTCCTAAAGCTGCACGTACGAACAAATTTGTTTCGTAACATGATACGCAACAACTTGTTTCGCACGTGTGTATCACTAACAAACATCGAACACTCAGTTCATCAAACAAGTATGCTGCGATCCTATTAGTACCTATGTTCTTAATGAATCAATGTGAACACCAACATTTTTTCTCTATTTTACAATCGACCACTTCATCCGACGCCGCTCACGACTGTTGTGCGCGAACTCGATTCGAACTATGTTCGCGTTCGTGTTCGAAAATGGCGTCCAAACGAACAAACGAAATGTTCAAGTTTGGTGTTTGTGTTCGCTATGTTTGTGTTCGCTATGTTCGTGTTCGCTATGTTCGTGTTCGTGCGTGCGTACACGGCTTTAAGTATCTAAACGGAATCCGTTGCTCAAATGTTACAATACCTTTAGGCAAATCGATCTTTCAATATAGGTAGTGTACACTATTTAATAAAGAGGTAATATTTTTGGAACGAAGTTCCTTATCGCGCGTTGTGAAAGGGGGCTAGACGGAAAAAATTCTCACGAAAAGTTGTACCGACACTTTTACTGTCAAAATGTAAATCCAAGATGGCGGCTGCAAGAAATTATCAACTTTTTCGTCGTGGGTGTCGTTTTCATGGTTTTCGAAGGTGTTAAAACCGATGTCAAAATATAAATCCAAGATGGCGGCTGCAAGAAATTATCAAATTTTTTGTCATGGGTGTTGTTTTCATGGTTTTCGAGGGAGTTGAAACCGATAGTACTGTCAAAATGTAAATCCGAGATGGCGGCTGCAAGAAATTATCAACTTTTTCGTCATGGGTGTCGTTTTCATGGTTTTCGAGGGTGTTGAAACCGATGGTACTGTCAAAATATAAATCCAAGATGGCGGCTGACAGAAATTATCAAATCTTTCGTCATGCGTGTCGTTTTCATGGTTTTCGAGGGTGTTGAAACCGATGATACTGTCAAAATATAAATCCAAGATGGCGGCTGCAAGAAATTATCAAATTTTCCGTCATGGGTGTCGTTTTCATGGTTTTCGAGGGTGTTGAAACCGATAGTACTGTCAAAATATAAATCCAAGATGGCGGCTGCAAGAAATTATCAAATTTTCCGTCATGGGTGTCGTTTTCATGGTTTTCGAGGGTGTTGAAACCGATAGTACTGTCAAAATGTAAATCCAAGATGGCGGCTGCAAAAAATTATTAACTTTTCCGTCATAGGTGTCGTTTTCATGGTTTTCGAGGGTGTTGAAACCGATGGTACTGTCAAAATATAAATCCAAGATGGCGGCTGCAAGAAATTATCAAATTTTTCGTCATGGGTATCGTTTTCATGGTTTTATAGGGTATTGAAACCGATAGTACTGTCAAAATATAAATCCAAGATGGCGGCTGCAAAAAATTATTAAATTTTTCGTCATGGGTGTCGTTTTTATGGTTTTCAATGGTGTTGAAACCGATAGTATTGTCAAAATGTAAATCCAAGATGGCGGCTGCAAGAAATTATCAAATTTTTCGTCATGGGTGTCGTTTTCATGGTTTTCGAGGGTGTTGAAACCGATTGTATTGTCAAAATGTAAATCCAAGATGGCGGCTGCAATAAATTATCAACTTTTTCGATATGGGTGTCTTTTTCATGGTTTTCGAGGTTGTTGAAGCCGATAGTGCTGTTAAAATGTAAATCTAAGATGGCGGCTGTTAGAAATTATCTACTTTTTCGTCATGAGTGTCGTTTTCATGGTTTCGAAGATATTGATTTAGTGCTGTCAAAATGTACATACATCTCTCTCTCTTTATAGAAAGCAAGCCAGAACGGAACTTCGTTCCATCCGGGTGTCCCTTGACACCTCAGTAGTTTTTTGTTTGTAGGAAGTCCCTAATCTCTGAAAGTACAGGTCCGATTGTTAAAATTTTTTCATCGACAGAAAGCTGCTTTATTTCTGAGTGACATGGGCTATATTTTGTGAACGCAGGTGAATCCGCGGGCAAAAGCTATTTTAAAATAAAGTAAGCAAGTTAAAATGTGTCCTGGAGCCTTACCATGACGTATTAATGTTAAGTGTGCGAGTGAAAAAGAGGCATTGAGCTGAACACCCTAAATAGCTCCATCCCTTTAAGAGTTCAGTTTAGGTCGTAAAAAGGGTCTCATGGTAAGGGCTCTGAACCTCCATTTGTTTAGTTGCTTTCATTTTCTTCAATTGTGACAGCGGGTTTCCAATTTGGAATAGAATTTAATCAAAAAGGGATCTCGGATCTCCATGTATCTAATATTTATTTTGGCTTTCACGATTTGTTCCTATCTGCTCCATTGCCTAAACATTGATGTAGCAATTTGTTTTTTAAGATAGAACTCCAAGCTTTTATTGGGAATTGATTAAATATTTCAAGGCTTTTAATTAACGGAATAAAATTACATACAAATGGCGCTTTTATTTTTGAGGTGGGAATCATCAAATAACTCCTCCTGCCCTAGGTGGAGTTAGAGGAAGTGTCAGGCATCGTCCTAATAGAACCCATCTGCGCGATCATCGCGCGAGTAAGCGATACAACCACCGTGTGTTCGCGCGATGGCAAAAACTGGGTGTCCTATTGATCATCGCGCGAATTGACGACGCGAGCGAGGCTCACTCGCGTGCAGTCGCACGGTCGATACCAACAACCATGGACGTCAGAGACGCTCAATTTTTGCTATCGGGATATATTTGAATGACTTATTGTATATTTTATTTTATAATTATCGCGCGAATTTCAATTAGGACACCTATTCGAATTCAATCTGTTTGATCGCGCGTTCGTACGAACTATGTAAGTTCGCGCGAATAGATTTACAAACATTTGAGTTGCGCGATCGCGTCGTGCGATTGTCAGTGATCACACATATTGAACTCGAATAGGTGTCCCCTAACACCTATTCGAGTTCAATATGTGTGATCGCGCATTCGTACGAGTAAAATTCGCGCGAACCTACGATGAGCGACTTTGTGATTTTTCTTAATACAGATTTGAATTATTTTTTTCTTTAAATAAAAATACTAGACAGGTGTTTCTGGTTTTGCTTAAAATAAAAATAAGGTTGTATATGATCTTTTGTTGAATGTTTCTGCCATATTGTATTAGGCTTATATGAATGAATAAATATATTATTATTATATATTATCTCTTTGAGGTACGCGTGTAACACAACGCACCACGGACTCGAACTTGGTCTTTATAGGGTAGCAAGTTAATAAATTAACCCCTAAATACCTGTAGGTACCTAAACCAATGAAGCGACCATAAAATTGATCCGCTAAGCCGAATGGGTATCCTAAATTCTACGAATACGCTCAATAGTCCAACAACTTCACACTTGTTTTATATAGTCGAAGCTTCTATCAAACCAGAAATGTGTTCTATGAATAGTGAGGTAAAGTTGTTTTTATCTTGTCGCGGTATATTTCCGGCGTGAACGGCATGTTTCAATGGGGCTTAGCAAGCAACACGTTTTGAAAAGCATTGTCTGTCTGTAGGGCTGTCATGGTCATGTACACCCCCACGGGGCACTCCAGAATCATGTATTGGACCCATGGTACAGTGGTACTCGTTTGTGGGTTATTGTCAAAGACACCCTGTATACCGCGCTATAAAAGCTTGCTATGAAAAAAATAATTTTCGTTGAAAACTTGTTTAAATAATATTTTCAGGCCCGTCTATAATTTTAAAAATAATAGATGGGCCTGAAAACTCGTGAAACACAATTGCGAACCCAGTGGGTGTAAGTTTACATCGCATTATAGTCAAATTAGATTTTCGTTCACGAAACTGTAAACAAAGCAAAGTGGAAACTAACTACTAATTTATAAAGGCTGAAAGTGTTTTTTATACCTTACGACTACGACACGACGTTAGGGGTCTCGTTAAAATAAATGTATGGTACCTTATGAAATAAAACTGGTGAAGTCGTTCTAGTTCTAGTAAAAGTGTTTATTGATATAATTTGACTGGCCTGTTGGTCTAGTGGTTAGCGACCCTGACTGCTATGCTGAAGGTCGTGGTTTCGATTCCCACCCAGAAAAAATGTTTGTGTGATGTGCATAATCATTTGTTCTGTGTCTGGGTGTAATTTATCTATAATATGTATGTATTTAGAAATATATAAGTATGTTTATCAGTTGTCTAGTACTCATAACACAAGCCCTGCTTAGCTTGAGACTAGACGGCGTTGTGTGATAGTTGTGGAATATTATTAAAAAAAAAATATCATAAGATACTAATGAATTTTTTTATACAGCATAATCAGCCACATAATGTTTCCAGTTCTGGGAATCAGGGCTGGGTAGGAGGCAGGATGGGCGGTAATCCACCTTGCGCATCCAGTGTCGGTGGGCAGATGTCACATGTCTTCTATTTTTTTTTGTTTCTAGTAAGTACATGCCGGTTGTCCCACACCGTTTTCCAGGTTTTAAGAACAGTGGTGATGAAATTAATTACATAAGGTAAAGCAACTGCCTAGGTTTGAACCTTCGAAGGGGTCATTACTGTTCAAACTCAATCAGTTTGTTTTGGTTTATTTATTTGATAAGGTCTAAATATGTAGTTTCCACTTAGACATTATACTACCCTGTGCTCAGTGTCGCGGGTTCAATTGCCGCATGCAACAAAATAATATCAGTATGGCCCAATATGGCCTATAGATAGTTGTTCAAGGTCTGGTGGTCTACCTGTCCTAGGTGAATATAAACGGTTCCGTAGTCAACTACGAACCCTTAGGGTGAGTTGCACCATTTAACTATAACGATAATCAAACCATAACCAGCCGTGAAACGGCCGCCTATTGGTCAATTCGACGATTTGACAACTATTAACGGCTTTGTTATCGTTATAGTTAAATGGTGCAACTCACCCTTATAGTTTCGCCATGCCGACCGTTAGCATTAGAAAGCTGAAATTTGGTACCGATATTATATATTTATATCAATCACGCCGACAAAGTCGTAAAATAGAAAGTGGAAAAAAAAAGTTTTAGTAGAGTACCCCACCCTACACGTAAAGTGGGGAGTGATATTTTTTTTCATGTCAACCCTAACGTGTGATATATTGTTGGATAGGTATTTAAAAATGAATAGTGGTTTACTAAAGTCATTTTTTATTTTCGGAAATAATCGCTAAAAAAGTAAAAAAAGATGTGTGGCACTCGGGGACTGCCGCGGTAAAGCTATAGCATAGCATTTTTATCAACTTATGCAATTATAATTATTTATTTATTTTATTTATGCAGTATTTTTTTTCCTTTGTTTTTTTTTCTTTGATATTAATTGAAGTTACACTTTCACACATTGAATTGAATTTTGATTGATTGTTCACTCATTTGTTTTCTTATCGGTCACCACGCTCAAAAAACAAATGAGTGGGGGGTGTTAGGTTATTTTCGTAACGGAATTTCTGGATTCGGTCTCCACGCTCAAGGCCCGCGATAGAAGCTATGCAATAGCTTAAAAAAAATGTGTCCCCCCTCGAACTTTTGAACCATAAGTTTACAAAATATAAAAAAAATCTGAACTAAGTTTGTAATTTAACTGTATACTCCTTCCCACTACCAGTGGTGGGAATCAAATAGACAACATTTTTTCGAACTTTCCATGAGTAGTTGGAATCTATAACTTATTCTTTAGTTATCACCGTCCTTTGTGGGCCCATACTCATACATTTAACCCT
Organism: Mythimna ferrago; assembly: GCA_910589285.2. Lineage (NCBI taxonomy): Eukaryota > Metazoa > Arthropoda > Insecta > Lepidoptera > Noctuidae > Mythimna > Mythimna ferrago. Next base: position 24,981,889 of record OU342677.1, on the reverse strand, counting down.
GAATACCAATGAACAACAAAACTCGTCGTATGTAATAAATACCAGCGTTGTATGCTTGAGTGACGTCTCTCGGGCCCTCTTATACAGGTAGGTATTCGGCACTCCCACCGCTATGTAATTAATATTCCAGCAGACGTAATCAGGTATCCTCAACCCTTTTACCTCATTGACCTTCTGACGAACGTGTGGGAGGTCAGCTTCTGATAACCCGGAGACAAGACACTCAATATACAAGGTCCAGTTTTGAATCTGCACTAAGTATTAGGGTCCTTACCATGACATGTTAAAATATCAGGCGTGCGAGCGAGAAAGAGGGATAGAGCTATACACTCTATATAGCTCCATTCCTTTAACAGTACAGTTTGGGCCGTCAAATGAATCACGTTAAGAACTCGTGGTAGGGTCTCATGAGGTTGATATTAACCTCGTAATCAATAAATACTTGTTAATTTCAGTCTTTAATTTAGAGTGTTATTCACACAGAACACCGGAATCCTTCTCTTCTGTGGTTATTTAGAATCTTCGTACAAGCGGTGACTTGAACTTGAAATCGCGCAGACTTGAATGAGAAGTGAAGTATTGGGTCTCTTTAGTGGTATGAAGTGAGACGCGGTAGCTGGGAGTACATCTTTGTAGTTACAGTGATTGGCTCGACGATGTGTACGATGCGCAAATTGATACTGACTCTTTCGACGAGCGCTCAAGATTCGTGCCGATATTTGTAAAACTCTTTAAAAAAACAGAGTCACCCGATTTATCGAGCGTCATGTCACTGTGTGCGTGAGTGCAATATCCGCCCACTTACTCGATTTCCGCTAATAAGAATAAAATTAAAAAGCAATACCTACCTTTTTATAGCAAGGTTCATTTGAAAACCAGTGTCAGGCAACTGCTACGTAGTGGCCTGGCATCATGCTGAACTGGACCCATTTGGCACAGCCGTGAGACATACCATGTAGATATATTTAAGTTTAAGTTTCTATACTATAATAATTGTTATCTCATTGTGTGTACCTATGTGCCAAATAAACGTATTTTCTTTCTTTCTTTCTATTTTATTGTTGTTAACTAATAAGTTAACAACAATATGCCACCTGAAATTTTTTGCAGGTTCAAAACTGCACCTTGTCTACTAGTATGCTTACTTATTATACTCATATTGTATATGTGTATGATGAATTCTAGGCCTTAGAGTTTTTTGTTAACTCAAAGTATTTTTTTTTAATATGTAAAGTAAATAATAATAATAATAAATTCTTTCTTTATTTGGAACAAGAAACACATACAGAAAATAATCAAATTGAAACGATGATAACCGCAGTAGTAAAAAAAAACTGTGTCGCGGTTATCAATCTTATTAAGCTTATTATATCTAAATAAATAAATGGTAATTTTATGACTATTTAAGGGGTAAAAATATAACCTATGTAAACCACTAAAACAAAACTCATAGAGGATAGAGCTATAAATATTGAGTAGGGAAATTGGACATGACTGAGGTAAAAGATGCGATGATGGATGCCAGACGCACAGAACCGTTTACTGTGGCGACACTTGGAGGAAGCTTATGTACATCAGTGGCCGTCTTTCGGCTGAATTATGATGATGAAATCTTCAGCTGAAAATAAGATTGGTTTGTTTAAGCTTCCTGGGTAGTTTTTGCAACCGGACGGGCCCTGCCCGAGCTGATCGGCTGATGCTTACCAGGGCTGCGGGAATGTTCGGAAGAAATGCCGTGACCCTGGAACACAAGGGGCTACTGAAGGAACGCAGGTGGGTTTTAGCCAATAAAAATGATTAGGGGACTTTCCTAGGGTTACTAGGTATAAAATCTCATCTAAAAGCAATCTACGTTTATGACCGCGATTTATGACCGCGTGCTCCCGTTTGCCGTGAAGTCGTTAATGGAAAACCTAATAACACTTTTTCCCCGCTCTGGGAATCGAACCCAAGACCCCACGTTCAGCAGTTGCAATTGCTACCAAGAGACTAAAGAGGCAGTACATTAATTTTATGTACATATCTAATTTAGGTAGGTAATATACTTTATTTTACAAGCTTTTATTTGGTTCCACCTGTCCCGATGGTTGCCATTTTGTCTGTAATCAAATCTTGCAAATTAAATTGGATCGGCTACTGATTGAGTTGAAATTTGCATGCATAGTGTAAATCAGATGACAATTCAAAATTATTATGACATGGAGCTGATCTGATGATGGAACCGCAAGGTGGCTATAGGAGCTTGGTAGTTAAACGACACAACCCCGTCGCGTTTGGGCTCGTGAGATTCGTCTTAACGACTTTTAATTATAAATATACCCCGTTAAATTTTGATCGTTTTAATCCCGTGGAGGGTCGATGCGGTACATGAAACACTATCGATTTGTAAAGATAAAATTAAAAAATAAAGTACCTTTTTTTAAAACTCGTATTAATTTACGCATGTACGAAATTAATTTCTTTAAGAAAACGTCAGCTGAGCGAGTTCAATGACCTGTAGGTAATTAGTATGCAACGCCGACTACTACCTACAGGTCATTGAACTCGCGAGTTTAAAAAAAATGTACTTTATTTTATAATTTTATCTTTACAAATCGATAGAGTTTCATGTACCAGATCGACCCTCCACGGGATTAAAACGATCAAAATTTAACGGTGTATAGGTATTACCTATACCGTGTTATGAAAAAGAGTGTCATTCTGAATTTCGACAGTTAATTACTACTCATTGCTTCGACAAAACATATATTCAACTAGCATTAGTCCGACAGAACCAACTTCGACAATACACACCTTCGAAGTACACTACTTCGACAGATCCCTTCTTTCACAGGCACTCTATTACGACGCATCATACGTTCGACAAAGTGCTACTCAAAAATCTGATGAAAATAATTGAATTCTGTTTTATTGTCATAAGCAGGTACATAATAAAAAAATATATACTTACACAGTTAAATTTTAATCGTTTTAATCCCGTGGAGGGTCGATCCGGTACATGAAAAAATTATTTCTTTAAGAAAACGTCAGCTGAGCGAGTTCAATGACCTATAGGTAGTAGTCGGCGTTGCGTACAAACTACCTACAGGTCATTGAAGTCGCTCAGCTGACGTTGTCTTAAATAAATTAATTTCATACATGCTTAAATTAATACTAGTTTTGAAAAAAGGGTACTTTATTTTTTTAGTTTTATCTTTACAAATCGATAGTGTTTCATGTTCCGGATCGACCCTTCACGGGATTAAAACGATTAAAATTTTACGGTGTAAGTGTAATATGTATATTAAAATATATTGTTAAAACTTTTTCTTGTATTAAATTAAATATTGCGGGAATTCCAAACGCGGGATTTCCAAAGCAAATTCACCATCATAATTGCGCAATAGCGTCGTAATGGTAGGTCACTCTCACTGATCAAAGGAACTGTCAAAATTTTTGCAGATTACCGCATACGTCAGACATTCATTTGTCATTATGAACGAGATTACTATTCTATCCATTTCTTTCAATGGAGCGTCAGTGGTGACCATCGGAAAGTCATAATGACGCCATTATATTAGTAGGTTATCAAAACTTGTCAAAATTAACAATTATGAAATGATAGACCATTCTGAGTCTGACACTAGCTATTGTAATAGCAGACTTGAGGCCCTGGTGTAATCATCACCTTCATTATTATTAGCTGCTTAATTTTATATACTGCTGAGCAAAGGCCTCTATTTCCTTCTGCCAGATACCGATTCAGATCTAAGATACTACCTATTATAAATATATTATGCTTTGAATTGCGTAGGTCGATAGTTATCTTAAAATTAGTTCTGTTTGTTAAAGCGGTAAATACGAAGTGATGCCGCTCTACTAAATATTAATTAAGTTATTCAAGTACACTGGGCCCCAAAAATTTCGGGTCACTAGTATTTTTTAATTTGTACAAATACTTAAAGGATTTATTAGAAAAGGTCTTGTTATTATTTAAGTAAAGTCTCAATAAATAATTTTCGTATACAGCAAAGTTTGAGTTTGTTATTAACAAATGTCCTAAAATATCACTCAATTTATGGAAATATTGTAAACGCTCTTGAATAAATGGCGATAAAATGAGAAAACACTGCGCGTAGTATTTTTAATTATGAATTTACCAAGACACAAATCGACTCGAATTAAAATCGAGTCGAATTTGACAAATCGTGGACAGTTTTGGGATTTCGTTTTTTTACTTTTGACTACACAAATATTATCAGTAATGGGTACGGATAGAGCCCCATTTTTTGTACAAATTAAAAATAGTGGCCTATAAGATGTATTCGTGAAACAGAAGTATATGTATGTTGTAAATGAATTAGTTCGTAAAAAGTTCGTACACTAATAATTGTTTGGTTTGCCGTAATCTGATACATAATGGTTTCTTGAAATTGCTGGAGTACTCTTTGGGCCGGATATTTTATTTTTGATAAAGATATGACATGAAGTGTTAGCGACATAAAGTTGCACTGAATAATGTAAACAATCCAAAAAATGCTTACAGTGACAGCAGCTTGGTTTGAATAAATCGGATGAAATATTTTTATCCTAATTTTCAGTTACCTATTTATCAAAATTCAGAAGATCTATTTTTTTTTTATCTAAAATATGCATTATCAATCTGCTTAGTTATAACATTTTAGATAAACGAGTGATATCTTTGGGAGATATCGCAGTTTTTCAATGTGACCCGTTATTTTTGCGGCCCAGTGTGTTATAAATAAATTACACGTCAGTGTTTATTGTTATTTAGATCATAAATAAGGTGTATTTTGACAAGCTTTATAAATAAACTTGCTGTGTTTATGTGTGTCTAGTTATAAATTTATTCATATATTTTATAAAATGTATCTCTGGACTTTACTTGTCAGTGCTGGCTTCAATGAATTGAATTTAAAATGATAGATGAGATGAGCGGATATTTTTTTAAAAATAGAATAGAATATAATAAACTTTATAGCACACCAAAAAAGTAACACGACAACAAGTATTATAGAAGCTTGTCGAGGGCGGCCAACCCTAATAATTATGACGTCATTACGTGCAATAACGTCGAGAAAGACGTGAAAGCACGTCTTTCTCGACGTCTGTATAGATATTTTGGAAACACAGATATGTTGTGGAGTCTGTCTAAAAAGTCAACCGACTTGGAATTTTGTATACTTAATAATTAATTATTAAAAAAAATACTTGTATTCGATACTTCTTAAGAAGTTCTTCTAGTAGTAAACAATGATCAATATCTCTTAATAAACCTTGATTATTGAACCAGCGTTGCCTACATCAGATTTCATTTTACCCTAATAATTACACAAGTCGGTTGACTTATTAGACAGACTCTAGTATACATACTATCCACAACATAGTGTGTTTCTCTGTGTTTCAAACCTACAGGTTTGTATTAAAATCAATTTATAAATTTGTGTAAAAGTCCTGAAATCCAAATGCAGTAAAGACCACGACCGAATTTCGATCATGGTAGTAAATATCAAGGTGGACCGGGATTCGCAGGACTCCGATGGATGCGAGACGGACATGACCATTCGTTGTGGCGACTTTTGGGGGAGGTCTATGTCCAACAGTGGACGTCTTTCTTCTGAAATGATAATGATGAGCCATCCTCAATAGAACAATTGTGTGTGTACACTGCACACTGTTCCTTAACTCTCATAGTCCAATGGGTCGGCAATCCAACCGAGGAATGATCAGGCGCAGGACCAACGACTTTACGTGCTTTCCGTGTTCCGAGTACCTAGTCAATCACCATTTGAAGGTTTTTATAGGTGAACACTCCTACGTATATAAGGAAAAATCCTCATTCAAGAAAAAAAAAAATGATCTTTACTTTGTTTAAACTAAGTAAATATCATTTTTTTTCTATTTCAATATGAAATAATAATGAAATAAAAAAATGGTATTTTGGACATGTCTTTATACGTAGGGACCATCGACTGTTCCGAAGCCAAATCTGTGCCAGCCGGTATACCACAAGACTCAAATTTGAGACTAATTCTTTTCATCTTGTATCTCAATGTTATCCCGAAATAACCTAGAACTCATCTCGCAATCTATGCTGATGACACTGCATCGTATACTTCCTCTGAAGATGTCGACCTAATAATTGAACGGCTTCAACTGGCACTAAGTTTTCGTAACACGTTTTTCACTAGATGGAAACTAAACTTAAACTCAAGTAAAACAGAAGCCATGCTTTTCACGCGAAAACGAGGTTTAACGTCCAGGCTTATTAATTTTAAAACAATTTCCATACCATGGAGTCGTGCAGTAAAATATCTAGGTATAGTTCTAGACAGTAAAATGACCAGTAATGAAAACACTGATGCACTTCGCTGAAAGGGTCCGAAGGCTAAAAATGCTTAAAAAGCCTATTTTAAAGAGAAAGTCAAAGTTGAGCGCTACTGCAAAATTATGTACATATTTATACAACCCTCGTTAGACCATGTTTGACATTTATGCTGCGCCAGACTAGAGTTGTTTGACTGACAAAAACTACAACAAATTGCAAATTGTTCTGAATAAGGCAATTAAAACTTCATACAACACTGCTTTCCGAATAAATGTAAAGCGACTGCATGAGCAAATTAAATTTCCCTTTATTAAAAATTTCATTTTAAAATCAGCGCGTAAAATCTATTTATTTAAAAATCCCAAACACTACAATCCGTTAGTTTCATCCATAGGTAAAAGAAGATCAAATAATTTGCCGTATTTAAAAAACTTATAGAAAATCGATATCGTTTACCACATCACTATTTCCAAGCTGACTATCAATATGAACGTACCACCGGACTGACCGGGTTACCCTCACCTGGCCACCATAACTATTAAGAAAACAAATTACCCACACTTTAGATATATATTCTGCGATCGAGTCGCATTACTTTGTGTAGGTAAATTAAATTGTGAAATGTGAATGTGAAATTGTAAATAAGTCTGTGCTAAGACTTCTTTGTGCCTCATAATTTAATACTCTGTTCCTTATGAACTTATCTAACACATTATTCAACAATAATGTCAATGTGAAATGTTTGTAAAGGTAAGTGTTAACCTATAAACTAGAGTCTGTCTAATAAGTCAACCGACTTGTGTAATTATTAGAGTAAAATGAAATCTGATGTAGTCAACGCTGGTTCAATAATCAAGGTTGATTAAGAGATATCGATCATCGTTTACTACTAGAAGAACCTATAAAGTATCGAATGTAAGTATTTTTTAAAGAATTAAATATTATACAAAATTCCCAAGTCGGTTGACTTTTTAGACATATACCTAGTCTGTCTTTTTTTTTTGTTACTTTTTAGGTTGTAAACAATTAGAATAAGATCATATTTTGTATGCAAATTCCAAATTTTATGAAAAAAAGACCTATAAAAATCAATCAATAAATCAACGGCTTTACGTGCTTTCCGAGTTACGGGGATGTCACACCACCAACTTTCAAATTTCGGGCTCACATCAGCCGAACGACGTCCACTGTTGGACATAGGCCTCTCCCAAGTGTCGCCACAATGATCGGTTCCGTGCGACTCGCATTCAACGGATTCCCGCAACTAAGGGTTGGACCAGATCCACCTGGTCACCTGGTCACTCTTGACTTAAAGACCTCTAGGTTACTGAAACTCAGACTTCGGCAGCGAATTTCACTCCTTGGCAGTACGTATAATAAATATTAATACTGTTTTAGAGAAATATTATACCTAAATGGAATCTAGAGCTAATTTGACAACAATGTTTCATTACTCTAGATACCTATGTATATGCTGGGAATTTTGTCCGGGATAGCGGGTTATGCTATTCGAAGAATTTATATTGTCCAATCCTAAAATCTAGTTTTAATAGAATCAGATGAAAATGCCTGTGTACTCGTATTTCCATAGGTATCTTGTTGCTGGAATGAACTCTGTCATTTAATGTGGTCTTTATAAGGTTATCTCACTATTTTTTTGCAAAACTATTTTAAGTCATGGAGGTCTTTATCCATCCGTGTGCTGAAAGGCTGACAGTAACCAGTTATTTATGCTAACATATAGGGATAAGAAGAGATTGAAAAGACAGCAAGACAACACAACACTCCAAAGTAACACGAGTCCTACTCCATCTCATATAGCCATACATGAAATGTTTCAAACTATCACTGGTATAGGACCAGTGATAGTTTGAAACATTTCATCCCATCTCATACTGCCATAACTGAATGTTCCAAAGTAACACTGGTCCTATCGCATCTCGTATTGCCATACATCAAATCCTATCTCATAGTGCCTTACCTAAAATGCACTAAAGTAACACAAGTCCTACCGTAACTCATAGTGCCTTACCTAAAATGCTCAAAAGTAACACAAGTCCTACCGTATCTCATAGTACCTTGCCTAAAATGCTCTAAAGTAACACAAGTCATATCGTAACTCATAGTGCCTTACCTAAAATGCTCAAAAATAACACAAGTCCTACCGTATCTCAAAGTGCCTTGCCTAAAATGCTCTAAAGTAACACAAGTCCTACCGTATCTCATAGTGCCTTGCCTAAAATGCTCAAAAGTAACACAAGTCCTACCGTATCTCATAGTGCCTTGCCTAAAATGCTCAAAAGTAACACAAGTCCTACCGTATCTCATAGTGCCTTGCCTAACATGCTCTAAAGTAACACAAGTCCTAACCCATCTCATATAGCCTTATATTATCTAAAATGCTCTAAAGTAACACGGGTCCTAAATTATCTCATATAGCCGTACCTAATATATCATCATCATCTTCATTTCAGCTGAAAGACGTCCACAGGTGGACATAGGCCTCCTCATGTGTCGCTACAACGAACTTCTGAAGGTCCTGAGCGTCTCACACCAATCGCAATCTCGTGACTCTCACCGGGTCGTCGGACCTTGTGGGAGGTCTTTTTACGCTGCATTTTCCGGTGAGTGTCTACTTGCGTACTTCAGAACTTTTCGGCGCCATTGACCATCTGTTACTGCCATTTAATTTCTGGCGATTCGTCGGGCTATGTCGGCGAACTTCGTCCTCTTTGCAGGAAACTTACTTTATTTTTACCCTGCAATAAGATCGTGCTAAAACTTCTCTAATAACATCAAAACTTGTAAGTTTTACTAGACGTACACGTGGGACCTCCACTCAGACGAACTTTAGACATTTTCCTTTACATATGTCATGTTTCATCACTTTCCGCGAGAGGGCGCCAGTTTCTATGTACTTTTTAAAGATACAGTTGGCGAATATCTACAGAGCAAGGAAATACCTCGAGGGCCTCGGCAGGGATGCGGGATTGTTCGAAAGAGTTATCGCGGCCCTGAAACGCCAAGGGCAACTGAAGGAATGCAGGTGAGTTTTAGTCAGTAAAAGTCTGACATTCCCTCTCGTTCTACTGAGAGCGCGAGGGATTATATGATGAAATCTCACCCGGAAAATAAAAAACACTTTTTAGTGTTCCCTATTACTAAGATTCCGCTGTCTGTTCGTCTGTCACCATGAACAGCGGTGGTTAGACAGTTGACATTTTTAAAGATTAATTATATATTTCTGTTGCCACTATAACAACAAATACTTACTATATAAAACGGAATAAAATAAATATTTAAGGTGGCTCTCATGCAACAAACATGATTTTTTTTTGCCGCCGTTTTAGGTAATAGTATGGCCATGGTGGTTTTTTGTATTGAAGTCGTTTGTATTTTTAACCGACTTCTAAAAAAGGAGGAGGCAGAGGCAACATGTACCCATATCATAAATACCTTATAGACTAACATACATAATAACTTATAATAAATAATTTTGTTAGTAAACAAGATTTAAAACTACGTTAGTAAAACTTCACTTCGCACTATTCTGTCTTTGTGTGCTGTCCTGTGGTATTTGTCCGCGGAAGCGACGGAACACCACGCCCTGGGGCCAAAAGTCTTCTTCCATAACAAGGTGCAGAAAACAGTTCGGTACACGCACCACAAATGCCTTAAAATTGACATTCCGGTGCGACTCCAGCAACTGCACCCTCAGTGTGTACTTCAACTTTTGGCGCACGTACTCGACGATGTCCTCCACCTTTGTGGTGTAATGCAGGCGGGAGATGTACACCGGCGTGTTCGGCTGAGCGGCACGCACACTCGCACTAGGAGTAACTGGTGCTTTACCGCAGAGATTCCGGTTGACTTGCTTTCGGCGCTTCCTCCTTTGCACCGTAACGAAGCCATCTTCATTTTCAGCCTTATTCATTGCCTTATCAGGCAAAGGCTTCGATACAGGAGCAGCAGGGGCGCTCATAGTGACGCTAGCGATATCCTGATGATCCAGATTCGCTGGGGCTATATGTACAGACAGCGGGGCGGGGCGAAGGGGTCGGGCGGCGGCACATGAAGGAGCTGCGGTGACCGGCACGGAGCTGCGGGGCGCCCGGGGTGAGCACTCTGCAATCTCAGCAAACGACGGACGTATTGGCGACGAAACTGCTGACATGGAGTTTTGCGACAATAAATCGAGGCTAGCTCCATGACGCATGCTTACATTAGACGCATCGGCTGATGACCTAGTTACCGCCGCTGTGTTGCGAAATTCACCAAACTCTTGGCGTAAATCTGCGACGGTTTTCTGGGATGCATCTAACTTCGCTTGTACATCCGCAAGACTGGCCTTCAGAAAAACAATGTCCTTCAAAAGGCTAGTGACATCGACGTGGTCGAAGGTGACTGAAGGAAGCTTGTGCAGCTCCTTCGCCACAAACGTCGGCACGTCGTCCGGGTCGGTCTCCTTGAACAGCGTGATAATGTCCTGTATGCTCTTTCTAGTCCCGTCACGCCGGCGGGACACCATCTGGTCACGCTTATTTAGCACGCTAAACAACATCAACTTCGCAGCAGCTATGTCCTCCTCGCTGAAGTTCGTTGCGCAGATCTGGACGGCGGACACCTCGTCCATGACATCCAGCTTCTGCTGCAGGAAGGCCAGCAACTCGTTCACCACTATATTACTAATCATGGCGAGTAATTACGAGCGACAGCTTACGCCGCGCTAATCGACACAAATAACACGTAAACAATGCGTCCACATCGGTACGCGGCACAAGTGAGACGGCCTAAAGCCTGGCAGCATCTACATCAATTATTCCAGGAACGTTGTTTAAATCACAGGTAATTTTTTGTATTATTTTGAATATTAAATTGAGTTTAGGGGATGTTTAGCCCCTTGGATCGGTCTGTCTTCATGTAAAAGGTTTTAAAATAGTTGTCTGGTGAACATATAAAAAATCAAGCATGAGAGTTTACGTGAAGTTATGTCATTATTTTGGGAGCTTAAAGCGTCTGTAAAGCAATATGGCCCACGGAATGTGTCTGAGAGTATTGGCGACTTGATTTTAAAGATATTGCCTAAAATATACGTAAAAATCAGCTTGGAGAATTTACGTGAAGTAAGTACTGTTTTTATGTACCTTAAGTACATGATACCTACCTGAAAATTGGCCGTCTAAGCAAGCTAGCAGATAGGCATGCGTTCTTAGTACATACTAACAGTACTCAATCGTCCACATTTCGTTCGTGAGAAAATACGTGACGTCTGGCGGTCCTGGGATCTTGGACTATTGTAGACGTTTATAGGGACTTGTAACGCAATACTTATTGCATATTAATATGACAGCTTTCAAGGCGGCTTTTGACGTTGGTTGTGAAAAATGATTTGTTTCTCAATACTGATCACGTTAAAATATATGCCGGTGAAGTCAATAGTACGGAAGCTTGAGAACGAACAACGAGCTAAGTGACAAGTGACACATGTCACTTTGACAGAATCTGGGGTGACGTTTGCATGAACCGGAGTTTGTTTATTGCTCGATACCCAGCTCAGCCATCGCCCACAAATCGGTGTCCATGGACAGAGCTTCAGTGATGATCGGCATTCTCTGCCGGAATATATTATACTAGCTTCTACCAGCGGCTTCGTATGCGTGAAAGTTGGTAACTGCAGACGCGAAGTCGATGTCGAAAACGGACAAAAAGTAACCTATGTCCATCAAAATCAGTTCAGTAGTGTAACCATGAAAGCGTAACAGACAGACAGACTGAGTTACTTTAAATATTTTTAATATTTTAGCATGGGTTGATAGATAAAATAATTTGCGATATAATCGTGAACCTGACTGGTTGGCGCATAGCCCATTGCAGTATGGAGAAGTGGACAATTGGCCAGTCAGACGTGCTCGGAGAGAAATCGGCAAAAGTATGCACGCAGAATGAATGACTGGCAATTCAACAGACGACTGATAGACACCTACTGACCTGACAGTGGTCTTTTTTTTATGGTGGGAATAATCATCCAATGACAACCCCCGCTCTTGGGCGGAGCGGGAGATAGTGTCACACTCTTACTGACTAAAAGCCCACCCCGTTCCTTCCAGCCTTCATACCGGGGCGGTGTTCCTGTTCGGGTAACCCTGGCCCCAGTAGGCTTCGACCCAGCTGGGTCCCTGCTGTTGCTAAGAACTCCTTGAGGCGCGCGGGAACAGTGCGCGCCGTCGACGACTTGGGCTTGGTCCGGACAGTTACTGGACGGCCGGACAGCGAGCTACCCATTGTTCACTGTCCGCAAGCCCGCGCCTACGGTGGCCGGAAATCAGGATCGGAATCTCGGCGGCGGCGGCGAGAACGCCGTTGCCTGATGTGGTCGGCCTCCTCCTTAGCGAGCATTACTGCTTCGCAGAAGTCAGCGACCGCCTGCCACTCCTCCTCGCTCCAGACCATGGCCTCAACCAAGGCCCGGCGCGAGAGGTTTCCGCCGCCGATCGCCCCCACCAGGGCACGGCGACCTCCACTCCAAACAGGGCACACCTCGACTGTGTGCTCCACCGTGTCCTCCGGGCATTCCGCACAATGGCGACACCCGGACGGCACGAATCCGGTGCAGGAACCTCCCGAACGTGCCATGTTCGGTGAGGACCTGCGTCATACGGAAGGTAAGGACGCCGTGAGGTCTTTCCAGCCACGCCTCAAACAGGGGACTTACCGCCATAATTGTGGCGTGCCCAGCACTGGGTTGCGATAGTCGCTGACGCCATTTCACCATGAGATCCCGCCGGAGCTCTGTCCGCTATGCCGTGACCTGTCGTGGCAGCGGACTTTCACCCCGGCGTTGCATCTCCACGCGCATATCGTGCATGTGTGCAAGGACTGTTGCCTCCATTCTAACAGTGGTCTGCAATATGTTGATAATAATGGAAAGAGTATGGCCGCATTAGAAAGTTCTGGTAGTTATATGCCTACATCAGTAATTCCCAAACTGGTCGCAAACAAATATTTGATGTGTCCTAAAAACTGATGCCTAACCTACGAGTAAAGCTCGTTTACTCGTTTTTTCTGGGTTCATGCACGCTCGAACTTGGCACGATAGATTTGGTCCGTCCGTACCAAGCATGAGCATGACTCAGCGAAAGTGATTCGATACTTGTAGCGCCATCTACGATGTTGCAAGCATATCTTGCTCAAGTCAGTTTGCTGTGATCACCTCGCGACGGCGCGGCAAAACAAGCGGAAAAAAATAAGAGAAACAAGCGGTTGAAATAAACTAATAGTTTTAAATATTTGAATGAAACATGTACAAGCACATTAAAATTGCATGATAATAAAGGTCTAATTTGGTTTTTTGCGCCTCCTGAAAAGTTACATATTTCACAGTTACGAGGTATTCACTTTATGCCATTGTATGGGCTCTATGGTCGATCGATACGTCTATCATAGTGCTAACAAATGCTCGAAGCATTTTTTAACATTATGATAGAACTATTAGACTAGATGAAGTTTTATAAATGTCTTTATATGTTGTGATAATAAGGGTGCTCCTACTCGGTCGTTCACCCGCATCGTCCTGGGAATCCAAACCCGCTATGTCTTTTGGAGACGCTACGCAGTCTAAAACGCGTGGGCTTCGCTTGTAATAAATGAAAATTGTAAGTTGAATGTACGAATAAATGCTGAAGAATATTTAAATGAAATTCCCAATAAGTATTTATACATTTTCTGTATATAAAAAGCAGTCTGGACTTTGCTTTTAATATATGTGCTACTAATTTAACGTAAAATAGGGACCAAAAAGTGTATTTTGAACCTCGTCACTTTGAACCTAGAAGGCTGAAATTTTGCACAGAGGCCTTTTATGACGTATACAAAGGGTAACAAAAATGATTTTTCGAAATTCACCCCTTAAGGACATGAAACGAAGGTCCAATCAGTATGAAAAAACTTACTTTGACGCAGGCGATGCTATTGGTAAATAGCTTTGCCTTTGATTGTTTAGGTTTAATAAAGTACATTTTTTTTGTCGGCATATATTTTAAAGATTAAAAGAATAAAAAAAATGTATATTACATTATTGCCCAAGAGGACAAACTCAGCTCCATTAGCATATTGTTTCCTCGCAAGTATGTTGAAAATCGTTGCTTCATACGCGTGTGCATTTGTCATTGCACTCTCGGTTGATGCAATCCCGCTTCGAAGGTTCGAAGCTTCATACATTTGTGTTAGAATATGGGCACTATTTTCAATGTCAGCAACGCGCAGTAGTTTTATTGTGTTGTGCACGTACTAGTATGTGCATATACTCAATTATCGCCATAGGTTCTTCGCTCTATCTTTGCATTTAGCGGGTGTCCAGTTTAGAAGGTATTAATTTTAGATACAGAACACACAGCCAGTTTGTTTTCCATTATAACGCAACAAAGCATTTTACATTGTGTTTTTGCAGTATTTGGCAGCAAATTCCAAGGATTCGGCAACCATTCTACGAAGACTCGCGTCGATGAATAGTCTAATGTCAAATGGGTCTTCGGAGAACGGATGCCGATTCAATCCCAAGTCAGACTTCTCGGCAAGTTTTGCTGATTTCACGTAGACAATATGTGAAAACTAAAAACAAAACAAGACTTGCCGAGAAGTGTTATGTACACCAATTTTATTTTCAGTAGCCACTATTGACCATACTTATTAACCCCCGACGAAAAAGAGAGGTGTTATAAGCTTGGGGTGTCTGTGTGTCTGTCTGTGGCATCGTAACGCCTAAGCGAATAGACCGATTTTGATGCGGTTTTTTGAAGATCTGTTCAAGTGTTCAAGGCCATCAGCTCGTTTGCTGACTGTGGCAGGGATCTTAAACACTTAATGGATATATACTTTACAAATAAACACACATATGTGACCAAATGTTTGAAACACTCATTTACCTACATGCCGGCGCTATCAAGCTGGTCTGATGATGGAGGTTGGAGGTAAGAGACATAACCTTGGATTGCCTATTAATAAACCCATCAAGTTTAAGCTCATTAGCTTCATCTTCACCAGTTCTAAACATTTTTGATGCTAGAACTGGGAAATGGCTGGTGGAAACCTGGAACACTTTCTAGTAAATATATCGAGTTTAGGCTCATTAGGTTCATCTTAACCAGTTCTAAATATTTTTCATGATGACGAGGACCTGATGTTAGAACTGGGAGGTGGCTAATGGAACCCTGGAATGCCTACTAGTAAACACGTCGAGCTTGGGCTTATTACGAGTAGACTCGTCTTAAGCAGTTCTTTTACTTTTTAAAGATTGTATGGGTCGGGGGTTTTATAAAAAAATAATTTGCTATTATCTTGTAAAAGAGAAAACAATTACAGGTGAATATTATTTCAACTTTCTTGACTAGCTGGATGCCAAAATTCACCAGAAAAGAACTGGCTTGAAGAAGAAGAAAATCATCTTTCATCAGGACAGCGCACCTGTGCGCAAGGGTACGTTGGCAATGGGAAAACTTCGGGATTTGGGGTTCGATTTGCTCGGCCATCCCCCATATTCTCTTGATTGGGCATCACCTGACTCCTATCTGTTCCCAAACTTAAAGAATTTTCTTTCTGGGAAACGCTGCACATCGAATGAAAAAGTTGAGTGGCCCATGGATGACTATTTTCATAACCTTTCAGACTCACACTCCCAGAAAGGAATAGTGACGTTAGAGAAACGTTGGACCAAGTGTATTAAATTTAAAAGAGAGACTAAGTAGAAAAATAAAATCACATCTTAACTGTTTGTAGTCTTTCGATATCAGGCCGAGAACTTTTCACCCCGCCCCACTATGGAAAATATGGGTCGTTTGTTGATTAAGATAAAGCGTTGAAATTTTGCAGTGACATAGTACATACTTTAGGTTAAAATAGGTATATATTTAATAAGCACTAGGGTTTGCTCGCGGATTTACTTGGGTTTTAATTTGCGATGATGTCAAAAAACCGTACGTATGTTATTTTAAATTCATTTCAATGTGGTTTTTGTATCTTTTTAATGGCCTAATACGAAGATCCTACTTCACATCTTACGTAAACACAATAAAAAAATACAGTTAAATAATATAACAAAAAATATTTATAGTTTATACTCATCATATTAAAATCAGTGTAAAAAATTATTCAAACAAAATATCCTGAATTGCTTAATATATTTATCAAGATATGTGTTTATTATTTTACACATTGCGACATGAAGTCAATAGGTAGTCTTCATAATATGTTGTCACACAGTATGGAGGTGCTGACGTCACAGGTGAACCAGGTTCTATAAACAGCCTCCATTACCTCTGGGAGGTTACCACTCCCTTGTATTCTCTGAAAGGTAAATATTGGTCTGTACAAGCTCATACTGTGTGACGCACTACTTTGAACCTTTTTATACTTCTAAGTAAACGTGGGTTTGAAATTAGATATTGTTTGAGTTTAAAATAGAACTTGAGTCTTCAAAATGGCAAAAAAATCGCTTAAAAATTTGGGCTAAAATGTTGAATATAATATAATAGAATAGATAAACTATAACTCAAACATAAATCTCAATAATAAAAATAATACACGTAATTAGCATTATATTGAGCTTATTTCAAGCTTTTATTTAATTTCTTCAAATCTTGCAACTTGAATTTGATCCACTTCCCGGTTACCGATTCAGCTGAAATGTTGCATCCATGTGTAAATCAGATGACAATGCAAAATTATTATGGCGTGGAACTGATCTGATGATGGAACCGACTTTGATTGACTTTCAGTGTGAAACTACGGCTCGTCCCGTAAAAGCGCGCAAGGTCATAATAACTTAATTAAATAAAGAATAGCACGTAAGGTCATAATAACTTAATTAAATTAAGAATAGCACGCAAGGTCATAATAACTTAATTAAATAAAGAATAGCACGCAAGGTCATAATAACTTAATTCGCGAACTGAGCTTGAAACCTACGCTTCATCAAAATTGCGCTCTCATGCTACAGAATATATTCAGGTCCGTAAAATTACTAAACTTTCAAAAAACTTTTGAACACCCCACAAAATATTGAATACCCTTTTTTGTATAATATTTGTCCTCACTCTTCATATTTTGGCATAAAACCGACATCATCATATTTTGACAAAGAATTTGCCCGGGTAAGAGTCCTTTATGTCTGCGTCATAGCTCTTGTAGGATTTGACATGGGATCGCCTCGTCAACGCCAAGTCGAGGTAAATAACAGCGAATAACCACAGAATAGATAGGGTACAGAATACAATCTCATGTATGTATGTACTTACTTCACTTTTTACACCTACGCTCGGTCGGAACTGTTCGACGAGAGCGGTCCGAGGCGCTCCGAGATATCGTGTCCGTGAGCGGTGTCTATGTGTGCGTTGCTCGAGCGCGCTTTGTATGTAGATTGACTTCTGTACCTATCTATTTTGTGGTTAAACTCTGAAATGCGTTTTTGCATTGTAATTGAAGTTGTTGTTTTTGTTTTTTACAAGCTTTTTTTTTTATTTTTGGCTTGCAATATGTGTGTGTTTATTTGAGATTGAATCGATTGAGCTCAAATTTTGCAGACGTATCCCCATTGTATAAATATTTGAAGTTGAGTAAGAGAAATCTCAAACTCTAACCTGAAAACTTCTTAGATGGCAGACTAGTACTCTTTTATGGACATTTTTATGCAATATAAAATGTAAATAAACTAGTTTTTAAAATAGGCCATACAAATATTTCTGTAAGGGAATCGAAACTGCGAACTGGCAACCCGTAGCGTAGCAGCTTATCGCTCAACCACTGTGCCATCATGCTGCTAGAGAAGTTGTCTTTAACCGATCGCCGTTGCTGATAAGCCGTCCATTTGCATCATTCAGTAAACTATCAGTGAAATGATTCCTAATTTTTTATTTTTTTTAGTATTTGAAATGGTGTTTATAATAAAGAGTGTTCTTACTCAGACACCCATGAGACACACCACCATATGCCAAAGAAGAATCTTTGATTTGGCCACATAGCCAGAAAGAGAGGTGATAACCTGGAAAAGTTATTACTGACAGGAAAAGTAAATGGGATAAGACCCAGGGGTAGGAGTCCGATACGTTGGTCAGACCAAATCCGTGTTACACTGGAGACCACAGTCTGCGACGCCATTCACATCGCCGAAGATAGGACAACATGGCGAAATAGTTCACAAGAAAGTTATTCGTTGAGGTCACAACCCTCAGCATTGAGGATAAACGATGCAAGGTGGAGGGCGTCCAATTCTAAATTGAGGAAACTTTCTTACTCCTCAAAGAATCCAAAAGTTTCTACACTAATATTGTAAAGACGTAAAGTTTGTTCTTTTGTTTTTTAGGAAGTACCTAATCTCTGAAAGTACTGGTTCTATTGCTAAAATTTTTTCACCAATAGAAAGCTGCTTTATTCCTGAGTGACATAGGCTATATTTTATGTACGCGAACGAAGCCGCAGGCAAAAGCTAGTAGGTAATAAATTGTGTTCATGATCGTGGTAACATTGTTATTAGCAATCAGACCTAAAAATACATTTCCATTGATTTTGAACATTAATATTGGCTTAATTCTCTATTACGTCATGTTGAGCAATTATTATTAATTGCGTATCGTCATGTTCCCGTTCCCGGAATTCACTAATTGATTATTAATTAGCTATGTACTCAATCAAGTGAGATATATCATTCGGTTCGGTTGGACTGCATAAGTTAGGACGCGTTCACTGATTTTACTTACATTTATTTGCTTGTTGATGTGGTGGTTAGTGGCTCTGACTGCTATGCCACGGTCACGGGTTTGACTCCCACCCAAGTCAAATATTTATGTGATGAGTACGACCATGTTGTTCTGTGTCTAATTTATCTTTAATATGTATTTAGAAACTTCCACACAGCCGACTGATGAGAGTTCTTTTTGCGCCAGATAGCTGGAAAGCTACAGAAACGTGGAAGCCGCAACAGCGTTTTTTTTTTCGCGGTGGGAAATTCATCTAATGACATCCCCCGCTCTTCGGGTAGTCGGCGTTGCGTATTAATTACCTACAAGTCATTGAACTCGCTCAGCTGACGTTTTCTTAGAGAAATTAATTTCGTACATGCGTAAATTAATACGAGTTTTTTAAAAAAAGGTACTTTATTTTTTAATTTCATCTTTACAAAATAGTGTTGTATGTACCGGATCAACCCTCCACGGGATTAAAACGATTAAAATTTAACGGTGTATAGCTCCATCTTGGTGACTTCTACGTAGCCTACCGATGAGTGGTGCGTTATTTTTGCGCCAGATAGATAGGAAGCCATCTGTGTGATGCATCGTGGGAGCGAGAAAGAGGGATGTAGCTAAACACCCTGTATAGCTCCATCTCTTTAACAGTTCAGTTTAGGTCGTAAAATGAATAGACCTCAGAATAAGACCTACAGGCATTGTGTGCTCTATAATTCTCTTTGTCTCTGGGTGTAGTTAGCCCACAAACTTCCCGTGTACAGTGAGGTGAAGCTTCAGCGTAATTTATTTCACACTCTCAAAACTGAGATGTGATTTGTTAATAATTAATCGGCCTCTCCACCTCTGTAAGCTGACTGGTAGAAAGTGAATTAAGTCAGCCTTTCTACCTGTGTGGCAAGAAGATTAAATATACCTACAACATTAGTTTTATGAAGTATATATGCGAAATCCGAAACACGTATTTTTATGTAAAGAACCTGTGTACGAAATTTCATAACTGTATCATGAAAAATAACAAAGTTATAAGCTTGTTATGTCAGCAAAAATACAAGGTCGCCGGGCCACCAGGCGACTGAGGGATTGTTTTGCACTTGCACCCGGCAGATTACAATAGGCTAGTTGCCTTAAAAAATGTAATTAGTCCGTCTTTTAGATTATTCAAAAATAGGGCACACGTGACGTCACACGTAACTTTAATGGGCTATATCTTTGTTATTTTTTGTTTAATTTACAAATAAAAAAATACGTGTCCCCTATTTTTGAATAATCTAAAAGACGGACTAAATAAAATGTAATTATTTTGACCCTCGAAACTACCCTATTGCCATCACGGATCTTGAGCGCTGGCTTCAAGTTGCGCAGAAGTCAAATATTCGGTCTCTTTAGTGGTGCGAAGTGAGACGCGGGGGCGGGGAGTGTCAGTGATTGGCTCGCCGCGCCATCGCATCATAGACATCACTCCTGATTTGTTCCCTGCGTTGCTGCATGTACCTAACAACAAAGACGATTGGCTCGCCAATGTATGGAATGCTCAAAGCGATTCCCACTCTGACGCCGAGTGCTCAAGATCCGTTTCGGCAATTGTACTGGCACCTAATGCCCGCTATGAACTGCCGTGACCTGTGTTGTACTTAGTGTCGGTGGTGCCCAAATTGTGACTTTTTTTTTAAATTTTAGGAAATAATATAACATGGTGTAAAAACTATTGAAATCCATTCAGTTACTGATTCTGAACAAACAATATTCAGGTTTCGCTTAAACTTAAAATAATGTTGTACATACAACATAATCCTGCGGCTTATTTCTACTGCATATTTATTTGCAGTTAAAATAAGCCACAGGATTATGTTTCTATACTTCTTTTTTTATTATTGACTAGCTTTTACCCGCGGCTTCGCCCGCGTGAAAAAATTCGCCTACGTCCGTCTCCAGGGTCTCAACTATCTCTGTACCAAAATTCATCAAAATCGGTTTTGCCATTAGGCGTGAAGACGTAACAAACAAACAAACAAACTCACTTTCGCTTTTATAATAGAAGGATAGGCTTGCGTTTGACCACCATCTCACTTGATGGTAAGCGATAATGTGCTCGACGATGGAGCACGCTTGCTTAGAAGTAACCTACTCACTCTTGACTTAAATACCCCTAAGTTGTAGCTATCAGGAAACACAGACTCCGGCAGGGAATTCCACTCCTTGGCTGTACGCATAATAAATGTATTTTAGTAAATTTATTTTCTGCGCATGTTGTGTAGAACCGCCCCTAGCGTGAGCAGTACATTGCGCTGTACTGCCTAATTAATTAACTGATAATAATGAATTTAAAGCTAATGTTTTAGTGGTTTCTTTGTAGTACATGTTTGCAGTAAAGTGTGTTTGAAAAGACGACTTTAAGTGCATCAACCTGCTGAGTGTTTTAAATATGTACGTGAATAAATTCACGAATACGAAAACTTACAAATTCAATTCGTAATTTTACAACCCTATGATGCGAGAGGCACAGGACCGGTTGTTATGGCGTCACTTGGGGGAGGCCTTTGTCTAACAGTGGACGTCTTTCGGCTGAAATGTTGATGAAAATGACAGCCCTCTTAAGAGCCGGTTGTAGTCACTAAGTATTTTGTATGAACTCCGCCCGGTTCTATGTCGATGTCGCGGCCCTGTAGCAGTGGTTTTATTTTTATTAAAAACAAAAAAAAAATGACTATTCAAGATTTTTTTTAAAACAAGCTTTATTAATTTTTGTAACTTTCAAATATTTCCGTAACGTAATCTCGTAGACATACACGGTTGAAATCTTATGCTAGGGCCAGATTTGCGATTTTTTTTTATCGAGTCAACTAATTTGTATCATGTTTTGATTTTTGCCCGGCGCGCGGTGGTTGGTGATATAGTCAATTTTAATAAAATAATTTTTCATGGTGTTCTCTTTTATTTTTGTGGATTCCCAGAGGTTTAAAAAAGTTCGAAATGTGTAGAACCTGGCCTTAAGCGTATTCGGGGAAAGGGTGCTAAAGTCAGACTGCATCCCTTCCCATCATAATCTCAGGTTTTTCTCAACTAGCTTGGGATCGGCTTCTAGTTTAGTCGGATGCTACTGAATACCCTAGTTTTACATGGAGCGATTGCCTGCCCGACCTTCATAACCCAGTAACTGGGTAACACGATGCGCCCCTTTTCTCATAAAAAAAAAAAAATATATATTTTCATGAGAACTGAATTTTCAGTGGCGTAAGCTGGCTGTGAAAATTTTGGTAAAAAGAAAAGACTTTAAAGAAAAGTTTAAGTGGGAAAACCAACGGTAAAGATCTCTCATCCTTCCCTTCCAAAAATATGCATTCGATCGTTTAGCATAATTTGTAAAAGTTTTCTCAAACTACAGTGTGATTTAACTGCGAGGAACTTTGAAGTTGTTTCGATAACTTCTGCCCAGGATAGAATGACGAACTTTTGCTACAGATCTTTAGACATCTCATACTTTTCCGAGCGTCCCTAGAACTCAACGTTGTAAGACAGTCAGCTTTTCAGAAATGTCTGCTTACAGAAATAAAACACGATCTGATATTCTAGCGTACTGAGGAGCTTTTGTATTGTCAAGTCTTATTTACTTTCATGTTGCTTGCATTTTCACAGTATATTTTTAAAGCATTTTATTTGCAAGTTGTTGAGTTGTTTTCTTCATAATGTTGTGAATGCTGTGATATTTTCTTCAACTTGTGGAAATGTTTCATCCCTTCAACATTTGAACTTTATGAACAAAATCTTGTGTGTTCCGACAGCATTTTTCTTAATAGATCTTTTTTTTTATGGTGGGAAAAAATTATCCAATGACAACCCCCGCTCTTGGGCGGAGCGGGAGATAGTGTCAGACTCTTACTGACTAAAAGACCCACCCCGTTCTTTCTAGCCTTCATACCGGGGCTCGAGCGCCCTTTCGAATAACCCTGGCCCCAGTAGGCTTCAACCCGGCTGGGTCCCTGCTGTTTCATAATAGATCTCACTCCGATTGTATAACATGCTCCTCTTCATTTATATATTTCAACATTTTTTTTATTGTTAATAGGTTCGTGCTTGACCGCTATCTCACCTGATGGAAAGCGACGATGCGGTCGACGATGGAACGCATATTTGTCTTATCTATGATTTTAATGTATATAATTAACACTTAATGTGTATTTAATTGCTAGCACATTCTGACTAGAAAGACTTGTTTTTAATGTATTTTATTAGTATATAAGATGTGCAACTGCCTTGTATAAATCAGTAAGTGACTTGTAAGTGGATAACCTTTTATTGTGAACAACTTATTATTTCTGTGTTTTCCTACTCCACGCTGTGACCTATTACGAAAATTGCCGTATAAAGCATTTATAAGCAAATTCCACGTCAACGTAGTCTTCTGAGCCTTGGTCGTCGCTACTACGGTCTTCGAGGTGCTGAGTCATCTACCGAGTCGTGCAGTGCAAGTCCTGTTGAGCGAGTCCAGCCAAGCAACAGCGAGCAACATCTACGGGTCCATGTCGACAGTATAAGGAGTACAAGTAAGGGAACCAAAGAAAAGTTACTGGAACGAACTACCTTTCTACTCAATATTCCTCTTGAACTGACACTACGATAGCCATATTTAAACGAATAATGGACTATATTCTGAACACAGGACATTTTCCTAGGACATCTCCTAGAAAGAAAAAAATCACATGCATATTTCTGCACAAACCAGGAAAAGGCTACATACAACTGAAGTTATACAGACCCATCAGTCTTCTTATTTTTCTGGAAAAATGGGCCGAACGTATTATTCTCTCAAACACAGAAGTTAACGAACTGATTCCAGAACACCAACACGAATTCGTTCGTCATAGAGGTACAGCAACACAAATATTGAGAACTGGCAAATGTGTTACATACGGCTTGGCCAAAGGACACAGTGTGGCAATGATTTCAACAGACCTCAGCAAGGCATTTGATTCTATAAATCACAAAGGCCTTATAAAGAAACTCATCGACGCTGGAACCTGTAACAATATTATAAATAATAAAGAAAACTGTCTATCCAATAGAACCACCAAAGACAGATTCAGATCGACCACAGGCACAGAAATAAAGGTACCACACGGCGTTCCGCAAGGCTCAGTTCTCGGGCCCGTGCTTTTTAATCTGTACGTCGCTGATACCAAAGCAACAAATCGCAGGTCTAATGCTTTCCTAATATGCAGATGACCTGTGCATTCTGAATGCAGCGGAGAAAACAGATCACGCCACTAGACGCGCAGAATGGGCAGCGGAGGAAATTATCGACTATTATAAGAAATGGAGCCTCCAATGCAACGTGAATACGAAAATTGGTTCAACCAGTAAGATAGGATATTTGCCGTATAAAGCATTTATAAGCTTGCAAATTTCGCGTCATCGTTGTCTCTTCGAGGTGCTGAGTCATCTAACAAGCCAGTTCAGCCAAGCAACAGCGAGCAACATCTACGGGTCCATGTCGACAGTATAAGGAGTACAAGTAAGGGAACCAAAGATAAGTTACTGGAACGAACCACCTTTCTACTCAATATTCCTCTTAAACTGACACTACGATAGCCATATTCAAACGAATAATGGACTATATTCTGAACACAGGATATTTTCCTAGGACATCTCTTATAAAGAAAGAAATCACATGCATATTTCTGCACAAACCAGGAAAAGGCTACATACAACTAAAGTTATACAGACCCATCAGTCTTCTTATTTTTCTGGAAAAATGGGCCGAACGCATTATTCTCTCAAACACAGAAGTTAACGAACTGATTCCAGAACACCAACACGGATTCGTTCGTCATAGAGGTACAGCAACACAAATATTGAGAACTGGCAAATGTGTTACATACGGCTTGGCCAAAGGACACAGTGTGGCAATGATTTCAACAGACCTCAGCAAGGCATTTGATTCTATAAATCACAAAGGCCTTATAAAGAAACTCATCGACGCTGGAACCTGTAACAATATTATAAATAATAAAGAAAACTATCTATCTAATAGAACCACTAAAGACAGATTCAGATCGACCACAGGCACAGAAATAAAGGTACCACACGGCGTTCCGCAAGGCTCAGTTCTCGGGCCCGTGCTTTTTAATCTGTACGTCGCTGATACCAAAGCAACAAATCGCAGGTCTAATGCTTTCCTGATATGCAGATGACCTACACACAACTGAAGTTATACAGACCCATAAGTCTTCATTCTGGGAAAATGGGCCGAACGCATTATTCTCTCAAGAATAAACACAGAAGTCAACGAACTGATTCCAGAACACCAACACGGATTCGTTCGTCATAGAGGTATAGCAACACAAATATTGAGAACTGGTAAATGTATTACATACGGCTTGGCCAAAGGACATAGTGTAGCTATGATTTCAACTGACCTCAGCAAGGCATTTGATTCTATAAATCATAAAGGCCTTATAAAGAAACTCATCGAAGCTGGAGTCCGTAACAATATCACAAATATTAAAGAAAACTACCTATCTAATAGAACCACCAAGGGCAGATTCAGAACGACCGAGGCACAGAAATAAAGGTACTACATGGCGTTCCGCAAGGCTCAATTATCGAGCCCTTGCTTTTTAATCTGTACGTCGCTGTTATTCCAAAGCAACAAATCGCAGGTCTAATGCTTTCCTGATATGCAGATGACCTGTGCATTCTGAATGCAGCGGAGAAAACAGATCACGCCACTAGACGCGCAGAATGGGCAGCGGAGGAAATTATCCACTATTATAAGAAATGGAGCCTCCAATGCAACGTAAATACGAAAATTGGTTCAACCAGTAAGATAGGATATTTGAAAGAAAGAAAGAAAAACTTTTATTTGTACCTCACACATACAGCAGAATTCGATAATAAAAAAAAAAAAAAAAAACTTTAAAATCTGTGCAAGGCCAA
Organism: Mythimna ferrago; assembly: GCA_910589285.2. Taxonomy (NCBI): domain Eukaryota; kingdom Metazoa; phylum Arthropoda; class Insecta; order Lepidoptera; family Noctuidae; genus Mythimna; species Mythimna ferrago. The sequence continues at coordinate 24,955,894 of OU342677.1, read as the reverse complement.
AACGGCGCCTAACTCAGCATATGCTGCGATATATAAAAAAATAAATAACGCAGCGCTGGTATAGAGCTGGTATTTGCCGTATAAAGCATTTATAAGCTTGCAAATTTCGCGTCATCGTTGTCTCTTCGAGGTGTTGAGTCATCTAACAAGCCAGTTCAGCCAAGCAACAGCGAGCAACATCTGCGGGTCCAAGTCAACTGTATAAGGAGTACAAGTAAGGAAACCAAAGAAAAGTTACTTTTTCAACATTAAGAATTATTATATGTAATGGAACGAACTACCTTTCTACTCAACTATATCTGCGTTTATTCCTCTTGAACTGTCACTACGATAGCCATATTCAAACAAATAATGGACTACGAGTATATTCTGAACACAGGATATTTTCCTAGGACATCTCCTAGAAAGAAAGAAATCACATGCATTTTTCTGCAAAAAACAGGAAAGGACTACACACAACTGAAGTTATACAGACCCATAAGTCTTCATTCTGGGAAAATGGGCCGAACGCATTATTCTCTCAAGAATAAACACAGAAGTCAACGAACTGATTCCAGAACACCAACACGGATTCGTTCGTCATAGAGGTATAGCAACACAAATATTGAGAACTGGTAAATGTATTACATACGGCTTGGCCAAAGGACATAGTGTAGCTATGATTTCAACTGACCTCAGCAAGGCATTTGATTCTATAAATCATAAAGGCCTTATAAAGAAACTCATCGAAGCTGGAGTCCGTAACAATATCATAAATATTAAAGAAAACTACCTATCTAATAGAACCACCAAGGGCAGATTCAGAACGACCGAGGCACAGAAATAAAGGTACTACACGGCGTTCCGCAAGGCTCAATTATCGGGCCCTTGCTTTTTAATCTGTACGTCGCTGTTATTCCAAAGCAACAAATCGCAGGTCTAATGCTTTCCTAATATGCAGATGACCTATGCATTCTGAATGCAGCGGAGAAACCAGATTACGCCACAAGACGCGCAGAATGGGCAGCGGAGAAAATTATCGACAAACACTAAGTATTTCGAAAATAAAAATAATGTGCTTCACCAAATGACAGGGCATTTATCCACATATTTTTACTTTTCTAAATTTAGTCACTATGTATACTTTTTATAGATTTGTTAAGTATCTTTAAACAGGATTGTTGTCACTCAATTTCAAATTGTATAACTTTTAAATTAAAAAATAATGAATTTTCCAATGTGCCTTCAGCACCATCTTCAGAAGAGAGAATAGAATTAAATACACTTTAAGAATCGACTCCTATTTAAAGAGATGTCGTTACAGAAACTCCTCGTAGAAGTGTAAGATTAGCTTCTAAGTTGAAAACATGATATTGTTACATTAAAAAAATATATATATCGAAGAATGATTTCAATTATTCTTCAGTCTAAAGGGGCCTGCCCTGACTAAAGAATAATTGAAATCATCATCATGTTATGTGCCTTGACTACAAACTATATATTTGTCCTATCTATGATTTTAATATACAAGGTGTAAGGGCCTGCCTTATACAAACTTTAAGACCTTCCTCAAGACTCTTTTTCAGGAAACGAAAAAGAAAAATCAGCTTCACCATACAAAATTAAAACTTCATTGGACAGTTTGTATGGAGAGGCCGATTTATATTTTCGTTTCCTAAAAAAAATCTTGTGGAAGATTGTTCAGTTTTGTCTACTGAGCAAGCCCTTGAAGTTTGTGGAGCGCTGACCCTTACACACTGTATATGTAATATATAATTAACACTTAATGTGTATTTGATTGTTACCACATTCTGAGAAGAAAGACTTGTTTTTCATGTATTTTATTAGTATATAAGATGGCTAACTGCCTTGTATAAATCAGTGAATAAACCTTTTATTGTTAGCAACTTATACTTTTTGTGTTTCCCTACTCCACGCTGTGCCCATTACATTAACTACCCCACCGCCCTGGTGAAGTTTTAAACTTACACCTTTGTTTATATAGGAACCTTTATCTCATAGAGTATGTTAGCCCCATAGACCCTGAAATCACTATTTTATTGGTCTTTTCCTTTTTTGTCTGGCAACTGCGCGTGATTTTTTTTGTTTACAAATGTCTCGTATAGCGAAAAAATAATACAATAATACAAGTACTAGGTACACTTTTTGAATCGTTTCCCATTTTCGAGTCTTATAATATATAATCCCTAATGTATCTTTTTTTTTTTTTATGGTGGGAAAAAATCATGCATTGACATCCCCCGCCCTTGGGCGGAGCGGGAGATAGTGTCAGACTCTTACTGACTAAAAGACCCACCCCGTTCCTTCTAGCCTTCATACCGGGGCTCGAGCGCCCTTTCGGATAACCCTGGCCCCAGTAGGCTTCGACCCGGCTGGGTCCCTGCTGAACCCTAATGTATCTTATATATCAGTAATGAGACATCCCTAACTTCATATATAAATTGTCATCTGAATACCTCCACAGATCTATAAACAAATGATAGTGCTTCATCATTATACTTCGAAGCCAATGACAGAGTTGTCCAGGTGGCTAAATATTGGTCGGACAAAATTTGAGTCAAATCGACATGAGAAGAAGACTATTCCTACTTGTCTTTTAGCTGTCAATGGCGTTCTAATTGTCTGAACATTCCTGTTTAAATTAATCACTTTCTCTCCCTCATCAAATGCAACGAATCACCCGAAAAACCCAATAACACGCGGTGATCTACATATTTTTACCAGTCACGTATCCACCACTTATGCGTGCGACTTACGATGCCTCGAGCCTTGGGAGCACTTACGACCAAATTAAATTCCTCGATCGAGCACCGACATTAGACTGGGGTACATTCGCCGTGCAGGTACTTAATTTGGAAGCTATTTTTAGACGTTATGCGTGTGTCTCTAAAGGTTGAAGGTACAGTAGGTGAAAGGTTTACAGGTTATGTGTGGGTTTTCTTTGTAGGTGCGTAATTGGAGATTTACCCGTGTTTATTTTAATCACCGAAAATAAATATTTCCTGGGTAATATACACATTTTTGAAATCTAATTTTCAAGAAAGAAGTAACAGTTTCGCCACCAAAATTAAAAATAAAGTGATATTCACCCACCTGAAAACTCCATCAAAATCTTAGATATAATTTATATATAAAAATGAATCCCTATTTTTCCTGGTCACACGTCATCATACGTGAACGGCTGGATCAATTACACTAATATTTTTTTTTGCTAAAATTAAAGAAATTGTTCAGAAAATTAGAAAAATACAGAATACTCCCACCATTACCCATAGGACTTTATCGATGACTCCCACTAGTAAACCTTTGGGTGAACTGTTAACAGTTCGCGCGTTTGACAGTTTATTCTTATGACAGAAAACCGTGTGTCAGGTCAGCTAGTTGGTTATAAAACTAATTTCAAATATTTATATGAGGAAGAGTGGGCTTAAGTGGCAATGGGCAGGGCACATTGCTCGCAGAAAAGATGGCCATTGGGGCCGAAAGGTTATGAAGTGGGGACCGCGTACCGGAAGACGCAGCATTGGAAGGCCTCCTACAAGGTGGACCGATGATCTGGTGAAGGTTGTGGGAATCCGATGAATGCGGGACGCGCAGGATCGTTCATTGTGGCAACCCTTGGGGGAGGCCTATGTCCAACATTGGACGTCTATAGCCTGAAATGATGATGATGATGAAGAGTGAGCGCGTGGTGGGACCGTATCGCTATCTCTTTTCTACGCACGTAACCTAATGGAGGTGACGTCACAACGTAGTTTGTGCATCCTTTTTCTGTAAGGTAGGTACTTGACAGTTTCCCCTCTCACCAGATTTGAAAAATTTTACACGTTACATGTAACATCACCGCCATCAGGCGACACGTGCACAAAAGAGATATCTAGTTATTCCCACTACGCCAAAGACTCTTTCTCATAACAATATTTGAGATGCTAATTTAATTACTGTTTACAGAAAAACGGTTCACATTAGTGTTGTTTGTTCTTTCGTATAAAACATTGTATAACAAAAATAAACAGAAGAAATTACCTAGTTCTATTTCCAGCCACCGAAGAGCCTCATTGCTCTATTACTGTACGTATTTCGGTTTGATTGCCTTGTTACATTCTGTAACCACCTGCACTAAGTACACATGTAGTAAGTGCAAAAAGGTTGCCCCCAACAAAGGTTAATGACGTAGTAGGTATGTGTATAATAATAACTATGAGGCGGGAGCAGTTTTAGCAAGTATAGTGCCCCCTTCTGTGTATTTCGACGTAGGCTGCTCTTTGTAGTGGTCTAATTACGGATCCTATCAAACGGGTAGGTATAACGTGACATTACGACAACGACGAAGTGTTTTCATAGAAACAGGTGTAATATTTTTCATAGAAATTATTCTATAAGAAATCCTTTTCTTATAGAATAATTTTTGTGAAAAAGCATCATCGCATTTCGCTGCAGGAGTTCGCCTGAAAATTTCAAACCAACTGATGGTAACCTCTTCGCTTCTGAACCGCACTTACGTGCGTTTGGTCGTAAGCTAGTGCTTTGCAGCCAAATGCTTGTTCCGTTCACGCGAGAGCTCGCTGCCGCCGATCGCCCCCACGAGTACACGGCGGATTAGATGATAAGTTTTTCAAGCGCGCACCTATCAACAATAATATCAAAAAAACAGATATTATACGCTTTACCTACTACTTCTTGAAACGCCCTCGAGGCAGAAAACCCACAAACTTAGGGATCAAAAATATGCGGGGACCTTGATGTTATTGTAGTAAGACTCCGTACAAGATAAATATGGGCATTTTCATAATCTAGAGCTACTCCAAGCTCTAAAATAAGAAGATTGTCTGACTGTCTGTAGGACATAGTGCACGGGACGCTGCCTAAAATACAAACTGTTATGGCTCGTTAACGACTTAGCCGCTATGAGCGAAACTAAGCACGGGACGGCGAGTGTAAGTACAAAAGTTTGAAGCACGTCACGAGATCTCAACGCTCAGTCACGTGGTCAGAACAAAGGAACCAGAGGCGTGGCCAACTCGATACGTTCGATGCAAGAGAAACTAAACGAAACAGTTGTAATTTAGCTAGGGGGGCAGGCCGGAACGGACAAGTACTTCCTCGCAGTACTTCCCTTACATTAATTGGAGAACCAATCACAAAAGAGTTCAGCTCCCCCGAGGGTCCTATAGTAGCTATATTTGGAACCTTAAGTGGAAAGAATTTCGGAACAGGTCTTGTCTCCATGGATTTTGTTAACTTAATGGATTTAGTTGGAACACTCTAAGACATTAGTCCCTGGAGAGATGCCCTGATAGTACAAGTATCTACTTACCCCAATTTGTGCAAAGGGTCAGTTATTTTAAGGGAGACTTACGTAGGTCGTCTTTATGCACGAAAATATGGGTTTGATGTGATAGGTGAATGGGAAAGTACGAGTAAACTAATATTAGCCATATTAGTTTACTCGTACTTTGACGTATTTTGGTGGTTTTAGGTAGATTAGTTGGTCATTTTTGTCATTTGTCTGTTTGGAAAGGTCAAATCAAGAATTTGAACAGGTTTTTTAATCAAGTATCTCTTAAGATTGTAAACTGTGAAGATTAACTGGTAGGTAATCTTTTATCTATATTATTTTATACCTAAAATAATGTGTTGCTAAGCAAAAAAACGAAAATGACCAATTTGAATGAAGCTGCTTGTTAAAGTCTCAAAAAAGGTTCATAAGGAGAGAAAAAAAGTAATGACTTACTTTTTTTTTACGGTGGGAAAAATCATCCAATGACAACCCCCGCTCTTGGGCGTAGCGGGAGATAGTGTCAGACTCTTACTGACTAAACGACCCACCCTGTTCCTTCTAGCCTTCATACCGGGGCTCGAGTTCCCTTTCGGATAACCCTGGCCCCAGTAGGCTTCGACCCGGCTGGGTCCCTGCGGTTGCTGACAACTCCTTGAGGCGCGCGGGAACAGTGCGCGCCGTCGACGACTTGGGCTTGGTCCGGACAGTTATCGGACGGCCGGACTGCGAGCTACCCATTGCTCACTGTCCGCAAGCCCGAAGTAATGACTTACTGATAAAAACTCACCTGTGTTCCTTCGGTTCTTCGGCCAGGGTAACTCTTTCGAACAATCCTGCAGCCCCTGTAGGCATCGGCCCTGGTAGGCTCTGGCAATCTTGCTGACATCTCTTTGAGGTGCGCGTAGTACACAACGCAACGTCGACCTAGACCTGACCCTTATCGGAAGCCCTCGCCTCCGTTGGGGGCCGGAGCATGAGCACCGTCTCCACCTCATGGTTTAAGTCATAAATCATATTTTTTTTTTAGTTGGAAAAATCATCAATGACATCCCCTGCTCCTGGGCGGAGCATGAAGTCAGAAGTGTCAGACTTTTACTGACTAAAAACTCACTCCTGTTCCTTCTTTGCGATCATTCCATGGCCCCGGGGATCTATTTTGCATCACCCATGTCCCCAGTAGGCTTCGACCCTGCTGGGCCCCTACGGTTGCTAACATCTCCTTGAGGCGCGCGTGGAACAAGGCTCGGCGAGCCCGACAGCCCAGGCGGGGACACCTCTATCGTATACTCCACCGTGTCCTCCGGGCGGTCCACACTATGACGACACTCGGGCTATAACTCAAAGCTGAGGTACGTTTTTATATTTGCGCAGCTTACTTTTCAGGTTAGTAGTAAGAATTACTTCAGCTATGTGAGTAGCTTAAACACAACTTAGATCTTATTCTGAAAATAGCTTTTAAAGATACGATATCATTGCAAAAACTGCATTTAAGATCAATTTATTTCCGTATTATCTATTGCAGTTCAAATACAAACCACATTTATTACAAAATAAATTGCATTTCCGATCTCTGCTTACCAACAAACAAAGTTACCAGTGTTCTATTTCTATTAAATTAATTGCTCAAAGAGCGCAACAACACAAAGCTACAACAAATTGCCTGAGTCCTGGGCATCTCAAAGCAAGTCTTCGGCCAGTGGCTTTTCTAATAATACAACATCAAAGTATTGGATTCCACTTGGAACTAAAGTTACGTGGAAGGACATAGATTAAAAAAAAACTTTTTACAAAAAAAATATAACCAACTTCAATGTTAAAAAACACCCTTTTCTGTCAGTCAGTCATTGACTACTTACACGTTTAAACATAGAACCTCCTCCTTTTTGAAGTCGGTTAAAAATATAAAGATTTTGTACCCTTTTCTATTTTGATGGAAAACTAGGCTTATGAGTTATCATACTCGTAGTTCTTAAAATGTAAACTCACAAACACATAAGACACCCAGATCGAAAACACCTATCTGTAGGCCAAACAAATATATGTTCTGTGCGGGACCGTACGATACGTAGCATAGTAGTCAATCGCTCAACCACTGCGCCATGTTTCTGAACTAAAATAAAAACCAACAATTTGAATCAATTTATGTAGCTAGGTAGGTATTCACCATTAGGTTAACTTGGGATTTACTGAGAGATAACCTAAATTGATTATCCTACAGATTAAATTGAAAATTTAGTCTTTACCAAATACACTTAATCCAATTACAGAGATACAAACTTAGATTACCAAATTGAATTGAATTTGTTTATTGATTTATTTAAGTATATAAATTGATTACACACACTCACACATTGATTAATAGATTTTTTAATTTGTTTGATTAATGTCTGTGGTGTTGATCTTTTATATTAGACGCCGATACTTCATTGCCTCTCTGAGGACGCCCATAATTAGGCAGAGTTCTAAGTACCCCGAAAATATTTTGTTTTTTATGTTTTACTTAATCTCCAGTTTCTACAACAGTACACTCGTAGAGTCTGTCTAAAAAGTCAACCGACTTGGGTAATTATTAGGGCAACATGAAATCTGATGTAGGCAACACTGGTTCAATAATCAAGGTTGATTGACAGATCTTGATCATTGTTTACTAATAGAAGAACCTTATAAAAAGTATCGGATATAAGTATTTTTTAATAAATATTATACAAAATTCCCAAGTCGTTTGATTTTTTAGACAGACTATACCACAGTATATTCTTGAACTTTCCTGATCTTTAGAATGAAATAAAAAAAAAGTATCTAACTATATGCTGCGGGAATTTTAAAAAGTGTTATCGTTGTCCTGGATCGTAAAGGGTAACTGAAGGACACAGGTAGGTTTTAGTCGATAAAAGTCTGATACTCACTCCATCCTCCATACATACATAATCAACCTTTTAATGTTCCCACTGCTGTGACTCAGGCCACCTCTCTAGGAGAGGGAATGGGCCGTAATCCACTACGCAGGCTCAGTGCGGGTCGGTGAATGTCACATGTCTTCGAATTTTTGGTTCTAGGATATGCCGGTTTCCTCACGATGTTTTCCTTCACCGTTTTGAAAGCAGTGGTGATGAAATAAATTTATAATAATAATATTCCACAATTATCACACAACACCGTCTAGTCCCAAGCTAAGCAGAGCTTGTGTTATGGGTACTAGACAACTGATAAACATAATTATATATTTCTAAATACATACATATCATAGATAAATTACACCCAGACACAGAACAAATGATTATGCTCATCACACAAACATTTGTCCTGAGTGGGAATCGAACCCACGACCTCCGGCATAGCAGTCAGGGTCACTAACCACTAGACCAACAGGCCAGTCAAAAATTACACAAAGTAATGCGCCTGGCTGGGTTTGAACCCGCGACATACAACTCGTAAGCACGTACTATAACCCGTTATCACTCGGCCACCACTGGTCCTACTTCACTCCATCCCACAGTGGGAGAAATTTTTGATAATTTTCTACATCAAATAGAAAAAGGTGATTTGATAGGCTTCGACCCGGCTGGGCTCTTGCTGTTGCTGACAACTCCTTGAGGCGCGCGGGAACAGTGCGCGCCGTCGACGACTTGGGCTTGGTCATTAGAAATGGTCTGGTTATTATATAAGTCTCAATAAATAATATTCATAAACAACAAAGTTATTAGCGTTTTTTTATATCCCAATTGTCACTTAATTTGTGTAGGTATTATGAATGAAAAACAATGGAAATACTCAGCGTGTAGTATTTTCCAGTAGCAATTGTTATGAATAATTGATTCAATTATGATAACCAGTTTTGGTGGACAATTTTTGGATTTCGTTTTTCTTACTTTTGACTACTTAAATATAACCAGTAACGGGTACAGATAGAGCCCAATTTTCTATGCACTAATTAAAAAATAGGGGTCAAAAGGAAAACAAAAACATAAGTAAATAATATTTTTATTGACTATTATTAAGAACATATCTGTGGCCCTAGTGAAAAGGGGTATAAGTCCGATTTTGTCGAAAATGAGTTAAGTATACCAAAATGATCAGAAAAAAATGCTCTATCGTTTGGTGAAAAGAGATCTAAGCTAGCCCTAAAAACAAGGAAGTTACTTTGTGCAAAAGGATTCAACTGACACCAAAAAAACCACGCAAGTTGGTTTCAAGTCCATTTATATTGTTTTAAACGGAAAAATAAAAACTTTCTTTTGTATTTTTTAATCTAAATTAACATAAATCAACCAAATTTCAATTTGGTTGGTGTTTATCGATACAACAACACTTAGTCCATAAAAATGGTTTAAGTTAGAAAGGATATTATTAGAGTTATATCCGTTTTCACTGAAATAAAGAGAAAAAATATTTCTTTACATTAGGTAATTAGTTATTAAAAATAATTTCAAATGCGTATCCCTTTTCACGTGCATGAATTAATATTTAACTTATGGGAGAACGGGTCTAACTTATTTTATACCCTTATGGAATTCATTTTGTGATTGGTATAAGTCACTATCTTAAAAACTATTAACTTTACATAAAAAATAACCCAATAATAGTAAAGAGCATAAATTGTTTACCTATAAAAAACATCACATATATTTCATTTGGTAGCGGTTTAAATGACACACGAGGTCAAACACGAATTTGAAGCACGCAGAGTATTTTTTACGTCTCCTGTAAAGTTGCATTTTTGGACTTAGATCCTTTTTCACTAGGGCCACAGATATAGACTTACGAGTATAAATATTGACTAAGAATAAGAACTTACAGTCGGATTAGATCATCATGACGCAAATTATGTTAAAATATTTAAAACTAGCGACCCATCCTAGCTTTGCAAAGATGTTAGAAATCTTTTAAATTCTCAGCTTTTCTCTATTACGCATGTAGTAGGTATACACCGCTAAATTTTAATCGTTTTAATCCCGTGGAGGGTCAAGCACAACAAACTACCTACAGGTCATTGAACTCGCTCAGCTGACATTTTCTTAAAGAAATTAATTTCGTACATGCGTAAACTAATACGAGTTTTGAAAATAGGTACTTTACTTTTTAATTTTATCTTTACAAATCGATAGTGTTTCATGTACCGGATCGACCCTCCACGGGATTAAAACGATTAAAATTTAACGGTGTATACTTAAACCTTCCTCATGAATAAAGGTAGAACTATCTACACTGCGCACACGTATGCCATACACGCCGATGTGGACGCGTTGGTCTCCATACATTTTATATGGAAACTAGACTTGTAGAGCTACACTTGATCCACGCCACGCGACGTCTCGTTCTACGTGCAAATCAGGCGTGTTACATGTGTGCGTCGGTCTAATGTAGTGCTAGCTTTATTCTGTCAAACTACGTGAAAATTAAGAAGTATGCGGATCCGGGAGTAATGTCTCGCTAAACTCCATTGAAAAGGGAGGATCCTCCGACCAGACAGTAGTTGCGTCTGGTCTGGGCAACTTTACAATAGTTGTTTTTAAACTCCTAGTCGCTCAAATCATGCGGAGAACTTTAATAAAGCGATGCAGGATTTTTGTAATTTTTGATATTTTTGTTGCACCTTATGATTTGAACACTCAAAAAAAAATGTAGGTATGTAAAGATTTAAAATATTACCAACACTACAGATAAATTATTGACAAAAGTTAAACACGAGTCGGAATCGTTATAAACCGTCGTAGAAGAGCTTGTCAAAAACTTTGCGTTCATCTTTCATAATTAAATCTTTCACAAACTTCTCAAACAATTCATAATAAGTCTTCAGCTTATGAGTATTAAAAGTTAAAGTAGCTATGCCTTCTTGTTAAGTCTCAGGAAGGGTTTATGAAGAATTCGAAGGATTATGTCTGTTAAGACGTCATTTTTGACGACACCCTTTTTCAACATGATCCTGACGTAATTAATACTGGCCAGAAAAGAACGGGTTAACGCTCTGTCTTTGTCTTTTTATTACAAGCTTTTATTTAGTTTCACCTGTCCCGATGTTTGTCTGTCATCAAATCTTGTAAATTAAATTTGATCCACTTCCCGGTTACCGATTGTGCTGAAATTTTGCATGCAAGTGTAAATCAGATGACAATACAAAATTATTATGACATGGAGCTGATTTGATAATGGAACCGGTAGGTGGCCGTAGGAACTCGGTAGTTAAACGACACAACCCCATCGAGTTTGGGCTCGTATGATTCGTCTTGACGAGTATTAATTATACATACAGATATACTGTGCTATAAAAGCTTGCTATGAAAAAACGATTTTCATTTAAAACTTGTTTAGGATTCCGCACCTGAAGAGTAAAAACGTGACCCTATTGCTATCACGCCACTGTCCGTCTGTCTGTCTGTCTCATGAACCGTTATAGCTAAACCGTTGAAATGTAACAGAATAAAATAAATATTTAAGTGGGGGCTTCAATACAACAAACGTGATTTTTTTGCCGCTTTGCTACGGACGGTACGACTCTTCTTGTACAAATTCGACTCGAAATTAGCCGGATTTTTTATAAGCATTTTAGTTCGCGGGACAGCCCACTTTTTGTTAAACGATAATAAATACATATAAAACTTCGTAAGTGACTTCCTTTTTGTGAGCATTATAATCTCGTAACAGGGAATTTTTCGGAAAACTTGGTAACATTAATAAGTATTAACCTTTCAATCGTGGAAATTACAGACACAATAGAAAGACAACAGGTGTTCAACAGGGTTTAATGAATTAAAGTATGGTATCAAGGAGCTGGTCTGATGAAGGTGCCTGCTGTAAATGTTTCGATAATCTACACTTAATATTATAGAGAGGTAAAATTTGTTTTTATGTTTTTTTGTTTGCAGGACGTAATCTCCGGAACTAATGGTCCGATTGCTAATTTTTTTTCATCGATAGAAAGCTGCTTTATTCCTAGGCTATATTTTATGTAAGTGCGCGAAGCCGCGGGAAAAAGCTACCTAGTCCATCATAAACACATACGCACTTATGAAATGTCAGAAACTAGGCTCACGGTCCAATAGTTGCCAATGGAAAAGAATCAGGGGCTAAATTCTCTAATAAAATTGTCAGTTGCCAAAATATGAGCATTTTCTCACGCCACGATGATACAACCCGACAAAAAATTTCGCCAGATTCACTTACTGAGTATTACTTTAGTTGCACGGCAGTATTTTACACTTAAAATTAATAACTAAGCTAATTACATGACTAATTATAAAAACAATGAAGTATAAATTACTTCTAATGGAGAAGAGAGTACAATGGTGGGAGAGACTTTCGAGGCGAAATAAGAAGAAGAATTTGGAATGAGGAAGGTGTTCTAGAAGGTTCTAGATGGTGAGGAGTTAATTTCTAGATTGTTGTCTTTGGCGACCCTGGTCCTGGTATTCGCCGTTCGGTCGCTTGTGTTGCTGCTGACCCTGGAAAAGAGAGATTTAACATTATTTTATGTCGAATTAAAATATGGGTAGTAGTTCTACCTATTTAAGATCGGTGGAATTATTAAACATTTCATTTAAACGAAGGTAACAAAATCTAGGAGTACAGTACCGGTAACTTGCATTGCACCCTACGATGTATAATTCCGAACATTCGCTTAATATCCGGTATTCCGTGTATTCGGCAGAATTTTGAGGTATTTGTATTCGGCCGAATCATTCGGTAGAAATAATCAGTATATAATCAATTTTTTGAGCAAATTAAATTAGAGGAATTCCTATAATATATATAGATATATTCTAACAATCATATTTTATTAGATAACGATATTGTTTTGTTTTCGGGCCTTTATTAACCCACTTTGTAAGAAATGATTTCTATATTGTTTGTTGCACAATCGAAACCGACGATGAATGAGTGTAGTAAATCGATGGTGGCCCAGCCATTGATACCGAAACCAATATCCAAAACCATATCGGAAAACATGGAACGCAAAATTATGGAACGGAGCTGTGCGAACATTGCTGAGTTAAGCTCGCCTTTGCACGTGAACGTGTTATGTAATATCTTTGTGTACAATGAAGAATTAAGAATTAAGAACGGAGGACCGAATTATCCGGCAGTATATTCAGTTCGGTAAGACCTTAATCGAATATTATTCAGTATTCGGTTATTCGGTAACACCACTATTCGGCGCCTCTCTAAATTATACTTATATTATAGAGGTGAAAGTTTATATGTATATCAATGTCATTTCAGCCGCAAGACGTCCACTGTTGGACATAGGCCACCCCCAAGGGGAGGGGGGGGGGGAAGCTGCCATAATTGTCAAGCGGGTCGCACTGTGGTTGTTAATACACAAGGAATAGTACTGCCAATTCTCTGGTGTCACATGTATGTGTGTATGTTTGCTACTCTATACCGTTCAAACGGCTAAACAGATTTAGATGAAACTTAACACACGGGTAGACCATGTCCAGGTATACAATAGTACATAGAACATTTTTGATACCGGGGCTTTTTAAGGCTGATGTCTGCCAGCGCTACAGGATTATCCGAAAGAGTTGCGGTGGTCCTGGACCGCAAAGGATAATTGAAGGAACACAGGTGGATTTTTTTTTAAGGTAGAATTTTATCCCAAGGATAACCTCAAGATAAAAAATATTTAATTATACAGGGTTATTTGTAAAACATTATCAACCTTGCAGGACTGTATCATAAACAACAACTTTTTACAAAAGATAATTCATTTACCAAAAACAAACCTTCAAGATTACGTTGTACTATCTAACACATTTCAACTCTGTATTTAGCTATACCTACCTACAATGTATGACGCGACGCAAGTGCAAGCAACTCCGCCACTCGATCCCCGCTATTGTACTATCGCTTGCTTCGCATAGACTTCGTAATATTTAGAACGTTCAATTTTAATAATTCTATTTTTGTATGAAAATCTGATGAACTATAATATGATAAATTTTTAAATGTTATAGAAGAAAAGTTGTTGTATAAGATGTTATTTGAGAGGTTGCTAGTGTTTTACAAACCCTGTAATACATTTTGGACTGTTGGATGTTTTTCCATTTTCACGCGGGCAAAGCAACTGGTAGAAGTTAGTTCTAATTAAATTAGCAAGAAGTTCAAGAAGTCTTGAACTAAGTTTTGACGTTTGGATGTTCCAACCTCAGTCGATGCAAAGTAAATAAGACATTTCCAAAAGTAAATGTTTCCTTAACTTCAGTGGCCTGAATCGTAGACTTCCATCTAAGTACAAATGGCTCAATATGTTGAACTAATTGAGCAAGACGGTTATGAGACAGATTACTACAGAAATGCAACTCGGAACAATAAAATAAGAACATAATAATAAATGACTGGCTGCATAAAAAAATCAAAAGTATTCAATGGTTCCGTACCCAAAGGTTAAAAACGGAACCTTATTAGTTATTACTAACGGAACGTTATTCCTAACCGTAGGGGCCCAGCAGGGTTGAAGCCTACTGGGGCCAATGTCTGCTTCTGAAAGGAAGGCTCGGCCCTGGTATGAAAGGCAACGAAGGAACAGGGTGGGTTTTTTAGTCAGTAAAAGTCTGACACTATCTCCTGCTCCGCCTAAGGGCCGGGGATGTCATTTAGATGATTTTTACCCAGCAAAAAAAAAATCCTATTACTAAGACGCTACTGTCCGTCTGTCTGTTTGTTACCAGGCTGTATCTTATGTAGCAGGATAGTCAGTTTTCATAGATGAAGTATTTCTTTTATCGCTTTAACAACAAATACCAAAAACAGAATAAAATAAATATTTAAGTGGGGCTCCCAATACAACAAACGTGATTTTTTAACAAACAAATACCGGGACTGATGTAACTAAAATAAAGTTATAATACGAGGTGTAAGGGCCAGCCCTCCACAAACTTTAAAAGGGCTTGCTCAGTAGACGAAATTGAACAACTTTCCACAAAAATTTTTTTCAGGAAACGAAAAAAAAAAATCCGCCTCACCATAGAAAATTATAAACTTGATTGGACAGTTTGTATGGAGAGGCGGATTTTTGTGGAAGGTTGTTCAGTTTCATCTTATTATATTTTATTATCTACTGAGCAAGCCCTTAAAGTTTGTGGAGGGCTGTCCCTTACACCTTGTATAGTGTTTAATGTTGTACCTATAGATACATACAATACCCTTAGTGCGCAAGTTCGAATCTTACTTGGCCGGTTTTTGCTCAGGTTTGATGTTCCCCGTGGTTTCACCCGCGTTTTTGGTTACTGCTTGGCTTCCGCGGGTCACAGCGTTATGTTATACATATAGCCTTCAACCTTCCTCGGTAAATGTTTGGATACAACATTCGTTTTAGTACTTATATGCGAAATCCGAAGCAAGTGTCTAGTATTTTTATGTAAACAATCTATGTACAAAATTTCATAACATAACTAAAAATTACACCTTATTATGTAAGCAAAAATACATAGTCACCGGGCCATCCAGCCGACCGAGGGGTGGTTTTACACTTGCACCTAGTTGCTTGCGGGCGCCTAATACTCGCTATGACCAGTCGTGACCTAGTGTCGTTGGTATCCAACTTGTAACCTTTTAAAATATTTTAGGGAAAAAATATAACACGGTGTAAAATTGGAATCCATTCAGTTACTGATTCTGAGCAGACTATATTCAGGTTTCGCTATACTAAAAATAATGTTGTATAAATTGAGCACAGTTTTAGTGATAATGTGACGAGTGACAGGACAGAATGGAACCAAGGCCGACCGCATCAGGCAACGGCGTTATCGCCGCCGCCGCCGCCGCCGGGATTCTGATCCCGATTTCCGGCCACCGTAGTCGCGGGCTTGCGGACAGTGAGCAATGGGTAGCTCGCTGTCCGGCCGTCCGGTAACTGTCCGGACCAAGCCCAAGTCGTCAACGGCGCGCACTGTTCCCGCGCGCCTCAAGGAGTTGTCAGCAACAGCAGGGACCCAGCCGGGTCGAAGCCTACTGGGGCCAGGGTTATCCGAAAGGGAGCTCGAGCCCCGGTATGAAGGCTAGAAAGAACGGGGTGGGTCTTTTAGTCAGTAAGAGTCTGACACTATCTCCCACTCCGCCCAAGAGCGGGGGTTGTCATTGAATGATTTTTTCCCACTATAAAAAAAAGGACAGTATGGAAGAAAAAAACGTGTTGCACGGGCGCCGACCCCCAACTAAACGGGACAAGGGCAGGAAGATGATGAATCTGAGCACAATTTTAAAGTTACTTAGTTAGTTATTTATTTTTGAACCTTCTGGCTATACGGCAATGTTATAGCAACATCGTGAACTGAGACGTCTAGTAGCCAAACCCCACAACTTCGGGCGTGAATCAACAGACAATTCGATTTGCCAGTCCATTTAATTAAGATCAGTTCTAGATTTCTGCGTCTCGGAGGCCTCTTCCAATCGGTTCGGAATGTTCCTTCGCTTCAGGTTAATGGCTGCGGTTGGCATGTTAACTACAGGTTTGGAGAATTTAGATATTTTGAGAGACATTTATGGTACCTATTTCTTTTTGTTTAGCTCGTATTTTTGTTATGGTTGTTCTGGTTTAAATCAACTTTTGGTGTCGGTTAACTAAAATAGTCATTTTAAGGCTTTTAACGTAGATATATTGAGACAACGTTGATTACTTTTCAAGCAACTGAATATTAAAATTACGGTTTAAGTAGGTACTAGCATAAAAAAGACCCAAATAAACCTATGCGCTACCACCAAAGATGACGTTGAAGTGAAAATGTATTAGGTTAATATAATAAACGAAGAGAGAAGAGAAGAAGGCTTATATATTACAATTCGACTAGTAGAAAACGTTTAAAAAAATTGTATATTGCTTTTTAATTAAGGTACAGGTACATTCATTCTTTAACCTACATTTTTAACTAGTCCAAATGAACCTTTGAAAGCTTGTCAAGTTAAATTTTTAACTCGGTTACTAAATGACAAATCGCAATCGACAATCGACTCGATCGAATGACAATCGATTTAGGCAAATATCGAGTAGGTCTCCATTCGTGGAGGATTCCAAATATTCAGGTGTCAGTCACACGTCTAAATCCATTATTGGAAAATTTTGCAAACGCCAGTTTTGGTTTCAAAAGTGATAGACAGTGAAACTGATTGAAATCATTTTTAGTGCTAGAAATTCAGGCATTCTGGCGATGCAGAAATTACTACACTATTTTTGGAATATTTTTATATTTTTAAGCTATTGCATAGCTTCTATCGCGGGCCTTGAGCGTGGAGACCGAATCCAGAAATTCCGTAACGAAAATAACCTAACACCCCCCACTCATTTGTTTTTTGAGCGTGGTGACCGATAAGAAAACAAATGAGTGAACAATCAATCAAAATTCAATTCAATGTGTGAAAGTGTAACTTCAATTAATATCAAAGAAAAAAAAAACAAAGGAAAAAAAATACTGCATAAATAAAATAAATAAATAATTATAATTGCATAAGTTGATAAAAATGCTATGCAATAGCTTTACCGCGGCAGTCCCCGAGTGCCACACGTCTTTTTTTACATTTAGAGCAGTGGTGGCTGTGTAGTAACGGCCCCGACTTACGAGTAGAGCATTCCTTTGTGTAATTTATTTCATCACCACTGCTCTCAAAACGGTAAAGGAAAACGTCGTGAGGAAACCCGCATGTCCTAGAACCAAAAAATTCGAAGACATGTGACATCCACCAACACGTTCTGGGCCCGCGTGGTGGATTACGGTCCATTCCCTCTCCTAGAGAGGAGTCCCAACAGTGAGAACATTACATGCTCGACTATGCTATGCTATGCTATTTTATATTTACTAATCCATTCAGGCTGCCTGTTACGCTTTTAAGGATAAACTATTCTTCTTCTTCTCGTGTCGATGTACCTACTTTTACTAATTTTTTTCTGACCAGCATTTGGCAACCTCCACGGCTCTGTTATTTGCCTCGTATAGATCCTGAAAACTGCAGGTGGTTGTGCAGGATGGGCGGCATCGCAGGTGACGCATGTCCTGTGCAGCGGCTGCACACTGACACTGTGTTAGAGATGGGTCGAAGAAGCCCCAATTGGCCAAATTGTTTTTACTACCTTCCAAAGGATAAACTATTGAACCGATTTTGAAGACATTAATTTAGTACTGTCGAGTCTGGTCTAGGCACTTAAGATGTAACGTCAGCGGTTAGGAGCAGTCGCTCGCTAACCGCCCTATGTATCAGTCGGACAATAAATATTATATTACGTATTCAGTCATTTTATTTACCAGCCCACAGTACCTAATGTACGGAGTAAGATTGAACCTTAAGGAAAGATATGGGCTACTTTTTACCTGGCTTCAATTTTACGTCCGCAATAATGAACATTCACTCGGACGAAGTCGCGGGCATTAGGTAATAATTATATTATATTTATTTGGGTCTCTGAACGCGGACCCGTGGGGGCGCCCGTACAAATTGATACGGGAGAAACTGCGCCCCTGGGCTCCCCCGCTGACCCAGAGTCTCCGGCCCCAACTCGTGGAGGGTGTGGTGAGCGCTCTGTTCCCTGCGCGAGGGGAACACTCCCCCCCGCCCATGGCTCCGCCTCCGCCAGCGGTGTCTGACGCGGACCGCAATAGCGACGACGACGATAATGCTCCAGAGGTGACCGAGGCAGAGATGAGAGTGGCGGTACAAAGGCTGAGTGCCAAGAACGCCGCCCCAGGACCCGATGGCTTGCCTGGGAAAGCCTGGGTCCTGGCCATGGAGGCTCTCGGGCCTCGACTGAGAGGGCTCTTCAGCGCATGCTTGGAGAGGGGCCAGTTCCCACTTCGCTGGAAGACGGGGAAACTGGTCCTCATCGCGAAGCCAGGGCGCCCTGCGGACTCTCCGTCCGCGTACCGGCCCATTGTGCTGCTCGACGAGGTGGGCAAGCTCTTTGAAAGAGTGATTGCGAGCCGCCTCGTCGCGCGCCTTTCACGGGTGGGGCCGGACCTTTCGGACGGACAGTTCGGCTTTCGCAGGATGCGCTCGACGGTGGACGCCATCATGCGCGTGCGAGCCCTCACGACGGGGGATGCGGTGTCCCAGGGTAGGTGTGTCGTGGCAGTGTCCTTGGACATTGCCAACGCTTTCAATTCCCTGCCCTGGAGTACGATCCGGAGGGCACTCCGGTACCACCGGGTGCCCGAATACCTCTGTCGAGTAGTCGAGGCCTACCAGTCGGACAGGTATATTGTCTACCCCGGTCACCAGGGAGACTGGAAACGTCGGGAGATGTCGTGCGGTGTTCCGCAGGGGTCGGTACTAGGGCCACCCTTGTGGAACATCGGGTACGATTACGTGCTGCGGGGCGACCTCCCTGACGGGGTCAGCGTGGTCTGCTACGCAGACGACACGCTGGTTCTAGCGCAGGGAGAGTCGTACCGGGCGGCGGCCGCTTTAGCGACACGCGGGGTTGCGATAGTCGTTGGTAGGATCCAGGAGTTGGGACTCGAGGTGGCGCTGCGCAAATCCGAGGCCATGTGTTTTCACGGTCGCGGCCGTCGGAACGCGCCACCGTCGGGTTCCCAACTAACGGTAGGAGGAGTTCGCATCGGCGTCGGGACATCGATGAGGTACCTGGGACTCATCCTCGACAGCCGATGGAATTTCGAGGAGCATTTCCGACGTCTGGCTCCCAAACTCAACCGGACTGGGGCCGCTCTCAAGCGGCTCCTGCCCAATCTTGGGGGTCCAGACGCCTCCTGCCGGAGGCTCTACGCGGGGATCGTTCGGTCCATGGCCCTCTACGGGGCGACGGTGTGGGCGCCGTCGCTGCGAAAGCGACCGGCGGGCATTCTGAACGCCTGCCAGAGGGTCATGGCAATTCGGATGGTGCGGGGATACCGCACGATTTCCTGCGAAGCGGCGAGCCTTCTGGCTGGCCTACCACCGTGGGATCTGGAGGCAACAGTCCTTGCACACATGCACGACATGCGCGTGGAGATGCAACGCCGGGGTGAAAGTCCTCTGCCGCGACAGGTCACGGCATGGCGGACAGAGCTCCGGCGGGATCTCATGGTGGAATGGCGTCAGCGACTATCGCAACCCCATCATGGGCACGCCACAATTATGGCGATAAGTCCCCTCTTTGAGGCGTGGCTGGAAAGACCTCACGGCGTCCTTACCTTCCGCATGACACAGGTCCTCACCGGAAATGGCAAGTTCGGGAGGTTCCTGTTCCGAATTAAAGCGGAAGTGACGCCCGGGTGTCGCCACTGTGCGGAACGCCCGGAGGACACGGTGGAGCACACAATCGCGGTGTGCCCTGCTTGGGCGGAGCATCGCCGTGCCCTCGTGGGGGTGATCGGCGGCGGAGACCTCTCGCGCCGGGCCTTGGTCGAGGCCATGGTCCGGAGCGAGGAGGAGTGGCAGGCGGTCGCCGACTTCTGCGAAGCAGTAATGCTCGCTAAGGAGGAGGCCGACCGCATCAGGCAACGGCGCTCTCGCCGCCGCCGCCGGGATTCCGATCCCGATTTCCAGCCACCGTAGGCGCGGGCTTGCGGACGGTGAGCAATGGGTAGCTCGCTGTCCGGCCGTCCGGTAACCGTCCGGACCAAGCCCAAGTCGTCGACGGCGCGCGCTGTTCCCGCGCGCCTCAAGGAGTTGTCAGCAACAGCAGGGGCCCGGCCGGGTCGAAGCCTACTGGGGCCAGGGTTATCCGAAAGGGCGCTCGAGCCCCGGTATGAAGGCTTGTAGGAACGGGATGGGTTTTTTAGTCAGTAAGAGTCTGACACTATCTCCCGCTCCGCCCAAGAGCGGGGGTTGTCATAAGATGATTTTTCCCATCGAAAAAAAAAAAAAAAAAAAAAAAAAATATTATATTTATTTCAGACTGTGAAGCACTAAAATACTGCTGATTATCCTTAATTAGGGACAGATTGTAGTAAAAAAGGGGGAAAATAATGGACATACGCACAAATCGTTTTGCGAACACATTCAATATGCGTACCTACGGCTAAGGAGTGGAATTCCCTACCGGTGTCTGTGTTTTCTGATTGTACAACCTGGAAGTCTTTAAGCCAGGAATGAAAAGATTACTTATAAGCAAGCGTGCTCTATCGTAAATCTAACCATCGCTTACCATAAGGTAAGATAAAGGCCACGTGCGACACATGCCTACTAATGATAAAAAAGAGGAAGCAAGAACTATTTCTTATACACTTTCCGTTTTTCCAGTATTATTTCATGTCTCATTTAAACTCACGCAGCTGAAAAAACGGGCGGATGTACGTAAAAACCATATAACTAGCCAGTTGTTTTTTTTTATTGATGGTAGCACCTGAAGCCTACTCTGGCTACACGTGATACGTCAGGAAACCTTCCGAATTCAAAGTTTCACTCATCTATCTACATACATATAAATAAAATTGGAGTGTCTGTTTGTAATATTGGAATAACCGCTTTTTACTACATGCATATGATTATATATACGGTACGTACACCAAAATAACATTTTTTTTTATTTTGTCTGTCTGTCTGTTTGTCCGGGCTAATCTCTGAAATGGCTGGACGAATTTTGACGGGAGTTTTTTGGCAGGTAGCTGATGTAATAAGGAGTAACTTAGGCTACTTTTATTTTAGAAAAAATAAATTTAAAATCCTGTAGTCCACGCGCACGTCGCAGGCACAGCTAGTATTACATAAAAAGAAAAACTTACTGTAGGATTAACGCACAGCTGAACCTACTGGGTCTAGGAGAGTAAACTTTTACATAAAATTTCCTTTTACGTAGCTGAGCACTAAGAGAAGATTTTCTAAAATTTACGTCCTTAAGGGATGAATCGGGGGTCTAAAGTTTGTATGGAAAAACCTATTTTTACGCGAACGATGCCGCTGACAGAAGCTTAGTCTACACTAGGGTTGCCATAAATCCCCAGGGCCCCGTCGGGACAATTACAATTTAGTATCCTTTTTTTAGTATCTACTGTGTTCGTTGGTAAACAAGGGCAATAGCAAAGCCATCGCATATCGCATCGCAAATAAAAAATTATCGAGGATAAATTAACAATTAATTAATATCATTCCTTTTTATATTTATCGGATGATTTTATTTGAAGAATAGCTTCCACGGTGTCGACTCCCAAGCGATTCCGTTCGTCTACGTCGACAATTTTTAAAAACTTGCGCTCGACTATGTTAGTCGGGACATTTTATAGGTTGACGGGACGTCGGGACACCACTGTTAATAACGGTGCCGTGTCCCGACGTATTGAGACGAATGGCAACCCTAGTTTACACTAATATTATAAAGAGGCAAACTGTTATTTTTTTATTTTTTAGAGGAGAATCTCTAGAGGATCTCTCTACTATTCATTTACTAAAATTTTTTCACTGATAGGAAGCTGCTTTATTCCTGAATAACTTAGACTATATTTTATGTACGCGGGTGAAGCCATGGCCAAAAGCTAGTGGAAAATCAAATTGCTGACTATCCTTTTACAAACCCGAAGCGGTTCGAAAATAGAACACACTCGATCCATTAAATAGACTGGTAACTAAATTCCTGTGTGTTATATCGAATATTCAGTAACATCGACCGATGAGGTTAACTTGAGTAAATCTAGACGATATTTGCAATATCTTGCTAAATAACCTAAGGCCCGTATTAATAAACGTTCCTCAGCCCAAGATCTCGTACTTGATACCAAGCTTGAGATCTTGATCGTATTAATAAACGAGATTCACAAGCTTAAGCTCAAGCTCAAATTCGAGCTCAAGCTCAGCTTAGGTTTACGGCATCAGCCGAGTGTTGTCTGATTAATAAACGAAACTCGAAACTTAAGTTTACAACAATCTCTATACTTGAGCTGCCAGATCATGAGTGTAGACCGACCGAGACTTGAGGTCGTGATTAGCGTAGCGCGAAACATGGAGTTTGTAAATATTTTGAGTCGAATTAATCAGGTATTAAGATGAATTAGAGAGTACTATTATGCTATTTTATGGCCTTTGCGATATCGTTGATCAAAAATTTATGTCAGAAATGCTTCAAATCCGTTTGGATTGCCAAGTAAATAAAAAAAAATTAATCATATTTGTTCAAGATTTGGTATTTTATATTCCTATTAAAAGGCATTTTATTTTAAACTTCGGCCAATGTGACGTAATCGTTCACGTAAGCGAAGCGTTAAGTCA
This sequence comes from Mythimna ferrago, assembly GCA_910589285.2. Lineage (NCBI taxonomy): Eukaryota > Metazoa > Arthropoda > Insecta > Lepidoptera > Noctuidae > Mythimna > Mythimna ferrago. The sequence continues at coordinate 24,932,487 of OU342677.1, read as the reverse complement.
AGAGTGAATAGATTGCTTCTAGGCAAGCGTGCTCCATCGTCGTAACTGAGATCCTGTACTCATGTGTTTATTAATTAGTAAAGATCTTGAGCTTCTGTCATTGTATAATCGGGGATCAAATGATATCGCACTTGAGGACAGAGTTGAGCATCGTTTATAAATACGGGCCTAAGGCCTTACCATGTCGTGTTAAAGCTAGAACTACATTAGAACGACGCACCCGTGTAACACGCCTGATTTGTACGCAATGTTCCCACTGCCGGGACTCAAGCCTCCACTCTAGAAGAGAGATTGGGCTGTAATCCACCAAAGGGTAGATGACGGATATCACAAGCCTTCGTTTCTTTTGTTTGAGAACATGCCAGTTCCCTCACAATTTTTTTTCTTGACTGTTTTGAGAGCAGTGGTGATGATGAATAAATTACTAAAAGTAAAGGGTCTACCTGGGTAGCCCTGACTTATAACTCGAAGTCGGGAATGTGTTTACCTCACTCTTGAGTGTTCTTTTGACCTCACTCTTGAGTGAAGGGAAAGAACAATGAGTTCTAAAAGTCTAGAAACGAGTGTGGCCATATGTATGGTATGGTTTTCAGTCTTGTTTTGAAGGCTGAAGGTGAGGTAGAGGTATAAAAAATTGTGTGATTTTGACTCTCTCCACATACCTGTCTTAATTCCTGTTGGTTCTCTTCCTCTGGTGGTGGCGCAGTGGTCGTGGGGACATCACACTCCTCAGTAGGAGGCACCACACACCTCAACGACCTTCTGTCGAAGACCAGCATAGCGGGACATCTCTGCAGGCGTGGGTATCCTCCCTGGCACTGCCAGTAGCGGTTGCAGGATTTGCCGAGGGGCACATTGCCGTTAGGGTCTTCGTTGCAGAGAGCTGGAACAATAATAATGTGAATGTTAATGATAAATGATACATATAAATTTTTTTTTCGGTTTTTGCCGTGACGTGACAGTGTTAATCCCGCTTTAGGTCCGATAAAGGAAGTTGGAGGAAAATCGCAGACATACAATTAAACTATAATATATACTTGCAGGAATCCGATGGATGCGGGACGCACAGGATCGTGCATTGTGGCGACACTTGGGGGAGGGCTATGTCCAGCAGTGGAGGTCTATCGGCTGAAATGATGATGATGATGATAGACTTGCATAATTATCTCATCATCAGTGTTATCATTTCAACCGAAAGATGTCAACTGTTGGACATAAGTTTCCTCAAGCATCGCCATAATGAACGGTCCTGTGCGTCTCGCATCCATCGGATTCCCGCGACCTCTTCCTCCTTGCGTCGTATTCTTCAATGCTGAGGGTCGTGACCTCCCTGCTTCATCACTTAACCCTTATGATATTCCTCCATCTGTTACTGTCTCTGGCGGTGTGAAGGGCGGTGCGGATCTGGTCGCGATTCCCGCAACACTCATCTTTATTTAGGTTATTGGTCCACCTCAGTCCATCTTATAGAATTTGCGCCTTCTTTCAGGCGCAAACGCAGCGTTGCGTTGAAATGCTGCGTCTTTCGGTAATACAACAACATAGCAAATGGTTACAACATATTGAATAGTTAGTTTTCTCTCCTATTTTTGTTCTTTACACAAAAAACTTCACTATGCCTGATTTAATTCATTAAACCCCAAGCGAACGTTCTCTCATTGTCTGTCTATTATGTGATTACGGTATTCGAAAGGTTAATTAGCAGTCAATTTTATCCGCGTATTTTCATCAATAATACATGCAGAAACTCCGAAGTTCAAAGTTAGCTCTTGCATTAATAAGTAGAGATTGGTAGCCCACTGAAACTTCGCTGATCTTATTAGTATTGTTCTAGCTTCGAGCAATAAGTAGTACAGATATGTTTGAAGAACTTTGTCGCTTTCTTCATTAAGTCCTTCTAAGTAGGGAAGAACAATAAGACCCTGATAAGTTTTATTTGTTTCTAGTTTCGACGACGACTGTAGGAAAGTTTCAGAATTTATATTTTTGGCTACGAGCTTCACAGGTACCCGGTAGGTAAAGCGGTGACCTAGACGGTTGCAAACACAGATCACACTTTCAGACACAGATCACACTTCCAGACACAGATCACACTTCTAGACACATCACACTTCCGAAAAAATGCTATTCCCGGACACGGTCTACTCGTATATCTATCAACCAAATTTCATCTAATAGGGTAGTTTTCAGGGTCAAAATAATGACATTTTATTTAGTCCGTATTTTAGATTATAAAAAAATGTTAGACACGTATTTTTTCTTTTTTCAATGAAACAAAAAACAACAAAGATACAGCCTATTAATGTTACGTGTGATGTCACCCCGTGCGAAAAAATGCAGCCCGAAGTGACGTTACACGTAACTTATAATTAATAATACACGTAATTTACAAATAAAAAAATACGTGTCCCTTATTTTTGAATAATCTAAAAGACGGACTAATTACATTTTTTACGGCAACTAGCCTATTCCGCAGTTTTTGCGTGAAGGAGTAGGAAACCTAGGAAACACACACCATTACATACAAACTTTCACCTTTATCATATTAGTGATCAACGCCAAAGAAGGAAAAACGTCTATAAATACAAGCGCAAACTCAACATTAAAAGGTTCTAGCGAGTCTATCCGTGTTTCCGAGAAACGAGGACAATATCCTGGTCGTGTCCGGCAGTGGCCAGTGAATCGATGCACCGAATGAATAGTTAACACTAAGAGCTCGTACACACTAGCGGTAAGTAGCCAATGGAAGAGGTAACTGCAGTCGTCGACCTTTAATGTAACTTCATCACCCTCCCTGCTAACTGTCCTAACTTTTTCGGTTGGGCGCTTTAATCATTTTCCTGTAGTTGCGTTAGCTGTAGCTTTATTAATGAATTTATAATTTTTTTTAAATTGCTCTTGGCTTATTCTTTAAGTTAGTCATCATATCAGCCGAAATACGTCCACTGCAGGACATAGACCTCCCCTAAGCGTCGCCACAACTAAGTTAGTAGTGGCCCTAAAAGCTGAAAATATGAAGTTAGTGAGGACATTTTTTCCCTCCTTTTACACTTACGCAAATCAAAATACGTGACTATCTTCTAAACGGTAAACGACACAGATACGACGTTTAGAGACAACTTATTGGAAATAATGTTATGAACACGTAGGTAATATCAGTGCAGATACGCCAGTTTGTGAGATAGGACAGAAGAAGGCGACGTGTTGCTGCAGTTGCACCTTTGCCGTTGGCAACATGCCGTTCGTGTTTACGAGCTTTAAGCGTTCTTGTACATGCTAAGAAATTTCACCGTGTCTGGGGCAGATAGGACTAATTCAAAGATTCAAAGTATTTTATTTCAAACTAGCTGTGCCCGCGACTTCGTTCGCGTGGACTACAGGATTTTGAATTTATTTTTTTCTAAAATAAAAGTAGCCTATGTTACTCCTTATTACATCATCTACCTGCCAAAAAAGTTCCGTCAAAATCGATCCAGCCATATCAGAGATTAGCCCGGACAAACAGACAGACATAAATTATAAAAAAAATTTATTTTGGTGTAGGTATACCGTATTTATATACCGTATATATGTAGTAAAAAGCAGTTATTTCAATATTACAAACAGACACTCCAATTTTATTTATATGTATAGATGTACCGTTTAAATATTCATATGCATGTAGTAAAAAGCAGTTATTTCAATATTCCAAACAGACACTCCAATTTTATTTATATGTATAGAACCTATACCATTTACAGGCACTTTTGAAATGTCAAGAAGTCAGTGAGAAAAAATTATTCTAATTGCATATTCCAAAGCGTAGATCTCTATGGAGAAGAATCTGCAAGAAACTCCAATGGAATTTTGTCGGATCTGGACACGAAAATTTACTGTGGCATCCCCTCATCTAATCCACCCCGTACCGCACCATACGCGTGTTGGAGGGTCAAAATCACCAAGGTGGTAAATTCCGAAAACGGTTTTGTGAAAAATATTTCTAGCAGCTATTACTTTGATAATCAGCTTAAATGATCCCTACACTTGTTGTTAAACAATATGTACGCTGGCAGAGCACAGTATCAAGAACTTTTCTTGTAATTTTATTTTTAACGTGAACAGTCGCTGAAATCAGTCATACCGGGAACGTTTTTGTGAGGTCTATAATAAAATTAAAATATTACTTATGAAGTTCGCTTTACCTCCGATCAATAACGGCAGTACGTAATAATAAATAAGAAAAAAATAATCTAAATAAATTGCAAATAAAAACCTTCACAAGCAAAATATCGCTATAAACAGAGCTTTTTGACTGTTTCTTTGTATTCAATTTACTATATTTGTCAAAATTGTTAATTTATATATAAATAAATAGCTTGTAGGTATTGTAAGTCCACCTTATTTGAATATTACTAAGGATATGTTTAGAAAATAATAATTTAATAATGCTTTATCTGCGATTTTAGTGACGTTCCCGGAAATGATGCAGTGTTCACGAATTGACGCGTGTGTTCTATAAATAAAGGCATAGATAAAATTTAGGACTATAAAATCTTAAAAGCGAAATTTTTAGATGTCATACGTATTTATTTATTACGCACAAGATTTTACTCGTAACTTAAATCTCTTCTTAGCATCTTTAAACTGTCTCAAAATCTATGAACCCAGCCAAATAAAATTGTTTAACAGTCATACAAAACTTTTATCTTAATAATTGAAAAAATAATTGATTATACCATTTAAACATAAATAAAGTTCTGTATTATTTAAATTATTTTTTTATTATATTAATTTAACAGAATTAGAATTTTTAGAATTTTTCGTAAACATCAATATCAGTATCAAAGTAATAATACTCTCGATTACTTATTTGCTTTTTTCAGCAATAGCATTAGAATAATACTAATCATTTGCTCAAATAATTCAATATCACATCATTCATTCCAACGACCATTCGAATCTAATTTAAAGTCTTTGCCACTACTACAGATAGAATTCAAAAACGCTATTAGTATTTCTCCATCATTTTTATCAATATGCCTTACAAGTGCCAACATTTCTGTAATTAACAGTTTTCTTTTGTGAAGGTAGTTTGACTAATAGAAATGTTCCAGGGGAAATCAAATTTTTCGTGTGGGTTTTCTATACCTCGACCGTATCGTAAGGTCAACAGTAATCAGCTACAGTAATCAGCTTCAGTCAGCTTCAACAGTATTCGATTTTTGTTCAGTCGGCTGATGAACAGAAACAAACAATCATCCTCATCGGATGGTGACGAATTATAAATGGATTAAAAGTCACAGAGTATTTTTCGATCGTTCAGGTCAGGGGACTTCCTTGAAGTGTTTCCATATTTAATTTTATTCGCTCAGTCTAAGCTGCCAGATAACGTAAATATTTTTAGTTACTTTTCAAAATGATCGTGTCTGTGTAATTAAAACTGCTTGTCCTTTTTGCCATGTTTGCATCCATCATGATACCTAGTATGACATCTAATCAGTTTTCGAAGTTTTTTAAGCTAGAAATGTCAATATTAGAAATCTCTTACTCTACTAAGATCTGAAATCGTAAATTTATAATATAATATAATACTTAATATTACACACTCTCTCTCTCATTCCTTCACCATATGTAGGTCCTTTGCCATGCCAAGGTTCAGGAGTTACGTCAACATTTTTTACCAATGCATTTACTTTGCTGTTAAGAGTTGTTGGTATTCGAACTTGCCCTTGTTTTTTTATTTTCAATGCTCTTAATCTTTTCTCTAAAGCTTCATACATACATTTAATTTTAGCAATGGTTTTCTCCTGTAGTATTATTTTACGGTATGCTTTGACTTGGTCTTCCTGCACCTTTTCTCATTGGCGGAAGTAGGTAAACCGAGCAAGTTATTTTTTGGCTGTTTTTTGTGACGTTTCTTATGTTTTTCAGACTCATGAGACTTCACAGCGGTAAAAAGAAATAGGACAATAATTAAAAAACTATTGCAGCATAACATTTACTAAATTAGTTAATTAATATTTATAACAGATATCACTTTAGTACTAAAATAGTCATCTCGGGAACGTCATCATCATTTCGAGAACGCTCCGTCAAGTCCGGGAACGTTTCCGAGTTGAGCGTTCCCGAATTGACTTTTTCGAATAAACGTGGCTTTTTTAATCGGCAGCCATCTAAACCCTTTTTTTTGGCTAGATAATTGTAAAATATTTAAGGTTGCTGTTCGTTTTAAACACAACAAAAAGTATTAACACAATATTCTGAGTTAATAAACGCAGTCCCGGTATGATGACCTATTGATGTACGCTGTGTAAATAATGAATTGAAAAGTACTTACCACTTATTTATAATTATTTTGGCGAAAAAATCTCATAGTAGCCGCTTGTTTACGTCTCGGGCTACATTGTACCATTGCTATCTACAGGCCACGTTAGGAAACATATTTTTTTCGGGCAATCGAAACAGCGTTCACTGAAATGACGCTTTCATTGTCGGACATCATATTTTGACTTGATTTTCTCTAGTTTAATTTCTCTTTTTAATTATGCATATAATTACTTGAAATTTGATAAAATTGAATGCAAATAAGTAAAAAAAACCGTTGGATTTTCTTTGTTTTTTATATATTTTCAGTGTTTGTTTCTAAAGATTGCTATTTAGGACACGTTCCCGAAATGATTTTTGTAGTTATTTCTTTGAATAACAATAAATATGTTTTACATTTCAAGTATAATATATAAGGTACAGGTAAAATGAATCCTGCTGCTTACCTGCAAATGATAATTTGTTTAAAAAAACACTGAATTGTGGCATTTATTTGCTGGCAAAGCTAATTTTCCACCTTGGTGATTTTGACCCTGGAAGGCTTCCTATAAGTTGGACCGATGACCTGGTAAGGGTTGCGGGAATCTGATGGATGCGAGACGCACGCACTAGACCTTTCAATGAGGCGTTGCTTGGGGGAGGTCCATGTCCAACAGTGGACGTTTCGGCTGAAATGATGATGATGATGATGACTGCACCATAGCAACTGCACACGTCGTGTCTAGCCCTGACAAGATTTTTTTCTTGGTCAGCGCCAAAGCAATTTACACAGTTCGTGTATACTAAACAACTTAGCATACCATAGCCGGCCTTATAATGTTCCCACTGTTAGGAATCGGGCCTCCTCTCTAGGAAAGAGAATGGGCTGTAATTCACTACGCGGGCCTAGTGTGGGTTGCTGGATGTCACATGTCTTCAAATTTTTTGGTTCTAGGACATGTCGGTTTCCTCTCGATGTTTTCGTTCACCGTTTTGAGAGAAGTGGTGATGAAAAAAAAAAAGTAATGCACCTGGCTGGGTTTGAACCCGCGACCTACAACTCGTAAGTCGGGGCCGTTACCACTTGGCCAGCACTGCTCTTAAATTCTTGCATACGGCCGGCGACTTTTCCTAACGTGTACAAGCGGCCTAAGACCAACGTCCATTTTGCTCGTGATCAACAAACGTGAAATGTTTATTTATAAAGCTTTTAAAACCTTTGTTTGGGTTTTATTGTTTGGTTTCTTGTATTTATGAGCACGCTTCAAGTGGACAGGGGATTGTTTACTTTCAAAGTTTCTTCTTTTTTAGGGTTCCGTACTTAAAAAGGAAAAATCGGAACGCTTGTAGGATCATTCTGTTGTCCGTCTGTGTGTCTATCTTGACAGACAAACAGACGACATATAGTCAGGTCAGAAACTTTTAAGTCAAAAATCTAACTTTTAAGTTTATGAAAACAAAAAGATACATCCGTTTATGTCGCAAAAATCGCATATTTTGACACTCTCAAGGTAATCAAAATTCATAGGGTACTGCTGCTGTTGACCCAGAATTTTGAAGTTTAGTATTAGCAAGGTCTTATAGCAAATTTGTTGTTAAAAAAACTTTTTTGCGATTCGGAAAAATCTTCGAGACTCCATTCGGGAATTGAAATATTTACTTAAGTAGGTAAGTTTGTACGGAACCTTCAGTGCTTGAGTCCGGCTCGCACTTGCCGAGTTTTTTGGTAATTGTGTTCCAAAACTTTGGTATTAAGTATAAAAGAAAAACTTCTGGTTCATAAAATGAATTTTCAGGGAGCAGTCACCCAAATTAAATCGGCCATCAAGTGACTTTCCAACTCACGGAAAACCTCTTATTTTTGGCCGCTTTTTCAAGGTGGAGAAGCTACGAAGAAATACCTTTTTATTGGTTTTCGTGTTCATAATCTGATCGACACTGGCCTTGTTCGTGATTGATTGCTTTTCGACGTGCATTCTGTACCAAATGTGTTTAATTCTGAATGTACCTACCTCTTTATTTGTATTTTTTTCCCAAGAGTATAATAAAAATATAATATTCCACAACTATCACACAACGCCATCTAGTTCCAAACTAAGCAGAGCTTGTGCTATGAGTTCTAGACAACTGATAAACATACTTATATATTTCTAAATACATACATAAAATAAATTACACCCAGACACAGAACAAATGATCGTGCTCACCGCACAAACATTTGTCTTGGATGGGAATCGAACCCACGACCTCCGGCATAGCAGTCAAGGCCACTAACCAACAGGTAGTATGTTGCCTTGGGGTAATTTTCTACTTTCTAGCTAATCTATTTATATCTCACTGTACCTACCTACTTATAACAAATCTGTAGAAGGTTTTAATTGCGCACGCATCACGTAAAATATACAAAATCAATGTAGATAACTGTTACCTATACATTAAAATTGTGTCTAACTTGATGTATTACTTAGACTTTGTTTCATCGCAATCATACTACATTCATTGACTGTTAAGGCGTATAGTCCCTTGAACCATCTGACCGAAATTATGTGAACGCAACTCTCGCACTCGCCTAGGCGGCCGTACGCAAATCTGTGCATTTATTTGCGGCCAGCAGCGCCCGGAAAGCGCTTTAAATCCATTTCCTCTGCGAGATATTGATTTATTTACATATGCAATGTTCACTTTGAAGGATATTTAACCACCAATTTTTATGTGTAAAAATGTTTCTAAAGGTCCAAGCCGTTTCGAAGGAGTAGGGAAAAGTTGCGAAAAGTTGCGAAATTGCTAAATTTTTTTTTTGACAAAAGTATTAATTGCACGAAAAAATCAAATGTTGATATAGTTGTTCATGAATCTATAATAAACGTATATTTTTTTCAAACCAATTGACCCAGCCGTTACGGAGGAGTAGGCGTCAGAAAATCACTGTTTTATGGCACTTTTCGGGCGCTTGGCCCTTAAGCGGTAGGTACGAAGTTCGCCGGATCAGCTAGTATTAAAATAAAATTCTCAGTTTAATTTTACCGACGCTGCGCCTGTTTCATTCCACATATTGTACAGTTGTGTGAACACTTGAGATGCAAAACAACACTAATTTCACACCACAATATCCACTAGCAATCAATTTACGAAATAATTAAAACCACTATTGAACTTCATTCGACAAATTCCCGCCAAAAAACCAACCTTATAAATGATTGGTTGCTTTTTGACATGCACTATGCAGCACGTACCAAAAATACTGACCTCTACTAATAGAGGTTAGTGACCAAAAAGATTCATTTTCTTTTTTTTTTGTTTACATTCTTTTTTTAAAACATTTTCCTTTCGGCCAGTCTCACGCCTTCATTTCCTATTCGGTGTGCGATCGTGTACACTACGGGCATATGATACTTTTAATTATAACATAGCCTGCCTGGGAACTAAGATCCGTTTATAGGCCACCACTGTCCCACGCTTAAGTTCACGACTTTACCAATGTCAGTTGGCTATTATTTCATGATATTCTCACTAAGAAATATGAAGTTTTTGTCGGATGTACTTCTGTTTCGGTTGTGTGCAATGTCATTAATCAATGTCCTAGGATGACTGTAAGAATTGTTACTCTATGGGAAGATGGTTTTCTTTTTTATGGTATGCAGTTGAAAAGGGCATGGAAAAGGATGTTGTGTCAGCGACTTGTGAAAAATGGTCTTTTTACTGACCTTCTACTAGATGATGATAAACTAGTTCGCTCACAATTATTAGCCATGTTAAATTCAAAACTGTTATTTTTTCAAAACTATTTTTAACTGGAAAAATTGGTCAGTAGTTTAACTAGTTAAACTGTGTTAAAATTATTAATACTTTAGTATTCCGTAGTTTTAAATCTCATTCCCTCGGGAAAATGAAAAATAAGTAAATTCAGTGGTCCGTCAGTGAAAGTCCTGTCAAAATTGGTTCTGCTGTTTCAGAGATTAGCCAAAATAATCATACAGACAAACGTTTAAAAATTTAATTTTTATTAAAAAACATATTTTAATTTTACAAGCAGATAATTAAATTTTATTTATATGTATTGTGTGTGTGTCTTTTAAAATTACATTGGTATATTATGTATTTTAACAATAATTTTGTATAATTAAAAGAGTTGAAGTATTAGATTTGTAGTTTACATTAATATGCATAACCCACGGTATATCCAGAACATTCAATGGCGTGGGTTGACAACAGCGCAATATTGACGACAAATTTGATATACATTTTGTTTGGCACGGAAATGCACCAAGCCTCCGAGGACAAATCATGAAGATTAGAAAAGGAAACATACGTCAAATGGGGTAAATATAAACGCAGGTGTGAATAGAAACAAAACTTTAATGGGGCTTTCATCTATTCTGTGATCCCCCCCATAAGTACAAAACATTTGGGAACACATTCATTATGCGTACAGCTAAGGAGTGGAATTCCCTGTCGGACGCTGTGTTTCCTGATAGCTATAACCTAAGGGTCTTTAAGTCAAGAGTGAATAGATTGCTTCTATTCTAGGCAAGCGTGTTCCATCTTCGTCCACATTATCGCTTACCATCAGGTGAGATAGTGGTCAAAAGCAAGCCTGTCCATAATAATAATAATAAAAAAGATTGTGACGTAATTTAAAAATTGTTGCAGCATTTGAGAAGTCTTTATTGAAATGCAATAAAAACACGGTACTTTATTGAAACTTAAAAAAAAACGTACAACGTACGTACAACAACGTACAACGAACAACGTACAACGTACTTATATTTGTTCTTTATCTTTTTTGTTGATGTGGTGTACAATAAAGAATATAATAAATAAAAAATCGGTGTGATCCCGGTACGACGTGATATAGTCTATTTGCATCAACTAAGCACCTTTTGTTTGGATTGTGAATCATATGTAACATAAAATAAAAAATCTAATCAATTCCAATTATGACGATTTTTTCGCGAATCTTTGATTGGTCATTAGTAAAATTTGATATAACTTAGTAAATTATTTCTTTGATATGTGTCATGGTGACATATGTGGATGACACTCCCTCTCTCCGGAGAAGTTATTTGATGATATTCCACTAAAAATTATGTTGATATTAGCAGATCTTAGTTTAGACATTGATTTGGAAATAGCCAGCCCAGATGATCCCTCGTATATATCTCAGTATCGTGATTTTAGTGTTTTAAATACCTATAAGATATGATGACTATCTTGAGTCCGGTAGAGTCTAACTAGCTATGATGTAGCATTGCATTGTTTTCATAATAGAAACCGTATATCCGTACAATGAATGAACGATTGTAATATTGAAAGTAGGTGTTTCCCATGCTATCTAACTATGCTAGTATAATAACATTTGTTTACCTATATATATATATAACAAATCTTTGAAATTCTTGGATTTTCCACTGTTGGATAAAAGCCTCCTGTAAGTGTTACCACATCGGTTTTGTGCGTATCACACCCATTGGATTCCCTTCTGGTACGCGGTTCAGAAACTCCAGAATCTTTCGGCACCACCTAAGTGCCACTACCACTTAAGTTTGGCGATTTTTCGGCCTATGTCGGTAACCTTGTTTCTCTTGCAGATATCTTCATTCCTGATGCAATCACGCAAGGAAACTCCGATCATAACGCTTTTTAATTGACTTTAAGGCTTAAAGTCCCTTGAACATCTGGCCGGAATTAGATGGATACATACTCATACTGCCGCCCAGCTGCGCCCGGATAAAGCCCCATTTTCTTTGCGAAATATTGATTGATTTACATATGCTACGTAGCACTACAGAGGAAAATTCTGAAGAAATTTCTTTCTGTAAACATATTTTTAGAGATCAAAGCCGTTTGAAAGAAGTAGGGAAAACCAAAAAAGAAATAGCATGATGTTAAAACTTTTTTTTGCCAATAGTATTAGTCTTATGAAAAAATCATACGTTGATAATGTTGTTTAGGAATACATTAAAAAAAAAATATTTTTTTCCAACCTTTTCTAGACCTAGCCGTTATCGCGGAATACCTAGGCTCCAAAAAGTTAGATACCTGCTGTTTTACAGCACTGCTCGGGAGTTAGGGCCTTAGGGCTATATTTCACCGAGATACCATGGCAGCGCGACCAGTCGCTGCTACCAACAAAATGTATACAGCTCTATAGAGAGTTATTCACCTGCACCCCTAGCCAAGTTGATAATCTGCAATCGTTAACGCCAGTAAAAAACTTCAAATGTATGGGAATGACGTCATCTCAACGTTAAGTCACGTAGTCAGAACAAACGAATACAAAATTCGTAGCCAAGTTCACATCGTTCAAAATGATAGAACGATTTGTTATCGTTTCTACAATGTTCAACGCTACATCCTTTGTTATACAAATGAACGAGCGGCCGACTTAGGCGCGTCAACATGGCTACCAACTTATCGTTTTCTACAATTGCTGACTCCGAGGCGTTACCGATTGGAGAACGGAATTCGACACAAAACGATTGTAACTTGGCTAGGGGGGCTGGTGTCCGTTTGGTTGCGCAAACAATTTGGTGGCACGACTAGCTGGGACGTGTGGCGACTCTGGTGGCTCTATACTTAGTGTCTAGTTTGGTAGCTTAGGGATATATTTTACCGAGACACCATGGCAGCGCGACCAGTCGCTGCTACCAACAAAATGTATACAGCTCGAGAGTTACCAAGTTACAACCGTTTCGCTTGCGTCGAACGCTTCGAGTTGACCTTGCCGCCAATTCTTTTGTTCTAACCATGTGATTGAGCGTTAAGATGACGTCATTCCCGTACATTTGAAGCTTTCTACTAGCGTTAACTTTTGCAGATTAGCAACTTGGCTAGGGGTACTGGTGTCCGTTTGGTTGCGCAAACAATTTGGTGGCGCGACCAGCTAGGACGTGTGGCGACTCTGGTGTCTCTATGGAGTCTAGTTTGGTAGCTTAGGGATATATTTCATCGGTACACCATGGCGGCGGGACCAGTTACGCCGTCATGTTGTCCCGGTGAAATATGTATAGCCCATAAGCCTTATAAAGAGGCCCATTGTGAATGACCACGTTATAATATACCTGTCATTAATTGTCTATGCTAAACCATCAGTCACTGGGTACTTTCGATTTCATCCGAGTCGATGGCCCGATACACAATTAATGTCAAACCAACGATTACTGGGTTACATAAGGAAGCTAACGCACCTATTATGCTATTATACGCTTTATTAAACGAAGCAATTAGTGTGAAAGTTGCGTGATTGATCGGTGAAACGATTGCCGTTCATTCACTAGTATTTGTAGTAGGTAGGTACAGTGCGGTATAGAAGTTTTAATTGGAATTTTCCATTTAGTTTAAGTGTAGGGGAAGTGTGTATAAAATGGAATATGGGGTAAAATGGCATACCAGCTGTATTTTAAATCTGGCGAGTTTTATTGTTAGTCCCTGTTAGAGGCTATTACAAAATAATTTTGCCTCAATGAGTATTTTAAATTTTGGGAAGTGATTTTCTTTTAAACCTTTAATTTCTATTCTTTAATATTTTGTCTAGAGTATTGTGGTTGGTTTACCAATATCTCTTTTTGCACTTAAAACCAGAAGAAAGCTGGCTACGTTAAATTAATTAGATTTTTTAAGGTCAAGCAAATTGTACGAATTTTCCCAAAAACCAAAAAGTTTATTTGTGCCATAATTATGTGTATAAATATGATGTATACTATTTTGTCTATTAAGGCTATGTATGGTTTTATACTGGTCTTTATACAAGACAAATTATTTTGTAATTACCTGTTATAAGTGTTAATTTACCATGTTTATTCTATAGTTAATTAATTAAATTTTGTGTTTGTAGAGATTTACAGTTCTAGATGTAAAAATAAAGCAATTATGAAAGAAATAGTTAACAGTATGCCGTTTTGGACGTACTTCCCCTAGGTGTAGTTTTGAGTTTTTAGTTAAACTGGTTGACTTTGAGCTCGAAGAGACCTTTAGGGGTAAAGATTAACGACTTCAACCCTGTTTGTTGATTGGCAAAGTTTTTCATATTCAACTAAACTTTGCCAAACAATGATCGACTTTAAAATAGTGAAACCGTTTTTATCGTTCTTAGATCGGTCAAAAGTTTGTTAGATAGGTAATTTATTTTTTGAGTTACATTTTCATGTTTTTTTGGATTCCGTTATAAAAGTATTTTTATCCACGAACACTTTAAAAAAATATATATTATTATATCTATCCTATACTATCCCACGGCTGGGTAAAAGCGTCCCTTCTTACTATTATTCCCGGCTCTGGGTCACTTCTGACCCATTGCCCGTCATTCCCCTTTTTGGTCTACCGTAACCCCATCTAGCGGGGTATCCCCTGGAATAATGTCAAATATTTCACAAATCAGAAGCTAAAAATATCACAGACGGGTAGTCAGCAAGTCTATTGGCAAAAGCATAGAGATTACAGCATTATTCCCTTTGAATGTCCATTGTGAGATAAAGAACACCTTAGCTCAGGGGCGCCGGCTTATAGAAAACCTCAGGGTGCTCAACCGTTGCCCGCATCTTTAACAAGTAATAATTTGAGACAACATCACATACATTGTCCTGATCTCAAACTAAAGCTTTCCCTTGTACTATGGAAACCAAGAACAACGAAGGTACTACAAAAACCCAGCCCAACCCAACCCAACACGAATATCTGTTTCATCAACAACCATTTGTGCTGGTGCGGGAATCGAACCCGCGACCCTTGCGTCTCAACTGGCGCTCTAAACCACTGCGCTAAACTGGTCGTCGAGTAATGAAAAAACGCTCATCCCTAAAAGGCGATTACTGATCTGTTTTTGAAGTCTATTCTCAGGGGTGCACTCACTGGTTTTTTCTCATGGGTGTTCGAGCCCCCGAGCACCCACGGCGTCGGCGCCCCTTACGCGCCGCCTTAGATGCGGACGATTGAAAATACGCACATCTCTGTTATTTGCCGTTCTTTTTCCTCATTCTTTGCCTTATTGTGTTTGCAGGCACTTCAGAAAGAATTTTCAAATACGAGTTTATTTGTGCTCAAATATTTTTTTGCGTAATTTCCTCAAAGAAATATAAAATCAATTTGAACACAGGGTGGAAAAACATCTTTAAAGTACCTAAGTATGTAGTCTGTCTAAAAAGTCAAACGACTTGGGTAGACAATTATTAAGGTAAAATGAAATCTGATGTAGTCAACACTGGTTCAATACTGGGGCCAGGCTTATCCGAAAGGGAAGCTCGGCCCCGGTACGAAAGGCAAGAAGGAACGGGGAACCGGCCCACGCTGAAAACCAGCGCTGTGAGCTCAACGCATTATGCGTGAGGCCGCAGCTTTATGCTGAGCGTTCGGCGGTTTTGCGCGGAGGAGACGCATATCTTCCCTATCAATTGATGTTATGTTCTGTTACCTACTTTTAAGATTGCGTCTTTAACGCGTGAATAAACTGTTTTTCTTTTTCTTTTCTTTCTGGGAAGGTTTCTTAGTCAGTAAGAGTCTGACACTATCTCCCGTTCCGCCCAAGGGCGGGAATGATTTTTACCCACCAAAAAAAAAAAACAATATTTCAATAATCAAGATTGACTAAGAGATCTTGATCATTGTTTACTAATAGAAGAACCTCATAAAAAGTATCGAATCTATGTTTAATCCTAACTAATATTATAAATGTGAAAGTTTTATATATGTTCTATTATCTATAATATAAAAATGAATCGCAAAATGTGTTGGTAAGCGCATAACTCAACAACGCCTGGACCGATTTCGCTAATTTTTTTTTGTTGTGTTCGTTATTATGAGGAGAAGGTTCTTATGAAAAAAAAATGAAAATTAGGGTAGTGTAGGGTAGAGTAGGGTAGTGTAGGGTAGAGTAGGGTAGTGTAGGGTAGAGTAAGGTAGAGGAGGGTAGAGTAGGGTAGAGTAGAGTAGGGTAGGGTAGAGTAGGGTAGAGTAGGGTAGAGTAGGGTAGATTAGGGTAGAGTAAGGTAGAGGAGGGTAGAGTAGGGTAGGGTAGGGTAGAGTAGAGTAGGGTAGAGTAGGGTAGAGAGTAGGGTAGAGTAGGGTAGAGTAGAGTAGAGTAGGGTAGGGTAGAGTAGGGTAGAGTAGGGTAGAGTAGGGTATAGTAGGGTATAGTAGGGTAGAGTAGGGAATAGTAGGCTGAAGTAGGGAAGAGCGGGAGCGAAGCCGCGCGGGCAAAAGCTAGTCTATAATATAAAAATGAATCGCAAAATGTGTTGGTAAGCGCATAACTCAACAACGCCTGGACCGATTTCGCTAATTTTTTTTTTGTTGTGTTCGTTATTACGAGGAGAAGGTTCTTATGGAAAAAAAAAATGAAAATTAGGGTAGTGTAGGGAAGAGTAAGGTAGAGGAGGGTAGAGTAGGGTAGAGTAGAGTAGGGTAGAGTAGGGTAGGGTAGAGTAGGGTAGAGTAGGGTAGAGTAGGGTAGAGTAGGGTAGAGTAGGGTAGAGTAGGATAGAGTAGAGTAGAGTAGGGTAGGGTAGAGTAGGGTAGAGTAGGGTAGAGTAGGGTATAGTAGGCTGAAGTAGGGAAGAGCGGGAGCGAAGCCGCGCGGGCAAAAGCTAGTAGTTTATATTATAGATGTTTGGATATTTGTTATTTAATCACGCAAAAACGGCTGAACGGATTTGGATGAAATTTGGCATGCATATAGCCTTTGACATGGAAAAGAACTAAGTACCTAATGACACGCGGGCGAAGCCGCGGGCAAAAGCTAGTATTAAATATAAATATTTTTCAAAAATTCCCAAGAGACTTTTTAGACAGACTATAATAAAATATAAGTACCATATTTCTTGTCAGCCAGGAAATGTCATTTTTATGAAGTACTGAATACTCGAGTGAATTTTAAAACGCAGCGATAAAAGTTGTGCTTTTCAAGAATTCAAGACATGAAAATGTTGTCACCGTTTTTATGAGAGAAATTCGCATACATTTTTGTTTGTGTCGTTTAATCGAAGTTAGAGTCAAAATGATATTTTCCGACTTGTGGTCTTCTTTGAAAATATTTATGTTAAAATATTGAAGGCTTTTGTGACTAGATTCTGTCACACAAACATTAACTTACTTTAAACATGTTGATTTTATATGTGAAACTAGCCCTTGTCTTCTTTTTTTTAAGTGGGATATCATTCAATGACATCTATTTGGGCGGGGCGGGAGGGCATGTCAGAATTTTACACATTCCTGCTCCTTCTTTGCCTTCGTTTCAGGGCCCCGGGGTTGCCTACTGTGGCCAGGGTTATCTGAAAGGGAGCTCGAGCCCCGGTATGAAGGCTAGAAGGAACGGGGTGGGTGTTTTAGTCAGTAAGAGTCTGACACTATCTCCCGCTCCGCCCAAGAGCGGGGGATGTCATTGGATGATTTTTTCCCACCATAAAAAAAGGGCTCCGGGGTTCACTTTTGCACAACCCATGGCCCAGTAAGCTTCTACTCTGCTAGGCCCTTACAGTTTGCTACCGGGCAGTCGGATGGCGAACTACCCATTGCTCGCCCTCCGTAAGCCCGCGCCTACGGTAGCTGGATATCGGGATCGAAGTCCCGGCAGAGGCGTGAGGAGCGTTCCCTTGCGCGTGCGAGACAGACACACATAGAGATTTCGTTTTGTATTATATAAATAAATATATTGTACCTACATAAAGAAAAGCACAAACGACCTTGACGACAATGGCCCATAATTCTCTTAATTATAATAATAATGTACATAAAACAAATTCTAGGCCTACTCGAGTACTACATAGTTTTGCACTCACTCTATCATCACCACTACAAGTACAACTAACACTTGAGTAGGCGACTGTACACCATTGCGTATGTCCTTTGTGAATAGCCCACATTATTTATATGGGCTTTTCATGTCACCGATGTAAGTCGTGTTATTAAACGCGTTATTGTATGGGCCACATTGTGAGCGATGACAAATTACTGTAGGTACCTACTGTGTGTGATGTATGTGAGCGGAAAGTGTGTGAAATGTTTGACAGCTAAACCACAAAATAGATAGGTACAGAAGTCAATCTACATACAAAGCGCGCTCGAGCAACGCACACATAGACACCGCTCACGGACACGATATCTCGGAGCGTCTTGGCCCGCTCATCGAACAGTACCCCTAGCCAAATTGCTAATCAGCAATAGTTAACGCTTGTAGAAAGCTTCAAATGTACGGGAATGACGTCGTCTTAACGCTCAGTCACGTGGTCAGAACAAAAGAATTGGCGGCAAAGTCAACTCGAAGCGTTCGGCGCAAGCGAAACGGTTGTAGCTTGGCTAGGGGGGCAGTTCCGGTTCAAACGCTCATTAGTGTGCGTCCACCGAGCGTAACCGTATAAAAAGTGAAGTTCA